>OZ004729.1:45278524-47778524 GCA_963924685.1 Dexiosoma caninum | reverse complement strand
ACTCAATTATCCGCGCTAGGTATTGTGTCTTACTAAATGACAAACCAAATAGTTAGTTCCTTAACTTATTGTAAAATTGACGTGAGATGGCAGACATTCAGAATATCATTTTTGACCATTTGTCAGAATCTTGTATCCATTTTTATCCCATGAAAAGTCCCCTATATTTTAATGCAACCTACAAACGGAGGAACATTGTCGCACACATGTGTTTCTTTCAATGTGCCATTCTTCAATCCACACGAGGGTACCAAAAATATAAACATCAGTTGTGTCTTAACGATTGTTGATGATACAACTACTATACGTGGTAAAAAACAAATATTAAAAAAAGGTGACTCGCAAAGCGTGTTGGCTGCAATTATTATAATTGATTTTTTAATTTTTGTTTTTATAATCTTCAGATCTAATGTCCCATAATTCTGGTAAATTTTTATACAAATTTATAAAATTTACCCAATTTTGACTATCTTCCATTGAAGCCATTTTTCTTATTTTTATTTTTTTTTATTAATTTAATTTTCTTTACTTCGCGACTTAAAAAACACTTAAGTGTTCTCAACGAAATAAAAAAGGAAACACAGGAAACATCAATACAGACGAGGGAACATTGCATTTGGAACATGCTTTTGATATTTTGGACACATGAACGGAAACACAAATTTTAATAAGAAACTTCGCTACAAACGGAGGAAAACTGGCAGAAACATGCCCATGTTCCAATCAAGGTTTCTCCGTTTGTAGGCTGCATTAGTTTGATCATATACTATCGGTCTACAAAACCAAAAAGAGAAATACAAGTATATATATATATGGATGTATGTGTATAAAGTAATCTCATCGATTGTTACGTTTTTTATTTAAAAATTGTTTGTTTTGTGTTCGGTATTCAACTTTTAATTCTCGATTGATTAGTTGAATTTTGAACATAAGAATTTTAAGTTGGTAGTTAGAAATTAGGAAAAATTCACTGATGAGCATACTAATGGTGCTTTCTTTCCGAGCACTATTCTGCATTTTATATTTTTTATGTTCTCTTCTGGTAGATATGTGTTACTTTGAAAGTATAACATGTTCTTTTCTCATGATGTTCCCCTTAAAAAGTAAAGAAATGCTACACTATATGAAAAGTTGGCTTTGTTATTGTTTCTGCAGAAATGAATTAGTTGTTAGTTCGTCTCTCGTGAAAAATGCAACACTTTTTAAAAATCAGATGAGCATTCAAAAATGTTGCCAAATCAAATGTAACACTTGTGATACATTTTTTTTTGGAAAAGAAAACACCATAAGCATTAGAGAGATAGTACTATATGAATATGCTTTCCTCTTCAATAATCAATTTTATTAAGTTTGCTTTTTTAAAAAATAATTTATGAGAATATCATAAAGTATGTAATAATACTCATATGTACATGTTTTCGGGATTTTGCTATTATTCGATACTCTCCCTAATCAAATGTCGAAGTCGAAAGAACATTGAGCTTAAAGAAATTTTTTAAACCGTAGATTAGAAGTGGACTTTTTTAAACTCAGCCAATTAATGGCATATAAAATACGGAATAAAACAATAAAAAGTTTCAAATAGCCTTCAAATGTTTACCTAAAAATTAATCCAAATGAAACTAGTGCAGGACCTTAATATTTCATTAAACCCGTTTTGTGGCACGATCATGACGATTATGAATCAGATATGTGGTTTAAAAATGAAATTGTTTTTCTATAAAACTTGATATGTATTTTATTTCTAAATGAATTGTTCTTTTACTTCTAGTTTTTTTTTTGAATTGAGAGTAAACTTATTTGAAAATTTCAACTTGTTTTTTAATACTTAAGGGTTTTGCCCTTTCTTACGTTAAAATATTAACAATTTTTAACGTCTTGTTGAAAACAATACATTTTCAAATTTTTTCTTTTAAAAATTTCATATTTTTGTGTTGACGCTTTTTACCCTTTTTTGCGTAGTTTTGTTACCCTTATTACCCGTTTTTACTATACAGTTGACGACTTTCTTAATTTATAAAATGGAATCACTGATTTTCACCAGAACAAAATAAGGCAATAAAAGTAATTTTGATGCTGTGAGATAATGAACCAATAGCGTTCGGTACAAAATAACATTTTCGAAAAATAATTTACATTTTAAACTACTAAGGGGCGTCTGATTAAAAGTTAACGTGGACTTTGACGGGAACTTTGGCATACAAAACTTGCTGTTAAAGCTCACGTTAAGTTTTAACAGTACATTGTGAAAACGGCCGTAAGCCGATCAAGTTAAAATCTAATCAGGTCTTCGGTTAGGTGGCGGATCCTCCCTGAAGGAGAACGTGCTACTTAGACCAGTGAGAAAGTACTGGAAAAGGTTGCAAAAGAACAAGTATATGAGTATATCGAGAAAAATGCCGTACTCTCAAAATACCAGTCACTGTTTCATGTGAAACTGTCGTAAACTACGTAATAAACCGATCGAAAAATAGAGATAGAAACAACAAAATTATGGCTGTTTTTTTTAATTTAAAGGAGCATTCGAGACAATTGACCGGAAAATAATAATGATTGACAAACTAAGCATGTACGATATCAACGGAAATGAACTACACTGGTAACTCATATTTGGAAAACAGAAGGCAGATTACAAAAGTTAACGGTATCGCATCAACATACTGAAGAAATGCGAAATAGTAATAATAAATATATAATAATATAAATAAAAATATAATATATAAATATATAATAATAAAAAATATATAAATAAAATAATACGCTAACGATACATTAGAATGATACATTAATAAAAAAATTAATAAACTATAGTTAAACGAAAAAAAGAGAAAATTAATGGAAATAAATATGGCTAGCAATGACATTTTTAAAATAAACAATGAAATTATAGGGAAAGTACAAAATATAAAATACCTTGGTTTTGTGATATATAACGATTTAAAATTAAGAGGACATATAAACTATTCCCGCAAAAAATTGGTAAAATATCGGGTCTTTTAATAGAATTCGCAATAAAATATCAGTGATAACGGCCATAAACATATATGTAACACAATAATAGAACCCCATTTTGAATATGGGTTCACGATATTATACACATGCAAAAACATTACAAAAATTACAAAATAAGACGATGAGGTCAATTCTAAATTGCAGCAGATATATACCAATTTATGTAATGCTTTATATGCTAAGGTGGGTTAACATAAAACAGAGACTAAATACATTAATTTTTATAAAGAAAATGTTAAAATGGGGTGCACCGGAATATATATGGAATCAGATGAATTATATAAGTGAAATGCAGCCATATGGATTAAGAAATTTTGCTGACTTTCATATACCAAGAGTAAGAACAACACATATTCAGAGATCACTATCTTATAAAGGATTACAATTGTATAATAGAATGCCAAACAATTTAAAAATCGAAAAAAACTTTAATATCTTTAAAAAAAATTGTGTAAATTTTATTAGAAATATGTTATTATTAGAATAATGTTATGTGAAAGCTTTGTGAACAATGAGTAGATTATAGTTTTTATGAATCTTTAAGTAATTGAAAATTCAAAGTCTTGTAAATACTACTAAATAAATAAATAAAAAAATGCCCATTGTGATACCACAAGTAGAAATACCCATGGTCTGGGAATGGAACCCGGAGCTCCAGATTGATAAGACAAATGCTCATGCATTAACCTCAAAAACAAACATCGATTGCTGCCAATTTGGCGAAAATCGGGAGATTTGTTCGAGAGATATCAATGACGAAAAATGATACTGGATATGAAAATGAAACAAATTACTTTGAAGTAAACTTACGTATAGGTCTTTCCAGGCGATCGTATCTGCATACATGCGTTAGTCTTTGAATTAATTGAGATTGCTGCAATGTGGTAGCGTTAGTAAGCGGCGGGCATTCTTCATCATCTGTTATTGCTAACGCTCTAAAAGGAGAAATTAAATAAATATTAACCTTAAACATATTCCTTACGATACAGTGAGTGTCAAAAATTTTTTTTATAGAAAATTAAATTTTGAAACATATTTCACACGAAGTACAGAAATTTTCTGCATAGAATATTTTATGTGAATTTTGCTGAAATTGTTGGCAAAAGTGAAGAAATTAGTAACTGCTCTTTTCAGGAAAATTCTTAAATGCTCAAAAAATTAAGAATATTTAATTTGTCCATACGTGTATTCTTGTGTTTTCTGTATTTTGTTTTTTTAAGGATGTACAATTTCCACTGAACCCCTGACGATGGCTTTGCTGTGTGTTTTTATTATTTTTAATTTTGGATAAATTTCTTGTGGATAAAAAATTTTATAGCACACACTTTTGTATGTCCGAAGAAACAAATAACTCACCGCATGCAAAATACGAGTACAGTAAACTCGCGTTAATAAATATGAACGAATCAAAACTAATACTCTGCACTTTATTGCATTTTTCATATTTTCTATAGAAAAATTTTTTATGCTAAACAATTGCTTTTTACAAATGCCTTTTGGGAAAGAAATTACAAAATTAATCATGAATCGTCGCATTATATAGGTGGGCATTGGAATGATACATGTCATAAATTTTTGCTTGAAGTTGCGGTTGACCTGATATCTCGGTTTTCAACTTAGGTTTTTAGAAGTCAAAGAACCTCTGTGAATTTTTGGAGCCATCCTTCGGTACCATTGAAGTCATGTTAATTTCCGTTTTACTTGTGTGAATTTGCTTAGTTTCTTCGTTAGCATCAAAGCTCTTACTTAAAGATTTAAATGGATTTTCCATTTTGGCTAGCTCTGAAATTCCTAATGCTTTACGCTTTTACGAACTTTGACATTTTCTTTTTCTTATGGAGCTAATTATCGATTTTCCAAGACTATAATTTTTTGTTTAACGTTGTCACACTCTATCCGTTTTGTAAATGGTGTAAAATCTCCCATTTTTCGTTTATAGTTAAAAAATTCCGCTCGTTATTAGCCATACGTACGTACATACGACATATATCTGGGTTCAATTCTACCTTTATGCAAAATCTTTTGTGTTGTTCACTATTTTCCAGCAAAAAAAGACATGCAAGAGAAATAGTTAACGCATGCATTCTATTGGAAATTAACTGGTTCAACTAGCAGAAGAACGCATGATTTTAACATTTGTCATTTGCAAGCATGTTAAACGTGTTTTGAAATACACAAAGTATTCCTGACTGATATTTTTTAAATCGTTATTCCACGATGCTTAATGTTTAAAATTATTAACTCTTGGATTATATCACTATTTAATGTGTACAGTGAAAATGATAGTTTGCCTTTGAAGGGGAAAATAACTATCAAGTGGTTTTTCATTTCCATTCAAATAAACCAAAAATTTTAACAAGGAAAGAGAGTTAAAAGAGGTGTAAACAGCTTATTTCGTCCTCACACGTTGTAAAAAAAACAGAGCTCTGAGCAAAGACTATAAATATATAAAAATGTTGCACTGTCATACATTGTTCTGCCAATGCTAAATTTGCTGATGGTTTCAGTACAAAAACCATGCTAAAACCACTTTTTTCAAGAAAGTCATTTATTTTCTCAGAGAAATTATTATTCTCATGTCTCTACTATTCATTTACATATGTATACATGTGTTCATACGTTTGTGTCTTTGCATTCTCAAGTATGTGTGCATGTGTGACATTTAATAAGTCCCCGTCCATATTGTGAAACATTTGCTGCAAAACTTTTGAGTTTGTTGACGAGAAGGGGAAGAGGAGTGGAAGTATGTACGCTGTTTCATGTACATGCAGCTTTTGTTGAATTTCTTATTTGCATCTTTTGAGATGAGGTGTATTTGACGTTTCATTTTATTTCTTTTCGTTTTGTATACTGTTAAGATCATCATAATAATAGCTACCCTGTTTTATTGTTAATTTTTTGTGAAATATAATCAAAAATTTAAAAAAAAAAATATAAAATTATATAAAAATTATTATATAATTTTTCTTCTTAGCGTCCATTTTGCTTCAAATTATACCTTGTGCTTCAAATGTGTATCAAAAAAAAATATTCACACCTTCTATCATAGGGTAGTTCTTTTATATTTACATTCGGTATTGAGAAATGTCAAAAAAAATTAAAGAAAGAAGATAGAAGGGAGGAATAAAAAATAATTAACATGAAGCAAAAGTTTCATGTATGGACACTGCTGAAGCTTCAAAAGAGAATTCAAAAAAGTTTTGCAGCAAATGTTTCACAATATGGACGGGGACTAAACAAACAAAAGAATCCATATAAGGAAACAAAAACAGCAACGGCTCGTTTTGTGTTCGCACAATATATGTGGACATAAGATACGTAAAGCTAATGTCGCTGATTCTTGTTTGATTGGCAAATATATGTATTTTATTGTTGTACTATTGCAAGAACATCGAGCACCGAGTTTAATATTATTTAAAATTGGAAATTTATATAACTATGTATACCTATATAAAAATAACGTGTCACGACGTTTGTTCTCGCTAATCTCCAAAACTACTGGACCGATTTAAATGAAATTTTGCGCAGATATGTTAACAGTGTATAACTTGAAATATAGGCTATATTTTATTTTGAATTTGAAATAGACAAAATTGCTTTTTGAATAACCTGGTCATTTATAAACAGATTTTCAAAATTATTCTTTTGTTTGAAAGGCGTTGCCTGCAGTTGGGTCTCATAAATTTATTTTTGGAAATCTGTTAATAACCCTGCCATTTATAAAACAATTTTCTATCTCCTCTCTGAAAGAGTATAGCAACGGGACAAAATATATAAAAGTATATATGTGTATATATATACATATGTAAGTATATAAAAAGCGCAATTTGGGGGGGGGGGGGGCTTTTGAGAATCCGCTGGGGCAAAAAATGCGACTTTTTTATTTTAATGAAGATGCTGATTGTTTTAACTCTGAAAACATTCCAATAGCCAATTTTCGTTGGTTACATAGCTCAACGGATATCTTGTGCTCGCTGCCGTATGGATATAAAAAAACCCGCGCAAATTTTGTCATATCCATCAGAAATGTTTGTACATGCAAAAAATTACGATAAAAATTCAGATTTTGGAAGTTTGTGTGCTCCATCAGACTTATTTTTTGCAGTATGTAAGATTCATATAAAAGTTTTCGAAAAAATTTTTTCTGAATCCAAAGAAATAAAAAACATAAAAAAAACTATTGTTGAGCAATGTGTAAATTGCACCAAAAATACAAAATATTCCTTTTGGTTTCAAGAAAACAACGTATGCTATAAGCACAGAATGGAGATGCTAAATTTATTAATTCTTACACTTTTACGAAAGCATTCCTCGTGGGAAATATACAAATACAAATTAACGAGCGCAGAAAATTTTAAAACAATAAAACATATGCTCAATTCAGAAAATTATTAAATATGTACCAATCACCAAAAATAATTACATTTCTTGTGCTAGTTATCACTTATTAAAAAGATTTTAATAAATTTTATAATAGTTTTGTAAACAAAATAATAAATTGTATGGTTTTCGAACTCAGGTAAGCTCACGTTTTATTTGATTTATGCATATACATAGATATTCTAACTATACAATTGAAAATTCTAAAATAAAATATTTAATAAAACAAATGAGTATACATAGATCGGTGCGAATCAACATAAATGCAATAGTACAATAACAAAAAATTTAATTTTACCCTACAGCCATAGAAATCGGTCGCATTGGCTTTGCACTGTTTATTTGCACATGATTTATATGAAAACAAGAAACTGCTTTTAGTTGTTAATATTGTTATTGAATGTGCTTTGGACAAGAAATATAACACACACAAACACATTTCTCAATAAGCATCATTTATATGTGTAAACAACAAAAAAAACCATAATTTCTGTGGAAAAAAAATTTCTAGTAGAGTTAAAAAAAACAAAAATGTTTCAAAAACAACAACAAAATAAACTTGACAAACAAATGCTTATTGCCGGTTTCTTTTGTTTATATATTTCGTATTTCTTAAAGATTTTCTGGGAGTTCTTTTGTGAAATTTCTTAGCTTTTTTCAAGAATTTGGTTAAATACCTACTGAAGATTTTGGTATTAGCACCAAATGAAAGGTGCATAAAATTCTAAAATTTTACTTTTTTTTTCCGATTTTATCAACCCATAACCTGATTTCCTAGTTCCAGCACAATGCTTCGCATGGGTAGGGGTCATCCCGTGAGTGCTGGTTCAAGATAGAAAAAAAAGTGAACAAATAGCAATTCAGTGTGAACTGAGCCAATATTGGAAAATTAAAAGTAAGAATTGTATGCACGAAAGCTCAAAAAAGATCTTCTACATTTATGCTTTTATGCCAGTTTCGTAAAAATATTTTATAATTTATAATATTATTATAAACAAATGTTTGGTGAAATAGGCATAGGTCATGTAGGCATGATCTAGAAATATAAATAGTTGGTAAAATAATTGGGGGATATACAAAGTAGTCGTAAAATGAGAAATGAATTTCTCAAAGCTGATAAAGAAAAATCAGTTCAAAAACAAAAACATATGTTTATTTTCAAAATATTTAAAATAAATAAAGAAACAGTAACAGTTTGTGCGAAAATTACATTTTCTCTTCCGCTGATCAGTTACGACCAGTGTCGCCACTGAAGAATTTTACAACTCCACATGACTCGTACCAAATTAAACATTTGAAGAAAAATTTATGTATATCCTTTTTTTATTTAAACATAAAGCAGTTCCAGGCTGACGAACAGTTCTATCGTCATTGTAATTATGTTTACGTGCGGTTCTTTTGCCCTTCTATAGTTGTGGTTAATTGTCCGCAACTATCTGTATCGTTTACGGTTTTTTGGGAATGTTCTTATTAACCACATTGCTACGTTCCATGGGAAGGTATAGTTTGCTTTTAGTCAGTCACTATGTAAAGGACCGAAACAAAAAATATATACAAATTCACTGTTAATAACATCTTGGACATATGGTTTAGCTGTTCGCCCATCTTGTGTAATATATATTTTGTAAAATATAAGTAAAATTACAAAATTAAGAAATCTTCGACTCGATGAATTGACAGCAAATACTTCAATGCCCAAAAAAATTAATAATATTTTTATATAGCAAATTAAAAATAACCTTTGAAAATAAAGTAATAGAAGACTTAATCAAATGTAATAAAGTAATAGAAGACTTAATCAAATGTAATAAAGTAGTAAAATGACACAGTGATTACTAGCAACATCACATGTATGTATGTACATATTTACAACGTATATCCTATACACCTAGAATAGATTAGTATTACATAAAAGACTTTTTTACATAGTTTTAAATTAACGCTCTTTATTATTTAAGAACTGTAAACGCATGATTTTTAATTTCTAAAAATATTGGCATAAATATCAGTAGTTAGCAATTTTTGTGCATGTTCCCATTTCTTGTAATCGAAAAAAAATTATTACAATTTGTAACGGCCCTTTTCACAATGTCCGATTAAAAGTTAACGGGGACTTTAACGGCAACTTTGGCATACCTAACGTGAATTGACCCGAACCCGTGTTGAAAATTTCAGCTCGATAGCTCTTACAGCTTCGGAGATCATGCGTTACTAACAAACACACAAACGATTTCATATACTACAATGCAGGTTTATAGCAAGTGAATAATCGAATGGACAGCGCACAAATAAAATAACTATCAAAACAATGACTGAGAAGTTTCAGCTCAACATTAAAAAATCATAAATGGAAAAAGGAGGGCATTTTGTTGATATTTGTGTGGAAATATATAGGAAAATCTAAATATTATATCTCTGGAACCACTTGGCTGATTTCATGCTTCACATAAACCATCTACAGACCATCCCCAACATGTCCCGTTTCCACAGTTAGTGGTGACATCAAAATGTACACTTCTTTTTATATATATAGATTTATGTAGTTAAACATTGATAATTGATTTCGATCTAATTATCGATTATTTCCTCTTATTATTATAAAGTAATTAAATTTTTTACAGTATTTCAGAATAAAAATCGCAAACATAAAACTTGGAAATATGCATTTGTTGGCAACATTGTTTATAAGATGAAAACGGAATATAAACAAAGAATTTCTGATACGTAAAAACAGAGCAAAATTAATTAATTAAATAAAGTTTTAACAACACAACGTCATGTTTACGCAGGGGTACATATTTACCCAAAAGCCTGCTAGGAGTCATGTAACCAAATTTGTTTATTGACATTTGTGACATACTGTTGCAATTTACATTTTTTTTTGCCGAAAAGAAGAAGAAATAAAATAGCAACTGTTTTAATTTCCAATACACAAAACTCGATTGAACATTTTTTTAAATAATTAAATATTTATTTTAAAATAGCTGTTTGTTTGCAATTTTTTTTATTTGTAATAAACGTTTCCATTCTTTGCTGTCGGTTGTTTTATTTTTTGTTTTGCTTCATTTTATAACTAATTATTTTCTTAAAAAGTGCATATTCACGTAATAATATTTTCACCTGATAATATGTATGCATGTACTTCTGTATGTGTATTAAAATATTTGTATTTTAGATTTTATAAATATTTATTGATTTCTATATACAGCTACATTTTCTTTAAAACGCATTAAGGGAAATAGAAAATTTCTTTATTAATGTTATTATCATTATTATTATTATTGAATGCGTTGTTCTGGTGTTAAACGTTTCATGATAGATTATCAAAATATCGATAGTATCGATTGTTTTTTTGTGGCTATCGATATATTTTTGCTAAGATTAAAGATTGGAAAACAATCGATAATTTTAGCCACTATCAACAATATCAGCAATTGTAAATTGAAAATAAATCTGCGTTATAAATTTAAAAAAATATAAATGAATTCAATACAGTTTGGTTTCCTCGTTAATTCGAAACACTTATAAATCGTACTTAATTGGGGCCTAATTAAAATCAAACCTCTATTAATCGTATTTTCTAATTTTAACGTCGCTTAATCGATATCTCTCTATTTCGAAAACTCCAGTAATTCGTAAAAAATATATGTCGGAGCGATTACGAATTACAGTATTCTACTGTATATAAAAACATAATATGAATCTTCAGATGTATTACTTAAATAAAATAAATACATTGTCGATATATCGAAAATTTTTCAGTTTTACACCTCTAATTCATGATAAGTTGTCAAACCATAATAAACAGAAATGTCAACATTCTCATGTCAAACCATACTTATCGATATCGATAGTTTTTATGCAACTAAAAAAAAAAACACCCTATACAATATTTAAATTTAACCAATTTTTTAACCAAAAATTTTTAGTCCAACCCCAGTTTCAGACTAAAATTATAAAAAAAAACATTTCGCATTTTTCTGATGTGCATTAGTGTGCCTTTGTGTGTCAGTTGTTGTCGGATGGTTTCAGTGGCGAAGGCATAGTCACAGAACAATAACGGCTTCACCTCATAGCAATCCACAATCACATCAGAACGCCCTCCTTCGTCGGTATTGTGTAGCACCGGCGAAGTAAAATAATAATACAAATGGCTACTAAACCGAAGCTTCAACACTGCTATAAACGTGCAAAGGCAGAGCTGTAAAATAATTAATTAAGCTTCACCTCCTGTCATTTCTCTAACTATCCATTTCCTATAGTTCAGCACAATGCTTCGCATGTGTAGGAGTCTTCTCCTGAGTGCTGGTCCCAGATTAAAAAAAAATGCAAATAGTACCAACCTGTTCTCTTCTGTGTACTTTTGAAAATAAAAAAAATATTAGCAATTTCATTTTAGCCGTAAAATATAATAATGAAATTCATAAATATTCATAAATATCTGTTCGCTTATTTTTTTTTTTTTATTAAATGCCAAAATGAATACTTTTTTCTTCTTAATTTCACATTAGGTTACCGATTTTATCATCTTAGCTTTTTAATTCCTTCTTAAAGGATCAATACGATGGAAGCAGAAGCTGCATGCCGAATTTCAAGTTAGTCCGGGGGTTTTCACTGATATATACTTATATTGATGTGCATATGTGTTTATATGTAGATATATTTTGTACCGAGCCCTTAAATAAAGATGCTAGTGCCTTTTTTCTACATTTTGCCCAACAGTATTAAAATTTAACAAAACCGATCACTTTTATTATAATTGTTAATGTTTTTTATACAGAGCTTTTTATATAAATTTTGTACACTACTACTTGAGGTTAGAGAAATAGCACAATCGTTTGTATAAAAAATTTCGTATTATGCAAAGAATTATTGGTCCTATAATGTAAATTAAAAACAAAGAAGTTGTAACCTTCCTGTTGGTGATTGTACTTTTTGTTTGAAATTAATAATTATAAACAATTACTCGGACAACGTGCAGTTGCTGTCAAAAAAATAGAAATTCAAATATTCAAAAATTAATTCTGTGAACTTTTGATATAACAACTTAAGTAAAATTTAAAAATTTTTCAGGAGAGTGTAAAACCTATTTAATTAGCTGTTTCGTGTTTTTTTACCTGACTGTTTGTCTTTTAAAAAATTTTTAAACTTAGGTAATAGAGGGTGTCTGGTAGGAGATTTATATTTTTAAACTTGAATAAAAAACGTAATAATTGACAAAAAGTTTTATTAAGAGCGTTGAGCGATTGAATGGAAATGAGGATTTTATTTTTTAAAGTTGACAATCCTTCAGATCCTTTTTTAAAATTTCATGATTAATCGCTCTTGGAAGTCCCAGTGAGGTTGCTCTTTTCCGTATTGAAAGTCGCAGATTTTCACGTAAACTGCTTTTAACCAGTTCAATGTCTTCGGATCGACTGAGCCCTGGCCGTAAAGCATTCATACCCGAATCAGTTGCGCGGAATCTCTGCACCCACGAACGAATTAAATTTACACTCGGTCCATTACTTATTCGCCGCATACCGAACTTTTAACAAAATTGTCGACGAGCAATTACGTAAGAATCATTACTCTTAAAAAATGTCTCCACAGCGAATGCGCGATGCTCACTCGACCACTGCGACTACGTGACTGACAAATCCGCACAATCGATAATTCCAACCGTTTATTACTTTTTGAAATAATTGTATTTAAAAATATAAATTTCCCACCACACACCCTGTACTACTAAGACAACTTTTCTGTAATTTTCCTTTCTACTAAAATGTTTATTAAATCAAGCTTGATAACTTTTTGTGTAATGAAACCGTTGTTTAGTATAAAGAAAGCGTCTTGTGAAGTTTCATTTACGATCATTTCAATCGCCTAATTAACGAAGCAGTAGTTTTTTCTTCCCAAACGTTTTATATACACTTTTACTACTTTTTAATTTTTTTTCTTGGAGCGGCACTCAGGGTGACCCCTACACATGCGATGCATTATGCTAGAACAAAGAAATAAGGTTTTGGGTGGGAGCGTAGAGAAAGAGCAAGCATGAAATGCGCAGTGGGCAATTGCAAACAAAGTAACAGCAAAAAAACAAGTGAGAAATTAATTGTGTTACAATGTAATATTGCTATCAAAATTTTTTTGTTTTCATAAAGCTGTGTCATTATATAGTTTTCCAAGAGATGAAGCTCAAAGGAAGTTATGGGTGAAATTTTGCAAGCGTGTAAAGCCTGTAAATGCTGAAAAAGAAAAAATTTGTGTTTTACATTTTAAGCAAGAGGATTTTGAAAGAAATTTAATATATGAAATGGGTAAGTTACCACATAATCAATTCTTTAAGTCCGTTAATAAGTCGTTATAGGATTTAGTAAACGAAGTACTAAGAAATTAAAACCCAATGCAGTTCCGTCCTTAGAAAATACTATTATTGATAGTGAAAAGAAAACTGCTTATGGCACTGAAGAAGATGAAACAAAAAAACAAATAAATAATCAAAAAAGTTTAAAAGTAAAATGTGTAAATGCCGAATTGCCGACTGACACTGAAGAAGATGGCCTCCAAAGTTACACTAAAACTTTGGAATTGAAAATGTATGTTAGTATTTAAAAAAACAACAAATAATTATTTAAATCGTTTCTAGAGAATCACTTCTTAAGGAGAATTGTTCGCTGAAAATGGCAAAAAGTCAATGTGATGTGACAATAAAAAATTTATCTTGTCGTATTCAAAAACTAAGCTTTGCACACTCAAATCTCGAGAAGGCACTGAGGCGTTTGTTTACTGAGGGTCAAATAAAAAAACTAAAAAGCGGTGATAAAAGACAAAATTTTACCGAAACAGACATTGCTCAATCTATCACCCTATACTCAGCGAGTGCCAGAGCTTACAAACTTTTAAGGAAGAAACATTTCCCACTTCCATCGGTGAGAACGTTGCAAAGATGGTCGGAAAAATTGGACATGTCGAAAGGTATTTTGGAGCCTGTTGTGAAACTACTATCTGCGGCCAACCAAATGTCAGAAACTGAAAAAGTATGTGTGTTGAGTTTTGATGAGATGAAGGCAAAAAAAAAGTATTAATTATAAGTATGACAAGTCAGCAGATTTAGTGCTAGAACCAGCTAATTATATCCAAGTGGCCTTGCTAAGAGGTAAGTTATTTGTATCAAAATCAAGAATTTTTAGAACCTTTGTTAATTCGCTGGAAGGTTTAATTTCAAATTGGAAGCAACCCATATATTATGACTATGATACCCAAATGTCAAAAAGTATTTTATTCAATATATTGAATACTATGAAGCAGAGTGGCTTTACAATTGTGGCCATTGTTTGTGACTTAGGTGGAGGTAACAGAAAACTGTTCAGTGAACTTGAAGTTGATTACGAAAAACCATGGTATGTTTTATGAAAATATGCCTCAATAATTTTTTCAAATTTCTTTTTTTGTATGAATATACGTAACATATGTATATATGTAGGTTTTTGTTCGATGAAATGAAAATTTTTGTTTTTAATGATGTTCCTCATTTGATAAAACTTTTGAGAAATCATTTCATTGATGGTGGGTTTATCATTAACGAAAAAGAAGTCAAAAAGGATATAATTTTAAGTCTCCTATCCCTCCAATCAAATGACTTGCAGATCACGCATAAAATATCACCACACAATTTATGTGTGGTCGGACCTGAAAGGCAAAAGGTTAAACTGGCCACGAAACTTTTTTCACATACAATTTCGCAATCTATAACACGAGCCGCCAGTTTGGGATATTTGAGCAACGAAAATTGGAGCGAGTGCAGTCAACTCTTTAAACTCGTAATTACTTACAAAATATAATTTTTCTAGAACATACCTAAACTACTTAAGAAATTTCACTTAACTAGGTAAATGACTGGTTCGATGTTATGAATTCGAGAGTACCGAGACAGGATACCAGAGACCGATTACACGCATATGGTTTAGCACTTGAAAAACAAAATATCATTCTAAATAATATGTCGCAAATGATGTCAGAGATCCGTGTGATTGGCAAAAAGTCTATGCTACCTTTCCAAAAAGGTTGAAAATTATATTGTACTCTAAAAATTTGTGACACAGATTTATTTCTTTTGACATAAATGTATTCTACAGGTATCATTCAATCTAATAAAGCGTTACAAATGCTATATATTGAACTTAAAAGTCGATATAATATTGAGTATTTGCTAACGTATCGGTTTAATCAAGATGTGCTGGAAAATTTTTTTGGAATAATTAGGTCGAAAGGCGGACTTCACGATCACCCTGATCGAGAAGAATTCAAATATAGACTTCGATCATATTTAATGGGGTCTAACGAAGGCATTTTGGGTAGTAATGCAAATGTAGAAGTTGACAATACACCCGATTTAGATGTAGATAATTCTTTAACGGGTAAGTTGAAAGCTTAAATTTTAAATAACACAAAGTTTTATAAACTTTGTGATTTCTTCAGGTACTATACTTAAGAGTGTTAACCGTAACATTCAGGCAGATGTTTTGGCTACAGAAACTAACCAAAGCGAAATAGAAAATATGGAATATGATGGTTTAGAGAACTTGGCCGGATATATTTGCCACAAACTGAAGAATGAAAATCCTGATCTTGTGAGTAATTCTTCAACCGAACGCAATTATTCATGGGTTAATCACTTAAGTGAAGGTGGACTTAGTAAGCCATCAACTTCGTTAATGAACACGCTAATACTGTGTGACTCAATTTTTTCCAAATTGAATGGCGACAAATTATTACTCGCAAGTGGATATTTACAAAAGCATTTGTTGGAAGCAAAAGAAATTGAAGCCAGTGATGACGTAAAAAAACTTTTTTTTAGATGTAGAATGTATTTTAGAATTAGAAAACTAAATTCTGAAATTGTTGAAAGCACGTATAAGAGAAAGAGAAAGTATAGTAAAATAACAAACTAAAAATTCTATAAATATTCTTTAAAGATTTTTATTTTTAAGTAAAATAACAACAACAAATTTTGGAATGGGGAAAAAGGGAAATAATTAACACTTGGGTTCACTATTTATATGTATAAAATATTTAAATAAAAATAAATGGAAAATAAAATAGTTCTTTAAAATTGTTTATTATCAAACTGAATTTGCCCCACTGTCCTGTTTTTACAATTACATAATAGTTCTTCAGCTGAGTTTTATTAGCCAATCAGAATACATGTTGAGTGACGTCAGAGTTCCATCATGCGCAGAAAAGTATTTTTATTTTAGCTTGTTGGCGTAATCTTTATTTAATCATTCTTGAATTCATTTGGCACAATTGTGCTATGCGCAGCGTTACCATATATTTTTTAAGAAAAACTTTTTATTTAAAAAAGAACTTTTTTCCACAAAAGTGTCCAAATAATGAAAAAAGCAAAAAATATGTATTTTGAATTAATTTTTTTCAATATAAGATAAAAAAATGTTACAAAACAACAAACTTATTCTTCTCTCGATTTTGAGCAGATCCAAATTTTTTTTTTACCTTTTTTTGACCCTCCGATGTGTCTGTATCGTACTCGAAGCTATTTTTTACACTTGTATTGCTGCTTTAAAGTACTAACACCACAAAGTAAAAATATTCCATTATCGTTACCGTTTCTCTTTAAATATTTATCCATGCTTTTTTGAAATAGAAAACTTTTTAGAAAAAAAACAGGCATAAAAATCAGTTGTATTAAAGAGGGAATAGACACATTTAATGCTGAACAATTATAAAATCGTTTCCATTACATAGCAATATGAAATAACATTTTCGTCATATATCTGTAATTTAAAAATAAAATAAACGAAACTTGAAAATTCGAATGAATTTCAAAAAAACTTATTGTTGAAGCTAAAAACTTTTAGGCATTTCAACAACCTTGAAAAATAAGGGAAAACTTGTGAAATTGTAACGCTAGCTATGCCGCAGGCATCACTGCATTATTTCCTAACGATAGAATAACGAAACGCACCCCACGTTGCGACTATGCTCAAGAGAGTTAATAGAGTTGGCTACTCTACCATGCCCAATGAGTTTCTTTGCTCTCTCCTGTAGACGGTGGAGTAACTTCAAAGTAGGCTTTGTAGCACCGGCCCATAGAGTTGTATGGGTTACTGCCTTACATATCATTTTACCTAAAAATTTTTGCAATTGCTGTTCTATTTAGGGATATCGTTTGCTTTCGGAAAATATTCTTTTAAAGAGTTCCTTCTTCTTGCCCAACAACAATTCCTTGGTTTTTTCACTTGTTATTAAAAAAACTTGTTCTATTACAATCTTTGCTATCTTTGCAGCCCGTCTTCAGCAGACATAGATTTTCTAACATTACCACTAAAGTCGTGTTAAGTGTGGACTGCCGATTTTAGTGTTTTGTTAAAAAATGCAGCACTACTTGACGCCATGGCAGTAAAATAAAATGTTATAAAGTTAATCAGTACGTAGTCGCCACCAGAAAACAAATTGATTTTAAACGTGAAGTGTTATTATCATTTCGCGGCTTTTGAAGACGGGGAGTTCGATTTTCCACGACACACGTTTTTTTTATTACTTTTTATTTTTTTATAAACTCTAAGTTATCATCTGCTTGTTCCAACACTATTACCAGAATAGTGACAAATCTTTCGTTAATTTTAGGAGGAACATCTTGTACATATACAGTTTTACAATTTAGTAACATATTTGTTGTACATGAACATGAAAATATTTTTTTTTGGAAAGAAAAGTGATGTGCCGGCAAAGCAAGGAAGAAAAAAGGGAAAGATATTAGAAATTTAATATGAAAATCATGTAACTAGTAACGGTGCTGTTATTGTTACCTCTACTGTACTTATTCATATGGTTTTGCGTAAATAAGTGTTCACATATATATGTATGTACATATGTATGGAGTCGTATGCAGTTAACTGTAGCACTCATGTATTGGCGTGCTTATGTTACGTTTGTTTGCATGTATAAATATGTCATACACATATGCTACGTCATATGCGGTAGTTTAGCATCTTTTACTTACGTTGTGTTTATTTGCGTTATAGTTAATATCAGGGTTATTAATAAAACTTTTGTAAAGATTTGAAAATAAATATTCGTCATCTTGTTAAGAGCCATTAAAATTGGCATTTCTATATATGTATGTATGTTTGTATGTATGTATGTATATAATTCACAATAATAAATTTTTAAAAATTTATTCCTTCAGGATAATTTTATTGCTTTTAATTCACTCCCCTTTTAGTTATTATATACATTTACGAATATACGTGGATGTAGGTAGATATGTCTGCACATATGTATGTATGTATGTATATATTTTTTTCTTTCTAAGGGAACTTTTTAATTTTATCAGCAAGATCTGTGTGTGTTCTTTAAATTAACTTAAATATTGTTGTTGTCGTTACTTATATTCTTAACATATTTTTTAAAAAGTTATTCGCGTTTGATTGTTGGCCACAGTAATACTTTTTTAAAACTAAAAGTTCTTTTGGGTTATTATATCATTTTTATTGTTTTAAGATACTGATAACGTTCATACGATTCTACTTAAATAAGAAGAAAGAAAAAAATGTAAATAAATAAATGAAATACATACAAATGCATACATATAAATACAGTACTATCCCGATAATCCGGACACGTGATTTTTCAGACACATTTATAATCCGGACAGTACCACTTTCTTACTCTATAAAATCCGGACAGCAACTGTTGTTTTTCTTTCTTTTGTTCATTCATGTGACGCTTTTGTACAATAACGGAACTTTTTACCATAATATTCGTCTACGTTTGGAATCAAGACGAATTCATACCAGGTTATCTCGTCCCTACAACAAGAGCATTTTTTGTTTACAAATACAACATTTTTATTCAAGTTGTCAAAACAGTTTACGTATTAACATGCTTTGATTTGAACACAACTTTGACAACTGAACGGTAATTTGCTAATGAGAATTTTAGCTAACGAATTTTTCTTTTTTTTAGTTGAGTGTATTTGTTGACATAGTACAGCATAGAGTACTTTATGCAGTATAGTTCGCAGAATATTTGCTACTTGTTCCCTGCAGAAATCGCGGCTACTCCAGACACGCCTGTAAAGTATACTCCATAAGGGACTACGACTAGTCCAAAAGTAACCCAAAGGTATGAAATAAACGTGTTCCCTTTAACATTCCGATGGCCTAGGTGAGGACCATATACTCCAGCCATGCATTACATCAGAGTAATCCCAAAACTACTCTATGTCACTACTCCGCGCATTATCAGCAGAAAATTAAACACGAATTAAACACGATGCCTTAAAGCATACAGTCGTTAAAATACGAACACTTGTTGGTCAGCAATAAGCTCTTGCTTGAAAATAACATGTTCCATGCCTGCATTACATGGGACCATTTTGTAACTACTCCTTTTTAACTAATACGGATCATGTAATCCACTATTTTCTGCAGGGTTACAGTTTCAACTACATACATACTTATGTATATATTTAAAATTGTCTTCATATTATTCAATTGTAGGACAATGAAAAATACAAGCAATAGACCACATAAAACATTAACAATAAAAAAGAAATGTGAACTTTTGGATAAACTTGGCACAGGCAAATCAATAAGATGTGTTGCAGACATATGTACACACATATTTTGTGTTCATAATTTTTTAAAGTTGCAATTGAATGCATAAAAACAATGTACACACATAGTCGTACATATGAATATTAAATTTTTTCGGTTCATATATAAATATAAAATTTATGGAACTACTGTTTGTAATAGAAAAAACTTTACATTTATAGAAAAAAAAAAGCAAAAATTAACATCTGTAATTCAGACACTACAGTAATACGGAATGCTCAGGATTTATGGTGTCCGGATAATCGAGATAGTACTGTATATGTACATATTAGCAATCCAATAAATGTGTTTAATGTGTTTCGCATTGGTGGTTGTGCTTGAGGTGTATTTATTGTCACCGATTCTGTGATCGTGCTACCCCCATCTGAAAGAGCATGAAGATAAAATGTTTTCTTCGTTCGTACTGAACGGTGTATACGATTAATGACACAAACTACATAAATAATATAAGATGTATTGTATGTGCATATACATATACATATATTGATTCTAGGCTTGTGCTTCTATTCATTCGATTGTACACATGTAAATGCTACATGGCTTGAATTTTATTAAAATACTTAACTGAATGAACAGTATGAAAATATTCGCTAATAACACGGTGCGACAGTCCAAAAAACCTGGGACCGGATATTATTTTTCTTGTAGGTCTTGTCGAGTTAAAGAAGAATCCAATAGTGAAATATGCCGGACACCTCCAAAATCAGGATTTACGGTTAAAAAACCGGTTTTTGTACCTTTGCGCACTTATAAGCCTGTAATTTTGTTGATAATAATCCGATTTTTAATTTCTTACTAGATTTGGAAAGAAGTAACTGAGATCTTTCGAATGATATATAATTTATCTAAGAAAACTTGAGAAATTTGGGTGTTATTGTCGAGCAAACACAAATTTTGTAGATTTTTCAAAAATTTTTCAAGTTTGGTGACGTTTTTATACATTATAATGTAATAAACTATATTACTATTGAATTTATTTAAAAAGTACGTTTATTAACGATTACGACGCATATTTGGGGTTAAAAATAGATAAACAATTGACTGAGTTATTAAACTTTTCATGAAAATAAACTTTTAAACATTTTATACAAATTTTATTTTAACTCAAAAGTGTTTGCTTGACCGTTTTTTTTTAAATCAGCATCATCAGTTTCTCGTTTAAGTGACCAGCAATATTCTGAAATCATTTTTATTATATTTTTTCCTTCAAAGCGTTTTCCAATAGTTGCCATTTCCTGGTGAAAATGTTCCCCTTGTTCATCACTGAACTGGCCCAGGTTATCTGGGAAAAAGTCCAAATGCGAATGCAGAAAAAGAATTTTTATGGACATGTTGCAGCCCATTTCACCATACGCACTTAAAAACTCATTGACAACTGTGACATAGTCGTAGCTTCTGTGATTTCCAAGGTAATTATCGCATAGCGCAACAAAACTCTTCCATGCACGTCTTTAAACGGAACTTAGCTCTCTCAAAATTTTTCGAATTTGAGATCCAATAAAAATACCTAAAAGTTATCAAAACAGATAAAAACGTACTAGATATGTAAACAAATTAATTAATACCTCCTTTTATATTGGCTTCACTTAGTTTTGGGAACACCGCTTTGAGATGACAAAAAGCGTCGCCGTTTACATCTAATTTTTTTACAAATTGTTTCATGTATCCCAGTTTAAGATGCAGTGGTGGCAGAATAACGTCCTCAGCTTTAACTAATTGGTCTTTTAAAATGTTTTTCCTGCCTATTCTATGTGACTCGCGAGATGGCCATACTTTGCTATCATAACGATTCGGTGCACGACTATCCCATTCACAAAGATAGCACGGATACTTTGTGTAACCACCTTGCATACCAAATAAAATTGTCAAAACCTTTAAGTCAGCGACGACTTTTCATTTATGGGTGGTATAGCTAACAAACATTAGTATATTTTTCATCACTTCGTAAGTTTCTTTTGTATTAGTCGCATATGCGATTGGAACTGAAGGTAATTGATTTTGGTTATGCAATAAAACAGCTTTTAAGCCTAGATATTACATTACAAATCTTAAATTAATAAAAATAAAGTCATACATTTTTATAAGAAAACTTACTTTTACATGAACCATCAATGAAAAGTCGCCATTCATCTGCATTATAATTGTGATTTAATGCCGAAAATAGTTTTGGTACATCAACGCAATACACGAGATCACTGTCATTGGAACTAGTCTTAAAACTTTCTTCAAGTAACCAAGTCCGGTCACTCTTTCTACCAGATGTTATAACGAAATCTTTTTCCACCAAATTCCACTGCTTTAATCGCGAACCGAGGACTTCAGATTGCCGCTTTGACAAGTGTAAATCGCGAACAAGATCGTCGAAATCAGCTTTTGACAAAAAAAATGCCGCTCTCCGTTGTTGTAGATCTGGATGGAAGGAACTCTTCTTGTTCAAAATCTTTTTCTGTTACATCGACAGATTTGCTCGTTTTTTTTTTTTTTTTTTATCTGGGACCAGCATTCAGGAGATGACTCCTACACATGCGAAGCATTGTGCTGGAACTTTTAGGAAAGGGATAGTAGGAGAAACGACAGGAGGTGAAGCTTACTTATTTTTGTAGCTCTGCTTTCGCACGTTCTTTGTTTATACTTTTTTTTTTTTTTTTAGCAGTGCTGAAGCTTCGGTTCAGTAGCCATTTTTATTATTGTTTTACTTCGCCGGTGCTACACAATACCGACGAAGGAGGGCGTTCTGATGCGATTGTGGATTGCTATCAGCTGAAGCCGGTATTGTTCAGTGACCAGTGACTATGCCTTCGCCACTGAAACCTTCCGACAACAACTGACACACAAATACACACTAATGCACATCAGAAAAATGCGAGATGTTTATTTTTAATTTAAAATTTTTAGTCTGAAACTGGGGTTGAAGCCAGGTCTGTTTTTGGATTTGTAGTGAACGTGCAGACTACCATCCATCGTGCCATCGCCACCCTCTACTCTACCTCTACCTCTACCTCTACCTCGTTCGTAGATCATTACTTAGAGGTATTGGTTTTGTAACAGTTACAACATTTGCGTACTTAATGTTTTTGCGCGTTTTAAAACAGTGACCTAAAACATCGGTTTGACAAAAGTAGCAATCATTTGGTTTATGATATGGCTGATGATGCCAAATCATAGGAGTAGAAAAGAGCAAAACAAACGAAGGTTGAATTTTCTTTTTTTTTAATGTATTACAGCAATATTGACAAACAAATTCTGGCTCGTACCAGCGACTTCTACCACTCCAATATTGTTTTTAAAATCACGCCGGTGACTGATATCAGTAAATAAGCCACAAATATAGCAAAATTTGTTACGATTGTCACACATTTTTTATTTAATTTTAATTTAAATTGCACACGATTTTGATTAAATTGCAAACGTTTTTTTAGATACACAGATTCAAAGTGAAAAATAAGAATTTAACAAAACGACATATTAAAAGCAAAAACAATAATTTTACATGAGAAAAGCTCTCATTACAAATATTTGTTGTAATTCTAAGTTGTGTTTAGGCTAACAGTGATTTGTAATTTTAGAGAAAGTGCATAAAAACAACACCAAGAACATTGTGCAGGCATTTTGTTAAAAATTTTGTTTTCATGAAAAGTTTAATAACTCAGTCAATTATTTATCTATTTTTAACCCCAAATATGCGTTGTAATCGTTAATAAACGTACTTTTTAAATAAATTCAATAGTATTATAGTTTATTACATTATAATGTATAAAAACGTCACCAAAGTTGAAAAATTTTTGAAAAATCTACAAAATTTGTGTTTGTTCGACAATAACACCCAAATTTCTCAAGTTTTCTTAGATAAATTATATATCATTCGAAAGATCTCAGTTACTTCTTTCCAAATCTAGTAAGAAATTGCAAATCGGATTATTATCAACAAAATTACAGGCTTATAAGTGCGCAAAGGTACAAAAACCGGTTTTTTAACCGTAAATCCGGATTTTGGAGGTGTCCGGCAAATTTCACTATTAGATTCTTCTTTAACTCGACAACACCTACAAGAAAAATAATATCCGGTCCCAGGTTGTTCTACTTCATTCAATTTTGTACCACTGTGTAATTAAAGGAACAATTAAATGATTAAATTCAAAATTATCCCGCAAAAATGTGCTCCCTTTTTTTTTTTCTATCTTGGACCTCTACACATACGATGCATTGTGCTGGAACTAGGAAATTAGGTTATGGGAAGGAGGATAGAGGGAGTAGTGTTTATGGACATTTGATTTGAATTTTCCCACCTCATAAGTGACAGGAAAGACCTCGGCAGGGAGTTTGTTCCACATACGCGACGTTCGGCCGAAAAATGAGTTCTCCCTGTAATGCGTAGTGCGGTTCGCTGCCAAGTTGACCACAAATGGATACGCTCTTAATGATGAACGCGTCGTGCGCGTGAATGACCGGGTTTCGGGAAAAGTTCCCTGATTTCATCAGACCACATCCCATTATAGTAACGATAGAACAACGAAACGCATCCCACGTTGCGACGATGCTCAAGAGAGTTAATAGAGTTGGCTACCCTATCTGTCTCCTCTGAGTTTCTTTGCTCTCTCCTGTACACGGTCGAGTAACTTCAAAATAGTCTTTGAAGCACCGGCCCAAATATGAGAGTTGTATTCCATTTTCGGTCGGATGTAGGCGGTATAAATAGTGAGGTGATCAGATGGTGTGAAGTATGTCTTGCACCGTCTTAAAAAACCGTGGCACTTGAATGCTTCTTTTGAGACCTGAAAAAATGTGCTCAGTCCATCGAACATCGCACTGAATTTTCATGCCAAGAACATCAAGAGCTTTTGATTCCCCGATGTTTATACTGCCCATAATTACAGATGACGCAGCGTCATCGGGCATGCGTCGATGTGTAAGCATGCCGCATTGGGTCTTTTGAGCGTTGAAATCGACCCTGTTTGCCTGACCCCATTGCGATATTTTCATGTGGTCATAATTCAATGAATCACTCATATTCTGCCTCAGCGAAGTGATCATAGTCGATGTTGGCCTACGTCTAAATGATTGTGAGTGAGAAAGGCTGCTGTCATCTGCGAAAGAGTGGATAGGGTTGAAAGTTTGACATAGGAGGTCAATAAGAAAGCCTAGAAATTGGGTAGGAGAAAGAGTTGAGCCTTGCGGTACCCCTGAAATTATCTTGTACTCGTTAGATGAGATCCCGTCTATAACAACTATTATAGCGCGATCCCTGAGAAAACTCGATTTAAATCGAGAGAAGAATCACCGACACCAAAAGCAATAAGTTTGGAAAGAAGTGCCCCATGCCACACTCTATCAAATGCTTTAGAAATATCCAGAGCCACGACTTTACTTTCGCCAAACGGTTGATTAGAATTACACCATTTTTCCGAGAGGAAGGCTAAAAAGTCGCCCGTATAGCGCCCTCGACGGAAACCGTATTGACGGTCGTTCAGTAAATTGTTGGACTCTAAATATGTCATTAGGTGAAAGTTCACTTTGGAAATCGCGAAACAGATTGCGATTGGGCGGTGATTTTCAGGTTTGCTTGCCTCATTCTTTTTTGGGATCGGCGTTACATTTGCAACCTTCCAGCACGATGGGAATTGACCTACATAGTACAGAGTGCTGAAAAAGATTACCAAAGGACGTGACAACGTCGAAGAACACTGCTTCAGGACCAGTGCAGGAATTGCATCCGGCACAGGAGACTTGTTTATGTTAAGGTTCGTTAAAAACCTTTTAACTGCACCAGCTCGAAAGTATATCTTTGGCATAGTTACGGATACACGTTCGGGTACGGGCAGTGGTTGATTGCTTTCCAGCAGGTGAGAATTACCTGCAAAAATTTCAGCTAGGAGGTTAGCTTTTTCAACCGGGTCAGTGAATATTTGATCATCCTTCAGAAGAGCCGGAATAGAAGAACTAGCATTTTCCTTCACTCTTTTTACGAAAGACCAATAACTTTGGTGCGAAAACGCTGCTCGTACAAAGCTTTTTCACGTCTTAGCACTTTGGCACACGAAGATCTCGCCCTTCTGCGCATCACAGCAGTATCCGCGTTTTTGTCATTCCGCCAGATACAAAATCTTCCTCTCTGGATCTGACTGCAAGTCTGCACGTCTGATTAAACCATGACTTCGGTCTGGGTTTAATCGAAATTTGCTTCGATGGTATGAAAGTTTTCATACCGAGCAATATTATATTTTCAACCACTTCTGCCATGGCATTGACAGTTGGCAGTTCGACATTTAGGTTGACCGAAATTCGCCCTATATTTCCGAACCAGTTATACAGACCAAATTTTACAGTCTGAAATGTTTATATGTGCATGTACGAGTATGTATATTTTTAATTGAACAAACGTAGTAAATTTGCTTGAAATCGGTTAAGCCCTTTTAAAATAATATATTTAAGTTATAAAATGACCGAAGCGCCACCTAGCGGATCACATTGGTATTTACAGTAAGCGGTCCACCTAAGTTTTTATACTAAAATTTCAAGTAAAAAAAAGAGCTGGTCTTGTTTCTTCGGCTGTAGCTCGATAGCTAAATAGCAACCGAATGAGGTCTACTACTGACCGATTGACACCAAAACGAATTCTATGTGATGTTTAGTTTGGCCGGAAAGTTGATTTTAACAGACGCACAGACAGACGGACAGATGAACATGGGTTAATAAACTTCTCTCTGCATCACATTTTTGAAAATATATAAACTTTTCAGAAATAAATTTAAAGAAATTACATAGGGAATGACAAACTTATATCTTACATTTAAAATGAAGGGTTCAATAAAGTTTATTGCCTTATTTTTTTGTCAGTGAAAGTTGTTAAAAACAATAAAAATCAGAAATATTTTCGTATTTACTATACATAGATTTTTTTTGGGCGCCCCTGTAGTCATGTGAGTAGTGTGCTAGTTTATCACTTGGTGGTTCTAGGTCTGTGTCAGTAGAACACGTGAAAGGTTTTTTCACAACAGGTATCATAATGTGGGACCATAGTGGGCCAGGACCTTTCTTTAACTTTACATCCAGCAACCTAACCCACACAGATTGTAAATAGACCCTGTGTACATCCTACTATGTTACGAATACCAATTTTTAATATTAGCGAATATTCGCCCTTTCTGTCATGACATACCAATGGCTGAATTCGAAATTATAAACTTCACATCTGAATACCACTGCTGATCATTGCGCAGCTTAGTTTCCAAGTTCCTACTGATCCTTTAATTCGAAGAATTAATACTTTGTATCTTCGTGAAATTTTCACACCATATAATTGGTACTCTTGAATGAATTATAGGTTACTTTTTTTTTAATCACGCTCACTTTTACGCCTACTTTTTTAATTATGCTACTCCTTCCACATGGTTTTTAAGAGATTTTATAATATAAACGAGCACTTCGTCTGTGCAACTCCGGGAAGTTTATAGGGTAGTACTTTTTTAAAACAAGGCCAGCAGGGCGATAGGGGGGAAATTTCTGCCCCTCCGAAACGTTCAAACCGATTTTAACGAAATTTAGAACATGGATACTCCTGCAACTGCTCATAGGTAACGTACATTTTCAAAACTAGGACCAGGAGGGCGATAGGGGGAAAATTTCAGCCTCTCCAAAACTACATAGCGATTTTGATGAACTTTAAAACTTGGATGTATTTGAATTTAAAAGACACATTAGCAATTGTGCAACTACGGGAAGGTTATAGGGTATTACTTTTTTAAAACTAGGACAACGAGGGAAGGTACGGGCAATTTCCACGCCAGCGAGACCATCTAACCGATTTTAATGAAATTTAAATCTATTTATGTTTATTGCGTTTAGAAGGACACATATGCTACATATATATTTTTTAAATAGAACCAGGAGACGACTTAGGGGTAAGATATGCCCTTCCGAAACTGTATAACCGATGGAGATAATAACGGGAAGCGAAGCTGTAAAAGCTAGTAGTATATATTTATAAATCAAATAAATAAATAAAGGGTCAAGTTTTAATTAACAAACGAAATTAGATACGTCAAAGTTTTATTTTGCCAACAAAGTGTCTACCTCATATCTCGAAGTATTGGTGTAATTGTGTGTTACTGAACTAAACAAAAATACAAAAAGAAACTATCTTCAAAAACCCAAACACTATCACAATATTAAAGTTATTTAAATATTTTTTCTTGTTTGTCATGTAAACTGACAACTGTTCTCAAAAACTTTATTAATTGCCCAAATTGCTGTAAAGTAAAAATATTAAAAATATGTTATTTGAAAACGTAAAACTTAAAAATGAATTTTCTTTTCATTTATTATAAGTAAAATTAGAATTTAATTACTCACTATATGTACATATTACTACTACTATGCAGCTGATTTATTAAACGATTTTTAGACCACTCCCGACTAAACATTCAAAGTGTATTGCATTTCTCACCCGATTTTGATCTTTAAACTTTTAAACATTTAAAGTTTTTTTATAACTGAATTTATTTTGGGAATATTCATTCATATATATGATTCTAATTGTGGTTTTTCCCTTATAAACTATATGCGAAATTTATTATTACATTCCTTATGATATTCTCATACAGTATGAAAAATATTATAAAGCATTTTATTACAAAAGCAACTCAATAATTGAGGAGGAAAGCATATCCATATAGTACTATTTCGCTAATGCTTACTTAGCTCATCAGTGGATTTTCCTAACTTTTGAATACAAACCCAAGATCTATATGTTTAAAATTCAATTAATCAAACGAGAATTGTTTGAATATCAAACATACAAACCAAAAAATCTATAAACAAAAACATAACAATCCATGAGTTTACTTTTATAACACACACATATTTCTATTTTTAGTTTTTTAGTTTAGGGAGTAGTGTTTAATGACATTTGATTTAAATCTTCCCACGTCATACCCACATACGCGTTGTGCGGCCGAAAAATGAGTTCTATTTGTAATGTGTAGTGCGATTCGCTGCCAAATTAACCCCAACTGGAAGCCCCTTAATGATGAACGTGTTGTGCGCAGGAATGAATGACTTTCGGGAACTAGTTTCCTGATTTCATCAGAGCACACCCCTTTTTAGTAAAACAACGAAACGCACCTCACATTGCGACGATGATCAAGAGAGTCAATAGGATTGGCTACCCACCGTACCCAATGAATTTTTTCGCCCTCTCCTGTAACTTCAAAATAAGCTTTGAGAGTTGTATTCCATCTTCGGTCGAATATAAGCGGTATAATAGTAAGGTTGCGGTGAAGTATGTCATGCACCGCCCTAAAAAAACAAGGCACTTAAATGCTTCTTTTGAGACCTGAAAGATGTGCTCAGTCCATCGAACATCACATTGAATCTTCATGCCAAGAACATGAAAATTTTCTGATTTCTCAATATTTACACCAGGTGAAGCAGCATGATCGGGCATGTGTCGGTGTATAAGCATGCAGCATTGAGTCTTTTGAGCTTTGAAGTCGACCATGTTCGCGTGACCCCACTGCAATATTTTCGTGAGGTCACTATTCAAAGAATCACTCATATTTCGCCTCACTACTGCGATCATAGTCGATCATGTCGGCCTACGATCAAATGAATATGAGGGACAGATACCGCTGTCATTTGTAAAAGAGTGGATAGGGTTGGAAATTTGACATAGAAGGTCATTAAGAAAGATAAGAAATAGGGTAGGAGAAAGGGTGACGCTGAATTTATTTGGAAGTCCTTAGATGAGATCCCGTCTATAACAACTCTTATAGCGCGATCTCTGAGAAAGTTCGATATAAATCGAGAGAAGCTATCACCGACAAGTTTGAACAAAAGTATACCATGCCACACTCTGTCAAATGCTTTGGAAATATCTAGAGCCACAACTATACTTTTGCCAAAATGGAGAATGGAACTGCACCATTTTTCAGAGGAAGGCCAATAGGTCGCCTCTAGAGCGTGCTCGACGGAAGCCATATTGGCAGTTATTCAGCAAATTGTTGAACTCTAGATATTTCATTAAGTGGAAGTACCATACTTTCCATTACTTTGGAAATAGCGGAAGAGATTGCGATTGGGCGGTAATTTTCAGGGTTGATAACTTCTCGCTTCTGGGGTAGTGGCGTTACATTTGCAACCTACCAGCACGATGGGAATTGTCCTGTATGATACAGAGTGCTAAACAGATTTGCCAAAGGACGTTATAACGTCGAAGAACACTGCTTCAAGACTAGTGCGGGAATTCCATGCGGCCGAGGAGACTTTTTTATGTAGGTGTCCGCTAAAACACTTTTAACTGGACGAGCTCGAAAGTATATCTGTGGCATAGTTACGCATACACTCTCGAGAGCGGGCATTGTTGAGAATTGTTGGTTGCTTTCCGGCAAATGAGAATCACTTCCAAACATTTCAGCTAGGATCATCCTTCAAAAGAGCCGGAATAGAAGAACTAGCATTTTCCTTCACTCTTTTAACGAGGGCAATGATAATTTTAGCGTGAAGACGCTGCTCGAACAAATCTTTTTCATTTCTTAGCACTTTGGCACACGAAGATCTCGCCCTTTTGCGCAATAGTTCAGTATCTGCGTTTTTGTTACCCGGCCAGATACTAAATGCTGCCTCTCTGCATCTGAATGTAAGTCTACACACCTGATTAAACCAAGACTTCAGTCTGGGCATAATCGAAATATGCTTCGATAGTATGAAAGTTTTCATTCCAAGCAATATTATATTTTCAACTATTTTTGCCATGGCTTTGACATCATTGTCAAGGAAGCAGAGCATACAATTGAAATGCCGAAAGAAATCATTTAGCTCAGCCCAACGTGTCTTTTCGTAAATATATTTCAAACGTAATTGAAAAGGAGGCAGAAATAGTACGGTGGTCCGAATTTCCGGGAAATAAAATGAAGTAACTTCCAATGAAATTAATAAAATAACTCCCAAAATCAGAGCACTTAACAGAAATGAAATATGGCCCAAAAAGAACGAAAGAAAGAACCCCCAACAAGACATTAAATTAAAATATTACCAAAGTACACTAGGTAACAAAAGCTTTTCTGTTTATGGCATAACCGATACTGGCTTCGTTAAGAAAAGCTTTTCGACACTACTAATAACTCCCACATTTTTAAAAATTTTTTGGGACTTATTTAATTATACCCTTCACTTTTAGTGTAAAGGGTATATATAAGTTTGTCATTCCGTGTGAAACTTTTTTAATATTCGTCTCAGAAGAAAAATTTATATATTTTCAGAAAGGTTATGAATAGAGAAGTTGATAGAGCCATGTCCGTCTGTCTGTGTTTGTGTTTGTGTTTCTTGAAACGGCGTTTGTGGCCAAAATAATCATCTCATAAAATTCATTTTGTGTCAATCCGTCAGTAGTAGACTTGAATCTCTTCCTATTAAAATTTGGGCAAATCGATTGAATAGTTTCCGAGCTACAGCCGCGGATCCACGACCAAGTCGGTTTTTTTCTTGAAATTTTAGTACAAAATTGTCCATAACTTCGAAACGGATGGAGCGATTTTAATGAAATTTAGTCCGTGTATGTAACTTGGTAGACTACTTACTTTAAATACTATTTGGACCCGCTAAGTAGCTCCAAATATGTTCAAAATATGCAAAAAAAAAACAAAAAGCACGCGATTTCCTTATGAAATATGCATTATATATTATGAAATAGACTAATAGAAACAATATTTAAATTAAAACATACTTCTTACTTACATACATAACATGATTCGAACCACCATCAAACTTCACCAAAACGCCATCCATATACTCAGTCACCTCACCCAGCAAGACCGCTGAGTTTGTTATAACTTATCTAGACTAAATCATACCACAATTTTCCCACTAATACTATCAAATACACTAACACAAGTCGTGTAACGATCCTTTTTAGCAATACATCTAAAGAAATTTTACCATATATGTATACGGAGTCTGATGAAACAAATACATTCTTAGCACTCATAAACTCATGGTGCCAGTTTTTATAAACAATTTTTAGATAATTTTATAAATATGTACATTCATGCGAAAGAGTAGTAGCAAAGACTATAAATATATAAAGATGTTGCACTGTCATACATTGTTCTGCCAATGCTAAATTTGCTGATGGTTTTAGTACAAAAACCATGCTAAAACCACTTTTTTCAAGAAAGTCATTTATTTTCTCAGAGAATTTATTATTCTCATGTCTCTACTATTCATTTACATATGTATACATGTGTTCATACGTTTGTGGCTTTGCATTCTCAAGTATGTGTTCATGTGTGTACATTTAATAAACAAACGAAAGAATCCATATAAACAAACAAAAACAGCAAAGGCTCGTTTTGTGTTCGCACAATATATGTGGACATAAGATACGTAAAGCTAATGTCGCTGATTCTTATTTGAATGGCAAATATATGTATTTTATTGTTGTACTATTGCAAGAACATCGATTCGCACCGAATTTAATATTATTTAAAATTGGAAATTTATATAACTATGTATATCTATATAAAAATAACGTGTCACGACGTTTGTTCTCGCTAATCTCCGAAACTACTGGACCGATTTAAATAAAATTTTGCGCAGATATGTTAACAGTGTATAACTTGAAATATAGGCTATATTTTATTTTGAATTTGAAATAGAAAAAACTCAAATTTGATCTGCATTTTAGCAAGTCATTTCAATCAAGATCCGTTGGAAAACTTATTTTCATATATACGTGCCAAGGGCGGGCACTGCAAAAATCCTTCGGTTTATGAATTAAATGTCGCAATAGCTAAACTGTCATCTCTAAAAATAACTCAATTTAGTACCTCATCGAATTGTGCTAAAGACGATGCGATATTTTTACCTATCGAGTTTCAAACAATTTTAGAGGATACTCAAAGAAGTGGCAGTACATCAGAAAGTACTCACATTCCTGATGTAGATGTTACAAATATATTAGCCGAAAATTAAGAGTATTTTAATGAAGATGCTGATTGTTTTAACTCTGAAAACATTCCAATAATATATTATATTATATAATAAAACCCGCGCAAATTTTGTCATAAATTTTCTCATTCGCCCAAATGCGGCAATTCTGTTTATTGACGAATCCACTGAGGTGAAAATGTGCCTCATCACTGAAGATGATTTTCTTCGAAAATTGATCATCCACTGTTGCCGTGGTCGCGGCGCCCATTTGGCCGATATTTTGTTCCATACATAATTGAGTAATACCAATATATCATAATAAAATAAAATTACAATAATTTCCTAAATAGTTTGTGTTTTATTCAAAATCAACATCGGCCCTTGAAATTTAACCACCCTTTATGAACGAATCAAAACCAATACTCTGCACTTTATTGCATTTTTCATATTTTCTATAGTAAAAATATTTAATGCTAAACAATTGCTTTTTACAAATGCCTTTTGGGAAAGAAATTACAAAATTAATCATGAATCGTCGCATTATATAGGTGGGCATTGGAATGATACATGTCATAAATTTTTGCTTGAAGTTGCGGTTGACCTGATATCTCGGTTTTCAACTTAGGTTTTTAGAAGTCAAAGAACCTCTGTGAATTTTTGGAGCCATCCTTCGGTACCATTGAAGTCATGTTAATTTCCGTTTTACTTGTGTGAATTTGCTTAGTTTCTTCGTTAGCATCAAAGCTCTTACTTAAAGATTTAAATGGATTTTCCATTTTGGCTAGCTCTGAAATTCCTAATGCTTTACGCTTTTACGAACTTTGACATTTTCTTTTTCTTATGGAGCTAATTATCGATTTTCCAAGACTATAATTTTTTGTTTAACGTTGTCACACTCTATCCGTTTTGTAAATGGTGTAAAATCTCCCATTTTTCGTTTATAGTTAAAAAATTCCGCTCGTTATTAGCCATACGTACGTACATACGACATATATCTGGGTTCAATTCTACCTTTATGCAAAATCTTTTGTGTTGTTCACTATTTTCCAGCAAAAAAAGACATGCAAGAGAAATAGTTAACGCATGCATTCTATTGGAAATTAACTGGTTCAACTAGCAGAAGAACGCATGATTTTAACATTTGTCATTTGCAAGCATGTTAAACGTGTTTTGAAATACACAAAGTATTCCTGACTGATATTTTTTAAATCGTTATTCCACGATGCTTAATGTTTAAAATTATTAACTCTTGGATTATATCACTATTTAATGTGTACAGTGAAAATGATAGTTTGCCTTTGAAGGGGAAAATAACTATCAAGTGGTTTTTCATTTCCATTCAAATAAACCAAAAATTTTAACAAGGAAAGAGAGTTAAAAGAGGTGTAAACAGCTTATTTCGTCCTCACACGTTGTAAAAAAAACAGAGCTCTGAGCAAAGACTATAAATATATAAAAATGTTGCACTGTCATACATTGTTCTGCCAATGCTAAATTTGCTGATGGTTTCAGTACAAAAACCATGCTAAAACCACTTTTTTCAAGAAAGTCATTTATTTTCTCAGAGAAATTATTATTCTCATGTCTCTACTATTCATTTACATATGTATACATGTGTTCATACGTTTGTGTCTTTGCATTCTCAAGTATGTGTGCATGTGTGACATTTAATAAGTCCCCGTCCATATTGTGAAACATTTGCTGCAAAACTTTTGAGTTTGTTGACGAGAAGGGGAAGAGGAGTGGAAGTATGTACGCTGTTTCATGTACATGCAGCTTTTGTTGAATTTCTTATTTGCATCTTTTGAGATGAGGTGTATTTGACGTTTCATTTTATTTCTTTTCGTTTTGTATACTGTTAAGATCATCATAATAATAGCTACCCTGTTTTATTGTTAATTTTTTGTGAAATATAATCAAAAATTTAAAAAAAAAAATATAAAATTATATAAAAATTATTATATAATTTTTCTTCTTAGCGTCCATTTTGCTTCAAATTATACCTTGTGCTTCAAATGTGTATCAAAAAAAAATATTCACACCTTCTATCATAGGGTAGTTCTTTTATATTTACATTCGGTATTGAGAAATGTCAAAAAAAATTAAAGAAAGAAGATAGAAGGGAGGAATAAAAAATAATTAACATGAAGCAAAAGTTTCATGTATGGACACTGCTGAAGCTTCAAAAGAGAATTCAAAAAAGTTTTGCAGCAAATGTTTCACAATATGGACGGGGACTAAACAAACAAAAGAATCCATATAAGGAAACAAAAACAGCAACGGCTCGTTTTGTGTTCGCACAATATATGTGGACATAAGATACGTAAAGCTAATGTCGCTGATTCTTGTTTGATTGGCAAATATATGTATTTTATTGTTGTACTATTGCAAGAACATCGAGCACCGAGTTTAATATTATTTAAAATTGGAAATTTATATAACTATGTATACCTATATAAAAATAACGTGTCACGTCGTTTGTTCTCGCTAATCTCCGAAACTACTGGACCGATTTAAATGAAATTTTGCGCAGATATGTTAACAGTGTATAACTTGAAATATAGGCTATATTTTATTTTGAATTTGAAATAGACAAAATTGCTTTTTGAATAACCTGGTCATTTATAAACAGATTTTCAAAATTATTCTTTTGTTTGAAAGGCGTTGCCTGCAGTTGGGTCTCATAAATTTATTTTTGGAAATCTGTTAATAACTCTGCCATTTATAAAACAATTTTCTATCTCCTCTCTGAAAGAGTATAGCAACGGGACAAGATATATAAAAGTATATATGTGTATATATATACATATGTAAGTATATAAAAAGCGTAATTTGGGGGGGGTGGGCTTTTGAGAATCCGCTGGGGCAAAAAATGCGACTTTTTTATTTTAATGAAGATGCTGATTGTTTTAACTCTGAAAACATTCCAATAGCCAATTTTCGTTGGTTACATAGCTCAACGGATATCTTGTGCTCGCTGCCGTATGGATATAAAAAAACCCGCGCAAATTTTGTCATATCCATCAGAAATGTTTGTACATGCAAAAAATTACGATAAAAATTCAGATTTTGGAAGTTTGTGTGCTCCATCAGACTTATTTTTTGCAGTATGTAAGATTCATATAAAAGTTTTCGAAAAAATTTTTTCTGAATCCAAAGAAATAAAAAACATAAAAAAAACTATTGTTGAGCAATGTGTAAATTGCACCAAAAATACAAAATATTCCTTTTGGTTTCAAGAAAACAACGTATGCTATAAGCACAGAATGGAGATGCTAAATTTATTAATTCTTACACTTTTACGAAAGCATTCCTCGTGGGAAACATACAAATACAAATTAACGAGCGCAGAAAAACTTAAAATTTTAAAACAATAAAACATATGCTCAATTCAGAAAATTATTAAATATGTACCAATCACCAAAAATAATTACATTTCTTGTGCTAGTTATCACTTATTAAAAAGATTTTAATAAATTTTATAATAGTTTTGTAAACAAAATAATAAATTGTATGGTTTTCGAACTCAGGTAAGCTGACGTTTTATTTGATTTATGCATATACATAGATATTCTAACTATACAATTGAAAATTCTAAAATAAAATATTTAATAAAACAAATGAGTATACATAGATCGGTGCGAATCAACATAAATGCAATAGTACAATAACAAAAAATTTAATTTTACCCTACAGCCATAGAAATCGGTCGCATTGGCTTTGCACTGTTTATTTGCACATGATTTATATGAAAACAAGAAACTGCTTTTAGTTGTTAATATTGTTATTGAATGTGCTTTGGACAAGAAATATAACACACACAAACACATTTCTCAATAAGCATCATTTATATGTGTAAACAACAAAAAAAACCATAATTTCTGTGGAAAAAAATTTCTAGTACAGTTGTTTCAAAAACAACAACAAAATAAACTTGACAAAACCAATGCTTATTACCAAGAATGATTAAATAAAGATTACGCCAACAAGCTAAAATAAAAATACTTTTCTGCGCATGATGGAACTCTGACGTCACTCAACATGTATTCTGATTGGCTAATAAAACTCAGCTGAAGAACTATTATGTAATTGTAAAAACAGGACAGTGGGGCAAATTCAGTTTGATAATAAACAATTTTAAAGAACTATTTTATTTTCCATTTATTTTTATTTAAATATTTTATACATATAAATAGTGAACCCAAGTGTTAATTATTTCCCTTTTTCCCCATTCCAAAATTTGTTGTTGTTATTTTACTTAAAAATAAAAATCTTTAAAGAATATTTATAGAATTTTTAGTTTGTTATTTTACTATACTTTCTCTTTCTCTTATACGTGCTTTCAACAATTTCAGAATTTAGTTTTCTAATTCTAAAATACATTCTACATCTAAAAAAAAGTTTTTTTACGTCATCACTGGCTTCAATTTCTTTTGCTTCCAACAAATGCTTTTGTAAATATCCACTTGCGAGTAATAATTTGTCGCCATTCAATTTGGAAAAAATTGAGTCACACAGTATTAGCGTGTTCATTAACGAAGTTGATGGCTTACTAAGTCCACCTTCACTTAAGTGATTAACCCATGAATAATTGCGTTCGGTTGAAGAATTACTCACAAGATCAGGATTTTCATTCTTCAGTTTGTGGCAAATATATCCGGCCAAGTTCTCTAAACCATCATATTCCATATTTTCTATTTCGCTTTGGTTAGTTTCTGTAGCCAAAACATCTGCCTGAATGTTACGGTTAACACTCTTAAGTATAGTACCTGAAGAAATCACAAAGTTTATAAAACTTTGTGTTATTTAAAATTTAAGCTTTCAACTTACCCGTTAAAGAATTATCTACATCTAAATCGGGTGTATTGTCAACTTCTACATTTGCATTACTACCCAAAATGCCTTCGTTAGACCCCATTAAATATGATCGAAGTCTATATTTGAATTCTTCTCGATCAGGGTGATCGTGAAGTCCGCCTTTCGACCTAATTATTCCAAAAAAATTTTCCAGCACATCTTGATTAAACCGATACGTTAGCAAATACTCAATATTATATCGACTTTTAAGTTCAATATATAGCATTTGTAACGCTTTATTAGATTGAATGATACCTGTAGAATACATTTATGTCAAAAGAAATAAATCTGTGTCACAAATTTTTAGAGTACAATATAATTTTCAACCTTTTTGGAAAGGTAGCATAGACTTTTTGCCAATCACACGGATCTCTGACATCATTTGCGACATATTATTTAGAATGATATTTTGTTTTTCAAGTGCTAAACCATATGCGTGTAATCGGTCTCTGGTATCCTGTCTCGGTACTCTCGAATTCATAACATCGAACCAGTCATTTACCTAGTTAAGTGAAATTTCTTAAGTAGTTTAGGTATGTTCTAGAAAAATTATATTTTGTAAGTAATTACGAGTTTAAAGAGTTGACTGCACTCGCTCCAATTTTCGTTGCTCAAATATCCCAAACTGGCGGCTCGTGTTATAGATTGCGAAATTGTATGTGAAAAAAGTTTCGTGGCCAGTTTAACCTTTTGCCTTTCAGGTCCGACCACACATAAATTGTGTGGTGATATTTTATGCGTGATCTGCAAGTCATTTGATTGGAGGGATAGGAGACTTAAAATTATATCCTTTTTGACTTCTTTTTCGTTAATGATAAACCCACCATCAATGAAATGATTTCTCAAAAGTTTTATCAAATAAGGAACATCATTAAAAACAAAAATTTTGATTTCATCGAACAAAAACCTACATATATACATATGTTACGTATATTCATACAAAAAAAGAAATTTGAAAAAATTATTGAGGCATATTTTCATAAAACATACCATGGTTTTTCGTAATCAACTTCAAGTTCACTGAACAGTTTTCTGTTACCTCCACCTAAGTCACAAACAATGGCCACAATTGTAAAGCCACTCTGCTTCATAGTATTCAATATATTGAATAAAATACTTTTTGACATTTGGGTATCATAGTCATAATATATGGGTTGCTTCCAATTTGAAATTAAACCTTCCAGCGAATTAACAAAGGTTCTAAAAATTCTTGATTTTGATACAAATAACTTACCTCTTAGCAAGGCCACTTGGATATAATTAGCTGGTTCTAGCACTAAATCTGCTGACTTGTCATACTTATAATTAATACTTTTTTTTTGCCTTCATCTCATCAAAACTCAACACACATACTTTTTCAGTTTCTGACATTTGGTTGGCCGCAGATAGTAGTTTCACAACAGGCTCCAAAATACCTTTCGACATGTCCAATTTTTCCGACCATCTTTGCAACGTTCTCACCGATGGAAGTGGGAAATGTTTCTTCCTTAAAAGTTTGTAAGCTCTGGCACTCGCTGAGTATAGGGTGATAGATTGAGCAATGTCTGTTTCGGTAAAATTTTGTCTTTTATCACCGCTTTTTAGTTTTTTTATTTGACCCTCAGTAAACAAACGCCTCAGTGCCTTCTCGAGATTTGAGTGTGCAAAGCTTAGTTTTTGAATACGACAAGATAAATTTTTTATTGTCACATCACATTGACTTTTTGCCATTTTCAGCGAACAATTCTCCTTAAGAAGTGATTCTCTAGAAACGATTTAAATAATTATTTGTTGTTTTTTTAAATACTAACATACATTTTCAATTCCAAAGTTTTAGTGTAACTTTGGAGGCCATCTTCTTCAGTGTCAGTCGGCAATTCGGCATTTACACATTTTACTTTTAAACTTTTTTGATTATTTATTTGTTTTTTTGTTTCATCTTCTTCAGTGCCATAAGCAGTTTTCTTTTCACTATCAATAATAGTATTTTCTAAGGACGGAACTGCATTGGGTTTTAATTTCTTAGTACTTCGTTTACTAAATCCTATAACGACTTATTAACGGACTTAAAGAATTGATTATGTGGTAACTTACCCATTTCATATATTAAATTTCTTTCAAAATCCTCTTGCTTAAAATGTAAAACACAAATTTTTTCTTTTTCAGCATTTACAGGCTTTACACGCTTGCAAAATTTCACCCATAACTTCCTTTGAGCTTCATCTCTTGGAAAACTATATAATGACACAGCTTTATGAAAACAAAAAAATTTTGATAGCAATATTACATTGTAACACAATTAATTTCTCACTTGTTTTTTTGCTGTTACTTTGTTTGCAATTGCCCACTGCGCATTTCATGCTTGCTCTTTTTGTTCTCTTTTCACTTCCATTTGTGTTTTTTGTTTACAGCTTATGAGCTTTATAAAGCAAGTTTTTTACACTTATTTATTATTTAATAATTATTTAAATATATTTATTATAAAATATAGCACAATTTATTATAAAATTCAACACAAAACTTTAACTTTGATAAAATCGATTTAATTTGCTTGTTTGAGATCTCTCTGAGTAAATTGTGTGAAGAGTTGCCAAATGTAGTATAAAATAGAAATTTTGTAAGAGAAAGTATTAGTTTTGCATATAATAAACATTTGGCAATCTCTTCGAGGGGATGCAAACGTCATCAAACGGTAAATCATGCGCAAGGCGTAATCTTTATTTAATCATTCTTGCTTATTACTACATACATACTTATGTACGTACATATGTATGTAGGCCTAAAATTTTTGTGTTCTCTTCTCTTGCTCAAAGACTCTCTTGCTACTTCCCCCCACAGCATCTATAAACGCAAACAATTTTTGTTTTTATTTAATGTTCTACGTGCAATATCTTTATATATTTATAGTCTTTGGTTCTACTTATTTTTACATAGTGTTGGCATTGTCAGAATATCTACTTTTTATGCCGATTCATTGAATCCGAAGTAATGCTCGTGATGCTAAGTAAAGCTTTTTGTTAATCCGTGCAATGGAACTTGCTTTTTATTACTCTTACGGATTATTCGTTCGGGATCATTCGTGTCTAAGGATTGCTGGCACTGGTACACAACTTCATTGCGTATGTATAATGCAAGGCCCCTAGAAAAATAAAGAGAGATAGAAGGTGATACCAAGGTATCTGGAAATCCTGTGGATCAGCATCCTCAGACACCTGTGTTTCACTTAAAGCGAAAACATTCGGTCGATGCAGACAAACGTGGGCATATACAGAGAAAAAATTTGCCCTTAAATCACGTATGTTGCAGAACTAATTCTGAAACGGCCTGTCATAGTTTACGCAAGAAAAATCAAATCAATTGTATATTATTTATATTGTCGACACCAATGAACTAATTGCCGCCGACTGCTCGGTGATCAGTGCTAAGCTTCAGCACCCAAGAGTCCAACAGCAACTATCCCAACGGTATCCGCAATACAAAATTTTTTTTTTACTTTTAGCGGGTTCATGCAGGAGTTATTACCACAATGACGAGAAAAAGAGCCATAAAAGCCCGTGTAAACCGTTGATGGCAACAGTTTTTTGGGATGCACGCGGGATAATCCACATCAAAAGGAAAAAACAATAAACGGCGAATATTATGCCAAATTATTAGACCGATTTAATGAGGACTTAAAAAGAAAACAACACATATGGCCAAGAAAAAAGTTTTTTTTCATCAAGATAACGCACGGGTGCAGTCTCAATTGCACAACTCTATGAATTCGGCTACGAATTGGTACCTTATCCGCCATATTCTCCAGATTTAGCCCCTAGTGACTACTTCCTACTTCGAAACATAAAGAAATGGCTCGGTGGAAAGAGATTTAGCTCCAACGAGAAAATTATTGACCAAACAAATGCCTATATACATACATATAATGCTATTAAACGCAAAGTAAATGACGAAACTTGCTCAAAATTTGACAGTAGTCTATTAGCAGGCGTTACTTCATGGGAAAAGAGTTGCATTTCATATAACTACGAGGCAAGTTCGAAAAGTCACGGACTTATTGATCCGCCCTCGTACATATGTGTACTCGTACATGTGTATAATAAACTTTTTTCTTATAATTGTATATTCAATAATACATACATAATACGTATGTAATATTTTTATATAAAAAGTAAAACAAATTAAGTATTACAGCTAAAATTTGTTATGGTTTATATTTACGAAATAATTCATATAAATAAAATACTAACTTAAATGACTAAACAAAAGATAAACAATAAAAAAAGAATTCAGTTTGCACTTTAAAAAGGTACTTAGATTTTCTAATGCATATGTACATGAAAAAAAATTCTTATATGAAACCTTTTTTCATATCATTTACCATCTTTGGTGTTTGGAAAAAGTTTATTTTATCAAGGTTTTTCTTATATACGATACAGAAAAAGAGATGGTGTTTTTGGTGCATTTTCTTATAAGCGGTTTTTTCTTATATTCGATGTGCTTATATCCGGTATCTACTGTATTTGTTTTCATTACTAATTTCTAATCCGTATACCAAACATGTGATTTTATATTTGTAAATATAGTTTTTTCTGTTTAGTTATCAAATAAATACTGGTTAATTTTTTGAAAATAATTAACATGAAAAAGTTGAAAATAAACGTTAATTTTATGAAGTATCTTTTAACTTGGCGCAGAAGTATGGCTTTAATTTTATTAATTTTGCTAACAGAGAAGAGCCAAGTGGATTTTTTCGTTTAAAACCTGCTGAACGTAATTCCATCAAATGTTTACTTTAAATGATTTCTATGATATCGATACACATTTTTTTTTTTTTTTTTTTTTTGGCGTGTGAGGTAGGGTTCAAAATGCCTTCGCACTTACAGAGCCCGTCGTCATCTGCGTCGAGTGGTGTTGCCACTAAAAATTCCCTCCTCCTTCCCTGGGTAGATTCCTCCCCGGAACCGTTTTCCGCATTACTTCGGGAAGGCCCAGAGCCACGTCCCAATCAGGACCACTCTCATTCACCCACGTCTAGGTCCGCCAAGACCGCAGCCGGCGCCATGGCCCCGGCCCGTATCGCCTGGTCGCCGTCAGAGGTGGCCCCGCTATGCAGCAGCGCATCGAAGTGCCTCTTCTTCCTCCGCAGAACGTATCCCACGTACTGCGCCACAGCGTCCCAATTGTCCTCGCAATCGAGCATCCTCCCTATAATGGTGGCAGGAGCGAACCCGCCAACCCGCTGCGCTATTGCACCTCTCTCAGTATGCCACCTGGTGCAGTCGAAGAAAGTGTGTTCTGCATCATCATCCGTAATACCACAGTAAATGCAGTCGGGACCATCTGCCCTGCCCATCCGGTACAGGTACTTTCGGAAGTATCCGTGGCCCGAGAGGAATTGTGTCAGGAAGTAGTTAACTTCCCCAAATTTCCTCCGAATCCATACTTCCACGCAGGAAGAAGGACGCCGTCCACCTGCCGACCGTGTACGCGGTCTACCTGTCCTGCCATCGCCGGACAGTTTGGGGTCTCAGACCAATATCACCAACACCAGGGCCCTCCCCTCGAGTTCCAAGCCTCCCACCGCTCGCGCGCCCAGAGGTCTATGGGTATTTCCCCACATATCACCAGGACCGCAGCGCCCGAGACCGTGCGGTAAGCCGAAGCAACCCTAAGGGCCACCGTCCGCTGTACTGCCTCGAGCACCCTGCGTTTGATTCTCTCACCCAGTACATTTCCCCAAATCTCCCTCCCATGCAGCAAGATCGACTTCGTGACCGCCATAATCAGCCTCCTCTTGCTCTGTGTCGGGCCTCCGACATTCGCCATGAGTCTGCTCAACATGCCAGTCATCTTCGCCGCCCTAGTCACCACATGCTGTATTTGGGCCCAGTAAGTCAGCCTACAGTCGAGTCTGACGCCCAAATACCTTATCGTACTCTGCGTAACCAGAGACACATCCCCTATCCGCATGCCGACGCCGATTGGTATGTGTGCCCGCGTCATCAACATCACCTCGATCTTCTCCCCGGGCAATTCCAAGCCGTGGTCCTCAAGCCTAATCAAGACCCGGTTCAGCTTCCCCCTGGCGTCATCCAAATCCCGCGCCAAGATTACCGCCGCTATATCATCCGCGTATCCCACGAGCTGAGCATCCTCGGGCATTTCCACCCCAAAGATCCCATCGTAGGTCAGATTCCATAGGTCCGGGCCCAGCACAGATCCCTGGGCCGCGCCGGACGTGATCGTCCTGCTCCTCCGCCCCGTCGGCGTATCGTACAATAGCACCCGATTGTCCAGATAACTACGGAGAATTCTATACAAGTATCCGGGAATACGGAACCTCACCCGTAGCGCCTCTAGAACATCAGCCCATCGTGGGCTGTTGAAGGCATTCCGAACGTCGAGTGTTGCCAGGACAACTATGCGCTTCGGATAATAGCGCCTCTCACTCTGAGCGCGCTCGAAGCAGCCAACCACATCAGCAATCGCCCCGAACGTTGACCTGCCAGGTCTGAAGCCATGCTGTCTATCCGACAGCCCCCCAGCCATCCTCATGGCCTCCGCGAGCCTTCTTTGCAGTAGCTTCTCCAGCCAGGATCTTCAGCACCTCCGACGGTACCTCATCCCGGCCAGGGGCCTTCCCCGTCCTAAGAGCCCCGGCGGCGATCCTCAGCTCCACCCCCGGTAAAGGGCGGTGGCACCTCATCGTCGTAGGACCCACCTTCACCACACAGCAGAGGGTGTGTGGGGAACAGGCCCCCACAATCGCATCGATCCACGCGCCGTCCAATTGCACCCCAGCACGGCTCGCGCCTAATTTTCCCGCCACGATCCTATAGCCGAGTCCCCATGGATCACGGTTCAGGTCGCTCCGAAGTTCCTCCCATTTCGCCCTCTTGCTCGCCATAATCGCGCGACGCAACGCTCCGCGGGACCGCCTGTACTCTTGGGCCTCCAGTAGAGCCTCGCCGGCCCGCCTAGCCCTAGTATAGACGCTCCTATTGCGGAGGCAGTCACGCCTGAGTCCAGCAATCTCCGGCGTCCACCAAACGGGGCATTGATGCGTCGCATCCGCGGACAATGCGTCGCATCCACGGACAACGCGCCGCATCATAGCACCCGCCAGGGAGTCAGCGTCACCCCCACCGTTCAAAACCGTAGTGCCGTCGAAACCGGCCAAGAACGCCCCGCGGTCCAACCTCGCGACTTTCCAAACACGCGCGCCTCTCCCACCGCCCGCCTCCGATACTATCCCAAACTCAACATACTGGTGATCACTCCCAGTATATTCCTCAAGCACCCTCCATCCTTCGATCATCCCAGACAGATTCTCGGATACCAAAGTGATGTCAGGAGTGGTGGTCGCACCACCAGCGTTCATGACCACCAGGCCCAACCTGGCCACCATATCCAGGACTCACATCCCCCTCGTGCTCGTCACCGGATCACCCCACTCCACAGCCCTGGCATTAAAATCACCGGCCACCACAAAGGGTCCGGCCATACATGCCAGAGCTTCAATTAAGCGACGTTACTTTAACTATCCCTTTTCTATAGTTCTAGCCTAATGCATCGCATGTGTAGGGGTCATCTCCTGAGTGTTGGTCCCAGAAAAAAAAACAGAATAAAACAAAAGCAAAAAACAAAAAATTAAAGAGCATCTGTCTCTTATTAGCGAATATTTTAGGAATATCGTTACCAATGTTCGTTTCGATATTGCTTAAGATTCGCTTTTGATATATAATCGAACCTTCGAGAACGAAACATTTGGTGCCACAAACTGAGCGACGGGTGAACTGTACGAGTTCTTTCTCGTTCACTAGCAACAGTCGTTCTCGAATCTTTTATCCAAGTAACGTTTGTCAATTGTTTGATGGCGATATTATTTTGGTCCGCTGTGGTCAAGCGGGCAACTGCTGATCCCTGATCTCTGATGTATAGATGTATTTTTCTTTTTTGTTATTTAAATTTTATATCGTAAATATCTTTGCGTATGCATATTTAATTTGCTTTTTAAATGACGTTCGACTTTTATCTCTTATTTTTTATTAATTGGTCGTATGCTATTTATTTAACAGCGTATTTATTTAGGTATTTTCATCAGAACTTCTTTGTAGTAACCAGCAAATCTTTACTGATAATATTTTCCTTAAATTCTTTTTGGCGGCACTTTGAATTGCCATTTTTACATACACACACACGCACACATTCATACATATTTGTGATTATTTATTTAATTTTAATAAAAAAGAAAAATAATTCCCTTGATATTTGCACAGCTCAGTTATATGAACGAGAATAGACTATTTTTAGATATAAATTGTAAAATATTTAACTGAATATTTTCCGTGTGTTCTTATGCACATAAGGATGCTCCTAGTTTGTATAAATTAAATCTTTATCACATGACATATTAACGAAAAAAATGTAAAACTGTCAAAATTATAAAAAGAATTGGAACTTTGATTTTCATTTTTCATGATTCAATATTCTGCCTCTAGTAGTGACCTAAAAATTACAAATAAAACAAAAATTACATTGGAAACCAGTGTTTAAAAAACTAGAAACCAAATAGCTGTAGCAACGAAAAAGCCGAACATAGTCTAGCTAAAACAGTTACAAACTCGTAGACGTACATTTACAATTACTACCGCTACAGTAATATTTTGGTATCGATAGTTGTAGTAGGTGCGGATTTCGGACTTCCTGTTGGATATCTCCATTTGGAGATTTGTCTTCGAGGGGCGTGCATTAGCCACCTTCCCTAGTAGGAATGACTGGTGGAGGAGAAGAGTTCTTACTTAATTATAAATTATCCGGTGTGATGTGTGGTTTGAGTAAAAAAGTTTTTAATTTTGAATACATCCTCAAAAATTGAGACACAACATACCAAAATATTTAAAATTTTTTAACGGTTTTAGAAACATGAATTAATTTTTTTAATAAAATTGAAGGCGTTGAGATTTTTAAATTGTAAGAAGTAAGTCGCGGTAGTACCACGGTACTAACAAGTGTGAAAATGTACAAAAAATGTACAAGTACCATGATGTCCATCCGTGAACTACATACAAAAAATATTATGTGCAGACAAAATGTATGTTCGGAACGAATGCGTGAAACCAGCCATAGTTGCATGCAGCCTACCTCAGAGCCTTCAATTTAAATGGCAGTGTGTGTGAAAAACTTGCCCGTGCGACTGCACTGTAAGGAAATAAATGAAAATGCTCGGTACAGAGATTTGATTTTGATCTAAGTATAGTGCAAAAGGGTGCTAAGCTAAAGGAGACCTATTTTGTATTTATTATTTTATTGAGCTGATTACTGATCATGTACTAAAAATCCAATAAATAATTTTATGCCAAGTCATAATAGAAAACATATACAGAAAATATATTCTATTATTCTATTGGTAAAATGAATCACTTCATTCATAACAATATATATTTAAAAGAGAGCTCTTCAGGTTCAAATATTATTTTTTAGATGTCTGCTGAGGACATAAATTAGTCACTTTTATTTACTAAATAATGACGAATTACTCACTCAGATTACGTTTATTTATATGTATTATTATTTTTAATTTCTTTTATCTTTTAAAGATGATACTCAGTTCCGATTGTTAACAAATTAATAAATAAATAATTTTATAAAGTTTGCATATCAAACAAAGAATAAATTTTACTTTTTTTGCACGTTGTCTTTCCAAGAGCAACTGACATCTAAAGAAAATAGCATTTCGTTTAAGTTTTATATGATTTTAATTTAAAATATATATATTTATATATATATTATAATTTATATTAAATATGAAAAATGTTTGCGAAAAAAAATATTTTCAAAATTACCCAGAAATTTTAACAATTGGGGTATTCACAAGGTGTCCTATTATGTCATATTGTCATAAGGTCTTAATATTTTAAAATAGTTTAAAAAAAATTGTTGTTGCGCTCGAAGTAAAAAGGGCATAAAATAGTAAGACTCTTTGTGCTATGTTTATTGGTTTGTCATAAAATAACAGTGGACAACTGATGAAATAAATGAAATAAATAGAACATTTTTATGATTTTGCGCTATGAACAACTGAAAATGGTAATTTATCAATATTTTCACGAAAAATTTGCACTTTCACAAGGACAAAACTGCCTGAAGGAGCGTTCCAATGCTTTTGCGATGTACTAGAGAGTTCTTAACTATTGTCTTGGCTACAATTTTTGTCTTAGTATTGGATCGAAAATCTCAATGGTTTGGCTGTTATAGGCCAAAATATCCAAAAAAAACGTGACAAAAGTCTGATCAAGTCAAAATGGGGAAGCTCGATTTTCACCGTAGACGTATGGTCTAGTGGAATTTTTTGCTTAGTACAATCCCAAGAATCAGAAACGCGAAGCGCCCATTAAGATTTTCAAATCGCCCCACCCTACTGTACATATATGTATGTAAATAAGTACATACATATGTCTGTACATATATGTATATAAGTACATATGTACATATGTACATACTTTCTTGATATAAATAATACTTTAAGAGTTTAATTTAGAAGTATTTTATTTGAAGAAAGTCGAGTCGAATGGGGGTAGAGTGAATTTCTTCTATTTATTAATTTTTATTTTGTCTTATATACTCGTTTGTTTTGTATATACTTTTTAAATCATATTATTCATTTCGACCAACATGCATTTTAGAGACGAAGACAACGTTTTTGTTGATTTTTATTATATACACACATACATATATCTGTAGTAATTATCATATATACATATATATATATTTATATATATATATATATAAGAGCCCTTTGGATGTGGGATATATTTAATTTACTCAATATAGATGTCCTCTATGGGATAAGCCGTCTCTATGAACTTTTGATAGAAGCGTTGAAATGCCCGTCTAAGAAGAAGAAGAAAATTATATAGAAATTTAGAGGGGGCGAATGATTAATTAAAATTACAAACCCAACAGCCTCGGCAACAGGTCTGGTTGATTCTGATCCCTTGAAAACATGACATGCAAAACGTTGCACCGTTGGATGTTTGGTAATGAATCCAATAAAACGATGATCCCTTGGATGAAATGCACAAAACGATACATTTTTGAGCGAGTAAAAGTAATCAATGCACGGTTTCTTGTCCTTTTTATTCTACACGAAAGATTAATTATTGTATTTAAAGAAAAAACGTTTTTCCTCTTCTGTGCAAAATTATAAACTTACATTCGGGCCTGACCTATCTACCATACGTAAACCTTGATCTGATATTTCCAAGATGCATACTTGACCTGTGGGCGAATTGCCATATTCGCCAACGATTTTGCGCACCGCTTGACACACAACTCCAGTACCTTTGTGAGCCAATGTCTCCACCGAACCAAGATAACCCAAAAGATAACGTTCCTTCTTAACTTGCTGTACGGTCGGATCGAACTCATTATAGTCGAGATCAACTGCATATGCTGAGGGAAAGATACCTTGACGACCAGTTCTCAGATTGACACCTTCGCACCACAAATCATCAGCTTCTTTTTGAACATACACGGGGTCACCGATTTCAATTTCAATTTCATCATGATGACGTGGAATAAATTTGTGCAGTCCTCTGTGTGTTGCCTCGAGCATTTCTAGGTGCCCGAAAGGCACGCCACCAAATGGTTGCGGAATGGGTGACTCCGATACAGGAGACGTTATTTGAGGAGACATACTCTTAAAATCGTTGGGCGAATGTGCAGTACTATGACCGCTATCAACATCGCCCAAACTTTGCAAACGTTCTGAATCCGGACTGGAATCTTCATCCAGAAGGTAACTGTGTTTGAGCGTTAAAAATGATCGTTGATTATGCCTACCCTGGGGACCCGTTATGCCTCTTCCGCGGCCATAAGACATCTCATCTGCCAAGGATGATTGTTCGATGCTACCAGCAGAGCTACCACCTAAAAGATGCAGAATGGAAGCTGCAAAAGTCCGTGATCAAATCCATTTAAATTAAAATTAAAAATCTACAATTTTTAGCTACAATAACAGTAACAAAAAAACTTCAAAGAAAATCTATGCAATCATCGTTCGTCATGGCAAATCTTGAAATGTTCGCACTCACATTTTTTATTCTTGGGGATTTCTGGCAACTTCCGACGACGTCTCTGCTGTTGCTGTGTCTGTTGATTATTCAAAATACCAATGGGTAAACTGTGGGATGTCAAATTTCCTTGATGCGAGCCATTATGAGCGTTACTGGAACCAATACCAACTAAACCACCAATTGCATCTTGATGATTCAAGGGATGATGATGATGCGAATTGAATGAATCATTGGTATCCAAGGACCCATCCGATGATAGTGACACAACCTTTAGGCCATCACCAATTTCATCATCCTCCACTTGTCTGTTGATTTTATTGCTGTCGCCGTTATCCTCCTGGTCTGATGTGTCACTTTTCGAAGAGGGCGAATCCTCCAGATCGTCATTGGGTATTAGACTACCGTTCCAGAAGACAAAATACAAACAGAATATCGGTTGGAACAATAGAAAAACATAAAAAACACAAACTCAACTCTAAAACTTATTTTTTACTCATTGATTTTTCACCATACAAATACGTGTATATGTTATATGTTGTATGTTCTATTTTCTTGTTTTTTTTTTGCTTTTTAATCGTCCTTAATTAATTTAATCATTTCTGTTACATTTATCCCTAAGCTGTTATTTAACTTACGAATAGAATGTGTGTGGATTGGGGTTTTTAGCACCAGCAACGCTGCTCTTGGTATATTGTATCGTATGTGCTTCAAATATTGGACGATGAAATTCCTCGAATTCACTGTCGGCCATTCTGAATCAATATAACTAAAGTTCCTTATGAAAAGGAAATGTTATTAATTTGTGTCTCTGGTAATGCTTTTATTTTCATTTAAATATCCTTTCAATGACTTTCACTTGAAATTAAAACACTTGAACTCTTTTTTTCAATTTTATTTGGTTTATGCGAAAAAAATCAATACTTTGCCTTGTGGTGTTCACCCACTGACTTTGTATGCAAAAAAAAAGAGTACTTCAGCCCTTGTTGCAGTGAGTGTGTGTGTTCAGTGTTTTTATGTCGTCAAAATGTCTTGTATCTTTTTTTTTTTTGTTATTTCTTACCATTTGACAATAGGGTTGAATATTATCATTTTGTTTACAACTTCGAATCTGTCATCATATGACCCAAAGACTCGATGCGCATGCGTTAACATATGTAAACGTATTTACGGCTTTTCCCTATGTGGGCTTTGTTCACTAACCACAAGAAAGTTTCTTTAAGAGCTTTAAACATTTTCGATAGAACTCTATTTTAGAGGCGTAGTACTTTGAATTGTAACACAATAGAGATAAATGCATAAATGTGTGCCGGCCTGGCCCTGATGGTTTCCTTCTTTGTAAATATGACTTTCATTGGGTCATAATTAGGGCGAACAGTTATCAGCACTAAAAGAATTATTTTAGGCACTTAAATAATTTGAAAAAATGAAAGAAATTTAATAAATTTCAATTCTAAAATTGAATTTCAAAACTAAATAATGTACCTTATACATTGTTGTCATGGTTACAATTAACAACTAAGTGTATTTTTCATTTTCCAGATTAAACATTCTGCGCTGGTTTGCTAAAAAATTTCCATAGATAACAAAAATACGTTCCTCGTCACCCAATGAAACAGGAGCCTATTTATGAAGTGTTACTTCCCTTGGCGATAACTTAGCGATAAAAGAACTTTTTGTTTCGGAATTATTGAAAAAAAAACAACAAGAAAGAGAAGCGAAAAAAAGAATATGCATGAAAAAGCAACAGTATAAGATTGTGTTCGCCAATACGAAGACATGAAAATTTAAACATCGTGTTTTAATAAAAACTAATTTCCCTTCCAGAATATTTGCTATAGAAACTTTCTTACATTCTCTTCTGAAACTACATTCGTGTCCATACAATGAAACTTTTGTTTCGCATTTTTTTAGTTTTTATGCAATACTTCTTATTCTGCTTCTAATTTTTTTTATATGAAACATTGTACGCTCACCCTTTCCTCTCTCATCAATAAACTTAAAAGTTTGGAATAATAGGGAAAAGAGTTAAAAAGCACAAACTAGAAAATCATAAAACCGCTTGAAAACGTTAAAACATGCTGAAAATTTTTTCCCCAGTCATGATGCATTCAAGGCGAACTGTGCTCTAGTTTACAGATGTATATTATAGGCGAAGAAGAAACAAGATTTTTTTATTGTCCTTTCATTACATTATGTAACATTCCCTACCACCCCTATAAGCACCTATAAAGGACCTAATGACTTACGAAGTACATATAGGAACGCATGCGAGTATGTGACATATCTCTCTTGATATGAGTAGAAGGTAACTAACTGAAAATCTATATACATACCAATTAATGACTAACGTATCCGAAAAAAATTTCTTTAAATACATACTCGCTTACTGTTGCTCTGTTTCCAGAGATTGGTTCGCTCATTGGAGTTTTACCAATACCACTTCAAATTCCTCATACCATTATCCGTATTAATCCGGGGATTCCAACGCACCTGCGGGTTGTCAAATGTAACAGAAAATACGTCTTCATGGATATTATTCAATGTACCAGCCAAAAAATAAGTTTCTCTGGAATGCGTAGTGCGATTCGCTGCAATTACCAGGGATGTCGCCTATGGAACCGGTTGAAAAGAGACAGGTATTGAAGTAATTGGTAGTAGTAGAGCTTGTACAACTCAGTAAGTTGCATTTTTTAATTTACCTTAAACTAGAGGAAAGGATAGTGATAGAGACGACAAGTGGTGAAGTGATAGACAGAGGAAAACTTCACAATTTTACAGCTCTACGTACAATCTTACAAACGCACTATATTGAAGGTTGGGAAACTATTCCATTTGGTCAAATAATGTACATACTGTACAGCAATGTAACGACAGATCAAAATGTGGACCGATATTAGCTGACAATCCTCATCAAGAAGTAAATTTTTTTGAACGTAATTGTGCATCATTTAATGGTGTTTGCGAATATTTCCTTATACGGCTAAAAAAATACAGCTAATCCCTATTGAAAGACCGGAGATGTCTAAGAAAACACAGTATGGTGCAAAACACAATGAAACCATTAACAGATTATTCTGTTGATTTAATTATGTTAATATGAGAGTGGTTGTGCTGAACAGCAATAAAACATACAAATTTCTTCATTTAAAAAGCCAAACTAACCGCTTTGCTTATCACGTGGCTTGACTGTGGTACAAAACTGCAGCACGCCCAACTGTGTGATCTACAATTAAATGGTGACGTGTGCTCTAATATACAAAAAGTAGAACAGATAATCATCTAACCTGGCAAGGCACGAAATGCAGATGTACTGGTTCATACATACAAACATCTGTACTCGTATGTATGTACAAATTTGTGATGTTACGAATATTTTGTGAATACATTAAACAAGAAATAAAATACATAAAATCTCGAAAATACCTAAAATGAAACAGAAATATTAGCATTTAATAATTTTATCTTAGTAAATTTAAAAAAAAAATTTAAACAAACATATTTCACAACTTGAATTAAAATGGTAAAGTCTTATCTGATCATATTATGTTGTCTCAATAATTAAATCTCTGTAAAGGAATTTTGAACTTCAAAAAAATACGTTTTGAATCTTTTTCTCCTTCAAGCCTATAACTATGCGCTGTCTACCGTCTTCAGAGGCAACCAAAACATAGTTCCTATAAATTCCGCACTAAAACAGTCTTTCACAGACTTTCTTATTTACCATAAAAATATCAGGTTGACCGAGCTCTACTCGGAACATTGGGACGTTTTTACTCTTCTCAGAACATTTTTATACAGGTAGCATTATACAGGTAGGTTTGCTACAATTTCTGTTTTATATTCGCTTCTCTTCCCAAAAATCTCTTTATTCTGTCTGACACACGTAATATCTGTATTATTATGAAAATAATACTCCGCCGATTTCGGTCGAAATTGAGCCCTGCCCCCACGTGATTTTCTTTTGGAAAAAATGCATTGCTTATGTGCCCATCTAATAGGGCTCATTATAATCGGTAAAATAGTTTCGAAGATGCTGAAATTATTCCCTACCTCGACTCGTGGCATTTTTCCACAAAATTCCAACCTTCTAAAACTTACATACGATACCTATATCAATTTAAACTGTAAGATACATTCATTAATTTCGCTAAAAATAGCGATTTATCGTCACAGAAATTCCCTAGATGGTGAATGTCTCATCGAAATCGGTAGAGTCGTTTTCGAGAACTCAATTATAAATATACAAGTCTATATATATATTTATATAAATCTCTTGTCTCGATGTTTGTCCAGTTCAATTTCCGAAAGTACTACATTGATTTTAATGAAATTTCGTAGAGATATATAACTTTGTTCAACTTTTTTTTTATCTTGGACCAGCACTCAGTAGATGACCCCTACACATGCGATGCATTGTGCTGGAACTAAAGGAAAGGTATAGTAGGAGAAATTACAAAAAATAAAGCTTCACTATCTTACAACTCTGCTTTTGAACATTTCTTGTTTTATGTTAGTTTTGGAGCGCCTCTGATGTCAAGGAGACGTACAAAATTTTAAAGCTTTGTTTTAGTAGCCATGGGTGCCCCGGTAGCCTAGTGAGTAGTGTACTAGCTTCTCAGTTGGCGGTTCTAGGTTCAATTTCTAGCAGAGAATCTGGTCTGTGTTATTTCACTTCGCTGGTGCTACATAATACAGACGAAGGGGAACGCTCTGATATACCTGCGAATTGGTATCAGCTAAAGTCGATACTTTTCAGTGACCATTGACTCTGCCTTCGCCACTAAACCTTCCGACAACAACTGACATACTATTGCACATAAGAAAAAATGCGAGATGTTTTTATGATTTATATAGGTATCTACATACGAGTATATAAAAATAAAATAAAACCTACTAACCGATTTTAATGAAATGTAATATATTGATAGTCCTGCGTCTAAAAGGACATCTAACCTATATATTTTTGGAAAAATAGGTCCACGAAGACCGCGTGGGGGAATTTCTGCGTCTGCGAAACTAACTAACTCAAAGCAAAAAATGTCTATCGTATAGTATTACGATAAATATATATTGTGAAATAAAACTCTTTTGTATTATTATTTTATTTTGTACATTCCTTTATTATTTCTTTAAAATTAAAATTTTAAACGTAATATTTGTTAAAACTACTAAAACAGGCACATAAAAGGTTGGTCAGCTGGTATATACATACATGCAATTATACAAGAATTGCTCGTTTAAAGAATTTAGATTATTTTCCCTGTAGAAAGGCTGGGTGACTTTTTAATGACATTGTTAACCACATGGGTAACACAAATCGAGCATTTGGTGCAATACTGTAGTAATTCAAAATTTGAATTTTTTGAGCTGGGTATGCAGAAATGATCTTTGGGGAAATATATATCTAAAGGAAAAAAGATTATGGTTCTATCTCTAACTGTTCAGATTCTACAGCTACAAATGTCTTTATTGCCTCCAGCTATTTCCAATAATATTTATTTACAATAATGAAATATTTCCTCTATGACAAGAAATTTACAAAGAGAAAGCATTACAAAACATGCCTGTTTATTTAAAAACTTGTAAAAAAATAACTTTAGTAAACGAAAATACTATCACAAAGATGGCTCAAAACTTCAAATGCATTTTTCTCAGTTCACGATTTTTTGAATTACGACGGTATTGCACAAAGGCTCGAAATGGCATTGTGACGATTGAACGATTTTAAACCCACATTTATTAGTATTCATAAACCAACTTTGGGCGTGGTCAATATCTTTCTTTTATTCTTTTGAATATAGCACACCAAAAATTGTAAAAAGTGAGGGTGGCGATGGCACGATGGATAGTAGTCTGCACGTTGACTACGAATCCAAAAACAGACCTGGGTTAAACCCCAGTTTCAGACTAAAATTTTAAATTAAAAATAAACATCTCGCATTTTTCTAATGTGCATTAGTCATAGTCACTGGTCTCTGAACAATACCATGCGAAAGGAGAGCTGCAAAAATAAATAAGTAAGCTTCACCTCCTGTCATTTCTCCTACTATCCCTTGCCTATAGTTCCAGCACAATGCTTCGCATGGAGTCATCTCCTGAGTGCTGGTCCTTGATAAAAAAAAAAATAATAAAAAATTAAAATATTAAAAATTTAACAACACTAATTATTTAAGCTGTAAGTCTTTTTAATATATTTAATATTTATTCTGATTCGATATTTTGCTACTCCTTTGTGATTATAAACAAGAACCGATTTTCCTGAAGAAGCTACACAAAGGAGTAGCGAAATATCGAATCAGAATAAATATTAAATATATTAAAAAGACCTACAGCTTAAATAATTAGTTTTATTAATATAAAAAGAGGTCAAAAAACTAGAAAAATATTAAAAATTTATTAACACTTGGATATCTAGTAATAACTATACACAATGGGTGGAGTGAATAAAAAAGTAGCTTATGCTACAAAGTGTTAAGTACTAGCACTAGCTTTCAGTGTTCAGTACTAGCTATGCGGAAAAGCTTATGCTACGATTGGTGTGAATAACTCTTAGCTAATGCTACATAGCTAGTGCTGGGAAATTACTAGCAAATGCTGGTAAATGTGTATATTAAATCAGCTGGCAAAAATCGCTCATGAGTTCCCACTTTTTTTAATTTTAAATACTGGTAGAGACTTCTGCAGAAATTTATAAAAGATATCATAAGAAAAACATAGTGGCAATGTCGCAATGATTTATTATTTTATGATGGCTGATAAAGGAAATAAGATGTTTTTTGAAATATTAAAAAATTACGAAGTTTTATTTAAAAAGTCACAGGTGCCTTTAGTGAAAACAAAAAATGTTCTGCTAACCACTTTACGTTTTCTTTCCGAAATCTATATAAATTGAAATAATCGGCAGGGTGAGAATGCATCCGCTTGCGGTATTCTTTCCTTTGACGTATGTTCATAAAAGCAGCCATAGTAATATTTGAATTTATATAAACAAAAATACACTTAACTTTTTAAGTCTTAAAACAGAAACTTCCAGCATCTCACTCACTTGCTTAAAAAAATCAAAGCATAAACTAGTAATTTTAAGTGTTCACTAGTTTTTATTCACACCTTTTTCAAGTCAACGCTGGAAAAACTAGCTTTTACTAGTAAGTAAAAAGTACTAGCTTTCACTGAAATTTTTATTCACCTGAATACTAGCTTTAACTTCAAATTTTGTAGTAAAAGCTTTAACTACCTTTTTATTCACTCCACCCAATGTGTGAAAACATTGTTTCACCGAGCTAATGGACAAAAATTGCAACAGTTCTACTTCTGTAAATATAAGTTTTACAACACTGTTTTCCTTGATATTTTATCAATTATATATAAACTTATTTTAACAGAACAAAGGAAAAGGAAAATAAGAATAAGAGGATGGTTTCAAAAATCCAATTTCGGCAGAATAGCGAAACAATACATTTACAATGTAGATTTGAAACTATCATCTGGAAAATCTATTCCGCTAAATGCAAAACTACATGGAACCAACGCCAGTAGTATATTTCAAATGACACGCACGTGTTAAATGTCTATAGTAAAGTTCATTGTCTGGGTTATAATATGCCAATGGGTCTGTTGACTATGGCAATGGCAACTCATTGTCATTTCCCGCAGGGTTATTTTTTAAAAGAAAAATCATCTCATTGCCTATCTCATGGCTGTAAGGAATCATTTTTTGTTTGTTTTTTTCAGATCTTTCATTAGTCTGCCTCCGATTCAAATCTTGGAAATGCATTTTTAACAAGTTAACTGTGCTTTGGTCACTGTGATATTGAAGGAAGCGAAATAGCAGACAAACTTGCACGTGAAGTGACGGCATTATCCCAACTACAGTATGCTTCTGTCCAAATGTCCATACGTGAGATCAAAGGGAGACTATGACTGAAATTTCTGAAAAAGGTCGATTGTTGATGGACGACCCTGTCACTAAACACTAGCGCTTCGGAAAATATGTCAACCCCCTTGGAAGTGAAAGCTGTTGTGAGGACGCTACTGAGGAATCGGTTTCCATATATTGTGCAACTGTCCGGACCTGTGCAGAAACAATAGCGGACATAATCTCACCTAGAATTATACAGTTCTTGGATGTACTGGGTTGGATATAATCGCTAATTTTAAGCTGGTGCTGACTACTGCAGTTCACGTCAGTTTTATATTTTGTGGTTTTCATGATTTTTGATATTAAAACGGCACTATGTGCTAATTGGTCTTTCGACGTAGCATACCACCCAAACCAACCAACTCACCTAAACAAACATATTACGATGAAATTTTATATACACGTTCGGCTTGAATGAAAATGCAAAATTAGGTTAGTGACGCCATTTTGCGTGCAATTTGGGAAAAACTCTAAGATGATCGACCAACTATTTTTTGCACACTCATGATATGGGTATGAAAATCTATTATATTTGTTTACTCTTAAATATGAGTGTCAAATAGAAAGATTTGCTGAGAAGAAACACAAAATGACGACACTACAGATTCAAGATGACTGACGATCCAATATCACTCCCCAAAGCGCAAAGTGACGTCTTTCTAGATAAAAATGGTGGACGATCAAAAATGGCGGAAAACATTATGCTATTCACCCTTATGATATAAATATTAAGTTATTAAAAACTTGTAACTTCATAACCAGGTAAATGTATATAAATTTGGTTTTGCGAAACTTCATTTGTTCTACATTTGCTGTTGGAGAAAATTCCTTCCATGATATATTATATTCACAGTTCTTCAACGAAATTATTATTTTTATTTTGTAGCAAACAAATTAAAGCGTTTTGTTCAATTTTCTTTGAATAGAAATATATGTATGTATTTTAATTTTACATTTCATGTCTTCATGCACATGTTTCTTACTTCTAAATTAGATTATTTCCCTTAATTCGGTTTATTGTCTCCGCGTACTAATTTCATGATATTCAGAATCTTTTGATTTGTTTTTATTTATTTACTAGCAAGGGACGTACATACATACATATGTATGTCAATAAATAAAATTATATCAATTCAAAAGTGTCATTGGATGTGTTTTCTACTCTAAATTGGGCACACGCGGGATTCCAATCTTACCAAAAAACGTTTTCTTACACAAAAATTGGGTAAATGAGAGAGTAATGTTCTTGTTCTTCTTGCACGAAACAGCCCGTACTTTTTCTGCGGGCTAGAGAAATGTTCAACAAGCTTATCTTTGAATGAATTACGTGTAAGATGGAATGCTCTAAATTTACCCAATAGGCGTTCCAGATAACAATTTTCGTGGAATTTTGAGAGAAAATTAGAGAGTAAAATTTTTCTTTTCCTATACAAAGTTCCACGAAATTTATCTTTGGGTAAACTGGTGCTAGAATTATACTAAGAAATTAACCAGAAAATTTGTAAAGAAACAACAAAAGTTTCATGAGTGGAATAGTGGGACCGCTAGATCTTTTTGAATTAAATTAATAAATGAAAGGACAAGTTTTTCGTTAAAAATTTATAAAAAAGCTAAATGGAAGACTTTTCAAAAAAACTTGAAGTTGTAAGTACATATACTTGTGCCTATTTATCATTTTATTGAATAAAAACATTAGCTTTTCCTTTTTTTCAGTCTATTTTCAATCACTTTTTACAGTTTTTGCCAATGAGCCAATTTACTTTGGCACAATTTTTAAGCCGCACAATTTTTGTACTTTCCAAAACACACTTAGTCTATTCATATGGCATAAAATGTTACGTATAAGTTAAATCTTTATAATAAAAGGATTGCACTCTTTTATATTATAAAATTGAAATAAAAATATTGACTTTTTATTTTATAATTCAATTTTATTTGTGTATTCTTCAAATATATTTCAAAAACTAATATAATATTTCAATAAATTTTCAATAATCAATAATCAAAAATTAAAATTAATATAAAAATTGCCTGCTTATAATTTATAAAACAAAGTATTATATGTAAAGTATAAAATATTATATGCATATGTATATAACTCGTCCCTCCTTATAAGATTCGAGTCCCATCGAATATTTAGTTATATAATAAAAATTTAACATTTATAAATACTAATTGACATAAAAATTATTATTAAATTATTATTAATTTTAAAATAGGTATGAAAAATTAATTATATATTTATTTATTTAATTTTCTATATTTATTATATATTTATTATATTTGTGTTAAATAAAAATTTTAATTTAACGTCTTAAAGTTAACATATAGTTTTCCTTTTTTTTTTTATAGACATTGAAGGTCGTCTAAATAGAGCAACATCTATTTTATTCCGATTACTATAATGATATTTCTTAAACCTTTCCGCAATTTTTTGCCTCATAGCAGTAGGGTTCTTCATATACAGATTAGGTTTATGTAAATTCAATGTAATATCTTCTCTTTTCATATTTACTCTATCAATTGCTTTCCTTTTATTTCTTTCTGATCTTTCTCTAACTTCTTCTAAATTTATATATAACTTGTTTATAAAATCAAATGGTTTTAATTTATTTGTGCTATGAATTGTATTATTATAATAATTAAGGGCTCGTAATACCAATTCTTCAGAATCATCAATCCTTTCAGAGTTTTTTAATATTCTTATATGTTCTAAAATTGTCAAATGTATTCTTTCTACATCCGAATTTCCAGTGTGTGAATTTGGAGTAGTAAAGTGAGTTTATATAATAATTTCCTGACAGAATAATTTTATAAGAGCATTATTAAATTCATTATCCATTATTAATTTCTCTGGTTTGCCCAAAAATGCAATTCGCTCCTAAATTTTAGTTTTAACTGTTACCATATTTTTATCATTAAGTCTATGTGCCGTGCCTAATTTTGTGAATTTGTCAATCGTGGTCAAAAAACAATTTTTTCGAATTTGAAAAATATCCATATGTACAATTTCATTTGGTTTATTCGGTGTTATAGTGTATTGAAATTATTTATTTATTGATTTCCGATCATATTTGTTCTCTTTACATATTCTACAATTATTACAATATCTGTTAATAAATTTAAATAACTTGGGATTGAAATAGTTATCTCTCAGTTCTTCATAATTCTCTTGAATTCCTCTGTGATTACCTTTAATATGAATATCATCAATGATAGCCAATAAAGACTCTTCAGATTCCAAATCTTTTGCTATTTTAGTACATCTCATAAAATGCAATTTATCATTATCAGAAAATAGTTCAATCAACTTATTCTTTATTATATCGTATGAATTATTATTTTCAGAATATATTCCAACTTTTCCTTTTTTTAATGCCCTTCGGAATAAATCAATCAAATAATGTGTATTCATTAAATCATTTAACTCTGAAAGCAAGAGTAGTGAGATTATTTACGATCCTAAATGCAATAGAGATTATTTAACCCTGAAACCGACCACTGGTCCCATTTTTGCAGCAAAAAGTGCAAGTGATTCGAATTTGAATAAAACAACATAAAATAATTGTATCGCGTCCATTTTCTCCCATAATTAAAAGTGCGGATCTTCCGTCGTGTTCAAATTTCTCAAACCATAAAATACTAACTGGAATAGATCGTTACATCACGATCACTAAGCGTAAATCCAGTCCTAGGGCCGCCAATACTGAACCCGACCCTAAACTGCAAAGAACCAATGAGGGTCAAAATAGGTACGCCATTCTTGATAAAATGACCGATAACAACCCGAAAAAGCCGCAGAAAAGAGAAATAAAACCGCCACCAATATACTTGCGAGAATACTTTGGTGAATAAATTGTCAATGTTGATAGGTAAAGATCACTTTTACGTGGTCTCTATTCGTAAAGGTAACGTGCTAGAGACAAAGATTCAGGCTGACCGCGAGAAAGGCTATAGGGCCATAGTGAACAATTTTCTCTCGGTTATAATTAACCGAGAGAAAATTCCTCCGCCAATGTTAAAAGTTGCTTTCGACTCAACTAAATTGAAAAAAAAAATTAAACTCACCCCATTTACAATTTAAATTCTTATTGAACCGAAGAATAGTCGTAGAGGAACCAATTAAGCGCAAGGGTCCGCCTCAGTGCCAAAATTGTCAGGAGTTTGGACATACAAAATCCTTTTGTAAATTACCATCCGTATGTGTGAAATGTGGAGACATTCACAAATCTTTGGAATGCCTACACCCGAAATCAGACACGACTGTGAGAAAGTGCGGTAATTGTGGTGAAAAACACACCGCCAATTATCGTGGTTGCATAGTTTTTTTGCAACTAAAAAATTCAAGCAAGGAAAGAAGATCAGTGCCAGTACCACTCGAGTATAAGGAAACTAATTTTCTTATTTGCCAACAACCTCCGTGAAATTCAAAGAGCTCAGGGTACAAATGTGCAACACATTAGTTACGCTGAAAAGTTGAAGAAAGGTACTACATCGCAGGAAAGTCATCGAGTTAACTCGTATGCAAACGTGTTGAAGGAAGGTGAGCACATACCACTGCCCGATACTCAAAGTGCCAACATGCAGAGTATATTCCAGCAAATGCTGTAAAACCAGAGCATGCTGATGCAAATTTTGTTGAACAAAAAATAATGGCTACGCTGAAAATTTGTTTTTGGAATGCTAATGGCCTGAGCCAGCACAAGTATGAAGTGCAACAGTTCCTATAATCACAACAAGTTGATGGTCTTCTTGTATCCGAAACACATTGTACTCAAAAGAACTGTTTCAAAATAAAGGATTATCATACTTATGACACAAAGCATCCAAGTGGCAGAACTTGTGGAGGGACAGCAATACTGGTTCACAGAGATGTTGCCCATTTTCCCCTGCCAGAATACTCGACGGATCACATACAAGCCACCACCATAAGGTTGCCACGTTGTAGTACATCGATTTCAGCCGTTTATTGTCCACCCAGACACTCCATTACTACGGATCAATTTTTAAACTTTTTTAAAACCTTAGGAACAAAGTTTCTTGCAGCAGGTGATTTTAATGCAAAACACACTTTTTGGGGTTCCAGACTTATTTCACCAAGAGGAAGGCAACTTTTGGGTGCGATATCCCTTCACAATTTGGATGCAATATCTGCAGGTCATCCCACATACTGGCCTACAGACATTAACAAAATTCCAGATGTGATAGACTTTGCGGTCACTCGTAACATAAGAGAACTATTTCATTTGGTTTCGTCTATGGATCTTTCATCGGATCATTCACCTACTTTTTTGAATTTTTTTCGCGCTTCTGAAAATTAAGAGCAAAATATTTGTTATCATAAAAAACATATAAATTGGCTAAAGTACAAAATGTACATTAGAGCCCACTTGCCACAACACTTTTCTTTCAAATCGGAGTCTGAAGTAGATGCTGTAATCCTCACAACTAACATCCTGAAAGAAGCGACAGCAGTCTCCGCATCAAACGTTTTGATAAGACGCAGGAGTCAATACAATAGTAATGCCAGCGTTGAGTCCATGATAAGACAGAAAAGACAATTGAGGCGTCAGTGGCAGGAGCTCCGTTCACCTGGATTAAAGGCACAACTAAATCAATGCCAACGTAAACTGCGTGTTTTGCTGAAAGAAGACAAAGAATTTCAACTGAATGAATATCTGCAAAGTTTGGACACAACAGAGCAAACAGATTATAGTTTGTGGAGGGCTACAAGAAATGAAATAACCCACCGCGTACGAGGCCCCGATAAGGTTACATAATGGTGAATTTGTGAAGAATAGAGAGGAAAAAATTGAGGAATTCGCCAACCACATGGAAAATGTATTTACACCAAATGTAACCGCTTCCCGTATTGCGCCGATCGTCATAAACAAAAAAGTACAACGTCCACTTAAATTTGCTAAAGTCGAATTTGCCATAAAAACGTTAAAAGCCAGGAAAGCTCCAGGCAGTGACAAAATCACAGGAGCAATGATAACTAATCTTCCACAATCTGCTTTGCGGCTGATTCTCTTTATATTCAATTCTATGTTGCGGTTGGGGACGTTTCCGAAAGCATGGAAGCACCCAGAAATCGTAATGATTCCTAAGCCAGGTAAAGATGTTACGCAAGTATCTTCTTATCGTCCAATAAGCTTATTGCCGACACTGTCCAAACTTTTTGAAAAATTGCTTCTCGAGAAACTACGGCACCACGTTAACACTAATTCTGTTATCCCACATCACCAATTTGGACTTAGAAAAATGCACAGCACTGTGGAACAAGTGCATAGAATAACAAACCTTGTCCGAACGGCTTTCGAGAATAAGGAATACTGTTCGGCACTTTTTATTGATATATCTCAAGCGTTCGACAAAGTCTGGCACGACGGTCTGTTGCACAAGATTGTAAACTTGCTACCGGAAAACGTTCACAAATTGTTAAAAAATTACATAACAAATATATCTTTTCATATAAGGTCGAAATCTGTGATATCTTCCACTAAAAATATCCATGCTGGTGTACCACAGGGAAGTATCCTCGGTCCTTTTCTCTACATTTTATTTACAGCGGATATGCCTACAAGCCAATTGACGCATACATCAACTTTCGAGGATGATACTGCTTTTCTAAGCATACACAAGAATGCAGCAGTAGCAAGTCAACATCTTCAAGCGCATTTGAACCGATTGGAAAAATGGTTATCAAAGTGGGAGATAAAAGTAAACGCTTCTAAGTGCGTCCACATTACGTTTACTTTGAGAAGGGACAATTGTCCTCCCATCAGGATAAACGGTGTTACAATACCTTAGGGCAACCACGTAAAATATCTTGGTATTCATCTCGATAGACGTCTTACATGGACTTGTCACATAGCGGCCAAAATCACTCAATTGAAGTTGAAAACTGTTCAGCTCTACTGGCTTATAGGACGACACTCTGCAGTAGGCCTAGATATGAAGGTGCTGTTGTATAAGGCGATTTTAAAGCCCATATGGCTATATGGCGTTCAGCTGTGGGGAACTGCTTCCGCATCAAATGTTGCAAAATTACAAAGAAGGCAGTCGAAAATTTTACGAATAATCACAGGTACATGAAAAATGCAAATATCCACAGGGACCTAAAAATTCCATCCACTAAAGATGAAATCAAAAAAGTTTGTACGAGGTATAGGACGAAGATCATGGTGCATCCCAATCCACTTGCTAGAGACTTGCTGGTCTTCGAGGGTCACAGAAGACTCAAAAGAACCCAAACGTTTGATCTAATGGGATGAAAATTCTGTGTGACCATCGGGTTGTAACTTGTTTATGTGATAAACATGTCACAAACAACTATCCTTTAATAATGCAACTCTGTTTTTTGTACAATTGTTAGGCAACGCGAGTTACATTTAACTCTTCTTCGAATAAAAATTCCGCAAAAGAGAAGAAAAAATCACGTTAGTAAAGGCCGCGGCACATAGAATCCGTCATGCGTCATACTTTGACTTTTCCAAAAGTACCGACGGATGAGATCGGCACAATGAGTACTTTGTTGACGGCTGCCAACTCATAGCCAGCGTTCCCACTGCAAACAAAATGTGTGTAAAAAGTTAAAAAACAAAAAAAAATACCAAAATATGTTTTATTTTATAAAAATAAGGCTTAAATTTTCTTTCCACTAGTCACAAATTTAAAAAAAAAAATTGTAGATAAAAACTTTATGTACATACATACACTACTTCAATTTAAAAAAAAAAATAGCGCAAATAATTTCCTATCTATTTTGGATTTAAATACTATGTTATTTTATTTCTGTTGCTGCTGCAGGAGTCTTGAATTTTTGTTACAACAGAAACGACCTTCTTTAAAACAAAAGGGTGTTAACAGTGTTTTTTTATCTTGGACCACCAAATGAGATGCATTGTGCTGGAACTAGAGGAAAGGAATAGTAGGAGAAATGACAGGTGGTGAAGCTTAACTATCTTACAACTCTGCTTTTTGCACGTTCTTTGTTTTTATAGCAGTGTTCTAGCGCTTCTGATATCATGGTGACGTATTAAATTTTGAAGCTTCGTTTTTAGTAGCCATTTGTAGTAATTATTTTATTTCGCCGGTGCTACACTATGCCGACTAAGAAAGACTTTCTGATGTGCTTGTGGATTGGTTACAGCTGAAGCCGTTACTGTTCAGTGACCTGTGACTGTTCGCCACTGAAACCTTCCGACAACAACTGACACAAAGATATATAAATGCACATCAGAAAAAATTGTCAGTTGAAAAAGGCCTTAAAGAGAATTATTTTTTTATAAGCTGTCAGAGATTAACTTCTTAACTGTCCAAAATGCCAGTGTAAACATCATAGTTCATGGAACCTTTTTTGCAAATAAAATTGAAAATTTCAAGTTGAAATTGGGAAAATTACAAATGAAATTGAGAATTTTAATTAAAAATTGGGAAAATTCCAAATGAAATTTAGACAATTCTGAATGAAGAAAATTTGAATTGAAATTGAGAAAATTGCTTTTATCTACATTATTTTTTATAAAATTTGTGACTAGTGGAAAGGAAATTGAAGACTTATTTTTATAAAATAAAACGTTTAAAATGCATCGTTGTTCTTCCAGGAATGAAGGTGTTAACCGATTAATTTGTGCAATATTGAATTTATGGTGGAAATAATGTACAAGAACCCTTCTATCTGACAATGGATCTTATTGTTTAGCATTAGCTATATACATATATCATGTACAGCACCAATCTTTTATGGAACAACAATTGTTTCTGTCGAAAATTTCATTAAATGCTTCCTCTAAATAATTGCATTAAGAAATTGTTTATATTAATTTGTTGCTATTGCAAGCAAGACCGGAAAATCATGGAAAAAGTCTATTCTTTATAGTGGAATCGTTATTTAATTAAATGAAAACTCACACAGTTTTTATTCATTCTTTGAAAAGGAAACTTAAGAATTGCAAAGTTTTATTTATTCACATCCCTCTTCATACATACTACTATACATATATACAGTGGTGGTAAAAATAACAGCAGCTATAGCTTGCATATGATTTTTTTTAACACAAAATATAAAGGGTAAAAGTGATCCCTTTTCCCATCAGTCAAAAAATGTGCGGCATGTGATAAGTGGGCATGTCAGCTGCAAGGCAAAGAAAAAAAAAACTTCTGTATATATGGAGAATGATAGCAGTAAGTTTCCATATTTGATACAGAAACTTTCGTTATCAATGAACAATATACATACATATGTCGAAAAGTGACCGTGATTGGGTAAGTGAGTGGTAGCGAAGCGTACCGTGTTTAGCTAGTAGATGTATAAAAGCCAATCCTGACTTCACTGCTAATTTTTGTATCGACCCTACGACCGAACATCTTTCTACTAGTCTAGTACACTCTCTAGCATACGGGTAAGGATTTAAATGAATGCCTTCCAAAAACACTTCTACAAAGCAATAATTTTTGACGGATGACGGATACACTGATCGAGTTATTGTGTGTTAATAACTGGTGGAATTTCAAATTCAATAAGTTTTTTTGAACACAATTCTTATGGGCAACCCAAATTTAGCTACAACTTAGTACCAGACTTAACCATCAATTTGTTTAAGTAAAGTGTTTTTTCCTAATAGTTTTTAGCATTCACTTTTAAAATAAGTAATTTATAATTTAAATAATCGTGCACGGTGGAAAAAAACTCTTTTATTTGCTTGACTAAATGAGTCTAAATCATTCGTTTTTAAAGTGAGGCAAGTCTATTTTTTACGCAAGATTCTGCACAAAGGATTTTTTCAGGTTTTGTTTTTAAAAACTCTAACTAATACATATAAATATCTACATATGTACATAGTATGTACATGCATATGTAGGCAATGTAGTATCTACTTAAATAACGGTTTTTATGTCGATTTCGTTTTTTCTCTTTTGTATATTTTTTGTTCCATTGAATAACATCATCACAGTCATCATTTCAATGTTAAATCAAATAAATCCTCTTGAGTGCGTGCACATTTAAATGGTTTGTTGTACAAATAAACGTTTTACTTTCACATTCAATCACTTAAAGTGAAAGAAGAAAGAAGGAAAAGCAGCAGCAGGAGAAGGTTGTTAAAAGAACTGTTTTGCTGTTAAATATATAACACATCCCAATGATGAGAAGAAGTTAAATGCTTATGTATAGGATTGCCATTCGTATGTTCCTGTTTCATTTGAAAAAAATATATATGATTAACATTTTCTTTTTTTCAATTTAATTTTATTCTGAAATTATATTCTTGCGTTGTATGACGATTTCCCTTGAATTCTCTTTCTATCATTTAAAAGGTTATGCAACGATGGTAACTCTCAATTTTCATAAAAGAAGAACTAACGAAGGAAGTCTATTAAAATGGTAATGAACATAAAGACTCCTTTTGCTCACATGACATTGAATTTTGTTCGCTCCTGTTGACACTATATTGTACATTCAATTCATTTACTAGTAACTTTTATTTGTATACAGGGATCGGCGCTCGCAGTGTTACCAATAACAAAAATGAAATAAAAAATTAAAAATTTGCCAAAACTAAAAATTAGCGTCTTTGGAAATGAAAGTTTGCCAAAAAGTTTTAAATATCAGAATTATGGGAACTATGAACTAAAATCTACTATAGGGAAACTGGGCTGAAAAATGTGTACCTATACATATGCAGTGTTTTTTTTGGATCAATGCTCAGGTCCGATCCCCTGAGTAATGCATTTACAAATACGTGAAAAGGGAGAGTGCAGAAAAGAGACAAGTTGTGAAGTGCATTTCCGCGTTTTTGTTAGTTTGTAAAGCAAAGTTGTTTTAGTTTTGATGTTATATTGACGCTAAAGGAGAACCATTTTATATTTGCTTTTCTTCGGCGACGTCTTATTGCTCAAATACCGATGAAGGAGATCATTTAGAGCGTACGAAGTCTGTTCAAAAGGTCTGAATACACAAAAACTATACAACTGTGGATTTCTTGAACCATTAACACTATTTTCAAGTAAATTGAAACAAATTAATATATGTACATACGATGTTTTTTTAAAAGAAAATGTGAATTTTGTTTTCTTCGATTCCAATGGCGTGGTGCATAATGAGTTCTTGCCAACAGGTCGTACGGTTAATAAGGAATACTACAAGGAAGTTATGCAACATTTGCGAAAAGCAATACGGCTCAACGGATCGGAATTATGGAAAAAATCATAGATTCTGTATCACGATAATGGACCAGCTTATACGTCAATGCTTGTTCGTGATTTTTTGACCAAAAACAAGACCATAAGTTGCCAAAATCGAAGTGCTGGTATAAGTGGATTATATCTGAGGGGATTACTTCGAAGGGGACAATGTGGATAGTGATGAATAAATAAATACTTTCCAAAAAAATTCTAAATTCAGTTTTGTAGACACATCTGAATAATTGAAATATTAGTTACATAGTTTCTTTTTTATATTTATTTTTTTGTTTTATTTAATTTATTTAAGAAAATTTCTATTTCGAATGATAAACAGGCTGCATGAGTACGATATATTTATATACATATATTTCGTATATACTGATGATATTTGTCACATCCGAAGGCAAAATTTTTAGGCCTCCAGAATGGACCATTTGGAAAAAATATCAAGAAATAGAGGATTTATGGGATGCTGACGTGTCTTTCTAAAGAATTATTTGCATGATTAATTATTTGTATGCCCTATTCAACGAAAATAATTGGTCAGCTTCCTGAGCCAGTTCGTCACTGATGTGTTGCACTGGTCTAAATTAAAAAATTTGTTTCATTAGAAAAGAATAAATTTACAAGCCTAACATAATCGTACAAGAGTTTGCACACACTTTGGTGTTGCTGAGCGAACTGCATTTTATGGCGTGTTAAATTTCAGATGTTTTGTATTTTCTGCGATTTTTATTGTAATTAATATTTTTAATACAGAATGGATGTACAAAGTAGCGTGAGAAAATGAGAATTGCTAAGCATATGGGCCCGATTTATAGAATTTTCCATCACTCTTGCCAGAACTTCCGGCGATAAATTACCGCATTTCTATAAATTTTTGTCAATCAAGTTTTAATGCACTCTCATTTTCCTAATACACTCATACTTTTTAAAACTTTAATTGAACTTGCTGTAAAATTCTCTAGCCACAGCTGATTACTATTCTGAAGCCTTCTTTACGTATTTCTACATTGTGAAATTAATTTCTTTCGGTTATTAGTATACGCAAACCAATATCAAATTATTAGGTCAGTGCGACTCTACGACAATCCAATAATACCAAAAACAACAGGCGTTAGCAAAATGCTCACTTGTCAAAAATATTTGTCTACAAAATAAAGAATTTTTTTTTTCAGTTGTTTGTATAAAAAATAAAAATAATTTGAATTAAAAAAAAATTAAAAAGAGAAAAAAAAAAAAAAAAAAAAATAAAAATAATTTGTAAAAACAAAACTCTTGAATTTTATTATTCTTATATATAATCCACATATTTTTCAAAATTTAGTGCAATTATTAAGGAGGGGATTAATACAAAAGTTTTGCATTGGAAATACTTTATACGAATTTCTTCAAACCTATATTTTTCAGCCATAGCAAAATCAATAGAATGGAAAATGTAACAAAAAAGAAACAAAACAATTTTTAAAAGTGCATAATTTCTGACGTTAAAAACACCCTACAAAAAATCATCAGAAGAATCGCTCTGACCTGTTTATTGGATCACGGCGCAAACATTATTTTAAAAATATATTTACATATGTAGGTTTTTATATATGATTCTAATTGTGCTTTTTTCCCTTAAAAATTATATGTTATATATATATAATATAATTTATAATTTAAGGGAAAAAAAGAACAATTAGAATCATATATATAAGGAGATATTCCCAGGATGAATTCAGTTAATATATGTATCTAGGTTTTTGCTATAAAAAATAATTACAATAATAATATCAAAATTGTACAAACAATAATATTGTAATATGTCTCATTCATTCCCCATGTGCCATTCAACAAGCCACCATTCCCTAATTGGCCGACTAACTCAGTGACGTCAGGGGAGGTAAGACCCGTGACTTCTGGACTTTGAAACAACAAAAAAAACTTCAACAAAAAAACAAACAAGCAAAAGGGAAATACAATAAATTTTTGGACAGACGTACATACAATTAATTGGGCTGCGATATATTGGAGACATCAGGTTTTACATATGTCCCCCTCTAGCCGCCCGCCGCACCTTGCTAACACTTTCTCAATTCCCATGTTACTCCTCAGATTATACATTTGATCACCTCAACACATACTTACATAACACACCTTACCAGAATGCCTAGCCAGACATCTTTTAGATGCTCACTCTGCCATCTGCGATGGCACGATGGATAGTAGTCTGCACGTTGACTACAAAACCAAAAACAGACCTGGGACCAAAACCAAAAATTTAACCCCAGTTTCAGACTAAAATTTTAAAATAAAAATTAACATCTCGCATTTTTCTCATGTGCATTAGTGTGTCTTTGTGTGTCAGTTGTTGTCGGAAGGCTTCAGTGGCGAAGGTATAGTCACTGGTCACTGAACAATGCCGCTTCAGCTGATAGCAATCCACAATCGCATCCGAACGCCCTCCTTCGTCGGTATTGTGTAGCACCGGCGAAGTAAAATAATAATAAAAATGGCTACTGAACCGAAGCTAAGAGTATAAACAAAGAACGTGCAAAAGCAGAGCTGCAAAATAATTCATTAAGCTTCACCTCCTGTCGTTTCTCCTACTATCCCTTTCCTATAGTTCCAGCACAATGCTTCGCATATGTAGAAGTCATCTCCTGAGTGCTGGTCCAAGATAAAAAAAAAAAAAAAAAAAAAAAAAATACCAACTCTTCTACTAAACGTTATAAATGTCTAGATATATTTTATTTAAATAGCCTTAAATTAAAATTATAATTAATATGTTTATCCCAAAATACCCTGTAACCTAAACCTTAACAGGTAAACGCACTACAAATACTCTAACACCGTCCTCTTTTACAGAGCTCTCTAAACCGGATTTTACCAACAAAAATCTGTGCACAAACGAACATAAAAAATTAAACGCGACACAAAGGCAGTTTTGGGCTTACATACGCTTCTAACACTATCCTAATTATTAATTTACTAAAACTAAATACAACATACAACTTTTTGTTGTTCTTTTTTTTTTCTTTTTAATTTCATTTTTTTTATATTTTTTTGATACTTATGGTATCTATATATGTATATATAAATATATAAATATTAAATTTAAAATGTGGGTAATTAATTAATGGTTTTTTTTTTCTAAATTTTTCTAAATAAAATTGGTGATTAGTGGGTTCACCCGGTTCTGGATCCTCATCCTCCATATAAATTTAAAATTTAACTTTCTTCAAATCCATTTATCCTTTTTATTTTTTTTTTTTTGAATTTTGTTAGAATTTTTATTTATTATTTTAATATTTTTTCTGTCCAAAAACAACCGCGGTTTCTCACTTCAAAAATCTTCTGCCTTTTTCTTTTAAAATTTTTTTTCTCATTTCCTCCCCGTCACCGCATATTACCTTTTCACGGTTTTTCGCAATTCACCTCACCTCAAAAAAAAACCTTTACCAAAAATATTAGAACTGTAGCGGTTCCCCCGAGTTCATCGAACTCGCGGTCGCTCATGTTGTTCGCTTGCCGTTAAATACCTATATTCATCGAGTCAAATATCAACAGTATGATCGCTAAGGTGAGTGACCCATGACATCGTGGCCTTGAACTCTTCAAACCAATCATAAGTGATTTGCATCTGAATGAGGTAATAGGTCTCCATAAAAATTGCAAGTGAACATCAATAATAAAAGTTTGTTGTTTACCTTTTGCATTATCTTTTACCTCATTCGTATGTTATCACCGTTTCCCAGCAAAGTTGACACAACGATTACAAAAAAACGAATTACCATGAGCACTAACAACAATAGACAAAAATAATAACAACAAACCACACGCTACAAATATTATAATAACTCAGAAAGTTTGATTTTCTCCTTTACTTGCTTTCCTTTAAGAAGTTCACAAGAGGTGCAAATTCCTGAAGGAAGCATCTTAAATTTAAAAAATTGTAATCCCGTTCCCTTTGAAATTAGTTTTTCGAATTATAAACTTTTTTGAATATAATGGGGACGAGATTTTTTTTATATTGAAAACAATAACAAAAGGAAACAAGCAAAAAAGCAAAGGAGTCGAAAGAAATGTTCTTCTCACTTACGGCCCTTATTATAACTTGGCGTTAGTTAAAGGTAGCATTTTATATTAATGAATATCTTTATATATATGTATATACATATATAATAATATATAAGATTTTATTTTATTTTATTTATTTCATTCCTTTATTAAAACGGATAAACACTTTTTCATTATTATAAGTTCAGTTTAACCTAAAAGTGAGCGATAAGTTAAATGCAAGTTCACCATAGTAAAGAGCTGCAAGAATGGTAAAAATAAGTAAAATTGTGCCTTCATACTGTGTGTGAACTATGACTGTTGACTCAATAGCATTTTTCAACTACTGTGTGTATCTCTCAATATAAAAGTCAATGTATTCGTCCATTGACTGTTCTGCGGATTCAGTTTATTGTTGTTTGGTAAATGGGGCTTTACAACCATCAATTAATATATCAGTGAATACCACACACCAAAGAATGAATTATGCTACTTTTTAATAATTTTTTCTGCCGGCTTTAACAAAGTGTTCAGTGTTGCTTTTTCGCTAACACTATTAATAAAATACCTCAATAATTTTTTTCAGTTTTTTAAATTAAAAATTTAATTTAAATTTAAAATTTCGCGGTTTTATTTGTAGTTTTCGTGCATTTGTTTATATTTTGTTACATGCATTTTGATAAATTTCTCTTTTAGCTCCGCACAATTATATATTATGATTTATTTAAATTTTACTAATAATACAATAATTTAGAATTAAAATTTATAATTAATTGCATTATGAACAAATATTTATTTACTATGTTTGTTGTATGGTTAGGTAGTCTATATGAACATTTCATTGGTGCTGATACCAAGTTACCAGTAGACCATCAACCAAATTTTTGAAAAAGATAAAAAAATTCCAAATATAGATTTGCTGTAACATGCAACAAACATAAATAAATAATCGTAATTTATTTTGACTTCTGTTAAATAAATAAAAGTAATTTCAAAATTGTTGCCATATTAAAAAAAATCGGCACACTTATATTGCTCCCGTTCTCTGACTTAACAAATACTGTCTTTGCATTGTTGCAAGCATTAACTCAGTTGATTTCATTGAGTCCGTGTTTATTATTTGTTTTGATACTGTATAATATTACTGCTGTGACGCTTATTATACAACGAATGATGAATGCATGTTTAAGTAAATGACGCATTATTTATGTGTACGATTCAGTTGTGTTATTCCATTTTTTTATATTGTATGTGTTGTGTAGGAAATACATTCACAGTATTAAGCTGAATCCATTGTTGTTAATAAATAGTAGTGAATAGTCTCTTGCAGGTGTCTTCATCCTACCTGTAACTTTTATCATTAGGTTGTTTCATTTGAAGTTGCCACATTTTCTTTAGTTGCCATAATTTCCACCTTGCAATTAAATGATAAATTAAAGTTTTAGTTCTGCGAGTGAAAAATATAAAAAATAATAAATAAGTATGAAAAGTAGATCACGGTTCCTTTATATAAATAATTAAGAACACGCTGGAACTAAATTTTTTTAATAATTTATTCAACCATTCAAAAGTAGCCGGTAATTCCTCAGGTATAACCATACTTTGAACAATAAAAGTAATTTTTTCCAGGGAAGTTGTAATAATGAAAAATTAAGTTATAATAATGGCCCTTATTGGAACAGACTTTTATCTTTATTAAAAAATACTCGTAGGAAAAGCAGCGTTTGAAAGTAAATGGCGATTTTAGAGACAGAAAAAAACATTTCTCGAAGACCTCTTGAGTTCGCCTTGTGTTTTTCTTCACATTTTTTTTTTGGCGTGTGAAGTAGGGTTGAAAATGCCTTCGCACTTACAGAGACCGTCGTCATCTGCGTCGAGTGGTGTTGCCACTAACAGAACGTATCCCACGTACTGCGCCACAGCGTCCCAATTGTCCTCGCAATCGAGCATCCTCCCTATAATGGTGGCAGGAGCCACCATTAGAGTCCTGCCATCGCCGGACAGTTTGGGGTCTCAGGCCAATAGCACCAACACTAGGGCCCTCCCCCCTCGAGGTCCAAGCCTCCCACCGCGCCAAGAGGTCTATGGGTATTTCCCCACATATCGCCAGGACCGCAGCGCCCGAGACCGTGCGGTAAGCCGAAGCAACCCTAAGTGCCGCCGTCCGCTGTACCGCCTCGAGCACCCTGCGTTTGGTTCTCTCACCCAGTACATTTCCCCAAATCTCGATCCCATGCAGCAAGATAGACTTCGTGACCGCCATAATCAGCCTCCTCTTGCTCTGTGTCGGGCCTCCGACATTCGCCATGAGTCTGCTCAACATGCCAGTCATCTTCGCCGCCTTAGTCGCCACATGCCGTATTTGGGCCCAGTAAGTCAGCCTACATTCGAGTCTGACGCCCACATACCTTATCGCACTCTGGGTAACCAGAGACACATCCCCTATCCGCATGCTGACGCCGAGTGGTAGGTGTGCCTGCCTCATCAACAACACCTCGGTCTTCTCCCCGGCCTATTCCAAGCCGTGGTCCTCAAGCCACATCCGCCTGTCACTCTGAGCGTGCTCGAAGCACCCAACCACATCAGGAATCGCCCCGAGCGTTGACCTGCCAGATCTGAATCCATGTTGTCTATCCGACAGCCCCCCACCCATCCTCACGGCCGCCGCCAGCCTTCTTTGCAGTAGCTTCTCCAGCAGCTTGCTGGCACCATCCAACATGCAAAGTGGCCGATAAGCCGATGGCTGGGTCGGATCGCCCCTGCCCTTGCTAACAAGCACGAGCCGCTGTGTCTTCCAGCGTCTTGGGAAGACGCCCTGGACTAAATAAGCATCATATACCGGAAGCAATGCTTTCGGCCTGCTCTCAGCCAGGATCTTCAGCACCTCCGACGGTACCCCATCCGGGTCAGGGGCCTTCTCCGTCCTAAGAGCTCCGGCGGCGATTCTCAGCTCCCCCCGGGTAAAGGGCGGTAGCACCTCATCGTCGTAGGACCCACGTTCGCCGCCCTGCAGAGGGTGTGTGGGGAACAGGCCCTCACAATCGCATCGATCCGCGGGCCGTCCAATTGCACCCCAGCACGGCTCGCGCCCAATTTGCCCGCCACGATCCTATAGCCGAGTCTCCATGGATCACGGTTTAGGTCGCTCCGAAGTTCCTCCCATCTCGTCCTCTTGCTCAGCACAATCGCACGACGCAACGCCCCGCTGGACCGCCTATACTCTTGAGCCTCCAGTAGAGCCTCGCCGGCCCGCCTAGTCTTAGTATAGACCCTCCTATTGCGGAAGCAGTCATGCCTGAGCCCAGCAATCTCCGGCCTCCACCAGTACATAGGTCGCCTCCCCGCCCGCTGCGACAAACGGGGCATCGATGCGTCGCATCCACGGACAATGCGCCGCATCATAACAACCGCCAGGGAGTCAGCGTCACCCTCACCGTCCGAAACCTCTCTACCGTCGAAACCGGCCAAGAACGCCCCGCGGTCCAACCTCGCGACGTTCCAACCACACGCGTCCCTCTCCCCGTGCACCTGCGCGGCGCCCGCCTCCGATCCTATCCCAAACTCAACATACTGGTGATCACTCCCAGTATATTCCTCGAGCACCGTCCATCCTTCGATCATCCCAGACAGATTCTCGGATACCAAAGTGATGTCAGGAGTGGTGAACTCGCACCCCGGCCGCCTGAAGGTGGTCGCACCACCAGCGTTCATGACCACCAGGCCCAACCTAGCCGCCGTAGCCAGGATGCACCTCCCCCTCGTGCTCGTCACCGGATCACCCCACTCCACAGCCCTGGCATTGAATTCACCGGCCACCATAAAGGGTCCGGCCATACCAGCCAGAGCGTCCTCGATAGCGGCCATCTTCGCCCTAAACCGCGCCACACTATCGCTAGGAGTGAGGTAGCAGCTAACCGCCGACCGAGCCCACGCGTAGCCGCAGCCGATCCCGTACCCCGCAACCGAGGGTTCACCGCCGCCTGGCAGCCAGAGCGCCGCCGTTGCCGTTTCGTCCCCGAGCCAGAATTCTCGGTGCATCCGACCGTATTGTTCGCTGATAACAACCACGTTCGCCTATTTTTCTTCACATTGATAACAATAAAATTAACAGTACTGTTTCAATCAATAAATATTTTTAATGGCCCATAACGTTTGTGTGAACAAAATCTTATCTTTTTTAGGAATGTGTTCTTCAGTTAGCAAGTGTTGAAGCAATTTTAAAAATTAAATATCTTCAATTACTTATGATATTTGTAATATGAGTGGATGATTAAATATTTTATCTTTTTAACAACCGTAGAAGTAGAAAGAACTTGTGCCATGTTAAGAAGGAACTGAATTCTGTAGTGCTCCTTTTATTCTCTCTTATTACAATTTTTTATTTACTACAAGTTCTATTTCTTAAATTAATTTCTAGATATATTTACTTCTCCAAATATTTTTATTTTACGCAAAAGAAAGGAAAAAGTATAGAGAAAGGCAATTTAATTAACAAACAAACTCGAAGTATCTGACGTCACGATGTGTTGCAAAAAAAAAGAGAACTCTAAACTTTTGTTTAAGTTTGAAGAGACTGTTCTTTCAGTTATTTAGCCAATCAGGGTTTTGCAATAAAAAGGAGACACACAATCCTTAGTACACATGTTTGTATGAATGTATATACAAACTATCGTATACATATACACACTCCCACACGCAGAGTTATAATTTATCTTGTTGTTCTAAGAATAGAAAATTTTAAGCAGATCCAAATGTCATGATGTGATTGTTTGCTTTTTGAATCATTAAGATGACACAGTGATTTTAAAGAAATTTAATAAAAGTAAAAGTGATTACATAAGTAAAAGCATTATGATTATTTGAATTTAATTTCATGGAGAAATGAAAGCTGAGAAGTCACATTGGAGGGGTCACGTAAAATGCAAAACGCTTCGCAGACAGACCGGGGAATTTGTCCTCGAAATGCATGTTGCAACTAAAGTGAACTGTTACTACCCTGTCGGAATTTGTGTTACCTCAATCATAAGTGAGTCACAGGGGACTCAAAGGCTAACTCGTTTACCATGTTACGAGTTTTTTCACGCAATGTCCGCAGTACTTGCCAGTACTCACTAATTTTGCAGTTTCAGGTAATCACGAGATAGTTAATTAAGAGTTAGTTTGTGGTGCAAAAACAATTTGAGTTTTTTTATTTTTGTTTTCAATATAAATGGCGAACGATTATTTTCATTCGGCTTCTATGAACAATTTTTAAAAAATGGTGAGTGCCAGAATCATAACATATTGTTTTTACACTATTATACTTTCCTATTTGATAGTTTTTGACATGTCGTATTACTCAGTATTACAATGTAAAAGGGCCTTTAGAGAGTATGTGGTGAATTATGTGCGCCATAAAAATCGCAAAGTCTGATGACTGATTGTCAAAGTAAATCTGGATAATTTGGTAGCGTTGTTCAAGAATCAATATATTCATAATAATTTGCCAGAATGTACTCTTCATAAATGTCAAAAAGTGAGCGCAGTATGACAGTTAGTGTGACAGTTAACACTTAAGTTCGTAAGTTCTATCGGCCTTAAAAAATACTCATTATTTCATACTTATAATTATATTCCAATTTTTTAGTCTTTGAATAAAGTGCTTATGTTTTTATATTGAATAATCGATGTTCTGGGGAACTTTCTATTTTTATTTCTTCTATTCTCTGTAGATGCATACAACGATTTTTTTCCTTTTGTTTAATAAGTTTTATATTTTTCTTTTGGGATTTTTTGTTTACTTTGTTATATAATTTTCTTTGTTATTTTTTTTTGTGTTTTTTCTTTTAAAAAGCAAAAGGCAGAAACAATTTTTGAGATCTTACTCCTTGTTCATATGTGTTTGTGCGTGTGTGTGCATGTACCATCATAATGCAAACATCAATTGTGAATAAACTGAGGAAACACATGCATGTCTGAAGGAACTTTTGTTTAATCTTCATGGTGATAATGGTTAAAAAAGCCAGGACTGACCGCAACAACTCTGAATGAAATTATTTAAAAAAATACAGGATAAACTTTTTCCATGGCTACTTTGAACGGTGGAGTAATAAATTTTACACAAACACAATCACAATACACCGCCTATAAATCAAAAGTTGTAACAGAGAATGGGGTTCTTCAAAAATGAAAATATGTATGTACATACATATGTATGCATGTGTGAGATCCTTAAAAGATATGATAATATATACAATTGAATATGTATGTTTTTAGTTTGATTTTTTCAAGTATGCTTTCAACTAACTGTTGCTTTCTGCCTTGTAGTTGTTGTTTTAAGTTGATGTCAATAAGGATGCTGGCGCAGCAGGACGAGTATAAAAGGGAAAAAGATGTACGTGAATATTTTAGTCTTTGCGTTGGAGTCATTTAGAACGAATGGTGTTAATCGAAGAGTAGTGAAATTAAATTTGAAATTTTTTTTATTTTCACCAAAAACAAAAATGAGTGCATCGGGTAAAAGTTTGTTGGGTTTGTGGCTTTATCGCAGTGGTGAACAGGAATGGGCCGTTAAGCATGGTAGTCCCTTGCATTCACACCGACCAAATAATAAAAATATTACCGGAAATACTGCAAGCCTTGTAAGCATCATTGCTTAATTCTGCCTTTGTTTTATAAAAATTGCGAAATAATTGTGTGATGTTATAATATTTTTAGGATATACCGACAGAACATACGAATCATACGGGTATACATGGGTGTTCCGGAGACCGAGTATCGATAATTTTCACTTTAAAAAACCAAGTGGGCAATTTGGCACGTGCCTTACAAGTTTTTCAGGAATTGGGCATTAATGTGCTACATTTGGAATTGTCGCCTTTGGAAAATGCCACAAATCAGGTCAGTATAGAAATTCCTAAAACGTGGTCTCAGAAGAGTAATTTTAAATAGAAAAATTGTTCAATAGAATTTCGCAAAAAAAAATCATTTTTTTTACACCAGCAAAGAATAAAAATACTAATTTTTTGAAAATCGTATGAAACGTATGTCAGTTGTTCGCAAACTTTTTCGGATTCGATATAATAATATAAACAGAATATGGTATTTTTTAAAAACAAATAAAAATGAGAAAGTATTGATTTTTGAATTCGTTTTCTTCAATTGAATTCAATTGTGAGATAAACTAATTATTAAAAACCAATAGAGTCGCATTTGATATTGAGAAAATACAAATTAATTAATAAATTAATAATGAAAAGAAATACCTGGGATATGATGTAATCTAGTTTGGAATTTTTCCAAAATTTATAGTTATTTTTCTTATTTATTTTTTTTCTTAGAACAATGCTCAGAGGAAATCCCCTACATATGCAAGGCATTGCACTGCAACTAGATAGAAAAAACTTTATTAAAAATAACAAGAAATTAAAAATGAGCATGACCATACATAATTTCGTTTATTCGAAATGACTTGTGGAACGAACTCCTCTCCTTCCATTTGGCAAATTAAGTATTCTTTTACTCTTTGAAGGACCTAAAAGTGTGATGGCCATTTGCATAATTTGGTTAAGTACAGGGTGTCTGGTAGCAGATTTATACTTTCAAACAAAAGTAGTTTAAAAATAGTTATTTGTACTTTAAGGGCCACTTCCCCACTCACTTCGACCTTAAATATTCATTTAGCTAATTGTCATTTAGATTTAAGTAGTATTTAAATACTGTTTAATTTTTCCAGTCATAAATCACTATGAAATTATAAGCAGATTTTAAAAACAGCACTCTTTCGCTATGGCATCATGAGGTACAGAAAAATTGGAAAAGTAGTGGAAAACACTTTCTTAAGTGAAAAAGATGGCCAAAGACCTTTTCATTGCTTATATTGCTACATATTTTTCTATTGTTTGTCAAAATTCATATGTATTGATAGCTGTGACGTAGGCTCGATGCAAGTTTTGAGTAATTTATTTTAAATTACTCATTATTTTATTTTAAAAATGTTGCCGTTAAGAAAACAACTGAAATTATTTTCGGTAGAATATAAAATTATTCCTAATAAAAGAAATAATAAACACAAACATTAGTATGATGGCAGAACATTCGATAAGAAAACTAAAAATTTGCCCATTAAAATATATATCAGCTGTTTTCTTGACAGAAACTATTAATTTCGTTCAGGATTTTAAAAGTGATTTCATTGAAAAAAATGATTTCGTTTTCTGAAACACGAAAATAAGGATTGAATTCCTGCGTTATAGGCATTTTAGGAAACATTTATTTTTTCTTTGAAAAGGGCCTGTAACTTTTGAATTGTAATAATAAGAGATTGAAATTTGCATAGCGTTGATACGCATTCAAAAAAAAAAAAGTAAAATGTTAAAAAGATGCAGGTTCTCCCATACAAGAAACCTGCAACTTTTGAATTTTTTAGGAATAACTACCACACTTCCAAATATTTCCATGTAAAGTTCTATTTGCCACGCCTTCTAGTAAATTCTTATTTTTAAAATATTCCTTCATGACAGAGACGTTTGCAGCGGTAATGTGCATGAACAGAAACTGGAAGTGCTATTCTTGGGTGTGGTAAAATGTCAAAAACGAAAAAAAAATGATTACAAACAATTTCTTCAATTGTTTTATAATTTTTATGTATGAAAATTAAGCAACAAGCCATAAAACCGAAAAAAAGTGTAACAAATGAAAATAAATTAAAGTTTTCAGATTTTTTATTTTTTTTATTATAGGCAGTGCTCAGTTGAAATCTCCTACATATGCAATGCATTGCACTGGAACTAGAGAGAGGGAAATAGTGTAGAGAATAGACAAATGTTGAAAGTGGCATTAAAAAAACTTAATTCTTGCAACAACATTGCAGTTGCGTGTTGATTATAAAGCATAATTGCTACGTCTCTGTGGTTAATTTGGGGCTTTATTTTTAATCTAAAGGGAGCCATTTTATTTATTATTTTACTTCGCCGACGTTTTATTGCTCCAATGCCGACGAAGGAGGACGCTGTAGCACAGAAATCTCAGAAAACATGTTTTTGATTTGACCGAGTCCTTTTGGTTAGAGAGCCAACACGATAACTACTCAGCCATAAGTACCTGTAATGTAAACAAAAATTCCTGGCGACTACGTTTTGTACAAGTCTGTGGATACTGTTACAAATGAAGAAAATATTGTGAATTATCCAACAGAATTTTTGAATTCGTTGGATTTACCACCACTGCCTCCGCAAAATCTTCAGATGAAAATTGGAGTCGCTAGCGACTCTACGCAATATTAATCAACGCCGTTTATGTTTCAGTAGAAAGATTACCAGGGAAGTTCAAAGGCGAAGATGTATTCATTCCACACATCCCAATGACTCCATCCGATATGCCGTTTAAACGCCTTAAATTTCCTGTTCGCCGCGCGTTTGCAAGGTCTATCTTTAGGAATTTGTGTAGTGAATTTAGAGAATCCAGTTTTATGTTGCCGTGTTGGTTATGTATATTTATACAGAAATGAGGATTAAAATAAAAACTGTTTATCCAAATTAATTTTTCTATATTTTCCACTACGAAGTGTGCAGATAGTTCGCTAGTATTCGAAGTTTGTTCAAAAGAAAAGGTGAATTTTGTTTTCTTCGATTACAATAGCGTGGTGCTTCATGAGTTCTTGCCAACAGGTCGTACAGTTAATAAGGAATACTACAAAGAAGTTATGCAACGTTTGCGTGAAGCAATACGGCTCAAATAATCGGAATTCTGGATCAAAAATCATGGATTCTGCATGACGATAATGCACCAACTCACACATCAATGCTTGTTCGTGATTCTTTGACAAAAAACAACACCCTAATCAAGCCTCAACGACCTTATTCGCCAGATTTGGCTCCCTGCGACTTTTTCCTATTCCCAAAACTGAAGAGACTAATGAAAAGAAAGCGTTTTGCCCCAATTGATGAGATAAAGTCCAAATCTAAGAACGTGCTTATGGGCATACCGAAAAGCACATTTCAGAAATGCTTCGAGTATTAGAAGAAGCGCTGGCATAAGTGCATTATATCTGAGGGTGATTCCTGTGAAGGGGACCAAATGGATATTGATGAATAAATAAATACTTTTCAAAAAAATTTAAAATTCACCTTTTCTTTTGAAATATATTTTATTAAAAAAAAGAAAGTAAAAAAAATTGTTAAAGCTTTCAGAAGAAAAACACAATAATTATCCATATTGTCGCATTCGTGTCCTTGGCAAAATTGCAATGGATCAATTCAATTAACTATAAATTTTTAACACTTTTATTAAAATAAAAATTTATATAAAGCGTACGTACATACATATTTAAGTATGTATATATTATGCATGTATGGCTTCAGATTAATTTCGTTTTTATTTACTTAAAGAGAGATAAAAAACTCTATATTTGATTCACTAAATTTGTCCTTTCAAAATTTTTTCCTAAATTTGTTTTTGTTTCTACTGGCATCTAATAAGAAGAGAAGAGTTTTATTTAATGGTGTGAGTAATAGCTTTAAAGCAGCCCAACATACCAAAAGACTTGAGAAAAATATTATAATAAGCTTACCAACACAAGCCTTAAACTTGAAAAAGAATTAAGATAATATTGAAAAAGGCTATCGTAACAATTGCAGAAAAATCAAAACGGAACCCTCGTGAAAATATTGTTTCTGCAACATTATTTTAAGCTTATCCTTGTAATTGTAGAATAAGCTTGCGAAAATAATGTTTTATTAATTGTTGTTTAGAAAATCTTATTAGTCTCAATATTTTCATAAGCTTTTTTATATAATTGTAGAATAAGCTTCACATATAATACCTGCATATATTATTTAATAAAATCTCAACTATTTCCTTTAGTTTCATTTAATTTATTTTTTATTTAATAATTACACATTTACGAGTATGTATTTTTATTATTTTTGTAATTAGTTCGCAGCTTAATGTGATTTTTCGCGAACTCGAAAAACGTTCGGGTGTCCTTAATAAATGTGTTCTCTGTACAACCCACTGATATAGCTGCATCTATAAAATGTAGAAATTTAATGATTATTATTTGTTTATTTATTTCATTATTTATCGACGTTGCATCACTTTCACTGGAACTTGAACACTCAATACTATTTTCGATAATTGGGCTATTATTGGGAACACCAGCACTTAAATCTTCCGATTCATTTGTTTTTTATTTATTTTTTATTATTTTTTTTTTTATTATTTTTTTTACAATCAATTAAAAAAGAATACTGACGTAAGGAGAATAACAAACAGATACAAGACCATAAGTGAGAAAATTGTAAAGGTAAAATCATCTATAACATTTCTAATAAAGTGTCGTAATATGGGTATTGTACCAAAATATATTAATAATTCAATAAAAAATTTGCAAAATATATTTGGAATTAATAATAATCTTAAAATTAAGAATACACTACAAAATTACATTAATAATTTACAAAGGAAAATAATAAACCTAACATTACAACAAAAATATCATTTGCTAGAATATTACAAAAGGGAAATAGAGATGTTGATATATAATTTAGAGGGATATTTAACAATTAATGAAATAGGAATATTTTTAGCACACGAAGATAAGTTTATTGAATCTTTTGATCGGAAAGTTAAAATAATTCACAAAAAGAAATATGATAGTCTTTTGAATGAACACAGAAGAAAATTAGGAATAAAATTTAATGATAAATGGTTTGTCAATAAATCGGATAAGCATATACCGGAGGATATAAAATGGATTCTTTCATTAGGAAATAAACATGCGTTACCAATTGAAAAGAAAGGTTTTCCAATTTTAAAAATAATATCAGAAGGTGAGGATTGTATTCAAACTTTAAATGAAAGAGAAGAACAGGAAGTAGCAAGAATTAAATTAACAAGAATCATTGATAAATATGTTCATGGAAATAAAATGACAGATAGAGATAAATTTATGTTAGAAAAAGTTAAAGAAGCTAAAAAATTTTTGAAAGTTAATAGAAATATTATTATAGTAAATGCGGACAAGGGAAATGTTACTGTAGCTCTGAATAAGACTGATTATAATTCAAGAATGGATGATATTGTAAATGATACAACAAAATATAGCATTATAAATAGCGACCCTACAAGTAAATTACAGAAGATTAATAATGCAATTGTGGAGGAATTATTTAAAAAGGAATATATAACAATAATAGAGAAGAATAAATTGAAAACAAATATTGCAATAGCTTCTAGATTGTATGGATTACCAAAAACACATAAGGAAAATTTTCCATTGAGACCAATTTGTTCATTTATAAATACACCTTCATATGAGCTATGTAAATATATATCAAATATCCTGAAAGGATTGACTATTAATTCAGACTATAATATTAAAAATTCTTTGGAATTTAAAAATAAAGTTGAAACTTTGAATATAGATAAGGATGATAGATTAATATCATTTGATGTTGTATCTTTATTTCCAAGTATTCCAGTTAATTTAGCATTAGATATAATAAAGGAAAAATGGGATAAGTTAGAAAGACATACGAATATAAATAGGAATCTTTTTCTACGTATTGTCAAGTTTTGTATACAGGATAACAGATATTTTCAATATGGAAATAAAATATATATTCAGAGTAAAGGACTTCCTATGGGATCACCAGCATCACCAATTGTAGCGGATATTGTGATGGAAAAGCTATTAGATTCTTGTATTGGAAAATTAATTTTAAAACCTAGAATATTAACTAAATATGTAGATGATATATTCTGTATTATTGAGGATAGTCAAATAGATAATATGTTGACAATTTTTAATAATTTTAACCAAGATATTAAGTTTACAATAGAGAGGGAAGTTGATTTAAAACTTCCATATTTAGATGTATTGATTGAGAGAAGAGGTCAGAATTTAATAATAGATTGGTATCATAAACCTACACCCTCAGATAGAATAATAAACTATTTTTCAAAACATCCAAAGGGAGTTATAATGAATACGGCAGGAAATTTAATTGACAGAGTTTTGAATCTTAGTAGTAGTCAATTTCATAAGAAAAATAAGGATATAATTATAGATATATTGAAGAAAAATGATTTTCCAACACGAGTAATTCATAAATTATTGGAAAAATACGGTAAACTGTATGATATTAATGGTAATAACAATGTGGAACCTAGAATTTATAAATCTACTACATATATACCTAATATGTCGGAACAACTTTTAAGATCGAAAATATTTAATACTGAAAAATATAGGATAGCATATGAAACATATAATACTTTAGGGAAATTATTTAATAAAATGAAAGATAGAGTTAAAAACACAGAATTATCTAATTTAGTATACAGGATACCTTGTGGGGGAAATAATTTGGAAAGTTGTGATAAAGTATATGTAGGAACAACAAAGAACAAACTTAAAACTAGATTAGCAGGACATATGTCAGATCAAAAATACAGTCATATAAATACACAAAAAACAGCATTAACTACACATTGTGCATCATTAGATCATTATCCAAAATTTGAAGACACAACTATATTCGAGAAAGAAACTAATTATAAACGACGTTTTTTGTTGGAAATGTTACAGATAATTAAAATACCTGCGGACAATAGAATAAACTATAAATCAGATGTAGATAATTTAGCACAAAATTATAGATATTTAGTTAATACAATTTAGATTTAGATTATGTATTATATATGTATATATTTTTATGCAAAATATAGTTAATAATAGATAGTCATAGGTCATTTATTTATGCAAAAAAATATAGTTAATAATAGATAGTCATAGGTCATTTATTAAATTATTTTTAATAATTATGTTATATTCTAATAGATATATGTTATTATTACATTGTAGAAATATGTTATTTTACATACATGTATATACATATGTACAAAAGAAAATAATTTTGAAAACTTGTTTATTTATGTATACATGTACACACATTTATACATGTGTATAAAGAATATTTTTAATATTAATGACAAAAAATTTTCATTTTCTTTCAAAAATATTTTCTTTTCCTTATTTTTAAAAAAATATTTTTGTTAATACAAATTATTATTTCCTGACGATGCTACCTATTTGGTAGCGAAATATTGAGAAATAAATAATAATTAAAAAACTTTTCATAAAAAAGACCATCGCTCAAAAATACATATAATTAAAAAATTTCATTATTTAAAAGAAGTTCAATTACTTCCTTTGTTTGTCTTCTAATACTTTTTCTATATTTATTAGGCATTGTCAGATCAAAAATTATAACACTTAATATACCGTTTAGTAAATTTACTCAACAAGCATAACGATACTTGACGCCAGTTTTTTTGTGTCGCTTAAGCATAAGCGTAGAACAAATACAGCAAGACTTTAGAATGTATTGAGAAAAATAAGCCTTTTTCAATCGTCATATTCAATATGCATACATACATCTCCCATACCTTAGAAACGGTTGTGTATAATAAGAGTTTCTCAAGCATTGCTAAAAAATGCTTGTGAATTCATATTTTATACATATTATTTTAAATAAACTTAAGAAAAGCTTAAAATCCACTATTAATATAAGCTTGCTGTCAAGTTGTATTGCAGTTTGATTAATATATGGTATGTTGGGAGTGGTGTTCAAAAATAAAATGAAGATGGATTGGTGAGAGAATTTGCCCAGCAAACATAATGTCAAACGTTTAAAATAATAAAGAAAATGCCAGCTATATACAACTTATTAAATGAATGTAATTTGAATTTTAAGAAAAATATAAGAGCATCAGGGACCATAAATAGCATCGTTTACCATAAAATACTTTCCACATTTCATTTCGTGAACTTTTAATTTTTTTAATTTTTTTCGTATTCAATTCTAATTGAATGGATGTAAAAAACTATTAATTATATTAAGCCATCGAAATGTTTTTTCAAACTGGCTGAAATTGTCAGCCAACTATTAGTTTATGGTAATCTAAGAGGTCCGGGTTCGAACGCATAGCCAGTCATCGGACGCGTATGAGAGGTGCATACATTAGTGTCCATAATAATTCCCCAAAAATAATTGAGTGAAATTTATTCTTTTTCATATTTATTCATTTTGGTACGGGTTGGCAAAAGCTTAAAGGAAATGTACATATAGACTAACTTAACCACACAACAAGTATATATACATACATAAATAATAATTGAGTGAAAATTTTCAATTGATGTGTGATTTAGAAATGACTGCAATCCGTTTAATTTTAATTTTATTTCAACATTTTGCATGTGCTAAGGCCGATGTTCTCGTCGACGTAGAGTGCGACCAAAAGCGCTTGGATCAGGTCATACAAATGCTTAACCGAGAAGTACACTCTGTAAACTACACTTCTGTCGATAAAAACTCTATGGCGCGGGCACCTTCCCTTTCCGCCTGTTCTAGTTTTGGTTTGTGATTCTGTTAATGTTTTTTTTTAATGAACATGTAGTTACGACATTTTTTTTTGCAGATTTTGGTGAAATGGTTTGGTTTCCTCGAAAAATATCCGATTTGGATAAGGCCCAAAATGTCTTGATGTATGGTTCTGAGTTGGATGCCGATCATCCTGGTTTCAAGGATCCAATTTATCGCAAAAGAAGAGAAAATTTTTTTACAATTGCCATGAACTTTAAGCAGTAAGTAAATTAAATCTATAACATTAATTAAAAAGCATCTGAAAGAATTTGAAATTGAAGCGGAAATCCTATACCACGTGTCGAGTATACTCCAGAAGAGATCAAGACTTGGTAAATGGGAAGCACAGAAGAAAACAAATTATAAATTGACAGAATTTTTCGTTAAAGGGGAACTGTATTTCGCGAACTACAGCGTTTGTATTTAAAACATGCTGTACCCGAATACATGGAAAATTGGCCAGAGTTAGTGAAATATTGCGGCTATAGGGAGGATAATATACCCCAATTACAAGATGTTAGTTCTTTTCTTAAACGTAAAACCGGATTTCAGTTGCGGCCTGTGGCGGGATATTTATCTCCGAGAGATTTTTTGTCTGGCTTGGCATTTCGTGTGTTTCATTGTACGCAATATATAAGACATTCATCGGATCCGTTTTATACACCAGAACCGTAAGTGTTATTAAGGGTGAAAATATGTGTAAAATTTGTCTAAACACAAATTGTATTTGTCATTTCGATATCGAAATAGTGCATTCGAAAGAAAAATGATTGCTTTTTCTCTAAACTAAAATGAGAAGATTTTTCAATTTTAAATATGCTGATAATCGATACCATACAGGCAGTCAAAATTACATGTGAGAGTTACATATTAAGAAACAGCTATCACATGTAATTTTGACTGCCTGTATGTTATCGATTATCATCCTATTTAAAATTGAAATATTTTAACTAATTGCATAAACTGAGGTTCGAAATAAGACACTGCATACATATGTATGGATTTAACAATTAAAAATGAATGGAGAAGTAAATATTCGATAAATTTTAAGTCATCGATAAATTTATAAATGTTGTTTTTTAATCCTGATAGAACTTACGAAAGGTCATATCCAGATCCTTCCTCAAATCGCGCAACTTAAAGACGACTCCGTGTTTGTCGAGTTTATTTTGGCAAGTGAACCTTGTCGATTTTTCACCTATCGATTTGGAACTAGGAAAATAGGTTATGGGGAGGAGGATAGAGGGAGTAGTGTTTATTGACATTTGATTTAAATTTTCCCATGCTAAAAGTGACAGGAAACACCTCTGCGGGTAGTCTATTCCACATACGTGCCGTTCGGCCAAAAAACGAATTTTCCCTGTAATGCGTAGTGCGAGTCGCCGTCAACTCGACCACAAATGGATGCGCTCTTAATGATGATCGCGTCGTGCGCGCGAATAACCGGGTTTCGGGAACAAGTTCCCTGATTTCATTAGAACACATCCCATTATAGTACCGATAGAACAACGAAACGCACCCCACGTTGCGACGATGCTCAAGAGAGTCAATAGATTTGGCTACCCTACTGTCTCCTATGAGTTTCTTCGCCCTTTCTTGTACACGGTCGAGTAACTTCAAAATAGTCTTTGAAGCACCGGCCCACACATGAGAGTTTTATTCCATTTTCGGTCGGATGTAGGCGGTATAAATAGTGAGGAGATCAGATGGGGTGAAGTATGTCTTACACCGCCTTAAAAACCCTAGGCACTTGAATGCTTCCTTTGAGACCTGAAAAATGTGCTCAGTCCATCGGACATCACACTGAATTTTCATGCTAAGAACATCAAGAGCTTCTGATTCCTCAATGTTTATGCCACCCATTTTTACAGATGAGGCAGCGTGATCATGCATACGGCGGTGTGTTAGCATGCAGCATTGGGTCTTTTGGGAATTGAAATCGACCCTGTTCGCGTGACCCCATTCCAATATTCTCGTGAGGTCACCTGTTAGCGAATCATTCATATTCTGCCGCGTCGCCGCGATCATAGTTGATGTCGGCCTACGATCGAATGAATATGAATGGCAGATACTGCTGTCATCTGCGAAAGAGTGGATAGGGTTTGAAGTATGACATAGGAGGTCATTAAGAAAAATAAGAAATAGGGTAGGAGAAAGAATGCAGCCTTTTTTACAATTTAAAATTCTATTAGGCTTAACAAACTACTCGTTATTAGAAATTAGAAACAATCGTTAAAACTTCCTTAGAAAATTCAAGCCGTTGATTACATTTTTCCGAAGAATTCCTTGGAAATTCAAGTCATATTGGTAAAACTTTCGAAATATAGAAATAATAATCGTTTGTTATGTCGTTTTTTACGACATACGCTGAAAACTGTCGAAATTCTTTTTATGCGATTTATAGAATTGCTAGTATTATTTTGTAAAAGGCAACGTTGAGAGGCGTTCAGAATTCTCCTATAGAAATTAAGTAGAAACAAAAGTAAATCGTGGATAAAAGTTTACGTCTTGAATTTTATTTAACGAAAGATGGTTGAGTTCAAATTAGTTTTCTTAAAAATCAAGTATATTCATATTTCCGATATACGTTTTCGTTCATTATTTTTATTTGCTCAATATCCCTTACAAATTATTTTTAAAAAAAAAATATACCATATCGTATCACTTAAAGCGATTGTTGCCATGAACTACTGGGTCATATGCCATTATTGGCCAATTCAAGTTTCGCTCAATTTTCTCAAGAGATCGGTTTGGCTTCGCTTGGTGCTTCTGATGCTGATATTGAAAAACTGGCCACGGTTGGTGTACCTAAAATAATTATAAATATACTTAATAATTAGTTTTCTTTCTGATATTTATTTGCAGCTATATTTCTTTACAGTTGAGTTTGGCCTGTGCCATCAGCCAGATAATACTTTCAAAGTGTATGGTGCTGGCCTATTAAGTTCTGTTGCTGAGCTGCAGCATGCCATAACGGCAAAAGAGAAAATTAAAAAATTTGATCCTGAAGTCACTTGTCAAGAGGAGTGCATAATAACATCCTATCAAAATGCCTACTATTACACGGAATCGTTTGAAGAAGGGAAGGAACAGATGAGGTATGAAATCAATAATACTAAAAGAATTACGTGACTCATTAGATTAATATATGTATATAATTCGTTTGATCGTTTCACCAAAGGTCATATTCGATAAAAATTTTATTTGAACTCGAACGATATACGAGTAGTCATATTTTCTTGTTATAATTTGCTGCATACCAACACAAACAACATACATATATCTTTAGAATGTTCTTAGAACTACCTATTTATGACATTAAAACACATTCGATCTCAGCTAAATCGCTCTTTACAAATATAATTGAAATAATTTTGAACAGTGCTAGTTTTGGTCCGTTTTTCTATCACATACATAGTAGCGCCCTCCAGCAATGTACAGCGGAAGGAAACCCGAATCTAGCTGGTCAGTACATATTTGGCTGCTGAATTAGAAAAAAAAAATTTTAAAGTTCTAGTGCAATTTTTTCGCTATTGGCAACTTCGGTAGTACATATACTATTTCATATAATATTAACAAATTTGCTTTTGTAAATAAGTAAGCAATTAAATTTTTTCTTTTCATATTGTCTAAATAACAGCAATCTTTTCTTCAAAAGGACTGCACAACATGTTCTAAAATGCACATTACAGTAGTTCGAAGCGCTGTATTTTACTTCAGTCTTCACTAAAACTCAAGTACTTCACTTCATCATTTTAAAGCAGAACAAATAGAAACATAACTCAAACATAACTTGAACAGACTTTGAGTACAGTGGTTGACAGTATTTGAGTTCTATTTTATAGTAAAAATCAAAATGAAGCAAAACATCAGAATGAAGCAAATAAACCGTTAACCAGAGTAAGCATAGCGAGTGTAGTAGAACATTGACAGAAAAAATTAAAATTCAGGAACAGTGTTGTTAACGTAGTGTTCAAATCACTATTTTTAATGCTTTCTGAATGCGCCGTTTGCAGCGTTTTTACACTACTCACATGTAACATATTGAAATGCTAAAATAGAGTTTATTACGTGAAATGCACACATAATGTACATATGTACATATACGAATATACACATAAAAAAAAATAATACTACATTTATATAATTTTAGAACTTCGCTTATTATAACTCTGTACGCACGGACACTGTTTGCTTGATAAAAAAAAAAGATGTGAACACACTCAATATGATAATTTTGTGTCCTTTAAGCAGGCTGCATACAAGTGCTTTGTGTGTGGTCAACCTCTTTTTACTTGCTAATGGGGCTGTGCGCACACAAATCATAAGAAATTGGGATTGTACGCTAAAACTTGATAATTTTTTCTTTTCAGTTTAAAAAGTAGCAAGCAAATATTTTTGTTTTCGTTTTAATTTTTTTCTCGTTTTTGTGCGAAACGAAGGTGGGTGCAAGTAATTTTTAATTGAATTTATTGAAATCTTAAAAGAAGATAATTCCGTTTGGCAAAGCAAAAGCGAAAAATGTAAAGATAGAAACAGAAAACAAAAAAGATAGGAAAATTATTTATCAAAATTTAAAAAATTATATAAAAATTCTATAATTAAAAACGCAATTGTACTGGCGTTCGTGCGAAAAAAATATTTATAGTGTTCTGGAGTTGTAATATCCATATTTATCAATAAAATTACATGAATTCTAATTCTTCTTTTTTTTGTTGTGTTAAAATAAATTAGCCGAAGAGCAATTGTATCATCCGCTTCCCAAATCATGTTTTCTCACGATATGCTGGGAATAGAATTGGGATGAACGACGAATTACGTCTTGCACAAAGAATTTGTCGCTAATAGTTTCTTGCATAAATTAGCACTGTGTGCTGTCATAATCACACATTTCAGCGATTCTTCCTATATTTTTGTAATCTTTCGATGCCTGATTGTATAAGCATTCAAATTTTTTCTCTTCAATTAATAATTCACTTGTATCCATATTATTTAATTTCTTATTAAAACTTAGTTTTCATATGACATGTGATAGTGTTACCGAAAAAAATATTTGAAAGAATTAAACATTAAACAAAAATGGAGGTCTCGCGTGGAAATAAAATTTTACGTAAATATATATACAATATTTCACATTCATTACATTAGAGTATTAAGTGCCGGTTTTTAGAAAACCAAAGAAAAATTCGTTCGTAAAATTAAAAAATATTCTTTTCGTTTTCGTTGTTTCCTGCTCATGCACTAGACTACGGAGGTGTGGGTTCGATTTCCGCCTAGTCCCTGGGGATTTCTACAGACAACATTTTCCAACGTTTTCTAAAATCAAACTGTAAATTTTGATTTATATAAAATAACGTAATATGTCCTCTTTATACTTTTTTAACATAAAACGTCTAAATGTTATATATGCGGACACTGCGTATGCAGCACTGGTACTCAATCCCAAAAAATATAAATAAATTAAAACAACAAACTTTGTAAGTACAAAGTACAGGGTGGCGTAGAATGAGCTATATGGTTTAAATGGTTTATAACTTAGTTTGTGTGTATATTTAAATTAAGAATGAGAAAGCAAAACGAACTGACAGTACATGCCCATGAGTACTCATTAGCCTTCCCCTCGTTAATCACGCCTATAAAGTAGCAATCATGTCAGTAAAACAGGAGTCGTGTGAACTCAGACTTAACAATAATAATGGAATGTCGCCGGCAACATTTTCGTCTGTGTGACCACGAATGAAAAAATAAATACAATTCCAGATGTTTTTCTTCCAAATGTTTTTCTGTATAAACTCGGACTATATTTTGCTGCTTGTTCTGAATGCTATCTGCGTATAAACAGCGAGTTAATTATTTACTAATAAAAAATGCGTATAAACGAGATAATAATAGACTAGCTTAGCCAGACAACAAGTATACACATACATATAAATAATCGTAATTCATCCGACCCGCGTTGAATCAATAATAAAAAATAAAATTAATTAGACAACTTTAATTTTTAACAGAACATATGAAAACAATGTTAATGCAAAATTAAGAACGCTAGTCTGAAAAATGCCGAGTAAAAAGTCTCTTACGTATTAAATAATAAAATAAAATTAAATAATTAATTAACCAAAGGATCCCATCATGTTAGTAACAGCAACAGTAAAACAGGCCGTCGATTTTGAGATATGCGCCATCTTAAATTTGTAGCAACGTCATTTCTGCTCAGAAAGCCCTTGCAGCTGATATGGTTGGTCCACCATCTTGAATCAACAGTGACGTCATTATTTGTTTTACTTATTCTTAGCAAACCCTTCATCATCTCACGATTAATCATGCGTTGACATCCAAACCAAACGGTAGGGTTTAACAGGTTCAACCTGCAGTTGCAAGGTTTGTCCCGCTCTCTTTTAGCTGAAAAGTTAATGCAAATGAATGCGTTACGATAATAACAAAGACGCAGCAACTCAGTTTTACAAGTTCTCAAAAACATGGTACTGCCGAGTTGAAAGACCTAAGATAAGTATGTACCAGAGAACAACAAATTGTGATTGGAAAAAAATTCACACATAATACACATCCTAAAAATGTGAATACAAATTCAAACAATCAAAAAAATTAATCATTCGACTGTTTTTGGATCTGTGATTTGATTCGTGTGTCGTAACATTGCAATCATATCGGGTGTTTACTCGTTTGGCTGACCTTTTTTACATCTTTCATAAATACCTTTTTATACAAATAAGAATTTTTATTCTTGTGATTTTATTTGCTAAAGCAAGATCTTTAAAAAAATATTAAAAAATGTACACTGTAGCTGAGAGTGTAAAAAACATTACACAGCGGTAACTTAAGATATCCTTATATAGAAGACAATTGCGAAGAAAAATACTTTTGCTAAATACGCCTGGTATAACAAATACATATATAGTATATTAGATATGGAAAATAATTTGATTGCTAGAATAATAAAATGGGGCTCAATATTGTCCCACTATATCACTTAAAGGTTAAATATGTATAAAATTGAGTGCAGGCGCGAATAACGTTGTAAGTGACAAAATTATTATTTTTCAAGAGAGCAAAAAAAAACTTATTTTAAGGGTGTGATGTAGTTTCTTCATATTATGAAAAATAATGATACGAGTAATAAAAACTATTTTGCAAAAAATTATAAATTTGTACTTCGAATTCAGTTAAGCCAGTTAAGCCACTACACAAAACATTGTGGCTTGTAGTTTTAAAAACGTTCTTCCATGTTCACAACAGAATGGAAGATGGCATTTGAAATATTATTACATTAAATTTTTTTGCAATTAAAATAACATTTGCAATCACAAACTTATTTAACAAAAATTTAGAAAATTAATAACATGTTGTATACTGAAAACGTTTTTCCACATTACCTGCTCTGAAGCATTTTCTTGAGGCACGGTCTGGTTTTTTTTTTATATATTAATTTTAACTATTTATTAACCTTTTACTTTGATTATCTCTCCAATTTTCCACATTAACTTTTCTTTTTGTACGAATGTTACACTTATCGATCACTTTCGAAAATTCCGTTCGGATGATTTTGTTATTAACTTACAACGGTCTTCCACTGACTGACTCATTTTAATTACATTTTGACTGCAATAAGGTTCATAATTTTGGACGATTTGATGTTGGACAGATGTAAGAGAATAAAGTTAACGGTAACGGGTGGCGATGGTGGAAGTAGTCAGCACGTTGACTACAAAACGAAAAGTTTTCCTGTGTTCAACCCCAGTTTCAGACTCATAAAAACATCTCGCATTTTTTTTTCTTTTTTTTATCTTGGACCAGCATGACCCCTACACATGCGGTGCATTGTGCTCGAACTAGAGGAAAGGGATAGTAGGAGAAATGATAGAAGGTGAAGCTTCACTATCTTACAACACTGCTTTTTAGCACGTTTTTTGTTTTTACATCAGTGTTGTAGCGTCTCTGATGTCAAGGAGACGTATTAAATTTTTGAAGCTTCGTTTTTAGTAGCCATTTTTAGTAATTATTTTACTTTGCGGGTGCTACCCAATACCGACGAAGGAGAGCTTTCTGATGTGCCTGTGAATTGGATACAGCTGAAGCCGTTACTGTCCAGTAACCAGTGACTATGCCTTCGCCACCGAAACCTTACGACAACAATTGACACAAAGGCACATCATTCTAAAGAATTTATTGGTAAAACAGATAGAGTAATTTTTGTCGGAGCTTATACTTGGTAAAAAAAATATCATATTTCTTAAATCGACTGTCCGCGGTACGGGGAAACTTCTGTAACATATATTTTATTATTTGCTTCTACTTGCTGCAGATTTGTTCACCTTTTCTCCTACAGAAGCTTCATGTCCTTTGAAGTCATTACAAATAAATTTATTAAAAAAATAGTTTTTCTTTTTCTTTTAATATGTAAATGTTTAGAATGTTTGCCGAAAGCATACAGCGACCGTTTGGTGTACGCTACAATCCCTACACCCAAAGTGTTGAAGTTCTTTCCAATGCGCAAAAGATAACAGCAGTCGTTAGCGAACTTAAAGGTGACTTGAGTATTGTTTGTTCAGCTTTGCGTAAAATTTCCGCAACGGACGAAAACCTGGATGTTGACAAAATTGCCAATATGTTGCAGACAAGTTTAAACGTACGGGGTGACCGGACACCCATTGCACCAATAAGCCCCGATAATTCTGATACTTCGCAGCATTCGATTATCGAAAATGAAGAGGAACGTTAAAAGCTAAAAAGAGCAAGCAAATCATATGAAATCAAATCCACTAAAATGGACAATCACGCTTAAATATGCAACAGAAATTTAGGGACCACAGAAGGAATTCTTACAATTTATATGTAAATGAAAATGAGTGCGGAGACGTGTATGTTTTTAAAATATTTATATATGTATCTAATATTATTGTTATTGTTGTTGTTGTAAGAATAATTTTTATTAACTTTTAAGCCACTTTTATTTATATAGAAACATTCTTATACTAATAAACCTATTTAATTAATCAGCTTAAAAACAAAATACAATTAAATGATTTCTAGACTTCTAGTCGACTAATGAGTATTATTTTTATGGGAAATTTTAATTTAATTTTTAACTTTATCGTAGTACATATTTGTGGTGGTATTTTTTTGTTTTTTTTTTAATTTATTTATAAATAACATCACAGTCACTGTTTATTAGAAATGTGCCGCAGATTAGGTTTGTTGAGCACTCTATCAAAAAGTTGATTAAAGTCCAGACGCTGAATAATCTCCATTTGCATCGCAACACGCTCTGTATTTTATGGAGAATATGGAATATGAAGAAGTTGTGATACCAACGTTTGTTGATAGTGGCCGTCTTTTTGCTAATCGTAAGACTTTTTTCGACATTTTTCGTTGCATGCTGACTAAGTTTAGGTTTTACTTCTACGCTTTGAGAGAGACGCGGTGCTATTTGGATTTGATCTACTGTTTCGCAGATAGCTTCGTTGCTTAACAAGATTCCAGCAACAATATACATTAATTTGAAATATCTATAAGTAGAATATCTATACACAGATTGAATAAAATCACATCTCCGTTCCCATTTCAATCACTTGTTAAATATTATTTTTATTCATTCGCTTACCTGGCGGTTCGTAACATCTTTATCTGAAATTTGTATACTCCGCCTTAAACACGCTGGGCTGGGCTATGACACTTACACTGAGTTCAAAGTGGATGAGAGAAGAATAAAATTTGTCAATTAATAAAACAATAAATCGTTCTTGCAAATATTTATTGTTTGTTTTGAAGAGAAAGTGTATTAAATGTATATGCATGCAAATTATAATAAAATCGATTTGCATTAAAACGAACAACGGTTTATACAGAATTAATTTGATACAAATATCGGGTACAAAAAGGAAAGGTCTAGTTAGAAAGACTTTACAGAATCATTCAATTTTAGGTGTCAGTTATTAAAAACGTATCACTGGAACTCACAATCCTGTCATCTGCTCAATTTATAATTTAATATTTTTTTTATAAATTTCTTGATTTTCTTCTTGATTGTTGAGATATACATACATATGTTCATAGTACGTTTAATTTGGCGTCATGCCATCATTAAGTTAAGAAATAATTTAATTTGCGTTACTTTTTGGGGCTTTCCTTTTTAAGTAATGCCGAAAAAATCTATTTTCTGTAGATTTGCCTCGTGAGCAAGTCAACGGATCGGTTTTTAGTAAATAGCAACTAGCTTTATTTAAATTACAGCTTTTGCAGCTAGACCTTGATTCTAGATCACACTTGTCGAACTCCTTCAAGTAAAAATATAAATTAAATTTCGGTTTTTTTTTTTGGTATTAACCCATTAGAGGTCACTGTACTCAATTGAGTACAGCTGAAATTTTATTTGTTTCCAAGCAAAAACAAAGAATTTGCAATCAGTGTACCGTTACTTAGTCTCAGAACAACAATACCAAAAGCTGCTGAAAAAAAATGTGTGTCTGCTTTTTATATAGATATATGTATACATATATATATAGATCTACATATTTTTTTCTGAGTTTTGAAAGAACCGAGACGAAGCAAATAAGTGGTGTTGCTGGCTGATTAGTTAGCGCATTGAATTACTCCAACGAAAATTTCTTGCAAATATAATATTTACAGTGTAAACAATAGATGTGTTTGTTTACTTTTTGGATAAAGTACAAAAGTACGGGAACGCAAAAACCACACTCTTTACCACCAAATGAAATAACCTATATATACAATATACAATATACAATTCACTCGCGATAACGTGAGCACCGCTAGATATGAAAAAAAAATTTTTAAATTAATTATTCTAAAAGATGCACGATGTTTGAAACCTCTATAATTTGAACAATAAAAATTGATGCGCTTAAGCTAAAAAATTTTAAAATTTTGTGTTCCTTATTTCCGTAATGCCATTTTTATAAATACTCGTATGTATGTAGATCTATTTTTTCTTATAATTGCCTTGCGTAAAAGACTAACAAACTTAGAAATAAGCTGTGCAATTTAAGAAAGTTAAAACGTTAATCGGATATGTTCTGTAAACCGCTTCCGCAAAAATTATTCGTTTTTACACATACATACACATACTTATGTATTGAGTAATCACTCGTTTTTAAATCGACTCGGTTTACGGAACAGGGGAGATAAGTTTCAAATTTAAACAAACAAAATTAAGCAAACAAAAGTTTAAAATTTTGAATACAAAAATATTTAAAAAAAGGATATTTTGCTTTTCTTAGTTCCGGGAATTACTATTTTCCATAAAACATAGAGTGAGCATACATTCATACTTGGTATTTGTATTTTTTGACTATCAATTTCTTTAGCATTTTAATACAAATTTTGGAAAAGACTAAACGATTTTTTTAAACAGGTTTAATTTTTGTCAAGTTACATATTAGCATGTGCAAGTACTCGTAAAAATGGCAACAATTCCAAATTATTATATAATTTATTGTGATTTAATGTATAAATAAATATGTTAATAAAACCCAATTTTATTAATATTGAATCTTATTAAAAACACTATACAATTTTGTTCAACTTTTATTATTCGAAAACGTGCACAATTCGCAAACGTAAAGACAGCAGGTTTTAATTAGTCCACGTGTCGCGAATGTACTGTAATTTGTTTACTTTGTTTGTTTGTTTAGTTTTGAAACAGCTGATTGCTTGTCTAATTGCCATAATTAGGCCGAAAACAAAGTGCGGGCTTTTTCGTGCAAGAAGAACAAAAACATTACTCTCTAAAAACGTCTCTCATTTACACAATTTTTGTGTACGGGAACGCTTTCTGGTAAAAAAACCAGACCTAATATTAAATGATGAAAATTTTGAAAGCAAAATAATTTACGTTGCAGTTACAATGTCAAGAAATTATTTCCAAGTTAATCGCACAATTACTAAGGTGGCAGCACTAGAATGCTCTTGTGTTTGTACTTTGCTGCATAGAATATCAGAAAAAATTTTCAATCGCAATATTAAAGCACAAATAATATTTCTTTTTAAACAAAATACCAAATGCAATAAAATTATGCAAATTAAATTGCTTATCACATTGTGTTAATAATAAAAACTGTTAAACAAATTTGTTTGTATAGAGTTTTGACATTTTATGTCGCAAACTTAAGCTGGCAGAAAAATAGTCAGCTGACGTAAAGATGCCACCTGGTTTAATTACATTGTGCTTAAAATTTACTATTTAATTTTTTTAAATGTTAAAATGTAATATTTTTTGTAAACAATGTCCAATGTTGATAAATAAATACTTGTTTTCATATGAAACACAGCTTGTGATTACCTGTTGTTTGACTTAAACCACAGCCTTGTATCTCCAGTCGTATCGCAGAAAATTTTAAAACGACTGAGTGATCAATTTCTGAAAGTTTGAGTGTATGAATGAAAATATGTGAGTGTAGTGCAAGTTGTAACTTGTAAGTATTGAAGGTGCAACCCCCAAAGTTAATAATATGAATATCATTGACATTCTAAACGTGATTCATTGATTCAACACGCGAACCCTACATGAAAGGAAACACGGCCGTCATATAAAATTTTAATAACTTTGCTCTTCAAATAAGTAATTAATTGGCGCTTCAACATCGCTATTACAATTGGAATTAGTTTCACTCGTTGTTCCAAAATATAATAAATAGTTACTGAAATAAATTAGAAATTGTTTAGTGTGTGTGTTTGTGTTAAGATGGAAACATTAACGGCTTTGTAGTGAAATATGCATGCGGCTTGCAATTTGATTAGATACCGGAGTAAAGTGATAAAAACACTTAAAAAAATAAATAAAATATGAAATAAATCACGTACCTGTTGAAACATATGAATAAAAAAATTTCGCTAGATTTGTCTCGTGTTGTGGAACGAAACGAAAAATTTAAATTAAAAGGTTTAAAATTACGAAGAGAGGGTAGATATTTTTGTAGTTAAGAAAACGCAATTGAAAACTGTCAGTATATTTGCCCTTGGTATCGGATGTCTGCTAAAATCGTTCTTCTTTCAATTTCCGCTGTGTCTATTTCTTTCCAATTTCAACAAACTGATCGCCAACAATTTTTTCGCCTTTTTCCTGAGAATGATCCGCGCTCCCAAAGTATTTAAATTCGACTGATTAAATGATTTGAAATAATAAAAATTGTTTGAAACCGCACTCGTGTGTATCTCCCGTTTTATTTGTTCGAGATCACTTTAGGCGATAAGTGAAAAAATATTAGAAGTGTTTTTCTATGCTATTGACATCAGTGATGTCAATCGTACAGTAATCATTGGTTAGAAATGCGGCAATTTTCTATCCCGATTTTAATACTCGAATAGCAAACGTTCTTTGTAATAAAAGTTTGTAATAAAATTTTTGTCAACAATGAGTGTAATTTTTTTTTCATATAAAACTATTTTCTCTTAGCATTAACTATTGCAAAATTTCTATTCAGTGTAAAAAATATATAATAGGTGGAATTGCTGATGCAATGGTTCTTCTGGCCTGTCCTGACAAAAATCATTTTTTTAAAGAATAGTGGTACCGAATAAGAGGTGCTGGTGACGTTCCGTATATTCATATTCCCTCCATATGCGATGCATTGTGCTGGAACTATAGGAACGTTATTGTACGTTATTTGTTTTTGTAACAGTGTTGCAACGTCTCTGATGTGAAGGAGACGTATTAAATTTTGAAGCTTTGTTTCCAGTAGCTATTTTTTTTAGTAATTATTTTACTTCGCCGGTGCTACACAATACCGACGAAGGAGGGCGTTCTGATGTGATTGTGGATTGCTTGTACAATATAAGCAATATTTTTTATATGGAGTTCGACAACCAGACCATCAGTGAATAGATATACTTCAAACATACATCCACATGAATGTATGTACTAAAGAGCTGTACAAAATGTATTGAAAGTTCTGTATTCTAAAGCACACTACTTCCAAGCCGTGTATTCCAGTGTAAACATTATCAACAAAACAAGCATAACAAAACATGACTCTCATTGAAACAAAACAAGCACCATTTGAAAAGTTTCTCTCTATAGTTTTGTTTGTGCTTGTGTGTTCAAATGAAGCAGCACATCAAAACAAAAACATACACGGGTATGTTCTGCAAATCACTTTGAAGTAAAAGTAATTTGAAATCACTTCAATTTGAATGTTTAGTGTTCTGCATTCTACTTTTGACATTTCATTTACTTTTTGTTTTCGAACATTAATTCGTAGTGAATTGCCATGTTCTATAAACTACTTAAATTTGAAAAGAAGTGTTTTAAAAATGTTTTTTTGAGACGGTTCCTTTTTTAATATCAGCACTGAATTTTCATTGATCTCGCTATATTTTTAGTTTAAATTTTTATTTTTTTTTATAAAAAACATACTTTAAGATTTATTAAATAATAAAATTCATATAAAAAAATCAAAGATGTATATCTTATTAACTAAAGTCGGTTGGCGATATCATCTCTTATTGAAGTGGCTACGGAATCAGTTATTAATTCATTCCAATCATTGTCATGAATTTCATTTCTTAATATATATACCAAACTTTTGCATAAAATGACGCTTGGACAAATTAAGCTCATCGTCGCTCATGATCAATGTGATCCATCTAGCACAAAATGTGCCTTTCTAAAATGATAAGCACGCGATTTAAAATTTTGCACGTGGTACTTCGGGCTAAAGCCACATCGCTGTGTTTTCCAACACCTCGTTGAAATCCGCCTTCTCCTAAAAATCTTAATGTAGCAGCAAGCTGTATTTGTGCCGGTATGGAAGAAACAGGCAGCCTACATTTTATAGAATTTAAAAGAAGATGAAAAGCATCCTTGTTAATGCGGTAATACTGTAAAAACCTAAATACATATATAATTATAATTTAAAATTTTCATTGAAAATATACACATCATGTATGCATGTCATGGCATGGCGTCATTTATATCCAAAGGATTTGAGTGGTCTCGCAGAATCCTCCTCTGCACTTTTGCTGCCGCGAATTCATTGTTTTGAAGCACCATGGACACTAATATCACATTCATTGTTTAATTATTAATTATTCCTGAATATTTTTTTACGAATTCTTTAACTTTTATGCGAAAAAACATTCAATAATTTAATTATGTATAAAGTAAAATTTTATTTTTAAAATCAGCTGTTACTATTTCTGTTTTCGAACTTCATTTCAAATGAGAAAATGTAACACCAAACCACTTCTTTTGCAGAACACCAAAAATGAAAAGTTCACTTTTCAAAACGTATTTTACTTTCATTCCACTACTTTTGTGGAACATGCCTGACAATGAAATAAAAAAACGGTAAATTACACCAAAAGCATCGAGTACACAAGAACAAACACAAAAAAGCGTAAAAAGCACGTATATAATTTTTTTCATAATTTCAACTTTCTGATTTTCGTGATTTTTTTAAATTTTAGTAATCGTAAATATATATTGAAATGGATGCATTAAATGTAGGTGAAATTATAAATTTTTAAAATTTTTTGCGAATTTTTAAATATTTTTCTTTAAAGAACCTTACAAACGAACCTCAAACCTAATATGAATTGTGATATTTTTATTTTATTTGTATACATTCGATTTTTTATGTTCATAAAAAATGCAAAAGTTTCTTTGCAAGTTTGTCTACGAGTTATTCAAACATGTTTTGAATGTTCCAAAATAGTTTTGAACTTCTACTTCATTTTTCTTCTACTTCAGCGTTGTTTTATTTTAACATTGTTTTGTTGTACTTGTGTTCTCTTCTTCAATGTTTTGATCGTGGAACAAAAGTAATATTTTTGGAAGTATGTGTTTTGCAATGAGCAAGTAATACATACACACTAATTGCAATTTCATGAAATGCTTGTAAGATATTTTTGTGGTGTTTGTGCCACACTTCAGTATGTACAACGACTATGGAATGAGGGTGGCGATGGCACGATGGATGGTAGTCTGCACGTTGACTACAAATCCAAAAACAGACCTGGGTTCAACCAAAAATTTTAAAATAAAAATAAACATCTCGCATGTATAAACAAAGAACATGCAAAATCAGAGCTACAAAATAATTAATTAAGATTCACCTCCTATCATTTCTCCTACTATCCCTTTCTCATAGTTCCAGCACAATGCTTCGCATGTGTAGGAGTCATCACCTGAGTGCTGGTCCAAGATAAAAAAATGAAGAGACCCTAACTATCGTTTTTAGTACTTTACAGGAGAAGGAAATAAGTTCATTCTGTAGTCGATAAATATTATTATCTTAATGCTTTTTTTTTAAATTATCTAGTAAATTTCTATTTGTTTACCAATGTAAATATTAAAGAATAATCGAAATATGCAAATAACTCGATTTGGCATAAAAATTAGAACTTTTTTATATTAAAGTAACCCGTCATACCCGAACAAAAATTTAATTATTTCTACTGATTTTAATTAAAGGCGAGTGCTACCAGAGGTTTCTTTGTCCATGAAAGTATTACCACATGTTTTTCTCTGGGCAACAGATTAATTCGTTTTTATATTTGGTTAAATCCTTACAGTCTATTATTTTTCAAAAAAAACCCTGCAAAAAGAGAATTTTCCCTACATCTGACATCACGGGTACAAACATAACATTTTCCCTTGCGTATCCTACATTTAAACAAATAAAAAAAATATGATAAAGACATGACTGCAAATTCTGCTAGCAATAATTGACGCCGCATAGTATTCTACTTACCCTACCTTTAGACATACAAGTATTTGCGTGCAAGTTCTGTACGTTTTATTAACCAAAATTTCGCAAAAAATCCCGACTGTCAAGAAAGTTCTTTTTCAACATGCCGGCAAGAGGCGAACAAATAAAAATATTTATTTATTACTTCATGCACAGTTGCCAGTAACATAAAAAAGTAGAATTTTAAGGGAACTAGATAACACTGATCTTTATTCGTATTTTTTCAATTATATTTTAAAACATCATCAACGGCTTTGCTTATATGAGATGCAAAATATCAAATTAGTTATTAGATAGAATTTAAAATAAGTGAAAAGTACAATAATATTATACTACAGTTAATTTGTGCAAAACTTTTAATAGGACATCACTGTTATTGAACTTGCTGCAAGTGAAAAAATTCACTGACTTGTAAAACTTCTTGCAAGTTAAGTTGGAAGTTGGCTGCAAGTGCCGAAAGTGCAATAAGTGGGTTAGTAAAAAAGTTTGACTATATTGATTGCACTTGGAAACACTATGTTAAATATTTTGAAGACAGCATCTACACAGTAACCCATTAAAAACTGAGAACTGTTTGTTGTAGAAACACACACATATGTATTTCAGTATTGCCACATTAAAATACTTCATATTTATGCAAAAAAATTACTCTTTCAAAATATATTTTTATCAAGTAAAAATGAAAAAAGAAAATATATTTTGTTTAATACTTCTTGATTGTTAATTTAATTGCAATATTTTAATGCTTGTCATTCTTTTTTCTCTTTAATTAAGCAAAGTGTTTTTAAGCTGTGAAATACGTACATACATACTTTGATTTTATAGTTTTACGTGATAAAAACTAAATTTAAAGATTTACAATTTTGTCTTTGATTTAGTTTCTTTGTTAAGGGGATTTAAACTAGTCTTACGGCTTGCTTAAGACTTTGTGAGAAAGAAATCTAAACATATTTGATGCGAATGTCAAAAAATCAAAAGTAGTATTAAATTTTGGTTTTCCAATTATATAAAATGAAAACCATAAGTAACAAGAAAAAAACGGGTTCAGCAGAAAATACCTTTTTTGTAATTTTGTTATTTTATTTATTTGCTGTAATATTACCATCATGATAAAATGAAAAATCTTATTGTTTAGAAAAATTTCTAAAAACGATGGGATGTCAAATGTATTATATGTCTGTTTAGTACCACACTATTCACACTATCGCACTTGCATGTAATACCTACTTGAATTTTTGATAGGTCTTATTACAAAGTATAATACAGTTATCAATGAATTTCATATCTGGTGGGAAATTTATATTTTTAAATACGATTATTTCAAAAAGTAGTAAACGGTGCGGAGGGAGGGTGTCGCCGTTGGAATTATCGATTGTACGGATTTGCCAGTCACGATGTCGCAGTGGTCGAGTGAGCATCGCGCGTTCGCTGTGGAGAAATTTTTTAAGAGTAATGATTCTTACGTAATTGCTCGTCGACAATTTTGTTCAAAGGTCGGTATTCGGCAAATAAGTGATAGACCGAGTGTAAATTTAATTCGTTCGTGGTTGCAGAGATTCCGCGCAAGTGCTTCGGCTATGAATGCCCCGCGACTTTCAGTACGGAAAAGAGCAGCGCACTGGGACTTCCAAGAGCGATTATTCATGAAATTTGAAAACGAGAATCTGAATTTCCATCCTTTTAAAATTCAAATCGTTCAAGAACTGAAAGAAAGTGACTTTGATTTACGCAAAAATTTTTGTGAAACGATGTTGGAGCGTTTTCACACTGTAAATCCCATTTTTTGGAGCGACGAAGTTCATTTTCACTTAAGCGGCCACGTCAACACACAAAACTGCCGTTACTGGTTTCCAAGAAACCGAAACCCTTGATTGAAGCATCAAAAACCATTGAATTGCCCCAGGGTAACTGTTTGGTGTGCCTTATCCACCCATGAGATAATTGGACTATTTTTTTTTTTTCGAAAATTACGGAATTCTTTTAGCCAAACCTGCGAGCTCATCTATCGTACTTTTCACAAACGTGGTTTCAACATGATGGGGCGACTGCACACAACTGCTTCGATGAATTTGCTTCGGGAAAATTTCCCCCAAAAACTGATCAGCCGCTTTGGGAATATCCCATGGCCACCGAGGTCGCTCGATTTAACTCCCATGGATTTTTTATGGGGCTACCTCAAAAAGAGGGTTTATGATGACAATCCCCAATCTCTTGTGGCGTTAAAGGAAAATATTCGTCGAGAAATCAGCTCAATTCTGTTCAACTCGACGGAAGACATCTGGATGACATACTCTTTAAAAAATAAAATCCGCATTTCTATTCTATCGTTCAATGTTCTTAATAAAACTTTGTGTCAATTATTACGTTCTTTATTTAAGCTTCAAAATATAAATCTGCTACCAGACACCCTGTAGTGTGTATATCATCAGCCTATTTAAAAATGAAAAATTTGAACTAGTTGCATAAACAGGGTTTCGAAATAAGGACTACATATATACATATGTAAGTATTTAACAATTCAATTAACCGCGTGGCCCACGATGTCACACGATATCGTTCTACTGTTTCTTTATATTCAAAACAAAAGCAAAATTTAAAATGCTGTTTCTGCTTTCAATGTAATTAAGCGATCGAACGATATCGAGTGACATCGTGAGCCAGGCAGTTAATCTGTTTATGACGACAGCTACAACTGTGGTTCCGTAGTCTTTTAGCCCTGGTGTCGTAAAAACAATTATTTGCATACACCCGCATGTATTTTATTTTGGACAGGTTGTAGTCGGTAGCCTGCTGTCCTAATTGTGTTTAAAATAAACTGTTGGTTGCAACTATATTTATTTATTTACTTTTACTGCAGGCAATAAGAAAATTTCTATTCGTTTCCATCAATAGTCAAAACGTTTATTGAAAGACATAAAAATTTCAAAGGCTTAACGTTTTTATTTTCATAGTGAATTCACCAATCAACTATAAAGGGAAAAAAGCTGCTATTGGTTGATGTCTCGGATACCATTTGGTAACAACAACAGATGTCGCTTTTGGCTGTTTATGTGACATTTATTTTTTGTTTTATTTTGAGTTTGAAAAAGGAATTGCATTAGTTCATAAATTTCAGAATGTACATATCGATCCTTTGGTGCAATACCGTCGTAATTCAAAAAATCGTGAACTGAGAAAAATCCATTTGAAGTTTTGAGCCATCTTTTTGATAGTATTTTCGTTTACTAAATTAATTTTTTTACAAATTTTTAAATAAAGAGGCATGTTTTGAAATTTTTTATGTTTGTAAATTTCTTGTCATAAAAGAAATATTTCATTATTGCAAATAAATATTGTTGGAAATAGCTGGAGGCAATAAAGACATTTGTAGCTGTAGAATCTGAACAGTTAGAGATACAACCATAATCTTTTCCTTTAGATATATATTTCCTAAAAGATCATTTCTGCATACCCAGCTCAAAAAATTCAAATTCTGAGTTACTGCGGTATTGCACCAAAAGGCTCGATATGTACATGTATGTATGTATGTACTGCGTGTAAAAATAATAATTTAAAATATTTTAACAATCTATACTTTTAAGCTTTAAGGTTTTTTCTCTTTTTATTTATTATTTTTATATTTATTTTCGATATTTCGTTAACCTTCGGTTAACATCTTCAGGAAATTTAAAAAAATAAAAAAAATAAAAATTTCCTGAAGATGTTAACCGAAGGTTAACGAAATATCGAAAATAAATATAAAAATAATAAATAAAAAGAGAAAAAACCTTAAAGCATAAAAAATAGATTGTTAAAATAATAAAAAAGGTTAAAAAAAGTATTAAGAAAAATTTAAAATATTTTTTATTTAAATCAGTCAATAATTATTTACACAGTCCTCTCTTTTGCAAAAATGCCGTTTTTTTTATTTACATACATATTTATAGGATTGAATTATTATCTGAAAAATGGAGTTTTTAGCATAAAAATGTAGTTTAAAACATAAACGAAGGATGAGCGTTTTATATTGGAATTTATACCTGCATGTCCTCTTCTTACCAACTTAAAAAAATCTACATTAGCAAAGACAGAAATTGTGTTCAAAAATAAATGCTTCGAGTTAGTTTATTTTTTATTCACGAAATTATCAATTTAAATGTTCGAGTTTTTTGTTTGCAAAATTTAGGCATTTCACAGGCAAAAATTATATGCGATTGATTATAAAATACTAGTAAATTCGATACGTATAGTGATAGGCGAAACGAAATGAATTCGCGGTGGCTTTCACTGCAAATGAAATATTAATATACACATACATACATATGTACATAAAGGGTCTCCCAACAAGAACGCAAGATTTAAATTTGGCGCCATTCGAAGTGTCATTGTTTGACATGGAAACAATTGTTATTGTTTGCTAGTAGAAGGTACGAGGTTAGTAAAAATGGAGCGAAGGGAGTTCGTTAATTGGGTATTGGAGAGACAACATGAAAATGCTGATTTTGCCGATAAAATCATCTTCAGTGACGAAGCCCATTTCCATCTTGTTGGCTTCGTCAATAGGCAGAATTGTCGCATTTGGGGTGAGGAAAATCCTCGAGTGATTCACGAGAAGCAAATGCAATGTGGTGTGGATTTTGGGCGGGAGGAATCATTGGACCTTTTTTTATGAAAATGAGGCAGGTCATGCGCAAACAGTCAATGGTGTTCGGTATCGTGAAATGATAACCAGTTTTTTCGTGCCTAGAATTGAAGAAATGAATGTGGAGGGCATGTCCATGCGCCACATGTCATACAGCCGGAGAAACAATTCAATTGCTGCATTTAAAATTTAAATCTTGCGTTCTTGTTGGGACACCCTGCAATTAACAGTCCGCAATCAGATCACTGTTGGATCTCGAAGAGACGCCTCTTCTGTCATCTTTAAACTCAAAGGTAGTTCAAGGCGATGTATCACCTTCGCAAATCACAATTTATTGTCCATTATTGTCTATATCGTATATTGTATGTCAAAGACTACGGTATACATTGAACAATAGAAGTTATAAGGAGAAAGAGAAATTCTTCAACTTCTTAGCTATGAAACGCGGGGTCGATAATATCCCATAGGTTCGTGGAATGCAGTAGAAATAGAAATAGAAAATGAATCAATAGCGATATCACAACCTGGATACACAGCATATCTTATACGGAAATATGGTCAAGAAAATTCCAATGCAATATTAGGTTGGAGAAACAGAAAGTACTGCTAAAACAAAATACCAAGAACTTATTGGTTCCCTTCTATATTTGTCAGTGTATAGTCGTCCTGATATAGCATGTAGTGTAAATATGCTATCACAATTTTCTCAAGATCCACGGAAACAGCACTGGACATCAGTAATACAAATTATTAGGTATCTAAATGCAACAAAGCACTTCAAGTTAATTTATAAAAAGGATAATATAAACCGTAAAGTAAAATAATAATAAAAAATTATTTCTTGAAACGTTTTTCAAAGCATAGGTTGTTAAAAAAAATGCAAAGTATATTTAGTGAAAGTAAAATATATATTTAAGTTGTAAATATTCTACATAATTCAACAAATTTCTCTGGTTTATCGACGTAGACATTTGATGTTACGCAACTTTAAAGAAAATAATCCAATGGGGGTTAAATCACACGATGCATTAGTGTGTTTTTGTGTCAGTTGATGTTGGAAGGTTTCAGTGGTGAAGGCATAGTCACTGGTCACAGAACAACATATATCACTGCTGCAATTCGCCAATGTCAGTGGAGAGGAATTGAATGCTTTGTACACATGGCAAACCTTATTGTGAAAGCACCCCTTGAGCAAATCCGTGACATCTTAAACAAGGGAAAAGAAATTGTAGAATACTTTCACAGAAGGAAACAGGGACTTAAGAAATTAAGAGAAATGCAAAAGCAAATGCATTTGCCAGATTTAAAATTTAAGCAAGATGTTGTCACTGAAAGGAATTCCACGTTTGAGATGTTGGATAGACGATTTTCTTTTTATCTTGAACCAGCACTCAGGAGATGGCTCCTACACATGTGCATTGTGCTGGAACTAGAGGAAAAGGATTGTAGTAGAAATGATAGGAGGTGAACCTTCACTATCTTACAACACTGCTTTTTAGCATGTTTTTTGTTTTTACAGCACTGTTGTAGTGTCTCTGATGTCAAGGAGGCGTAAAAAGCTTCGTTTTTAGTAGCCATTTTTAGTAATTATTTAAATTTGCCGGGGCTACACAATACCGACAAAGGAGGGCGGTCTGATGTGCCTGTGGATTGGATGCAGCTGAAGCTGTTACTGTTCAGTGATCAGTGACTATGCCTTCCCCACTGAAAATTTGCGACAAAAACTGATACAAAACCACACAAATGCACATCAGCAAAAATGGGAGATGTTTTATGAGCCTAAAAGTGGTGTTGAAACCAGGAAAATTTTTCGTTTTGTAGTCAACGTGCAGACTACTAAAAATTTTTAATTGATTCTTACGTAATTGCTTATCGACAATTTTGTTCAAAGTTCTGTTTTCGGCGAATAAGTGATAAACCGAGTGTAAATTTAATTCGTTCGTGGATGCAGATTCCGCGCAAGTGCTTCGGCTATGAATGCCCCACGGCCAAGGACTCCCGAAAACATTGAACTGGTTGAAAGCAGTTTACATCAAAATCCGCGACTTTCAATACGGAAAAGAGCAGCCTCACTGGGTCTTCGAAGAGTGATTATTCATGAAATTTAAAAAAAGGATTTGAAGGATCTAAAAAATAAAATCCGCATTTCCATTCTATCTTTCAATGCTCTTAATAAAACTTTGTGTCAATTATTACGTTTTTTATTTAAGTTTAAAAATATTAATCTGCTACCAGATGGATGAACGCTCTATAAATAAATTTTTATGTTTACGGACATATATATGTATGTAAATATATAGTCTCAATATATATGTTTAATGTAACGAAATTAACATTTTCTGCACTTCGGTCTGTGAGACCGCTGTTTGTAAATGTGTTACGAAATTCATGTTATTTGCGAAGGGTTAAATTTGGTCATTGTTACTTTAAAAACATAGTTAAAGACGAAGAATACCTGCTTGTCTGAAATACACAATTCAAGCTGTTACAGGCCTACATAAAAAGTCATACATATGAATTATTTTTTTAAGTGAAAAGCAAAAAAATAAAACAAATGAATATAAGTAGAGTTTTACCTGCAAATATGCATGAGTGTGTGTACATTTGTGCAGCTTTTTTGTCAGTGTAACTAAATTATGAAATTTTATTTTGATTGAAGTTATAAAAAGAATGTCGGACAAAATTTTTAAATGTCAGTCAAAACGGGCAAATAACATTATAGATAAAAAACAAAAGTGTATGGTACTTTCCGTAACAGTTGCGGATTAAAAAACAAAAAATGATTTAATTATGATTATTATAATTTTGTTTTTCCAAATTTCAAGCCATACAAAATGCTTGTAAACGAAAAACTGAACAAATCTGTACTATAAATATAAATTAAATGATGTTCGTTGCTAAATGTATCGACGGAGAATGGCTGGATAAATTTCTACAATTTTTTCTATTTTTGTTTGAAATATTCCGACAATGGTTTAAGACAAAGAAAATTTTACCAAGAAGTGAAGTTTGCAGTGGTAAATTTCTGACACTCCGCATAGAAAGATCGGAGTCTAGAAGGACATATAGGCATTAATTTTTTTCAAAAATAGGACCATAAGGGATGTATAAAACTATTCCACCAATTTCGATAAAATTTAACACATAGACATTGGTGTATGGCCCAAGATTTTTTTGGAACCACCCTGTATACCCCTAAATTATTTTGCAAAACTTTTCTTTTTTCATAATTTTGCTTGTTATTTTATTCGTTCTCGTACAAAACATATACATATTGTTACTTTGACCCTTTTTAAAACGTGTATTATTTTTATTATTACAATTTACAATTTATAGTACATTTACATTTTTAGTATTTTTTAGTAGATTTGATCTGAAATCTGTCTCAAAATCTACACCGTTTACATTCAGCTAGATTCGATTTTATAACACAAATTTTTCAGTATAGTATTTTACATTTGGTTCGAACAAACCGCATGTATCAGCTACGCTATCACATTTATATAAATAGATACTTATCCTAAATTGTTATATATTTTTTTGGTATATTTTGTAAAAAACCATAGCTGCATTGATAGTTGAAACAACATTATTTCTACATATGCTTTCTAAGCAACTTCAGATTTTTGTTTTAAAATGTTTTATCTTTACCCTGAATTTTTTGTAATTATTAATAAAACTTTTAAATGAAAAGACGTTTTTTTATTTTGTATAATGTTATAAAATAAAATTTTAAACCAAAACTAAGTACTAGTAGATTTGAGAAGATTTCGTTCAAATCTGGTGAGAAAATAGGTATTGATTTGTATGGGAAATCTACTCAAAATAAACCAGATTTGAAAGAAATCTCGTAAGTTCTAGATTTCGCGCAGGTGTAAATGTAGTATTAGAGTATAAGCTTTTATTTATTTATTTTTTTATTTTCTTATCAATAATTTGTTAACAATGTTACTTTAATTAAACAATGTTCAAAATCTGTTGTTGACTTTCAGGCAGTTACTTTACTTTTACATAACGATAACACAAAATACTGAATAAAGAAGGAGAAAATACAAAACAAATTTTCTGCTTACAAAAATATAACTGTGAATCAAAGAGCATGAATCTGAGAAAAAAAAACTATAAAAGCAGAAGCGGAAGAAAAATTTGTTAAATAAACAACTTAACTAATAAAATTAGAAGATGCTGGTATAAAAGAAGAGATTGAAAGTTATTTAAAAAGAAACGGTAAGGAATGACCTGATTGCTTAAAAAAACATCAGTAGACCTTCAACTGAATTTTTGAAAGCACTATTTAGTTGTTTTCTGCTTTTAGCTATATTGAGCCATTCCCAAATAATTTTTGGAAGTTTATATACAGTTTGTAAAAAAAATCTTTTCAAAACTTAGAAAAATTAAAAAGTTTAAGAGAAACTCTTATTTGCAAGTAAATTATACAACTTTTATTAAATTTTTTTTTTCATGTATTCAATTGAAGATGTTTATAAACACTTTGCACAAAAAAAACAAAATTAATTTAAATAACAAAATAATAATCGTAACTTAAAAAATACTTCCAGTTTCAACGCTGTAAAATAAATGTTTTCAAAATTGTGTTAAATTTAATTAAATTTATTCTAAATGGTAAAAAAAAAGATTTGAGGATGCTAATACTTGGTGTGCCCTCCTTTAGCTTCAATTACAACTTCTAAGCGTCTAGACATTGAATGACTAAGCTTTGGTATATCATAATTTTCAGGTATTTTTGCCACTCTTCTTTAATAAATGTTATTTGTTTTTGGTGACCTTTTTCCGACTTTTTTCTTTGGGTGGACCCATGAATTTTCTATAGGGTTTAAGTCTGGGCTTTGTGCTGGGCTATCGATCACTTTTCTACAATTACATAACAACCAGGATCTACAAATATATGCCTTATGCGTCGGTCATTATCCTGCTAAAATTTATACTTGAGCTTTTCTGGGTCAACAAAACCGAATTTCCGAGCACTTGCATTCAATTCCTTTTTTAAAATGTTTAGATAGACTTCCTTGGTCATTATATCCTCTAATATTCTTATTTCGCCAACACCCTTGCTCGAAATACAACCCACACCATAACGAATAGTTTACCGAACTTTACAGTGGGTATTCTATTTTTATTTTTTAAAGCCGCCAGGGGTCTTCGCCAAACTTTTTGAGGTCCATCATGGTAGTAAAGCATCACTTTCGTTTCGTCACAAAAAATAACATCATCCCAGTGCTCCGGAGGTAAAGAGAGTTGTTCAATGGCAAACTTATACCTTTTGCAATATTTACCGCGGATAGCAAAGGTTTTTTCTTCGTAACTCTTGAAGAGTATTTATGGTTTTGTAGCACATTTCTAACAGTCTGAGAGGGATACTTACTCCACATTCATTACTGATGCTAAGTGCTATTCATATAGTACTGGAATGTGGATTCTCATCAATCATTTTCAAAATTTTCTTTTCAATTCGCCGAGTTACTTTTTTTGGTCTGCCTGGTGTTTGTTTTGGTTCCAGTTTTCCCACTTTTTCAGCACTGTTAATAAGATTATATACCGTCCTTAGGTTAAGAGAGAACATTTCAGCAATTTCTCTGTGCGATTTTCCTTTATAGTAATTAAAATACACCAGTTGGGCAATGTCTTTGTTCAGTCGCTTTCCTGGCATAGTTTATATATAATTGCGTAATTATTTGTTTATTCTATGAGCTTAATTTAATGAATAAAAGACAACTGCTACTCTTAGCGTCCATATAAAACTATTATACGCAATACATATGCAAAAAACTAACGGTTCCTTCTTGTCTTTGCATTTTTGAAAACACTTTTTTTACACTGTTTAAAGTATGCAAAATTATTTTGTAGCGTTGTTGTTGTAATATGTTCATAAATTTGTCAAAGTTGCGATGCCTGCTTGTCGACAACATACAAAACAACAGTTGTAAAAAAAAAATTCACAAATATAATGATATTGTTGTTGTAAATATTTATTTAAATTTAAATTCTTAAAAAATTTTTCATTTGAAAACATTTTTTTTACAAACTGTACATATAAACAAAAGAAATTTCGTAAGTTTTTTGAAAAAATTTAGTGATGTGTCAATCAATCAATAAACATAAATTAATAATTTGAATATTTTAGAAAACATTAAATCTTAAAATGTACTAAGCATAATATTATTTAGAACTTCGCAATACAGCAATCTGTAATTGCTTTGAATTGTACAAAAATATGTATAAGATTTTGTTAACTTTCGCATTATTTAGTGTTCGAAATGAATTGTTAATTGTTCTGTATATTAAAAAAAAAAAGAGTGAATTATTTTGTAACGATTTTTTGACGAATTCATTTGCAAAATAGAACAATTTTGCAAAAACATTCCTGATTCTACAATTTATACTGCCAAGCAGTTGGCACTAAACACTTCTGGAACATTACAGTACTACTTATCAACTTTGACATTTGTGTAGAATATTGCTCAAATCCGTTAATTTGAATTTGTTCGTTAATTATCGTTATCTTATGCTTCTGTGTGAGCTTCTATTGTTGTATTAGCGTGTATGTGTGATTTGCAAGCCAATGTAGTTGTTCATTGTCCGGTCGTGGGACAAACTTTGAAGAACCGAGATTTTCTTAACTTTTCCCATACAAAATATATTCCCATAATCGAATACTAAATTCGAAAAAAAAGTGTTAAAAGAATGTCGCTCATAAGCGGACAGAAGGGCTGAAAGCAAGGCGGATTAATTTTTAAAATTCATATCTGTGCTAACGCCATTGAAATTTGTGATTCCCAATTTGACAGAAAAATATATACTAATGTGTTGTGTATGGGAAAGAAATTGCTGTTTATTTTAAGAAGTTGTTTGATAAGCTCGTGCTATCAGATCCATAAAATGGCATACAAATTATATGTAGCTGATTTCATAAATACTTATGTCTAAAATTAGATTGGACACTATTAGTAAAACTTGTATATTCTAATTAACAGCCAATATCATTAATTTAAACTAAAATTATTCTAAACTAAGAATTTTGCAAACGAAAATATTCTAGCGGTACTCGCAACAGCTGAAAGAAAAGTAGAACGTCAGAAGGAATCAAACAGAGCTAAAACAGCTACGGCATCTCTGTCCTCACGAGAGTGATTTTGTGTCTGTTTTCCTCCACCCATCTCTAATTCATTCCAGAGGAAATATTTTACATTTTCGTGCATATCTTTCATATGAAAATTTTTTCAGCGCTGTTTTCACTACCCTCCATGGAATCACCTGTATGTGTAAAAATCGTTTTTCAAATAAAACCAAATCAAATTGTAATGAAGGGTAGACGAAAAGAAAACTTTATTTATAAATGTCACAGAAATGACTACATAGTTCTTCCACATCCATTGTAAAAGAGTTAAATATATTTTTTTTGTCTATTGTTTTATTGCCTCTTTCTCTCTCTCTTTCGATTACAATTTCAAATTTATATTTCTTATGAAAATTAAGTCTCTAATAAAAACCATAGTTTTCACAAATCCAAATAAAAACACAATTTTCAGAATAAAATTGACAGAAAATATGAAAAACTTTAGCAGAACTACGATATGCGATATACGATATTTCTTGTTATTTCTGATGCACAAAATTGTGTTAAGAGGAACAAATATTATTTTGGGTGGTTGGTTGGTTAGTTCGGGTGGTATCCTCCGTCACAAGAAGCAACAGAAACTGACTTAAAGACTGACTTTAGAAATGAGCCCAAGTCATAGGTTCTTTCCAGCGCGCTATATCCGAGAGCCTTATGCTTCCAGCGTCCTATCGTCCTCCCAACAGGGTCGGCATACTGTGATTCCATTTATTCCACTGTAGATGTCGTCTTTTCCCAAGAGCCAGATGTAATATGTTTGTTCCTAAAGACACTTTGGTTTATCTTTATCTAGCTGTCGAGGAGAGCAGCTCAAAAGGATAGGCGTTCAAAGGAACTGCCAACAGATTGCCGATTTGATTGTTCTTGATAATCTACCTTTATTTGCATTTTTCTTCCGTCTAATATACTATTTATAAAACTTATTTAAGTCAGTAAGTAATTTCCGAGTCATCAAAAAAAAGAATTCAAAGTTATATTATATATCATGTGCCATACAATATGCAATAAAATAACTCATTTGTAACATGACACATTTGTTTGTTAGTCACGCTACATAGTTGAAGTTGATGTGTAATCGCTGTGCATATTGTCTGACGACACTACACAGAGTTCCAATCTGAAAACTGCCACAACATGCAAATTCAGAATTTGTAATGAAGAGTTGCTGCGTCTCTGGTGTTTTCTTCCTCAAATACGAACGAAGGAGTGCGCTGTTAATACGGACGGTGTATTAAACCTACGATCTTCTAATAGTAGAGTCAACGCGATAACCATTTAGTCAACTCCACCTCCTAATTTTTTCTTTATATACCGCATAAATTCTGTAATAGTTTCTACAGGGTTGGCCAAAAGTAATCACCCGGGGCATAAGTAATCACCCGATGTCTTTTTGCTGTAATTTTATTTAATAAAAACCTTTGGATCTGCATGTGGTCATCAACTCTGGCGGCGGTCACTTAGCCCATATCATAAGCAAAAGATCATCGGGTGATTACTTATGCCCCGGGTGATTACTCTTGGCCCACCTTGTAGTTTTATATTTCTAAAATATAAAAAAAACCTAACAATTCATAGTTCGTTTCTTGGTAACGAAATTCAGCAAGTAATGCGGAAGCTGTGCTTAATTCATATTTCCAGTTAGGAAGTACGACACTCTTAGTTCTGTAGTATCGGGTCATTCTATGTACACGAGATTCCACTAAAATAAGACGCAATTTTTCATATTTGTCATTATGGTTACGTTCCAAGTGCTGGGGAATAGCAACTGCATTCTCGGTCGAAATTGCTATACATTTTAATAAAATTTTGTCTAGATATTACGATTCGAATCGAATGCCGTAATTTGTCACCTGATTTGGAAATATCATTTCTTAGAGCGTGAATATGACCCATCTTCATACATACGAATATATATTCTACAGCAAAAAAAAGCTATAAATTCAAAAAAAATATCATTTGACACTGGTTTAAATTTACATACATTTTTATTGCCACTATAGCTATGATGTCTACTGTAGCCTAAATAAGTCAGGCATTTAAATCACTCCATCAGTTTGTGTGTGACAGCCGACTCTCAGTCCAAGGCAAGATTGCTTTACTATCCATAATCCATGTGTTAATATTAAACCATGCAGTGTATGGTAGCGTAGCTATTTTCTAGAATTAAAGAGGGAGTAGATATAAAATTAGCGCAGTTTAAAGAAAATTATTGCATGGCTCTACGCTACCCTAAATATAATGTAAAATACTTCAATTATAGCACAGGGAGTGAAATATTTCCTGCATTCTTCTTATGACCTTTTTTTTAAGAGAACTGACACACAGGAAATGATTGCCTACTACTTGATGTTAACTTCTAGGAAAGGGATAAAAGAAAGCTGCACTATCTTGCAACTCTGCTTTCGCATTTTTTTTGTTTCATAGAAGTGTTGCAGCGGCTCTGATGTCAAAGGGACGCATTCGATTTTTGAAGCTGTATTTGGTAGGTAGCCAATGTTATTAATTATTATACTTCGCGATGATACTGCCCGACGAAGGAGGACGCTCTGATGTTATTTGTTGGTTAGTATCAGCTGAAGGCGGTACTGTTCAGTGACCAAATGAGACAAAGTCACACTAATGCATATCAAAAAATTAAAAGTTTTTTATGCCTTAGTCGGATACTGGAATCGAACCCAGGCATTTTGTATTGTACTTCTTCACCGTTCTTTCAGGTTTTTTAAAATTTAATTAAATTCGGCTGCATGTAAAGAAGTTTTTTCTTTGTACCAAGCTGCCTCGAATCGAATCAGCCACCCGAAAACGTTGCATGAATTATATTTAATTATTTCCTATAACAATTAAAAAAATTTCACTAAAATTTAAAAGAAATTTTTATTTTCCACCATGAAATCGGCTTCTTTTACTATTGAGTTTAACTCCTCCCCTACAACATGTTCTAAGAACTAATATTTGTATGTCCCTGGGGATCAAACAAACACAGCCAACAAGAAATAAACAAACACACGGTTTGTACATGATTATGCCTTCGTACACAAACATTCAAATGCATTCTCAACTGCAGCATAAAAGGGTGTGCGTAACGTTAAAGTGTCCTCGAAGAGAACATATTGCATAGGAGCAAAAAGGATCACATTAGAAGTTAAAATCTCAAAGAAGAAAAAAAACGAACTGCAATTTAATATCCTGCCAGCATTTGAAACAAGGCAAACATAGCCAAACATGCACGAACTCGTTCTAAAGACAGTTAAGAAAACAAATACATAAACGGCACAAAAACCAGCTGCCGGTCTTTCAAAGACCAGCAGTGCGAGAAGATGGAATTTTTTATAGGATGAAAAGAAATTACGTTGATTTTCAGCGTTCGCATTTTTTGTTGGAATTTTAGCCAATTTTCTTTGTGCTTTAAGTTGTGCTGGCTGCTGTTTCGCATAAGGAAAAGAGAAATGAGAAAGGAGGAGTAGGAGTTTGATTGAGTAGACGATGAATTTATAGAAAAATGCATTTTCCAATAAATAACTACACAGCTTGCCGTTGAAATATATAGGTCTGAAAATACACATCCATACATAAATGCATATATATATATATATATGTATATATACATGTGTGTGTACATATATATGCAAGTATAACTATTGCTTCTTGCGTAGAACAGAAATATCTACCTGAACGGTGTACAGAGCGATGGGTATTGATTGATGTCGTTAATGTTTCAACAAAAATGCAAACAAGCCAACAATCGTAAATTTTCCAATTTTTTTTTCTTCTCTCTAAATCAGAGTTTGTCGGCTACTGACAACAGATATCGCAACTGCTGGTAGCCACAAATGGTTGGAAGGATCCCAAACATTTTCGGATGGTCTGTTGCGTCGGAAATTAGCAGATTATGACATCAGAACAATTCTGGCAGGACCAAATAAGCGATTTGAAATCGAATTTCGTTTCCGTAGCAAACTTCTTACAACCGATTTGTGTTATTTTTGTCAGTTACATCTGCCTTGCATTAATGAAATTTTGAAGGTCTAAAGTGACGTACTAAGAAATCTACCATTATGAATACCACAGATTAATTAAGAGAAAGCGAATATCTAGGTGGAGTAAAAGTCATTACGCTATGCTGTTTTTGAACTAATAAGATCCGAAATATACGCCAATAAGACATGAATCGCTGTCCTCTTCAAGAACGCGGAAAATTGTTCAGATTTTATTTCATCGAAAATCATCATGAGCGACAAAGCCGAGTTCCATCTCTGTGGCGGTGTGTACAAGCCGAATTATTGCTTCTGGCGCACCGAAAATATGCGTATAAAATACGAAGAGCCATTATATTCGCTCAAAGTATGGTGTGGTGTTTACGCTGGAGGCATCATCGGGCCTTATATTTTCAAAAACGCCACAGGCCTAACGGCTGCTGTGAACGGCGAGCGTAACGGTACCTTACACAAGTATCTCTCCTACCTGAACTGGACGAATTGGGATGGGGGAACACAAGGTTCTAACAGAATAGAGCAACGGCACATATTGCACGACGCACAACCAAAATTATGAGGGCTGGATTTCCGTGTCGCCAAATCTTATTTTTCTAGACTTTTCAGGAATACGGTAATCTATCGTTGGAAGTTCTAGCAAGAGTGATGGAAAATGTAATAAATCGTCCCGTATGGTCATCAATTCTGCCGACGGCCACTTGGCTGATATTATTTAATCTTCTGAATGAAAAAAAATAATTATACCAGAAGTAACCATAATCCAAAACAAGGGTGAGGGTGGCGATGGGACGATGGATGGTAGTCTGCATGTTGACTACTAAACCAAAAACAGACCTGGATTCAACCCCAGTTTCAGACTCAAATTTTAAAATAAAAATAAACATCTCGCATTTTTCTGATGTGCATTAGTGTGGCTTTGTGTGTCAGTTGTTGTCAAAAGGTTTCAGTGGCGAAGGCATAGTCACTGGTCACTCAACAATACCGGCTTCAGCTGATAGCAATCCACAATCGCATCAGAACGTCCTCCTTCGTCGGTATTGTGTAGCACCGGCGAATTAAATTAATAATAAAAATGGCTACTGAACCGAAGCTTCAGCACTGCTATAAACGTGCAAAGGCAGAGCTGTAAAATATTTAATTTCATTTCCCTTTCCTATAGTTCCAGCACAATGATTCGCATGTGTAGGAATGATGTCCTGAGTGCTGGTCCCAGATAAAAAAAAAAATGACACGCAATTAATTTTTCAACTTACGTTTAGATTCTGCTACACAATACCGATGGTGATGTCATTTTATTTTTTGTATTGTTCTAAAAAAATCGTTCCATTTCCATATGAAACCAGTGCTAAGAGCCCTATTAGAAAATTAAATAAACCAAAAATCATGAATAATTTACAGTATTTTTGTATTTTTTTTTACTTTTATTAAATTTTTAATTGGGAGAGTGTTTTAAATATTTCAAAATGAAATGTAATTCCAAAGAAAGAGAAATGAAAAAAATTGCCCACAAATTTTAGCATTTTTTTTTTGCTTTTTTATATTCTACAACTCTACAAATATTAGAAAAATTCAAGCAAATGAAAAATATAGGTGTTTTGAAAAGCGTCGTCGCGGATGAAAAATTTTTCTCAGAGCCGGTCTTCGTTGGGCATTAAATATTAACACCTCCGGATATATCCAATACCGGCTTCGCGTATAGATGATATCCTGCTGCCAGGTAATTTTCTCGACATTCCCAAACAAATTTGAAAATATCCCCAAAGATCCCCAAATATCAAAAAAACGTTTCTGCTAACGATAAACATAAAATTTTTATTGATTCTATTTATATTTGTACTCAGTATCAACATACGGTGCCCCGGTCGTCTAGTGAGTAGTGAGCAAGTTTATCAGTGGGGGGTTCTAGGAACTGGGGGTTATTTTGCATAATGAAAACAGGTACCGAATTAGGGCCATTTTTCATTTGATACTTTGGCGACGCATATCTTTGGAGTGGTGAATCATACGTAATTGTTGTATCATAAAATTGTTACATAATTTTTTTTAAATAGGAATATTCAAGGCGAATTCATACGAAGTGGACGCATTAGCTAAAATTCTCATCAGCTGATTTGTTTCTAGTGTCACAAAGCATATTAATACGTAACCTGTTTTGACAATTCGAATAAAATTGTTGTATTTGTAAACAAAAAATGCTGTTGCTGTAGCGACGAGATTACCAGCTATGAATTCGCCTTTTGAATATTCTTCTGGGTGTTGATTCTGGATTTGAATTGATTTTATTTTTCTTAGGATTATCTGTTTCTCTAACCGAGGAATGTGAAGCTGTAAGAGAATGCGCCGGTAGTCTAGTACGTAGTGTGATAGTTTATCAGTTGCGTGTTCTAGGTTCGATTCCTAGCAGAGACTGTAGACTGTTTCACTACAACACGTGAAAGTTTTTTCACAACAGGTATCACAATGGGACCATGATAAATTGAAATCAAGTGGGCTGGGAATTTTCTTTACCTTTACATCCAGCAACCTACAGACCTAACCCAAGTATAGCGGATAAGGCCGCTAAGGTCGCTACTAAAGAGAAAATGTTTGCAATTTTTTTGATATTTAACTTGGGGTAGTATTCATTCGTAGACAGGTCCACAATTGTAGGCTGGTACGTACTTTATATCGCCCCGGAAAGTGATGGCCCTGATATTCGTATACCTTTCACTCTTCTTTCCTTTTCGCCGGTTTCTTTGCCGTCAAATATGATGAATCAATATTTTTCCATTCTTTTTGATTTCTTTCGTGACCACTAGAGTTTTTAGAATCAATTTTGTATAAATTAATTTTTGTTTTCCTTAAAAGAATTTTTTTATTTCACTTTGTTTTGTTTCAATTTAGATTCCAATAATTGTATTTCTCGTGTCTTGATTTTTTATCTTCTTTGTTGTTTCTTCATAAAATATTCTTGTTTGAAATGGTTTCGCTTTATGTTACTCGTACATTCATGTGGAAGCGTTGTCCACTTCCTGTGATTTTTTTCTACATCTTTTTTTCTTCTTTTTTTTGCAATATTTTTAACTCTTTCTTTTCTGATGTCGCGGATGTCGTTGTTTTCTGGTGCTTTTATTTTTTCAAAATGTTGCTTTTTTTCCTCTTGTCTTGTGTACATTATGGTTTAGTTTATCTGGTCGAATTTCAATTTGTCGCTATTTTACTTTAAGGAATATTTCTATGCATTAGCAAAAAGTCTTTTTAGTGTCATATTATTGTTACTTCTTAAAACTTTGTTTCTTCGTTCTGAAGACGGAAACAGTTTTCATTTCCCTTTGAATGTAGAGACATACATATTTAGCGACAAACGAACGTTGAACTGTGGCAAATAAATACAATTTTAAATAAATCTTAAATAAGCATTTCTTATTATGTAAATGTAAATTAGTTAGTGCTTAATAAATAACTACTCGTATTTCATATTCATTAGTACATTTAATAAATTCCAAATATATGGGTGATTCCATATGTAAATAGTGTGGCAATATTTTATAATGTTTTAAACATACTGGATACTTAATTATTTATTGTTGGTATGAAATAACAAGATATTTTACACTTTTACACATAACAAATTAGATTTTCTCAAGACACACTAGAGCCCCGATTTGCGTCTATCTTAATTTCGATTTGTGTTGCTTTTGTAAATTTGCTTGAATCCACTTTGCGGCGTTTTGATTCAGAAAATTATACAATTAATTCATACAACATACTTCAAAAATATGAATACAGCAGAGCGCCGATTTGTGTCGCTTTTTAAAATATTGACGCTTTGCGTCGTTCTGATTCCGATTTGCGTCGCTACATGCATACACACGGTTGAATTTTGAAATTGATTACAAGTGAATAATTTGTCAATTTGCATGTAAAAATTGGGACCACCGATTATGTAAGTAAGAATTTAGTTCTCAAGAAGAAGTACTGTGGTTAAGTCAATAAACAACTTAACAAAAGAAAAAAATTAACAAATAAAACAATATGCATATATTTTTCATTATATCTTTTCAAATAAATATATTTTTCCGTTTCTCTTCGGTTTGGCTAGTGATTGTCAGTGTGATTTACAATTTTGTCTTTGATTTAGTTTGTTTTTTAGTATGTAACTATCACAGTTAACCTATCACAGTTGCCTGTAGAGATATCAATTATCATAAATTGAAAATTTAAAAAAAAACTAAATATATTTTTAGCTATTTATTTATAATAATTAGACCCAATTGATGAAATAAATAGAATAAAACGTATCCGTATGTGGTTTTTTTTATTAAAATTAGAATTTTTATAAATATTAAAATTTTTGATCAAATCAACTAAAAATCAGTGCGTTTTTATAAAACAAAATAATCCGATTTTCGTCTTTTCGCATTACGTCGTATTTCCCCGGTCCCAATTAACGATACAATACGATCAGGCTCCAGTGTATATTAAAAACCCATTTGCCGGGGCAATATTTGTCAAGTCATATATGATCAAGGTAAGGCTTGAAAATTATCCAATTTATCTAAAAGTAGGTACAAGGTGGGCCAAAAGAAGTCATCCGATGTTGTTTGGCTCTCGTTTTTTTTCTAAATGAAAAACTTCGATTGTATTTTTTGATTATGTTTATCTGAACCTTTAGAATTTTATTGGTCAAGTCGAGAAGATGATCGTTTTATGGCATTTTTCATCACTTCAAAAAACCCCACAAAAAAGTTTGGAACGGTTAAATCGGGGGATCTTGGGGGCCAGTGCATATCGCCAAAACGAGAGACGAGTTCACAAATGTCAAAACAGATTTGACATTGGCCGCCATTTGCAAAAATAAAAGCATCTCCCAATAGGATGATTTCTTTTGGCCCACTTTGTATAATTAGAACTATCTTCGTGAGTTGTTGGAGTAGTGGATATTACCTGAGAACTACAAAATGTCCTATTGAAGTTTGTGTACTACTTGTTGCCACACTTAATATGACGAACAGGAAGTCAGCCGATGATATAGTCCGGAAAACATACAAACAGCATATAACTCATTAAAAGCTATCTGGTAATGAAAAATTTGGAGTTATTTTCTTGCCAAATATGAAACTGGTGGAGTGTCAGTAGATTTCACTTCAGGAAGCTTGCTAGAAGACCTCATGGAAGTACATAGACTTAAAAGGTAACAAATAGCTGACATACATAGATTCGATGTCCTATGTTTATAATGGTACATTTTGTTCTTGTCAAAGAACTTGTCCAAGCACTGGGGCAGTGCTAATAAATTTATCCAATTGACACTAGAGTTGATGCAACAAACAGCTCATTTGTAATTTTTTTTAACAAAAATATAATTCCATTTGCTAAATGTTGTTAAAAAAATTTTATGGCTCTTAAGGACTGAATTGAATGAATAAATAAATGTTTAAGTTTTTGACCCTATCAAAAAAAACCTGTGAATTTTTATATTTAAAAAACGATTCGGTTTGCGTAGTTCCGCTTTCCGTCGCATTTACATTGGTGTAAATGCATGACGAAATCTAGTACTTAGTTTAAGGCATGCGCTAGGCATGCTGAGAAAATGGGCATTCCATTCAATGCCTGTTGTACGAGCTGTGGGGACGCTTGGCAGAACAAGACTGCTGTGCACTTTCTCTGTGAATGGCTGGGCAGAGATTCCTTGGGGCGCCTTCTTAGACAACTTGGGAATGTACGCTAAGTTGGACCTAACAAACGGATTGAGATACGTGAACGACGCAGGAGGCTGTACCCTCCTTTGGTTTCTACGGGATACGGTAACATAACCTAACTTTATGGAAAGTAGACATCAAAAGTGTTAGTGGTATATAGACAAGTTCCATATTGTAGTTAAAAATTATTAATCTGGAAATCCAATTTTAAAATTTTAAAAAGTCTCACTACTACAATTAATTTAAAGGTTAGTTTAGGTTATCTAGGTCGCCGGTAAAAGGAAATCAAAGTGTTCGGCTTACTTGGGTGCTCAATGTATCCATTGTGTTACCTGTTAGAGATAGATAGAGGAGAGCAGTAGTCATATGAGCAACGGAGAGAAGAGAGAGAGCGAGAGGCGAACGATAGAAACAAGTGCAGAAGAATCAAACAGACGACATATATAACATCAATTTGTTTTTGCTGAAGTAATCCCCGATTAACTAACGTTGTTAACTTCAATAGATTTGTGACAGTGGAAAAACACTTTCGAAAACCATGTAGTGAAGGAGATAATATGGAGGATACTTGATGACAGAGATGCTCAGTCACAATTTTTTCAAAAAGTTTCGCTAATTATTCCGACGTCCAAATTTAAATAAAAGAATTTCTGCGCGTTATCTGAGAACATCGAAATCATATTGATACTTTCAAAATTATTGTAAGTGGAGCAGCAAAAGTATCAGCACATTTGATAAGGAGACAACTCGGGATTCCATCAGACCGATATTTATTCGTTTATTTAATCTTTTTTAGATTGTTAAGAACTGTTAATTCATCAACAAACAGAATAGATATAGGAGAATAAGGAAGCTCCATAACTGGATCAGAATTTGGATGAACACAAATAGCACCAGAACAAATGGAGGAAAAAAAATCAGCAAAGAATTTTCATATTGCAATATGCAGAAAATTGGTATTTCATAACTGAGTTTGATCCGTAATTGATCTCCTTTTGGAATTTATAAACTTATAAAAAGTTTTGGGATCGGATCTTATATTATTTCGACTATTTGGCCAGTTAGTGAAATATTAATGCTGATTAGTTGAGTTATATTTACCACGGGCGACAGAGTATTTAGCATAGTCAAATAACTACCGGATTTTTTTTTAAATTTTTTATTCAATTTATTCTTTTAATTTTTTACAGAAGAGAGTTATCTATCTAGTGTTCCATTGTGGTCTAGAAAAGTTGAAGTTAAACTTTTTTGGAAATTCATTGATTCATATACATAAATGTTTTTTCATAAAAATTGCCTCGTCAATATTTTCGGTGTTATTAATTGGATAAAATCAATATAGCCAGTTTGCGTTCCTCAAATATCCAGAAAGCGTTTCGTAATTATCCGATTAAGAAACCAAAATGATTTATACATCGTATAAGTGTATTGTGTTGAAGAAGTAAGATATGATATCGTTAAACTGGCTTCTAATGCAAGGTGATGACAATCCAGTGGTGGAACCAAAGGATCACATTGCGTAACTGTAATGTCCATATTTTCATTCGAAAAAATCGAGTTAATATTACAAACACAATTCAATTGGTAAAGATTCAGTACTAATAGTGTATTGACGAAATCCATTACATACATTTTTGAACCTCGCATTGTCAGAATAAAATAGCCATCATCAATTGAAAAATTCTACGACATTTCGATCATATTAATTTAATCGCCAAAAGCTAGAATAGAATCTTCATATATTTCTGCAACCAGTACATACCACTGCACAAATTTTTCATCTGCATCTCGAGCTTTAAGACCACTGCATCTTAAATGATAATGTTTTAAACACAACCAGCAAAAATTCATGCGTTCATTTCCAGTTTTAAAACTATTTTTTTAGAACTTCATATTAAGCAAGGTAAGACAAACAGGATATAAGAAATTAACATATTGAATTTCCAAATCAATATCACAGACGCGAACCAAATAATTGTTACGGTATTGCCTGTACAACAAGATTAAAACATATGATCGATAAAAGAAAACATATGAACATACGAAATTACACAAGTGCAATATGTTGTTGTTGTACTGATATATTTTGTTTATTTATCTAAAATAGAGTTTTTATAAAATAAATCCATTAATATAGAGAATATAGTATTCCACAACAATAATTAAAAACAATGTTCAGAAATCACAGTTTATACGGAATCACGCTGGTATTATATCCTTACAGCCGTATTCATAATAAATTTTATTGGTGGATTTACTCTTCATTAAACCGAAAAAAAACAATACTCTTTACATTTAGACGTTTTGTTTGAACACATTTTTACTTATAAAAAAAATTTTTCCAAAACATTATTGCAATATTGTGAAGAAAAAATTCAATTCATTAAGAATATAGGCTCGATAAATACAATTTGACTAATACCTAAGCAAAATTTATATAAAAGAAGAAAATTAATAAACAATTTAATATATTCACAGAGACTTTAGTTCAGATATCAAGGAAATAACAATCCAGATGACCAGTTTAGAGAGTTAAAGAATGATTTCAAAAATTATCGTACGCAAAATTGTGGAGAGGTGAGATATTAATCCGAGTAAATGCTGTTGAAATATTCACAATTTTTTAATACCAAGACGACACTGCAGACCTTTATTGCCTGACACAAGAAACTGGCTATGGTTTAAAAATAAATAATTATAATGATATTATAATAATAATAACATTAGTTTATTTTATATTAATAAATAATAATTAATATGTATATTACAAAAAAAATTTAAAACTGGAGAAAAAACAAAATTTTAATTACGAGGCTAATTGTCATTTTTACTGGCCCTCACGTTCACCAGATTTCACAGCTCCTGACAGTTTTCTTTGGGGATAATCGAAAGAAAGAGTATACTTTAACTAACCAAGAACAATACTCCAACTAAACACCAACATTCGAAATAAAATCATGGCCATTACGCCCGAAATTTTGCGAAAAGTTATGCAGAAAATGCTAAAGAAAATGGACATCACTAACAGGATATCATTTTTCAAAGCTAATTGCAAAAATTTCCCCAATAATAAATAAATAAATAAAAAAGTTATAAACCATATAGCTCATTCCGGCCATCCTGTCCAAAAATAATCGTAATGAATTTTGACTAATGTCTGAACGTGGCTACTAAAACGAAGCTTCAAAAATTTAATACGTACGTATGTTTGACATCAGAGGCGCTTCAACACTGCTAAAAAACAAAGAACGAACAAAAGGAGAGCTGTAAGATAATAAAACTGCACCTCCTGTGGTTTCTCTCACTATCCAGCACAATGCATCGCATGTGTAGGGAAGGGTCATCTACTGTGTGCAGGTCCAAGATCATTTGGAGGTTTCCTGAAATATGTACCCAGTTGGCTAAGTTGTTCTAGACGGCATAGTCTCCGGCGATGTATGCGGGAATTGTGTTATAAAAACGTTGTTAGAAAAATTGTACTTTACGACAATATTAGCTACAGCGTGTTCTACTAAACTTTGTAAATGGCAAAAATAAAGATATTGTCTTCGAGAAAAATTATTTTAACGAAAATCTGAAAGACTTTTGCAAAAGCTCTTGGAAAACTAATGCGTGCTTGAGGTAGGAACTTTTTTTTTTTCTTGGACCAGTGCTCAGGGGCTATCCCCTACATATGCAATGCATTGCACTGGAACTAGAGAGAAGGATAGAGAAGAAATAGACTGGTGGTGAAAGTGGTAGGAAGATAGAGCTTAATTCTTGCACAACTCTGCAGTTGCGTGTAAATTATAAAGCAAAGTTGCTTTGTATAGAAAACCCGGTTTTAACGTACACTTTAACTTTAACATTTTTGTGGCATAATATTCGTCTATATATTTAATGAAATTCATTGTGAAAAACTCTGTTCGACATAAGATGAGTGACAATGTCTATAATATAGTCGATTGGGTTCTGGTGACAGATGACCAAACTGTCGTTTGTAAAATCGTCGCTTGTATGGTCTTGTATGAATTTTGTGCCCAATTTCGACAATTTCTTCAACGAATTGATGAACTGTGCTCAGTCTGTGTTCAACGAATTCTATTGTCGTGTCTCCGACGTTAAAGAAATCTTAAATACATGGTCAACGGGTGTTTTTTTTTTTGGCGTGTGAGGTAGGGTTGAAAATGCCTTCGCACTTACAGAGACCGTCGTCTTCTGCGTCGAGTGGTGTTGCCACTAAAAAATTCCCTCCTCCTCCTCTGGGTAGATTCCTCCCCGGGACCGCTTTCCGCATTACTTCGGGAAGGCCCAGAGCCACGTCCCAATCAGGACCACTCTCCCTCACCCACGTCTAGGTCCGCCAAGTCCGCAGCCGGCGCCACGGCCCCGGCCCGTATCGCCTGGTCCCCGTCTGAGGGGCCCCGCTATGCAGCAGCGCATCGAGGTCACTCTTCTTCCTCCGCAGAACGTATCCCACGTACTGTGCTACAGCGTCCCAATTGTCCTCACAATAGAGCATCCTCCCTATCACGGTGGCAGGAGCGAACCCGCCAACCCGCTGCGCCATTGCACCTCTCCCAGTCTGCCACCTGGTGCAGTCGAAGAAAGTGTGTTCTGCATCATCATCCGTAATACCACAGTAAATGCAGTCGGGACCATCTGCCCTGCCCATCCGGTACAGGTACTTTCGGAAGTAGCCCAAGAGGAATTGTGTCAGGAAGTAGTTAACTTCCCCAAATTTCCTCCGAATCCATACTTCCACGCAGGGAATGAGCCTCGCCGTCCACCTGCCGACCGTGTCCGCGGTCCACCTGTCCTGCCATCGCCGGACAGTTTGGGGTCTCAGACCAATAGCACCAACACCATGGCCCTCCCCCCTCGAGTTCCAAGCCTCCCACCGCTCGCGCGCCAAGAGGTCTATGGGTATTTCCCCCCATTTCACCAGGACCGCAGCGCCCGAGACCGTGCGGTAAGCGGAAGCAACCCTAAGGGCCGCCGTCCGCTGTACCGCCTCGAGTACCCTGCGTTTGGTTCTCTCACCCAGTACATTTCCCCAAATCTCGCTCCCATGCAGCAAGATCGACTTCGTGACCGCCATAATCAGCCTCCTCTTGCTCTGTGTCGGGCCTCCGACATTCGCCATGAGTCTGCTCAACATGCCAGTCATCTTCGCTGCCCTAGTCGCCACATGCCGTATTTGGGCCCAGTAAGTCAGCCTACAGTCGAGTCTGACGCCCACATACCTTATCGCACTCTGGGTAACCAGAGACACATCCCCTATCCGCATGCTGACGCCGAGTGGTAGGTGTGCCTGCCTCATCAACAACACCTCGGTCTTCTCCCCGGCCTATTCCAAGCCGTGGTCCTCAAGCCACATCCGCCTGTCACTCTGAGCGTGCTCGAAGCACCCAACCACATCAGGAATCGCCCCGAGCGTTGACCTGCCAGATCTGAATCCATGTTGTCTATCCGACAGCCCCCCACCCATCCTCACGGCCGCCGCCAGCCTTCTTTGCAGTAGCTTCTCCAGCAGCTTGCCGGCACCATCCAACATGCAAAGTGGCCGATAAGCCGATGGCTGGGTCGGATCGCCCCTGCCCTTGCTAACAAGCACGAGCCGCTGTGTTTTCCAGCGTCTTGGGAAGACGCCCTGGACTAAAAAAGCATCATATACCGGAAGCAATGCTTCCGGCCTGCTCTCAGCCAGGATCTTCAGCACCTCCGACGGTACCCCATCCGGGCCAGGGGCTTTCCCCGTCCTAAGAGCCCCGGCGGCGATCCTCAGCTCCTCCCCGGTAAAGGGCGGTGGCACCTCATCATCGTAGGACCCACGTTCGCCGCCCAGCGGAGGGATCACCCTGTCGGTCGGTCGGTCTCAATTCCGCGACCGACGCTGTCTCGCGGACAGCGTCCCTCAGACGCCGTACAAACTCCGGGTCAATCCTGTCCCCCTCCCAAGCTCCAACAGGATGTCACCGGCCCCCGTCCTCCTGACGGGCCGTACCCCCTTCGCGACGCCCGTCAAGCTGCCACGCAAATCCTTCAGCAGCCGCGCATAGGTGTGCCCCACCGCGGGCTTAATGAGCACCGCCTCAGGCTTCGCGCGCCGAGGTCGCAACAGACGGACCGGGGGCGGTACCCTCCCATCGTCCACCGCCGGGGTCCCCAAACCCCGTCTCTTCCTCCTTCTCCCCGAGGAGACTGTCCTCCAGTCATCATCCCCGGTCGCAGGAGTTGCCCCGAGGGTCCCATCCGGCCCCTCCGCCGTGGCCCTCTTAAATCCGCCAGTGGAAGCCGGGCTGGCAGCCGCCCGCTTGGCAGGTGCAGCACCAGCCGCTCCTCCTGAAGATCGCATCGCCCCCCCCCCACCTTCGGTGGTCCCGGAAATCACCCCACGCCGGGAAGTGGAGGAGTCCTGGACACCGCTACACATTGCGCCCGCAGCAGCGACGTCCGCAAAAGAGTCGGGTCGCCCAACTAGTGGCGTCCCCACCGAAACTGCTGGCCCCCTTTGAGGGTCGGCCCTTGGAGTGGAGCCAATAAGCCCCCCTTGTGGGTCGAGCTTTTTCTTTTGGCGTCCGCTAAAGAGTCGGGTCGGCCCACTAGTGGCGTCCCAACCGAAGCTGTAGGCCCCCTTTGAGGGTCGGCCTTTGGAGTGGAGCCAATAAGCCCGCCTTGTGGGTCGAGCTTTTGGTCTCCGTTTTTCTTCTCATCATCGTCGTTGTTTTTTTTATTTAAATACATGTAATTCCCACGTGTGTGGGGGATAGTAGGTCGGCCGCGCCATAGCCCCCGATAACCCAGCAAGGCCAAAACATTATTCACCGAGGTGGGCAGGTATCGGTGAAGCTCCGTTTGCGACTAGACTATTTTCTGAAGGGGGCCTCTAGCCAAGCTGATCCTAGGCACGGGTCGCATCACACCATGATCCGGCCCCCATATCGTTGCTTACTTTAGCCATGACCGAGTATTGGTCTCCAGAAAGGAAAAAACGCTTCCCACCACACAAGGACTATCCACAGTGTGAGATGAGCGAGGTTTCCTAGAAAGACACAGACCCGAGCATGATAACGGTGGCCGCCGCGTGGAGGCAGTAAGTCTTCTTGTGTGTTTCTCCATAAAGATCGTACTCTGACTTTACCCTATGGGCCCACACCTGACCACCATGGTCAACGGGTTAAGTACAGTATGCTTAGACATACACATCTTTACGTACTTTTCTTAATATGAGGGTGGCGATGGTCGAAGTAGTCTGCACGTTGACTACAAAACGAAAAATTTTCATGAGTTCAACCCCAGTTTCAGGCTCATAAAAACATCTCGCATTTTTTCTGATGTGCATTTGTGTGGCTTTCTGTCAGTTGTTGTCGCAAAGTTTCAGTGGCGAAGGAATAGTCACTTGGCACTGAACAGTAACGGCTTCAGCTGTATCCAATCCACAGGCACATCACATCGGTATTGTGTAGCACCGCCGAAGTAAAATAATTACTAAAAGTGGCTACTAAAAACGAAGCTTCAAAATTGAATAAGTGTTCTTGACATCAGAGACGCTAGAACACTGCTGTAAATCAAGTGTTGCAGTGTTGTAATAGCTTCACCTCCTATCATTTCTCCTATTATCCCTTTCCTCTAATTCCAGCATAATGCACCGCATCTGTAGGGGTCATCTCCTGAGATAAAAAAATGGAGAGACCCTAACTATCGTTTTTAGTACTTTACAGGAGAAGGAAATAAGTTCATTCTGTAGTCGATAAATATTATTATCTTAATGCATTTTTTTTAAATTATCTAGTAAATTTTTTTACCAATGTAAATATTAAAGAATAATCGAAATATGCAAATAACTCGATTTGGCATAAAAATTAGAGCTTTTTTTATATTAAAGTAACGATATTATATATCGTCATAGAAAATGCAAGAAGCTCTATCTAACAGTTTTTTATAACAGCAGAAATTAATTAACTTTGGCAAATCCTTTGTTTGGACAACATTGGAGACAATCGAAACAAACAGCCTGTTCAGCTCTTTCTTTTTTATTATATTTTGATCCACATGGTTAGACAAAATAAACCAAACAATTCACAAAGAATTGTTTTTGAAGAGTTTCCATAAGAAAATCGGCATAAAATGAAATAGAACTTTTTAAAAGGGTCTATGCGTGACACCGACAAGTAATACGGCATGTAGTAGAATAGCGCAAAATTTTTTAATAATGCTAAATTAATATTTTTTTTTTTATCTTGGACCAGCACTCAGGAGCTGACCCCTACGCATGCGGTGCATTGTGCTGGAACTAGAGGAAAGGGATAGTAGGAGAAATGATAGGAATTGAAGCTTCACTATCTGACAACACTGCTTTTTGCACGTTCTTTGTTTTATGGCAGTCTTGTAGCGTCTCTGACGTCAAGGAGACGTATTAAATTCTGAAGCTTCGTTTTTAGTAGCCATTTATTAGTAATTATTTTATTTCACCGGTGCTACACAATACCGACGAAAGAGTGCGATCTGATGTGCCAGTGGATTGGATACAGCTGAAGCCTTTGGGGTGCCATTATACTTTTGACTTTTAAATAGTGCGTAAGAAGTAGAATGGTACCACATTTTGCATCCCTGACGTAACAACTGCGTTATAGTGATAGTAATTTGCTGTTTTATCAAGTTCGATTGTAGCGATTAACATTGTTGTACATGCTAAAAATATTCTTTATTCAAATTCAACGAAAGAAAGCGAATTTCTTTCAACTGTCAGTAGCTGGAATAAGATGGTATTGTGGCCATATAACGATATTCGATTCGAAGCGAAATTTCAAACAAACGGTATGAAAAAATTCAACAAAAGTTCTTTCAGGGAAATTAACGATTTGTTGTCCCTCTCTGCGCAGAAAAAATTTTAGCGGGGATGAATTCAAATAAATGAAAATTATTTTCAGTCTTTTTTTCAAACAAACTTTGAATTGTGCCAATTAAATTTCTGTACGTTCTATATGAAGACATAAGACTGTATAGCATTTCAATTGAATTTTAAATGTTTAAAAACCCTATGAATACAAATATGTCAATTTATATGATCAATTTGTTTGCAGGCTGATAATTTGGTAGAACAATAAAAATTAATTGAGCTGCAATCCGTGGCGCCAACGGTACGAGGGCGCAAAAAAACCAAAATGATACAATTTAGATTGCTTTTTTTTTGGCGGAGTCGGCCTTAAACGATTTTTTTGCATTTTACAATAGCATATTTGTTTTATGTATTGTTATTTTATAAATAAAAGCAAAATTACATTTTAAATTTCAGTAAAGTACATTATCTCGAAATTACCTTGTTTTTATGTACTTATTTAATATATATTTTTTTAAATATCACTAAGGTATCACTAAGCGCTAAAATAATTTGGTATTATCACAGATGTTAAAAAATAGTTTTCATAAAATATGCTTTAACACCATGTTAAGAAAGGAAAACATGATTGCTAACATCTATTTGAGTGGTCCCCTTTTGCAATGTACGAAGGCAGATTTACCAAGTAAAATCACTAGCACAGCTGATAATCGTTTATGAACGACCGAATGTCAAAAGTTTGTTTACACCCAAACAAATAAAATAAAATTTTTATAAAACTATTTATACAAGGGCGAAACATTTTATTTAGCCCAGGGCTATTGATCATACTGAATATTGGTTGGAATTAAAATGAGATAATTTTTTTGTAATGACAAAGAAAGGACATATTTTTTTTGAAATTTATTTCCTAATACGGTCGCGCAAGCTGTTAGTTTAAAGGAAAAGAAAATGAAAGAGAAAAGATCAATTCGCGATGAATTCATATCAGAATATTTTCTCAAATTTTGTATTAATTATTTAGTACGTAATAAATAATCAAATTAAAGCAATGGTGTCTTGCATTACTAAATGTACATGTGATATTTTTTAATGAAATAGAAAAATTCATGAATGGGGCCATAAATTTTGTGTGCCTTCAGTTATAGCACTATGTATGTATGTACCCAGTGGCGAATGTCATGATGATTCATTGTGAAAAATGCTGACAATGTTAAATCATCAGTGAAAGATGCTGATTTTTTTTTGGCGTCATACATGAATATTTTAAGCAATTGTCCAAAACATCATGGATGACCCGAATTGATTTTGTTCTGTAAGCGTATGAGTATTAGCGAGTCCTAACAGACGATATCATCGATATTCATATATGACTTTTTATGTAATTCGTGGCCATCACAAAGATTCATAACATATAAACTCAGCTTCACAGACACTGTAGCTAAGTTTCAATATTCTGCAATGCGGTGACAAACGAGAAACAAACAAATATTTAATAATCCGGTACTTTTTTTCTTTCAACCATTGACGAACAGTCAAATTCCAGCAAAGTTGATTTTTGTATCGAATAATAACAAACGATGTCGATTACTTTGAACTACCTTTTATACGGTGAATCTATAGTGAATATGTCATAGAAACTACGCCTTGAGATCTAGTTTGTAAAAAGGAATCATAAATGAAAATATCAATATGATAAAGTCGCTCAAAAAACGCCACCGGGTATGTGCGTTCATATGTTTGCAAATGGTAATATACAAAAGAAAACTTTATTCAAGATATCGCACTCTTCCTTTTCATTTAGAAAATTGTCCACCAACATTATTGTTTTACTCGTATAATTCTATGCCCATATTTTTGAAGACAATAATCTTTTTAACCAGAAGAAGATTGATTAAAAACAGCGAAGATGAATGTAAATTATTCCATACGATATACTATTTATTTATAAATATTAATTAAGTATGTGTTTGTGTATTTATGTATATGTATATAGGTATGTATAGCAGGGCGCATGTAGGCATCTGGCGATCTGCCAATGACAAATAAGTGGGTTGCAACTTTTTTTCATATGTGACATTACGAATGTTTTAATTCGCATGTTTATTTGGGTGTGAGTGAGTAGGTGCCATAACATTATATAGTCACAATATACCTACCTAACTATATTACAGTATATACATACATATCAATGTAAGTATGTGTTTATATATAAAATATGAATATATATATTTACGCACAAACACATCACTTTAAAATAAAAACATTTAAAATGTGAAGCAAGAAACGCTTTAAAAATATGTATATTTACATATGTATGTATGCGGTATATGAACATAAATATTTGCATACCTATTTGGTACTGTGTATTTTTTGTTGTATTTATCCATATTAATATAAATATATGCAGCCCTGACGAATAATATATAAATAAAGTGGTGGTAATATGCCTAAAAAACACACGCATACACACATTCGTACATTCATACATAAATTTGTGTGTTGAGTTTGTGTTTTACGTATACCAGAGTCACGTGATGGAGCAAAAATAATTGCACCACATACCCAAACATAAATACACACACACACATATCCATACGTTCTGTCACGCACACACTGCCCTCATGCTTTGCACTGTTCAACAATAGTGTCCTATTTGAGACACCCGTTTTGGCCCATAAAACGATACATTAAGCTCCACCTCTTTGATGACGTCATTTTCAATGGTATTCTGTGCGTTTGTGTAATTGTTTATATTTTTATTGCTGTGTTGTTTTTGTTGAACTCATATAAAATAAATGCAAATAGAAAATGAATTTCTTTTGCTTCGAAGTCGTATGAAAAAAACAAGAGCTCTCAGTTGCATTTTAGTGTTCTTTATATTTTTTAAGAGTATAACACTATAGCAAAATATTTAAAGAGTATGAACTTTTCAAGAGAATACCTAAAAGTAGAAGATATCTAACTGCTTGTATTTGCAGTTTTAAGGTTGGGGCAAATGAAACTATAAGTTTCAAGAGAATGGGAAAGAAAGATGAAGAAAATGGAAAAATAAATATTTTTTCACCGCTACCATTAAAAATCTTAGTGTGAGTTTACTTCTGATTGTATGGATGTGTACAATTGAGTTTACTCGTGATGCGAGGCGTGGCTTAAATCTTAAATAGTTCTTTGCAATACGAATATTATTGCATGGATTTTTCTTTTTCAATCTTATTCATGCTTTTAGTTAAAAAAAAAACAGTTGTAAAAAATGTTAAGCAGAAAACTTTTGTTGCAAATACGAGATAAGAATTTCAAAGAACTGCCATATAGGCGCATACATTTTTTTTTTAAATAGAGGCATGTTGGCTATAAAAACCACATACGAATGAGTATTTATCACATACCATGTAGTGATATTTATACATATATATATATATATATGTATGTATGTATATTTATGGACGTATATATGCATTTATAAACGTAATTGCATGTATGGATGTAAAAAGTTTATACGTATTCATGCAACCAATTCTATCCTTTTCCTTTTGCTTTGCCTACAACAACTTGCAGGGGAAAACAAATAAAATTGCAATTATTATCTCAATAACAGTCTTTTAATTATTTTAAAAAGAAGTTCGAGTAGCAGGTAATTTAGCGTGTTTGATACTTCTATAAACGAAAGATTAAGAATTCGCTCCAAGTGGTGGTCAGAAAATTTGTCTTTACAATCAAGAAATCAAGCTTTAAGCCATACAAACTACATAAGTTTACTTTCACAATTCGTCAGCTTATTATTGGTTTGATGCTTTTTAATGCCTTTTCCTATGTTTATGGGTCAAACCAATAATAAGATGACGATGTAATTTTTTCTTGAAGATTGTAGTAGAGCGAGAAAAGAAGAATTTAATTCACAGAACAGATTGTGTTGGTGTAAACAATTGGACCGTTTTAAAAGAGAAAAAAAGAAACTTTCTTCAAGAAAAATTGGCAGACCAACATTATCACAGGATACCATGGAAGATACACTTTTTAGCAGTTTTTTTCTATCTTTGTTATAGGAATATTTCATTAAAAGCATATTATCAGATACACATTTTTTGTGACAGCATTTATCCGCTGGTCATTACGAATTTATTATTTTTATAGAAGTTCTCATGACGATTTTAATTAGATAACTATGGGCATACGCACAATAGGGTTTGCAGACAAGATATCACTTGTGGTTGGGGGAAGGTTATTGGCAGTGCAGAGTAACGGAGTGGTGTTCAAGATTAACGTCAGTACCTGGCCGTGGGGCTTTACCTGACGGTGGTCTCAACACCGAGTGAATTAGAGACGACCACTAACACCTCCAGAGCAATAGATGCTGCAAGTAACACTTGCATCCTAGAGTTCGGTAGCAAACCAGTATAGTTATCCCTCATTCTATAATGCATCTTGTTGATGTGTTCGAGCGTTCTAAACTCTGTGTCACATCAGAATGTATTTCCGTCAAGAAATATTTAACAGTAGTACTGTAACTGTTAGTTCAAGACACATTCCGGTGAGTACTGTTGAATGGCAACAGTACTGTAAGTAGAAGTCGTATAGTATATATGTGTCATATATATATATATGTGGTATATGTATATACCATCATATGTATATGGTATATGTGCCATCCTCACATATTCTCGAACAAACCAAAGTCTCGACTTCCTGCGTAATTTTAGGTTTTAACCACAGCCCCTACGAATCCATTCCCAAACCAGCACACACACTCCAACTTTTCAGGGTTTACACGAAGTACTCACTTAAGAGTACATCATTCATTAAACCCTTACTTGGCGCTGAAGTTTTGGGGCTAAGCTGGTCCCGTAGTAGTAGATTAGAATTGAACTGGGTTTAATCAGTCCTCATCAATCTCTACTGAGATTTCGAAGAGTCACCTCTTCTGTCATTTTCAATCTCGAGGGGAGACCAAGGTAATGCTACACCTTTAGCTAGGTACCGCGGGGTCGCTAAAACGCCCGTAGGTTTAGAAATAAGTTCCTAAACCCCCTTGCGGGAAGAGTAACGGATTGATGGTATGGGGAACATGGACTGATCATGAATGCTGCAAAATCAGATATCGTGTTATTTACATGGAGGAAGAAGGAGCACATCTTCGTCAGATTTTTTGTATCGGGGATCAATATTACAAAAGTTAAAGTATCTTGGAGTAATGACAATGTGACTGTGATTATGTGCATGCAAAGGACGAACGTCTACTGTAGATTGGCGCTGGATACTGTCCGTAAACTCAGTAGGCATAGCGGATGGAATGGTCCGGGTTAGTATTATGTGGTGGTTAGACTCCATTAACTATGACAGGTGGAAGAGTTTCACATATGGTACTTAGAATGCACATGGGCTGGATCACGGTGGTAGTAGAATTTTCAGATATCATTTGGATAGTTGAGGATAATTTCTGCAGAATGTGCCTGGAGGAGGCTGAGACGGCAGCTCACGTATCCAGCTTTACACTATGACAGACTGGAGACCACGGGCCGTAGTATTCTCGTTGTGGTCGCAAAGGGCGAGCTTAGTATGGGTGGGGCAGCTGCTAGCGATAACTCAGTGACTCAAGGACTTAGTGATGAGATCGAGAATTACCATTCGACTATCAAGCTGCAATAGAGTCTCGAGCAATTGCTATGATTGTCAGGAATGTCAATGTGTCATGTGTTGCATGGGCACACAGTCATTGAGATATGAGGAGGTCGAGAAGCGACCCGGTCAGAATCTAACACCGAATAAACAATTTTCTTATTTCTGAAAAACATATGAATGTATTTTTAGCCATTCTAAATGATATGAAACAGTTATTAAGTTTTTTAAAAAGTTACAGCCGTATTCATAAAATTTGTATTACTTTCTATAAATCCAAAAAATTTTTTATGAATACGGGAGTTAATTTTTAGAAAAAATTTTAATAGTTCGTTTGTATTTTTTTTTATAAAAATAAAACAGCAACACTGTGCGTAGAAAAAAATATTTTTTTTTGTTTGACGCAGAATTATTATTTTGTTTTAGTTATTTGAAGTTTACTGAATCGACTTAGTACATTCTGGAAGTGTACCTTTTTTGCACGATTTGTTTTTAACGTTATTCCCAGAAAGGTTTCACTATACTGATTAACTACTGACTAAATGGTGGTTAGCGATGGCTGGGGTACAAACACCTTGAAAACGAAGCCAAATGTTCTGGGTTCGAGTTCACTATCCTACTAAGTCATAAAAATAATTTGCATGTTTCTGCTGTGAATTGTGTCAGTTATTGTCAGAAGGTCTAAGTGGCGAAGACTTACTCACTGGTCACTGAACAGTACCGGCTTCAGCTGGTACAAATCCATAGACACATCAAAGCGCCCTCTTTCGTCGGTATTGTGTCGCATCATTTTTTTTTTTTTTTTTTTTTTTATCTTGGACCAGTGCTCAGGGGCTATCCCCTACATATGCAATGCATTGCACTGGAACTAGAGAGAAGGATAGGGAAGAAACAGACAGGTGGTGAAAGTGGTAGAAAATAGAGCTTAATTCTTGCACAACTCTGCAGTTGCGTGTAAATTATAAAGCAAAGTTGCGGCGTCTCTGATGTTTTTTGACGCATTATTTTTAAGCTAATGGAGCCATTTTATTTATTATTTTACTTCGCCGACGTTTTATTGCTCAAATACCGACGAAGGAGGGTGCTGTAGCACAGAAAACTCAGAAAAAACTTTTTTCCGATTTGACCCGGTTGGGAATCGAACCTGGGTCTTTCTGGTTGCAGAGCCAACACGCTGACTACTCGCCATCAGCACCCCCCCATCAGCACCACCCCATCATTATTAAAAGTATAGTATAGCTTCAGAATTGAATATGTATGTCACGCCTATTGACATAAGAGGCGCTCCAACACTGTTATTATAAAAAAAAATATATATATATAATATATATATGTATATATATATAATATATTAAAAATATAAATTGTTTTAGTTTGATTTTTTAGCTGATTGATTTTTTTAAAATAGCACACTAAATTATGATGAGTTGTTCACAGCAGTCATATTTTTTCTAATTATTATTTTATTTATAAGAAAATATATGACTTTATACCATTTAAATATCCCAATTGTTTTCATGCTCAGGTTTGTACGATAATTCAGTGCTTGAATACATGAACACGGTTTATTTTCTGGTATTGTCGACACAAATACAACGTTAAATGAGATTTTTGAAATAATCACAGTTTTTAAAAGATGCTCACGATATCAAAAGGTTTTTATATTTCTGAATGAAAATATAATTTTAACCAAAATGTGAAATCCAAAATGTTTACAAACAATTATAAAAGTTGTATTTAAAAATGTAATCATAAATAAAAACAACCATCGAATACACAAAAAATTGAAAACTAGGAATCCAGTTTGTTTTTCTTTAAAAGTGATCCTGTTTGAAGTTAATTAAACAAGAATGCGTTTGAATTGATTTGAAATCCCCAATTGAAGGCAAGATTTTTTTTAAATACAGTCAAAGCCCGGTTTAACGAATGATATAATGTTCAGACCTTCCGTTATATCGAACAGTAATTTTTTGCCTTAAAATTTTATAAAAAACGGTTGTCCGCAATTTTAAAAACATCAAAATTTAGTTGTATTTATAATTTAGTGTAGAAATAAAACTAACTGATATTTTCACGTTTATTTAAGAATTGTTTTTATTTCTAATATGTAATTTCATTAAAAATCATAAATGTGCATAGGTGCATATACATATGTACTTATATGTATATGGATGTTATGAACATAGGTTTATTATTACATTTCATTCATATTATTCATTTCTTAAGAAATCTATTATGAACGATTGCTTTAACGTACTTTGAAGCTCTCTTTGTATTGATTCTTCTTGCAACTCCCTTAATACAAGCGATTTTGAAACATCTATTCTATTATGGTCACATCACATTATACAGGTTTCAAAATCTTTGATTGCATCTGAGTGTTTAATTTTTAGTTCCTCTGATTCGACAGGAATAACGTCACATTCATTTTCTTCATCTTCGATATCTGCATCTTGAATAACATCCTCATTCCAATTGCTTACATCTTCTACGATAGATATGGATCACACATCACGCATCAAACATGTTTTTTTCAATACAAAGCAAAGAAGCCAAAAACACACACAAAAATCTAACGGTTCTGTAATGATTTTTTCATTTTGCTTTGGCATTCGTTAAATCGGGTTTTTTTAACATTCGCTATATAAGGTAGTTAATGTAAAAATTTGGCCATTCGTTATATCGGATATTCGTTAAACTGAGTATTCGTTATACCGGGCTTTGACTGTATATTAAAAATTATAAAATCTATTGAGCACATTAAATAGAATAATAATTAAAAAAGAAATAAATAAGAAATATGAGAGCTGCGCTGTTTTGGTAACAGTAGTCTCGTAGTGTAAATTAAGAGCTTTACAACAAATCTAAATTGGACTCTGTAGCTGCAATATAACCCAAGATATTGAATTTAGAAGTTGAAAAGTATAATGATTTCGGAATTATAGGCGAAATTGTGACCCCCGTACTGCCGGCCTCTGTAGACCTAGCGGGTGCATGTAGACCACGCGTGTATCACAAGTATACCAAATTTGAAATTGAAATTGGAATTACCCAAATGTGACCTTTGATGTCTCTCGGCGGTAGCTATGTTTTGATTATAGACCCATACTTTCTTCTAGTAGTTTTCTTAGAATTTTTCTAACAGCGCCCTCTTTAGTGCGGAGTTGACCTATAAAATTTTGTGGGAAGTAAAATAATAAATAAAATGGCTCTCCTTTAGCTTAAAAACTCATAAAATAAGCAGCTTCAGACTTGTTCAATGATTAACCTCTCTACTCTTCCTATCAATTCACCACCTGTCTCCTCTCTACACTATTCCATTCCACTTTCCGATGCAATGCTTTGCATTGTATACCAATGGTCAAAAATAAAAAAAATAAAAGTCAAAAGTTTGTCACCGAATGTGGTATCAATTTGTCTTATAAAAACAAGGTTTTAAAATTTTGTTAATGTTCGTTCGTCAATATATTTAAATTTCAACTAGAGTTTTAGCTGTGTTCCCCCTGAAATCTCCAATGGGACTTTTATTTAGTTATTAGTTAATATTCCAAGATTCTAAAATTGGTAATATCAGTTGCTCACTTTTGCTCCTCTTTTTGTTATCTCCCACAGACCAAAGCGGCCGATTTTTTCATTTAAAAAAGCATCCCTTAATTGCATGGCAACCCAGGAAATTCCAAATGACCCAAAATGAGATATAAATTTTTAAAAATATAATAATATTTTAACTTTCAAATAAAAAAACAAAATTAAAAAATATTGGGTATTTATTTTCCAAATCAGTTTAAAAGTTACTAATACTAAGGTTGCTTTTTATTAACAGCCTCTCTTAACTTTTTTTAACTTTCGTAAATTTTACTCAAGTTTTTGATTACGTGGGGTGATTGTGGGTGGTAGGGTACGGAAGGGGGATGTCAGGGGGTATGAGTCTTCATCCACTCCCTTTTTTCCATTAAATAGTTCTGACATATTTGTAAAGCCCTGACCGAAGTCGCACGATGATGCCTATACTGGATGTATTTTTGGCCGCCGGGCTCCATACAGCTCCAACCACATAAAATTCCATAAGCTCTGGTCCAAGAAAATAAAAAAAAATTAGTTACATTGAAAAACCAAAAAATAATTGAAAAAAATATTAAATTGCTTCTCCTGCAGAGCCAGTCGGAAGTCCATTATAAAAATTTTTGGGTGTTTCGCATAACTTAGCTAAAGGATTTTTCTTTGTATAATTTTGTAATCGTTCAGCAAAATTTTTTTTTCGCCTGGCGGCGTTCATTGCTGAATACGACTGTAATAAAAACATAAAACGTAAAAAATCTAGAACTGCTCTCATATTTTAAGAACAACGAAGATGAGAATATGCAAATCGATTGTAAAATCCACATTGTTGTATGGTTACGAGAATGCAGCATGCCGCGACACACATTCAATACAAGTTTTCGTAAATAAGTTCTTGATGCCTACAAGAACTTCAAATTGCCGACTTTTGCCAGAAACTGGTCAACAACCTATCCAGATCGAAATATGGAAACGCAAGTGGAATTGGAATGAACATACATATATTACGTAAACAATCCAACGATATTGCTAAACAGGCTCTAGCCTAGAACCCGGAAGGCAGTGGAGGTATAGGAAGACCATCATGTACATGGAAGCGGCAAAGTGAAACGGAACGATCCAAATTAAACCAGCGCTGGAATGAAGTTAAACAACATGCATCAGATCGATTGTTTTGTAAAAATCTTATAGCGGCCCTATGCAGGGCGAATTGAGTACCATCTGTCCATATCGCTACAACAATAAAACAGTAATGTATAGAAATAAGCAATTATAATCAATAGATGGCTCACACCAAATTAATGAAAATTAACAAAGTTTGATAGATTGGCTTCAAACAGATGATAATCATCTGCGCTAATAATGCCACCTGGTACTCTATTCGTCTTGACCCTTTAACAATTAATTATATTTACATAATTTACTTTAAAAAATTTCATTTTGTATGGAAATTTGTTCAGTGAACCTTAAATCAAAAACAACCTGTTACGCCAATTCCAGTAATTAATTCAAATTTTTTAATAGTATTAATTACATTGATCAAAACAATTCAAAGTTTTTCTTACAAAAAATCCACAATGTTAAGAAAATAAAATTTTAAGTTATAAAATATAATGAAATACACGTCAAGATAGTTATTCATAACGCATATTAATTAAAATTTTAATTGAGATTATTACAATTAATTAAATAATTTACATTTGCAAGGTTTTTTTACTTTGCACCAACTATTTTTATTAGTAGGTCTTGCTCAAAAAAGAAAATAAAAAAACTTCTCTTAAATATATAATTTTATTGAATAAATCACTCTCTTAATAAATCTTTCTCTCTCTGACTTCTTTCTATTGAAAAGAATTCGCCTCAAAACCATGTTTCAATCCCAAATTGTCAATGGAGTGTATGAAAATGAAAAACCGTAACAAAATACCCCCACCCTCGACAGGATAAAGAACATGATGGCAATTTTTAATGCCATTTCATATGCTCACTTAGTTATAATAACAAAAATAAAAATAACACCCGTCTCCCGATAAAAAAAAATATATCTCACGCACATTAACAAAACGATTCGAGTGAGAGACCATTCGTCGCTTACTGCGACTGCGACTGCAACGTCGCTGCTACCGAGTCCATGAGTTGTTTGTGCTGTATGACCACAATCGAGTTTCATTCATGGCACAACAATCAGTTCACATTCAACCGTCGTCGTCGTGTGTACGAAATTTCAATAGAATATCGCGTGTGCAAGTGCAGTGAATGAACAAAAAAAAAGAAAAGAAAAACAAGCAACTACCGCAAAAACAACAATTTAGAAATGCATGTGCAAGTTATACAAAAAACAACGAATGACTGACTGACTCCACAAGATCATCTCGTTCGAGCCAGTGCTAAGACATTTACAATTATTTTTAAATTTGAAAAATAAGTTCTTTGTTAAAGTGTATTGAAATTGTTCAATAATTTTGTGTTTGAGGAATAACAACAATAAAAGCAAATAAAGAAAATTAAGGTATTTAGAAAAAAAGAATTAAGAGATAAAATTAATAAGCGATTAAATGAAAATTTTTACTGATCCCCATGAGATCATTTTTGAGATTTAAAGAAAGATTAAATTAAAATCGTTAGTGTAAATGGAAATTAATTAAAGTTTTTTTTTGTTCCAATATTTTTACGGGGAAGTAGGGTCAGGGCGGAACCTACATATCCATACATGTGTGTGCTTGTAATTTGTTTTATATAATGAAAATTTTATATTCTTTTATTCTTGCAACATTCAGTTCACAAAAATCGATTTTCTTGTTGAACTCAAAGAAAAGTTTTTATTTCATTTTGCTATAAAATCAGCAGCTTACAGTTTCAGCAGTTACACATAAATTGTAATTTATTAATTTATAACACTACTCCATAACACACAAACCTCCGATTTCCTTTGCTTCCTAGCCAGATTCTCAGTTCACCAGGCTGCCTGCCTGCCCGACTGGCTGACATCATACACTCTCTGCCGGCCCCCTCAACACTAAGAATCATGAACAACGCGCTGCTGTTTCTTACCATACCTCCAGCGCACAATAAAAAAGTTTTCCCATTACTGCTGGAGATGCTGATGACAAACAAACAAATGAATAAATAAATAAACAAACATACACACAATGAACATTTAAAAGTAGCAAGCATAGGATACACATACACACACATCCACCTCCAATTACAATCTGCAGTTGGGAATGTATGTACGTGCCGAAAATGGGTGGGTGGCAATAAAATTGGTCACCCGTTGAGCATTTTCTATGAGAGTTGTTGGTTATAAATTAAAGAAAAGAAACGAACAGCAACAACAAAGAGGCCAGCAAACTTTCTTTTGCCACACAAAAATTTCCTTGTGCATCAGTTTAAGAAGTCACCGACCAGGATCTCAGTAAAACTTGTAGCAACAAAGAAATATTATTTCCATGAAATCTAAACACCCAAAAACTTAGAACAAAAACAAAAGCGCGCGCAATAAAATTTATTTTTACTTATTAACGGATACCACGAAGCAAATAAACAAAGAAAGCAAGGAACGTCTTCATGAAAACAAAAAAGATGAACATGAAGATTTCAAATTGCGGCTTTTAGTCGAGGCATAGGAAACCCCACTATAGGTGGCAACGAGAAGTACGAGTACTCGTCTACAGCACCAATAATTTATTAAATCTTACTAAAGTTCGGAGAATATCTTCTTGAATGCAAGCAAGTGTAAACAAACCACTGTACATGTGTGTATGGATCTGTTAGTTGGTGTATGTTTTTAAGACTGTTTAGTTTGTTTTTGTTCTTATACAATTAAAAACCAATGCAAAAGTTAAGAAACTTAAAAAAAAACAAAACAACCAATAAAATAAAATACACGATCTGCCAGCTCTACCACCACCCCACTACCCATCCCTCCAACAATATTAAACATCATTGCAGCAGTACTTAATGTCGACACTTGTATAATTTATGACGTGCAGCATTAAATATTAATAAAAATATATACAAACACACACACAAACACACCAATCCATGTATACATAAGTTCCAAAGTATTTCAGAAAACTTACAATGTAGAAATTATATCCAACAACAAACATTCAAAAAAAGTACGCGCAACAAGAACATCACAATCATCATCATCATTAACATCATCATTATGTTACAGCTCCAGACAACAAAGAAGGCAAGCAGAAGCAGTTGTTAACTGGAAAACCACACGGTGCTGGCAGCACGTAAATGAAGCATGGAGCTCAATATGCTGCGTTCGTTACTCTTCCCTATAAACACAACACACACACACACACTATCAATTTCACGGAATAAAAAAGAGTAGTCTTCTCTGCAACTTGTACAATAAAGATAAAAAGCAAAAATAATAATAAATTAATTTAATTAAATTAAATAAATTATTAAAATGTGTAAATTTCTTATAGTATATTGTGCTTGGTTATTGAGCGTGCTTGTGCGGATGTGCATGTGTATGCGAGTTTTAACGCGTGTATTCATAAATTTATTATTTATGAGACCAGCAAAAGCAAAGTTCACCCAAACCACCCTTGAAAAATTATACACTGAGCTCAGCAGTTTTTGTTTTTTAATGAATTTACTGAAACAAACAAAAGTCAGCAGCAAGGGCAGCAGCTAAAATTCATAAAATATCTTCAGCAATTAAAATTAAAAGTAGATTCAAACCATTCATTGCCATAATGATTGGCCTAGCCGTGCTATTTACATACATACATACATATCTACTTACATTTATATATATGTACATATAACTACAGGCGTTATTTTCTTAAGACGTATTAATGATTTGGCAAGCAGTCATAAAGCATTTTCTTAGTAGGAAAACATCCTGATTAAATTAATGTTGATTTGAGAATTTTTCTTTACTGTAGTAGTTACGTTATTGAAAATAGTGACAACGTACGGCGTAATATATATTTGATTGACAAGACTCGGTTTGATGAAAATGAATGAGAATAAAAATTATTGTAGCAAGTAAAGGCAAATCCCGGTATAACGTATTCGTAATTCGTATAAATTCGTTATCGCGAAGTTTTTTCTAAGTTTTATTATTATTATTATTATTGTATATATATAGATCTTGGGTTTGTATTCAAAAATTAGGAAAAATCAACTGATGAGCTAAGTAAGCATTAGCGAAATAGTACTATAGTAACGATTTGAAAATACCATCCTCTATTATTCGTTAAAAGTTTACTTTAAACGGATTCACTAAATCAGTTCTGGATGATAACTTTTCTCCAGAAGTCTAATACCGTATTTTTTTTTTGTTTTATTCTCGATAACCAGCCATCAATCAATGGGAAATCACCGGTTTATGTATTTCTCTGGCTTTTTAAATTTTAGCGAATTGGCATCGGAAAATGTTTTTTCTTTGATCGAGAAACCATTACTGACGTAATTAACATTTTTTTCCATTTTTTGGACGATTTTTTTAACCATTGTTGGTTTTTTCCAAATTGGACACAATTTTTGATTCTATTTTGCTTTTTATTTAACGATGTTTATTTTACCATTCGTTATATCCAATATAAAATGGATATACCGTTCGCTATATAAGACTGTTAATGTCAAAAATTTTAATGTTCGTTATATCGGATTTTCTTTAAAGCGAGATTCGCCTGCAATTGAAATTAACTTTTGACTAGAATATTTTTCATGAAATTTGTTGCCCACACACAACTTTGTGGTGTTCGAATAAAAACAACTTTGTTATTTCCTAATATGTGCATTCACTCAAACAAAATATTCGATACGTAAAATTAACTACAATAGCAATAAATAAAAATTCACTTAAAAACCGGTGTACTTAAATTTAAGGAAAAGTTAATTTTTTTTTAATGTTAAAAATTTAAATGAGTTACTGTCTGCTTTTAGAAAACGAAAAAATCCAAAGGTCCTGGCTTCGAGACCATTGTTCGACTAAGTCATAAAAACAGTTGGGATTTTTTCTGATGTGCAGTGTCACTGTGCCAGTTGTTGTCAGCATTTTTCAGTGTCGAAGTAATAGTCACTGGTCAGCAGTGTTGTCAAAAGATTTTTTTCTCACCTTAAAAAACTTTAAAAACTCCCTAAATTCGACTACTTTCAAAAAAAATTCCTCTAAATTAAAAAAAATTTAATAATAAATTAGAATTAAGAAAATTGGATTTTTCAAATCTTTATTTATGTGCTAATTACTTTACGGGAATCCCCCAAATGCCTTAATTTTTACTTTAACCATATTTTGCTGTGCAATGAAAATTTCTATTAATTAAAATATTTATATACAAGTATATCATATGTACGTTCATATACAGATATGTATGTATGTATAAAAATTATTTTTTAAAACTATGTTCTATTCGAAGCATAAATATTTTGAGATCATTTTATGTTGCATATATTCCAGCCTGTCTTCTTCATTCTGTTACGTAACTTATTTTTTACCATATTAAACATAGAAAGAGCTTTTTCCACTGATACGTTTGAATAAGGCAAGAGCAATAAAGACAACGCTAAATTGCTAATTGTAGAAAATATTGGTTTATTACATCTTGGATTAGCATCTCTTTTTTGTGCAACTTTTTGCCAAAAATTTTCTAATGGCAATAAATTATTTCAAGATATAAAATGCAAAATTCGCTAACAGTTTCGTTGATATCTTCACAAATGCTTTTCAAATGAAATACGATTCCGGTAATATCTGGCTTTATTGCTGTTTGCGAATTTTCGAATGAAAACACATTACATTAATATTGTCTGGAAGTCGCTTTTCTATTTGAGAAAATATTTTCACCAAAAAAGATTAGCATTTTTTTATGGCCATAATATCTTCTTTAGTCACTGATCAGTCGAATCGTTAACCTCCTGAAAATCCCCCAAATATAAATTCTCATACCCCCAAATTTCCCTCCAAAAGAATTTTACCCCTAAATATGCCACCAAATAAAAAATAAACAGCTAAATCTAGGAAAAAATCCCCTAATATGATAACTATGGTGGTCACTGCGCATTACCGACTTCAGCAACATTACAGTGCTCTCCTTCTTCGGTATTGTGTATCAGAATCATCCGCGAAGTAAAACACTTAGTAAAAATGTATACTAAAAAAAGCTTTAAAATTTAATACGTATTCTTTACACCGGAGGTGGTGCAAAACAGCTATAAACAAAAATCGTACAAAAGCACGGTTGTAAAGATAATGGGTAGCGCCTAGTAGAAGGCAATCGTGGTCCAGTGTTACTTCTCTCAAACAATTTTTTTAAATGAACAAAGCAAATGAAAGTATGAGAAATTTTATTTTTCAATTATTAAGTTATGTTAACCTGCCGTATACGATGCCTTTCGTTGGTGATAATGCCAACTCATCAGTAGTCCTTCAAGCAATTTTTTTAAAACCTTTCACATGTTCAGGGTTACAGCCACAAATTTTCGAAGAGTGGCAAAAAGGTCGTTTTATAAAAATAAAGTCGTACAAAAAAGTTGTTTAAGAAAATAAAAGTTGCACGAGTTTATTTTTTACTGATTTTTATATATAAAAAACAACAAAAATAAGCCGTATCCAATAAACAAAAAAAAAAATCTTGTAAAAGCCATTTTAAACATATTTCATTTTAAAAAAATAGTAAAATTTTATAAATTTGGTAAGAGCTAATGAACAGAATTTCAGTTAAAAATTCCCTAATACAAAGGAAAAGTAGTTTTTAAATGTTTGCCAAAATTTTCACTTAAACCCCGTAAGTTGTTAACCACATTTCTATTCATTTGGCATTGGTGTCATACTACAGCCAAATTTCTTTTTTCATGATGTGATTACGAGCTATTTACGAACAGTGCAAAGACGCCGCTTTATCTATGCGACTTGCTTAAGCCATTTACACTTAAGTTCGCATTCTCTGGAATAGTATCACAAAATATTACGTTTCTTGGAAGAACATGCAGCGTTGTTGACATCTTCCGAGTCGGGCTCAGTGGCTTCCTCTACCACTGACTGTGAACACGTACCAATAGTTTTATTTATTTATTTTTTATTTTGGACCAGCACTCAGGAGTTGGACCCCTACCCATGCCGTGCATTGTGCTGGAACTATAGCAAAGGGATAGTAGGAGAAATGATAGGAGGTGAAGCTTCAGTATCTTACAACACTGCTTTTGCACGTTCTTAATTTTTATAGCAGTGTGCTAGCATCTCTGATATCAAGGAGACGGCTTAAATTTTGAAGCTTCGCTTTAGTAGCCATTTTTAGTAATTATTTTACTTCGCCGGTGCTACACAATACCGACGAAGGAGAGCGTTCTGATGTGCCTGTGGATTGGATACAGCTGAAGCCGTTACTGTTCAGTGACCAGTGACTATGCCTTCGCCACTGAAACCTTCAGACTACAACTGACACAAAGTCACACACAAATGCAGATCAGAAAAAATGCAAAACTCCATATGTATGTATGTATATACCATGTTTTACATTTACTTCTGCTTACATGGGCACGACCGCTAAAGAGGAATTATTAATTTTTTAATAATTTTAAATCACTTTATGCGAAGCCTAAAAAATTATAAAAAATGTTGCCAAACGAACAATTATGACGCTGTTCGTAATTTTCGCGATTTTTGTTAAAAAATTTTAAAATAAGAAAATTTGCAACGCATTGATTACTCGACAAAGTTGCGGAAAATGTCCCAAGAATATTAAAAAAGTCGTAAAATTAGACGTGTTTAAAAAATTCTCACAAAAATTCCCAGACTGGAAAAAAATAATAAAAGTGCGAATTTAGTTCACGTGCGCATGCTCCCAAAAACCGATTGAGAATTGCCAAATCTTTTATTTATTTCACTGTAACAAAAAAAGCAACTCAACGAATAAAAAATTAATATCTCTTTCTATACTTATAACAAGGAAAAATTTTACAATGAATGTCAGGAAAATAAAATTGCTAAGGATTTTAAATGTTTATAAATTTAAAAATTTCTGTACGATTATTCATTTAGTAAAACAAACACTAGTCCGGTACCATAAAAATTTATGAGAGTCTGAGAGTCGTAGGCTCAATCCCATTTTTGGGTTTTGGCAATCGCTTTGCCAAATTTCTTCAAATATATTACGTATTTTATGTCATCCTGTCTTCTGTGACAAACTAAAAATTTTTACTTGTTCATTTTAAGAAAAAGAAAACATCTCAACACAATTTTTATTTTCAAAACATTTCCATTTGAAAATTTAATAAAAAATATATGAAGCAGAATACAAAAAACTAAATTAGAAGTGCAATTCTACGAAATTTTTTGAATAATAATAGAAATAATCGTCGTTAATAACGCCATAATTACCGAATGAACGGTGTGATTTGTCTAAGATTTTCAAATACTAGTACATACTTATATATTCAGAGTCGAAAACGAAACGAAAATAATAATGCGCTATTCAAATTTCCTTAGAGCCAAAGAGATATCACCTCCCATACAAAGTAAATATTCCTTAAAAACTGACAACGGCCGTAGGCCCAGAAAAGCGCATATAAAGCAAAAAAAATAAAATAAAAACATCAAGGGAATGAAAATCCTGTAGGTTTAAAAAAAGGGATTTCAACTGCTACCTCCAAGATTATAGTTACTCTTGAGAATTGTTTTCGCCATCATCATTAAGGAATCACAAGAATAGTAGTGTTTGTTTGTGGCATGTTTTCCGCATATCTTTTTTTGTGTGTATTTCCAAATTTTAGAGTCGTATTTATAAATGTATGTATAGAGTCAAAATCCTGCAATTTTTTTTGAAAATATTTTTAAAAACCCCACATAAGAGAGCCTTTTGAAAGTACATATAAAGAAATTATCACTACAGAAAAATAAGCAATTTCTTTAAATTTTTATTATTAAAGACTTTTAAATCGAATAACAAAATGATTGTTGTATAAAGAAAATTTTTGAAGAACCTTTATAAGTCTTTTGTTGTATCTTTCGCAATTCTCGAATATTTTTTTTGGAAGTTCTTGTATCCACATATGGAATTTCTTAGCTTTCTTCGGGAATTTGCCAAAAGATTTTGTTGTTAGCACCATATGAAATGTACATATATACCAACTATAACTAAAATTCAAAATTAATTTATTTTAGCTTGTTACGAAGAACATTGATTAATAAAATTGAAACCGGACAGAATATAGTCGAGCGCCTACAGAAATTGTCATAAATTACGTCATAAAATATCTAATTCCTAGCATCCAGTTAGCTGATACTAGAATTAAAATGTTGAACGAGGTTTTCAGCTTTTAATTAGAGGCGATAATGGATTAAAAATTGTTTTTGCATAAGGGTTGTAAAAACACAAGTATAATAAAGCTCATGTAGAGCGATTGAAAGTGGATTATTAGCAAAATATATTCGGTATATTTTTATCAAATGTCAAAAGAAAATTTTTAATGAGCACGATCAGACCTGGATTCTCAAGAAGGGCACTGCAGTTTTTACATCACTTATTAAAAACATTTTCATTTTATTGTTCTCCTTGAAAGTACTGTAAAATGTATTTCTGGCGGAACATTGACATAGTCACCAGCACTATTGGCTTACTGTACCACAGACAATGAATTTTACGATAGACGTCTAACATGTTCATGTCATTGAAAGTCCACTACTGGCGTTAGTCCTATTTACTGAATAGTAGTAGTAGTATGAGGTTGTTGTGGTATAATACAAGAGACTGGCTGGTGTTTTCTTTTCGAAAAGAAATGTAACATAAATGTTACATATGATTGCAAATTTTTAAATACATACCTGATTTTTAAGAAGTGTTGCGGCATAGAACAATAAAGTAAAATTATTCCAAAAAAATGAGCGCAGGGAAATAAAATATCTTGTCAAAATTGAATACGTTCCCTTGACATCATAGGCGCTGCAACACTGTTATAAACAAAAAACTTGCAAAATCAGATTTGTAAGATAGCAAAGTTTGCCTCTGTTTTTTCCTTCATCTCATTCACTATCCTTGCCCTAGAAAATAAATATACTAGTGAAATGCAAAAACTATATAATTATTACGAGAGACGAACTAAAACCTATTTATTTTTTTCGAAACAATAAAAAAACCAGCTGCACTTATGGCGCTTTAATTAAAATTAATGTTGAACATGTAAATAGAAAATAAAGAAATATAAACGGCAGAGTAAATGCAGAATATAAGGTTAGGTAAGGTGGCGGACACTCCTCTAAGGGGAAGATCGCACTTAGGCCAGCGGTTCGGCCCATTATGATTCACCGACTTATTCAAACCGTGGGATCAGCCAGTCTCCATATGAAACCATCCAAACGCCAATGCAGCATATTACTCAGAAATAAGAGACGCGTTATCCTTTCTTCTCTCCTACAGGAAAACTACTGGCTGAAATTAAAGAGATTTGTGAACGACGCTTTTCGTTATTTATCTAAACAATAAATTTGCAGAGCACGTGTACCGTTGCTTCATACTCAGACCACAGAAAGGTGTTAGAAGCATGTTACTGCTCCAAGAATTCTAGTTCAGCCCGAAATGATCAGCGAGAAAATAGTTAATCAGTTGTAGGTTGTTGCTATTGAAATCATTATACGAAAAAGGTTCAAAGAAATTTTTAGATTTTTAATATATAAGAAACGTTTAAGAAACGAAATATAAAAAATATTTGTCATTAACGAAGTTCTGTTTTATTACTTACAGGCATTTTAAATACAGAAATTAAATTAAACTGAAAAAAATCCATTCAGCCCACTAAACGCTCCAACAAAAAAAAAAAAAATAAAAAATGAACGGGTAATACCAACAAAACAGAGAAAGAGCAAAAATCACAAATTTTAAAATGGATTTAACAAAAGAAATTATTGACTTCACAGATATAAAAAGTAGCGAAGCGAAAATATTAACGAGTGAGGATTTTGGCATTTTCCATAATACAGAAAAGAAAGGCCAAGTGGTAGAAGATTCCTCTTCAATAACCAATGTCGAACAAAATACTGAAAAACTAGACAATAAAATGGCTAAGGAACGTATGCAGAAGCCCACAACACCCCAACTTATAGAAAATTCAGCCAATGTGTCCAGGTTAAAACCAAATTTGGCAGGTGATATGTCGCCACCTCCCAGACCTTTAACTTCAAGCGAAGTTGTTGGGTTTATAACAACATTGGAGGATCCTGAAATGCAATTGGATCCCACGGTAGTGCTTAACAAATCCAGATCTTTACCGGCATCGCCTAACCACTTAAAAACAACACACATGGCCGATTTATTTACATTTAAGCCTGACAAGCTGCCCATTAAACCAACCGCGTTTATTCGCGATAAAAAATTGTCAAACATCATCAAATCTAATGCCGAGACACTCAGCAGAAATAATCAGCAATTCTGTTTGCGGTGGAACAACTATCAGACAAATCTAACCAACGTGTTCGATGAACTCTTGCAAAGCGAATCGTTCGTGGATGTAACGCTGGCCTGCGAAGGCCAATCTATAAAGGCACATAAAATGATTTTGTCCGCTTGCTCCCCATATTTTCAAGCTTTATTTTACGACAATCCCTGTCAACATCCCATTGTCATAATGCGCGATGTGCGATGGCAAGAGCTGAAAGCTTTAATGGAGTTCATGTATAAGGGTGAGATTAATGTTAGCCAGGAGCAAATAAATCCCCTGCTCAAAGTTGCCGAAATGTTAAAAATTCGCGGCTTAGCTGAAGTCAGTACTAATGGGGGTGGCATGGCGGCACAGCAATTTATACCGGAACAACGCATGACTGTTTATGATGAAGATGATGATGATGAACAAGAATGTGGCAAAACTGTCAATGACGATGACGAGGAGGATAACAAAACAGACTGTTCGAAGCCAAAAAGACCCAGAATTCACATTTCTGCTAAAAATGCAATGCCAGCTTTAGATCTTAAGTTGGTTGAGCAAAGATTACGCAAGCGTTCCAGAGATGGCTTGTTGTTAGATGAAGATCACTTGGCAACACAAGCACTTAGTCGATCACCCTCACCGCCCGCACAAGATAAATATGCTGCAGCAACGACACCTCCTATGGTAATGACAGCATCCACAATTGTGCGAAATCCTTTTGCTTCCCCCAATCCAAGTAATCAAGCCGTAGCCACAACTACCAGCGCCAATTCCACTTCGTCTTCCTCTTCGAGTTCAGCATCTGGTTCGGCTACATCTGCCTCCTCAACATCCTCCACTTCTGTGGCGGTCACTTATCGACCACGAGATAGAAGTACTTCACCCTCTCTACTGTCATCTCATAACCGAACTGACAGTTTATCTTTAGCATCACCCACTAACAGTTCCACTCCGCAAATATCCATACATCCATCTGCAACAGCCGCGGCAGCAGCTGCTTTAGCTAATCCTCATCATCCTCATCATCATGCAGCAGCAGCCGCCCAGCAGTTTGCAGCCCAACAACAGCTACACGCTGCTCACTCTCATGCTGCAATGGCCAGTGCTTTGGGAGCTTCCTTAGCGGCAGCTGCTGCTGGTTCAGCATCTGCTGGCCCCACCAGCAGTGGCGGTTCATCCTCCCATCACGACGACATGGAAATCAAACCCGAAATAGCTGAAATGATACGTGAAGAGGAACGGGTAAGTCGGACTTTATTTATATTTAGCTTTCTTTTAAAATCATTAAATCAATGCAATTTACCAATCCAGTTTAATTCATTTACGAGCATGTAGGTACTTATTTTTCTACAAATTATCTAAACAAACATTTTTCATTTGGTTCACGAGTGTTGCATGTAGACGGTTATTGTTATTAAATAATAATGTAAGGACGGACAGACTGACAGTTAGATAAACTTGCTAGCTTGAAGTAATTTTGTCATTAACTTGAAATTATTTCCACACACAACTAACGCACTTAATGCCACGCCAAAGTATGTATGCTCAAGTATTTAACGGAGGTCTTACAAACGCACACACGCACACATATAAGCAATGACTGACAGGCAGACGGACAGATGAGTGCACACAAACGTCATTTGTTACAAAGATTTCAAATTTATCGACTTTTCAAAGCAATTGTTCGTCAGCCTGTGTAGTGTGTTTGTGTGTGTGCATTATTTAAACAAATACTGCTGCACAAAACCTGTACTATTTTTTATTTTTTTTAAATTGTAAACAATTTTTTAAAGTCGCTAATGCAACAACAATGAATGGCGAAGGGAAATTAAAACGAACAACAACAGCAGAAACAATCATAAATAAAATCAGAGGAAAACGCAATTAACTTTTGTACTTATTTAACTACCAAACAAACAAATAAATAAATAAAAAAAGGTTTCGATTAAGTTTTCAACGCAGACTATTTTCAACAACAACAACAAACGTTAACATATTTTTTCACAACATCTTGTGCTGTACTTATTTATTTATTTATTCACACAGCTTCATATTAATTGAAATTATTTTCAAATTTCCAAATATCTTTTTGTGACACTTATCCATCCAACAAATCCATACATATGTATGTGTTCGTATGTATGTATCTTCGCTTCAATATAATACAGTTTGGAAATTTTTTAAAGAGCGATTGAAATATACATACATAGGTATTAAAAAAAGGGTGTCATTTGGTGGGGTGTCCTGAATTCTAAAAATACATAATTCTATTTGGGTCTACGAACAACAAGGATATACATCCGTACACCGTATGTACGTTGTTATGTATACTATACAATACCTTTATAACATTGGTGTTTGGATTAGTGTTGTGTTGTGTGTGTGTGTGTGTAGGCACAAACTCGATGTTTATTTGAAAACTTAAGAAAACTCTTACCACAACGGTCCGACCTCCTCATCTTCTTCTCGTCCCTTTTCGTAATAAGTAAATATATTTTTGGAATTTTTTCGCCAAGTGGAATTTAGTAATAAATTGTTTAGTCAGAATTTTAAAGGGCCACTCACTCACTCAACGGCATTATGCTGTTATTGTTTTCTATGAAATTGTTGCTGTAATCTTGTTTCGGGGAAAAACAGAACGTGGCACCACTTAAGTTTTAAATATTTTGGTGGGTAATTGTGGCCCTCCTCAGTAACAATTTCATTTCATATTTTTCCCATAATTGTTATACACCTAGTGCTTTTTTTACACGGTGCAAACGTTGCGTGTAAATATGCATGCGAAAAAACTCCAAATATTTGTTGAGGAAACCGTCGAAAAAAAGTGATGGTCAAAGTATTGAAAAATACATATAAGAAAACAATAACAACTTATGTGCATAAGAAGGAAATAATAAAGTTGTTCCATGTTTGAAATATTAAAAATCCTGGCCCCACAATTAATTACACATCGGTTTCTGATACAGGTCCGCACGATTATTACAAACAGTAATATCATCAGTAGATATGTATTTATAGGAAATCAAATGAAGCAGTTAGTGTGGTATTAATATCCTCTGTTGATTCTTAGATGCTGTTTTTTTGCTTTTCAAGTTGTTTATATAATTCATTATAACTAATGCACGCTCCATTTCGGCTTCATGAGTAATAAAATCATTTATAAAATCAATCAAATCGTTCTAATCCAGGGGGGCTTTTCTAGCATCTATACATCGATGTCAGCCGTTTGCATGTGGCTCAAACCTTCGCTTTCAATTGCATTTGATAGATCTATAATTTCAGAATATAGTGTCGGAATATATTTGTACATATGGTGACCTAACGGTACACATATGTACATATGAGGGCAAATTCTAACATTGTACCAAAAAAGTACACATTTTTTGTAATAAAAATTGGAAGAAAATCGTGCAAGTTCAAAAAATTCGTGCAAAAAATCATTTGTGTATCGTGGTATTTCAAAATCTTGTAAAAGAACAGTTGGGTGTATTTAGAATTAAGCTGCAGAAAAATTCTCTTAATTCTCATAATAAATCTGCTGTTGTTGTCGGCGATTAACGGTCATAAAAAATTATTTTGGGAACAATGTTCTTATTTTTAAATTAAGATAATTTTGTTTTTGCTATAAATTACTAGACAGACATTTCATCAAAGTGATTTGAAACTAAAAAAAAGTTGATCTGGACGTATAATTTTGTGATGTTAAAACGTTTAATTAAGTCTCTAACGTTTTCGAATCACTTCCTTATTTTTGCGACTATTATATGCCGAACTTTATAATAAATTATTTAAATAAATTACTCACTGTGTTATTTATTAATTTTGTGGCACAATTATTTAGTTGTTTCATTAAAAAAAAAACACTTAAAAAATAAGAAAACTCTGGAATATTTTTTTTTTTTTTATCTAGGACCAGCAGTCAGAAGATGACTCCTACACATGCGAAGCATTGTGCTGGGAACTATAGGAAAGGGATAGTAGGAGAAACGACAGGAGGTGAAGCTTAATTAATTATTTTGCAGCTCTGCTTTCGCACGTTCTTTTGTTTTTTTTTATACTCGTAGCAGTGCTGAAGCTTCGGTTTAGTAGCTATTTTTATTATTATTTTACTTCGCCAGTGCTACACAATACCGACGAAGGAGGGCGTTCTGATGTGATTGTGGGTTGCTATCAGCTGAAGCCGGTATTGTTCAGTGACCAGTGACTATGCCTTCGACACTGAAACCTTCCGACAACAACTCACACACAAAGACACACTAATGCACATAAGAAAAATGCGAGATGTTTATTTTTTATTTAAAAATTTTTTTGTCTGAAACTGGGGTTGAACCCAGGTCTGTTTTTTGGTTGTGTATAGTCAACGTGCAGACTACCATCCATCGTGCCATCGCCACCCTCGCTGTCTTATTTCCTTTTGTGATTTGTAACACGGTGAAAGCAATGACATAAACTGTTTACTTATGTCTTCGTCTAATTAAAATCACACCGAACAATACAAAACCGTACGTGTAATTTTACAACAACATACGATTTGAAATCGCATGAAATAATTGGGGGATAATTTTGGTATTCAATTTCATATTCAAAATGCCAATAGAAGAACATTTTTTTTATCGAAATGTTTTATGTTGAAATTTTCTATGATCGTTTATTTTACAACAACAGAAAATATCGTGTTTTTTTCATTTCTAACTAGGATCGCTCGGTCCTCGAAATTCGCCCACTTACCATTTTACGGTTAAAATAAATATTTATTTAAAAAGAACCAACTCTATATATTTCATTCGTTAACACAGTGAAAAATATTCAAATTCATTCGTTAGAACCTACTTCTGATCTACTCCCGAAATATCAACAACTGTGTATTTTCGACTTCTCAATAAGTCATTAAGAACAATATTCAGAAAATTAATATTAAAGTGGTTTTATTCTACAAAATTCGTTTATGTTTGTTTATTTATACAGGGTGGGCCAAAAGTAATCACCCGGGGGATAAGTAATCACCCGATGTTCATTTGCTAATATATAAAATTCTCGTGTCGCGGTGTTTGTAGTTAAACTCCTCCGAAACGGCTTGACCGATTCTCATGAATTTTTTTCTCATTAGTAAACAGATTCCGTTCGAAGCCGGGACGATGATCTAGTTTTTATATATGTATGTATGTAAAAGAGAGTTGAATTTATTATTGATTTAATCCCAAGACAAATGTAGTAATAAAAAATATAATTCAATTGCATTTCGATAAAATAACTGAATTTTATAGAATATAATATCATTAAAGCAAAGAAATAAAAGCAAGTTTTTATAGCTCCGTAGGAGGAATAACAAATTAGTTCCATTGCTCTGATTAAAAAAGATTAAAATAGTAGATTTACTTAACATCCAGGCATTATTTCGATTTCAATGAATCGGCATCAAAAAAGAGAACTTCCGGCAACGCTGCCATGTTAAAGAATTGCAACTAATTCGACCGGATCTCATATTCGGGATCTTTTTGACTTCTTTGGAAGCACTTTTTTCACTGGGTATATTGTGGCTTTGTTTTTTGTATTTTATTTGTGCAAAAATATATAAAACAAACGTGCAGACTCAGTCGACTCTCGATAATTTGAAACTCCAAGGTATGAAAGAAAAAGTTAAACCGTCGAGATTTTTAATTAACAAGAGTTTAATTGAAAGCAAAGCGATACTAACTTGGTGGTTACACGGTCAAGTTTTGCCTATCAAGTTTTAATACACTCTCAATTTTTTACAAATCATTCGCACTTTTTAAAACTTGATGCGAACTTCCCTTAAAATGCTCTAGCCAGTTTTGTATTTCAATTTATGGGGAAGAAAACAGCTGAATATTCTTAAAAACAACGATGTTAAATGTTTTTAAATTGCTTAAAACTTGGGTGCAACCTACAGCTATTAATTCACATAAAACAAATGAGTATTTCATTTTTTATTTTGCATAAAATACAGCACATTAAATTAATTCAAATTATATGTTTCTCGTCGGCGATGAAAATGCCATTCAAATAATTTCAAATTACAGTGACGACCAAATTGCATGGATTTTTTTCAACTTTTGTTTTTCAAAGGACCTGGGAAACAAAGAAAATTATCGCGATATTCAAATTAACGAGTTTATCAAGAGTCGACTGTATTTACATTTATTTTTTATTGGGAGGTCAGACAGCAAAAAAATTGTTTAATTTAGTGGTTTTAGTAATAATTTAATAGTCGTATTTCGTATTACTTCAGTTCAATAGTGCGGCGTTGTCTGATTCACACAATTCTTACAAAATGTCTGACTTTATTTTGAGAGACTTCGGACACAGTTATGTCAATTATAAATATATACGACTTCTCCGGCCATTTCCTGATCGATTTCGTATGGCTATTTCGGAGGGATTTTCATTTTTGTATATGCCGATATGCTGGCAGATTTCTGATTGATTTCGTACAGATGTGTCTAACTTCTTCCACATAATTTCCATTTTTCTTGTAACTGGGTGTTCCACGGCATAGTGGATTTATCAGAATTGTACATATGTATATAAATTTGTTATTTTTTATATTTTAATTATCAGACAAGATATCTCGAATACAGGTAGCGTTAGAAGCGAAGGTGCCATTTTGTGATAATAAAATGAGAATGAATTGTTGCAATTGCACTGAAAGAAAAGCAGTCGTCTCAATTAAAAACATTTAATGAAAGTAAAAACTTATTTTTCCACTCTACGTTCCACATTTTATTAATATATTAAATAAATTTATTAAAATTTGTGCATAAGATTATGAAATATTGTGCATAAGAGCCATAACAATCGACTTCAAGAGCCGTAATGGCGCAATGTTTGTCCAGTTGATGTCGGACGGCCAGGAAATGTGCGACGAAATTCACGCTACGCCAGCACAACAAAAAACTGGAAATAATAATTCTGCGGTCTTGATGTGCAAACAGATTCATTGCTTGTCGATTTATATTCTGCGTTTGTTTACTTCACGAATGTCAAAACCGTATTGACATTTCGCACCATTTACAAAAGTTATAGCGTTTCCCAATAGGGGAATGACTTTTGCCTCACCTTGTACATATAGGCCAGGTTAACCATACAACACGTACATATAAACATGCATACATATGTACATATAAACAATCGTAATTCGTTCTGGCTCGCGTTGAATAAATATAAAAATTAATAAGTTTAAGTTATTTTATTGTCTTTTCAGCTTTTCAAATCCAATAAAATTTTAAACTATTATTTGACAGTTGGGATATTTTGTTGCTGTTTCAGCAATCATCTTATTATTTAATAGATTTCAATATACTGAGAAATGTGTGTCTGTTTTTTTAATTCACACACACAATTTTATTTCAAAGAAAATGCGTATGGTTTTTATTTCCTTCTTATTACGTCGTTTATGTCTTCGCTTTATTTGCTCTTGAATTCAATGTAATAAGTAACTGGCCGCTCAGGTTTGTGTTGTTGTAGATTTTTTTTCACAATTTCATTCAGTAAATTTTCGGATTCAACTCATTTTGTTGTTTGCATTAAGTACTGACTAATGACTGACTAATAACCACACTGCCGTCCGTCCATTTGACTGATTGGTTGGAGCACATGAAAAAATCGCGCGAATTTGTCTGTTTGCACGAGGACGAATGACAAGAATATACAAAAAAGGAGTAAAAATATAAAAAAAGAAAACAAATAAAAAAGTTTTAAGTATGTTTTCTTGTTGTGGTAAAAATTGTGCCTTAAATATTGCTCTTTTCTATCCATCTGTTTGCCTGGCACACTGGCAATTGGAAAACGGCTGACGCTGTTGCTCATTTACTCATTCGTTTGATTATTGAAAAAGTAGAAGTGTGTGAAAAGAAAATTGTTTAAATTTCTTAATACCGTCGCAAAGTTTGAGTTCCTTGACTCATGGCCAGTGATGCCGACAGTTTGTGGGAAAAAAGTGAAAATTACAAATACGCTAACTTGTTATCAATTTCCTACAGTTCTGACAAAATTCTTATAGGATATATTGTTTTCATTATTGCTTTAGGAAACATAATTGCTGTGCTGAATATTGCTTAAAGAGTTTAATGAAAAAGCCGTCTTAAAAATAAATCGGCTACAAAAGTACAAACGGCCTTCTCCTCTGTAGTAAGAAAAACAAATAATAATTAAATTAGTCGAAAATCCTTATAACACGCATTGGAAACACATTTGTATGTAGTTGTTTTTATGATCAAATTAAAAAAATTTGCAAAATAAAATGCGTTAAAAATTTCGAAATTGAATTCGAATTTTCGAAGTTAATTTAAAGATTGAAACTTCGTGATACTAATTATGCAAAAAATTTAAATTTTTCTGTTGAAATATGGCCACATGCTGTCAAGTCACATAACGGAAATTTATATTTCTAAAATTTATGTAAGCGGCTTGTACAAGCATAAATATTTTTAGATATTTCGGCTGACATTTTGAATTTGTTGCAAACCGCTTGTGTAGTCAGTTGTCAATTTGTTGCATTTGTGAACAAATGGGAAAAAGTGAAAAGTAATGAAAAATAAATGATAAATAATAAAAAATCTATGCTTGTACAAATTAGTTTTGTGAAGTTTGTGTGCGAATGGAAAGAAGTTAGTTTGTCAAGCCGTTTGTGTAGTCTATTTAGCTCTAAAAAAAATTCTGATATCTACAAACGTGAAGACTACACGACTTCGACGAAATATTATCAATTCATTGGAATTTATGAATATCGAAATGCCGAAATCTGGGTATAAATTGCCAATTTTTTCAATTATTTTTATATTTTTATCGCAAAATTGTGAAAAATAATGCATGCTCGCAAATTGCAAACTTTGTTTTCACTGTTTTTGAGGGTCAAAATATTAAGATATTTTTTCATTATGTAAGATATTTGCAACTAGTTTCGAAATATGACAAACTATAGTTTTTGAAATTTTAAATTATAAACTTTTTTCTGCTTCTTAAGGTCTCAGATTCCTTTTCCTGATTGTCTTTATGGAAAGTTTTTTACATTTTTTTTTAATTTGTTAGTTCTTTTACTTTTCCTTATTCAGCATAAATTTGATTATGATTTAAAAATTATAATTATGTATTTATTTTTCAAAAAAATTCGGCCCTAAAATCTTCATCTTTGAAGTTGTTTAAAAATTCATTCAAATTGCACATTTAAGAAATAAATATTCATAAAAATGTAATAAAGAAAAACACACGGAAAATATTTTCTGTTTTTTTTCTATTTTTTTATTATTTATAACAGAACAAATTATTTATCTAGAAGTCTACGGGTATGTGCTGTTCTTTTCTTCCCTTCTTCCTTCACACAAACTCATTCACAAATAGAAAAATAAACGCTACAGTAGAGCTCAAAAAATTAGATAATCGTGTATTTGAGAATAATGCTGTCTAATTCATTAGTTGAATTTCTTTTCATAAAAAGCTAGTACTATCTGATTTAAACATAAAATTAATTTGCAACTAAATTTTTGATCGCAGCTGCTGGCTCGCCAACAACATAAGTAAAAACGTGCTTTTGTAGTATACGAATTCATAAAACAAACTGAAGAAAAATATTGTAACGTGTGTATTCACTAATTCATAAATACACAAAATATTTGATTGTAATTTATTGTATTTAATATTCTTTTTCTTACTGCGCCTGTGATTAAAAATATATTTTATGCCTGCGCTTCCCTTCAGCAAAGTGCCTCTTAATGGATTCCTGGTTGGGAATTTATTTTTACATTGCAAAATGTATTTGCGTACTAAAATCACTATAACTACATATATTTGAAACTATGTACATACTTTAGGGGAATAACATTAATATTATTTATTACATGTCCATATAACATTTAATTTTTATAAAAAGTAAATAAATAATTAAACAATTATCATTTTATAAAATTAAATTTAAACTACAGTCGAACTTCTCTATAGCGAACTTCTCTATAACGAAATCTTCTCTATAACAAATAAAATTCGTGAAAACATATAATGGTACCCTTTTTTGGTACTTTGCCATATAAATATTTTACCCGAATATTTTGTTATGGCTTCCTATCAAGACAAATTGTCCAAATGGGACAAAAAATTACCAAAGAGGGTAAATACCGGAAAATACATTCTGCTTGGAAACTATTGGTACTATTTTTAAAAGATTTAAAACCCAGTTGCATTTCGCACCATAAAATTATACCTATGTAGATAATCGTTCCAAGTGATGTTCAGTAATATAAGAAGTATTCAAATGTAATAACATATGTACATCATCATACTACATACATAGATAATAGATTTCTCTAGACGGTAACAGTAAAAGTATCCAAATTTGGTACACATTTCTTAGTTATCAATGCACATGAGTCAAAAAGTGGGCGGAATCGTATAAATGGGTGTGAGGTAGAGTGAAGCGCAGCGAGTTAGCTAGTAAAAAATAAATGAATCACTACATATAATCCCCACCACGGATTCCGTCGTAGAACCATCGGTGAAGACCACTCTGATGCCACTCGTAAGGACTCTCCTCCTCTTCAAGTCATTCCTACTAGTAAGACAAGTCTTGGAGTGAAGTTATACAATGGGAAGTCAGCAATGAAGTGCATGCTGTTATGACCAAATACGGATTTCCTGAAGAACCTATCTCCCCTTATTCTTACAGAGCTCTGAGCCGGAAAAAAAAAATGAAGATTAATCGGTATGATTGGTTCCAGGCGTATAAAACAAAACAAGCGTTCTTACACGCTCCTCAAAGTGCCGCCTCATTCTGTAGTCTGCAGTCCAAGATCACACCCAAATACCTAACCCTTGACTATTACTAGAGGACCTGGCTCAAGGCGAGGGAGGTTGAAGGCAAGGCTATGTACAAACCTTGTAATGCTATTCCCCGCCGATCCGGCCCTGATCCCCCTATCGGAACATTCAAAAATGTATATTACAATAGATACCGGTTATAAGAAACTCAACAAATCCTACCACATTGTTGCTTATTTGGGGTTTTTTCTCATAAGGAATTATTGTTTATAAGAAAATTATTTCTTATAAATATATTTACTCGTATGTACATATATAAGAAGCTTTTTTATCAGAGGTGTATATTCAATAATGCATACATGATATGTATTATTTGCAAATAAGTTGTATGTAATATTTTTATATAAAAAATAAGAAATTTAAGTTCTATGGTTAAAATTAGTTATGGTTTATATTTACGAAATAATTCATATAAATAAAAAACTAACTTAAACGGCTTCAACAAAAGATAAACAATAAAAAAAGAATTCAGTTTGCACTTTAAAAAGATACTTGGTTTCCCTAATACATATATAGTTTAAATAACTTAACAAAGAAAAATAAAAAATTAAAAAAAAATTAAATTTTTACTTAAAAAAAATAACTTATGTAGTTTTTCTAATACATATATACGAGGTCTGTTCAAAAGAAAAGGGGAATTTAGAATTTTTTTGAAAAGTATTTATTTACTCATCAATATCCATTTTGTCCCTTCAAAGTAATCCCCCCAGATATAATGCACTTCTGAAATGAGCTTTTCGGTATGGCCATCAGCTCGTTCTTTGATTTCGACTTTATCTCATCACGCTTTCCTTTCATTAGTCTCTTCAGTTTTGGGAATAGTAAAAAGTCATAGGGAGCCAAATCTGGTGAATAAGGCGGTTGAGGCAGGATTAGTGTGTTGTTTTTGGTCAAGAAATCACGAACAAACATTGATGTGTCAGCTGGCTCATTATCGTGATGCAGAACCCATAATTTTTTGTCCACAATTCCCATCGTTTGAGCCGTATTGCTTCATGCAAACGTTGCATAACTTCCTTGTAGTAGTCCTTATTAAACGTACGACCTGTTGGCAAGAACTCATGATGCACTACGCCATTGTAATCGAAGAAAACAAAATTCACCTTTTCTTTTGAACAAACATCGTATGTACATACATATATTAATTTCTTTAAATTTACTTGAAAATGGTTCAAGAAATCCTTAGTTGTATACTTTTTGTGTATTCAGTGTTGCCGTAGGAACAAATTTGTATATGAAAGCTTTTTTCATAGCATTTATCATCTTCGGTGTTTGGGAAAAGTTTCTTTCATAAGGTTTTTTCATATATGCGATATGCTTATATCCGGTATAACAAACTAACAAAAAGGTAAGGTGTAGTGTGGTGTAAAAATGAATCTGTATGACAGAGTTTTTTGACAAGTTGTGCGTCTAGTCGTCTATGAAAATTTTCTTAAAATGATTATTTTCATGCGATTTTAGCTAAACAGTTTTGAATTTTCAGTTTGACGCTAAATAAGTGGTGGCGATGGTCGAAGTAGTTTGCACGTTGACTACTGATTCATAAAAACATCTCGCATTTTTTCTGATGTGCATTTGTGTAGCTTTGTGTCAGTTGTTGTCGCAATGTTTCAGTGGCGAAGGCATAGTCACTGGTCACTGAATAGTAACGGCTTCAGCTGCATCCAATCCACTGGCACATCAGAACGCTCTCCTTCGTCGGTATTGTGTAGCACCGGCGAAGTAAAATAATTACTAAAAATGGCTACTAAAAACGAGGCTTCAAAATTTAGTACGACTCCAGGTAAAAAAGTAATAAAAAGGAATGGACACAGGTAATAAAAAATAGTTTTTAAATACAGTATATGCTGTTATGTATTTAATTATTTGTATAATAGTGTGGCAATTATAACGGTATTTTCAAGTCGCTTAGACTGCACTATAATGCCCTTCTTAATGGACTGAGCGACTGTGTAGGATAATGAATCAAGTTCTTTAGGAGATTCTAAGCAAGCTAAGGATTTTTGTGAGTGTTGACAAATATTCAAGTAATATTTTTTCGTCGACTGTTGTTTTTTTTATCGATTCAATATTCTGTTTATCTTCAATACAGCTTAAAATTAATATCTTATCGCAATTAAAATAATAATTAAGTTTAACCATGATTCTTAGTACAACGTTATTTCACATTTATCTCTGGGAGTATATCATAAAAGTACGAGTGTGTATGTGTCAAATATGTTCATATGTATGAAACATTTAAGGGCAATGAACATGATTAGTCCATACACGCATTTGATGGGAACTTTGCAAGGGAATAGGAGTACTTCAAATACAATATACATAATAATATTCTATACATACAGCTGGTTTATTTATCGCTACGTTACTAGAAGTATGACATCAGGGGCGGGAAAGTTATTTGATACATCTTTAATTCTCCCTTTTTGCTTTCAGAAGAATCTTTCTATGACATAAAATAATCGGTGTATACAAAAAGGCTCCTGGACCGCCAATCTCACACACAAAATCAGAAGCAAGCATTTTTATTTTCGTATATTATAGACCTGAACACCGTAGGAGTTAAAAATAAAATATGGTAAACGGTTGATCTTCAATGCGTGCCGATTTGACAAGAATTTGAATCCCGGAATTATTAAAAATTAACACTATGTATGTAATAATACATTTCATTTTTTTTCGGGAAAAAGCACAATTTTAAAATTAGAATCATATAAAAATGAACACTTTTTTCCCAACTTTTCGACCGACACGATCGAACGTTTGACCTCTTTGTAACTTATGAGATCTTTCCACACACACATATACTGACTTCATGGCTAAAATAGTTACTCGTAGAATCGACTGCCAGTGGCTCAAAACATCGAAATATGATTAAAACTCTATTTTCGGAAGATTGATCAGTAACTTCGTATAGCGGGAAGTGAAAAATGTTAATTACGAGTACACATGTAGTTTCTGGAAAAACATGTCATATTTTCGAGATTAACATCGTACGTACTTTTATAGTACCTTTCTCTTGAAGTACTTTTGCATTTTGCGAATTACGCACAATATTTGTTGAATTTTTTTTACAACATAAATCGAAGCAATTACTTAATATGCACATAATAAATAAATAAGTAAGTAAATAAATGAGGAGTGTATTTGTTAAGTCTTTTTTTATTTAATTTATTAATTTACAACCGATTAGTATGGCTTTTTCGTAATAACAAATAATTTTTATGACATTTGCTATTTCATAAGTTTCTGGTCCTTCACATGGAGTAGAATGTGTGTATTTAACATTCTATAATTGATTTAACAAAATAATTTAATATAATAAAAAATTAAAAATACCCAATCTTATCAAAAAAAATATATTTTTCATTTTTAAAATTTATATTTTTTCTCAGATTAAACTATTCAGGCTTATAAAACAAAAACAAAAAAAAACATAAAAGTATTTAATTTTTTTTCATTTTATAATGCCATGTTATTTAGCGATAATATTAATTTTATTACATTTACTTATCATAATATAACTAATTTAATCAACCATAAGAATGAAAAATAAACATACCAGGCGGCTTTCAGTTGTAGCAACAAAGTAATAACAATAAGAAAAAAATATGGGTTTAAATTCTTAAAAATATTCGAGAATAGGAGAAAGAAAACAAGAAATAATAAATTTTTCAAAAAAGTTCTTTACAAGTTTAACAATCGTCTGAGCTCGAAATACTTGTACTTGCTTCATTTGCAAAAAAAAATGGAGGAAACAAAATTCGAAAAAAGCTTCAGAAATGATACCACATAATAGCAATTACAAGTTGGAAAATTATTTAATTAAACCGTTTGTATTTTGAAACTCTGTGCTTTTGTGGTCTAAAAAACAACTGCGTCACTTTTTTAAGAATTTGTTAAGCAGAGTTACTGTGTCTCTGATGTTATTCAAATGTGTTAATTTCGAAAGAAAAGATAGCCGTTTAGTTATTATTCGACTTTGCCCACGTTTATTGCTAAAATACCGACGAGTGAGGACGCTGTTAGCATAAATACATCAGAAGAAATGTTGGTCTGACGGGGTATTGAATCGAGGAACGTCTGGTTGCAGAGTCAACACGCAAACTGCTCAGCGGACAGCAAGCTTTTTAATTTGATTAAACAAATTACTATAGGTGTTCTCTTGGTAATATAAAATAAATAAAAAAATCCAATATTTTGTTAATAGTCCAAAATGGTTAATTTACCAAATTATAACGAGTTTTTAAAAATGTAATGCTAAAATTAGATCAGTTAATTAGGTTTCGAGAAAAAGACTAGTGTGGCCATGGCTGAAGCAGTCTGCACGTTGATTACAAAACCAAAAACTTTCTGGGTTTCAGAGTAATGGAAATATTTCGCATTTTTTTCTGATGTGCATTTGTGTGTGGCTTTGTGTCAGTTGTTGTCTTAACCCAAATTGTACCCTTGTGACCATATGGACACATTGATAGCTTGTTGCTATAAGACCTATCAATGTAAATAAACTTCTCAAGAATAACGGTACAAAACTTTTTTTCAAGTTTTAAAGTAGCAAAGCTTATTGTCACTAAGCATCACTTCAGTTGATGAATGTTTGTGGACAGCAGCGTGTCAATAAAAGTGTAAAAAATAAAAAAATGAATGAAACAAGAAATTTTCAGATGAAGAAGTAAGTATTGCTAAATATTGTCGCTTACGTTATTAATAATAAACTAAGTTATGTTATATAACAAAGCCAAGTAATTGTTTAATAAATTACAGTTTTAATTTTTTAAAACTTTTGTTTGTTTATTGTGTTTTTTTTTTAAATTTTGTAGGTGTGCCCATATGGACACACGGGTACAAACTCAGGCACAATTATTTTTTCCCAAAGTGTAATTTTTTTAATGTTTTTCTTCAAATTATAAAGGAAATTAACGTTGAAAGAAGTTTTGGACTATATTGAAGAATTAGACGATGGAGATGACAACGACGAACGTCAAGTGCGCCAGATTTTTATCGAACCACCAGAAAATGAAGGATACTTTAGCGGCGAAGATGACGCTGAAGGTGAACTCGAAGGTGCAACGGAAGATTTGTGTTCTAACCAACTAAACGCCGGTTGTGAAATCGTGTTTAAAAACGACCGTAGGTTATCTACAGATGAAGATCTTCCCAATTTTCAAACAAATGTAGAGGTGGATCAGATACAACAAAATGTGCTTGATAATTCTACTTCAAACATATCAGTCAATTTACTGGATTTATCGCGAAAAGAACATCCAGAAATTTCGCAGCTTGAATTTAGAAGGAATGTAGCTATTTTTTACTGCAATCATTATGGAAAAAAGCCACAACGCCCAGGTCCATCAGTTAATCGGAAGAGGAAAGAAAGCGCTAACTTCGTTCAGACGTCGTTACGTTTTGACGGATGTGGTCATTACGTTGCACCAATTGAAAACTGAATACGATGTGCCTGGGAGTATTGTAAGTCAGTTGGTCGAACAGTCTGCATAAAATGTGATGTCGTTCTCTGTGTTAAGTGCTTCATATCGTACCACAGCGAACCCAATAAATAAATAAAATAAAAAACCAATCTCATATACAGTGCACTCGGGATATAGTGAACTAATTAATGCACAGGCCTGTTCACTATATCAAGAAATTCACTATACACAGTTTAAGAAAAATAAAAAAAATTTATTCATATAATGTAAAAAAATAATGATTTTTTATTCAGTAATAAAAATATTTGTACTCATTTGACTAATACATATGTGTCAAGAATGGATACCACACAAATTACATACTATTGTGTAACAAAATAATCTTTTAAACTTTTTTGCTTTTTACGAGATATTTTAACTTTCTGAAAAGCTAAGTTACGAAATTTATGCAAAACTAAAATGTCTTCAGAGTTATTTGAATTATGTTCAGCCCACTCAATTGCCTTTTCAAAAATTTGAACAGCTTGAGTGGCTGGAATGCGTTCCATATTTGCTGACTGCTCAAAATCTTCGTTATCGGTACTGGCATTAGATTCATCATCAACAGATACCGAAAGCGCATTTTCTGCATTGTTCCATTGTCTGATGTCATCTACAGTATATTCCGTCTAGAGTTAAGATAACACTTAGTTTTTTATTTGCGATTAATATCATGCATACTCACATTTGGATTAATAGTTTGGAGCATTTCCAAAATAGGGTTTACTTCTTGTTCAAGTTGCTGACGCAAAGAAATTTGCAATAAGCTTAGTGGCACGTTGTCCTCTTCGTCTTCGCTGTCTTCTGCGTTAATAAAATCACCCAAAAGAGGAATCCAGCATTTTTTAATCACATCTGGTGTTAGTTCTTGCCATGCCATTACAAGAATGAAAATTGCATCTTTGAGAGTTAAATCTTTAAAAAACTCACTCGCGTTTTGCTTACTTATAGGACGTTGAAGGAGATATTTTTTGTAAAAAAGTTTTGTTATGCGAATCACATTCTGCTCCATTGGCTGGATTAATGGCGTAACGTTTGGTGGCATATAAACGACAAAAATGCATCCATCACTTGAAATAAGTTCCTTCTGGGGAGGATGACAAGGCGCGTTATCAAGAAGCAGCATTGCTTTTATTGGTAGGCCTTTTCCTTTTAAATATGCCTTGACCTAAATTTAAAGCATAAAAGTTTACATACATACATACTTTTTTTTTAAAGAAAATTAAACCTCAGACCTGGTTCACAAATGACTTATGAAACCATTCTTTAAATATTGCAGAGGTCATCCAAGCATTTTTTGAACTTTGGTAGTTTACAGGAATTTCAATTGATTTAAAAGATCTAGGTTTCTTAGCGTGTCCAATAATTAGAGGTTTTAATTTATGGAGACCAGAGGCATTCGTGCATGCCAAAAATGTTATTCTGGCTTTTTGAATTTTTCTTCCTGGAGCAGATTTTTCCCCGCTAGAAACATATGTTTTATCGGGAAGCATTTTCCAAAAAAGTCCTGATTCATCGGCGTTGTAAATTTGCTCCGCACAAAATTCATTCTCTCTAATGATGCCATTCAAATTGTTCTTAAAAGGGTCTACAGCTGAGGTGTCAGCCGAAAGCTTCTCTCCAGAAATTTTTAAAAGCCGAATTTCGTATCGACTCTTGAAGCCTTGGAGCCAGCCTGGACTTGCATTAAAACCACCCGCTTCGCTCAATAGTTCATGCAGTTTTTTGGCTTTTTGCATAAGCATTTCACCGCTTACTGGTAAGTGTTTAGATCGCTGCTTTAGAAACCAATTGAAAAGTCTTTTTTCGAGACGCGGATATTCTGCTTTTCGAAATGTCTTTCTGTTAAGGGCACTTTTACTTAAGCATGGAACTCCGGCTTCCACTTTGTTTTTGTTTTTTTTATGCCACTTATTGTGGATTTTGCTACATCAAATCTCTCTGCAAGAACAGTAGCTTCTACTCCATTTTCTAGTTCTTTTAGAATTTCTTGTTTCACTTTAATGGAAAGAAAATTTCTTTTTTTATGCGCACGCATTTTTTAATCAATTTACATACATATAAACACGTGTCAAGATCGAATTTTAAACTGAAGTCATCTCATTAAATGTGTATTAAAACAAGAAAAGAATGCAAAAACAATGAATATATAAAAGAGAAATAACGGTATTGAAAAAACTTAGCTTTTTTGTTGACAATCATTGTGCAAAAAACTGTGTTCACTTTATAGAGGTTTGTGGAGTTCACTATTTAGAGTAACTAATGTAAAAAATAGCCAGTTCATTATATCGGGTAGTTCATATTACAAAGTGTTCACTATACCCCGAGTGCACTGTACTTATAAGTAATTTGATCTCACATTACATTGTACCGTACATAGTATCAAAATGTAATAAAAATTTTTATTAAAAACAGAAAAGAAATTTTATTTAGAGTCGTAGTGTTTGTACCCGTGTTACCATATAGACACATCACTTTTTTGTCCAAAATACACATAAGATTATTCAAAATTACTTTTTTTCTTTATACAATATATACTATAGAATGTACTGATTCCAATTATGTTAAAATGTTTTGAATTTCTAACAAAAAAAGTTATGGTACAATTCGGGTTAAGGTTTCGGTGGCCAATGCATAGTCACTGGTCACTAACAGTAACGGTTTGAGCTGTAACCAATTCACAGGCACATCAGAACGCTTTCCTTCGTCGGTATTGTGTAGCACCGGTGATGCAAAATAATTACTAAAAATGGTCACTAAAAAACGAAGCTTCAAAATTTAGTACGTCTTCATGACATCAGACACGCTACAACAGAGCTATAAAACATAGAACGTGCAAAAAGCAGTGTTGTAAGATGTCACATTATAGTATTTAGCCCGTATTTGTATGCAAATGTTTGACAGTTTAAGTCTGTTTAAAATAAAACTTACTGTTTTTGACTATGGGACTAAAATAATAATAATGTTGCAACTGGTTTAAAAAAAGCCTAATTTAGTGTGCGACTATAATTGGGGCCCAACCTTTTAATGTTGGTTTTGAGTTCTGGGTTATCTCATTTTATTTGCTACTTTACTGAGTAACGATTAATCGCTTGAGTATACTAACTGGTATTTACAATAATCTTATGATGATTTCTGTTCACCCAAAATTGCATCATATTCCTTGCCAAATGTAATTTATTGAGCAGGAGATCAAATATTTTTAATTTGTAGATACGTATCCTAAAGGTGACCAAGTTAATAGTCGATAATTAGTGTTATTCTTTGGGTGATTGTTTCGTAGTTTAAAGAAAAACCATAAATTGCTAGTGTATCAAGTTTCTATCCATAACGACATTTACTGCTCTGAGGAGAGATAAATAGGTCAACTAGGAGATGTTTGTTACAACGAGTAGTGTTGGGCTCGCAGTTGCGGTCTTATTTACCCACCCTCGTATCACTTAGAAAGATGCACGGTAAGAAACCCAGTAAAAAAAGTGCTTCCAAAGGAGCGAAGGGTTGTCGTTGGCGGAAGTTCTTTCTTTTGACGCCGATTCATTCAATTCAAAGGCGTGCTCGTGATTCTAATTAAATTTAACTTTTTAATCTTTCGTAATCAGAGAATGGGAACTTTCTTATTTCTTATTACGCCTACGGAGCTATAAAGAGTTGTTTATCGCGTTGTTTTAAGTTATTAATAAGAAGCAGGTTATGTATGGAAATTCCAGTTCTACAAAAATGTCGAAGTGCAATTGAATTGTATGTTTTATTACTTCATTTGTTTTATGATCAAATAAATAATAAAGTAAAATTTTGTTTAAATACACTCACAAAATTATTAGAGTAACGGGATGTAGTTTTTTCAACAAATATCCGTTCTCTAATTTTTAGCAGAATGAACCTTTAAAATTCTAAGCAAATTTTATTTTTAACTGACTTTAACATTTAAAAAACTAAGTACACACTAACACGGATTTTCTGTTTCTTTCAAAATTGTCCTTTATTTATTTTATAAGTTTTTAGTACAAAAAAAAAATAAAAAAAAATGTTTAAGGTTATAAATCAGTTAATCAGTTGTTTTAACGGAACTTGAGGTTTGTTTTTCATACCGTAAAATAGTAATTCTCAAATAATTTAGGGGAATTTTTATAAAAACATGTGTCACATAACCCAAACATAAATTAATAATTGAAACAAATATATATATCTTAATTTATTTATTCCACAGTAGATCTATGAAAAAAAATCAGTTGTTTTTACGGAACATAGGGTTGATTATTTTGTAATAAAAATATCAGAAACAAAGGAAAAATCTTAAATTGCTACGGAATTTTTGTTTATTTGTAAGTTAAAATAAATAAACTAAGGGAAAATTGTTTTTACGGGTTTAAGTCATTTAATTTATTACCATTAAAAATTAAATGAATATGTATGTTGGGTTATGTTAGGTTAAGTGGCGGACCCTTCCCTAAAGATAACATTCGCCACACGCAACAATCCCGATTCTAAGATAAATAAAAGATAGTCAATGATGACAGGAAATATGAGGCGAAGAAACTCCTCCGTTTCATAGCAAGAGCTGGGCACTGCCACAAGAGGTGAGCCGCCTTGGCCAAACCATCTGCAGTGTATGTACAAATATATAAATAAGCACACATAAACGAATTCTCTAGAATAAAATCACTTTCTTTCACTAATTTTCTGGATGTTGTTCTTAATAACTTTCGGAGAGGTCGAAAATATACACGTATTGATATTTCGGAAGTATATCAAAAGTAGTTCCTAAGGAACATAAAAATTATGAATTTCATAAAATTTTTTGTTGTTTATATTCAGAAAACGGCTGTCGCTTAAAATTTGCATTTTAGCTCAAAACGCTAAATACGTGTTCTGACAAACGAAAACTGCTGGTGTATAAGATTTGGTCGATTTTATTTATACTACTCTTTAAATAGAAAGTCAAATGATGCCCAATTAAAATTTATTAGTTTTTTTTTTTTTTTATCTAGGACCAGCACTCAGGAGATGACTCCTACACATGCGAAGCATTGTGCTGAAACTATAGGAAAGGGATAGTAGGAGAAACGACAGGAGGTGAAGAAGCTTAATTAATTATTTTTGCAGCTCTGCTTTCGCACGTTCTTTGTTTATACTCGTAGCAGTGCTGAAGCTTTTTTAGTAGCCATTTTTATTATTATTTTACTTCGCCGGTGGTACACAATACCGACGAAGGAGGGAGTTCTGATGAGATTGTGGATTGCTATCAGCTGAAGCCGGTATTGTTCAGTGACCAGTGACTATGCCTTCGCCACTGAAACCTTCCGACAACAACTGACACACAAAGACACACTAATGCAACATCAGAAAAATGCGAGATGTTTATTTTTATTTTAAAATTTTTGGTCTGAAACTGGGGTTGAACCCAGGTCTGTTTTTGGATTCGTAGTTAACGTGCAGACTACCATCCATCGTGCCATCGCCACCCTTCATTTTTTATTTTATTTTAATAAATACTAAAAATAATTTCACATTTTCAATTGTTTACTTATAAAGTGACGTTTTAAGCAAATTGCTGATCCTATTGATGTTCGAAAAAGTTGCGCTGCTAGTGTTGAAAATTTGTATGCGTGTACATAAATGTAAACTTACGGTTGATCGGAATCTGGGAATAATCCCCCAGTGTTCGTTTCTTTCATACCCGTTAAGCTAAACTTTGCTTTCGACAATATATTTTGCATACACCAAATATTTCTAAAAATAATTTTTTTTATATTTAAGTGTTTCAGCACTTCTGAAATGATCGCAAATTGCAGTTGCGATTTAAGACATCAAGTGTGTTAAATACTTAACAATTATTAAAAGAAGTGTTATAAAAGCGTATATAATAAGAACATCAACACACACACAAGCAAACATAGTTACTTATCTGTATGGATGTTTTTGCTATATGAAAATGTGTTTGTATTGAAAATATTACATCCTATCGAAATTTTCCACAAAATTACATTTGCATAAAAACACAATTACCACAGAATGGTGGCTTTCTAGCTGGCGTACACAGTCAAAGGCCTCTCAGCATAGAATTTTAGCAAAAGTAAATACCTTTAATAGACATCTCGAAGAGTGCAGAGGACGTAGGTAGGCCTTTTAAGTAACCCATCAAGCAAATGTGAAGTTATTTATAACATCTGTTAGCAAAGGAATATAAAACGTTTGTTTGCTGGTATGAAAAACACACTTACACATCCATGAAAACTAAGAAAACATGTTTGTGGGCTTAAATTGTACAACGCTTTCTACACGTAATACGTATTCAATTCAAAGAATGAGTAGCAAACTCACGGCTAGTGCGAGAGAAAAATGCATCAATGCATCTTTGACTGAGTGCGAAATGACTGGAGCGACAGACAGATAGAAAAACAGACAGATAATCAAATGCACTGACTGAGTGTTAAACTGCAAAGGTATTCAAAAGTGGCAGAAAAGCATTCTGAAGTGCCAGTGTATTTGTGTAATTGAAAGAAAATAATTGTATTCGGAAAATAAGAAAAATCCCTTTTTCCATTTGATGAATTTAAATGCAGTCGAAGCAACAACACCAGCAGCCGTAGCAGCAGCGGCAGTATCATACCGCTTGCTATGAAGGCTTCAAAGGAAGGATGTTTTGCTAGAAATTTACACAAACGGTAGAATGCACATGAAAAAGCGTAGCATTAAATGTTCGTTTAGTGTAAAACACAACTGATGGAAGGCAGTAAGTACAAATGCAATTTATGCTTCCTAGGGTATTCAAACGAGTATCAGCTAATCGGTTAACCGATTAATTTTTGACCTACTAATTAAACGGTTCAGTTTAAAAGTGTCTATTTTTGACAAACGACTAAATTAAATTTTAAACGATTTTTTTTTGTCAGATTTAGGACACGAATGAAAATAGTTTCGCAGCATCTGGAAAAAATCAAAATGAGAATCTATTGATTTTATATAGTTTGAGAAGCAAAACCGGCAGGTAAATTACGACCCGACTACTTTCGATTTCTTTTAATTCTTCAATAAGTGCGAAGATTTGCTGATAGACAACTTTTATGCAGAGAAAACTCATTTAAATCAAATTATTTTTGTACAAAAGTATTTAAGACCATCCATCTATTTAAGATTTTTATTAATAGAAATTCTTCTTTTAAATGAGTTAGTTCAGGAATTGTTTTCCCAGTTTTTTTAAAATAAAATAACGAAGAATTCAATTGGTTTAGTTATTAAAATTGAAGTAAAAAAAATTGCTCCAGCGTTTCATTTTAAATTAAAATTAAAAACCAAAACCTCGATTAATTAAACGAATGACGAGGCGATTAATTGAATATCCTAGTGTTTAATTGCAATTAAGAATACAACATTAATATAGGTGATTGACTTACAACTGAAATTAAATCGATAAGCAGGTGACCTGCAGGTGAAACATATATACATACGCATTTGTTTCGAAATTTCCCCGGGAATTTAGCGTAAACTCAACAGAACTTACACTTCCGCAGGTGTGTCCAGGCTCACTAAGCAACTCACTTGTTTAGCAGTTTTGTAAATTATTTTAACTTTAATTTTTTATACAATATTTTTTGATAAAATTTTGCCACGTATTTATTCTAAAATTTTCTCTCAATATACAGGATTGCTGTGGGTTTCACAATATTTTGAAAACATTATAGCACTTTATATAAATTTGAAAATTCAAACTTCTTTTAACAGCCAATCACTGACTGCTGGATTAAATCAATCGGGTATTAAAAATACGTTTATGTACGACTGTTGAAGCTGGGACATGAAATATCATTAGTTTAAAACCTCTTTATGCCACAAATATTTAAATTTCAATTAGCGTTTCGTACAATAAGAAAAGAAAAAGTTTTTCCTAAAATTAGAATCGTACATGACGGTATATGTTTGTGCATGCACGTATGCACACTATAGCACACATACGCCCATTCTAATACAGTTGGCCAAATATTTATTTATTTTTATTTTTTATTATTATTGTAATTAATATAACTTTGTCTTTTTCTTATTTTCCTTTCGCTTTATTTTATTATTTATTTGTTAATAAAAACCGTTATATCTACATAACCTCCTTTATTATTACATATATATTCATAGAGAAGAAAAGTGGATAAATATGCAAACAATGCACATGTACACACATACATATTTTAAATACTGGTGAAAATGGAAATTTCAAAGTATGTAATTATTTATATTTATTGTTTACCATACAAAGATGAAAAACACTTAAGATATAAATATTATGTGTGTGTGTATGGGGTCGCATGTGTGCATGAATGCTGGTTACTTGATAGATGGACAGCCAAACAAACACATCACCGAAACATGAATGCGTCGACACAGTTTCAATCATTTGCACATTCAAGTCTACATGCACACACACGTATACGCACGTAAAAATGTTCAAACATTAATGATACCCAGCCAACATATTGCCTTTTCTCTAATGTTGGCTTCACTTGAGTAAGCTGCAGTGATTGCGCGACATAACTATTTTGGGCCAGTAGTCAGGGGATCCTTTCCATATGCATTGTATTCCACCGGAACTTATTTGTAAAGGAAGCGTGGAAAAGGGATAGACGGTGAAATGATAGTAAATAATAGATCTAAATTCCAGCACAACGCAGTAGTCGTTTTTTAGTAATTCGTGAAGCAGAGTATGTCTAAGATTAACGTACCTGTTAATGTCGTTGAATCCCACGGTGATCTTAATACCTGGTAATTTTTGTGACGTTCACCACCGCCCTTGTGGACACCTAGAAAGAACCTAGTGACTTACCAAGTAATCACATAGGTTGCAATCCTCATAATAATTATGCCTGACTAAGATAAACACTTTGCTGAGGTGTTACGGCTGCCTAATTCCATCTGATATCAGAGATCTTACGGCACGCTCCATAAGTGAAAGGTACAAAATACATCTAACACAAATGACCCTATCTATAAGAGAGAGCTCAGTGGGGACTACGTGCCTACACCGACCGGACACCCTCCGTTGAGGACACACCTAGATTATTACCATGGTACATATCACAAAGATAACAATGTGTCTCTCCGCGCGTAACTTTAGGTGGCAACCATAGTCACAGTAGCCGGGAAGTTGTGGTCCGGTAGGCTCAAGTCAAGCCCGTCGGTAGCACATCAGTCATTGAACTGCTACTTGGAAGGGACCGTGTGTGCTACCTGTTTTTCGTAGATAAAATCTTTCGTGTGACATCGAAGAGAATTCTACAGACATCTCCTCTCTCATGTTTGAACTCAGGCGGTGCATCACCTTGACCGGCAAGTGTCGAGACTCTCCCTTTGTGATCTTAATATGCAACGACTCGTTATATATATTATTATTTCGGAGATTGGGCCGCAACATATCTTTTTTGGTATAAGTAAAAGGTACTGTTCGTAGTTGTAATTACAGACTCGCGTATCCAAAGATCTTCCCTTATAAACATAATCACTCCCCGTGGCTCTAATAACAGAGATTGTTTCGTTTCATATGAGCTTTACAGGATACAACTACAAGCTGTAGTCTCCAAACTCCTGATACACTAGCTTGGGTGCGCGGGATTGCCACACTCCTGCATTCTCATAGCTATGCTAAATAACTCCCCATGTGGAAAATATGTAAGGCAGAGTGCCAGTCTGCCTCTGATGTTATGTTGACGCATAATTTTTGTTGTTGTTATTTTGGACCATCAGTCAGAATTGTACTGGAACTAGGGGAAAGGAATAGTTAGAGAAACGACAGAAAGTGAAGCTTGACTAACTTACAACTCTGCTTTTTGCACCGACGTTTCTTCTTCATATATCGGCATAGTCAAAAAAATTTGGCATATTGAAATACATTTCACATTGTAGCTGTGGAGCCAGCAATTTTCTTAGTACGCATGCGGTATTTTAAAGAGGTTACAGACCAGAAATGGAGGCGATTCTGCTTTACAAACGATTGAACCGTGAAAATTGTGCAAAACTGACCGTAAATCTATGGAAATGTTAATCCCCCGATAAATTTTTAATCTTTAATATAGAAAAGGGTAATTTAATTGAGCTGCAATTAAATGTTTGTTCACCTTATTTCATATTCAGAATTACTAGATGTACAGTTAGAAGCAATGCAGCTTTAGCGATGTGGTGATACCTCCACTAGCGAAGATAGTTAATGTTGCCATTAGAGAAAATTGTCAAAGTTTCTTTAAAAACTGTAGGAGTCATCGTGTCTATATCTTTAGAAAAACATACATCGCTGTGTTATTTTTACAGACACAGTCAACTGACATTTTTCTTATATCCAGCGTTCAAAAGCTGTCTTTCAAACAGCCATAGAACCAAAAAATAGCTTTTGGCTGAGCTGTCAAAGAGCCATTTTTGAACCCACCTTATATAAACAAAATGCGTGTGTTTTGTGGTGTCGTAATTTTTTTTAAAGCTGGCTTGGTTAAAAGAAAAATAGTTGATTTTGTAAAAAATATTTAATTCTTTTATTTATTGAAGTGTAATGCATCACTTGAAACGACTTTCACAGCTAAAATAATTATTATTACAATTACTTGTGATTGAAAGGGGTTGTTAGATTGTGACCGCCAATTAAGTATTATTCGATATCACTTTCACTCAACTGTTCACTGGGTATTACAGTCATATGCACGTACACATACATGAAAAATGCATTTCTATTAAAGTATATTTGTGCATATTCATACATTAATTCAACAAAAAATAAAAACAAATTCAACATTTCACGACTTCCATAGCAAAAGCTAAAATAGCACTACAAATGTGTCGGTTAAAAAGGGGCACGCATGAAAACTTATTGTGAACCGTAGTGCAAAAGAGAAAAAGCAGAAATACACCTGTGTCTGTGCATTTCTTCGGCTAATAATACACGCAGTCATATAATATACAATGAATTACTATAAAATATTTCTAATTTCTTTTTGTTTTTATGAAACGCAGAAAATACGTGTTTTTTTCTAGCAAATGATTATTAGACTTACGTAAGTCGTATGTTAAATTTTATTAATTATATCTGTTTTGTTTTTTTTATACATGTGCAAGAAATGCAAACTTAAATAATTAACTAATTATTTTAAACAAAACGATACGGCAAATAATGTTGTTCTATGCAGTGAATGAAATATATTTTCTAAAATATACTCGTACCCAGTGCTACTAAATATTGGAAATTGGAAACACTTCTGCACGATTCTTTGAAATGTTGCTTTTTTCAATCAGTTGTTTTAAGTAGAAAATTTATAAATTTATTAAGCAAAAATAATGGGAATATGGATAATGTGAATTTGCTTCGTCAGGCAGTAAATATGCTATTTAATAGTAACATAGAGTATGTAGGTCTCCTTCTAAACGGATGAGTATCTATATTTGAAAATGGATTAGAGAGGCAGAAGTTATGCCCCTTAACTCCTCCCGGTCCCAGTTTTGAAAAGCCTATGTCTCTATCTAAACGAAGGTTTAAATTTCATGAAACTTTATTTCGGAAAGCACAAATTTCCGCCTACAGACTTGTTTTAAGAAGTTACATTCCGAACAAAAAAATTAATAATGGAAAAGATGCGAGTGATTGTTAAACTTGAAGTCTGATTGTTCGTTGGGTATAACTTGGCACATAGACTGAGGTTAAAATATTTGTGCCAGTATTTAATATGTATTTAGTTTTACTTTTTCTTGTTATTATTTCTTTGAAAATGAAAAGTATTATTGCACTTGTGCCCACTTTGTTGTTGTCAACGTCATATTTGTCATAACACATTTGAAAACAAATATTTAACAACGTTACAAGCCTGTATGATGTATTTACGCATGTATTTATGTATGTGTTCATATTTCGGTAATTCTATCTTCTTCTTATACTCGTACTTATTGTATTGAGAGTTAATTAAAAAAAGTAGATTAAAGTGGCGAGAAATATATTTTCTAAGTTTCTCTTTTAGTTGGTTAATGAACAATATTTACTCAATTTATTGGCAGTTTCAATTATGTTGGGCAACTTAAGGGAGGCAGCTTAGCAGAAAATAGTGTTTTCAAATTAAAAGAAAAACATGTTTTATATCGGTGGCAGGGATGTGAAAAAGAGCTGTTTAAGCAAAGACTATAAATATATAAAGATATTGCACGTAGAACATTGAATAAAAACAAAAATTGTTTGCGTTTATAGATGCTGTGGGGGGAAGTAGCAAGAGAGTCTTTGAGCAAGAGAAGAGAACACAAAAATTTTAGGCATACATACATATGTACGTACATAAGTATGTATGTAGTAATAAGCATTGGTTTTGTCAAGTTTATTTTGTTGTTGTTTTTGAAACATTTTTGTTTTTTTTAACTCTACTAGAAATTTTTTTTCCACAGAAATTATGGTTTTTTTTTGTTGTTTACACATATAAATGATGCTTATTGAGAAATGTGTTTGTGTGTGTTATATTTCTTGTCCAAAGCACATTCAATAACAATATTAACAACTAAAAGCAGTTTCTTGTTTTCATATAAATCATGTGCAAATAAACAGTGCAAAGCCAATGCGACCGCTTTCTATGGCTGTAGGGTAAAATTACATTTTTTGTTATTGTACTATTGCATTTATGTTGATTCGCACCGAACTATGTATACTCATTTGTTTTATTAAATATTTTATTTTAGAATTTTCAATTGTATAGTTAGAATATCTATGTATATGCATAAATCAAATAAAACGTGAGCTTACCTGAGTTCGAAAACCATACAATTTATTATTTTGTTTACAAAACTATTATAAAATTTATTAAAATCCTTTTAATAAGTGATAACTAGTACAAGAAATGTAATTATTTTTGGTGATTGGTACATATTTAATAGTTTTCTGAATTGAGCATATGTTTTATTGTTTTAAAATTTTAAGTTTTTCTGCGCTCGTTAATTTGTATTTGTATGTTTCCCACGAGGAATGCTTTCGTAAAAGTGTAAGAATTAATAAATTTAGCATCTCCATTCTGTGCTTCTAGCATACGTTGCTTTCTTGAAACCAAAAGGAATATATTGTATTTTTGGTGCAATTTACACATTGCTCAACAATAGTTTTTTTTATGTTTTTTATTTCTTTGGATTCAGAAAAAATTTTTTCGAAAACTTTTATATGAGTTTTACATACTGCAAAAAATAAGTCTGATGGAGCACACAAACTTCCAAAATATAAATTTTTATCGTAATTTTTTGCATGTACAAACATTTCTGATGGATATGACAAAATTTGCGCGGGTTTTATTATATCCATACGGCAGCGAGCACAAGATATCCGTTGAGCTATGTAACCAACGAAATAGCGGCTTGATGTTACTCGTTTGAAACTCGATAGGTAAAAATATCGCATCGTCTTTAGCACAATTCGATGAGGTACTAAATTGAGTTATTATTAGAGATGACAGTTTAGCTATTGCGACATTTAATTCATAAACCGAAGGATTTTTGCAGTGCCCGCCCTTGGCACGTATATATCAAAATAAGTTTTCCAACGGATCTTGACTGAAATGGCTTGTTAAAATGCAGATCAAATTTGAGTTTTTTTCTATTTCAAATTCAAAATAAAATATAGCCTATATTTCAAGTTATACACTGTTAACATATCTGCGCAAAATTTCATTTAAATCGGTCCAGTAGTTTCGGAGATTAGCGAGAACAAACGTCGTGACACGTTATTTTTATATAGGTATACATAGTTATATAAATTTCCAATTTTAAATAATATTAAACTCGGTGCTCGATGTTCTTGCAATAGTACAACAATAAAATACATATATTTGCCAATCAAACAAGAATCAGCGACATTAGCTTTACGTATCTTATGTCCACATATATTGTGCGAACACAAAACGAGCCTTTGCTGTTTTTGTTTGTTTATATGGATTCTTTCGTTTCTTTATTAAATGTACACACATGCACAGATACTTGAGAATGCAAAGACACAAACGTATCAACACATGTATGCATATGTAAATGAATAGTAGAGACATGAGAATAATAAATTCTCTCAGAAAATAAATGACTCTCTTGAAAAAAGTGCTTTTAGCATGGTTTTTCTACTAAAACCATCAGCAAATTTAGCATTGGCAGAACAATGTATGACAGTGCAACATCTTTATATATTTATTGTCTTTGGTTTAAGGCTACCTACCGTAGCTTATGGCAACCTCATAATACTAAAGCCTTCCTACGTGGCTTTTGCTTGAGAGTTTAAGGATTTTAAATTGACATAAATCAAAGAAGAATGTTTTTTAAAAGCCACGAAATTGATTTTTTAAAGGAAAAATTTTGGTATGAATACGAAAAAGAAACCAACCACCGTTTTAGATGGGCCGTATGGCAGTTTAAAGCCGCTTGCAATTTTCTGTTGCCTTATATAATTTATCGTTTTTGTATTGTTTTTTAAATTAAAATACTGTTATTGTTTATAATTTTTCTTATATTATTAATTACGACTGTGACTGCCTCTTCCTTCCTTATAATCTCGTGGACACATCTGTACCTAATCCGCAATGCAATTGCTGTTAATAAGCTTAACTGAAAGTTTGTTTGCTTAGGGGAGGGACGACTGACTATCTGATAGAGATCTATCCTACTTCAGAAAATCGCAACAAATGTGTGTTTCGATGCCTTAAAGATTAAATATTTTCTAACTGCCGTATTCATAAACATTTTTTGGATTTATAAAAGATATATTGATTGAATTTTGTAAGGTAATTTGTCTATTAAACCTTTCATAAATAAAAAAAAATTATAACTACGGCAGTATATTTATATGCCTGCGCCTATACAATAAAAGAAACAAGAAACAGCTAGCAAATTTTGTGCCAAGCCGTTTCTTAAAACGCAACTCTGATCGGATATAAAATAATTATTCGCCCTGATTACAGTTATCGAATCGACTAAACACTTCGTAATAGCTTGAAGAAAAATTGTGTGTATTTCTTTAATATATGTATGTATATACTATACAAAAAGTCGTTGCGCTTCTACAACCGTCTTAAGAGCGATTTTTTTAAAATCTGACACGCACAAGCAATTTTGAAATACACACTATTTGAACACACTTGACAGATCTAGTCTGCTATTTGATCATGGAGATGTAAACTTCATCATTTAATTTGACAGTTAGTAGTCACAGCCTTTATGAGCACACTTGAAAAAATACTCGCGACCACATCTTTAGTATCTATTTAATTAATGTATTGGGAAATTCCACGAAGTATAATGAAAATAAAATAAAAAATTACTATGCGAACTTTAATTATATATTATTTGAATTGCTACCATTATAGTTATTTATACATATATTTATTTTTTTATTTCCACCAAAGATATTGTATTACAGTTTCAGTTTGACTTGTACTAATGTATGAATTTATTTTAATTAAAGTTATAGAAATAAGCAAATACATACATACATATGTATGTATGTATATTTGTATATGGAAGATACATGTACATACGTACATTTACTCGTACATACATTTATTTGTGTTGCTGCTCTATAGATCTTGCAAAAAATAAGAAAAATAAAAAATTTAGTTACGAAAGTTTGCCCGTGAAGTGACTCGAAAGGGGGAATGGCAAAACGACTTTGCACAGTTGGCTAGACAACGAATGTAGATTTTTCAATTAGATTCTTTCTTTGTTAATTCTTTTTCCCAAAAAAAAAAATAAATAAAAAACTTCCCCAACTTCAATTCAGAAAATAACAAAGTTAACTTACAGTTAACTGCCTTACTTTCATTTTATTCCACGACATTAAACCAGGTAAGGAACTTTCAATTATTAATGTTTAAGCTTTTCACGAGAAGCTAATTACGTTCAAATAGTTTGATAGTCTCTCATCTATTCTTGCCATCAAAAACTCCCATTACGAATCGCCAATAATTAATCAAATAAGAAACTTCTGTAACCAAAATTTAAACAATATCAAACTTTTGTGTGAGTACCCTCTCATGTTGGCATTATAGGTAATGAATACGCGGAACGGCCACCCTTGGAAAAATATTCGAAAAGGGAAGGTCGTGATATCCTTAATATTATTGATATCTCTCTCACGTCCACAAAGTCCAAAAATGGTCCGATTACCAGCACAAATACAAACGCATCAACCGAATGGGAGACGCACCATTATACTAAATAAACTGTTCCAGGAGTGACATTTGTTCGCCTTAGAATCGGTCACTGCAAACTCACTCATCAATATCTTCTTGACAGAACTCACGCACCTGTTTGTCCCACCTGTACCACTCACCTCAATGTAGCTCATATACTTGATGAGTGCCCTAATTACAATTCATCCAGAACACGCATTATCGGATGCAATACGCCAAGTGATCTATTTAGACACATGTGTGATAAAAATATTAAATTAATATACAAATTCATAACTGCAAATTGTTTACAAAACTTAATTTAAATGTATATACCAACCATAGAGTCGAAAGCCTCAGTACTCTTTTTTTCTTGTTATTAGTTCTTATAATTCAATTATAATTATTAATATTAAATAAATAAATAAATAAAAAAATGTATAGAACAATTTAATCTCTAGTATTAGTTACAATATTTTAACATTTAAAGACTTTTACATAATTAATCAAAAAATTTAATATTCGCAGACTTGGTCACAATACAACTACGAGTATACTTTAGTTGTAATTAATTATTTTATTTTTGATTAAACTGGGGTTCGTAACACAGATTATCGAGTTATCCGGACAATTCAATGTTTTGGACAGTTTAGAAAATTTAGCTCCGGAATGCGAACAAGCCTTTGTTTTTCTTAGTAATAGTTATTCTTTATTTTACCGATAGACGCAATACACGTTTGTGTATGACCAGGAATGCCATAATTTTCCGTTTAAAATTAATGAGCAGATGAGCGTACATCATGTTCACCGAACAGCCACAGATACGGAGTGTCAAAATATAAATAACATTTACATACTCGGCTTATTTACTCATAAATCTTTCGCTAATTTCTGATCTTCTGAATTAGATCAATCGAAGGCCTTAATTTTTCATCACTCTTATGGTATTTTCTTTTCAACTACAATTCTTGCACCACAATCATTTACAAGATGTGCACTTTATTGTTTCACTTCAAGGACATTTAACAAAAGAACAGTGAAGTACAAATCGAAATCCCTATTAGTATAAGTATTTACATGTCCTTTATAAATTGATTAAGAGGGAATGAATTCTTAAGGGTATTTATTATTCTGTTTGTTGTTTAACCAAATTTTTAAATAATAAAAATTATTTATAACTATGTATTGAGTTTACACAATTTTTTTTGCTGTAATCCGAACTATTCAGTAATCTGAACAAAAGTTGAAACTAGTATATCTGTCCAGATTATTGATGTTATACTGTATATCCAATATTCAATAATTACAACACACTTTTCACAAAACAATAATAAACACAACACAAACAATAACAGAAGCTATGTTTGTCTATTCGTGGTCACTTGTACCATCTTGTCCCACTGTGCAACAGTGTAAACTTTAATTGTTTAACTAGTAGTTGGTTAGTGTGGATTTAAAATAATTTTTTAAACCACAAAATCGAAAAAATACAAAATTTAGTAATAAGTTCAACATTTCCATTAATTTTTGTTTGTGTTTTTTTTTCATAAAACTTAAGTGAGTATGTTGTTTAATTATGATTATAAAAAAATTTTTTTTCTTTAAAAAATCACAGTGCAATGAACGCCAACTGTGTAATTCAAATTATTATTTCTAATTCATATTTTTATAACAAGATCAGAACAGAAAAGAAGTAAAAAAATAAAAATGTATTTAATTTTCTTTCCTGAATAATCGAGTGTGTGGAAAACTACAGCAGAGGGCATCAAACTAGTTATATTAAAACAGCACAGAATAAACAATTGCGTCAATAAGTCTGGCAATAAACATGTGTTTTCGTTTATTAATAAAATTATTTGTGTAGTTTATATTATTTTTGTGATCGCAACTACATTGGAACTAACGTAAACAAATGCAAACACACACATCCATATATACATAAATATGTACTTAAGATGTTAATTAAATCAGTGCTCTGGCAAGCGGTCTGCGCAGAATGGACGCTGTTACATTTTTTTAGATGAGTAATTTGTTTATTTCATTTCGTCGGTCTTAATGTATTATGAATATGAAAAGTTACCAAAGCAAATTATTTGTTGGGTGAGGTCTTTGAACCTATTTACACTATTAAAGTATTCACAAAGCACACACATGCTTATACGCATTCGTACATTCATATAGTAGTATATGTTATTCTAAATTTGAGTGCATGCATGTGTGAATGTAATATAAATTTACACTGATGTTAAGAATTAATATTTTCATATTTACCGAAGAACTTTTGACGTATGATCTTTGGCAGAAGGAATTTATGTAATTGCGGTTTCTTTTTAAAAATAAAGTTTAAAAGATCTCAATTAGAGTTGTAGTTCTGTTTTATAATTAATTAAATAGTTGAAGTAATTTGAATGTTTCTTTTTAACAAGAAATCGATTACTGAACCATTAAAAGCACATGTTTAATTTTCTATTTTTTTGTGCAAATAAAGCTGCCTTAAAAAACAATTTTTTATAATTCATTGATATTGATGTAAAGTCGGAATATTCAAAGCATTGTACCTCTAAAGGGGTCAACTCAAATTTTATAAATTTTTTACAAGAAAACGATATGCAGTAGGCATATCTACCCACTGTAAAAATCTTACATCGTCTTCTCTACTCGCCTCGTGCGAATCGTGTGAATTGGGTATAAATATGTATATACATATGTATGTATGTACATATCGTCACAGAAAATGCATTAAGACCTATCTAATGTTTTAAAAATTCAAAATTTATAAAATAGTTCTGGTCTGTTAAGCGCAAATAAGCCACCTTGCTAAATTGAAATTTTTTTTTAAAAATAAATATATTTTTCTTCTTATCTTGGGCCAGTACTCACGATATGAACCTTACACATGCGATGTATTGTGCTGGAACTAGAGCAGACGGTCGTGAAGCTTCACCATGTTACAGCTCTACTTTTGCTCTTTGTTTTTTATAGCAGTGTTGAAGCGCTCCTGATGTCAAGGAGACGTACTAAATTTTAAAGCTTTGTTTTAGTAGCCACTTGTAGTAATTATTTTACTTCGCCAGTGCTACAGAATACCGACGAAGAAGGCCGTTCTGATATCCCTGTGGATTGCTATCAGCTGAAGCCGGTACAGTTCAGTGACCACTGACTATGACTTCGCCACTGAAACCAAAATGTCACACAAATTCTCACCGAAAGAATTGAAAGAATGATAATCGGCGTTGTTAAAGGGAACTGAAAATGTGAAACCAATATGATTCGAGTAATACGAAGTCAAAAGGACGCAAGAAGTGGTTGTAATGCATTTTTATATCCAACTTCTTTTACAGATTGACAATTTAAAATTCAAATAAAACAGAATAGTTAATTGTGTTATGCGTGACAATTTGAATACAACACGACTTTAACACAACATCAATATCTACTAATATGGTATTGTGTCAGCAGATTCATTTTGTTCACTTTATATTGTTATCATTCTATAAAGCACTAGAAGGGTATGAAAAAAGTGAGATTTTTCATGTATTTTGTAAGTTTATTTTATGTTTTACATGAATTATTCTGCGAAACAAAATTACTTTAAAAAAAGTTTAAAAGTGGAAATTTTGTTCCGTTTTTAAGTTTTCAAAGTTATTTTCGTATTTTATTTATTATTTTATTTATCGTACCATCGCAGATTTAGAAATAATTTTAACATGGAATGGTCACAGCCCAGGAATTTGTAATATTAATTTTTTTCCACTTTTAATTTAAACTTTTTTTTTTTATTTTGTACCTTTTACTTTTTTGCATCTTTTTTTTTACACCACAGAACACAATTGCGGTATTCACAAAGTCTCGTATTTAGATGTATTGTTGTCATATTGTAATATTTTACAGTAGTTTAAAAACATTGTTGTTGGTTCTCACACACAATGCTTTTGCGATGTACTAGAGAGTTCTTAACTATTGTCTTGGCTACAATTTTTGTCTTAGTATTGGATCAAAAATCTCAATGGTTTGGCTGTTATAGGCCAAAATATCCAAAAAAAACGTGACAAAAGTCTGATCAAGTCAAAATGCGCCAGCTCGATTTTCACCGTAGACGTATGGTCTAGTGGACTTTTTTGCTTAGTACAATCCCAAGAATCAGAAACGCGAAGCGCCCATTAAGATTTTTAAATCGCCCCACCCTATTAAACATATATTCTAATGCATAGGATATCGTCAAAAGCAATTCAAAAAGGCTTTAGTTACAGGAAATTAAAAATTTTTGCTTGTCCTTGTAAATTTGTTGAATGCAACTTAAGGGCTACAGACAATAATACAACTTTTACGATCTTTATAATACTTTGCGAGAAAGAAATCTACTGAGATTTGGTACGACTCTCAAAAAATGTTTTGCCTCTCTTCCCTACCTTCCGAGTCCCTACCCGTATACCAAAGTTCAGCTCTATGTCTATGTGAAGAGTGCGCACCCGGACAACAAATGGGAGTGCCACATGCAAAAAAGGATCAGCCTATCTCCCTGATAAAAATTGCCAGTTTTCATATTTTTCCCATTATTTACTCTCCCGTGTACCGAATTTCAGCCCAGTAGCTATAAGGAAAGTGCCCGAAGAAAAAAATTTACTATCAAGTCGTTCAGACTAAAAAGTGAAACTTTAGCTTTAACCGTTCTCAAGATATACAAAAATCATTATTTACTTTGTATGGGAAGTACCACGCACATTACCCCAATCCCTTCTAGTTTTTTATTGGTGATTTTTTTTAATTACAAAGTCATTTGTACCATAGTTATAAAATTTTTCTGTAATAGTTTTGAAGATATACAGAAATTAAAATTTAGTTTCTATGGGAGGTACCACGCTCACTTGTCCAATTCCGCCCACTTTTTGACTGATGATTTATACTAGTCATTAAGTAAGTCAGGGCAAATACAGAAACTTCCACTTCAACCGTTCTCAAGATATACAAAAATAAATATTTACTTTGTATGGGCGTGGGAACGCCTAGTCGGAATTTTTTAAATTTATGTAGCCTATAGTTCCTTCCAGATATACAGAGAGATACTATGAAAATTTCAAGAAAATCGGTTCAACCGTTAAGCTGTCTATAATGCAAAAACATACATAAATACTTCCAAACATGTAATTTTTATATATAAGATTATTCGTCATTGCATTCATACTACCTCACTTGCACGAAATACGTTAATTTTTGACATGCCTTAATACAAAGTATTATAGGGTTTTTTGATTTTAGAGGGTTTTCATTTCATATGACGATATGTACATTCTTATGAATATCAAATTCTGAAATTTGTATTGGTTAAATTCAGTTATAAGTAATTAAAAAAAATAACATTATTTTTCTTACTTTTTCCCGAATTGCCGAACTCAAGCCGCCGCAAAATTTTTGTAGCTAGCCGCCGTTCACAAAATAAGGTGGCAGAGATCTATAACAGCAGCTGCGTATGTTTTTGAAATAACATATTAAGTTATGATGGGTTGCTCACAACACTCATAGTGTTTCGTGTTATTATTTTACAACATACAACTTTATGACTACCTTGTGAATACCCCAAATATCAAAAATGGCGACGATATAATCAAAGCTAATTAAAGGCACATAAGCGTCAAGTTTTCTTACAGAATACCAAACAAACATTACAGTTATCAATAAACGACAATATTGACAACTAGAATACCAATTTGCAGTAAAAGTAAAAATTATAGTGTTGTCTTGAATTGGCGACGCCGTCGAAAAATTAGTAAAAAATTTAAAAGTTTATTCCACCATTACACTATGGTTTTTGAGGCGAAATGTCCTTTTTTTACATAACAATTTTCAAAAAGTAACGATGGTGTTTTATAGCTAATACATTGGGAAACTTAAATGCAAAAAATTGGAACCATGTGGCAACCCTTCATTTAACGGGAAGCTGCCAAAGTTAGAATTTTTGTTTAGTTTGTTTTTATATATTTTTCACTTGAGAAGTAAACAAAGAAAAGGAATAAATAAGCAATATTTATCAAACTTAATAAACTATTATAAAATGGGAAATATTATTAAAGGTATGAGAACTTAAATTTAAAAAAAATTTGTACAAAAATATTGTTGTGTTACTTAATTTGTGCTGTTAAATTGTGACGTCTTTTTGTATAATTTTGGTAAGAGTTTTCATGTTTTTTGGAGTAGAAGTTTGTTTATTGGAATGTATTGTGAAAACTATTGGTATTGAAAGTAAGGTGTTCATGTCTAGTTTATGTGTTTAAAAAATTGCCTGCGGCCGTCTGCAACCTTCTAAGATATTAATCTTTTTAGATTGCTTAAAAATAAAAAAATGCTGATATTGTTAAATTTTGGTTAGAAAATAATCGAAGTGTGACCGCAGTTGTCAACTGGATCTGAAGTAAATTTCTAGAGAACACAATATAACTGATGTCTTAAACAGAGCTATGGATTCGTCTGACCGTTTTTATCTAGTGTCTATTTGAAGAATCATTACTCATCAAAAAAAAGTTGCCTTTTCCAAGAGAAGTTATTTCTCTTTTAAAGGTCCCAGAGACTCCTGAATGTGTGTTTCAATCTACATCAAATGCCATCGAAAATTATCATGATTCTGATTCTGAAGAAGAAAAGATTTCATTTGAAATTAATTTGGAATTAGAAGCTGATGAAACATTGAAAGACTTTGATGAATTTTAATTTTGCTGTACTGTACATAATTTTTTTTTCTATTTGTTGAATTAATAGAAAGTAATGTAATTAAATACTAACACAGAAAAAATTTGGTACATACATATATATCATGAATCATTTTTCTTAGTTTTAATTCATTTTATTTAATAAATATTAGTGTTTCATAGTAAAAAGATATATATTTTGGGCCAGCGAAGCGAACCGGGCTCAACTAATGATTTATAAAATATATGCCATATTTTCAATAAATGAATTCAAAATATCACAAATTACTTTTTTTACTTTATGTACAAATTATTTTAAAAATTAATCATACTTTTACAGCTCTGGTCGCAAGCATTATATTGAAAATGGCCGACAACTTTTAAATTTTTAAATTGGGTGTGGTAATAAGGTCGACATTATATTTTTATCCAAAACTTTAATGTCAAATTAATAATTAAACTAAACTCAATTTCAAGTCGTAATTTTTCCTCAGACACACAATTTATTTATCCACGAAGAAGTGGGCGTGGCATCGTCCAATCGACTTCAAATATTTACTGACGTTTTAATTGGCCTTATACTCAATTCCACTACATTTCAAGCGTCTAGCTGTTTCCGGTGATTTATTGCCTCAAAAACTGGTCACTGAACTCACTGTGCATTATGTCAAAATTTATAAAAATGTTTGCATTTTTTTAACTGTACTCATACGCTAAACACTAAAATTTCTCCAAGTGGAAGTAGCGAATTCTGTTGTAATCTTCATCATGTACAGTTCTGTTCCTAAAATTACACCATCCGTATATTCACATTAAAATTACACACACAGCGAAAAAAATAATAAAATAAATAAAATTTATCTTTCTTATTTATTTAAACACAATAAAATTATTGTTTATTCCTGGTTTTCTTTGAAGTTGGTTGGCTGTACTTCAGATGCAGCAACTCTTTGTTTTTGAACTTTTCGAAAACTTTATTATAAAGTACGAGATGTCGGCACCCTTCCTTAAACAAATGCAGCATAATTAGTTTCATGTTGTGTACAACAGTTTCGAGTAAAACGTATTAAATACGGTTGTATTTCATTTGACATATTTCCAGTAGGGTGTCTTCAATTCGCTTCCAATCGACGTCAAATTATTGTTTGTGTTTAGCATTTGTTTCACTATTTATTTGTTTACATTTTTCAAATAGATTGTGTTTTTTTATTACTTTACGAATTTTAACACATCTGCTTGAATGCATTAAAACGTGTTAAAGCATTGTGTGTGTGTGTGTGTGTATGTTTTTATATATCAGTTTGATATGACAAGATACAAGAACTGCATGCAGTTGTGTCTGTCGTATTGACTTTGGTTTAAGGCTTGATATTACAAACGCATTCATACTACTCCTCTCAAGCGCAGTCATGTCCGTATTGCTCAATTTGCGTGTGAATGTGTGTAAGTTTACAATGTGCATTCATCAATATTTAATAGTTTATTATAAGAAAATGGAGAAATATGTATATAAAACGAAAAGAAAAACAATAAAATATAAATAAAGATACGCTTGCACACACTCAGCATTGCATTGGACTTCTAATACGAGGATGGATACACAATAACCGGAAAGACCATGTCTCATTTTATATCCATAATTAAAAAAAATATTTCTTAATGTTCTTTTTAAATTCTTTACATTTATGCTAATGTACCGTTGTGAGCAAACTAAAAAGTACATTTTTATGAAAATCTGCCTTTTAAGAGAAATTCGGCCTTTTTTAAAAATTTATATTTTATTACAGGGATTTGAATAAAGACACAAATAAGTGAATGTTGGGAGATAAATTGAATCTGAAATTGAGCTGAAGTATTCACCACCACATTATCACTAATAACAAAGAAATCAATTAGAGAGGGGTTTTTCCATAAGACAAATCATAGTGAGGCGTGTATAATTTTGCTGGAACGTGTATTTTGATACTGTTCATCATACTCAATCAATAAGTCGATTTCGAATATTTTCTAACTTAGGGCTTTCTTGAATTCATATAATATAATAAAAAATATTAAGAATAGAATTTAATCGAATTGTAGTTATGAAATTGATGAAATATTTGTCGTGTTCAAGTTCACAGTTAATTTATAATATCATCTATTTCACCCGTCACAGCTTAGGAAATTGTATAAGAGAATAATCGTTACTGTCTACATACTATTAACAAAGGTTGTCAGCTTTTGTTATTTTTTATATTATAGTAAAGATCATACTTCATATATTCCCAAAGGACAATATCAATACTCAACTAGTGTTCGACAATAACTGTTGTTTTTTCTCTAATTCAAATCAGGAATGTAATTTCTTCACAATATTGTGATAAATCAACTGTGAACTTGAACACGACAAATATTCCATCATTATTAAATAAAGATTTAACAAGAGAGCAATACATATACAAATATAGATATACAAAATAATTAATCTGAGAAAAAAGAACAAAAGAAGTCACTATGACAACGCACTTAAATCTCGGCATTTAACAGTATCCAATTGAGGGTGGCGATGGCACGATGGATGGTAGTCTGGACGTTGACTACACAACCAAAAACAGACCTTGGTTCAACTCCAATTTCAGACTAAAATTTTAAAATAAAAATAAACATCTCGCATTTTTCTGATGTACATTAGTGTTTCTTTTTGTGTCAGTTGTTGTCGGAAAGTTTCAGTGGCGAAGGCATAGTCACTGGTCACTGAACAATACCGGCTTCAGCTGATAGCAATCTACAATCGCATCAGAATGCCCTCCTTCGTCCGTATTGTGTAGCACCGGCGAAGTAAAATAATAATAAAAATGGCTACTAAACCGAAACTTCAGCACTGCTACGAGTATAAACAAAACAAAGAACGTGCGAAAGCAGAGCTGTAAAATAATTAATTAAGCTTCACCTCCTGTCGTTAGTCCTACTATCCCTTTCCTATAGTTCCCAGCACAATGCTTCGCATGTGTAGCAGTCATCTCCTGAGTGCTGGTCCCAGATAAAAAAAAAATATGGAATGGACTATCCGCAGAGATGTTTTCTGTCACTTTTAACTTGGGAAAATTTAAATCAAATGTCAATAAACACTCTATCCTCCTTCCCATAACCTAATTTCCTAGTTCCAGCACAATGCATCGCATGTGTAGTGGTCATCCCCTGAGTGCCAGCGGTAGGTACATATTTATTATATATACTGAAGCAATTTATCTCACTTTCCTTGCGTAAAGAATGACAATTTTATCCCAGCCGAACTAAAGGTGTTATTGAGATAAAACCGGGTAATTAGAATCGAATTTATTACATTATTAACTAGAATTTTAGGATTCTTGAAATAAGCTTGCTTCAAATCGTCTCTTAGCTTGACACTATTAAATTTTGGCAATAGTATATGTATATGAAATATTTAACGTGAAAAATTATAACAACAGATATTTTATAAAAGTTGGCTACATCCAAGACAACATCAACCAAACACCCTTCTTATTAAAAAGGTGACGTTAGCATAATTCCCAATAGGAATGTGATTAAACTAGCTGTTAAATTTTCGTTGGAAATTGTAGCACCACCATCGTACGTACGCATACATATGCTCATACTTATTGGTTTGATTTATCTTTAAGTAAAACCAAACTGAAAAGTAAAAATAAAAAATTATGATCATTATTTTTCGTAAAATTGACTAACTGGTTGTATGGTTCTGTAAAAGTTTCATTATCGAATGATCGAGTTTGGGTTGGGAATATTCTGTAATAAAAATGTAGACATTTACTTCATGGTGGTATACATACATATGTACGTTCCTTCATCGTCTACACAAATAAATTATTAATTTTCTTTGATGTACAAGCGTTTGTGCATATTCGACGTACATACATACAGACATACCTATGTATGTATTTGGCTGAATGTGTATTTACTGAATTGTTTGGTTAGAAATTTCTTTAGAAATCTGTATTTGACTACAGTTGTGCTGTTAATTATTTATATTGCCCAGAAAAATACATAGAAAATTAAAATTTTTTTCTTATACTTTTACAAGGAAAACATCTTGAAAATTTCTAATTAATTTTTTAATAGAATTCTTTTTTTTCTTCATACCTAACAGACGTATGTACGTATATAATTATGAATCTACATACATCTCCTATATGTATCCATCCATCCATTATAATTACAATTACAATCCCTTTTTTTATTTTACTTTTGAATTATTTTCCATTAAAGTAAAAAAGGAAAAAATTGAAAATACAAAAAACAAAGTAAACTTTAGTATTAACGCCTTCATTTGTAATTAAAAGTTAATTACTCATAAATAAAGTTTATATGAAAATATTATTGAGAAATTAAAAAAAATATATATGTATATGTATGGATTTGTATTTACGTACATATGTTTGTATGTATGTATGTATGTTTATGAGTAAGTGTACTTACGTATACGTATACGTATACGTAGAGCAAAACAAGTCTTGGATGTATTTGTGCCATACTTGTACAGCATTTATACGTTTGTGTTCACTAACGTACAATATGTTTGCTGACGTATAATAAATAAATAAATATAATAATAAAACTACAGTGAACCAATTAATAATAATTGAGGGGAAATGAAGGAGACATGGTAAACATTAAAACAGAATGTTTAGTGGTGTTGGATTAAGTCTCCTCACTCATATAAATATTGGAAAAAGTATTTTTTAGCGATACTCGTTAAAGCAGATAGACAGCCAAAACTTACCAAAAAATTATTGTTTGGAGTTTAAATCCATACATTTCTATCATATCAGCGTTGTACTTACCAGCGATCGATTATACTGGGATAGTTATACATATTTATATTTTAAGAGCAACCACTCTACAGAGGTCCGTCAGTTCGGGGTCTTTGTGGCAGCCGAGACCGGACCAGCACCATTCCATAGGCACTGCTGCCTCACTAAACCATGCAGATTCCCTTAGAAAACTGAACAGCTTATTCAGTTCCATCTCAGACAGTTCATCCAACACATTGAAAGTGTATATGAGCGCCAGACTCTTTCTTTGCACTCTTGCAATAATCATTGCAACTGGGACCCCTCCTCAACGCATGGGTTCCTATGGCTCAGTGCGCCGTTAGCACTGCCATCAATAATCGATACTCACGGAACTCCAGTAACCCGCCATTTCTCCGTTCATAATAGTGGGGCCGTAACACAAGTTCCCTTATTCCCGCAACTTTGTTGAGCAGTTTATCAGTACATACATTTATTCATGAATATTAGAGGATGGAAACATTAAAATATATATAAACTGCGCACATTTTTCGCTGTGTTATATTTATTATATTGAAGTTTTGTCGTTCTATTTTTATTAAGTTTCAGAATCGCAATTATCCATTTCTGAATGAGGCAGTATTAATATTTGTACACATATAAATATGTTATAACAATGTCAATAAATCCTAATTAAGCTGATGTTCGAAACACTTTTAGTCAGAAAAAATTAAACATGAGAGAACGTTCCAAGGGAACAAAAAAAAGTCAAGGTCAGTCAAAACCAACCACGTTTTTGGAAGCCTCCAAAGTTGCATACGAGATGTGGGGAGGTACCATGTCCATGTCGCATGTTGACAGACATAAAGAATGTCTGTCTAAAAATGGGTAAGAAAGTTTTTGCAATAAAAATGTCAGGTCTTGTGATATCTAAAAAGGCAATAATGGTTGGTCACCCATATTCCCAAATCCTCTTCTGTATGGTTTTTTTTATTTTTTGTTATGTTTTTCTAATAGCCAAGTATACATTAAAAATGCTCAGACCAAGGACCACCTCAAACAAAAAATATCGATATTTTGAAGCACTAAAAGCTGGCGGAAGCAATGCATTGTGTATTTAAGATTTAATGCTTACAAAAATGGTACCGAAATGCTCTAAAGTAAGTGAACACACTATTTATAGATAGAATTAAAAATGCTTCACAAAATTCACAAGAGTAATGTTTGTCTGTTTCGATACAGATACTATTCTTAAAAAAGACCAATAAAGACGAAACAATTTTGTTTCGAATTATGATATTTCGGTTTTAACATTCGTACCGCAAAATTAAGTCTAAAATAATTCACTACGAGGGTGATTCAACGACATTTCCAAATTTCGAAAACTATGATATTCGTCGTAGTAATTATTCCTTGCACTGCCACGATTATAAAAGAACATATTGGTTTCAAAATAAATTTTGTCAATTTCAATAGAAAATGTTTGCAGGGAATGTACACTTAAGCTACGGTCACATTAGGCAAATATTTGCCAAAAAAACGTAACCACTATTTGCGGCAAATAATTAGTTAATATTTTATGGGATATAAAAGTCAAAATAGATTTAGGTAATTATTTATTGAGAACCGATGGTGTATTATTTAAGATAAAAACCTGTTTCAAATCGAAAGTATTTTTAAATAATAAAAATATTGTATAGAATTTAGTGGTTATGTTTTTTTGGGCAAATATTTGCCTAATGTGACCGTAGCTTTACATTCATATTTGTTTGTTTGGATGTGTAAAAGTAATTTTTACTTTATTTTTAATTATACACATTGTGTTGCATTAAAATAATAAAAATAATTCCGAGCAAATGTTATTTTATTTGCTTGTTTGTTTGTACGTTGGCTTATTTTGATACGAATGTTTCTTTGGAATCGAAAACATCCATACAAATATGTATATGTTCGTACGCATATATGTATGTATGCATTTATATTTCTATGTGTGTACATCTACGTACAAATGTATTATTAATTTATTATTATTTCTTTTTTTATTTTTCCATCAAATAATACAATTCATTTAATTAATATATTTTTACTCATTATTTATTTGATTCTTATAAAACATGCGCCTGTGTATGTACTCGTTTGTTTGGTGGTGTGTATGTGTGTATGCTTTCAAATGTACATATGCCTGTTACAATTGTAATTATAAGTTTTCATTAGATTTCTTTAAAGTCATGATGACAGTGCGTGTTTTCTTTTTGATTTTTTAAGTTCAACATTCAAATGGAAAAAGGTACAAACCCAGTATATTTAATGCATTTTGTTTGATTTTGTTTTTGTAACATGTGTATGTTGTGAAACTGAAGGCGTTGATTTGTAATTAAAATATTTTTTTAATGGTTTGGCGGCAGGAAATAAGAAGTAGTAAAACAATTTTAAACTTAATAAATAAATAATTGTTATATTTAATACGAAGAAGAAGAAAACTAATTAATTTTGTGATATTTAGGTTAAATGCAAACAATATATTTTTAAAACTACAAATGTTTTTTTTCGAAACTAAATTAATGGAATAATTTTTTTTTTAAATTTTTTTATTAGCAATAAAATTTGTAGAAGAATGTCGAAATGAAATTTTCTATAAACAACAATCGTTTATAGGGCCATTAAAAATTATTAAAAGAGAAGGGGGAGAGAGAGGGTAGTTGTTATGTTAAACAGTGATAACTTTATTGATAACTCGAGTTTCATGGAGGGCAGTGTAAAGTAGATGGGGGTGCTGATGGCGAGTAGTCAGCGTGTTGGCTCTGCAACCAGAAAGACCCAGGTTCGATTCCCAGCCGGGTCAAATCAGAAAAAAAATTTTTCTGAGTTTTCTGTGCTACAGCACCCTCCTTCGTCGGTATTTGAGCAATAAAAAACGTCGGCGAAGTAAAATAATAAAGAAAATGGCTCCATTAGCTTAAAAATAATGCGTCAAAAAACATCAGAGACACCGTAACTTTGCTTTATAATTTTCACGCAACTGCAGAGTTGTGCAAGAATTAAGCTCTATCTTCCTACCACTTTCACCACCTGTCTATTTCTAGTTCCAGTGCAATGCATTGCATATGTAGGGGATAGCCCCTGAGCACTGGTCCAAGATAAAAAAAAAAAAAAAAGTAGATACATGGAAGTTTTTAAATGAATACGTTGTCGGTGAAATGTTCACATGACGTGCACTGTATCTGGGCCAAACTTTCTCTTCTCTTTTGGTATCCGTGCCTACGTAACCTTTCATGCGTTTACATTTTGCACTTTTCGCTGCAACAGTTAAGGAATTTTTGGTGTTTTTTCGGCGTTGCTATACATAGACATATTTAATTTATATATATATATATATATATATATATGTGACAGCGCATAGAGAAAGGGACCTAAGGGTAAAAAAAGCAATTTTCACTTTTTTTTTTTTTGATGTGGACAACATCTGAGCATCGAATGAGACCGATCCCATGCCCCAAAAGTGTTCCCTCCCAGAGATATGCGCGTTTTATGAAAGTGAAGTACACCAAAGATACACGTATTTAAATCTTTAAAATGGCTCTCCTGAACAAAACCGGTTTTGCGCGTCACATATGTATGTACATATATAAAAATCTACAAAACTTGTAACAGTTTTTAATGTTCAATTACCAAATACTTTTTACAAAAAATAGAAAAATGTTTATATATATACACCGTTTATAAAAAACATATGCATAGAAAGAGTGCGAAAGAGTGGAAAATGCAAAGGAAAAAATTGAATCTTGTCTCATCTATTTGTATTCTGTGCTTCTTTGTCTACCACGTATGTTACTCTACATCACTCGCCTACAAACACGAATCGCAGGCGACATTTCGCAGAGACATCATTCTTAATGTAAACAGCCTCTATCATACCACTTTGTCTACCCCTCTACTTTCTCATCAGTTCGCGCTTATAAATTCATGTCGAATGATTCCTGAGACACGAACAAAGTGCATCGTGTGAAGTGAGTATGACAAATTTCAGAAGGAGTCACAAAAAGGGTATGTTGGGAAAAAGTAGACTCAAAAAAATTATTATAGCTTTATTTCATTTTTAATATACATAAAAGAAAAGAATAAATTGGCAATCCAATTACCTATATGAATATAAAATAAATATTTTTTTGGGTGATTATTTAAAAAAAAATTTCCTGAATGAGGCTTTTCAGATCACATTTGACGCTTAAAAACTGATTTATCAGTAAAGTGATTGAAAAAGGATTATTATATGATTTATACATTTGTAAATAAAAAAATATTAAAGCAGCCCCACGCTTTTCATTAAAAAACAATTAGGAAAATTTAAAATTTTTCTGCCTTATTTAATATGACTTTCGGTTATTGTTCATTCTTCACAAAAATTAATCAGAAAGTTGTATAGTAAATGATTCTCTGAGGTGGTTTACTTGTAGGGTACAAGTGAATTTCATTTATGATCGAAAACTTATTCCTAAAAGATTGGAATATGAATATGCTAGCTGGGTTAAAATACTATAATCGTACATATCTAAAAGTTAACGTGTTGTCAACTAGAAGTGCACGGGTTGGATACCCAGCCCGGTCGAGATTTCTGTGCTGCAGCACACGCATTCGACGTTATTTGAGCAATAAAACATCAGCGAAGTAAAATAATAAATGAAATCGCTCTGCAATGAATTGCATATGTAGGAGATTTCCCTTGAGTACTGGTCCAAGATTAAAAAAAATATATTTTTTACGGAACTGCAATAAAAGTGTAAATTTAGCAGATCTTGTTTGCGATTTCGTGGATATAATTTTTACTTTTAATTTCCGAACGTTGGCGCAGTTAACACTTTGCTATATGTTTATTTAATAAAATCGGAAAATTTTACAGATGTACATTTTGTTCTTTAAAAATTTTATCAAGGAAACAAATGACAACTTCAGTGTTAACTGTATTTTATAAATTTTTTTGCAACCAAAATAATTTCTTGTAATTAAAATTTTTAAATGAAAACCCTTGCGCTCAGTTTTGATTGTCACTGTACTACAAACTTGTCCCACCAATCAGTTGCATTATGAACTATATATTTTATATCACCTTATTTTGATCGTGTTATGCCTTTGGGCAGAACCAGTGCTACATTCATGCGGTGTATATTTAAAAATATATAAGTATAATATGAAACGGAAATTGGTTTTTGGTACAGTGCTCCGGAGATGATGATCACCTTATGAAACTCTCGCACCATTCTAAGAGTACACACGGCGACTGTGATTTGTACCGACAGTTTCCCAGGCATTGGGAATTTGTTAAGTTAAGAGGCCATTAATCTGTAACACACATTCAAGGCATCCATCTTTTAAGGTGCTGAGAAGAATTCCCCACCCCTACACCGATATGTTAGACAAACTATGTTCGCTATTTTAAAATTTCTTTGTTTTTTTTGTTTTTGCACCTTAAATCCAATATGTTTTTAGCAGTTAAATTGGGGATAAGTATTTACAATTCATAAATAATTTTTAGTATATGAATATATACGAGGTTTGTTCAAAAGAAAAGATGAATTTTGTTTTCTTCGATTACAATGGCGTGATGCATCGTGAGTTCTTGCTAACAGATCGTACGGTTAATAAGGAATACTATAAGGAAGTTATGCAACATTTGCGTGAAGCTATACGGCTCAAACGATCGGAATTGTGGAAAAAAATCATGGATTCTGCATCAGGATAATGCATCAGCTCACACATCAATGCTTGTTCATGATTTTTTGGTCAAAAACAACACCCTAATCATACCTCAACCACCTTATTCACCAGATTTCCCTCCCCGCGACTTTTTCCTATTTCCAAAACTGAGATGGCATTTTTTTCTGATGAGTATTTGTGTGCCTTTGTGTCAGTTGTTTTCGCAAGGTTTCAGTGGCAAAGGCATTGTCACTGGTCACTGAACAGTAACGGCTTCAGCTGTATCCAATCCACAGGCACATCAGAACGCCCTCCTTCGTCGGTATTGTGTAGCACCGGTGAAGTAAAATAATTACTAAAAATGGCTACTAAAAACGAAGCTTCAAAATTTAATACGTCTCCTTGACATCAGAGATGCTACAACACTGCTATAAAAACAAATTACGTGCAAATAGCAGTGCTGTAAGATGGTGAAGCTTCACCTCCTATCATTTCTCCTACTATACCTTTCCTCTAGTTCCAGCTCAATGCACCGCATGTATGGGGGTTATCTACTGAGTGCTGGTCCAAGATAAAATAAAAAACTAAAGAGACTAATGAAAAGAAAGCATTTTACCGCAATTGATGACATAAAGTCAAAATCGAAGAATGAGCTGATGGCCATACTTCGAGGATTGGAAGAAGCGTTGGCTTAAGTGCATTAATCTGAGAGGGATTACTCTGAAGGGGACAACATGGATATTAATGAATAAATAAATACTTTTAAAAAAATTCAAAATTCACCTTTTCTTTTGAACAGACCTCGTATGTATGTATGTAATTGTGTGTGTAAATACGAATGTATGTAAATACGAATGTATGTAAATACGAATGTGTATAATTCAATGTGTTTACTTCAATTTGTGGTTATTGTCAGTGTATATTACGCTTTTTGTTTTTATTTGCTGCTCTGCTGTTGCAAAGAAATCAACAACAATAACAACACAAGCAAATAAAAAACAAAAATCGTTACACGTGCGTTCTGATTGTTTTATTATTAATTTTTCAAGCTATTAACGTTTGTTTGATACTTGATTTAATTTTTGTGTTATTTTACATTTTTATTTATATTTTAATTTTTTCATTTATTTATTTATTCATTTTTTTACTTTTTGATCGTTAAAATGTTTTTATATTTTTGTGAATTTATTGTTTGCATAAATAATTAATTTATTTAAATATTAAAAATAAAATGAACAACAATATTCTGTATTTATAGTGTGGGGTTTCAAAGAAAAAAAGCAAATTTGCCATGCGCTTGCGTAAATCAATTTAAATCGGTACTTGGAAAAATTTAATTTAATTTTTTGCACAACACAACGCACATTTTTACAGTCGGTTCATGATTTTCTTACTTTAAAATATCAGGACTCTTTGGTTGTAGCATAGGGCTGCCAGAAGTCTGAACTTGTCGACCAGGACACTTATAATACAAATCACAAACGAACGTACAACAAAACGTTATATATTCCAAAAACTAATCATATAAAAATGAAACCCAACAAATGTTTATCTTGATACATGTATCAACCATATATTTCAGATTTAAGTCCATGTACATACATACAATTAAGCAAAAATAAAGATGGAAACTCACCAAATAATAAAACTCCAGCTAAACGTGTAAACAACAAACCACAAATGAAAACAGATGTTTAACATGTTAGAGAAAACAATTTGTAATCGGTTTTCGATTACTTATAAAAGTTGTTAACACGGTTCAACTTTTTATAGCAACTAGATGAAACAAAAGTTGGTTAAATTGTTTCATGTAAACAGCATAATAACAGAAAGCTTAACATCTGTTCATAACAAATATCAGAAAAAATTAAATTTTTGTCTGCATTGACCTGTATTTAAAAAACCATGACAATTAAAGTGGACCAGGACACAGGGGCAATTTCTCTGAAACCAGGACAAATCCTGGTAAACCAAGACGTATGGCAGCCCTATTGTAGCAGCATGCTTCACGTTAACAAATTTTTTTACCCGTTTTAAAACGGTAACCCCACATCCAGACACATCCCCAGACGCACACACGCACACGCACACACATATGGATACACTCCTAAAAATTATATTGAAATTACGATTTTCTTATACATACATATGTAAGTGTTAATTTGTTGTTCATTTTAACACCAAGTACATGCATACATACATATGTATGTCCGTATGTATTTTTGTTGTTGGTATACTTAAGAAATAAAATCGTATTTTTAAATACTGAAATTGATATAATAAAAGTAAAACGTGTCTGCATAAATTAATTAATAAATAAAGCTTAGAGCTTTTAAATTATATAAAAATAAAAAAGATCGATGATAAAAAGAGAAAGAAAAGTGTATGTATGTACGCATATTTACATATATTGCTGACTGCTACAATTGGTACAGTTCGAATTCAAATGTTTTTGAAATAAACAATAAATTAGTTTTTTTTGGATCAGTGCTGATGGGATATCACCTACATATGCGAACCCGGGTTTTTCTGGTTGCAGAGCCAACATGCTAACTACACAGCCATCAGCATCCCCAACATATACACATTTAAATATATATTACGGTACGAAAATGCAAAAATTATTTTGCAGTCTCGCGTGACTGTAAAACACGTTTAGTTATTGCATATTATTACAATGTATTCAGTTAGTTTAATTATAATGTTGAAAGGACGATCCTTGGCTCGAGGCACTATGATAGTTTGGGTAGGTTAAAATTTCAGTGTAGCTGCGCAGAGAATCTGGCGGGAATTTAGAACATGAGTTTGTTTTCATCAATGTTGATTTTCATGTTATCCCGTTCATGTTTCAGTGATACATATTTATAAATAGATATATCCCAATTGGTTATAAGACGACTGACAAAAGTGGCACGCCTATTTATCTAAAACGCTTCATGGAATAGTGAGACTCACAACCTGCAAAGCCATAACGCTAAGTGAGGATACCATAATTTTCCTGGGAGAACTATATGCCATATATCAAAAATGAGGTACGAAGGACTGCCATGATGCACTCAATAACTGGCTATACGTAAGCAGATCGGCACCAGAATATAGAGAGCGCGAGGGGAATGAATGGCGGACTTTCTGGCTAAAAAAGGAGCTGGTCTTTTTTTTGCTTCAATAGCAACTATCTTAAACTGGAGGTCATAGTCCCAAGCAGAATACGCACTGGGGAATGCTGGACGGTCATAAATACCCTGGACCATTCGAATAGAATGGTCTTCGCCTGAATAGGATATTAGAACACTTACTTACATATGCTCAGAATATGACTTTCTGACACCAGCACATCAAGATTCTGCTGCGAGGAAGAGGAGTTCATGGAACACATGCCATCAACCTGCGAAGCAGTAATATATAGAAAAACAGACTGCTAAGCGTATACATACAAGGAGGGAGATCTTCCAATACTACCACCGATGGAGATTGTCCGGTTCCTTGATATAATGCATCAATGAACAATTTATCAAACAGAAGGGCATGCATGCGTGACCCAACTTACCATTGCCATTCATATCTACAGTTCAAAGTCGAAATTGTTTTGAAAAAGCTGAAATTGTTTTGTAACCTCCATGCTTCATTATTATCTTTCTATATATCAACCGGTCTTTAACTCAATTTTTTGCGCAGCAAACAGAAGTTTTTTTCTAACTCAATCATATACATACAGTACATATCATCACAGAAAATGCAAGAAGCCCTAACTAATATTTTAAAAATGCAAAATTTACTTATTAGTTCTAGTCTGTTAATCTCTTTGTTTACTTATATTGTAATATTTTCTGGAAACTATCAATATATTTTTTATTTAAACAAGTTTTTTGCTGCTCCTGTAAAATTTTTAAAATATTAGATGGGGCCTTTTACATTTTCTGTGACGATATGCACTTAATACAACCTTCATGGCTTCTTATTTTTGCTTTCTTTTTTCATTACACATATGACATTTGATCTTATAACTCTTGATTCTAGTGATGGCTCGTTTAACTAGTAAATCATCAAAAAGAGCAAGAAGTTCACGCAAAATTGCTTTAATTTATAACTACTGGAAAATACATATACATATGTAGATCTAAAAAATTGTTGTCTGAAAAATATGGAATTTTATAATGGAGGTTCTACTGTACGTGATTATGTTGGTTTTAAACAGCCAGAAGAACTGGAGAACTGCATGATTCTAGTGGGTATTTGTTCGCTACATCACTGAGATTGAACTTGCTGAAAACATTTAAGCAGACTACTTTCTGCACATTTAGCATTCATCCTAAAATATTTTCAGGCAAACCTGAAATACGGTCAAATATCCACGCTGCAGCAGGTACTGCCACATGACCGGAATAACATGCTAACAAAAAAAAATGTTTCCAATAAAACTAGTTCCCACAACTAAAAATTATGGACTTAACAAATAAAATAATAAATATAACCTTCCCATCTGTGATGTAGAGTGTTTACAAATAAAGAAATTAAAATAAACAAACAAATATTTAAAAATGTCTCTAATTAATAATAAAAATAATAAAAAAGATACTCACCACCAGATACGTACACTACTGTAGTACAATAACAACGAACATGAAATTAAACAACAAAATATAATAAAAAAAATATTTAAACTAAGTGTTGGATACCAGCAAATGTATTTATTTATGCCTTCAACATACGATACGGCAGAAGATTAAAACAACAATAAAAAATCGTCTTCGCACGTAAATGAAGATTAAGAGAGGGAAAGATGCCTGACTCGTTGGTTGGTGGTTGGTGGTCACGATGACTCATTATGAAGCTTTAAATAATTAAATACCAACAAAACAAAAACTTTATTCATTTTAATAATAATTTATAGAAATAAATTAAAATTTCCACTACTAATTTATGTGTGTGAGTAACGGCGTCATTGAAGAAACAAAGCAGGATGTAAAACCATAAATTGTTTTTATTGTTCAAAATAAATTCCTCGAACCGCCTTACATTTTATTTAAGCTAATTTAAAATAAGGAATTATTTTTCTTAAGAATAAATAAATGTTTTTTTATTTTTTCTTTGATGGAAACACAAAGATGTATTCAAGGCTGATATAATTTCATTACATTTTTTGAAATTACATTAGAAGCTCGAAAAATTTCAGACGCAAAGAGCTTAAGGATCTGGAAAAGTAAAGCATCTTTCAGTCACCACATGGAACTTTAGATAGTTAAGTGCTTCTTAACTTTTTTGAGTCGCTTTTGTTTTTGTTTTATTTTTCTGTTTCCAACACCCTTTTGACTTTTAACCTTCGCACTACCAAACCTCTTTTTATGTACATATTGACCCGAAACCCACCCAGATGGGATATTGCACATATTTTACACAAAAATTTTGCACTTACCCTAAAATTTAATTTTTTTTGCATTTAAATGTTTAAAAATTTTTTATTAAAACTAAGAAAATTAATCACTGAGTCGAAATCATTTTGAGTTTAAATTATAATTCAAAAAGTTATCACTTATTGAAAATCGAAAATGCTACCCGGCTTGGTTTTGGTAGTGCGAAGTTTAAATTGTCGATTCGTCTGCTGGCATTTGAAATATTGATTGCTCGATTATTTCATGAAGATGAACATTATGCATTATGTTTGGACCACTTTTTATTTGAAAAATTATATAATAAATAAAATGGCTCTCCCGTAGCTTAAAAAATTAATGCGTCAACGTGACATCGCAGAACAAATTAATTTTGTTTCTTTTCAACCCAGTCTTACACGATTCTTTTCGGAGCATCGTATACGAAGCGTATAGAAGAATCGCTACATAGTTTCTACCGTTGTACTAGACGTGCAAGATCGGCATACAACATCATTAACGATTAATTTAATCGCCTGCTTCGATCATGGAAGAGTCTACAACGATTGAAAATGCTAGCTGAGTAAATACAATGTGTAAATAAACATGCATTTTTCATATCACGAAAAAGTTTAGAATTCTCAAAAGTTAAGTACACCCGATAAAAAAACAAACTACTTAACTTTTTCCAGCTTATTGCTGATTAAGTGATTGCAAATTTAGCCAGCAGAGACTTAGACCTTTCGAACTATATAAAGGGTGGTTAAATTTCAAGGGCCGATGTTGATTTTAAATAAAACACAAACTATTTAGGAAATTATTGTAATTTTATTTTATTATGATATATTGGTATTACTCAATTATGTATGGAACAAAATATCGGCCAAATGGGCGACGCGACCACGGCAACAGTGGATGATCAATTTTCGAAGAAAATCATCTTCAGTGATGAGGCACATTTTCACCTCAGTGGATTCGTCAATAAACAGAATTGGCGCATTTGGGCGAATGAGAATCCAAGAGTGATTGTCGAAAAACCAATGCACCCACAAAGAGTGACTGTTTGGTGCGGTTTATGGGCTGGCGGCATCATCGGGCCGTATTTTTTCCAAAATGAGGCCGGTCAGGCAGTAACTGTGAATGGTGTTCGCTATCGTGAGATGATAACGAACTTTTTATGGCCCGAATTGGAAGATATGGATGTGGACGATATGTGGTTTCAGCAGGACGGTGCCACTTGCCACACAGCTAACGAAACAATGGCTCTTTTGCGCAACAAATTCAATGGCCGTGTTATCTCACGTAATGGCGATGTCAATTGGCCGCCAAGATCATGTGATTTGACACCGTTGGACTTTTTTCTTTGGGGTTATTTGAAAGAAAAGGTGTACGTCTATAAGCCAGCAACAATTTAAAATCTAAAGGATGAGATAATTCGGCACATTAACGGCATAGAACCTCCATTATGCCTCAGGGTCATCGAAAATTTGGACCATCGGATGGAGGTGTGCCGCCGTGGTCGCGGCGCCCATTTGGCCGATATTTTGTTCCATACATAATTGAGTAATACCAATATATCATAATAAAATAAAATTACAATAATTTCCTAAATAGTTTGTGTTTTATTCAAAATCAACATCGGCCCTTGAAATTTAACCACCCTTTACTATATGCTGATATTTTATTTAAGTAAACTTCCGATGTACATACGAGTACATATATATACATGTATATGTGCGTATTTGTGCACAAAATATATTTGTTTGATAAGTGCATACGGGCACGAGAAACCGTTTTTTGCCAGTAGCTCAAGATTTTGGAGGTGTTTGGAACATTTTAAAACGAGATTGCTGTTCTGCTCGAAAATAGTAATCAGAAAAATAGTCTAACATCCCAGGTGTTTTTTTGTCACACAGTGTAATCGTTGCTCAGTCTGACTCGCGATGAATAAATACAATTTAATAACAAAAAGTTTTTATTTGCAATTCCTTCCTTTAACAATTCGCAAGAATTCTGCAAAAGAAAAATTGTAATTATTTTTCTTTCTGCGTGAATTATTTAAACACTGATTATTGTCCATTTTTTATAATTGTATGTCTTTATAATTGTTCGTACATGTTTGTGCCTGACTAATTTGTAGTAACGTTTTCTCGTAATTACTCTTCTCCTGTATCATTCGCGCACAGTGGGCGGCGAGCATAATTTTGGATCGAGTTTTGTTTACTCTTTTATGTGAATACATGTAAGTTTTTAGGAGTGGTTGCTCTAGACGATGACATGGCTCAGTTGGCAATACAATCGCGCACGACAAACGATTTTAATTTGGACGCAGGTCGGAGTAATTCATGCAGATTGTTTAAATTTTGCATCAAAGTAAGGTTTAGCTCACGTAATTTATCGTGCACCATATCTTTACTTCGTCGTTGAAATCATTCATTAGAATTGCTAATTTGTTTACCGGCGCATAGCTTTCTTATCACGTGTACACTAGATGATAAGACGCATTTCATAGAAAGCCGCGCACTATAACTTTAACTTTCAAACAAATTAACGTTGTTTTTATCAATTGAATATCTCGGTTACGGCATATATGAACCAGCCGTGACCTTTACATGACCCCAAGACTATCCTTCCCATCAAATCAATTTTTATTGATAGTAAAAAAATATTTTGATTAAATATTTTGAATTAAAAACCTGTTTGTTGGTTGGCTTTTGCGAGTTTGGTGACTCGCTCGCACTAGTTGTTTTACCACAAGTAACTGTGGTGTTTACGGTTTCCTGTGAATTATTAACCTCTCTCTTATGCGGAGGCCTAGATCGTTTTAAGTGAGTCATAAAACAATTTTAAACTGCTTTTAATGACATCTTGGACATGACGTTTTCTTCTGAGTAATACTCTGCATTTATTCTGCCTTTTATATTTTTTAATGTTAATTTCTGAAACAGATGAGTTTTCTTCAAAGTGTAACGTATACTTTTGTCATGATGTTCCGCTTAAAAAGAAAAAAAACGCTACATGTTCAACACTCATTTTAATTAAAGAGGCATGAGTACAACTGGTTTTGTTATTGATTATGAAAAAAATTATTTTATTATTTTTTAGTTCGTCTCAATGTGTATAGGTTTTCCATTTTATATTTATTGCTATAGAATAATTGAACTTTCTTGTATTCTTTTGTGAACGTAAAATATGTAACACTTCCTAAAGATCAGGCGAGCGTAGAAAATACTGCCAAATCACATGTAACACTTATGATAAATTTTTTTTAGAAAAGAACACAAATAAATGAATTTATTTTGATGGATGAATTTTATTTTTGGAATAGATTTCAATTTTTCCCCTTTTAGATTCAGTCAGTTATTCAAGACTCTGCTTAAATCGTAAAAATTTAAATCGGCAAAGCTCTTCACGCCGTATTCCCATGATGTTGAGAAACTTTATAGCTTTTTTATTTCTCAATTTGGTTTTCTAATTTCTAATAAAAATTAAACAATAAATTTAAACTGATACACTGTAACTACAAGTTATTTGCTTTTTAATATTTAAACTTTTTTGTTTTTTGTTTTTTTTTTGTGATAATAGAAAAAAAACTTGTGGTATATATTAAGTAAAAAATGCGAAATATTATAAATATTCAAATAAATATCGCAAGGTTTCGTTAGCCACTGCTGGAATATTATGCATGTATTTTATTATACTTTTTATTTATAATTTGGCCGTTGTTTGATGGCCATTAAACGATTATTCGTTTAATGAATTGAAATTAACGTTTTGTTAACGTTTCAAATAATTAATAAATCAATAGATTTCTATTGATTATGCACATAATCGAAATTTTTTCAATTTTAACGACGACAAAAAATGGAGCATTTCACTATATTTTACTCGATTAACCGATTAACCTAGGAATCTGTTATTTGAATGCGAATGCGGTGGTTCAATATCTTATTTACATAAACTTTTTTTTTGTACATTTTTCTGCTTTTATTTTAGCTTGTAAAATAATTACAACGGCGTTATTCAATGCTTGCAAAAAAATTATAAAATTACACGCATTTAAAACAAAAAGGACTTTCAGTAAGAGTTGTTATGAAGTGAAATCATCGTATGTGGCTACGCTAGCAGCACCATATATTTTTCATAAAATTTTTCATCACCAATTCGGATATTGGCGTCTATATCTGCTCGAATTTTGCACGAAGTCCATCTTTGAGGTCTTAAATCGCTTGCGGCACATTAGCTGTACCTCATCATTCACTTCATTTAAATTTGTGGATTTATTAAAATTGATATTGTTTTACTAAGGAGAAATACGCATTGCTCTTAATAAACGATATCGAATTAATCCAATCCATAGTTAATTTTTCTGCATTGCATTGCGAATTTTAAATTTTTTTACGCAAACCAGGGTCGTGACTCGCGCTTTATTCTAAATAAATATTCTTTTTGCTTGTGTCCATAAAATAAATTAACAACACATATTGCTTGATAATAAAAAAAATACTAATTTTCTTTTTCAAATTGTGCATTAAATATTAAGCCGCGAACACCAATTCGATCAAGGAAATACAAAAAAAAAGAAACGAAACGAACTTTTAATTTGTGCATTGCCTTGATGTACGTAGTACTCTGTGGTTTCATGTGCAGCAATAATGCACATCAAAACTGCATGACACATAACTCCATCACAATACAAGGCATTTTTTTTTCTTCCTCTCTTATAAACTGTTGACGATGAAAGTTACATGTTCTACACAATTTATTTTTTCACATTTTTTTTCAATTTGCAATATCTCTGAAATCTATTCCTATCCTTCGAAATCGATGTATATTTAAAGTTTATTTCTTTGCTTTTATAAGGACTATAAAAAACGGCAAAAATGCGAACATCACACACACGCTTTCATATCCGCACCTTTTTATTTATCCCAACTAGACTCATTCAATTTAACAGCTAAACCAATACAACAACTACAACAACAGTAACAACAACCACTTAATGGCATTTTAAATAAGAAATTTCATTTGCTTTTTAATATTTTATATGAATTTCAGTTAAATATACACTGATAAATATGTGCAAATTAATATATTCAAATAAACACACACTTGTATATTCACACACACACATATGAACATTTATTCACATTTCCATACAAGCAAGGAAAAATTGCAATAAGAATTTTTTTTATAGGACAAAGTAATCAAGCAAAAAGAAAAGAAAAACAAATAAAGTACGCATTACAGATCACATACACACACGCTCATGTATGTATGTACATGCATGCATGCATACATAGAAATGTATATATGTGTATTTTTGTTTGTAGATGGGAGTGTGTAAAAGTTGCTAAATTAATAGAAATAGAAAGTCTGTTAACATTTCTAAAGTGAAGTGGCTTGTTTCTTTTCTTTTACACTCAAACAGCTCAACGGAAGCCGTCGTTGGGTGACGTTTTTGTTCGGTTTTTTTTTTTTTTTCAAAAAATGCACCAACTTAACAATACGTATATTTTTAATATAAACTTATTTTTTATGAATTACGATGATTTTTTTTCTGAAAGTGACAAATTATCAGATCAGTAGGAACGTTCTTAACGTCATATACACACATACATACATAACTGCTACGGATTTTTCTAATCTAAGACTTTCCAAAGTATATTTAACCATGAATAACCACAATCTCAATTACTTTATTTTTTAAAACGTATGTTTATTAAAAAGTACTTGCTTTAAGAGGCACTCTTTTTAAAGGTACTCCTTTTATAATGTACTTTTTTAAAAGGTACCTTTCCTTAAAGGTACTTCTTTAAAATGTATCTTCTAGAATATTCTTTCTTAACAATTTTTTACAAAACTTACTTTTTTAAAATGTACTTTTTCAAATAGTTCTCTTTGCAAAAGGTAGTTGTTACTTAAAATGCACTATTTTGAAAAGTTATTTTTTTATAAATGTAGTTCTTTTGAAAGATACTTTCTTTAAGTACTTGTTTTAAAAACTATTTTTTAAAAGGCAGTATTTGTAAAAATGTAATTTTTACATTTTAAAAATTACATTTTTCCAAAGAGTACTACAGTTATTAAACGGAACGAACTTTTCCAAAAGCTGTTGTCCGGAAAGCAAAATGTTTTTAAGTTAAGATTTACACTATTACGTCGTCAAACTTTTTTTCTCTACAAATCGAACCACAGTAAAATCTTTATAAGTAGAACCTGCTTCAGTAAATCATCAATAAGTGGGAAGATATGCTAAACCACTATATGTGACAGCGCATAGAGAAAGGGACCTAAGGGTAAAAAAAGCAATTTTCACTTTTTTTTTTTTTGATGTGGACAACATCTGAGCATCGAATGAGACCGATCCCATGCCCCAAAAGTGTTCCCTCCCAGAGATATGCCCGTTTTATGAAAGTGAAGTACACGTATTTAAATCTTTAAAATGGCTCTCCTGAACAAAACCGGTTTTTACCCTTAGGTCCCTTTCTATTTTGCGCGTCACATATACATATTTACTACTGTATTTATAAAATTTTTTTGCATTTATAGAAGGTATATTGCTTTTTTTTATTTGGGACCACCACTCAGATGATGACTCCTACACATGCGATGCATTGTGCTGGAACTATAGGAAAGTGATAGTTAGAGAAACGACAGTAGGTGAAGCTTAATTAATTATTTTACAGCTCTGCTTTTGCACGTTCTTTGTTTATAGCAGTGTTGAAGCTTCGTTTTTAGTTGCCATTTTAGTAATTATTTTACTTCGCCGGTGCTACACAATACCGATGAAGGATGTGATTGTGATTGTGGATTGCTATCAGCTGAAGCCGGTATTGTTCAGTGACGAGTAACTATGCCTTCGCCACTGAAACCTTCCGACACCAACTGACACACTAATGCACATCAGAAAAATGCGAATTGTTTTTTTTTATAATTTTAGTCTGAAACCCAGATCTGTTTTGGTATGGCCGTTAGACTTTGTAAATAGAAAAAATTTTTATTTTTTTAAAAACAAAATTCTGTTATTTATTAAAAATAATTCTTGAATTAATATATATTGAAATAAAATATTAAATCAGTGTACTTTATATAGTTCTAAATAATAAAAAAAATTGCCAAGTATTGATAGTACATATTTATACTTTACAGAAATATATCATGTTCAGTAAGTTCAGGTTAGTAAAGTATAACGACGTCTTATTTAGTATTCTATGAACTCAAAGCAATAAAATCTGAAAGGAATTTTTTTTATTGTAACTTTGAATCTAAACTGAATAAATATACATAGAAATCGCGTCTTTCTAAGTCGAAAGTTTAGCAATTAAATCTTTTGTATTTCGACTTTTCGTTAAGACGACAACTTATTAATTAAAAATTTGGAGCATTTTCCAAGAGATTCCAGTTATCGATATGCCACTATATTTTTTTGGATATTGTCTTCTATGCATGCACTGCAGTGAAAAAGACTGCTGCAATTCATTCGCAGCAATTACACAGGCACAATTGCTTAGAATAACTTTGACTGCGACCCTTACTATCAGGCCTGATGATTATTGTTTACTTTATATCTATACGGCCCTATAAACACATACACCTATGCAAAGTTATTGACGTAAGTGTGTACAATATGTAAATACTCGTACATTGGATGTGAATGTGTGTAACATGAATGGAAATAGTATACCTTTGCAGTGTTCTAAGTAACACACTCATTTAATATTTATTTCTCTCTAAATATTAAATATTATTTCGAGGGTTATTCTGCATTTCAAATAATATAGAGTAGACTATTTCTTTATACATATTCATATATACGAGTATAGATATGTAAACGCATACATCAACGTGTGTTCTACTGTTAATATACTCGTAGGCATGTGTGTAAAGCAGTGTGCAGTAACATTCTGGATTCATGAGTGAATAATTTTCTACGTGCATGTCCAAATATGTACATATACGTACAGGTACCTGTACGTAAGCAAGTGTAGATTTGAAAACCTGTGCACTAACCAGTCATCTATTCATTTGTTTGTAAAAGGGAGGTACCTTTGCGGATTTCAAATACGTAACGTTTACTAAACGTGTTTTATATATATACATATATGTATATATATATATATATAATGCATATGCAATACATACATATTACATTCAAATATTTCTATATGCAGTTACATGCATGGCATTTTTCATTCTGTTCAACTTATTGCGACGGTCGTCAGAATTATGGACTGAGTGACTGCATTCAAGGTAGTAAAACATATTAAATACATTGTATACATGTGTTATGTTGTTCTTGTTCTTGTTCTTGTTGTTGTTGTTGTTGTTCTTGTCTTTTTTCTATGCACACTTTTTTGTGTGCAAGTGTACGACGATAGAAATAAATATTGCAACGGTTGCAGTTTTTATTTCATTTTATACGACGACAACAAGAAGCATTCAGAGAAGAAAAAAGAAATGAAAGAATTTTTTTCGCACAATCTCCTCCAGTTCCCATTACAAAATCGTCCTGTTTTTTTATGCATAAATCTTATATTTTTTTTTTGTTGTTTTGAGTTTTTTTTATTGCAATTCAGTCGCAGGATCAGCAAGAAGCAATGGCATGTGCATCCTTCATGCATCACACACTCAAGCACAGTTAAACTCATTTTTAAAATACAACTTTTATTTTATATTTATAAGTATCTCTTGGGTTTTGTGTGTCGTTAATTAATTATTAATTTAACTTTGTTTTCATTTCAAACTAAACACTGGCATAGAATTTGTTACGTTCAGGCAAAAAAAAAAAAGAAAAAAAACATGTGAAACTCCTTTTGACAGGAGATATAATGACTTTTGACCCCTCTATAGATGGCTTGCAATGCAATTGTAAAGAAGTCAAATATATTTAAGGAGATTTATGCACGTATACATTCAAACAAACGTACATTTATATTGAAACGTTAACTTTTTATTTACTTGTGTTGCAGTAGAAATAAGGTTTTTTAATGTGTTACTGATTACTTTGGTATCATAAATCCTTCCTAACTGAAAAGAGGAAGCGGTTGCATATATTGAGTTTTCATATACATACATAAATACAATTTTTAAATATAAAATTTATTTTGCAAAGAACAATGAATTTTTCTCTCAGTGTTTCACATTTCGAACGGCAGCCTTAATATTCGCAATTTCCAAATCAAAACTAACAACAACACTTTTCGGCATTATTACATTCTTTCAATAGTTGGTAGAGTGTTCAACAGCCTTTTAAACAAAATAAATAATCACGGTGACATATGTTTTGAACCAAAAAAACTTGACCTGCTGACAAAATAAAATAATTTTCACATTTCAATACTAAAAGTTTTATATTTGACAATGATAATAAAATTGACTGTGTGAATATTTCCCAATTTACGGAATTATAGTGAAAACGTGTTCCTCGAAAATTGATTTATATTTAAAAATTCATACGATTGGCCTCATGTAGCTTTGATCGAATAAATAATTTGTTTACGAAATTTATTTGCTTAGTTTTAGTTATTTTAAAAATTTGAAATTTCAATTAGCTTAAATTTTGAATTAAAATTTGAAGAGTTAAGCATTAAACACATAGGCAAAAGCAGGCTACAGACTACAATCTGTCGAAATTAAAATACAAAGACTATTAAGAAGATGATTATTTTGACGATAACTACATGGCTACACGACCAGCGTTCCAGCTGTTGTCAACTTGTGCTAAATCCTATTTTTATATTTACATACTTTACTTTATTTGTCTTTATATTATATACATATATTATTTTATATATTATATACATTACAGTATAACCTTCATAATCGGATCTCCCTAATCAAGATTATTCGGTAATCCGGATGGCATGCGAACTGTTGTGTAATGTTAAGGTCTATTAATTGTATTGCCGAAAATATCGTTTTTTCTCCCCGTTTGCTGGAAAATGAAATTATTTTGCTACGCAATTCCTTGTGTTTTGTTTGGATACATAAAAAAAATTATCAGAAGAGAATCAAGTTGACATTTAAACAATTTGAGTGTTTCACAGAAAAGTTTGAACTCAAGTGTGAATCACTAATTTTTATTACAGGAATCGTATCGTTAAAGTACGTATAACGAAATTTTATCGAATTTGCAATTCAGTAAACAAAATGTGTTTGGTTCAAAAAGTTTACATATTGTGTAGATAAAAATATGAAAATAAATATTTTAAATTACACTTTGCAAACATAATGAACAGGTAACTACTAAATTAATAAAAATACGAAGCATTTGTTTATTTTTTACATGTTCCTTTTCGTGCTTTTCGTATATTTTCACAGAGATGACACTTGATTTTATTGCTTATGTACTATCGTTGACATCAATTTAAGAGTACACAATCGCACAATCCTTAGAGCAAGCAACCTGAAACGTCGAAAAATTTAACAATTGTCGAATCGTTAAAAGTTACTGAATCGCATTACTGTTCTCGTCAAAAAAAGTGAATGGCTCTTTTACGAAGCAAAATAATTAGCTTTAAGATTTTTAGTGCTACATACTGGAATTTTTAGATCACCAGTTTGTTGTTGTTTTTTTTCATTTATGCGATTATTATTTTTTTTTGTAAAAAATACAGTATATTATTGGGAAATTTTTGCAATTAGCTTTGAAAAATGATATCTTGTAAGTGATGTCAATTTTCTGATTCGCACATATGTGCTCTTTTTGGCATATTTTCCATAACTTTTCCCAAAATTTCGAGTGTAATGGCTATGATTTCATTTTGAATGTTTCATAATTAATTCGGCAAGTCTTTTTCAAAAAATGCTGAAAAAAAAACAAGAAAAAATAATAATTAAAAAAGTTATAGAGTTCTAACCATATAGCTCCGTTTGTGTCACCCTGTATTAGTGAAAAAGTGTGAGTGGATTAAAATTTTAAAATAATAAAGGATTTAATGTTTGCTTGCGATGTAACAAAATACCAGTGTCTATCCAGCATAAAAGTTGTCATTATTGGAAACAGATGTGTTACACTTGTGACTATACAGAACGTATTTTGAGCAGTTTTTCTTGCTGTTGTTAAACAACGTTATATAAAATTTATTTTAATACATTGAATACATATTTACAACAGCAACAAGATTTACAAGTGCTTTTCTTTTTTAATTTTTATGTGCTATAAGTACTCGTATATTTTGAAAAACGCAAATTTATTTTTATAGAAGATTATTTTATAACGTGGCAGTACTGATGTACTGCTGTAGCTTTCCTCTTCGAAATATATTCGTATAATTAGCCAACTACAAGGGTCACTAAATTTGATGTGGCTAACTCTTAAAGCAAACGGAAAGTTCCAACGAAATCTTATTGGTTTATGAGGGTGAAGACGGGTACCAACAATCAAATATTAATTAATTAATAAATACGCACGCTCCTGCTGAATTGCCTGCCATTGAATAATTCGAGTACGGATTTTGTAAATATTGATTTCGCATCAGTTTTTTTCTAATATTTATTAAAAAAATTACTTTTTTTGGTAAACTCAATGCGTGAGGCTATTACTTTTTCATACGTAACTTCTAAAGCGCTACGATGAGCAGCATAAATTTTTCTAAAATAACGCTCATTTGCTCAACTATTAAAATAAAATTTAAATCTCAGCTTAATTGAGCCCAATTAATAACTTTATGTCCACTTAACCTGAGAAAAATAAATTTTTTTTTGCATTTCTAATATAAACATTAAAAACAAAAGCACTTCTACAAATAGTTTTTATTACAAATTTAAGCAAAATATTTCAATAACTATCTGAACTTGATGGTTCCAATGTTCGATGTATTACTTTTCAATATTACAGTGAAACCTCTCATAACCGGACACTCACTGTAGCAGTATTTTGGTACGGTTATGAGAGGTGTCCGCTTATAAGTGGTACACATTTATTATTTTAAATATTTTCTTTATGTTATAATGCTAGCTAGTCTATAGTGATTTGTCAAGTACATGTAATTTCCATTTTTTCTTTAATTCATAATATATTTTTTTCTGTGCCATTTTGTAACTCTCAAGGTGACAAACGAGCTAAGCAAACAATTTCTTCAAATAGACAGCATTTTCTATGCAAACCCCAACACATGAGAATGTACATTCGTGTTAACACAGGCTTCACAATTTTCAATGGCATTAACACAAATATGAATCACAGTTAAAAAATTAAAATAGTGTTGATGAGTTTCATTCAAGGAGAATTAATTAAAATTAACGCTTCTGTCCCTTATGAGAGGCTTTTGTCGCACTATTTTTTAAAATTTTGGGTCCGCGGCCGGTTGTGAGAATAAATTTTCTGAAAAACTTTTTTTTATTTTTTTTTTTATCTTGGACCAGTGCTCAGAGGCTATCCCCTACATATGCAATGCATTGACCTGGAACTAGAGAGAAGGATAGGGAAGAAATAGACAGGTAGTGAAAGTGGTAGGAAGTTAGAGCTTAATTCTTGCACAACTCTGCAGTTGCGTGTAAATTATAAAGCAAAGTTGCGGCGTCTCTAATGTTTTTGACGCATTATTTGTAAGCTAATGGAGCCATTTTATTTATTATTTTACTTCGCCGACGTTTTATTGCTCAAATACCAACGAAGGAGGGTGCTGTAGCACAGAAACTCAGAAAAAACTTTTTTCTGATTTGAACCGAACCTGGGTCTTTCTGGTTGCAGAGCCAACACGCTGACTACTCGCCATCAGCACCCCCAAACTCCATTAACAAGATCCTATAGAAGTTCTTTAAAAACATTAGAAAAAAAAATATGGCTTGCTCATGAAAAAAAATAGATTATTAAATAAAACATAAAATAATTGTACATAAATAAATATTAATTATCTAATTAAAACTAAAGCATTCGTCTTTCCATCCATTCATTTTTGTTTTTCGTAACGCTATTGCCCCCTCCATCTATTTGTTTAATTATGACTCCAACTGAAACTTATTTTAACAAAAGTTGTTTCTACACTTTTTTCTTTGTTTAACTCTGAACTAGAAAATAACGAACTTGCATTACAAATCCGTATTTCCTTATACTAATGACAAGTACGAGACAGCAGTAGTCAGCATGTATGACTTACGTTACGTAAATGGTGGGAGGGGGTGGACTTAAGAACCCACAAATACGAGTAAATAAAAGCCATGAAAAATAGGTGCGTGCATATTTGTTGAAGATAAGTTATTCAAACTGATATGCGAAAAAGAAAAATTATGTGAAAATAAGTTCTAAATTCAACTGCCATTAAAATGCAACCGAATACTCGACACACTTGAAACTGTTTCAAATAAAAATATTATTTCCTAATTAACTACACTAATTATATAAGCTGCAGGTCCTTTTGATATATGTAATATTTATTTTTATTCGATATTTCGCTACTCCTTGTGTAGCTTTTTCAGTAAAATTGGTTTTGTTTATAATAAAATAAAAAATAATAAATAATAAAAATAACAAAATAAATATATAAAAAGACGTAAAAAAACTAGAAGAATTATCAAATATTATGAACATCCATTTACTTTGCAGTTTAATTAAATTTATTTTATTTAAAACAATCGCGAATTTACTTCTCTCTTCTGTATTCTATTGCAACTTGTAATAGAATTTTCAGTCCTATTTGCAAGTCCTATTTGCAGTCATATAATTTAACATGCTGATACTACTGGATACATATAACTATCTAAAGGTTCATCAAAAATTAACGCAAGATTTGTATTAAATACACTTTTTTAGTCTTTCGACCGAGTTTTTGTAATTTTATTAACGAAAGTTGTTGAATTGTATTAGTATTTAGAACCATCAGTTTGCTCCTTTTGTGATTCCCTGTGAACAGTCAAGACCGGACCAGGATCCAATGTATAGGAGCAGAAGTTCGTTGAACCTTCTGTATTAGTATCAGATAAAGCCAGTACTTTTCAGTGCCCATCACATACACTTTCCTACAACAACTGACACAAAGGTACCATAATGCACATTAGCAAAATGTAAATTGTTTTTATGACTCAGCCGGATATTGCGCTGACCGTTTTTTTTTAGCCATCGCCACCGTCATCATCAGTTTCATACTAAGGGGGACTTCCCCGAACTTTGTTCAATTTAAATCTCGAAATGCGCACATCCATTGTGTAAGTGGTTAGCGAAAATACTAGGAAAGCTATACTGGGAAACGCATATGAAAAAATTGTTGCAAGTATCGATAGTGAACGCTTTGGAATGTTTCGTGTACTGAGACGTGCTCATAGACTCATAAAAAAATTCTCTTGGCAATGTTGACGCCATGTCAACAGAATTCTTACATCAATGCTATGGCAAGCGTCATTAATAAAACCAAATCAAGCATCAATATGATAATAAACGTCCTTTTGACATAATTTTAGTGTCATCTATGCTATGAATGGAATGACATTAATATGATGACACTTATTATGTATTATTAATGTGTAAAATATGTATAGAAGAGTAAAGACAATGCTATAATGGTTGTAATTTGTATTTGAAAAGAAATTTTATTTTATTTTTTTTATCTTAGACCAGCACTCAGGTGATGACCCCTACACAGGCGATGCATTGTGCTGGAACTAGAAAATTAGGCAATGGGAAGGATGATAGAGGGAGTAGTGTCCATGGAATTGATTTGAATTTTCCCACGTCAAAAGTGACAGGAAAGACCTCTGCAGGGGGTTTGTTCCACATACGCGGTGTTCGGCCGAAAAATGAGTTCTCTCTGTAGTGCGTGGTGCGATTTGCTGCCAAATCGACCACAAATGGATGCGCCCTCAATGATGAACGTGTTGTACGCTGGAATGAACGGGTTTCGGGAACTAGTTCCCTGATTTCACCAGACCACATTCCATTCTAGCAGCGATAGAACAACGATAAACAGATTTTCAAAAAGTCGAATATCGTGACACTGTATTGATGTACACGCATCATCATTGCTATGGCAGAGCTAATAATAACATATCCAAGAAATTTTAAAGATGAAAAGTGCAGAATACATGTACAGACACTATATTAAAGCAAACTATCGTATGACACGCACCGCCATATGAATCATAGTCATCACATGTGCCATCAACATCAAAAAGGAATGAGATTGAAGAGAGTATAACTTACTCAATATATACAAAAAAATTATATTCTGCCTGAGGTTGGCTTTCTCTGCAGAAGTTATCGCGTTGATTAACAAAACCAAAGGTCCTGGGTTCGATCCCAGTGCCACAATAAGTATTAAAAACACGTCGCATTTCTCCTGATGTTTATTAGTGTCCCTACGCATCGACGCATGCCCGACTGCGCTATCTCATCTGTAATTATGGGCGGCATAAACATCCAGGAATCAGAAGCTCTTGATGTTCTTGGCATGAAAATGCAGTGCGATGTTCGATGGACTGAGCAAATTTTTCAGGTCGCAAAAGAAGCTTTCAAGTGCCTCGGTTTTCTAAGACGGTGCAAGACATACTTCACCCCATCTGATCTCCTCACTATTTATCCCGCTTATATCCGACCGAAAATGGAATACAACTCTCATGTATGGGCCGGTGCTTCAAAGGCTATTTTGAAGTTACTCGACCCTGTACAGGAAAGAGCAAAGAAACTCTTAGGAGACAGTAGGGTAGCCAACTCTATTGAATCTTTTGAGCATCATTGCAACGTGGGGTGCGTTTCGTTGTTCTATCGTTACTATAATGGGTTGTGTTCTGATGAAATCAGGGAACTTGTTCCCGAGACCCGGTCATTCACGCGCACGACGCGTTCATAATTAAGAGCGCATTTATTTGTGGTCGACTTCGCAGTGAAACCCCCTACGCATTACAGAGAAGATTCGTTTTTGACCGAACAGCACGTATGTGGAATGGACTACCCGCAAATGTCAATAAACACTACTATCTCTATCCTTTCTCCCAAAACCTTGCTTCCTAGTTCCGGCACAATGCAGCGCATGTGTAGAGGTCATCCCCTGAGTCCAAAGAAAAGAAAGGTCCAAGAAAAAAAGAAAAAAAAAGTACTGATTCCAAAATATAATTTTTCTGATGTCGGTGTGCCATTGCATCGATGACAGAATTGTTATCATTAGAATTGATGAAAAGATAATACCATGGTAAAAAGTGATACGGGGTTAAAAACGAAGACATTTAACATAACATTGCTGTCAAATTACATCAGTGTGATAGCGGTTTCTCTATCAGTGACATTATATTAATGACATTTTGTTTCGCCCTTCTTGTCGGTGTGTCATTGCATTGATGACAGATTTGTCAATAAAAAGAACGAATTAGTGGTAATATTTTCTCTTCTTTCCAAAAAATAAATAAATTCTTTTAATACCCTGTTCCATTTGACACTAAACAATGGCTGCGTGTAAGAAAATAAACCAACACAGGCACATACGAACGAACATGTAAAAGGCACACTTATAGATAGATACTCGTATTTGCTTGGATAACTATAAACACACGAATACAAATATCTCCGTGTTAATACTTATACTCATAAACCAACATACATACATACGTAGATACATATTTATATAAGTATAAAATATATTTTAATTGTAATCTAGCATTACTCATCGTGTTATTTTCTTTTCCAATGCCGCTGCTTTACAATTCAATTCAGCTTTGGAAGGTAAAGAATGTGAACAAATGCAAATGGGAAGAGGTCGAGACGTGGGTGGTTGCCTGTTTCGATAGATGGATGGTTGGGTGCTACGTTCTTTACTGTACTGAGAGGCTAATAGAGAGACAAAGGGATAGACAGAGAGAGAGACTGTGACTGAGAATACTGTGACCGCTTACACACCCCATTCATATAATAATTTATTTAATTAACTTTTTTGTTGTTGGCTTTGTTATTTCGTCTTTGCAACTACAATTTTCTATAAAATTTATTGATTACTTGGCTGGGTTTGTTGTTATTTTTTATTTACACGTACTACAATGTTTAAATGTTACAATATTGGTGTTAATGTGTTTCTGTTCATGTGTCAGTTCGTATATGCGCCTATTTGTACTTTTCGTAGACAATTTTACTTTTGCAATTTCCTTCTACTTTCCATTACTTCCATACTCTTGTGCAAATGTGCACTAACGAACATGTATGAGTGAGTAATTTGGAAGCAATTTTAAATTGCAATAAAACAAAAACAAAAAAAAAGTTTTTTTATAAAAAACTTTTTTGCTTCTTTGAAACTGCGAAGTGAAGACTCTTCACTGTAATTGAAAAAGTGTTTAATTTTATTGGTATTCCATTCGTTCGAAAGCTCGCTCTACACGGCTTCTAATGCAATTTTAATTTTACTTTCAAATAAATTAATATTTTCCTCCTTTTTTCGTCGTTATTAATTCGCCTACGATTTGATGTATGTCAAAAACTTGAATTTTACAACAGAAAACTTCATGGGAAACTTTCCACACAAACGCAAGTGGAATTTACTTTTAAAGAAATTTTATGAAATTCTGCAGGAGGGGCATGAAATGCTGACGGTACGTTTATAATGTACATATTGTATAAACTAAATGAGAGTCATATTGATTATCTGCTGTACATTAGACTTTTAATCTTGTGTATTTTGCTGATGTCATAGTCCCTCTGTGAAGGAATGATAATCGGATGTTACCTTCTAAATCGCAAAGTCATTCGCTGGAAATTTAGATATAAAATAGGTATTGCTGTTGCCTGAGTAGTTAGCTCGTTGACTCTACAACCAGAAGACCGTGGGTGCGAGTACTCATCCAACCAAAATACTTTTTATTCATTGCCACTGTTGGTAAATTTGTTCAACAGTTTGCCACTAGATCACAACCTGAAAACCGCAAAATTAGAAGAAAAAATACCGAACATATTAAAATGAGCAAACAAAACATTCATATTTTATGTATGTACCCAAATAGCATTGTATTTAATACAAGCTTCGTCTGACGATGACCTGACGAGTAAGAATAACAAATGCGCTCGCCGACGATCGAAATACAATTCATATCGTTCCTAGGAGACGACTCTTCAGCGCTTGAAAATGCTGGCTGGATATATGTAGCCAGTTTTACATAGTTTATATATAACATCTATATTCTATTTCAAACACACTGATTCAGTGGTCAGATTTTGCACTATATGAAAACAATGATTATACTTCTCTTACGAGCGACAATGGGGCTTCATAATCATAGCAGCATTTCTTGTATAGTTTTAATACAACCCAGCAATTTAAAAAAAATTAAGATCTATATGAAGTTTCGTAATATTGGGACATATGATATATAATTCTACAATTCCTCCAACACAAAAAAACAGTTGAAAATTTACCTGACAATAATTACAGCATTTACGCTGTTAGTTTAAAATCTATTTCGCATCTTGATTTTGCCATAACTTCGAATGCGAATCTACCCAGAGGAGGATGAGGGAATTTTTTAGTGGTGACTCGACGCCAAAAAATAAAAATCAATTCGTTGGGTCTTACTGGCTCTGCTTAAGCTTAAAAATTAATTCGTCCAATATAGCGTTGGAGATGCAGCAACTCTGATTTACAACAGCACAACAGCAGAGTTGTTTAAGTGTTAATCCTCTTTCACTTCCACTTACTCATCTTTCTAAACTTCTCTTTTGGTCTGTTTGTAAATGCATCACTGCAAAATGTGATTCTTTTGCTCTGCTTTTGCTAATCAGCGGTTTAAGATGCTGATTGCTGCTGCTCATGTGATTATTTGCATTTACGAACAAAGAAACCTAAAAAAGGGCAAAGTTAAAAAACAAGTGATGTAAAATTGTGTAAATTACATACAAAAACATTTACAAAAATAAACAAAAAATATATTGTTAAATAATTTTCCCTTGTTCAACAAAAGAGGTATTCTAAAACTTTTAGAATATATTCATATTATTGAAAAATATTCTCCTCGAAGGCATCCTCCATATAATTTATATAAATTAAAAATTTAATACTTATAAACACAATGCATCCAATGCATAAATTTTTATCATTAGTAATTTGTGTTAATATGCGCAAAATATTTTGCAATGTAGCATTCACGAACGTTTTGCAGTTGCACATTTGCCACTGTTGCCCTTTGTTTCTGAATAGTAATCAAGCCTGCTTACATTTTTATCATAATTTTACCACCTAGGGCAAATTACGGAACTGGATTCGGTTCGAAATTTCAATAAATTCTATTACAATGTCTCGCATTTAGTTCGATATGCCGAATACTGTAATTTGTTCCCTGATTTCTGTTCACTTATTCTTCACATTTTTGTTATGCCACAATTATACATTGCTGAAGTACAAAGGCGGGAATTTGTAAATTTTTATGGTTTGGCTGGCATTGGCAAATATTTCATATATAAAAATTCATAAGAAAAGGTTATTATTACGTTAAATTTAATTAATTTTTGTTTCCAGTGTTTCAAAACTTGAATTGTCTGTTGAAAACTCCTCAGCAGTAAAGAAAGCAGCTAAATGCATATTTAATGTCTTATATAAACAAATTCACTTGCTGCTCATATGTCTGCATGTGTGTATACCCGGAGGAAATGACAATAGTGAAACTGTTCTGATTTCGAACTGACTTAGCCATCAGTACAATTGACTTTTTATAACCCAGGCAATGTAATTTACTATAGACATTTAACATGTGCGTATAATTGAAAATCTGCTACTGACATTGGTCCTATGTAGTCAACAGAGTAGTAGGTATTTCTTGTGGGACACTGAGAGCATCTACAATGAAAAAATCGTTTTGCGGCTGTAAAGAGAAAATTACGTTCTCTTCCCTTCTCCTCTCATCTCAACAAAGACAAAATATAAAGTGTAGACGATTACAAAGCGATGACATAGTCCAAAACCAATCCACAAAAGTATTGACTTGGAGACACTTGGTCGCAGGCTTCCTACAAGGTATACGAGTATATGTACGTATGCATATCAGTCTATGCACTTATGTAAGTATGTATGTGTATAGATTGAAGCATAAAAATACAACACTTTATTTATAATTCATTTTCGATTTCTATACTTCTACTGTTTATTCTTTTGATGTTACCTTTGTTAACAATAAAACTGTAAATATAACAAACACAAACTCTTACAAATTTGTACGTATGTACATATGTATTTATGAAAAAATACAAAGATTGAAGTATAATTTTGAAATATTTATTTATTTGTATTTAATTGTGTGTTAAAGCTTTGGTTTGATTCGAATACAACTTTAGCTAAAACTCTTGTAATCACATTAATGGATTCATTCATAAAAAATGTGTTGTGCGTGTAAATTTCTAAAAATAATTTTTTTAGTCACCTGACTAAGAGGTGACACGCTTTCAAGTAATAGGCATCAGTAAGTTGACAAATTCTTATTGTGTCAAGTATATGTTGTATACGTATGGGCATTTCCATCGTCCCGTTTGTGACATTCGTGCGTTTCAATTAAATGGAACAAGAGCAAAAATTCAATATTTTTGTTAATTATCTGTGCTTTTGTGTAGTACTGAGGAAGCTTTTTAATTTATAAAGTGAAGAAAATAATCGGACATCGAGGTTTTATGATAATAAAAATTAATTAGAGTGGCGTAGCGTGACAAAAAGAGAACTTTTATTTTCTTTATTGAAAGAAACACAATACTCTGCGAATTTCGCCACTTTCTGCTTGAAAAACATCTTTAGATGTGGTTTTGAAAACTCACAGATTGTTACACAAGATTTATGTAGAGCTAAACTTTGTTTAATTTTTTTTATAACCGATTAAATTAATCCGGTGCGCTGAGCTACCCCGCACCAATTTACTATGTATATATATTTTACGACAACCAAGTCATCTGCATCAAAGTGGGATACTTTCATTACAGATATAAGAAAAAATATATAAAAAAATAATAAGGTACATTTTTCAAAACGAAGTTTTTCCGAAAAGTACCCACCCATTCCACTTCATTTTCAGTTTGTTGTCCGCCATATTGTGTTTATACTATAAACTTTATAGTGTTTATACAGCGTGGCCCAAAATGACTGAAGGGATTTGAGTTCAAAGAGCCATTGTGTACCTCGCAGTGTGGGCTGCGGCTCCATCCTGTAGGATACGTCCGTTTGAGATCCAGCTAGTGCAGGAATTGAATCCACCAGACTATCATATGCGTGAAATCAACAATGGTTGCTTACTATAGTGGTGGCTTCACTAGACCTTACTTCGTAAAAAAAAGACAGCGTAACTCATGTTAATATCAATGAAGAAGGCAGCATGAACTAAGTCCAAGAACTGAAAAGAACTAAGCCTCTGAATTTTTATATAGGGAGAACAACAAACAGATTAAAATCAAAATTTGACGATAAGTTGATTTCGAGAAATGATCTTGTCAATTGGCCTCCAAGATCGTGCGATTTGACACCTCGGGCCATGAAAAAACATTGGTTTATGGTGATAAACCAGCAACGTTTATCGGATTGGAGGCCAACATTGATCGTATGCTCGAAAAAGTTGCCAACATTTTAGCATTCAGAATACGCTTTGTCAAGAACATTCGCGGCGGCAATAGGCTCGAAATAATTTTCAAATGGTAATAAAATATTTAAATTGTGCGTGTTATTTGACATGACTTCTTCCTACATTCATGATTATCTGCCCCCTTAATGAGCTAGTAACGTTCTTCTTTGAATTTCAGACGTTTTTAGAACTACTTTGTATGTTCAATAACGAAAGCATATTCTAACAAATAAATTAAATTTAAAAAGGAAACACCGGAACAAAATACTGAAATAAAATTAGTTTGTGTTACATATTGTTATATTTATTATGTTTATTGCATTTTATTAATTCATGTCTGGAACCTAAATGAGTAGCCAAATTTAAAAAAAGCTAAATTTTTTTACACTTTTTATTAACTTTTTTTTTGATGTACTCTCTAAGGACACTAACAAACAGAAATGTAAAACACGTACTTTTATTAAGGGGGTCTCTGTATTATCAAAGAAAAAAAATCATAAAAATAACAATTAAGTACAATTAATAACAATGAGATTGGCGATGGTCGATATAGTCTGCACGTTGACAACAAAACGAAAAATTTTCCTGGGTTCAACACCAGTTTCAGACTCATAAAAACATCTCGCATTTTTTCTGATGAGTATTTTTGTGTCTTTGTGTCAGTTGTTTTCGCAAGGTTTCAGTGGCGAAGGCATTGTCACTGGTCACTGAACAGTAACGGCTTCAGCTGTAACCAATCCACAGGCACATCATAACGCCCTCCTTCGTCGGTATTGGGTGGCACAGGCGAAGTTATATAATCACTGAAAATGGCAACAAAAAACGAAACTTCAAAATTTAATACGTCTCCTTGACATCAGAGACGCTACAACATTGCTATAAAAACAAATAACGTGCAAAAAGGAGTGTTGTAAGATAGTGAAGCTTTACCTCCTATCATTTCTCCTACTATCCCTTTTCGCTAGTTCCAGCACAATGCACCGTATGTGTAGGTGCCATCTCCTCAGTGCTGGTCCAAGATGAAAAAAATTTAAGGGGGAATAAGAACTCTGAATTACAATAACAATTGTACATAGGCGCATTATTGGTGACACAAATCTTGTCTGCACTTTACATCCTCTAAATTCTTTAGCCCCTGTTGCTGTTTCGTTCACGATCCCACGATAGATTTCGAATAAATTAATTTCCCATCAAGGGCAAATTTATAAAAAATTTATAACGATTTAAGGCAATTCCGTTAGTTTTTATTGAGAAATTCTGTCATGGAATTAATTTTTGTCACTTCAATAATTTCTCTAAGAAATCTATGCGGCATTTTAACCTGCGTTATTATCTAATAAATTCCAGTGATACAAACAATTGATTGTGCTTGAAAACGTATATAACTCCAGCAAATATTAATCTGACCCTTCCTAATGATCCTGCAGTGCATGGCTTTGTATTCGTGTTGTACTCGTCTGTTTAAATGTAAATAAAAATGGGTGGAGTAACATTGAATTTGAATTTTAGTTCGTGTCAGTTTTGCGCTTAAGAAACCATAATAAAAATGACTACTTGACCATGCATGATGGTTGGCTAGAGTTTACTGTCTTGTAGAGTGGGTGAGCTGCTTAAGCCTGAATGCATTACTTTCATACATTTTATGGGGTCTAAAGCTATAGATTATTAACTGAACTACCAACGTCTATGGCAGTTAAACTGATACGTACTCTGTGACTGACAAGATTCTCGTGCCGTTTAAACATGCACGAAGCAACACACATGTTACAACATGCTATACATATATTCCCACATAATCATATTTATTACTTACAAAAGTTAAAAATGCATGAATGGCCATTCCACCATTCCACCACCAATGGCCACCCTTCATCATATACCTTCATATTCCAAACTTCGCCGAAAATTAAAAATTATGCAATTCAGCAATTGAGCAATATAAATAAATGAAGAATTTGAATAAAATTTGTGTTAACCCTTTCAGTGTCCTATACACAAATATGATGCATAGACGTTGATATGCTTCTGAAGCAATTTGTCATATTTTATTTGATAACAATTCATTTGAGATGAGGAGACAGTGAAAGTGTTAAAATTCAACAGACGTATTTATTAAATTTGTTTTTTGATTTTCTAACAGGCTTCTAAAATAAATTATCTTATCAAATTAATTTTGTTAAATTAATTAAATATTTTTCTATTTGTGAATACGGTAGCCAGATTTTATAATCTGTAAATATTTTATCTGAATTCACATTGAAAATTAAATAAGTAACAACGTTTATTAATTAGTTAATGTTGTAACATTAAAGCAGAAGCAGCAGCTGACATATCATGAGTGCCTAACTGGCACTTAAAAAGAGGACTTCGCTCTATATATGTACATAAGTATTAATAAATTACTTTCCACACTACAAGAAAAATGTATCTCTTTAGAGCGTAAGAGGCCGTAAGAAATAATATACAAATTAATAACAATATAGGAAATGGCGTAAACTGAGACTGTGGTCTGTATCATATCACATGAAGTACAATCAAGAATAAAAAAACTGCTCACTTGCGTCCTCCTGAGACCCGTTGTGTTACCTGAGCGGGATCGATCATCGTTCCATCTAGTCGGTGCCAAACTACCCCAAATCTTACATAAACATACTTATCCCTCTCCCACCGCATACCGATACCACACCAGTTCCCCCATCGCAGATGCTCTTTTGACGGACTTAACAATAATATATGCTTTTAATAGCAAAATATCCCTATCAAGGGTAAAAAAATTCAGAAATAAGTTGTAAAAAATCTATGCCCAAAAAGTTCTGAAACACGTAAATAATAATCTAAAATATTTGTACGGTGGACTGAAATTTTTAGTAATATGACATGGAATTGGCCTAATAGAGCAGGGTACATATATAAAAAAAATAACAGGGAAAATTTATTTAAAAATTTGAATGGAAAGAATTTAATTAAAAAGACAGGGTAGTTTAATAAAAGAAAAAAAAAATTTTTAAAAAAATATCTCAAAAAAAATTTTTAAAAAGTAAAAAATTCGTAAAAATATTTAAATCTCCAAAAAAGAGCCAATAAAATTAAAAAAAAAGAAATCATTTGCTAGTTTAAATAACTGGAAAATTTTTCAAATATGAAAATAATTTGATTCTATTGGCAGACCAAAAATTTTTTCGGATGTGGCTATGGTAACAGCGTTGTCCATCATCGGTTTTTGAGACTTTTCTAGTTTAAAAGTTAATGCGCTCAACTATAGAGTATAAAAAATTACTATCACTTCCCCAGCTCGCTCTTCTTACAATTTTCACTTTCAACAATGTCGTTGCTTAATTTATAAAAAAAATACAGATTACAAAAAATACTCTTCTATTTCTGAAAAACTAAAGTAGAATTTTTTTTCTGCGCTAATAGGTGTATGGTATATAATATTCGTATTATTCTAGTAGAACTGTATTTTGAAGCGAAAAAAATTTGCAGCATTTTTGTGTATTTCTTTTGTATTCGAAGCTCAGGCGAGCATATTACAAATTGGGTTAGTTGTAATAAAACCTTTAAGGTAATAAGGAACAAGTTAATACAGTGGGTTGAAAGTGAAAAAATAAAAACTTTACCAATTCATATTAAATGAGTAGAATTTATGCGCTGCAGCGAAAAACTTTAACTGTGGTCTGAAATATGTTATTTAGATGACAAGCATTGTGGCATTTATGTATCTATGTACATATGTATGTATTTAAGTATGTATATATGCATGTATGTAAGTACAGGGTGCCTAGTGGCAAATTTATATTTTTAAATACGATTATTTCAAAAAGTAATAATCGGAGCGGAGGAAGGGTGGCGCCGGTGGAATTATCGATTAGGCGGATTTGTTAGTCACGATGTCGCAGTGGTCGAGTGAGCATCGCGCGATCGCTGTGTACACATTTTTTAAGAGTAATGATTCTTACGTAATTTCTCATCGACAATTTTGTTCAAAGTTCGGTATTCTGCGATTAAGTGATAGACCGAATGTAAATTTAATTCGTTCATGGGTGCAGAGATTCCGCGCAACTGCTTCGACTATGAATGCCCCACGACCAGGGCCCAGTCGATCTTCAAGGATTCCCGAAAACATTGAACTAGTTGAAAGCAGTTTACGTGAAAATCCGCGACTTTCAATACGGAAAAGAGCAGCCTCACTGCGACAAGAGCGATTATTCATGAAATTTTAAAAAAGGATCTGAAGGATTTGGATGATATACTGTTTAAAAAATAAAATCCGCATTTACATTCCATCGTTCAATGCTCTTAATAAAACTTTGTGTCAATTATTACGTTTTTTATTGAAGTTTGAAAATATGCATCTGCTACCAGACACCCTGTATATATGCATGCATGCTTCCACGTTTTAGTTTTGAGGGTGGCGATGGCACGATGAATGGTAGTCTGCACGTTGACTTCACAACCAAAAAACAGACCTGGGTTCAACCCTAGTTTCAGACAAAAAAATTTTAAAATAAAAATAAACATCTCGCATTTTTCTGATGTGTATTATTGTGTCTTTGTGTGTCAGTTGTTGTCGGAAGGTTTCAGTGGCGAAGGCATAGTCACTGGTCACTGAACAATACCGGCTTCAGCTGATAGCAATCCACAATCACATCAGAACGCCCTCCTTCGTCGGTATTGTGTACCACCGGCGAAGTGAAATAATAATAAAAAATTAAAATAAAAACAAAAAGAACGTGCGAAAGCAGAGTTGCAAAATAATTAATTAAGCTTCACCTCCTGTCGTTTTTCCTACTATCCCTTTCCTATAGTTCCCAGAACAATGCTTCGCATGTGTAGGAGTCATCTCCTGAGTGCTGGTCCTAGATAAAAAAAAAATAAACATTCACAATGAATGTACCACAGTGCACAGCCAAGTTGAGTTTCTTTCTTGCACAATGATCACACATATACAACACGGACATGCACATGCATGTTAAGGTAAAGGCCATAAACTATATAAATAATTGACGAAGAAACTATGCATGTAAAAAAATTAAGCAAAACAAATAGTGGAAGAGCTGAAAAACTGTTGCAAAAAAAGGATGAAATACGTCGGAAGTGTTTTTTTATAGTTTCGTGTTTGGGCAGCTTGTAAAAAGAAACAGCAATAGAAAAGAATTGCAACTAAAAACACCAACAAGAACACTAATAATGGCAATAGCAACTTGCAACAAACTGAAACTAGACAAGGCTAAAACAAAACTCAGTCACTTACTCACTCGCTCCTTTGCTCGTTGAGTCCATTATGTCTTTTCGTTTGCTACTGTTGCTGGCACCACTTGCACTGCCACTAGCGCAAACAGCAATATCATCGTTAACATCATCATCATCATCATCTTTGTTATTCTTAATAACGTTGTTTTCGATGTCATCATTATCATCTACATCATCATCAGCACACCAGCCATCAACGCCAACACCAGCCGCAAATAGTTTACGAGAGTGAATTTATTGCTAAAGCAGGGGGCTTGGCTTGATTGTTGGATTTGAAACATGGGTTGGTTAGCTGGCTGGCTGGCTGCTTCGCTGTCTCTGTCCGTCCGTCCGTCGGTCTTCTTTGTGCTGTGTGTAGCGCTCTCAACAGCAGTAGCAACAAACAGCAATAAAACAAGTAAAGATGGCGAGTGTAGTAGTGATGTGATGGCAATGATGGTGCTAAAATAAAATTGTAAAATACTTTGTTGATGAATTTTTAGCCGGCAACATTTTAAACTGTCATGCAGCTGCAATTTAATGTTTATGGGCAGTGCATATCATATTCGTAAAGTCGTATGTATGTATGTATGTACTCTTATATTTAAGAAACCCTACTACATCTTGAGAAAGTGTTGCACAGAAACCCCAGAACGAACCGAACACCTCCCCAGCCAGCGATATCCCTCTCAAACAACAATAATACACTTTTAAGCCAATTTATTGTTCTCTAATGTAAGAAAAACAAAAAACAAATAACAGAAAAACGAATTAACATTTGGCCTTATTTCTTAAGGCTTCAGAACAAATTATTTCTATAGTCCTAAACAAAAACTATAAACGAGAACTTATTTAAATAAAGACGATTTATTTAATGTTTGTTTTACTTTTATTGTTTTTTGCAGGCAAAAATGATTGAAAGCGGACATCCTTGGATGGGTGGCGCATCAACCTCATCGGTTACAGGTAAGTTTTACTTTGCATTTGTCTTTACTGCCTACCTTTTGTTGTTGTTTTTTATATTGTTATTTTAAGTTGGCTGTTTCTGATTGACGTTCTTATCCTTTTGCCATTTCTCTAAACGTTTCTTGTCAATTTCCGTTTCCTTTTCATTTTTCGTTTCTCTACCACAGACAGCTATCAATATCAATTGCAGTCAATGTGGCAAAAATGTTGGAATACTAATCAGCAAAATCTTGTGCAACAATTGAGATTTCGTGAGCGTGGCCCATTAAAATCATGGCGCCCTGAAGCCATGGCCGAAGCCATTTTTAGTGTGCTCAAGGAAGGTTTATCATTGTCACAGGCAGCTAGAAAGTTTGATATTCCATATCCCACATTTGTTTTGTATGCAAATCGTGTGCACAATATGTTGGGACCGTCATTAGATGGCGGTACGGATCCGCGGCCCAAGGCCAGAGGACGACCGCAAAGAATATTATTGGGCATGTGGCCGGAGGACTTAATCCGTTCGGTTATAAAGGCGGTGGTGTTTAGGGATTATCGTGAAATCAAGGACGAAATGGGTGGTCTACCGTTTGCCAATGGCCAGCCACATGTGGTAAGTGGAATAATAAGTTCATTCATTATAACTTGAATTATTTGTTAACAATTATTAGGCAGACTTTAACGGTTTCATTCATTTTCTTATCTTCTGATAAAATTGTTTGAAAAGATTAATAAAATAAAATAGTTATCATATTTTTATAAGGAGAACATTTTACATTTTCTATAATTTTTTTGATAATTTTGTAAAATTGACGGTCCTCCATTCTGTTGTCTTTTGTTAGATTGAGGAAATAATATAAACAGCTATAATTCAGCTGTTTAACATTACGGCAGAAAATAAAAATTCAATAGATATGCATGAATATGGTTACGACCATATTCGAACTGAGTACCACATAGCCTTATTAGCGCGGGTGATTATCATCAGTTCCAAACCAATCTGTCTTTTCTACTTAAATTGTATGTGCGCCATCTATTGATCAAAACCGACATAAAATTTTAATGACAGATTGGTTTGCACAGAAAAGTACTGTTGTATTGTTGCAGTCATAAGGCCACTTGGTACTCAATTCGCCTTCGTTACGACTATTGCAATGTGGAAATTCACGTTTAATCACTGACCATAAGACCATGTTTCGGACAGCTGTTTTATATGGTTATGGTTATGACACGTATAATTGAAGCTTTATTGAGGCTTAGTTACGATGCAATTTAATACAGTTTTAATTGTATTTGTAACCTGAAATTAATTTGTAGCTAATTTTAACCAAAAATTTGGTTTTAGACGATACAATTTTTTATTTATTTTTTTTTCATTTTAGGCGATCTTTGGCAACTCGACGAGTGGTTCGGCCGTTTCCAATGGATTCCACAATGCTGCCAAATTGGCAGCTCAAAATTCTGGCCTCGTCCAAGAGTCTAACAGTCCTCTTTCGACAATGACTGAAAATCTACGTCGCCAAATTATGTCACAGCAGCAACAGTCCCCAATATCACAAACTATGAACATGTACAAGTCGCCGTCGTATGTGCAACGATCGGAACTTGACGACCAAATATCCGGTGTTACCACAAAACAACATGCCGAACGTCGGGGTACGGAAAATTTGCCAGACCTAAGTGCTTTGGGTTTAATGGGTCTACCCGGCCTAAATGTAATACCTACCGGCAGTACACGCAACAGCCAACAGCTGCACTCAAATGCAGCGACCTTTTCACGAGAACGTGAACGCGAAAGAGATAAAGAGCACGAACGTGAGCGAGAACGTAATCGTGAGAGAGAGCGGGAACGTGAAAGAGATAGAGACAGACAATACAGCAATCAATCACGCGGCTCGGCAGCTGGTGAATCACAAAAGTCTGCCGGATCTGTTTCTCCCTACTCACAAATAAAAATTAAAGATCACCCCAATTATGCCTACAATAAACGTTTTCTTGACAGTTTACCACCCGGCATCGATTTTGAGGCCATAGCAAATGGTCTATTACAAAAGTCCACCAATAAAAGTCCCCGCTTCGAAGACTTTTTCCAAGGCCAAGATATCAATGATCTCATGGCCGTCACAGAAACAGCAAATGCTGCACATTTTCCTCCACAGAGAGATAGTAACCTTATGAAAATCAAATTAGAACATCAACCCACAGAGGTGCAACATGAGGATTGAATTGCATCATCCATCCTACTGAAAATTAAGCACTTTTAATCATCATTTGATGAACTGCTGATGAACAATTGGTGATCATCAAATGCTATAAAAAAATATATATATAAAGTATGAATTAAAAAGTAAAATGTTTTCTTATTTAAACATAACGACTGCTATTTATCCCCAACGTTGGTAGTTTAAGTTCAGTTAATTACAACCATATATAGATTATATACAATAAATATGTATGCAAAACCTATACACACATACACACTCACTTGGTCCCATTCTGGCAGAATACATAAATATTATATACATACAACAACTCCTACACACGCATCCATAGGTTCGAAACTTAGATTTAAAGAAATAGATACATACACACATACATACATATGTATGGACGTACATGTAGGGAAAAGTTATATTTCATTCTCCAACACTTAAAAATACGAATATAAATATAAATTTAGACAATTTCTTTACTGCAACTTAATAAATCATTCTGCATCTGATGAATTTGCTAAACTTGTTGAAAAGGCACAGCTACATACCTTAAGCGATGCAATGTGCTGAAGGATAAAATCCTTAATTCTTAAATAAGACAAACTAAAAATGTACATATTTAACTGCACTTGTTTTGTTTATTCCTCGTACTCCTGCAGCTTTTGCAATAAAAAATATCAACACCATCATTTGCCATCATTTTCAACAACTTTTTTCTAATTTTAATTTAGAACTTTTATGTAAGAGAAATGTGTTACCAATTTTTTATTTTCTTTTAATTATTTTTCTTTGATGTAAATAGACGTTGTACAAATTATAGCTGTAAGAATTATTTAGGTCCATTTATTTTAAGCAAAAATAAAAATTACAAAAAAAATTAACACACACAAACATATAACCATGCGTAAATACACACACACACACACATTGGATATTGTAAAACAATAAATATTTTATTTAACGATTACAAACCACACACACACAAGCTCACACTCGCCGGCATACACCAACCCATGTACTTTTTTTAATTATACAATTATTACATGTCAACGAGTAAAACATAAATATTTTTAAAATAAAAGTAAACTTTAAAAGGAGAAAAAAAAACAAACATTTTAAAAAGAAAAATCATCATCCCATAAAATCATCATCCCTTTAAAAACAACAATGCCCTTCATCCTTAGTATTATACGATTAAAAGATATTGAAAACTTTAATTCATAATTATTATGTGAAGAGAAATTAAATTAAAAAAAAAGAACAACAACAATAACAATAAATAAAACATTTCAAATGTGAATAAAACTTTTCAGTTATAAATATCTGATACAAAAATAAAATGCATTTCTAGTTTGCTTTATTTTAATCCGAAGGTGAGTATCGGTCGCAGGAGTGAAGTATTTGCTAAAACATGTGCTTTCCTGCACTTGACACAACTCGAAAACTGTTTTTCCTACCGCAAACAACTACAGCCAGTGTTGCCAATTCCGTGCATTTTTTTCTAGTCTAACAAAGATGGAATTTATTTGAATTTGAGGAATATAAAAATAGCTTTATTTTACACGCCAGGTTGATTTTTTTATTTATTTATTTACTTGATATCAAAATTATGTAAATATAATATTAATATCTAATGATAGCACTGTCTGTCTGTCTAAGGCCATTGGCTAATATTTTTTTTTATTGCCTTCTTTGTGATATTAGATATTTTTAATGTTGCCATATATGTTTTTTCGTACAAAATATGGTGGCATCCCACAAAACAACTTGTGAGGATCGAAGGCAGTTTATGTTTTATATAATTTAAACAAAACTATAATAAACTAAGTTTGATTGGCGTCCTAAAAACTGGCCCAAAGCATCCCTTGGTATTGGTATCACATGAAAGGTTTTGTTAAGAAGTAATACGAGGAGCGAAATGGCAGTACTATATCTTCAAGATGGTACCCCAATTATATTTTATACAAACTGATGATGGGACTATCAACTATGAGCATCGGGTTAACCGAGCAGAAATGGCACCACATTATATCAAATTTAAGATGGCACACACCACAAGACAACTAAACTAGCATTTCACTTAGACCAAAGTTTATTATCTAAAAAGCTCATTTCCAAGAAGAGCCTTCTGAAATTCTGTGAGTATTAAGGACCCTGGCTTTTAAATTTAAAACAAATAGTTTAAAAAAGTGAATTTTCCCACTCTACCCTTGTTCGTACTTTTCTGTGTTCTTTGAGGAAACAAAAAAGTCAAGTGTTAGGGCCGCATAATAAATAATAATGTATATACATATGTATATATAGAAAAGTTCCAAAAAGGGCACAAATTTTACACCTTAAAAGTTCGATTATCCTAAAATTGCTAAATCACATTTAAGGTTTTAAAGGAGATGGCTTGGGCGATGTGGACTCAGTCACGCAATATTGTTATTTTTTTATATAGAGATGGAGGACATCACCAAGTGGCGTTCCAATCTTTTTTTTACCACGGGCACGATAAATAATTAAAGCGTTTGCTGAGAAGAATACAAATAACAAAATGATATTACTATAAATTCAAGATGGCAGAAAAACATTTCTTAATCAATGATTTTTGAAAAGAATCCGGAAAAAATAACGCTTTAAAATGGCGGACCAACTTTCTTTATTCACTTACATGATACGGGGACTCTTGAGAGAGGAATGGACAGCGCAAAATTCAATACGGATGCAATGTCAGAAATATTTAGAAATATGTATGAAAATAAAGACATTTAAAAGAGGGAGGACCAATAAGTACTTGACTTTTGTTCAATACTCTGTTAAGACAAAAATTTTTCCGATGTGTCTAAGCTAATAGCACCCTCTATCAATGGCATTTGAACAATAAAATGTCTGCGTAGAGAAATAGTAATCCTCTACCCTCCTACACATAGACAACCATCTAGATCAATCCTGAGCACTGGTCCAAGAAAAAAAATTAAATAGCTTCTTTCTCTTTTTTTCCAACCATTCATTAACTTTAAGACAGCAAAAGATTTACAGTATGGATAAGGACATATGCAATATGAGTGCGAGACTTTTGCAGAAAAACATTTTAGTTTAATGTGGAAAGAAAAGGGAGGAATCCATCTGAAAGAATATTTGGAACGAGCTATAATAAAAAGTAATGACAATGGGGTATTTTGCTCGCCGGTTTTGTTTAGTCAATATCAGCTTTTATAATTATCACATACTTATTCATTGTACTACGGCTCATTTTACACTTTGTAAATTGAAAGTTTGAAATTTTTTCAATTCTTTTTTGGCCCTGTCTGCATCTTTTACACTTCGAAAATTAATTAACAGAGAAAAAGTTTTTGAATTCTTTTCTTTTGAATTTTCGAGGTTTGTTTACTTGAAGTATATGAATTGTTTATTTGACAAAAATAATAAAAATTTGGAAATATGAGTAAAATTTTTTGAAATTACAGTAAATATAACTGTGTTTAAAAGTAGTGATAAAGCTTCTAACTGCAAAGAATGTATGAAGGAAGAAAATTCAAATTGTGAAAATAATTCATATACTAAACGCTTTGTATCTTTTTTCCTTCTCCTACAAACTTAGTCTGCCTGACTTAATTTCCATAGTGTAAAAAAGAAGAATTTTCGCTAGTACATAGTATGTTTGTTGTGAATGGCACTCTAAATGCATTCACAGCGGCACGTTACTATTAAACAATCCTTTGTGATTTGATCTTATAAGAAATCAAATCTGAAATTCTTTACCGCCATAATCCACGGTAACTCCAATGACTTAAAGAAAAGAAACTGGAATGGCTTTTACGATCATTTAGGAGTGCTGATAGTTAAAGTGAACATACGTCATCTTTTTTAGAAGACAATCATATATTTCAACTCGCTGCCATCTATAAAATTTGTGTCTTCTTTCTGTCATCTTTAATTTTAAAAATATTGATCAATATTTGTTTTTATTGAGTTGTTCACGCTTCGCTGCCGTTAAAAATTCCTTAAGAAAAGTTATTTTAATTTTACTATAAAATTTGTAACACTTTTATTATAAACTTCCGCATAAAAATTAATATACTGCATATACGGCTTAATTTTTTTATTTACTTAAAGGGAGAAAAAACTCTTGACATTTGATTCACTAAATTTTTCCTTTGTTTTTGCTTCTGCAAAAACACGTACACGTAAAGAAAAGGTATATTTGTTTTTAGTCATGGAATAAGAAAAGAAGTATTATGTTTAATGGTGTGAGTAATAGCTTTAAAGTCATAAACCGAACTCAATAAAATTAAGATTGTGCACATCTGTGATGAAAAATCTTTAAAACCATATATGCATGTATATCTTTTCAAAATCGGCGCAGTAGTATGGCTGCAAAAGGGATTACAAAAATCGTGTTTGCCTATTAATATAATAATATTTTTTTTTGTAAAGAGAAGTAATACTTGCCTACTAATACTGTTCAGTTACCAGCGACTATGCCTTCGTCACGGAAACATTCCGAGAATAACTCGCACAAAGTCACACAACTGCACATCAGAAAAATGCCAAGTGGTCTTATTACTTAATCCAAAACTGGGCTCGAACGCAGAACTTTTGGTTTTGTAGTCAACGTGCAAACTACCGCAAACATCGCCATATATATATATACCTATATACATATATAATATATATTAGATATTGCAATAAGGAATTTTGATTACGTTATTGCTATGATTTTTTAAGTTTCGTTATTTTTTTTCCTAATTTTATATACATATTTATAAGGCAATGTAAATTCTTCCATTTGCTATTATTCTTAACTAATTTTGCATATAGATATATACCAGTATATGCACCAGTATGTAAGTAATGTAGTTTTTTAATATATAGACATGGAATTCAAATAATTTTTTTTACTACTTTTGCTAGTGAGATTTTCTCTTTTCCAAAATCTGGTCGCCTTATGTTAGTTGAAGTGTTTAGCGTGTTATCTCTATAGGCGAAAATTTTAGGGCTAGGAAGTAGAGTTTGACTGCAGTCATCAATAGCAATGGAAATGCCGCGAATTAAACAATCAGCATTATTCCAGTTGTCAGCGTCGGCGTCGACACCAAAAGTTAGCCTCTCTCAGGTCGATATGCAAAATCTTTCAGTTAAAAGCTTAAGGTTTACTGAAAATGTAAAATTTTTTAAATGCCAATTTAAATTTGATACAAAAGACGCAGCATTTCTACGTAACACACAGTTGGTGTTGATGGCGACGACGACAACGGGAATAAGGGTGAATAATAAAAAAATTAATGCATCTGAACAAGAATATGAACAAGTGGATTTCACCGATCAATTACACTGTTGCGTTCGAAGTATATTTTTATCAAAATTTTCACCTATGACTTCTGAACGCTACGCTCCGCTTGTCAAAAATTTTGCCAGCTACAGTAAGTACTTCGAGTAGCTACACCACAAGTAGCGCACAGAACTGATTTTACTTCAAGTATTAATTTCATTTTTGTTGTTGAACTTTTAAAAAAATCAAAGCTATGGAAATTAATTAATGCCTCGTACACACTTCTTGGGATTGGCTTAGACAATGTATTGGAACAAGATTATGGTGTTGGCTCAGTGTTCTTCTAAATGAACCACAGATATCAATTGATTTACTACTATAACTTTGGCAATTCTTCTTCAAAAATTCACCACAAACTAAAGTGTTCTAATACAACAAATAGAACAAATACGAAATATAAAATAAATGCTCTTCATAACACGACATGAAACACCAATTAACATCACAATTAACTTCCTGGATATAAGAAAGACTTTCATATTTAAATTGTTTTCTCAATTACTTACAAAAGGAGTTATGCTGGCTTATCACATTATTAAAATAGAGATTAGCTACTGTATGAATGAATAAATGAAAGGAATGGATGAACGAGTGAATGAATGGATGGCTTTGTTAAGCCACATTTTGTTATCTTTTGCGGTGGAAAAAAGGAACGAATAAAACGACTTTAAACGTTTCTGAACAACAACAATGAAGTCGTCATGACGGCAACAAGTAAAGGAATATAATGGAATCCCTTTTAAAGGACAACAAGCGTATAAACAACTACATTAACATAGAATTGCAAACAAAAAATAGCGACAAAAAAAAAGGATAAAATGTAATAAAAAATAAATAAAAGACATCAACACCATTTCGTTTGTTTTATGTTGTGCTTCAATGAGAATCTCACTCGAAGAATTTTGTTCAATATAAAGCAAATATCTTTACTCTTCGATTCTTAAAGTTTTATTTCTTTTCGAAGTCCTCGTGACTTAATAAAGAATCAGTATTTTCAATTTACACCTATTGATAAATGACTCCACCTACTAGAAGGCATAATGCGGGCCCACCCTTCTCTCAATCCTTAAATTACTTTCGTTGACATTAGGTAGATAAGTAGATAGGTATCTCGGGCCGTCAGACATTTTATATCTGACACATTGTGCCACACGATAGGCAACCCGTAGCATCAAGCTACTCGTCGCTATCATCACTGGTGTCAAACCACTCGTTGCCCGGATAAAGGAGTCTATCACTTCAATGGCGCACTTAGTTACCCCCGCGAGACTGTCAGGAGTTGAAGCCCCAAGATGAGCTATTCTGTCGCTGGAGAGGGCCGGTGAATAGCTGAGGAGTTGTTTCAACTTCTCGTCATGCCAATAACTCCTACGGAAGTCATTGAAATCTAGATTCAATCTCCTAGCGTGGAAACCTATACATCAGTGACCAGTCAGTACCGCCACGGACCAAGGACCGTAGTCATCCCAAACAGCACAAATCCTGTAACTATAGCGAATAGGATACCTCCCGTGACCATCTGTTCTGCGCGATTCCCCACAGTATCCGCTAACGTACGTCCTGCAATAACTCATCGGAACACCCATCGTAAAGTGAGTGTCGCTCCAGCCTTCGCTAGACCGCACCGACGATGTTACCAGGTACACCCTCATGCCCCCCAGATTAACTCCAAGTTAGACTATCCCTATCTCGTTCACAGATAACCGGTATTCATATACCAGTGTGGAAGTCGTGTAGACATCCAATAGAGACCTAATCGCAGCCTTGCCGCCAGTACAGTATATCATAACGGTATACCCAAAAGTACCCCTTCGTTGATGTTAACATTACTATATTTTTATGTCTATAAGCAATTTTTTCCTGGGACAAGTGCTAATGGGATGTCGTTACGTATGCGAAGCATGGCAAGGAGTAATGTAGAGAAGAGACAGGTTTACCATCATAATTTTCGATGTGGTGTGATAAAATGAAGCCTCGACCTCCAATTGCTTACATATGCACTTGACAGTATCGTTGGCTAAGTAGTTAGCGCGTTCAATTGCCCCACAAGCATAAAACTTTTCTGATGTGCTATATAAGTGAACAAATTGGCTTCAAAAAATTAATGCGTAAACCCAACATCGGAGGAGCACCAAAAAAGCGCAACTGCAGAGTTGTGTAAGTTCATCGACTTCTCTACACTAATCCTTTCCAGAGATGCCTCGGTAGACTAGTGTGTAGTGCGCTAGTCTATCAGTGAAGGGTTCTAGGTTTAAGTCCTAGCAGAGATTCTAGGTATAGGGTGCTGATATGCTTCACTGCTACTTTAAAGGGAATCAGTGATTAGGTTGGTAGTCGAGAACCGCCAATCGACTACTGGGGGTCAATATAGTCTAGTGCGAATGCTAGCTTCGACGCGGATCGGATGCTTAAAGGGTGTGTCACTTATTGGATGAATCGGCAGTCATTTCGTCGCGAAGAAGGTCGAAAAGGGAACCAATTTAGCGATAGTCTGCTTCAATTGCCCCTTATACTGGGAAAAGATGCGTTGCCTTCTACTTGCGTGTTGCTTTTCTTAAAAAAAAATTCTCTGAAATACCCTACTGAGACACTATTTTCCCCAGGTGTCTTCACCTTTTTTGGTACGATTCAAAACGTGATACGTGATACATTAGAATTCATTATTTAAGCGAAATCCGAACCTATTCTTGCGATATATTTGTATTATTTCCCCTGTATATGACGAGATGCGCGTAGTAGGCACTAACCTTTTTAAAGCGTTATATAAACCCAATATAAGTGTACTCGTATATATGTAAAATGGAAGATTGAAGTCGTTCTCTAATATATTTTAATGCTTGAAGATTCACAACTTATTTTTATTTTCATATTGACAACTTCAAAGCAATCATTTGGTTACGATGTGAATTATTCGAGTGGATTCATTTGTTTTTTTTTTTATTTTCTTTTTCTAAAAACGGTTGTGCTGTTCTTTCTTGCGCTTTATGTTTTTATAAAATTAAACAAAATAATAAAGACTGTGGCAAAAGGATTCCGCTAAAACACTAGAAATTATAAGTCACAGAATGACAAGAGTTTTAAAAACGTTTCTCGCCTACCACTGGCATTTGTAATGAAACATCCTTCTGGTCGTTTTGTGGCTGGTGTTGAGTGAGTTAATCGCTTGTAGCATAATTGTTCATTGTTGAATCAAATAAATGTTTTTGTTTAAATAAAAAATAAACAAACGAAAAAAAAATATGGACAAAAGGTCACTTTTAACCTGCCGCAATAAAATGAAACATATGTTCACTTGTGAATAAATTGGTGGCAACTTATGCGATGACTGAAGAAAACAAAGCTGTTCAGATTATCTTGTTTATATTATTTTACAACGGTCTTAATTTTTTTTCCAGTCGCGCTCAACAGCCAACCCAACAAACTGGTTTGGTTGCCAAGTGATATGCACGAACTGCGTAGACTGAGTGATATTTTCGATTATTTTATGGGTGTTTTCTAACCTGGGCTTTGTTCCATAAAATTCCATTAGGGCTACTGAGTAGAGCGCAACTCAATCAGTGTATGAATTGTAGGTTAAAGTATGTTTCACAACAACGTTAAAGGACTTAGTGATTGGCTTGGAAGTTGTTGAAAAGGGCAGCGATTTAGTGGTGGTGTGCTTCCATTGGGGGAGTAAAGAAGCAGATGGTGAAGTGATAGAACAACTATGCAATGATTAATTTTTGTTTTAATTTGTCAAGCAGAGTTGCTGTGTCTCTGCTGTGTTATATTGATACATTATTTTTTTAAGCTAAAGAAGGAGATCCATTTTATTTATTTATTTCATTTTTTTTTTCATTGTTAGTACAAACAGTAATGCTTTAGGATCATGTTTCATTATGCTACATAATCCCAATATGGTTTATGAAAAATTACCCCAAGTTTATCAAAAATCACACTAAAATGTCCCCAAATTTGAAATGAAATAATTTAGCAATTTAACAATTTAGCCACATACTATTTCGATAAGAGAAATAAAATTTTATCCTAAAATAAATTGTTTCTTAGAATGAAAGAAAGTTTGAAATAGATTAGTGCAGCAATCTTGTAATCCATTTGATCTAAAATGAGATTTTATGAAGAGGCACTTTTTAAGCTCGTCCGAATGTGGGATGTGCAGAATATCTTTCATCCGCGGAGCGATTATTTGACATAGTCGGAGGAGTGAGTCTCTTAGGTCGGAAGGAACCCGTATATAAAGAAGAATCCTTCATCCGCGAAGCAATTTTTGTAGCCTTTTTTCATTTGTTAGAACTTTTGTACTGCCTGCATTTTGTTTCAAATATAACAAAAATTTTATTCGTTTTTCGCTATTCGAGATTCTCGAACAAGTGTCACCAGTTGCATATCGTGTCTGAGTCATATGCCGGGGAGGTTTTTTTCAAAAGAAAGTCAAATCCATAGAAAAACTGGGGATAAAATTGTTTTCATTGATGAGGTTCAGTGTATTGAGCATAAAAGGGAAGAGATTAACAAAGCGTTTCCAAAAAACTCTATTCAATGTAAGTTTTACAAAAAATTGAAAGAAGAAAGTTTCTGTATTCTTGTGGAAAATTTAACATTCTTTTTTTTTTAATGGGTGACGATGGTCAAAGTAGTTTGCACGTTGACTACAAAATGAAAATTTTTCCTTGGTTCAACCACAGTTTCAGACCCACGAAAACATCTCGCATTTTTCTGTTGTGCATTTCTGTGGCTTTGTGTCAGTTGTTGTCGGAAGGTTTCAGTGGCGAAGGCACTGCTGCCGTAACTGTGCTTTAATAAATTAACAAAATGCGCTCTAGCAGGGCTGTTTTGTCACAACACTACCCTTTTCAAATAACAACGTTAGGCATTTTGAATGGGAAACTGATTCTGCGAGGGCGGGTCAACAACTACAAGACTTTCTGAATGAAACACAGATTTCTGGAAGAAAAATTATTTTATTTTTCAAGGTAGTCTCCCTTGAGCTCTATTGACTTTGTACAACGTTTCTCCAATTTTTTCAACACTTCCAGAAAATAAGATGTGTTGAAGTCTGCAAAAAGTGAACTAAAACAAGTTGGCATACTATTCGTTATTGATTCTCAACGAGACCGCGTGCGTACCAAAAACGTTCGACATGAGTTTATTGGTTGACAACCCAACGTTGGTTTTCTTTACCGTCACCTTATTCCGAGCAATCCACTGTTTTGACTGCTCTTTGGCCTCTGGTGTGGTGAATTCACATTTCGTCCACGGTTACGAAACGTTGCAAAACTCGTCCATTGAGCTCTCATTAACCCGTCCTCATATGGACTTCTTTGCAAGTCATATCCATTTTTGTTCACGTGGTTTTCTTTGCTTCCAATTCGAATTCCATTTATGGCATTGTTGTGATTAATTTCAAGGACATATTTAAAGAAACTAACAAATTGATTGTTAATTCTTCAAATTGTCCTCTTTCAAGTATATAAATTGAAAAGAAAACACTAGCTACAAATAAATAAAAAATAATAAAAGAGATGATGTTAATAAAATGGTCAACAGTCAGCTTGCAACTAAACTGAGTCAAGTTGCCAGCAAAAACTAGAAACAAAAGAACAAATGAATTTGTGTGTATTTGTATCAGCGGCTACTCGTATTGGCAACACATGATGCCACACCGCTTTGTCATTTGGTATCGTGGTTAGTAATCTTGACAGCCATTTGTTGCTTCTTTTGTGGCTGCTTGTCTGTTTAGTTGTGGTGTTGAAATGGAAAGATGTCTCGGAAATTGAACACAGAGTCATTACAAATTGCTTGATTGAAATGGAGTATGTGTGTGTAGAAACTGTCTTGAGTATATTTTCATATTTACTTAAGTGTATGTATGTATGTACTTGTGTGCTTATATTCCTAAATCTTTTGTCAAGCTTTATCCCACACTCTTAATACATTTTAATTCGGTCAAGGTATCGTATTGTAGGGCAAGAGATTTGTTTTTTTTTCTCTGTACAACATATAGCCATTTCATAAACATATTCGTTTCATTTGTTTATGTGGGTTTGTGTGCACGCTTTGTGTATGTGTTTCTGGACAAACGACAAGGTCGTTGAGTATAAGTATTTGTTGAAAGAAAACAATAGTTCTGGCAATCAACAGCTTAACGCCCCAAAACTGTTATGAGACGGACAAAAATACAGACACTTCGTGTACAAACATTTAAACACACACACAAGTACGGTTGGCTGGGAAGAAAAGAAAAACAACAATAAAAACACATCAAGACGATTAGAGAAAGGGAAAGGCAAAGGAGGGAAAGTGTCTTGCAGTGCAAAGAGAAACAAAAACCAACAAACAGACAGACGGACGTGCGGACGGACGGACAGATATAAAGACACTTGCTTAATGTGAGATATCAACGACACCATCGTTATCAGCAATAACAACAACAGCAACAGCAACATCGCCATTAACAAGGTCACTCAGAGTTAAACGTACGAAAAGTAGAAGAGGAAATACGAAACAAACAAAAAGGAGCAAAAAATCCAAACAAAGTAAAAAAAATAAAAAATATGAAAATCACACAGCAAGGGAAACCAAATGAATGTTAAGTATTCAAGCTAAACACACTTGAGCAACAGTATTAGCTCATCTCAAGTTTGCATCCTTTGGAAATTCACAAGAACAAACACTCTTTCGTGTAGAATTCATAAAACTACACACACATGCAAATACATACGTTTATGTCATGGTAGTGGTGGTGGTAGTCTTGGCTGGTTGGCATTCCTTTGAATGTTGCCCAAACACTGAGTCACACACACACACACACACACACACACAACTTGTCTATGACAGCTTGACATTCAAATAAAAATAAATTTTCGCTCACAAACGTTGCAGCAGAAAATAAGTTTTAAGGGTTCTATGGCTGTAAGGCAGTGTATGTTTGTACAACTTCCTTTCGAGAAATCAAACCAAAAATACTATGACTTCTTGGTCTGATTCCAATAAATGTATGAACGAATGTGTTGCATGAAAGCATAAACTGTTATGTGGATATAAGTGTGTGTGTGTGTGTTGCTCAACCCAACAACCGAACAAACATTTATGGATTCACTCATTCATTCAACCAGCCATTCACATAAAAACTTTGCGCTGGCCTCTAAGCAAGTTCGGACTTTTACAATCACACACACAACCGCACATACCAACTGACATGTAAAGACTCTGTTCAAGTATAAATTTTTGTTCAAATCAGTGCAGTCTTTCAATGCCTTCATCCCAAACCAATTACGGTTACTACAAGGTGAGCAAATTTCTGGTAAACAAAATCAGTTGGTGTTAAAATAGTTTCTTTTCCTACAATTTCAAGCTGTTTCTTTTTCTTGAACTTCTCGGTGGTCCTGGTATGAATCCTACGTATGGACCGATACTAGGAAAATAGTGTTTGTGCACATTCTACTTGAATGGTCCAACGTCCCAATTGACAGACTTCTGCAGCAAGTTTACCTGACATAGGAACAGCTCTGCTTAAAAGCGAATTTCCTCCTCCGTAGGTTAGGTTAGGTAGGCAGGTCGCCGGTGAAAATAAAGAGCCCAGCCCACTTGCCTCCAATTCATCATGGTGGCGTTGTGATACCTGTGAAGAAAAAGTTGGGGGATAGAGTAGAGTAGATGATACGATAGAATAGACTAGCTCGGGAGAGAGATGCAACACTGGACAGGAATGCGATAGAGTGAAATAGATCAGTAAGAAGCAGGAAACCGACGGTCCAGTTAATTGTGACGGTATCAACGCGACCGCCAGTCTCCGAAAAATTTACCATAAATGGAAGCATTCTTTGGGACTATCTTGTCGTAAGTAAAAATGCGTGACACTACGACGGCGATAGAGCAGCGAAACGATGGGGTGCCTCCGTAGCCTAGTGTGTTAGCAATAGTCTATCAATCCTGAGGTTGCGGGTTCGATTCACGCCTAGACCCCTTGTGTTTTTGTAGACAATCTATAAGAGCTTCGCCGAGTGTATGTGTTTTTAAAAAGTAAAAGTGAATTCAGTGTTAAAAATTGTTCTCAAGAAAAGAATTAATTTGAAAAAAATCAACAATCTGCCACTTTATTTACATTTTAAGCACTAGCATAGTAAGATATAGTAAAGATACTATATATGTATCTTTACACAGAAAAAGAAAACGTTTTTATTTGTAATTGGAGAAATATATTTTTTCAATTATAAGTTTAATCAGCTGAATTAAATTTTTAATTATTGTTTGGGCTCAATACTTAATTAAGTAAATAATTTATGTTTTATGAAATACACAAAATGACGGCATATTTTTATTTAAATACTTATTTGATTGATTTATTTCTTATTTCGATTATACAAATCGAAATTAATAACCAATAAGCATTCGAATCAAATTAAGATATTTTTTTATGGCTTTTAAAATTTTTTTAATAATAAAATAATTGATACTACATATTAATTTCTTTACAGGTGAAGCTCTAATTGTTTTTTAATTTATATTACAACAATAGTAGATCGCTTAATCTTCTATTCTCCAAATTGTTCATCATTTTTCACAAAAACATTTCAGTTTTGTCGTGAAAACATCATTTCATCATGCCTTGTTCACATAATTGAACTCCCCTTAATGGTACTTAGAAATAAATTGTTTAGCGGTAATAAATTACACGAACAGATGTGTAATCCAAACCGTGAAATTTCTTAATCGGAAAATGTTTCATGGCCGGATGTTCCGCTAGTGTCATTCTTTACAACAAAGCCCAGTGATGTCAACGAGAAACAACTGCAGCCACAAAAATTCGTTAATACCGATTTGGTAGCTGAATTCTTACTGCGTTGAACATCGTCAGGCCATCAATTTTTCTGTTGTGCCATGCTAATAAAGAAATACTTCGGCGGTATAATAACAATGAAGAAACGTCGGTATATTCAATAAATAAATAAATAAAAAGGCTTCCCGTTTTCGTATAAAAAAATAAAACACTAGTCAGAGACGTAGCAACTCTGCTTTACATATTCACAAAAATACACGTTTTTCCGAGTATTTGAAGAATTAAAGCAAAATCTTTCCTACCACTTCTGCACCAGTTCCTTCTCTGTGCCATATCTCACCAAGAAGTTCCGGTGTTAAGCGTAGGGGACATTCACTTAGAACTTGTCCAAGGGAAGAAAAACCTGTTCCAAGTCTCTGCAGTGATATAATAAAATTTGCGAAATGCTTTAGCTTCTTTTAAAGAAATATTTAAAGATGGGTGCTCAATAACTTTCATTTCAGTACAGTACATTGTTTTTGATCGTATTACTTGGTAACGTCACTTTTGTCCACCCTGTAGTTAGTCATCTCGAAGTTGTAGCTAAATAGCATGCAAATACCTTAAATTTGCACTTGCACTTGCCGGTACTGCACAAGTAAGACAGCAGCAACAACAATAAGAACGGAATGCAAAATCGACCCTCTTGTCTTCAGGACCACAGAGAGAAAATAATCTTAACAAGGACGAAATCTAGTTACACATTAGAACATTTGCTTAAAGTGGTGTTGGTTAATATTTGTGCATTTGAATCACATACATACTTGTGTATAAATGCATATGACTGTGTGAGTGTCTGCTTAGAATGGTGAACTCAATTGTGGCAACTGTGTTTTCATGTTGTTTTTGGATTGGATGCCAATATGTGAACTTTAGTCTTCTTATTCTTACAATAAGTATATGGATGTGTGTATTGATGTATGAATTCGAGTATGTCTATTTGTAAGTATGCATATGTGTATGTATATCTTTGCGTTTTTGGGAAATTTTCCGGTATCACAAGAAACAAGTTAAACGTCCTTGGCTACATGACTTTTGTAGACACACTATCATTTATTTAAGTGTATTTGGAAGTATGTCTAGATATTTGTACATTTGTATGAGCATGTGTCTATGTTTATTTGTGTTTTGTGTGTCTGTGTGCGTTTGCTTTTGTGTATCATTTTTCTGTATCGCATTATTATGTTTCTTGACATGGGAGCATTTGCTCCTTGACTCATGTGGGTTCATTACGAGTGTTTTGCTGGTTGTGTTCTTTTTAATTTTTGAGTTTTGGGAAGTTCTTTTATGTCTCGGAGGAAATCATTTTCTTGGTGTCGAGAAATTACAGATAATTTTCAAAATATGAAACACATTGTTGCTGCTTGCTGCTATTGCTGTTGCTGTTGCTGGTTCTACAACTGACTGCTCTTGTTTTGCTTGTTGAACGATAAACAATGTGAGAAAGTGAAAGTTCTGCTTCCTTGCAGACACTTATTCACTTAAAAGTGTATGAATGTAGTAGATGAGCATGGATATCACATGAGTAAGACTAAGAGGTCTTTAGCAAGCAATAAGTAGCAGTTGGTATGTGTTGGTATGTACATATACATTTATGTGTGCGTGTGTGTGTGTGTGCGTGTGTGTGTGTGTGTGCGTGTGCTAAAAGTGGTTAACACAGTTGTTGTGCCAAGATGCTGTTGCAACTTTTGAACTCCTTTTTGATACTTTAGCAAATACTTGCACTGGCACACCCACACAGGCACACACACACACATTCATATTTAGCATGTTGTTGACTGTTTGTCCTTCCGTCCGTCTGTCTATCATAGTGTATTACTGCTTGATGCTGCAAGTTTTATTTCTGTGAATGAAGAAAATATGTGGCAAGGACTTTTGATACACACATATACGTACACACATATAGAGTATTTCTTAGATATTTGTTTAAGAGTGTGTGTAAATTTCTTTCTATGAGTTTTATATGATTGTCAGACTAGACATTAAAGCAGACACAAAAATATCTTGAAAGTATGTACACTTTGCATACATTTGTCTGGGAATGCATTTGGCATACCAAGGGAATTCCTCAAGGTTAATGGCACAAGTAGTCCATTATAAGTAATGGAGATTTGTTATTGCTTTTGAGTGTGCGTACAAATCTACTACGCATTTGTATGCCATTTACTAATTTTTACAAACTTGTTCGTATGGTACAACAATTAATTTCAAGTGAGACAAGCCTCTTGTAAACCTTAACATATTTATAGTATAATATTTTTTTTTATTTATATTTATTTTTCTGAATGTTGATACATACATATATTTTTATGAGCATAACAATAATCTTTTTAATTAAAAGCATGCATATTCATGCAAACAATAACTTCACGTAAGACAAAATTGCAGAAAAAGGATGCTTTGGCATTTTTATTAAAACACAATCCACCAGTTATTGATTTTGAATAACTCTTAAATCTTTTTTCGTTATTAAAATATGTACATATACACAATAACTTTATGCATAATAATGTATGTATTTTTTCAATATATAGCGCTTAAGAATACAGCACGTTAAAGCTACAAACAACTTGTAGTTTATTTTTTTAATAATAAATACATATATGTATGTACAATACATATGCAAACAATAAAGAAAATATTCAGAAAAAAAAGCGAAAATAATAAATATTTTATATACCCTCGTGCTCATATTCTACATACATATACTCAATCATTGAAGGAATTAAACAAAAAAGAATAAAAAAGAAATAATAATAATATTTAATCCAAACGGTATGTGTAAGTACTCGCTGGTTGATGGTGGGAAACATTTAAACACCAGCCCACTCACACCCACAAACTCTTAAACGGAAAAGGCAAAAAAATAATACAAATCTAAATAAAATATAGAATAAAAAAAACAAAAAAAAAACAACAACAACTGCAGTTGTAACGAAAATATCAACAGCAGCAACAATAACAGCGAAGCAGGAGAAAGCAAGACACAAACAACTACAAACAACAAGAACAACATATATTTTAATTAAAAATTCAATTTTAATCAATGCATTAGCAAAAATGTCTCGCTTCTACCTTCGCAACTAAAAAAGCAAACACACATACATACATCCATGAATGAATTTTCTATGCACGTACAAATGCATGTGTGCATGTATGTATGGAAACGAAAAAAAAATAATAATAACAATTACAACAACTATAACAAAAAATTAACAGCAGTAGAAATCGTCAACACTGCCAGCATTAGAAACGATAACAGTAAAAGACACTTGAACCTCCATTTCACCACTTGCTGTCGCTCTCCTCGTCCCTCTTTCTACCAACAATTCGGTTGTTGCAAAATACAAGTAGCCTCCTCCCATCAGCCAGCCACACATCAAACATTGAAATCGTCATCAACGCCACCGATACGGACACCGTCACCCAGTTCCAATATTGTTCGACATCATGCCCGCATTCCCCTCAGCACCACCAGATCATCGACAACGTCATCTCAGAGCATTGAAGTACTATTGAGTAAAGCAATAATTTTATTCTCAAACTCATACAAATGTTTTGCATAAGGAAAAAATCTATAGAAAAACCATATTCTAATACAACGTTGTTGTTGTTGTTGTTGTTGTTGCTTTGTATCTAGGAAAACATGCATGCATGTGAACGATTTGATTGAAAAAAATCAAACTTAAGGCAACAACAAAATAATGAAAATAGAAGGAAATTTACAAAAACACAAGAATGAGCACATCTATGTGTGCAAAAGGGTACGACATGCCAGCAAACAACACTGATTAGTTTTCATAATTATCACTGGCATATGCATTATTCCGATTTTTGCATCGCGACCGACTCATGTTAAAGTTTTGGAAATGAGTCAGACTCAGACGTGTGCCCTCAGTAGTGCTGTTAAACGCAATCACCTGAATGTTGGGCCTAAATGTTGCGTACAGAGAAAATTACACAATTACTTCAGCCAGCATTGTCGAAAAATTCTTATATATTGCCATGCAATGTTTGCCAAAGAATACATTCATAAATGCTCTATGTAATCACATGTTGGAAATGATTCGCAGTCTAATCAAAAAGTAGGAACACACCCGGTCCATTTTTCTAAATACATGGGTGCAAGTGAAATCTTACTTTCAGAAAGCTTGCTAGAACAGGCAATCAATATCTGCATCAGTTATTTACTTACGTTTATATTGCCCATTTTGGTCCTATTCAAAGACCTGTTCAGAGCACTGATGCAGTGTCAAGAAATAGACGGTTACAATTGAACGAAGAAATAGCTGAATATTGAAATTATTAACCCATTCATGAAAATATCAATGTATTTTTATATTTAATAAAAGTAATTTGATTTGCGTCGTTGCAGTGTGCCTTGGATTTCCGCGGTTCACATTAACGACACAAATCGGGCCTCTAGTGTACTTGACTGTTGCTAACCGAACTGTGTTAAATCTTGTATCTCATAGTGATATTTTTTTTTATTTTGTGCACCATGCGGCGATTTTTCGCAAAATTTTAAGCATTTCTTGTCGGCAACAGAGTTTTATTTGAATTCATTGCCGCTTCGAAATCACGCTTCTGTGTTGTTTGGGTTATTTCATGTACATACGAATATGAATGTATGATTGAATTTAGGTTTTCCTCTGTGAGTACGAGTGTCCTCACGGTTCTAAAATATAAAATATCGAATAGCAGAGCATAATTATGACGAACAAAAGAAATTTTTTCATTGGGAGAACTTGCGAACGGAAAAAAACGTAAGAGTTTTTGTATCTTTCTTGTTACTGGAACATATGGGTTTTGTTTCAGCTCAGCTGCAACCAGGCTTTCTTAAATACACAGTTACTAATTAGGGAGTTCATGTACTCGTACGGTAAGTAGGGATATTCTTAGATCAAATTCAAAGTACTCAATTCAAGTACGAAGTATTCTAGCGCTTAATACCAGCTTGTAGCCATATTTAATCCCGAATCCGTACTTGAAATAAGCCGAAAACGATATTGTTTTAAGAAAAACAGAGATCGAATCAATTCTTGATTCAAGAATTTTTAACTTGTGTCTTGGATTATTTAATTTAATTAATTTATTTTTTAAACTTATGTATTTGTGGTATGGGTTGCGTATTCGAACTCACCAGAAGGCCGCCAAACAAATTTTTCAAGAAGGTAAAAAATAGCGCATGGTTGGGTGTGTTTCGTTGTTCTATCGTAACTATAATATCATGTGCTCTAATCTAAAATCAGGGTACTTGTTCCCGAAACCCGCTCATATCTGCGCACAACACGTTCATCATTCAGGCCGCATCAATTTGTGGTGGAGCTAGCACTGCAGCGCACTACATACATTGCTAATTTTTCTATACTTCTCTTCGCTATGTATCTATTTCGGACAAGTAACACAAGGGAAACTTTGAGGATCCAAGTGCGCCTAACGCTATGATTTCTTACTTCCCCGACGACATGACGGACATATACCAATATCACACAACAAACATATGTAAATGTAGGAACACCAAAGTGGAAGTTATAAGAACTGTGGAAATTTAATTATCTTCTCCGTTCCAATAAAAAAATGTGTCCGCTCAAATAAAGGTACTTAAACTGGTGAAAATAACTCCTCTGTCCCCGTCGAACATGTCCAAACAAGACTGTATGCATCAATACGTATGGACGGATAACTACTGTGTGTATGTAACTTGTTGTATATGTTTGTATGTAACACAGTCGATATGTGCATTGGAGTGTGTGTGTGTGTGTCTAAAAGATATACAAAAATTTAAACTTGTATACGGTGAATTTTTATTATAAAGACTTGAAAACGTTGATAACTCCGCCTATTTCTAAACGTAACTTATTCCAGCTACAACGACGACGTTTGCACAAAAAAAAAGAAAAAAACTTAGAACAACATAAAGGCATGAAGGGCGCGAGGATGCTTGCAACTTGAAGCTCGTTTGGTAGGGGGCAATAAAAGTGTAAAGTCTGTCTATAGATAAGTTGGTTTCTACGAGCATTTTGTGTATGTGCGTGTGTGTGTGTGTTTCTCTGTATGTGTGTACGTTACTCACATATGACTGTAGAATTCGATTCAATTTAATATGCAGGCATATAATGTTACAAACGTGTGCAAGCAAAACAGACATGGGCTGGTTCCACAGCGTGAGAGCTGGAGGAAAAAACGAAGTAAGCACATCAGTACATGAATGATCTTGTTGTTGCTATTGCTATTGCAGCTTTTTTTTGTTCATGACGATGACGACGATTTTTCGAATGCTGGGAGCCAGTGAAGTTTTGTTGAAATATTCCACACATCTGAATCTAGTTGCTTCTAATATTTCCGTGTTTAAATGGTATGATGATTTTTGAGGCATCAATAACAGCCACCCAGTTAGACACAGTAGCTGTCGTAATGCAATCCAAAAGTGAAAAGTTGAGTCTGTATTTCTTTTTTCCTGTTTTTGTTCCTTTCAACCAAGGAAACTTATGATTTAGCAGTAAAAAGTTCTTCGTTGGAAAAATATCGATGCGTACGGTTGCAAAAAAATAGAGAAAATCTATGAATCCTTTGGTGCGCCTCATCAATATGTTATAAACGTACACTGGCAGGATTTTAATTTTTTTCTTTTTTATGGTAACTAAATTTAACTCCTTCTTCAAACTGCCATCACAGTCCCTGTTTGTGGCGTAGTGATGTTAAAGGTAAAGTTGCCACTAAAAACCGTATGATCTGAAATCCGAATGAACAAACGTACATACGTACATATGTATGTATATGTACGTGCGAGCACACAGAAGGCTCCTTTGGCTATCACATTTTTTCACATCCAAAAGAAAAAAGTGCTTGCATGGTTGGCTGGTCCTTTCTGCAAGACACTCACACACCCATACACATTTACGAAGTTGTTCAAGCCTACTTGCACTATTCTTTTATTAGTAGTTATATTAGAGAAAACATGTACATGAAATGCATGCACCCATACAAACTTATGTATATACATACATATGTACATACATACATACATACTTATACATATATACTTATACATATATACATAATATGTCAATACATGTGTGCAAAAATAACCTAAAGAATTGTGTTCTTCAGTTGAAACACAGAGAATCAATCCATACAGCAATAAAGAACGGTAAACAGTTACAAACATACATATATACACACATATGCATGCATACCTAAAAACAGTTAGACATTCATTTAGTTAGACATTGTAAGAATACCACTCCCCAAATAATACGAGTACGAGTAGAATCTTGTGCAGCGTGCAAAAAGAAAAATTATTTTTTTACACCGAATACACATATTTCACTGGTCCCATAGCTTTTTTTTGCGTGACTTATTCGTGTGTCAAACTTGCATATACTAATATATGTGCACACATACACATGCATACATATTAAAAACTAAGCCTCTCTACGATGCAGTACACACATACACACACATATGTACATATGTAGATAATTTGTTGGAGACAAATATTTGCCAATGCCCTGCCTGCAACTTAGTTAGCTTGCAATGAAGTTCCAGCTAACTTTTTAACAACTGACGGTGGTTGACATTTGGATTATGTTTAATGGAGATAATTGCATATTATAACATTGTCATGTCCTCGGAAGTAGTCAATTGTCCGACTCTGCATTACTTTTCAACTAACTTAAAGTTCGTTGCCGAAAAGTTGGCCTATAATTAACTTGTTAATAACTTCCCAGAAGCTAAATCTTCTTCAGTCGGTTATAAATGTAAAACTAATAATTACGCTCTTTAAAAACAGAAATTAAATTTCATTGCTTTTAATTGAATGTGCATATAACTTGTACATATACATATAACTTAATAAAAAAAATTGTTTAAAGAAAACGAGAATAAATCGAATAATCAAAGTTTTGATAATTCACATAACAGTAACTCGAGTCATTCGAAAATTAATTAAGCGACTTGAAGCCATTGTACTGCCTTCAGACAATGTCTTTAAATAAACGATGCTTATAAAGGGAAGAAAAATATGTATTGATATGTAAAGTAAATTAAATAAATGAAATAACTGCACAAAATGCACTGTTTTTGATTTCGAGAAATTCTGCACTACTTTGTAGCTAACTTGTAGTTTTAGTCCATGAAAGTGAATTACAGGGTGGCACAAAAGGAGCTATATGGTTTAAATGGCTTATAACTTTTTTATTATGCGATTATTATAATTTTTTTTTTTTTAAACACAGTATATTATTGGCGAATTTTTTGCAATTAGCTTTGAAAAATGATATTCTGCAAGTGATGTCCATTTTCTGCTTCGCACATACGTACTCTTTTTAGCATATTTTCCACAACTTTACGCAAAATTTCGGGATGTAATGGCCATGATTTTATTTCGAATGTTTCATAATTAATTCCCCAATATTGTGAAGAAATATGCTGCAAAAAAACAAAGAAAAAATAATAATTAAAAAAGTTATAAAGAATTCAAAGGAAAGTAAATTTCATATGTAGCCGTCTACCAATTTGCCGGCAGGGTAACTGCAGCCATCGCAGCAGGTTAGAAGGCTACAAGGAAAGATGAAGGGAATATATATACATATATAAATAAATTGAAATAATTAAAGAAAATTGAAAGCTGGTGACAAGTTTTCTGTTCTAAGTTAGGTATAATAAATACTCACTATAATGAATTCAGGATATTACGAATGGGTTATTTTCTAACATTAAACCTTATATAATGAATGTTTTTACTTTTTGACGCTCGATATAATGAATAGTTGAAAATGTTAACACGAAGAAGATTATTTTTAAAACAAAAACAAAAAGAACATATTTGTCGAGTATTTTCTGTGTACGCAGACGCTCATTTGTTTTTTTATTAGTTTATTTATTATTACAGTCATGAGCATATTCAACTAAAAATAAACAAATAGCTTAATATCGAAACTTATCATACACACTGGTCCTAATCGAACACTCTAGCGTAGTTAACAATATTACATATACTCGTATAATTGTTTTCAAATTATAGTTGTATTTTATAATCAACATGGAATAATGATTATGTACTATATGTTAGATGTAATGAAAATATTCAAAAACATTACTTTTATATTTCAATTCATAAAAACAAAGATTATAGAAGTAAAAAAGAAAAGGAATTGTTAGATGTTGTACCACCAATAACTGGTCATATCGCTCTCGTTACTGTCTAAGTTACAAATCTTAATTCTTGATAAGAAAGTAATTTAATGTTATACGATTTATCATTAGCTCTTCTGTATGTATAGTAGAAGATTGGGGTTCCAAAACAATTTTGTATGTATCCTTTTTTGTCTAACTATATGAATGCTCCAGGTGGAACATGACCTGATATTAGTGTACTTAATATGTATTGATCATCAGAATAGAATAGTGCCAAAAAAGAGCTATTAGATGTATATTCAGTGTATTATAATATATCGAGCCTTTGGTGCAATACCGTAGTATTTCAAAAAATCGTGAACTGAGAAAAATGCATTTGAATTTTTGAGCCATCTTTTTGATAGTATTTTCGTTTACTAAAGTTAATTTTTTACAAGTTTTTAAATAAAGAGGCATGTTTGTAATGTTTTCTGTTTGTAAATTTCTTGTCATAAAGGAAATATTTCATTATTGCAAATAAATATTGTTGGAAATAGCTGGAGGCAATAAAGACATTTGTAGATGTACAATCCGAACAGTTAGAGATAGAACCATAATATTTTTTCCTTTAGATATATATTTCCCCAAAGATCATTTCTGCATACCCAGCTCAAAAAATTTAAATTTTGAGTTACGACGGTATTGCACCAAAGGCTCGATAAGAAGGAGACATGTTAAACCAGATGGCAAAGATGTTACAATGGGACGAATTAATGTTTTATATAGCAAGATTTTCACATCTTTTTGAATATTTTTAAAACAAAATTGTGGTTTATAGCAAAAATAAAAATGTGGAACGCTTCACGATTTTGCGTGTGATCCTTGCGTTCATTTGTTATACGCATGTGATCATGCGTATGAATTGTACTTTCTTTCTTATTGAGTTTTAGTTAAGTTTAAACGTGCAAAGAAATATGAGCAATAGAAAAAGAATTTCTTTACGTGGAAAAATTTAGATTTTAGAAGAGTGCAAATGTGATGTATCCTTGTCTGAAATTTCTAATAAATATGGAATACCAAAAATAAAGAAAATGGAAAAAAATTGTTACAAATTTGGAAAACACTAACAACGGATCGAAAACCGACGATATCTTCGAAATGGGGAGTATCTCGATATGGAGGAAAAGTTGTTTGAATAGTTCCTAAACCAGCGAAAAAGATTTATTCCCATAAATGAAGTAGCATTAAAAGCAAAGACTGTAGAACCACACGGCAAGCTCTATTCAGGCGGATGTAATGCAAGTGATGGGTGGTTAAGTAGATTTAAGAAACTATATGGAATACGACTTCTATAAGAATCAGGTGAAAACTATCAACTAGAAATGATTTAGTGGAGGCAGACAAAGCAGGCATGTAGAAGTTGGAACCATATTGCCAAATAGTGTAATAAAAATTAAACATGCAGAGTAGGGGTATAACTTATTCCCATTTTTTACAAATATCAAACTATTAAAAAAAATGATATTAATTTTTCGCGGTTTTCAAAAAAACGCTGTAAAGTTCGAAAATTATTTGGAAAAGATTTATTCAAAAAGTATTATTATCTTATAGTTTTTTGTTAAATATTGTATAATAACGTGTTATTAATATTCCGTGTTTGTGTTTAATACTTTTTTTTTTCATTTATTAATAAAATATTTAAAATTTTTTTATTAAATTTTTTTCTTTAGGGATTTTAGAAAATCGCTTTTGGGGTAACGTTTTTATTTTCAAAAGACGTTTTCGTAAATAACACAATATTCGCTATCGCGTAGTGCTAGAACCAAAATTTGGTTATAACCCTAATGCAGAGGTAATTAAATGTTTAGAAAAGTGCATCCAATGGAGTCAACAAAATAATATTTCTTTTTCGAGAAATACCAGAAGAAGCTGTTCAAGAAAGTTTGCCAATCGCTCGGAAACAAACTTCTAAAAATACTTTTTTCACATCTCTGTAGTTATTAAATTTAAAATATCGGTTTTATTAACACTAAATGCAGAAAATGTTCTTAAATAATGTGTTTCTATTAGAAATAAACTTAATTTCATTAACTTATGCATACAAAAAAAATTCGCTATGTAACGAATATTTCACTATAACGAATAGACCTCCCATTATATCATTCGTTATACCGAGCTTTGACTGTATTTTACTTGTGTTTGCGATTGAATAAAATAACTCTAATTAATTATATCCTCCTAGGGACACTTGTATACACACGAGTATAGTCAAGCTCATAAATGGAAAGGTTTTGTTGCAAGTACTTTCGAAAATAATTCGTAATAAAATGTTGTCAATTATTTTTTTTTAATAGGGCATTGTGCATTGTCACAAATATACCAATCTCACCCAATTTCTATTGTGCTGAACTGGTGCAGAATAATAAAATTGTTCCAATTTTCATCAAGCGATCACATAATTACTGTACCGGGGTTGCATTTGATTGGAACATATAGCCACAATATTGTTGTGGGTTGTCGTATGAGCCAATAACTTATCTAATCACACGATTGGCATATAAATTAGACCAATAATTGCAGCATTGCGACTGCTTTAATAATATTCGGTTAAGAAAATTTATTAAAATATCGCATGTCTATGCTGTTTTATATTTCAAGGGCCTGCAATATGATTTGTTAAGATAATTTGAATGATTCCATTTTTGCTAATTATCTTTTTTTCCAACAATCCACTGAAAAATTAAATTCACACAGAAATGCCTTAAGCGTTATTTAAGCAAAATCCTTAAATCTGATTTTATTTTGTGTATATTTTAAATATTCACTTAACTATGGAGTTAAACACAACTATTCTTTAATTCAAATTTAATTTTAAATTTAGTAATCTGTCTGTCTAATATTTATTATTGTACAGAGAAGTAATGTTTCTATTATTTAAAGTACATAATTATAAATAATTTCTAATAATTACTACTCAGATTTTTAAATTTTATTTGAGAATTTTAGCACCACTGATATTTTGTAAGCGTATTAGTTTTAAAAGCTATTGAGGCATTTTATTTATTTTACTTCGACCACCATTCATTACTGAAACGATGACAAAGAAGTACATGTCAATGCACATTTGAGAGTTCGGACACGGGCTTCCTTAGTAGATCAGCTATCTTTAGTCTGCTGCTATATATGTAGCATCAAAAACACGTTAATGTGACGCCATAGTTCTATTAGGACTTAATTTTTTTTTAAACATTACAAACCCTACGAAGTACTTTGCTTGTTTGCAGAAACACCCTGGGTCTAGGCGGTAATCGCATCCGCACCTCCAGATTGGTAGACTAATGCTCATGAACTTTAATGTGGAGCTGATGCGATTTCAGTAAGTGAAACAGCCAATTCCACACTTGATTTATATTGGGACTATATGTGGTATGTGTGTCTGTTTATCATAGGCGATTGACATGTCGTGAGGCAACATTCGTTACGTCATCACTGTGTAATATTTCCTTATTTAAACACAAGCTAAGGTTAGCCGTATAATGTTTAAATTTAATTAAGAAAACACAGGCGCATGTGAGTTCCAAGTTGAATTCCATTTCTTTATTAAAATGTTCTGCTTATATACTAAAAAGCAAGTCACTACATGACTAAAAATGAGTGGCTTGCTAAAACACACTCATGACATAATTATAATACTTACAATGAATGTAACTTCTTAGTGTTATACCAGGCGACCATGGAGTTTTGAGTGTTCAGCAAAATCCATGATCGAATGGAGTTCTAAAATTAAAACCGCCGGCCGCTCGTGCCATTGATATTTGATATTCTTTTGTTTATTGTTTTGTAGTGTTACTACTTAGTGTCGGTAATGTTTATACTCCAATCATACTGTACTACAACTGATATCCGGCCTGCATTGTTGCAAAACGCGCTTGAACATTCTTACTTCTGGATTTGATTACCTGCCAACCAATCGAGATGCTTTTATGCTGGATATCATATTCAAAGCAAAGCATTTTAATATTTTTCTTGGAAAAGTGCTGAGGATATGTCTCCTACGCATACAATACATGCATCGGAACTAGTGAAAGAGATGCTGAAGAGATAGAAAAATAGGAAAAATGTGTACTTTGTACATGCAGTGAGTGCATAAGGGTACACATTTTGTTGTTGTTTTTAGCGGCAAGCCGCACGTTTCATAACACACTTAAATATAGCAAAATAACTTCATCCTAATAATGTTACACTTTGAATTCCCATGATTTATATTTCACTCAATCATGAATTTGGCAATCATTCAAAATTCATGATTGCCTGGTAGGTTTATTTAATTAATAAGTATGCTGTCAGTTAACTTCGCAAAAAGAATTTGAGTGCATTGTGAAATGTCACTCGAATGTAGAATCTACAATCTTCTTATAGTTAGTATATAAATAAGTATAATTATTTATTAAATTAAATGAATAATAAATCAGACTTAGCGAGCTTCACTCAGCGAGCTCTAAATCCAAGTTTAAAATCAATAGTATTTAATTTTAATGTTAGAACGGTTTATTGCCCAAATACCGTTGTAGGAGGGCGTTGTTAGCACAGACGCAACAGAAACATATTTGGCTGAATCCCCGATCATCTGGCTGTAGACTCAACGCGGTTACTACTGGTCCAACAGCATCACCGATTATCTGTTAGACAGCCGATATCGTTATAAGCAGCAAATCGAGCGAGTGTTCACAGCAAAGCATTTATATGCATGTGTTTTATTTCCATTTAAAGTTCTAATCCTCTCAAAAGTCCACCTCATCTTTAAATCTTTTAAAAATAATAACAACAATAATATGGGAGACTCCAAGTTTTTTGTTTTTGTACAATTTTACGGACTTGCATCATATGTTGGCATATTTTTTGCTCTTACGGCCAGTAAAATATACGTTTTACTCAGCTTTATGTCACTTGAAATCATGTTTGACTAAAAATTTAGAATGGTGTGGGATTTTGGGGGAGATGAGAAAGAGAGAGAAAAGAAAACTACAAGAAGAAATAAATAAAAACAAATTTCCTTTGATACCAGAAACGAGAACCCATTGCTACTAGACTTTACCACTTATCTTTCTGAGGAGCTTGTTTTCACCTTCAGCAGCATCAGAAGTTCTTTGTTTCACTACATTCTTTTTTCTTCTTTAATTTTACTTTGTGCAAATTTCCATATGAGAATATTCGCATCTGAAAAACAGACAAGATAATAATTTTGTTGTTGTTTTTGTTTTTGTGTATCGTAAACCTTTTAGAAAATGGATTTTAGATTGACATTAGAGTTAATAGCCATATGGCCGAATGGTTAAGGTAATAGTTTTGTGTCAAAGAAATAAATGGACGGCAGCACAACAATTTATTATCTTTAACCATCCAAGCGATATCAAATTATGTATTTGTTATGCAAAATGTAATCAACGCTACCTGTACGAATTACGTATGTATGTTCATGAATACAGGTAATTTTCGACAAGTATTTTATATTATTATTTTTTCTTTTGCCTACAGATTTTATAAAAAGAAATTAAGGTTTTTGAACTTTAATTTTCATTTGTGCTGGGTTTGTAACAATAAAACAAAATTTATTTTATTCCAAAGGTTCCCACAAATCTACCTATACTTTAGAAAAAAAATGTTATAAAAACGGCAATAAAAAAGAAAAAATTTAACTAAATAATATGTTCATAAGTAAAGCATAATTGGCTGGATGATATTAACAAAAACAAATCGAATTTCGCAATAAATGATCAAGTAAGAAAAAAAATAATCAAAAAAAATTATATACAAATAAAAACAGTAGAGAACTACAGAGCACAGCGCGCAGAACAGCACATTCATTATTAAAACCATTAAACGCATTATTGCCAGCGACAAGGAACTTCAAATATGTATTCACATTTAAAAAATAAGACACAGAGCTGATGAACAGCCAGCCATCCAGATGAATGTATCCGGCAGCAACAAGCTGCATATACACACAGCCACACACATTTTCTATACTGCAGAGGGCAACTAAGAGAACAAAAACAATTTAACACAACTACTACAATAATAATAATACATTATAATAATTTTCTGAAAATATGATTAAAGGTACTGCTGGCTGGCTGAATGAATGAGTGATTGACTGACTGATTGAATGACGAAAAGTGCAGAGTGAGTGGCTGGTTGATGTCGATGCTGTTAGTTGCACTTAGCGAACTGCTTTCAATATTTCAAATTGCCCACCGAGCTGTTGGGCTGCCAAGTATTGAACAAAAATATATTTAACTTGAACGCATTTTCTTTTTCGAACGTATTAAAACTTAAACAAAACAACACCAAATGCAAGAAAAGCTAAAAATTTGTATTTGAAAAAAAAAACAACAACAACAACAATGGAGAAAGAAGCACAATACCAAAATTTTCATTGTGGGCATATTCCGCCATTATAATGGCCAAATAACTACAATTTGGATAAAACCGAATAATAAACTGGAATGGGTTACAGTGAAGCCTAAAATAAGCCAAAGAAGTCAAACAGGCAAACATAGAACATACACTGAAAAAAAATCCATGATTAATATAATTCAATGGTTTCATTAAATGTTCTTCATTATAATAGTGTAATGTTTCATTAATAAAATGAAGAATGTCATTAGATACATAAAATATTGCAATCTCTTCATAAGTTTTTCATAGCTCATTATATCAAAGAATATATTTTATATTTTTAATAAATTTATGATAAGATATTAATAAGCTGCATGATTTGTTTCTACTTAATGTATGCGATTTGCTAAAGTTAATTAAGTTTGCAGTTATTTTGCTTAAAAATGCTTTATATTTGTAATTTTGTGGTCGTTTACAAATACAAATTGAAGTATCATAAATACAATGAAATATTCTTCACAAAAAAAAATCACATATTTACGTATGTATGTGTGTATTGTACCGTTTTGCTACACTATATGTACATTTCCCTTTTACTTAGTTTTTTCTGTGTATATATGAGGGAATTCGCAAAGACTTTTTGCGAGTTTTTATATAAATATGTAAGCTTTTTAATTTTTTTCAACTAATTTCGTTGCAGGTCTACTGATGAGTTGGCATAATCACGAACGAAATGTACCTATAGACTAGCTTAAACGATACAACCAGCATGCATACATACAATGTATGTAAATTAAAGTGTGTTTAATGTTTAATGTAATATAAAGAATATTTCATTGTATTGATGAATGTTTCATTGAATTTATGATAACAATATTATTTCATATATGAAAGCTTTCATCCAGTTTATGATTTTATTTCCTTTATTATATCAATGAAACATTTACATTCCATATATGAAAATGTTTAATTAACATATACATACGTATAAATTCCAGTTAAAATATACATTCCACAATAAGAAACATAAAAAGTAAAAGTTTTCTATTGATTATAAGTTTCGTAGAACAACTTTTTATGTTTTTTATTTGTTCCGTTTATTTGGTTTCGTTAGTATATTAACCATCAATACTTTTAAAAAACGTTAAAAATATATTTTAAGTAAAGTTTATGTTTCAGTTCATATACGTATAATGTAATGCAATGCTAAAGAGGTTGAGGCGGAGGTCTCTATCAACGGGACCTGATTCATGATCTATTACGCCCATCAATCGAACCAGCTCCTGCAGGGGGAGAGACCGGAGGTACTCAACTTCGAACGTGAACTCTTCCAAGAACCTCCTCCTACTATTCATTATTGCCGGATTGATTTCAGGAGATGCTCCATAGATGCATCATCTTCACAGGAGTTACTCCTGTTAGTGATTCCTAGTCTGTAAAGATGATTGTCGCAGGTAAAGGAATCTGTAAGAGCTCCCGTGAGGATCCTGGAGTGTCTCCTGGATCTAAACCTACTTTTTCATCTCCAGTATCAGATCCTGTTCATTCCTGTTCAAATCAAGTGATCTGTCAATGTAGGGCCCACAACTCTTGCAGCCACACCATCGATCTTTTTCGATCCATCTGTACAACATTTTTGTGAATCATCATTCATCAAGTAGGGGTTCCTCCTCCATTCATCCCTTTTAGAGAAAGTAATGTGAAATCCTCATTGAAAAACATAGTGTTAGTTCAATATAATCAGAAGTCCCGGCTATCTTCAAGACACCCATCATCATATTCAGCACGCAACCCTCTGTGCTTTCATCAGTCTGGCTTTCGTACTCCTTTGATTGCATTTGGACCACTATACCAATGTCACACAAAGTATGATATATCTAACCATTCGGATGTATATCCAGAAAGTCATATTAGAACTGAGACCCTTATTAATCGTTGCATTGCCCACAAAAATCTTATAGCCTTCGCCGTTACATTCTTGATGTGGCACTCCCAGCTGGCTCTCTTATCTTGGTTCACCCTCAGCACGCCATTTCCCGCAGTTCGTCCTTTTATCCTCAGCATAGGGAATAACACATTCGTTTTTCTCGAGAATATTATAATTGCGCTCCTATTGGAGCCCATTGAGGGCCCATGGTTTCTGCATCATTTCCAGGTATTCTGCATCAATTACGTTATTGTCCACTCATGAATGCCTCTTATAATTATATAGATGTCATCTGCATATTCAATGGTTGTAAAACTCCTGTTGTTCAGGTTTCGTACCAGGTTATAAAGCAGCAGGCACCATATCGGCTGCTCCTTGCAGACATCCCCGTATTGCAGGGACATTGATACCACCCTGCCCCAGAGAGGAATTTATGATTCTCAAATTAAACATCCGGTTTGGTCATTCAATTATTTTCGGATCTATCGAGTACCGTTTACATAGATCAGTAGTATGCATTTCAAAGGCCCCTTCTATGTCCATAGATAAGCCCGCATATCTCCTTCTGTATATGTTATTTAAGCAATGAGAAGTATCAAAGAAGTATTGTCATTTGATTTAACTTGAGTATTGTTGCATGGTATGATATTAATAACACATCTTCGAATATATTTATATCAATTAAGCGTTCACGACTACGATACTAATTTTTTCAACGTTGAGTGTGAATAAAAATTTTAATGTATGACGAAGAAACGAAAAAATGTGAATTTTATTTCTGCTTATTTCGGAACATTCTCGCATTTGAAACTGTATTACTTATAGTTTTTGTTGTGCCACTTTTTACACGAAAATATTTTATTTGCTCTTCTTCTGAATTTGGTTAACTTTTAAGAACTCCTTTTAAAAGAGTAATTTACAATACCGTTATGAAAAACAACTATAGTAAAATTTAGCCACAGAACATTTGCCATCCACTGTACGCTTGAAGTGTGTGTTTATAAGATTGTTGTACTCAAAAATGAGATTGTTGTTTGTGTTTGATTACACAGTGCAAAAATATTATGAGGAAGAAAGTAAATATTTCTGCTTCGTTTCTTACCTGTGCCAACAGCAGAAACAGTAGCTCTTAATTCTAGTCATCCAGGTATTACCATCTGACCCTGCAACCATTTAGACAAATGAAACAGACACAACGTCCGCCCCAGCAACCGACAGAATGTTAACCACTCAGTTTGTATATGTGTCAATTAAAACTGTTAGCAACAGGGCAACCAAAAATATGTACTCAAGAAGCATAACGCTTTAAAAAATCATATAAAGAAAAAGAAAAACCGCCTCAAAAATGGAATTCGGAAATCTTAATTGTTAATTGGAGGAAAATTTTTCGTGACATCGGTGTGAAGAAAGCGAAAAAGACTTCTAAAGAAAAAAATGCATACAGAAAAAAGTTCAAGATAATTGGTAGTTCATATGCAGAGGTAAGCGATTCAAATTACAAAATTTTCGGCTTCTGCAGCAAGCAAACAGCTAATGACGGCAGATTAATTTTTCCAGCAGTATTAGTTTGTTAGATTATTTCGGTACAATTCTACAGATGCATATTCTTTTATGTCACATTAAAGTTTTAATTTTTTTTTTAAATCGACTCCAAACACACAGGCATTGCTTGGTATCATTGTGGGAAATGAACGCTTGTGAACAATGTGCTTGGGAAAAAAATCCCTTTAAGCTGTACTTTAATCGCGGTGTAAAGGGACATAGGAGGTGTAAAATAAGTGGAAAGTACTCTCCAGTCTCGGTCCAGATTTGCCACTATTGTTCCTGCATTTTTTAAAAATTATTAATTATTATTGCATTAGTAACCACATTATGAAATTCTTGTTTTGCAATTTTTATATATCATACGCTTTGTTCATCTACAATACCACTACACCTATGTACATCAAACTTCAAGTTGAATAGTGAGAATTGCTAATCAAAAAAGATTTGCAGAACACATGAAACCGTGTACCCCTCCTCTATCTTCTCACCATTCTCGACAACAAACTCAAAAACGGCAAATTCGCCCAAATGCGGCAATTCTGTTTATTGACGAATCCACTGAGGTGAAAATGTGCCTCATCACTGAAGATGATTTTCTTCGAAAATTGATCATCCACTGTTGCCGTGGTCGCGGCGCCCATTTGGCAGATATTTTGTTCCATACATAATTGAGTAATACCAATATATCATAATAAAATAAAATTACAATAATTTCCTAAACAGTTTGTGTTTTATTCAAAATCAACATCGGCCCTTGAAATTTAACCACCCTTTACATTTGTAATTTTTTTATACCCGTTCTAACTTTTTGTTCTTCTGATTGTTCAAACGTTGTGTTGCTAGATTCAGGTTTTTTCAAAATGTTCTTCAAATACCACTTAATTGGTTTCTTATTTTATTCATATTGCTTGTGAAAAAAATTCTTTCAACATAAGCTCTTCCTATTAGAATATTAGCATAAACTATTTTTTCAATAACAACAAAAATTTAGTATCAATCGAAACGATTTGTATTCAGAATTATCTCTTAAAATGTGTCAATATTTTCTTCACCCAGTAAATTGTATTCTTTAAACTTGGAGTGACGCGATTCTCCCCATTCGTCATCAATACTTCTCTATTGTAATCATTGAAATTGAAACTGGCAAATACTTTTGTCAGCAGGTTTAATGCACAACTTCAATTAATAGTCCAACAATACTTAATATCCAAGTTTTAAAAATATTTTTTAAGATTAAAAAACAAGGTCTATTTATTAGTTCTATGAATCTTTACAATAATGAACAACAAAAAAAAAAACAGGCATTTTGGTTGTGTAAATTAATTTAGGCATGTCAAAAAAGATGCTACTGCACTCTCAAAAGTAAACACACACAGGCAAGAAAAACATTAATTTCATTTATGTATGCCTGAATTGCTTTTGCAAACCTCTCTCAATATAAAGAAATGAGTAAAATTGCTAATTGCGCTCTCTCTCAAATTAAACAAATGAGTAAAATGTAAACAAATTTTGACAGTCAAGTATAAAACACCTTGCTAAAAACATAAAACAGCCATACCTAAACAAAAGCGGAAAGCGTTTTCTAGCTGTCAAAAATTCTCATGCCCATACAATTTGTATGTAGCATACCGAAATAACGCGACGTCAACGCAATGGCAACGCTTTGCAATTGGAAAACCCGATTTTGACAGTGCGTTTAATAGTGAAGTAAGTTGCAAATAAAGAAGTTGAAAGAAATAAACATAAAAAAAATATTTGTTATTAGAAAATGGAGGTAAGTAAATCTTTAAAATTATAAACAGTATATAAATTTTTAGAATTTTAACGAATATATTATAGAGCTGGTTCATCTGAATCCTTGCCTGTACGACAAAAGGGATGACAAGAATAAAGACGGTAAATACAAAGAAATTGTTTGGGAGCATATTGCAAAGCGGACAAATTTGTCATGTAATAAAAGTCAATATTTGGTATCTTCATCCTTAAAACTAATAAGTTTTCTAAATCCTCCAATCGTCCATATAACTCATTGTTTAAACTTTTTCTTATAAAATGCTTATTTAGAAAGCGCAAACACCAATAAACTTTATTGTTAAAATAATCAGGGTTGTTATATTTATTTTTTTGATAACCCTGTTTTTATCGTTTTGACATAGCGTTGTCGCTTTTATTTAGGTATGGCATTTCAGCGTAAAAGCTAAGCGGAAAAAACGTTCCATTTTCCGCTCTTGTTTAGGTACGGCTGTTATTGACACCTCAAAAAAATAAGATAAATCTTTGCATATGGTAACACAGCTATAAATGTTGTTGGCATTGTCGTCGGCCACTTATTTACATCCCGTATGACATTACATATTAAGCCAGAAAGAAACAAATACAATATAATATTTACATTCTTTATGTGTTGCCTACTTATTTCCATTTAAGAAAACGCTAAAGAAAAATATACGGTCAAAAACTAAGCTGCAAATCGTAGAGATTGTGCATAACTGGGATATGACCCCTACACATGCGATGCATTGTGCTGGAATTAGAGATAAGGTATAGTAGAAGAAATGATAGGAGGTGATAGGTTTTTAAAGCAGTGTTGTAGCGTCTCTGATGTCAAGGAGATGTATTAAATTTTGAAGCTTCGTTTTTAGTAGCCATTTTTAGTAAATTTTACTTCGCCGGAGGTACACAATACCGACGAAGGAGGCCGTTCCAATATGCCTGTGGATTGGATACAGCTGAAGGCGTTACTGTTCAGTGACCAGTGACTATGCCTTCGCCACTGGAACTTTCCAACAACAAATGACGCAAAACCGGCTAGAAATTCTACCAATACACATATTGTGGCAAACCCAATAGGTTTATCCTACAGAGATTTGGCTGGGGGTTTATTGGTATAATATCCCAACGAAAAATTTACTACTCTATCATCAGTTTTTCCCAAGTGCGGATCAATAAAGAAATTCTTGGGAGATTTTAACACATACAGAAAATATTACTAATTTAATAAATTTAAATATTTTTTTCATTGAAATAAATTATTCAATGCTGAAATGAATATAAAGAAGACCGTAATTGAAACTTAATTGGAGTATTCCCAAGAGATTTGATATTAGTTTTAGCCATTTGAGTTTTACTTAACTTTATTTTTATATACGGAAAATGTTAAAATTAAGTGTAGTAGCATGGACTTAGTATGTCATTTGTTTTACTTTCTTTATGTTTATTATTTAACTTAATTTTATTGTATTGTGTGGAAATTAAAAATCGGAAATGACGATAAATCGCGAGCTCGGGCGCTTACAACCCAGACGACATTGCAAATTATTTTCAGAGTATGCATGTAATGCAGAAGACAGTTACTCTTTTTTTTATCGATAACACTAGTGGACTATGTGGCGTTTTTGCATTTATCTTAATATGGTTGTACTCTTTGCACCCGATTAATTTTCCCATTATAATATATTTGCGCTCTTCTCCAAAATTTTAAAAATGCAGAAAAATGTAGTGTCGTAAGGGCTTAACTGGAATGCTACTGGGTTTATACGATCAAGTTTTCCCTATAAAGTTTTAAAACTCTCTCACTTTTTAACTAATACACTCATACTTTTAAAATTTCATGAGAATTTGGTTTCAAATTTTCTGGTAAAATTTTCTTTCAAATTAAGGCCAAGAAAACAGCTGATTACTATTCTTATGAACAGCGAAGACATCTTGATAAATGAACTTTGTGCAGCAAAACTTGTGTGCAGCCTACATCACATCTATCAATTCACATGAATTTTTGAGAGATAGAGTAAAAAAGTTTATAGAAAAACTTGATTCAGTGGCTGCATAGTTACTTAATTGAATATATTGGCTGGTTTTAATTTTAAAATCAAAGAAATTTTTCTTGCGAGTTTTTTAAAACGTGAATTGTACAACTTATTTATCGTCTTGCAGTGTGAGTGTACGAAATTTTTGATTGCCCTGCCGATCAATCAATGCACTAATACTTCAACTCGTACTAAAGTCTGCTAGAATGTGCATGTGAGCCAGCCAGCCAGCCATCCTACATCGAAGATCAGTAGACAAATTGTTAAGGCGATCGCTTAAATTGGTAAAAATGTTCGTGTTTTTGCTGACTACTGTTTGATGAGCAGTTAGAATTTCTGATTGACTATCCCCCAGCAGACTAACTTTGGTTTGTTTTAATGGCTGTCTGTTTGTGTGTTTGTTCGTCTGGCTGACTGACTGGCTGCTTGCCTGCCTACCTGGCAGGGTAACTAAACGATTATTGTAAAAGCAGCATATGAAACAAGTGAGAGGTAGATGGATGTATAGATGCATCACCATCACCATCATCATCATCAGGTACTTGTATTGATTTTAGTGGGGAATAACAACAACAACAGCAACAGAAAATCAGCAAAATGTTTATTATGTTGCAAACAAGCTCGTCATGCAGCTTCTGTTGTACGCAGTAATTTTGCATTTTATCCTGTTCGCAGGGGGTTTCCAGCAGCATTTCGTTCGTTGGCTGAGTATGTATTTGCTGTTGCATTCATACGATAGCATATGTGTATGTGTGCACATGAATATAAAAGTATTTGCACGAGTATTGATAATATTATTATTAAAATGTACATAAAAATGTTGATTCGTGCGTTACAAACTGTTTATTATCATTAAAAAGTTTTCGTGATCCTAACGATCTCTACGTCTTGCAACTTCAATTTATAAATGAACGGCTAGTAACAGGGATAAAATAGAGGGAATAAAACTAAAAACAATTTATTCAGTGTTTTTATTATAGACTTTAAATAATTTCAAATGCAGTTTTTTGCCTGTCTATATCTGTGGATACAAATTAATAAATACCTTTGAAAGAATGGAGGGCCAAGTGCAAAATATTACTAGCTTCAAATATAAAATTACATTAAATCATGAGATTTTAAAAAGGGAAAAAAATGCTTGGATTCTTGTGAAATACTTGCGCCAATCTGTTTGTAATAATTTGTGTTTTATAATGAATGCAAATCCTTTAATTCACGACCATCGCTGACTTAATTTATCTGAAGCAGTCTTCTGTAAAGTTAAAGGAAGTTTTAGAATTTTGAAGTTATATTTATATACAGTAATCCCTTGATTTACGTCGCCTCGATTTACGTTGTTCGATTTACATCGTCAAATATTGTGTAACTTTTAAATTTGATTTTTGTCCTCATTCGATTTGCGTCGCCATTCGATTTACGCCGCCTCAGTGGCTCACAACTTATTAGCAAAAACCGAGGAATCCCTGTGTTGAAATTGTTTTAAGGTGTTTTTTGGTAGCGTTGATATTTTTACTGTCACTACTACTACTACTGTTATTCAATCTGTACATGCAAACATTATTGTTTTGTTAATCAAACGCAACGCACTGTAATATGAGCTCGAAACATACGTCTGATAAAGTTTCTGCTTCTCAAATAAAAAGAAAACCAAATATAATTTCAATAAAATCTAAATTTGAAGTTATTCGTCGTTATGACAAGGGAGAAAAGGCTTTTATCAATGGCAGCATGATGGGCCTGACGCCAACAACAGTAAGAACAATTATAAAAAATGCGGCTGAAATTCGTACCAGTGCAACAGCGGCTTGGGCTTGTTCTCTTGAAACTACCACTAAAAGAAGGCCAGTTATAACGAAAAAAAAAAAACGCATTGATATTGTGGATAAAAGGCTTAAGCGAAAAAAATATTCCAATACCTACGTTAGTTATTGAAAGAAAAGCGACAAGTTTGGTTAACTATGTAAAATCTGAATCTGGGCATAATGAATATCTAGCTGATTTTTGTTTTAATGCCAGCGGGAGATGGCTAGAAAATTTTAAAAGAATAGCTCAACTTCATAATATAAAAGTTGTTGGAGAATCTGCAGTTGCAGACAGTGGAGCAGCTAAAAGTTTTAAGGAAAACTTAAAACAAATAATTGATGAAGGTGGTTATACCCCGCAGCAGGTTTTCAATGCCGATGAGACCGGACTATTCTGGAAGCGCATGCCGGGAAGAACTTTTATATCGAAGGAAGAAAAATTAGCAGCTGGACCAAAGATTTCAAAAGATAGACTTACGCTTTTACTCGGAAGTAATGCTGCAGGAGACTTCAAGCTTAAGCCATTACTAGTATATAAGTCTGAAACGCCAAGGGCTATGAAGAAGGTTTGAAAAGAAAATCATCCCGTAATTTGGTTTACGACATATTTTTGCTCTGAAGTTAAGAAATATTGTGAAAGAAATAATTTGTCTTATAAATCACTACTTTTGATTGATAATGCTCCGGGCCATTCCATCAATTTTAATAGCACAAATGATAACATAAAAATCGTCTTTTTACCTCCAAATACCACGGCTCTTATTCAGCCTATGGACCAAGGCGTTATTGCAGCATTCAAGAAATACTAGTTGCGACGAACTTTCAACGAACTCATTAAGACAATTGACAAACAATTGGGCCAAAATGAGAAAAACAACATTGTCAGACAGTTTTGGAAGAAATATGATGTTATGCAAGCAGTGAACAGCATAAAAAAAATTTGGGAAGAGGTTTCTGCATCAACATTGAGAAAGGCATGGAAGAATTTGTGGCCTGTATGCACAACTGAAATAAATGATGAAAATTTTAACTATATCAATACGGAAATTGTAAACTTGGACCATGAATCGAAGATTCCGACATTTTTCATAATTTAAACTTGGAGGATGAACAACTTACTAACTCGGAGCTACTTGCATTAACAAATTCTTTAAATCAACATGAAACTGAAGAAAGAACTTTAAATATTGAAGTTTCTGCAGACGATTCCCAAATTCCATTGGCAAAACTTTCAAGGGCCTTAGAACACATTAATAAGGCTGCAAAAATTTTTGAAGTATTTGACAAAGAAGAAGAGAGAGTTGAATTGACAAAGATATCAATTAATTTCAGCATTGCCTACTACCGGAACCTGTATGAACAGAAATAGTTAACGTTACCTCAAAAGCGAATTGATGTCTTCTTTAAGCCCATTTCATCGGATATGCCTGTCACAAGAGAGAGAAATTGTTCTGAAAATGATGACATCGAAATTTTTATTTCTGAAATACTGACTGATACATATCATATACATTAATTTGTGCTCATGTTTTCATTAAATTTATGCAGTATGTATTGTATCTTGTATCAAGTTTCTTATATTGAACTATTGAATTTTTTAATTTGCTTATGAAGTAAGTTTTTATAAAAGCATTTTTCTGTACATATGAATTTTCCTTTTTTTACTTTACTAAAGCTGTTTCTTGCTACTGAATTGTTAAATTTAAATTTGTTTTTACTTTTTTAATAAAAAATAAACATTTTAAACAATATATGTGTGAGAAATTTTAAATTCGATTTACGTCGTTTCTTTTTACTTCGCTATTTTTTGCGGAACCAATCGCGACGTAAATCAAGGGATTACTGTAATAGGGAAATTGGATAAAATTCACAAAAGCAACATATTTGATATAACTATAATCAATACAAGACAACGCCGTTTTTTATCTTTCGTTGCAAATCCGTATTTCAGTTGTCAATACTCGTGTTGCCGTTTATTGATGACTGTCAACATACGTTAGGTATTCTGTAAGAAAATGTGACGTTGATGTTGTCTTTAATTTTGTCGTAGGCGTTCTTGGTATTGTGGTCTGATGTGTTCAAAGAAAAATATTACAAAAGTGATTTAATATAAAAGAAAATAGGAAAAAAAGTCTAATTGGAAAAGGAGGAAATTGAAATATGGTAGATAGTGCGTTACAAAACTAAATTGGCTCATGAATCCTTTTTACAGATTTGGAGGAACATAAAATTCAAGGTAAAAAGAAAAATTATAGCAAATGAAGCAAGTGGCTGTTTTCCAGGTCTCTTGAAAAACATTAAATAAATTGAAAAAAATCCTTTTAATTTGGTCTTCTTGATAATTTGAAATTATTTGAATGGCATCATGATCGCCGACGCGGTTAAATTTGAATTTATTTTGCCCCTACGTTCTATAATTTCAATTATTTTAATCAGCTGTATTCAATGCAAAATATAAAATACATGAAAGCAAAATAATCATTTATTTTATTATATATATATATATTTTATTTCATATGAATTTCCCTGTATATGTACATATGGCTGTTTCACAGAACCACTCGTATAAAAACTAAAATAATCTTACAAAAAATATGAGAGATTTAACCTTTTTGTTTGCTCTTCCTGTGTTTCACACAATGATAACAATATACAGTACACAAAGTTAATCAGCTGACTGAAACAAACGTCGTCCTAAAACTGTTACGGAATACCGTCTCACTCTTGATGTTGTGTTGAAATGATGTTGCCTTCAAATTGATGACGTAGAATACGACTGAATATATGTTCAATGCAACAATGTATTGTTGTGTGCAGGAAATTATAGTTGCTTTTAAATATTTCAAACATACAAGCTGGTCGGTGAGTTCGAACATTGACTCCATATCGAGAAGATCATAGTTTCAATCCACTCTCAGAGCAAAAACTATTCGGATGTGTCTATGATATAAACGACCGTTTTCGTCGGTATTTTTAAAATAAAATAGATGCGAAGTGAAAAAAATAATAAAACTGGCCCTTCTTCAGCTTAAAAATATTAATGCGACAAATTTGTTAAAAGCGCTCAACTGCACAATTGTGCAAGTATTACGTATTCCTTCCTATCACTTCACCTCACTCTTCACTACCTTTCGAAGCAGTTTCGGTGCGTAGGTTTTTTTTTGCATTTCCAGCGGTGTTTTCGCTAATTCTGTAGTGAGAAAAAAAATTATTTTTTGTTAAATTGGCTCAGAGCTCTACTCTAATATTTGCAACTCTAAAAACCGGGCAAGAACCTTGCACGTAGACCAATATTTTCAAATATTATGAATGGATTTATATAAAAAAAAAAGTTATTTTCTTAATTCACGCCTGATTACCCCAAAGGGTCGCGTTTTATACAACGTAGTTTCTAAAATGTGTTTGACGGTCGCCTCAAGCGGACAACCAACATATTGGCCAACTGATCGTAACAAAATACCTGATGTCATAGATTTCGCAATCACAAAGGGCATTGCAGCTAAATCCATTCTTGTTGAATCTTCTGTTGACTTATCATCAGATCATTCACCAACTATAATTACAATATCACTCTCACAAAACTCACACGCGACTGAGATAGCTGAAAAAATAAAAACATACACAAATTGGTTGAAATTTCGCAAATACCTTGCTACTCACTGCTGTCAAAACGTATTACTTCTTACACCAGACGATGTAGATGCATCTCTTACACAATTGGACGAAGGTCTCAAGCTGGCGGCACAGCACGCTATTATTAATTCACGCAAAATTAGGCAAGAAAAAATTTGCTCCACAGACATCGAATTATTATTAACTGAAAAAAGAAGAGCTCGAAGAGAGTGGCAGCTTCATAGATACCCTCAACTCAAAAGAAAACTAATAGAGTGTACCAAAAAGCTAAGAGAGATGTTAAAATCCAAAAAAACTGAATATTTAAATGAGTATCTTAGAGGTCTTGATGCAACACCGCAATCCGATCATTCACTATGGCGTACTACCAGATATCTCAAAAGACCGGTTATTCGTAAACCTCCATTTCGAACCCCAACTGGGGATTGGGCAAGAAACGACACAGAAAAAGGCAAGTTGTTCGTTGAGCACTTAAAAAATGTTTTCACCCCCAATGCACCAAGCGACCCTGAAGAACTTCCATCGATAGTTACGGATGCAGCAGTTTCGATAAAGTGTAAATTGAAAGACGTCGAAGAAGCTATCGCCAACTTGAACCCTAAAAAATCTCCTGGCATCGATAAAATTAGCAACAAGATGCTCCAAGAGCTCCCAACTACAGTAGTTAAAAGAATTCTCCACATCTTCAACGCGATATTGTGCATTGAATACTTTCCATCTAAATGGAAGATATCACTAATAACTATGATACCTAAGCCAGGTAAAGACCACACCAGAGTTGAGTCCTACAGGCCAATTAGCCTTTTGCCAAATTTATCTAAGCTTTTTGAAAAATTATTAGCTAAAGGGTGGTTAAATTTCAAGGGCCGATGTTGATTTTGAATAAAACACAAACTATTTAGGAAATTATTGTAATTTTATTTTATTATGATATATTGGTATTACTCAATTATGTATGGAACAAAATATCGGCCAAATGGGCGCCGCGACCACGGCGGCACACCTCCATCCGATGGTCCAAATTTTCGATGACCCTGAGGCATAATGGAGGTTCTATGACGTTAATGTGCCGAATTATCTCATCCTTTAGCTCTTGAATTGTTGCTGGCTTATCGACGTACACCTTTTCTTTCAAATAACCCCAAAGAAAAAAGTCCAACGGTGTTAAATCACATGATCTTGGCGGCCAATTGACATCGCCATTACGTGAGATAACACGGCCATTGAATTTGTTGCGCAAAAGAGCCATTGTTTCGTTAGCTGTGTGGCAAGTGGCACCGTCCTGCTGAAACCACATATCGTCACATCCATATCTTCCAATTCGGGCCATAAAAAGTTCGTTATCATCTCACGATAGCGAACACCATTCACAGTAACTGCCTGACGGGCCTCATTTTGGAAAAAATACGGCCCGATGATGCCGCCAGCCCATAAACCGCACCAAACAGTCACTCTTTGTGGGTGCATTGGTTTTTCGACAATCACTCTTGGATTCTCATTCGCCCAAATGCGGCAATTCTGTTTATTGACGAATCCACTGAGGTGAAAATGTGCCTCATCACTGAAGATGATTTTCTTCGAAAATTTATCATCCACTGTTGCCGTGGTCGCGGCGCCCATTTGGCCGATATTTTGTTCCATACATAATTGAGTAATACCAATATATCATAATAAAATAAAATTACAATAATTTCCTAAATAGTTTGTGTTTTATTCAAAATCAACATCGGCCCTTGAAATTTAACCACCCTTTATCAAGTTAAATAAAATCATTAGCGAAAAGCGCTGCATTCCAGACCATCAGTTTGGCTTTCGAAGTAAACACAGCACAACTGAGCAAACACATAGACTTGTGAATGTTATAAAGCATACCCTAGAAGAAAAAAAGTACTGCTCAGCCCTCTTTATCGATGTTTCCCAAGCTTTTGATAAAGTGTGGCATAAGGGATTAATATATAAACTGACCCAGTTCCTTCCTGAAAATATTTGTAAGCTACTGGAAAGTTACCTGCTTTGTCGCAAATTTATTTTAAAACAAGGTGATTGGCTGTCATCACCGCAGCCGATTGAAGCTGGAGTTCCCCAAGGCAGCATATTAGGTCCATTGCTGTACTTGATATACACCGCAGATTTGCCAACAGTCGCGAACATCCATACCTCAACTTTTGCCGATGATACAGCTTTCTTAAGCATTCACGAAAGTGCTGACGAAGCATCTCGTCGCCTACAGCACCAAACTTCGCAGCTGGCTAAAAAAATGGAGAATCAAAGTTAATGAGGATAAGTGCGTACATATAACCTTCACCCTGCGCAGAGACACATGTCCTCCTATTCTGATCAACAACCAGTTAATACCGCAACGTTTGGAGGTCAAGTATCTAGGGATGCACATTGATAGACGGCTAACATGGAAACAGCACATCGATGCAAAATTAACTCAAATGAAATTAAAAGCAACTCAACTAAATTGGCTTATTGGTCGAAATTCTGTGCTAAAACTGGACTGTAAACTTTTGCTTTACAAAGCAATTTTAAAACCAATATGGAGCTATGGTATCCAGCTATGGGGCACTGCCTCAGCTTCCAATATAGAAAAAATTCAAAGGTGTCAAAACAAAATACTGAGAATGATAACAGATGCGCCGTGGTATATAAAAAATTCTAACATACACAAGGATTTAAATATTCCGACAGTCAAACAAGAGATAACAACATACGCAACGTCATACCTAAGCAAACTCCAAGATCATCCAAATATACTAGCCCGAAATATTTTAAGCGAAAGAGGGTTCATTCGACTGAAAAGAAGGGATACTCTTTCCCTAGCCCGAACGTAGTAGACGCGGAAATAAAACTATACGAGCAATAAATAATTTTGTACAGCTAGGCTGTACTTAATAATAATTAGCAATTAGTTCTTAAGATTTGAATACTTATTGTTAGTTCAATTGATTTTGAAGATTCAATAAATAATATATATTGTGTAAAAAAAAAAAAAAAAAAAAAAAAAAAAAAAAATTTTCTTAATTGATAGAGTTCATCCAAAAAGAAGTTTGTATCAGGACCAAAAAAACAACAAAATTCTTTAAAATCTGGAGATTACCTTAACATTTTACTTTGGATATTTAACCAATACCTCTGTCAAATAGAGGCCAATTAAAAAATATTTTTGAGACGATCACTGATTCGCAATGAATTAAAATGTAATGTCCGATCACCGATGTTCTTGTGGTCAGATTAAAATATTTTTCTTTTAATTTTGAAAGCGGATATGTACTTAGAAGTGGATCTTCTAGGGCGACTCTTATTCACTAAGCCGGCACTCTAACACGGAATTGAATTAATTATTATTTTGCAAAATTGTGTTCTGAGGTAACACTCCGTAATTGGTTACTTTTGTCTAAGATGTTACTCATCGTAAAGAGCTGGGTAAAGCCAAATTGTAAAATATAAAACAAACAAAACTAAATTTTTTTAAGCAAAAGGTTTTTTTTATAAAAAGAAGTAACACTCAGGCAATGATTCGCTGCTACTAGGAGTTACCTTCTATAAGAAAGGGACAATGACAGAGATGACAGGTGGTGAAGGGATAGACAGACAACTATACTTTTGCACGTTTTTTGTTATAGCAGAGTTGCAGCGTAGTAGCCTTTTTATTAATTATTTTACATCACTGATGATGCTACATAATACCGACGAAGGAAAGCGCTCTGATGTGCAAGTGGATGACGCAACTCCTCTGTTCAGTGACCAGTAATGATGCCTTCGCCACTATAACTTTCCGGCAAATGAGAAGTGTTTTTATGACCCAGTTGAAAGTTGTGGTGGAACCTAGGACTTTTGGTTTTGTGGTCTACGTCAATATACATACATATGTCATTGACGTTTCAAAAAGATTTCTGGCATATGGCAACCGCGGCTGTTCCTGGCCGCATTTTTCTGGATGTAATGGATTCTGGTGAGTAGGGTCAGTTGCCAATTAGTTTCACTCCATATGTGGCAATATGTACGCCATAAAAATCACGAAGCCGTTCATACGATGCGCGAAGTTAATCTGGGTAATTGGTTTCGTTCTTCAGCGTTAATCTAATCATGATGATTTGTCAGAGTATGCTAATCAGAAATGCCCAAAACTGAGACAGTTCACTCTATCGTAGGGCCTGTCAGGCTTAAAGACACCTTATACTTTCACACCAGCAACTGCAATGAAAATTTGAACGGATAATAAACTCCGAACACATAATAAGTTATGTTAGATTTGCTGGGATGGAAGAACTAATACGCATACTTTTCCTTTCCCTTTTATTTAAGGCGACCAGATTTTGGAGAAAAAAAAGATGATACCACAAAAGTAGTAAAAGTATTATTTCAATTCAATATCTATATATTAAAAATTCACCTACTTACATACATATGTATATGTAAAATTATTTAAGAATAACAACAAATGGAAGAATTTACATTGTCTTATAAATATGTATGTACAATTAGTAAAAAAATAAGGAAACTTCAAAATTCATTGCACTAACTTATTCAAAATTTCTTATTGCAATATCTAATATACATATATTATATACATATGCATATGAGGTTGGCGATGGTTCAGGTATTTAGCACCTTGACTACAAAACCAAAAGTTCTGGGTTCGAGCCCAATTTTGGACTAAGTAATAAGACCACTTCGCATTTTTCTGATGTGCATTAGTGTAACTTTGTGTAAGTTGTTCTCGGAATGTATCCGTGGCGAAGCCATAGTCACTGGTCAATGAACAGTATCGGCTTAAGTTGATACTAATCCACAAATAACATCAAACCGCAAACGGTCGCGCGTTCGCTGTGAAGACATTTTTTAAGAGTAATAATTTTTACGTAATTGCTCGTCGACATTTTTGTTCAAAGTATGGTATTTAGCGAATAAGTGATGGACCGAGTATAAATTTAATTCGTTCGTGGGTGTAGAGATTCCGCGCAACTGTTTCGGCTATGAATGTCGCATGGCCGGGGCCCAGTCGATCTTCAAGGACTCCCGAAAACATTGAGCTGGTTGAAAGCAGTTTACGTGAAAATCCGCGACTTTCAATACGGAAAAGAGTAGCCTTACTGGGACTTCCAAGAGCGATTGTTCATGAAATTTTAAAAAAGGATCTGAAGGATCTGGATAACATCCTCATTTCCATTCTACCATTCAATGCTCTTAATAAAATTTTGTGTCAATTATTACGTTTTTTATTTAAGTTTAAAAATATAAATCTGCTACCAGACAACCACTTCTTTTCTTATTCGATAACTAAAAACAAATATACGTTTTCTTTACGTGTACGTGTTTTTGCAAAAACAAAAGAAAAATTGAAAAGTGAATCAAAACGCAAGAGTTTTTTCTCTCTTTAAGTAAATAAAAAAATGAAGCCGTATATTATTTTTTATGCGGAAGTTCATAATGAAAGTGTTACAAATTTTATTGTAAAATTAAAATAACTTTTCTTAAGGAATTTTTAACGGCAGCGAAGCGTGAACAACTCAATATAAACAAATATTGATTATTATTTTTAAAATTCAAAAGGACAGAAAGAAGACACAAATTTTATAGAAGACAGCTAGTTGAAATAGATGATTGTCATCTAAAAAAGATGACGTATGGTCGTCGCCTTAAATTATTTTTAACATCATGTACTTCTAAAATAAATATTAGAATAATATTACGGCACCCGGGTTTCCATTACATTATTTAAAAGAACTTTTATCATTACAATAAAATAATAAATAATTATAAAATATGTAGTGATTTTCCATAGCCTTCGGTATCCTACCAGCCCACCAAAAGTTCATTTAAATGATGGAAAAACTTAAATCCGAAATTAGGCATCATCGACAAACGTCCTTTGTTTCAAAGTTTGCACACAAGAAAATGAAGAAAAGAAGAGAAAAAGCAACAACGAAAAAAGTGAACAAAAAATAAATTGAAATGCATTCGCATATGCAATTTTAAGTTTCGGTTAATGGGCGAAAACGATGCAAGTGTTCATACAGAAACAAGGAGTACGTGTCTGTATGTAAGAGACAGATAGAGAGTAAACTATATTGTAAGAAAGGGAGAGAGAGGGGAGTGAGAGGTGGCAAACAATTTTCACTTGTATGTATAATGCAATTTAATATGTTACGCACAAGAATGCCATCTTCCCAACTGCCGATATGAAACCGAAACTACTCGTATAGTGCGTAATGCCTGCCATCTGCCCAGAAACAAAATCCTAACGAAAAACACTATACGTAGCCTTATTTAGTTAATGTTAATTTCGGAATGTTTGTGTATTTGTGCGAGTGGCTGTTTCTTTATGCGTTTTATAGAATTTTCCTGAATCTAATAATAACTGGTGCAATCGAAAAGCTTTCCAGTGTTTGGTGTTTGTGTGTGCATATGCAGTACGACTCTTGCGTCTCCTTATACCGCTACGAAATGTGCAAACAAGCCATGTTTTTGGGCATTTTGGACTGTGTGCTTTTAAACGTGTGTGAGATTCTACGTATGTGGTATCATATGAAACAGATATGGAAAGTTCGCCACCTTCCAAAATTTTTCATATCATCTTGATAAACAAAATTCAGGACACAAACACGAAAACAGCTCTTTCCTATTCGAAATGCTTCTTTTTTTCAATTGTAACATTTTGTGCAATTTACAAAATTTGTTTCAATTTTAAAAAAGCTAATGATCGACAACTTACAGGCATTCCAAATTACATGCGATAATAGCAAAGAAATAAACTTAATCAAAGACAAAAATTAAAATCATACTGTCAAACACTAACAGAACGGAACAACATGCTGTTGGCGAAGGTTGCTACACCTTCATCTTCAGATCACATTTTCTTTTCTATTTCATTTCATTTAGCTTGGCGGGTATTACGAAAGAAAAATTTAATTTTTACAATTTTTGCTTTTATGACTTGAATTTCTTGACTGTGAAATAATTAGAACTGTTACTTCGAACCGGTTGTACCAAATGTCATCTTGATTTTTTTACGATTGCAATGCATTTTTCTTTTCCAGCTGAGGAACACTCAGTCTGGCCAGTGTCGTAAAAGGTCTGTTTCCTCTGAAATGTTCATCAGTCAATCACTCTGTGCACACGTACCCGACAAAAGAAATACATACTTCGCTTCGCGGTTGAGCATTCAATGTTAGCAATATTTCTTTTTTTTTTATCTTGGACTAATACTCAGGAGATGACCCCTACATATGAGGTGCATTGTGCTGGAACTATAGGAGGGCTAATAGGAGAAATGACAGAAGGTGAAGCCTCACTATCTTACAATACTTCTTTTTCCACGTCATTTGTTTTTATAGCAGTGTTGTACCGTCTCTGATGTCAAGGAGACGTATAAAATTTTTGAAGTTATTAGTAGCAATACCGACGAAGGAGGCCGTTCTGATGTGACTGTGGATTGGATACAGCTGAAGCCGTTACTGTTCTCAGTGACCAGTGACCTGGATTGAAACCAGGAAAATTTTTCGATTTGTAGTCAATGTGCAGACTAATTCCACCATCGCCACCTACCATATGCCTGCATATGAGAGAGAACCATTCATTATAAAGGCGTCTGTTAGTCGTACTGTTAGGTAATATATGCCGTGCTAAATGCTGTGGAGCTCAGTAGGCTAACTACGGGCACTACGTACATTCTACTACTATTGTAACGAATCGTATTCTGTTTCGAACCCCAATCTTTTAACAAAAACTGTATATTTTATGTTGGGGTTGGCGACGGCTGAAGTAGTCTGCACGTTTGGTGACCGTCCTAAAAATTTGTTATTAAATAATTTCGCCATTTGTGTACTAATTTTCAAAGTTATTTTTGGATATGGAAAAGGTCCATTATTGTCGAAATTTGAGAAGGGTGGGAGCTAAGTGCCCAACTTTAAAAAGTGAATATTAAATAACTTTGTCGCTTGTGAACCAATTTCCAAAATTCTTTTTTCAAATAGAAAAATTCCGCTCACCCTTCATACTTAGATCCACTAACAAGGTATTTTTGGAAATTCTAATGTTAAGGGGGGTAAAGGTGTAAAATCGATTACCTAATATTTAACAGACTAAGATAGATAGAATAAAAGCATATAAATACTTCTGAAAAATAAGCTGACATGTGTTTCGTACTGTTTCCATATGCATACATATGTACTTTAGTGAGTAAAACTAAAATTAAATTTTACAACCATATGTATATCTCCCAAAGTATTGAACATATTTTCCGTAATCTTTTCTTCTAGAAAAAATTTCCAGTGTGCGATCTTACTTTTTCGAAATTCGAAAATATATGCAGTACAATTGTACCTTTGTGCTTTTATTCTATTTAAATAGTGCTGATGATGCACATGTTTACTATTTTTAAACATGATATTAGTATCAAATTAAAGGGGATTATAGGAGGGCACATAAAATATAACGATATCTCTGCAAACACCATATGGCGAACGACTATTTTTTACCCACTTCAATGATATGGGTACCAAATGAAAAAGTGGTTGAAACCTAAAACCTAAACCTAAAATAAAGAGAAGAGGGTACTTTTCAGTAAAATTGCGCGTTGTACCTTTTTCATTTTTTGGAAAAGTTACTGTTGATGTAACAACAAAACTATCCAAATTTGAATCGTAACAATATCTATAAAAAATTTAGCGATATTAGTTAAGTTGGTGTGGGGTAGCGCAGCACGCCGTGTTAATCTAGTTTACTATAAAACAAACAAAAGCAAAAAAGCATTTTTAGCGAATATCGTTTACAATATTCGTTTACATAATCGAACCTTCGCAAACGAAATATTTGCTGCCGCAAACTGAGCAACGAGTGAACTCTATTTTAGTTATTTTTCGTTTCCAGCAATAGAGATTCTTGAATCTTTTATCCGTTCGCTAATTATTTGATGGCGATATTACTTTCGTCTGCTGTGGTCAAGCGGGTAGTTGCATGATCATTTTCGTCAGTTCAAGTTCAAGAAGTTTCGTTTAAAAAAAAGGAAAATAAAAGTAATTGTCCACGTCTGACGTACACGGCATTCTATAGAGTTGAGGTTTTGTACAAGTAAAATTTCTCAGCCTACATATGCATATGTATGCAAGAGTATATGTATTCCATCTACATGCACTGTAGGTGTACACACATGGGTGTATGGGAGTGTATTTTTGTACAATAAAAGAATAATGGGTGCGTGTATTCCACGTATGTGGAAATTATTCGGCTGCAACCATGCTCTAAGCCAGCAGACCCTACAAATCAATTCTAACTTTCAAACAAATACAAACGTTCACACACGTACACTTGAAGCCTTAACTCGCAGCGCATTCATACGCTTTTTCCGTTTCTCTATACACTTTTTCTGTTCAATTTTCGTATTTCCGCACTCTAGCATTCTTAATGTGTACGCGTCCTTTGTAGTTTGTACTGTATAAATGTGTGTGTGTATTTGCATACGTGCGTTTTCGTTCGCCATGTTCTGTTGGAGGTGTTCCACTATTGCCGATGCATCGTTTTAGGCTCAACTTGTTCTAATAAATGATGTTGCCATTATTTTCGTTTCGAACGAAGCCTTTTCAGTTGTCAGGAGATTTTATTTTTTGGTACTGGTAGTAGGCCTTGGGCAACGTATGTGTGATTTATTTTTAATTGAAATTCTAGAATGCGTTCAAAATTGCACTGGGAAAAATTTGCTTGCTTGTTGTATAAGTACAAATGCATATATATGTATGGGTGTACGTGTGTATGTGTGTATGTATATGCTTATAAATATGAATGTTCGTTAAGCATATAAGCAGCATTAAAACAATAGAAACGCACAGTCTAATAAAAACAACAACAGCAAGGAGAACAACAGCAATAACAACTATTAAAGACCAACAATACAGCGTCGTATAACTACAACTTTACGGTTGTATGCACGCGTGTGAGTGTATGTTTTTCTACATACATATATGAATTTGTTTATATGTAGAATTGTTTGGAGGACCAAATTGAGGAAACTAACTCGCAATGTAATCACACACACATACATACGTTTGTAAGCACATAAAGTATAAAATATAAATGCGTAAACGAAACACTAGATGTACTCCAACTCTCGCACGCAAATATACACATACACAGATGTTTCAAACAGAAATAGATGCATAAAATACCCACTTAAGAGAGTGGTTGAATTTTAGAGAAGAGCAGAGATGATGAGTCCTCGTTGCACGAAACGTCAGCTTGCAAAAGGTGGCCAATCGACAAAATTGACGTGATGGGACAACTGGGTGCTTAGGCCCATCTAAATTTAAATTACGTTTGTATGCTCTTGATTATGCATTTGCATGCATTCATACAGGAGAACACCCCAAACATACATACCTGCACACATACAGAGGCAAACAAACATGCTTGCTTGTTTAAAGTGCGTGTGCGTGTGAATGCTTATGTGTGAGTGTGTGTTTCTAACAATGTTTATGCTGATGGTGATGATGATGACGACGATAACGACAACGAAAACATCTAACGAAGACCATAGCAATAGTAGGAATATTGATGGTCTTGGTGGCAGCAGCACACAGTTTTGTAGAAAAAAAAAACAAAGAAAAAAACTCAAATGGAATTAATTTTTGTTTTTAGACATTTCTGATTGAGATGACATACATAAACGTGCACACGCATTCATAAACACATTCAATTGGCTTCAGCTAAGAACAAAAGTTTTCAACTAAAGAAACTTTTACACACACGCACTCGTACACGTACACATTAATCTTGCTACGAAAGCACACATAAACCCATATGCATTAGGCAAAGGTATGGCCGGCATTTGGTGTTCTGTGATAAAAGAAATCCTTTTTTAAAGTTTCCGACTACATATGTACATACACTCACACATTCAGGCATCAGTAGGTAGGAAGAATTTATGGAAGGAAATTTATTTTATAAACGATTCTTTTCCCCAATTTTATTTCTCGATGTTCAGAATTTATTAAATTTATTTTCACATTGCAGGAAATAATGAAACAAACTCAGTGTTTTTCTATATAAAGAAAATTAAAAAGAATACTTTCCGATCATGTTGAATAAATTAACTTTTTTCATCACCTTCCTTCACCTTAAGAAAATCGCGTAGCTGAGCCGCTAAAACTTGTTCGTTACAAAAACTAAAAAAGTCTGAATAACAATTGATTACAACAGTTCTTTTGGCGCTTTATTACAAGAAATATGCAGATTGTGTCGATGCAAATGCACTTAGTAAGAAAACTGGTTTGCTCCATTCACCATACATTTCCAAAAGTATATCGTTACATCTTCCGTTACAAAATTCGCTGGTTTTTTGCTTTACTTTGCAGAGATATTAATTGCTGAAATTTTCCTATTACGTCATTACCCAAAATTAGTATTGAAATTTATAACGTATTTTAAAATTGCATTTTCTATATATGATTGGACAATCTGTAGTTGCTGCTGTGGTGAAAGCACCAAGTTAACTACATTTCAAATTCAAACCTTAAAAGCGAAAGATCATAAAAAGCAGGGAAGGCAGTGATGACTCTGCAAGGAGAGATTAATTACAGAATTAATTCATGTAGCCATTGTAAACCATTCTTGACATTTTTCTAGAATTTCATCCCATCAATGTGCATACTAAATCTGCAAAGGAATCATATGTTAGAATTTTTATAACCAAGCACTTTTAGGAAAAATTAAAGAAATAATAAAGATTTGCAATTTTTTTTTGTCGGTCTTGATCATGAGAAATAATATTCTTGTGGGCGAGAAGTGCAGTGAAGATGAAGACTTCACTTTATCTGTTTAATAAATGATTATCTTTTCTACCACTGTTTGCAGAATTTTAATAAATTAATATAATTTTCAAAATATAGTAAAGTGGGGTGATTAATTAGTGTATTGCAAAACTAGTTCGATCCCATAATTTGTTTGTAGCAAAACTCGTATGTTTCGAAAAGTCGTAGCAAAACTTGTTCGCTACAAACTAAAATATAATCCGCCCTATTCCCGTTGGCGTTGTCGTTATAACTGGTTACGTTCTCGTTCTTAAATTAATATTCTGGAAATGCATTGAAACGAAGGCGAGATGCTATAGAAAACAGAAATAAAAATTATGAGAGCGTGGTAGCGCTGCAATATTTCTATTGATTATTTTTTACAGTATTTTTCCTAATACTGAATTTTATTTTACAAGTTCAAATGAAGATGATCAAATAATTAACGTAAATATTCATTGGATGATGTTTTGCCAACACGTTAATATAAGAACTGTTATTTATATAAAATAATTTTTAATTATATTAATTTTTCTATTATTCTTAAGATTTGTGAACATATTCAGACCTAATAAAATTGTAAATCAATATGTCCTGGAACAATTCTGTGCAAAAGTTAAATGCAATAAATATGCGAAAATCGGTATTTACTTTCATTGAAACTTCATTCCAAAAACCATCGAAATGGATGGGGTTTTTTAGCTTAATGTGGCATTTTTTCCATTTCGGATTTTGAAATTTCAAAGTGTTTATAATTTATTATCTTCCTTTTTATTTTCCAATAGTCGTTTCAACTTCGCTGCTCCTAATAAGAACGACAGCGAACAAATGTTTGAATGTCGTTACTGTCTTCGTTTCAACATGGAGAAAAACGCCCATTACGCCAACGGTGATAACAAATCATGGTTCTTTTCGTTTTCAAATTGCAACGAAAAACGGAAATAGCCCCGAATATTTTTCCATATTTAGAGTTTCTAGCTGTTGGGTTTTTAATCAGGAATGGCATAACGTTTCCTAATTAAACTTCAGATTATTAATCATATTTCCCATGTGAACCATTTTCGGGTCACAGTATGCATACAGGGAGCATCACAACACCTCGGACATTCTGTTGGCCATAACTGACACGATTAGAGATCATATTAATGAGAATGTAATGGTTTCCCACGATCTTTCCAAGGCATTTGACCGTTTGGACCACAATATTCTTATTCGGAAAATAAGGGACAATTTCGAATTTTCAGGAACGGCATGCAAACTGGTATATTCGTACTTACGTGCCAGATCTCATTTCAAGCTCTGACACAATTCCAGAGTATTATGGCGTCCCACAGGGTTCCACACTCGAGCCTTTCCTTTTTCTTTTTTACCTGAATGATTGTGTTGACGGCCTTGACCCTAATTTGGTGAAACCTTTCATCTTTACTGACGATATTCAGCTTTTATTTGGTAACAGCCGGGCTTTTCTGGAGGGTTGTATCAACCACACGCTCCAGCAAGTTCATGACTGGATGACCGATAATTATTTTCTGATAAATCCTGATAAGACAAAGGCGATCATGTTCCGTACCAGGTATCGTGATGTTATTTACCCTAATATCGGTATCAATGGAGTTAGTATCGCCTATACTCACTCCATGAGATGTCTCGGTATTGTGATCGACCAATACCTCAATTTTGATGAACATGTTAATAGACTCGCTTCCCGCGTCACTTTAGTACTTAGGAAACTGTATCGCAGTGGTATACACCTTCCTATGAGGGCCAGATACATTCTCGCACATAGTTTTCTTATCTCGCCCCTGAGCTACTGTATTGGGGTCTACTCTGGGACATTTATATACAATATACGTAAGATTGGTCAAATTATTAGGAGGATCGTTAGATTCGTTTATGGTATTGCTAATCGCGAGGACGTATCGACATATATCATAGATTTCCTGGGCTGTGGTCTGACTCGATATCTTCAATTGAGAACACTGCTATACTTCTACAAGGTTATGAAATTTAGCATACCACATTATATCTTCAACAGAGTCTCTTTCTCTAGGTCTGCCAGAATTGGAATTCTCTGCCACTCACCCTTAGCAATTTTTCATTTTCTTATAGTGTTTACAGGGCAAAATTCCTCGCTTATTATAATCTGCTTGATGGCAATGATTGACCTTTCTTATTACATTTCTCTGAATCCACTTTACTTACCACTTATTATGATTTGTTTTATGGGAACGAATAACCCCTTTCCCATTACTTCACATTACATTGCATTTCTCTAGGTTTGCTTTCACTGTGCGTGGATTACTCCACGTCATTACACCTTCCACCCTTATCCTACTCTACCCTTCTAAAAGTGCAAATTAATTAATCAATCAATTTAGTTATTAATTAATAATTCTCTTTTTTAATATACATATACACTGCGTATCACATGAATAGGTGCAGTGTTTTAGCAATCAATTAGAAGTTGCTGCTCTCAGGATAATTCATGCAGAGAATTATGTTGCACTTTTTATTAAAGGTTTAACAATTGAGAAAAAGAGTATAGGTGCAGTGTGTTTGTATGGTCATTTGTGTCAAATTTAATAACAAAATAGTTTTTCACACCTCTTTGTGTGAAACGCAGTGTATCTGTTATATTTTATTTAAAATTTAAATATAATCAAAATTAAATATTCCTTATTCTTCATAACTATGTATGTAAAGACTTGTTTATTGAATTTATAGTAATACATCTTGGCCTTGAAGGCTTTTTGTATTACGATAAATAAATAAATAAATAAAAGCATTCAAATATTTTTTCGCATTTTCCCAAAATTCTGATAACGTGTAACAAGCGATTTTTGCATATAATGAACTTAAACGTTACATTCTTTTTTTTATTTCAGCAGATCAAACCCCAACAAAAGGTACTAAAATCTCTTGGCTAGCTGTTGTAATTCCAGGGTATGCTCAGCATTGGTTTAAGTTCTTTACAAGAAATATGGACACAAATATTTTTCTCTTTAGTATACGAGAAACAAGTGTTTTATTAAATTTTGGTGTTTTGTTTACTGTATGGTCCCTGCCCCCCGATATGGGCACGCTCTTTATCTCCTGGCTGTTGTAGGAGTCTCGGTCCTGCTCCAGGTACTTAGCTCTACATTTGTTCATGCTAAACTCTCAGCTGTTAATTGCTTGAGCCCTTCGACTTGCTCACCCCTTGTATCGTATTCCACATCCTAACTATTCATTTATGTTCGATAACCACGAATAATAGCTTTGGCGTTATGGAACTTCTAGTTTCATTTCGCACAATAACTACAACTACCACTAACGGGAATTTATCACAAACATATACACATTAAATTATCAAAACGTTCCAATTTCGTGTTCGATAACCTCTAGTTGGAAATATTTGATGCCTGCTGAGTAAGAGCCAGTTCGTGGACGATGCAATCACAAAAAAAAAGCCTGTTGTTGACAATATATATGTATGTATATCAATTCAAAAACGTAACGCATGACATCACTCAAAAAAACTGGTGTAACGAAAAACGATGCATGCATTGCATGTCTTCTACAAAAGTTCACTAACACTATCAAAAGCAACGAAAGCTAAACGATTGGTAGGAATGTTTTACTGCAAATTATCTTAAGTAAAATTTATAATAATAATTATATTTGTTGAATACAACTTTCTTAACGAAATTTGTTAAAAAAAAAATAATATTTAAAAAACTACACCGGTGACAAAAAACTTTTGTTTCTGTGTAATTCAAAGCCAAATCAATCATTCATTTTCTTGTCTGCCTTCTATTGCAATGAAAATTTCGTATACTTGTTATTCTAGCTCAGATGCAACTTCCCCTAAAATTCGGGAGTGATTACAATTTTATAACTTCAACACTGAATATCGTCGGTTCTATTATATCTACGGAGTTGTACTGTTGCCATATTTTACTTTTGAAATTTTTTTCTTATGGTACGAAAAACAGAAAAATTTGTTTTGTTAATGTCCTCGTAATTCATTATTTCTTTTAATATTTAAAACACCAAAGCATTAAGATTAAGGAATACTGGTTACTTAAAAGAGTTTCTATTTGATTCAGTCGCTGGACAGCTGCTGAACTAAAGCCAAGTAAACTTCCTTGTAATTATTTCAAACACGACCCGCCTAGAAATTTTAATTTGCACCTGAATGGTGCCCTATTTAGTTGCTCAATTGAGTCCCTCATATGGCATGTAACGCAAAAAGTAAGTTGGGAACTGACGAAGCAATACCGTTATAATTCCCAACTGGGTAAGATGACAATTAGATAGTCCTCTTTGGTTTTTCGCTGTAAAATCCCTACAAGCATGTACTCGTATAAGCGCCATACTTAAAAACATTTTTGAAAAATCTTGTTTTATTTATGAAAACCGAAAAACATTTATAATAAAATTAACATAATAAATTATTTTTTCATAATTAATAAATTATTTATTAAATTTGTAATTTTATCTGTTTTGGTTAGAATATTCCAAGAATTTCTTTATTGGGGCCCATTTGGGAAAAATTTATGGTAGAGGAGCAACTTTTTCGTTGGACTATACCAATAAACTCTTAACTAGATCTCTAAAAGCATGAACCTATTGGGTTTGCCGCAATTCTTCCCAATATGTATATTGGGCCAACTTCTAGTCGGGAACAAAAATTAAATGTATTAAATATAAGTTCTAAAAAATACGTAAACTTGACTTTTTTATGTCTTTCAATAAGAAATTTAAGCATCATCTTTCAATTCATTCTCAACTTTATAAAAAGTTCAGCGGAATTGAACACTGGTCGTATACAAACTTGGTATGAACGCAAATATTAATGAATACTTAAAGAATGGTTTTAATTTTTGCATATATCGACCCCTGTGCAAGAAATTATCGTATGTTACAGAAACTAAATTTCACAGGAGAGCGTTTTTATTCGACTTTTTTTTTAATTGGCTGACAGCAGTAACTGTCACATACGATAAAATGTACTTAGTGTTATCTCCATAACTATAACAATTATCGCTATAATACTTTATCTGCAGATGAATTGATGGATTTAGAACCATTTTGCATAAAAAAGTCGATTTCGAAAAAAGTGTAACATACGATAATTTCGCGCACAGGGGCGATATCATAATGATATTTCATTGATTGATGAATTTTTTTTTTTGCCTAAATAACATTAAAATATGTACTATTAAGCACATCGGTCTAAAAAAACATACATATTTCGGAAGAAAAAATAGACAAAATGTTCAGTCTTCGAAAATATTTGACGAGAAAATCGTGACGACTAAATTCTGTGCACTTTTTTTTTTAAATACTTTTGATTTGAAACAGGTCCTTATCTCATATAAAATACCATTCACAAAGAAAAAAAAAATCTATTTAAATTATTTTAAAATTATAATTGCAGTTGAATTGAATTAATGTGTAATGTTCATCAGTAGATATTCAAACGAATTCTTGAAAACAGCCTAGAAATCTCACATGTATATATAAATACTCTCAAAAAGTCTTGAGAATTCCAAGTATAGGTTATGTGGCGGATCCTCGCCGAAGGAGAACGCCCCACAAACGAAAGAAAACTTTTGAAAATAGTTTCAAGCTGATTCAAATTTGATTTAAAATTTGTAATTTTTAATTTTATTTAACATTCCTCAATGTTCATTTTACATTAATCTATCTCTATATGAAAATCTAGAATTTTGCTGTATTGATTTAGTATATTGCAATCTTGCTTTAATGTGACAAAACTTTAATTTTAATTTAAAACGATATTTAATGTATTTAACATTGTGCAACGTTATTTTTGCTACAAAAAAATATTGAATTCATTTATTTTAAAGTAATTTTGAAACTTTTTCGTTTTAAATCAAAGTGAATCAATGTTAAATTTCAATTAAGTCATTACTTTTGCAGAAATTTAACATGATTTGAACCAAAGTTTAGTCCTGTTAATTTTACATTGGAATTTTTTTCTGTGTGTAGGTTTTCAATTTTTATTTTTATACCCAATGAAATTTAACTAATTATTTGCCGGGAACGGTGCTCACATCTTTTTCGACAAATATTTGTCTGAACGTAGCTTAAGAGAGTGTTGCCACCTCTTCACACTCGACCTGTTGGCCAGAGCCGAATATCCGACTAAGCCATAAAAATATTTCTCATTTTCCTGATGTGCATTATTACACATTTCTGTCAGTTGGTGTCAGAATGTTTCAGTGGCGAAGTATACGAGTAGTCACTGCTCACTGAACAGCACCAGCTTCAGCTCCTTTTTATACCGAAACGAAAGATTCATTTCTCATTACTGGTTTAGTTTTTGTTAGCGAAGCCGGTGTTTGTTATACCATGGAGGAGAACTAGAGGAAATGGATAGTAGGAGAAATGATAGGAGGTGAAGCTTCACCATCTTACAGCCCTGCTTTTTACACGTTCTTTGTTTTTATAGCAGTGTTGTGATGTTAAGGAGACGTATTAAATTTTGAAACTTCATTTTTACTAAATATTTTACTTTGCCGGTGCTACACAATACCAACGAACGAGTGCCTTCTTATGTGCCTGTGGATTAGATGCAGCTGAAGCCGTTACTGTTCAGTGACCAGTGACTTTGCCTTCGCCACTGAAACCTTGCAACAGCAACTGACACAAAGCCACACAAATGCACATCAATAAAATGCGAACTGTTTTAAACTGGGATTGAACCCAGGAAAATTTTTGTTTTGTAGTCAACGTGCAGACTACTTCGACTACTACTTTTATATTCAATATTCCTTCAACCGCGTGTAGGAAAGCTATAGTAATTTTAAATATTAAAAATATGAAAGACACCTCGAGCTCAAACCATTTCTTAAAATGTGAGTCCACTTACTTAGAAAATTATTAAACTCCTCTTTAAGGCACGATGTGGTTTAGCATACAATCAACAAGAATTTAGAATCGGAAATAATGATGCCTTAGAAATATTCTTAATGGTGTGTATGTTGACATTTTTATGTAAAAATTAACACATACATTATAAAAAAAAATCGTAATTTATTGTAACATGTGCAGTGTTTCTCATTTCCAGCCAGCCCAAGAGCAAACTGGCAAATATTCGATAATATTATTCCAATTCGTAGCTACTTGGAAGATACATATTTCAAATGTCTTCTATGTGTCCATTGCGGCATCGTTAGCCGATCAGCGAAATGGCCGTCGAATAGCCGAAGCATTAATACAACTTTGAAAGAAATAAAAAATATTAATAAATAAAAAAGAAGAAGGAGAAATGCGTAAAACTTTGGAAGAAAAAGAACAACGCCTTGCTTCTTCAACCACACTACATATGTGTGTGCAACTTACGTATATACCCAGCATGTATTAAAATTGGTAAATGTGTGTCTGCATGTACATGCCTGTTTGTGCATGTGCAGGATGAAATGTCTATGTGCTTTGTGTATGTGCTCCGGACTGTGCGAATGCGTTTGCATGTAAAAGATGAATACTAAAGACTAGTGGCTGATGAACAGCATCAACGGAAATCGACAAAACATTGTGAGCACCAATGACCATTCATGAAAAAGAGCGTCAGCAACAACAATAATAATAACAAGAACAACAACAATGATATAAAACAATTCTCCTTAAATCCAAGATGTGTTTGTAGTACCGTTCCATTGCTGTTGTCGTTGTAATATGGTTGTTGTTATTTTCTTGCTGGTTTTTCCTTCGTTTCTAATTTTTTATAGTTTTTTGTTTGTTTTTTTTTGCGAACACATGAGCATCGAGAATTCCTTTTCGAAAAGTGTTGAAAACAAAAATATTCACAAGCAAACTCATAGACATACGGCAGATACTTTTAATCGAGCCGTATGAGTTGGCGGAAAACGAAAGCCAAACTTGCCGAAACAGCAAACTGTAGAAGTTGGTAGGAAAACTGTGTTGCCAATTCTGGTAATGATAGTCATCCGAATTTACTTGCCAGCCAGGTTATCGTCTTTAAGTAAAATGAGTGTGAAAACTCCGCGACCTTTGGCTTTTCATCGTTAATTTCCATGGCAGATACTGCTGTTAAAAATAAGAAAAATATGTTGTATGTATGTGCAAACGAAGCAAATATCGATGAAGGAGTTTTCGATCCTTACGAAATACTCGGTGTGAGAAAAGATTGTACTGTTTTTTTTATCTCAGACCAGCATTCAGGAGATGACACATGCGATGCATTGTGGTGGAACCAGAGGAAAGGGATAGTGGGAGAGATGACAGGAGGTGAAGGTTCATTATCATACAACTCTGCTTTTGCACGTTTTTTGTTTCTAGCAGTGCTGATGTCAAGATGACGTATTCAATTTTGAATCTTTTATTTAGTAGACATACATATTTTAGTAATTATTTTACTTCGCTGGTGTTACACAATACCAACGAAGGAGGGCACTCTGATGTGCCTGTGGATTACTATCAATGCATTCGCCACTGAATCCTTCCGACAAAAACTGACAGAAAGACACACTAATGCACATCAGAAAAAGTGAAGAACAAACTTATTGAAGCGTTTCAAAAGTGGGCCATGCGATAAAAAAACAACAAAGTATTCATTTTGCTAACCTCAAACGTGGTTACATTAATGTCAGTTGAAGACGGGAACCTATTATTATTATTATTGTTATTTGGCCAGGAAGCACCGCGACAAAGAAGATCTATTGTGACAATATAAGTGCAACGGCATTAGAAGAGGTAGAGCGCTGTGATCTACATCAGGAGTATTTAGATACCTGATGTAGGGTTCGAACCCAGCTTTTACATCAGTCATTTAGGACAATTGAAACTCGTCGTCTCGGGCATGTTTTCGAAATCTGTTTCAGCACATGAATGACATAAAATTATTTTCAAATACAGTTTGATTGGTAACAAAAATATTCCCTTTGTAAGCAAAAACCAAATGGATGGTAGTCTGCACGTTGACTAAACAACCAAAAACAGACCGGGGTTCAACTCCAGTTTCAGACTGAAATTATAAAAAAAAAAACCTCTCGCATTTTTCTGATATGCATTAGTGTGTCTTTGTGTGTCAGTTGTTGTTGGAAGGTTTCAGTGTCGAAGGCATAGTCACTGGTCACTGAACAATACCGGCTTCAGCTGATAGCAATCCACAATCACATCAGAACGCCTTCCTTCGTCGGTATTGTGTAGCACCAACGAAGTAAAATAATAATAAAAATGGCTACTAAACCGAAGCTTCAGCACTACTACGAATATAAAAAACAAAGAACGTGCGAAAGCAGAGCTGTAAAATAATTGATTAAGCTTCACCTCCTGTCGTTTCTCCTACCATCCCTTTCCTATAGTTCCAACACAATGCTTCGGATGTGTAGGAGTCATCTCCTGAGTGCTGGTCCCAGATTAAAAAAAAAAAAGGTAATAAGAAAATAAATTTAAAAAAAACATGTAATATGATTTATAAAAAATTAAATAACATAATCTAATCCTCTGGCATTTTCAAATATTTAGAAAAGTAATTAATTTAAATTTTCACTTTTCAAAGAACTTTTTCCTACTCTGGCAACTACAGACTACAAAAATGTCCAGTAAAAATCGCAACAACATCGTTAAAGCTTAAAACGTGAACAAAGAATACGAAACGCATATCTACTCCCATACACACACACTCACTTCTATTTTATGTAATAAAAACAACAGCAGAAAAGAATTTTCTATATATTTCCGCTAGTTTTCGTATAAGTTTTGAAGTATGTGTATGTGCACAAACATGCACACACTCGCATCAGGTTGCATCCTTTAGATTTGAAATACATGACCAGCATTAAACCTCACGCATACATGCGGTACATTTGATATTTTTGTATTGAACATAGGTCTGTACGTATGTGCGTCTTTATGCCAAACAAAAAGAAAAGAAAGAAAAGAAAAATTTAAATGTGTATTTTAGACCAGCAAATTTTGCAATAGCGGAACTAGCAAAACAGTAAAAAAAAATATAAAATTTCAACGAAAATGGCTGATGGTAGGCACATTGGTCCACTAGACCTGATGAGAAAAATGGAACTGCAGAGTTTTTGTGTTTCTTAATTCGAAAAGGAAACTAGTCTTAAATTGTTTAAAGTAATTTTTAGGTCTTCAGAATTCTCACACCCTTTACAGTCAAAGGCATGACCGATGGATTAAGTAATTGCTGATGTAAAGCTTTATTCCTTTGTGAATACAACAAATAAACGTGTTGAAGTAAGATTTTGAAAATATAAACCGAACAGTTCATGCTACAAATATGGTCTTTTAACTTATCCAGCTTATCCAGCTGAAGGAAAAATAAAATAACAAAAATGTTTATATTAATACGGTGTTCAAACATGCAAGAGTTTTGTAACAGATGTCATCATTGATCTCAATATTCCATACAAAATGTGAATTAAGTTATTTCGCTATATGTACGAAATTGTTATAAATATTGAGTAAAACTTGAAATGCAACCGTTCTCATTAGTATTTTTACTGTGAAGTCTGTTCAGTAAAAATTATGTACAATGGCATGTACATAATGCATGTCTGAACATAGTATAAGAAAAAAATTAAATTATTAAAATATCTTGTATGTGCTCAGACCAAATTTCTTTTAATAATTCTTGTTCTTGTACTGTCAATTCATTTCTTTTCTTCTTCATCTTGGATCAGCACTCAGTGGGAAGAGATACTGGTGGTGACGACAGGTGGTAAAGCTTCACTATCATATAAATCAGCTTTTGCACGGTTTTTGTTCTACAGCAGTGTTGTAGCGCTTCTATTTTCAAGGAGACGTATTAAAATTTGAAGCTTTGTTTTGGTTTGGTAACCAGGGCAAAGTAATACGAACTCGGCTGCTTGCAGTACTTTATCCAATACCGTGGTCGCGGCAATTCTTGTCGCGCGTGACTGTCCTTCCTGGTTTCCCAAGAATTGATGAAATTCGGGAACTCAAGTGGCACTATGTATAGCATAGCATATATGTAACATCTGCCTTCTGGCGTTTCAGAGTATCACAATATTTAGTCGACAAGCAGAAGAAGACACATACTGCCAAAAATTCCTTCAAAGTCATGATACCTACGTCCTCTACTATTCAGCTAGGAAACCATTTCTGCCTGACCACCTAATGAGAATACACATCCATGTACACATGTACATATACGTAGGGTTGGCAGTGTGATGCAAGTGTACGAGAACGTAAAAGAAAGTTTGTAATCGTTGTTTTTTTTTTGTATTGCGACAGTCATACGCATACATACAAAATGCCTTAATAAATGCGAAAGTATTAGTAATAAATTGAATATATAGAAATGGAAACATCGAAAACTACATGCTGCCATTTCTTATCGTTTTATTTGTTACAAATTGGCCGAAGAAAACTTCTAAATAGTTTACAAAGACAAATAGCAAAACATGAAGCGATTTTTATTTATAAGATTTAAATTTTCCTGTTCCCAAGCTTAAAATTTTCCAAAAAATATGCAATTAATTTTTTAGAATGAAAGCTCGAATTCAGCGGTTTAGATATTTCAATATCAACTTTGAAAGCGACCAATTATTTTAATTTTAATCAATTTCAGCAGAAAAATTATTGAAGCAACAAAAATAATTCGATGCAAAATAGGTTTATTTCAAAATTTGTACCTCAAATTTGCAGGCGCTAGAAGGACCAGCAGGCCTATGATACGCATGTGTGGTTAGTTTCTTAATTTTGTTACATCCTTTGCACCGTGAATTTTTTTATGCGTGTTTTACATTTGTTGGAGCTTCATGTCAGCTGTTGCGCTGTTATCCACAAGATTCGCTGGTACTATTCCAACTAATTCTTCGCCGAATAAAAATGGGCAGGCCCAAAGCCTTGTTCAGCCAACTTCTCGCTTAGAAATTGTTGTACAGAATTTTGAGCGAGTTGGCTTTAGGTGATTTAACATTTTGAAATATTTGGGTTTTTATTCGTAATGAAGAAATGCCCAATTTTAAGGGAGTGAAAGATCGATAATTAGAAATTTGAGTGATCAATGACCGGGTATGCCGAGATTTATCACTGAAGACGGTATTCGACATATGCGAAGCCGAAAATCTTTCATCCGCGTGATGCTATTGGTATTCTCTGAGAAGTAATATATTACGCCCGTCAAAGACCGGCTAAGCAAAGAATGTTTTAGCCTCGTTAGCCGAACGTTGCTGTACTATAATGTGTCAGTTGATCGTTTCGGGCTTATGTAAAACAAAAAAAAAACAGTCTCAACCTGTATAAAATAAAATTTCTTAGATGACATTTTAACTTAGTGACGGGTTATATTAAATTCAATGGTATCTGGGAATTTTTGTGCTTTTTTTGTACTTTTTTTAAAAACTCGCAAATTATTTATATAATTATTATTATTTATATTTTTTTATGCAGCAGCATGCATTAGTCACCCAGTATTTAAACTGTTGCTGCAAAATCTGGGAATATCTTTTTTTCGAATACGAGTTCACCATGTTTTGAGCAGCACTCTACTGCTATTGGTTTTGTGCAACAAAGTTGTAGTTTAAATGCTTTTTGTCGAGATGATGCTTTAGTTTACATTTACAATATTGAAATTAAAAAGGAATGACCGATGTTATGAAAAAAACATTTGCAAATAAATAATTAATAATGATTGTTATTTCACTCTAAATCGAATAAACAAATGTTCTCAAAGCAAAATATGGTCATTAAAGAAGAAACTCAGTTTTGTCTGAACTGAATTTGTGATTTTTAAAATAAAATCACACACTGTCTTGCAGCCATACAAATATTAGGATGGTCACTTGCGAAATATTAAATAAATTTGCTTTTGTTTATGGAATATTTTTTTTTAAATTAATAAAATTTGTTAGTTTCGGCTTGTAAACAATTTATGTCTCTTTTTAAGTTCTCTATTTTTTTTATCAAATATAATCTGGCTCAATCACATTTCCAATGTTTTCTTTGAAACTTATTATTTTTTTTTTTTTTTTTTTTTTTTATCTAGGACCAGCACTCAGGAGATGACTCCTACACATGCGAAGCATTGTGTTGGAACTATATGAAAGGGATAGTAGGAGAAACGACAGGAGGTGAAGCTTAATTAATTATTTTTGCAGCTCTGCTTTCGCACGTTCTTTGTTTATACTCGTAGCAGTGCTAAAGCTTCGGTTTAGTAGCCATTTTTATTATTATTTTACTTCGCCGGTGGTACAGAATACCGACGAAGGAGGGCGTTCTGATGTGATTGTGGATTGCTATCAGCTGAAGCCGGTATTGTTCAGTGACCAGTGACTATGCCTTCGCAACTGAAACCTTCCGACAACAACTGACACACAAAGACACACTAATGCACATCAGAAAAATGCGAGATGTTTATTTTTATTTTAAAATTTTTAGTCTGAAACTGGGGTTGAACCCAGGTCTGTTTTTGGATTCGTAGTCAACGTGCAGACTACCATCCATCGTGCCATCGCCACCCTTTTGCAATATTACAATTTAAAATGTGGCTACGTTGGCAGTCCCCTAATATTTGCATGGTTGCTGGCTGCCATCAAAGTCAGCAACATTTTTTTATATGTTTATTTTCCCATATGAATGATTGTGTTTACTTTTTCATATTTTTTAAAACTTTTTTTTTTCTCCATAATTTATTAGTTTCTGTATAAATTTTAATGTATCCATCCGTATTTGTAAGTACGTGTGCAGATAGTGTATTTTATCAATAATTAAAATTTCAATTAAGCAACAATGTTTCGGCATATGTTTTGCATTTAAAGAAAATATCAAGTTTCATTATGCCAGGCCTTTATGCTGGCAATGTATAATTTTCTGCCATTCACATAATCACTTGTAGCACAGGAATCATCAGTACATCGGATGGCCAACGTTTTAAGGAGCTTAGACGAAAAGTTATGCACAACGGACTTGCAATTTCTTCTCTCGGCGGTGCTTTGATAACGCTGCACCTTTTTTTTAATTTAACTTCAAATACTTTAAGAAATACAAAACTTTTTAATTAAAATAAATTTAATTGAAGTCCGTAACTTTTTGAATGAAACACAGGTTTTTTGGTAAAACTATCATCCAGCTAATAGCGGTTAGTAGTAAATTACTATTGTAGAACTTTTATATATTGTAGCTTTAGTAAATTAATGCATTTAGTTGTTGTTATCCTAAAGCTAAAAGACCTAAAGGATTTTTACTATGAACCGTGAAATCCGTCACCTTTGAGCTCTGTAGACTTGGTGAAACGTTTCACCAATTTTTGTATCCCTTCCAAAAAATAAGATGTGTCGAGGTCATCAAAACAGAATTTTCCTTGTCCTCGGGTTTAAGTGCTCTACGTGTCAAAAATTCTTTTTGAGTAAATCGATGTTGATTTTTAAACTGATTTTTTTTAAAAAACTACTATAGAGTATATATATACTATATTTGTTTTAACGGTATTAACAATTCTATTTGCTCTATTCCCCACCTTTAGTGCGTTTCTTTGCAGGTACATACACATCTAAAAATTATAGTAAAAAAATGGCCCAATTCACAGTCTTGTGCACATGGTCTTGCATCATTGCATTTGCAAAATAGTCGCACATATTTTCGCTCTACACGATGGCACGATGGATGGTAGTCTGCACGTTGACTACGAATCCAAAAACAGACCTGGGTTCAACCCCAGTTTCAGACTAAAAATTTTAAAATAAAAATAAACATCTCGCATTTTTCTGATGTGCATTAGTGTGTCTTTATGTGTCACTTGTTGTCGGAAAGTTTCAGTGGCGAAGGCATAGTCACTGGTCACTGAACAATACCGGCTTCAGCTGATAACAATCCACAATCACATCAGAACGCCCTCCTTCCTCGGTATTGTGTAGCACCGGCGAAGTAAAATAATAATAAAAATGCCTACTAAACCGAAGCCTCAGCACTGCTACGAGTGTAAAAAACAAAGAACGTGCGAAAATAGAGCTGTAAAATAATTAATTAAGCTACACCTCCTGTCGTTTCTCCTACTATCCCTTTCCTATAGTTCCAGCACAATGCTTCGCATGTGTAGAAGCTATCTCCTGAGTGCTGGTCACAGATAAAAAAAAAATTACAGATTTCCACTTGCTAAACTTTTGCACATTTGCCAGACTAAAAGTAGTAGTTTTTATTTGCAAAATGCAACTTTTGTTGGAGGCTCCGATTGTGGCATATTCTAACCTATTTTCTCCACTTGCATTGCGGCTTAAAACTAATAACACCAAAAACTAAAAAGATTCCATTATCCTTCTTTCTTCTTTTTCTTCTCTTTAAATATTTATCTATGCTTTTTTGAAATAGAAAACTTAAAAAAAAACTGGCATAGAAACTATAATATTATTAATACAGCACAGTTGTATTAAGAAGGGAATAGACACATTTAACACCGTTGCAGTAATAAGCACTGAAAAATTAAAAGATCGTTTAAATTACGTGGCAACATCAAATAATATTTTCGTCATATATACTGTAACTTAAAAATTAATAAACAAAACTTGAAAATTTTAATTTATTTTGGAAGCTAAAAGCATTTTGGCATTTCAAAAACTTTGAAAAATAAGGAAAAACTTGAGAAATGCTAACGCTGCAGTCAGGGCTAAATTCAGAGAATACGGAGAATGAGGGATTAATTCGTAGCCCAATTCATGCATTTTTGCCATGGACACTGCTCATGTGCTTTTTCTCGGCCAAATGCGCTTGGTCACCATTACTTATTGGCTGACACATCCCCCTTGGCCTTCTTTGCCACCGTGATCATTCAAAATTGAGGATTCAATAATCTCTCTCACTTTCAATTTACGATTGGTCAACACCATATCGTACATTTTTATCAATAGTAATGGGTGTAGAGACCGCCACCGTGTGTCCAGAAGTTTTGCCATCTTTTGTGTTTATGCGGCCACAACGAATTTAAGTAAACCATTTTTTTTACTATTAAAACTCATGGTGCAGAGTTCCCATAGTATTTATAAAGATAGCTTTGGTTTCAGTGGTGGTTTTTCTCCTACAAATATTAAGCTTAATTAACTTTTTCCATTTTCTTCTCTAATCATGCAGTAGCCTGATATTCGGTGTAGCCTTTTCAATTAAGAGGCCGACCATTTCAAAAGTCACTGATTTATTGAACCACCCTCGTATTTAGTTATTGTGGACAAGGCACTTGACCTTCGTTATATATAAAATAAATTTTTTTCGCGTAAAATACAGTCCACACTATGTGTCACATGCTTCGTATTGAACTATATTAGTAAAAAAGAGTTAATCACTCTATTTGCTTTTATTAATTGTCAAAAAAATGTTTTTTTTTAAGATTCTCTAGAAAATTTTTTTTGTGTGATGGCAAAATTTTTATATAATTTTTCTTCGTCCACAATTTATTGGCCAACAACTTAAGCAAATTGATTCGAGGTGTAATAACGTATAAGCGTTAACAATAACAAATTATGTGCATGTGTATGTTTGTTAATACAAATAAACAATTTGATTTGTTTCACATTTAAAACTGTATTATTTTAAATATTTTATTGAGTATTGTGGCAATGAGCAGGATCTTCATTTTAGAATGGTGGATGGCGGACAGGGGCGGAAAGTAAAATCGCATGCAAAGCAAATAAAACAACAAGAATACCCGTCAAACAAACAAACAAACAAGCCTACCAACAGACCAAACAATCAACCGGCAATCCAAATAGCCTTCGTAATCCAGAAAAGCAAACAGCAGACAGGCGTTAAAGACGGCTGTGATCGGCAACAGCAGCATGTACAACAATGTTGCAAGTAAACATGCATTTATATGTTAAAAAGCCGCAATTCTTTCGATTAAATCCATATTAATATGAGGTTTCAACATAATTTTTAATAAAAATGTCAAATATGCAGCAAAGAATTGTCAATAAATTGAATTCTTTATAATTAAAATGTGCAAAAGCTGCACAGAGAAAACCCATACAAATCGAACAAAAAAATAAATAAAATAAATACGTTTTGAATAAAAATATTTACATACATCCATACGTACACACACACACACACACATATTGAGATGCGATGAACAGGTTACGATTTTATTCTTTGGAATTTTCTTTTTTTCGTTTTTTAATATTTTTCTTTTTGTTGTAATTTTCTTTTTCATAATTTTTTTTTGCTTTCATTCACTTGTACAATTAATGAAAATGAGAACAAACAAATACAACAACAATACAAACAAACATAATAATTTTAAACATGTTCAAATTTGATGCATCTGGTTACTTCAAAAAACAAAAACGAAAGAAGAAATCTTTGAGGGGTATTTTTATGCCATTTTTCTAGCCCGATAATATGATTTGTTAGATATAAAACGATTACAGTAGCGGAAATCTATAAATAATGCAAATTATTAAAAGCCATACCAAGACCCGCTCTGGAGCAGGCATTTTAATTGAAATTGTAAAAGTAGCACTTTCCGTTTAATTTCAAAAAGGCTTCGTATGATCTTCTGCAACAGTGGTAGTGTTTGAGACATTCAAACGGAATGCTATCAAGAAATAATTCTTGTGTTTTAAACAAATATTTAATAACTTGTTTGACAAATCTATGGCATTCTACAATATACTGACAGTAGGACAGGCGGAAGGGCGGACAAGGTTTATTCTTAATCTGTCAGGGGGCCCCAGAAGTATATTTTTGACAATTCTTGACAACAATTATGTCTACATGTAAACATATTCGTATAACAAGTTTCGATTCAACAAAAATGTTCTCACTCAAAGCATTTAGTGCTGATGCCTGAATGTCAACAAAGAGAGTAAGCGGAATGAGAAGCGGAAACCGGAAAAAAAGCTCCAATTTGGAATAATGGAACCTGAAGTCGGAAACCGAAAACATAAGTTCAGAAGCAGATCCGGAATTTGAAGAAGGCAATCGGAGGTCGGAATATTCTCGAGGCACTGCCAGATAATAACATGGTCCGTAATATCCAGCTGCCCTCATCCATGTACAACTGTACTGCGGTGGCAGTAGTTTCTTATTTGCCTGTCAATGCTTTAATCTTGAAGTTATCAGTCAACCCTGCCCATCAAGTAGTTCTTTTGAACCCTCCTGCTGTTCATACCCAGTAGTAGTAAGGACTTTGACAAGTCAAGTTTTACCCACAGGCTCCTCGAGATCCCTTAATCTTCCCTACTTTCCCAACAACGATTCGTTCCACGTAAACTCAACTCTGTAAAATAGTAACCGATGGGTTTTTCACTCCATACCTCCAAATCCTTCTCGACCCTTACTGCCTCTTCCTACATTGAAGGTAATCTCACCAACTTATTGGTAGTGTAATTCCCTTCAATTGTAGCAGACTATCAGGAACTTACCATAGTCTGATACCACTCTCCTCCTCGCCCTCCTGCACTTACAATTTTCGACTTGAGAACAACGTGTCTTTAGTGCTGCTGTCTGATTGTAAGTTTAGAGAGTAACCTCCTCGCGTTCAGTCACAATCTCCGTGGATTGGTGGTTCGGAAGTCTCAAGAACATAATAACATTTGTTCCCATACTTCTTTCTTAAAAATACATACATACATATACCTATACATATTTATAGTTCTTTTTTAATGCAATTGAAATGCAAATTAGGGAAAATATAGGTTCTTACTCTTTATGCAAAAACTATTGCTAAAGTTGAGGTCTGCTTCAAGTAGGAATCTTATATGTGAAATCAGGTTTTAACGTACACTTTAATTGTAACAATCATTTTTGAAGAAGCTTTAATGCTTCACGGCTATTTTCACAATTTCTGATTATTCTACGTTTAACAGAAAAGTAGCTAATTAGCAGTTTGCTTAACAGGCACTGTTTAATCGACGGTTAATGATTTAAGTTCCACCATCCTTGAGTTAAGCCCTTATGACATTTCATTTACTTTTCAATAATTGATAAAAAAAATTGATAGAAGGAGACAGCAAAAGCCAGAAAGAAACAAATATAAAAATTTAGACAAAAGTTTTTTCTTCCATATACTCGTACATACATATGTATGTATGTACATAATATACATTTGGTTTTGCATTTATTGCATTTTATATTATCCATATTTTTATTTACTTTACATGCTATATATTATTTTTTATATTTTAATTATATTATTAATTGACCTTTTTTATTATATTTTTTGATATATATTTATTAAGCCTGAGGTCTTTTTTTATTTTATTTTTTTTTTATTATTCGATATTTCGTTAACAGCTTGTTAACATCATCAGGAATAATTAAAAAAAAAATTTATTATATATATATATTATATATATAAAAAATAATTTAAAAAAAAAAAAAATATTATTCCTGATGATGTTAACAAGCTGTTAACGAAATATCGAATAATAAAAAACAAAATAAAATAAAAAAAGACCTCAGACTTAATAAATATATATCAAAAAATATTATTTTTTATATATAATAACTACAATAGTTGCCTATGGTTAATATTTACATTTTCTTAAGTGTTGCCTCCTTATTTTCATTTAAAAAAACGCCCAAGGAAAATATACGGTCAAACACTACGGTCAAAATGTCAGAATTTGTCCATAAATCGCTAAGTTGTCAACATATAAAAGATTTTAAACAAGAGAGATAAGTAAAATATTGGTCTATAAAAATATTTAGATATACACATGTTAAAGTTTTTTGTATAGCCTCACGTTCACAGAAACATTTCTCTTTTCTCTTTCAAACAGCCATACCTAAACAAGAGCGGAAGCGTTTTCAAGCTGTCAAAAATTCTCATGCCCATACAGTTTGTATGTAGCATACCGAAATAACGCGGCGTCAACGTAACGGCAACGCTTTGCAATTGGAAAATCCGTTTTTGACAGTGCGTTTAATAGTGAAGTAAGTTGCAAATAAAGAAGTTGAAAGAAATAAACATAAAAAAAATATTTGTTATTAGAAAATGGAGGTAAGTAAATCTTTAAAATTATAAACAGTATATAAATTTTTGTTTTATATTTCTTTTTTAATTTAGAATTTTAACGAACAAATTATAGAGCCGGTTCAATATACCAATAAACTTAATTGTTAAAATAATCAGGGTTGTTATATTTATTTTTTTGATAACCCTGTTTTTATCGTTTTGACCTAGGGTTGCTGCTTTTATTTAGGTATGGCATTTCAGCGTAAAAGCTAAGTGGAAAAAACGTTCCGCTTTCCGCTTTTGTTTAGTTATGGCTGAAAGTCTTAAAATTACAAACATATTGAAAAATATAAATGTTGCTTTTCAATTTTTTAAATCATTTTTTACGTGTGTGCAGTTTTTGTATTTGTCAAGTACAATTATCTTTGTAGAGGTGGCAATCATATTCAGTGTCAGTTGAAAGTTAATCATACATTGTGAAAAAGGCCTTCCTCATAATTAGTGACTACTGCGGGCAGCCTTCATCATTACAAGGGAATAATATTAATGCATTCAAACATCACATCAATTATTCGATTCGGATTTAACTTGATAACAATGTTAGATAGAATCTGGCATGTTGGTGCGGCTTTTTCTTTAATTGTAAATTCTACTAGCTTACTGATCACGTCATGAACCGTATGACAAAGGTGCAACCACCTTGAGCGGAAAGTCTCTGAGCAAATTTCAATTATTTTTGTTTATTTTTCCTTGAAAAATATAATAAGAAGTTACTTAGATGAGTTAGAAAAATACGGTTAAGAAGTATTACGGCCCTATGAAAGAAAGAGGCAGTGATGATAGCCAGAAAGCTTCATTAGCTTTACAACGCTGGTTTTGCACGTTCTTCTTTGTAGCAGCGTTTCAACGCTTCTGATGTCGACGAGACGCAATCAATTAAGAAGCTGTGTTTAGTAGACATTTGTTTTATTAATTTTTTTACTGCACCGACTGCTACACAATACTGAAGAAGGAGGGATGACGCTCTGATGTTAGTTGTGGATTGGTATCTGCTGAAGCCGGTACTATTCACTGACTAGTGACTATCCCGTCGCCACTGAAACCTTCCGACAACAACTGACACACAGGCATACCAATGCACATAAGAAAAATGCTATGCGTTTTTATTGTATTACCTTATCGGACAATGGGCTCGAACACAGGACCTTTGGTTTTGTAATCAACGCGCTAACTACGTCGCCATGCCATGCACTTAAAGTTAATGTAGATTTAAAGTACAGATTTTGCTTGGAATGATAGAAAACAATCGGCATTATTAGGTCGTTAATCTTTTCTGTGCCCGAGTTGACCGAATAAAGCTCGCGAGCCGATTTCTAAGAATAAAAAATAAAACGATACGGGCGCGTTTTAAATTGAAAAATTTTCACACTTAAGAAAAAGAGTATTAAAAATTTAAATTTTTAATTAATTTCAAATCTCCTTTTAAGAGCATTCTCTTTGGCATTCAGATATGTTTAGATAAAAATCACACTTACGGACAATCATTTATACATTCAAACAAACGTCATAAAAAATATACATATATATATTAATACAATTTATTTGTTATTAATGCAGCAGCAGCAACAACAACAACAAAAGAAACGGGTAATTCTGTAGTTTGTATTGCACGGCCTGTATTTTGGCCATGAAGTCTGGAGAGTTGCTGCATGCCACAACAATGTTGCGCTAATAGCATTAAAAATATAAATTGAAATAAAAGTTTGTAATAAACGAGTCGCCATTAAATGTTTATAGAATACATTAAGTATACATTTTTATAGCATTGCAAAGAGCTACACCAACAACAGGATGAAGAAGAAAAAAGGGAATCAGTTGGTGCGTGAGTCCGCCAGTCCGTCATTCCGTCATTCCGTCAGCCTTTAACACTGGCAGTCGGTTATTCCGTCAGTAGTTGCTGAGCATGTGTTCTTCTTTTTTGCTTTTGATGAGTGCCTGCAAACCAAGAAACGCAAAACACTTCCAATATGTTCTGCTGTAGTTGTGGTAGAAGTGGAAATGCAAGAAGTAGAATCATATTTAATTCAGAGAGAAATACATATTTTGTTTATATGCATTTTATTTATACAATCTTAAAGAATACAGCGCGATCATTAGTTGTTGGCCGGCCATTATTTAAGAATATGAAATTAAACAAATTCGTAAGAAACACTTCTACAGCACTTGCCCGCAGCGATTAATTCATTTCACTTCAGTTCAGTTGTTTTTTTTCTTGTTCATCTTTTGCATTTATTTACAATAAAACAATTACGCCGGAATTAGTTCATGCTGTGTTGCATGTTATCGTTTATTAATTTTGTCTTTCTCTAAACATTTTATAATTCTAAATTAATTTTTTTTCTCTCCTTTTCAAGTTGTTGTCTGCCTGCTGGTGCGTCTTTATCAAATATTTGTTTAAATTATTATTTGTAGTTTGTTTTGTTATTTCGTTTCTGCTTATCATCAACATAAATATAAAACAATTTATAATTAAAATGATTCTGTTTTTTCTTCTTTTTATTTTACAGCAATAAAATTACCAATTATTATCGTAAATTGAAATTTAAATCTTATCGTTGGAAGAAAAACATGTAAGAGGCAAATAAATAATTCTTATTTTCAATAATGTATTACAAAAATGTTTTTCAATTTATTAATATTAACAACTAGCTAACCCTGCGCGCTTCGCTACCCCCCACGTTTATTAACAATCATAGCTAAGAGTTCTTCTTAAAAAAATTTTTATAAAAACTTGAACAGAAGTTAGATATCTTTTCAGAAGCCTTTTCCATACAAGCTTCATGTAATATTTAGCACATTTTGTATAATATTTGAACTAATCAATACGGAATAGATATTGTGAATAACAACAAGAACCTTTCTAAAGGTTGGTTCAGTAAGAATGTAGTTTTTAAATTAGCAGGTATCACATATGTGTATGCCGATTGCACTGTACAACACAAAAAAAATAACAAGGTTCTGGGAATTGATTCTAGTAGATTCTAGTCTATGACTCGTTTTACGTCCATTTTAAATTGTTTCGTGTGATGCTAAGAACACAATTGGACGAACGACGAACGTCGTGCTAAACGAATTCGTCGGAAAAAGTTCGTTGCGTACATTCGCAGTGTGGCAACCAATACCGAAGAAAAAATTGCTGCTGTCATAATCAGCAAAGTTGTTTGCTGTCAGTGTTACCGTCTAAAAAATATTACTTGATAAAATTAAACATTAACAGAAAACAAGTAGAAAACAATTTTATGGTAAATAATTGTGTATGTTTGATTAAATTATTTTAATAATTTTTTTTAAAAATTAAACAACTATTAAAATAAAATTTAACTTTAATTTAATTTAATAATAACTAATGTATTTGAAAACTAAAATAAAAAACGTCGTTCGTGGGCGTACATCTATCTCAGAGTTCGTCACGCACGACGACTTTCGTCGTATTTCATCCAAAAAGCAGGCCAAAAAGGCAAAACTGAATTTAAAGAAATCTTAAGAACTAAGTACGCAGCTCGATAGACAACAATATTTTACATTATATTATAAATTTTGAAGACCTTTAGTTGCGATTTGTAGCTCTGAGACCCTGCTAAAGTCAGGAAAAAACGTTTAGCAATGATTTTTTTTCTCGGAAAGTTTTGATCAAAAGCTATTTAAAAAAAAAAATTAAAAATATGTTGAATATTCATGTTGAAACAATTCGTTCAAAAGCTAAAAAAAATTATACACTTTTTTTGCAAAAAAAAAGAAAAGGTTTTTAAAAGTGAGGTTAGCATTTTTACGAATTATGTTTAATACGACAATAAAATTTGGAATCTCTAATTTTAGAAACAAAAAAAAAAAGTGTGCGCAAGTTTGCGCCATTATTTTTGACGATTTTTTTAAATTTTCACATTTCTATTTTTGCTCATCAGGCACTTTTTCTTATACATTTATATCGTCATAAACTTTTATGTATTTTGAATTATTGATTTCAACTGTTATTCACTTCACTTTTAACACTTCACAATGTGAATACCTGCCTATAATTATAAATTTGAAAAATTCTTTATTATCGATAATAGTTATAAGGGAATGTCCCACACATCCCCATAAAAGAGATTTTTATATACTGCTCTATAAAACATTATTTGTTAAAAAAATAAATGTACGTACCTAATAAGAATAATTTTTAAATGCATTAATAACAAAAATAAGATTACAAAAAATAAATATAGGTACATAAAAAACACATGGGCACCCAGGTATCAGGCTACCATCCAATTAACGCATAAAAGCATGCGCTTGAAAATACTAATAAAGGGTTATTGCACAATTTTTATCAAAACCGTTTTGTAACTTCGAGAGTCAACATGGAACAAGTTTACACAAGATTTTTAAAAATTTAAACTTTTTGGTTCTTTTATTTTTTCTTTATTGCATTTTGAAAACAAAAAATTTTACGAATTTTGCAGGAAAAATTTTTTTTTCGCCATTAAATTTTTAATAACTCCGAAATAGTAATAGATAGAAAAGAAATGTGTTTGGCCTGTTGAAGCAGAATTTTCCGGTGCATCTTCTGATCCTCCTCCTATTAAAATCGTTTTCAAGTTATGACAAAATATATTAGGCAACCCAACGATTTAGGGGGTGAAATATGCCTCGCTTTTAAAATAAAATCCTTACGTACTATAGAAAAACGAAAAACAGATTTTAATTAAGGGCATCAAAATCCATCCAATTTTTATATCATACTACACCTAAAACTATCAAAAAAACTAAAACTTTTAATTCAAAAAACACGTTTAATAATTTTGGCCAGCTTTTCAGGCCAAATACTACTCTGTGCGATGGCGGGGTATTGTGTTTTATATGCACAAATGTGTTTTATTTCTGAGGACGAAAGTTTGCAACGAATAATTCGTCGTTCGTCCTAGTTGTGTTCCTAGTATGATGATTACGTTTGTGGTATACGATGTGTTCACGAGATTTTTCAGAACATTGCAAGAAAAATTTTCTCATATTAACCCTCTACCTCTTCACAGAATGGGTGTTTTTCTTTTTTTTGGTCCTTATTTTTGCAAAATGAGAAAAATCACCTTAAACAGGAATAAGTTGACTAATTTCCATAATATATTGTTATAATTGTCCGAACACACTTAAGTATAAAATTGAAGTTTAATTCGAAAAATAAGCAAAAACTTAAAATGCGGTTAAGGGTTAATTTTGATAAATGTCGTACAAAAGGGAAATTAGCGGCTTACATTGTACCTATACAGGGTGGCACAAGAAGAGCTATATGGTTTTAACTCTTTATAACTTTGTTAATTATTATATTTTCTTAGTTTTTTTCCAGCATTTTGTAAAGAAGACTTGGGGAATTAATTAAGAAACATTCGAAATGAAATCATGGCTATTACACCCGAGATTTTGCGAAAAGTTATGGGAAATATGGCAAAAAGAGCACGTATGTGCGAAGCAGAAATGGACATCACTTACAGGATATCATTTTTCAAAGCTAATTGAAAAAATTCCCCAATATACTGTATTTAAAAAAAAGAAATTATAATAATCGCATTAATAAAAAAGTTGTAAACCATTTAAACCATATAGCTCTTTTTGTACCAGCCTGTAGTTATTAAGAATGTATTACATAAAATAAACGAAGAGATATGAGTAACAAATCATTTATTTAAAACACTTTTCTTTTAACTCCAGGCAATTCTATGCAGTTATCGAATAAGGCCCAATATATTTACAATGCCAAAATAATGAATCTTTTTCTTTTATAGCGCTCTTGAATAGATGCACATGTTTAATGTAATCGTGCACCATATTCAATGAATTTTGTGGCCAACTGACGCTCAACGAATTTTAAATTTAAAAAAAGGACCAAAGAGGGACAAAAAGGACCAATTCTCCGAGGAGGTAGAGGAATAATATATAGTAACAAAATGTTCCTTGTAGGGCTCTGTATAAATCTTATGAACACGTCGTAGGTATCACACGATTTTCTGTGTTGGTTTACTATGCAACTTTCTCACGTCAAAAGTGACAGCAAAGACCTCTGCAGGGAGTTTTGTCCACATACGTGTGCTATTCGATAAATGATTTCATTAGAGCACATCCCATTATAGTGACGATAGAACAACGCCACATTGCGACGATGCTCAAGAGAGTCAATAGAGTTGACTTCCCTACTGTCTCCAATTAGTTTCTTCGCTTTCTCCTGTAAATCGTAGAGTAACTTCAAAGTAGTTTTTGGATCACCGGCCCATACATGAGAGTTATGTTCCATTTTCGGACGGATGAAAGCGGTATAAATAGTTAGGAGATCAGATGGGGTGAATAATGTCTTACACCGTCTTAAAAAGACGAGACGTTTTAATGGATCTTCACAATTCTGTGCTCTTTCCATCGAACATCATACAGAATTTTTATGCCAACAACATCAAGAGCTTCGGATTGCTCAATATTTATACCACCCATAATTACGGATAATGTAATAATGAATAATGTTTCGAAATAACAATTTCAATGTTCAATAGTAACAAGCTTATCCGTTTGTATGAATAGTCGCAAAGTGTCTAAATTAAGTTCTTGCCCCCGGTGGAATAGATCCCTGCGAAAGCTCGATATAAATTCAAAGCATATATCACTGACACCAAAAGCGATAAGTTTAGACAAAACCACAGACTGGTAAATGCTTTAGAAATATCCACAGACACCACACTATATTCGCCAAATTGATCGATGTACCTCCATAATTTTTCCGAGAGGAAGAGCAAAGTGAGCCGTAGTACGGCACGTAAGAAACCATATTCGCGGTCGTTAAGTAAATTGTTGGACTCTAGATATTTTATTAGATGGAAATTCAAATATTGCTTTTTCGATGATAAAAGGTATAGGAAAAGTACCAACACTCGGCTTTTACCCGTTTGATCCGAAAAAATAAAAAGTACCACTCACCTGTCCACTTGTTTCTGGCATTAATTCAGATTAAATCGGATTTTTGGTGCTAGCTTTTTAGTTTCGGAGATATAGAGAAGCCAATTTTACCAGTTTTTAATCTTTCTTACCCCCTTAAAATTCGAACTTCCAAAAATACCTTCTGAATAGATATACACATCGGCAAACATGTTTACATGCCAAATTTCTAGATATACAAATTTTTCAAGATTAAAATTGAGTAAAATTTTTTTGTGGGATAATTCGGAAATCGGCCTCACTAATGGAGGTATCAAAAACTATCTCCACAATATAGCTTTTCTAATGAAACCGGTTTGGATGGTTTCAGAGTCTATAACGAACATTGGTACATAGTACATCCATACAAACATACAAAGGTAGGATGAAAAATAGTTTGTATTTGAAATGTAATATACCAGTATATATGTATATAGATAACAATAACACCAACCAGCACAAAAACAACAGCAGCAGCAAATATTCTTCAATAAAATCGCGCCACTTTAAGTGACTAGAAATGATCAATCATTCAGCCAACCACATCTAATCAGCAAAACCAGTCAGTCAGCCAAGCTGGCAACTAGTCAGTGAGTGGGTATATAAATCGTACCATCATTTAGTGAACTTAACAGTCTAATTGATACATTGTCAATTCAAAACACTTCAATTGAACAAGTTTCAATTAGAAAATCAATAGATCAATCGATTCATCGGTTGCTTCAACGTATTTTCTACAATCGTACCGCCAAAGTTTTTATTACCACAGTGGTAAGATTTATTTACATATACGAGGTGCGTTCAATAAAAGTTTTTGGGCAATGCACGTATATAATGTACTGCACCAGCCCTAGTTGGAAGGAGATAGTGGAGAGAAGAGACTGGTGGTGAAGTAAAAGCTTTTGTGGGTGTTTTGGTGAATTTGTAAAGCTGGACTGCTGTGTCTTTGATGTTATTTTGAGGCATTCATTTTCAAGTTAAATGGCCTTTTTATTTATCATTCTCCTTCGATGACATATTATTGGCCAAATACCCACGAAGTAGGGCGCTGTTAATATATGGAACCCATGATCTTCTGGTAGTTGATTTGATTTAGCAATGTACCTAGTCAGCCAACAGCCACCCCCCGCCCAATTTTGATTTATGCTTAGGCAATTCTGTCACGAACTTTGATGGCAAGCGTTTCGGCGCCCAAACCATGCACAAAAATATGAATATGCATGACACGCGCCAAAACATATGCTGACTTTCTCAGAAACATCTCTTATGGTTACACAAATATTTCTAAGAACCCCTTTCTTCACTACTTAAACGTTTTCAGAAGTGGTAGAACGTCTATAACGAGGATTATTATTCTCGGCCGTCTACAAATTGCTGATATCACCTGTGAATATGTCTTTCAGGCAACTTAATATTGTTTTTATGCAAAATATAAAACAACTTCTTCGATTAATTTTTTTAAACCAAAATAAAATTTTTAACGGGAGTTGTGTCTGCCGTAAACGACTCAAACTGGCAAGAAGGGTGATATTGCCAGCCGATGATAGGCTCATGTTATCCACTTTTTAAAAATAGAGCACTGCATAATTAAATATTGAACGCACTTCGTATAAATTTTTTTCGTGTATTTATTGTTGTTGCTGTCTGCTGTATTTGTTATTTTTATTATTTTTCAGATACCCCGCTTTAACAAATTAATTGTCTATTTTGATCTTGTCATTAAAGTGCTACGAGTTTTTATTTGTTTTGTCAAGTTTTCTTTTAAATTTGTTTATAATTTTATTGTATCTTCAACTAAAAATTTACTGCGGTATAGGGCAAATTTGTTTTTTGGAAATATTTGTTTTTTTCTCCCCAAATATTACACTGTGACTGAAGTATAAATTGTACTACCAACAAGTGTCACTCATTTTTTACGAGGTTCCACGAAGTTACGAGTCACAGGGATTTTTAGGCAAATGGAACGTATTGAGTTTATCTACAATATATCGGGTGATTTTTTTTAATTTTTTCAGTGTAAAAAATCGAAGATTATAAATAATATTAATAAGTAAATAATAAAGAATAAGTAACGTGGCGATGACAAAAATGCTCAGCACGGTTTGCTATTTTACCATGAATAGAATAACAAGCGAACGACGCATGTAAATCATCGAATGTTATTAGCAAAAATCCTCAAGTATGACGAATGTGTTTCATAATTTACGCCCATTTTAATTTTATTCCTACAATCGAAGAGTGTGCGAAGAGTGCGGACCGAGGAAAATATTGTTGCTGTACTGGCCAGTGTCAGGGCCGACTTTTTTGCACAAATTAAAGGTTTGGACTTGGTTGCTATGTGGTTTCAAGAAGACAGCGCTACATGGCATGCGATACCATGAACCTATTGCGAGGCGTGTTTGGTGAACATTTAATCTCACGTTTTGGAATTGTTAGCGAGACAATATCAAGTGATTTGACCCCACTGAACAATTTTTTGTGCGGATACGTGAAGTCTCTCGTACACATAAACAAGCCAGCCACAATTCCAGACCTGCTCACTGATGGATCACCTACGGCGTATTCGCGGGCAACATTTACGTGAAATAATTTTTAACAAATAAATAGCAGCCAATCATTTATCGGTCCAAATAAATATTTTAATCATTTTTGCAAATTTTCGCTGTGTCTTTCCCATTTTCAAAACCGAAATGGTTAAAAAATCATCCAATATTTGCCGTTTTCTGTGGTAACTCGGGATATATTTAGATTCTCTTAAATGTTTATTTTGTTCTTGGACCAGTGCTCAGGGGATATCCCCTACGTATGCAAGGTATTGGAACTAGATAGAGATAGAGAGAGAGAGAGAGAGAGTGAAAGAAGGATAGTGTAGGGAATAGACACGTGGTGCAAGCGGTAGGAAGATGGAGCTTAATTGTTGCCACAACTTTGCTGTTGCGTGTTAATTATAAAACAATGTCGCGGTGTCTCTGGTGTTATTTTTGACGAATTATTTTTAAGCCATTTTATTCTCGACGTTTTATTGCACAAATACCGAAAAAGGGGGTTGACCGGGCCGAGAAGCCGATGACCGGGCCAGAGTCCATTTGGTGGCAGAGTCAACAAGTCTACTCGCCCACCAGCTCTATGAATGTTTCTCTCTATTCAATAGAGTCTAGATTTTAGATTCTGGAGTCTATTGCAATGCTCAAGAAAAATGGTACGAAATCGAACGATTAGTACTCTCTAATCCGTTTGCGCATTTGCCTTTCGCATCTTTTATTATTCCTTTCGCAAGTCTGGTATCACCGCACGTCTGACAAAATCGTTCGATAAGCGCAAATATTAGGTAGATATCAAACGCAAATGGAGAAAAATATGTAAGCACGCTGAAAAAATATTTATATTTGATATTTAAATTGTCATTTTTAGGAAAAAAGCTAAAAAATTACATACAAAACAACGGCAGTTTGAAATTTATGAAATCATCTCCAATGGAGCGGAAATTTTTTTGTATAATTGTACTGGATGAAATTCTTATTTTAATCAGTGCATTTTTACGGACAGAGTTCTGCTTAACATAGGTATGTATGGATGGTTAAGTCTGGTACCACGAACGTCAGGAGGCCCAGGAATCTTGGTTCCTGCCTTACTATGGTGAGGCCCCCTTGTGGGAGGAACGTGGTGGCTATGGTTTATACCCAAATTCGCGGGGAGAGCAAGGGTTTTGCTCGGTGTGGAGTTGCATTGTAACCGGGTGCCTGACCCATAGAAAGGCTGATTTTTAGACAGGCCCAACCCCTCACCAATGGGGAGATCATGCCAGACGCATGTGATCGAATTGGTACTTGTGTCCATTAGCATAGCTGGTTTTTGGCCATAAGGGCGTTAGTGATAGCATTATTCTCACGCGGTGTTAAGATCACTGTGGGGTACGGCCTTCTGGCAGTAATCCACATTAATCACACCTTTGCAAAAAATAATTGGAATTGCTGTGGATCTCGCTTTGAATAGCATTTTGAACATAGAGTAATTCATAGTATAAAGCAATATATTGGCGAATATATTCCGCTACATGCGGTCATTTAAAGAGAGTATATCGGACCTATCTTTGAAGACGTTAAACGTTTTACACGGTCGATTTCCTCATCAAACCATAACGCTCAAAATCCATTACTTTTTTTTATTTTTAATCAAAAACTGTTACACTTCCCTGATTCTTAACTTTCTTTTTTTGAAACGATTTTATCATTATTTTTTATTCGTTACTATAAATCTTTGCCATATTATATTTGCAATGTCAGTGTTGCCACTTTTTCAAACATATTTGCGAAAAGTTTTGCGAAAGTAATGAGGGTGGCAATGGCTGAAGTAGTCTGCTCGTTGACTACAAACCAACAATTTCCTGGGTTTGACCCCAGTTTTAGTTACAAAAACATTTCGCATTTTTTCTGATGTGCATTAAAGTACCTTTGTGTCAGTTGTTGTCGGAAGGTTTCTGTATAAAATAGAATATTTTATATCAAATAGAATCATTTACCATTAAAATTATTCAAATACTTTTCTTTACGTTTTGAAAAATATATATAAAGCTATAAAAAATAAGAATATAAAACTTATGTCACGCCATTATTTCAATCATGAATTATTGCTAAGAATGGAAGTTCATATTATGAATTAAATTTGGAACATTCCAGAGAATTCCAATTAATGTTACACTTGTATATAAAAGTAAAGAATTAAAGGAGTCATATTTTATACTTCAAAGAAGCTACTTTTTTATTCTAACTTTAAAATTTATAAGTTAAATAACTTGAATTGCAAAAAACACTCCCAACAAATATGTTTACTAAATCGTTTACTAATTAGTCAATAAATATAATTTCATTATAATCTAATTTCATTAACCATCTCTTCATTTATTGCCATACGTACATTCTCTACACATATATTGACTACGCCCACACACACACATTTATTGGAGAGTAGTTGGTGTCCAAAAAATTCTCGTCCTCACAGTCTACTAATCCATTCCGGGAACACCAATATCCTTCAGTTTCAATGGCGAAGGCATAGTCACTAGTCACTCACAGAATAGTGTCGGTTTCAGGTGTAACCAATCTACAGGCACATCAAAACGCGCTCCTTCGTCGGTACTCTGTAGCACCGGCGAAGTAAAATAATTACTCAAAATGGTTACTAAAAACGAAGCTTCAAATCTTAATACGTGTCCTTGACATCAGAGACGCTACAACACTGCTATAAAAACAAATAACATGCAAAACGCAGTGTTGTAAGATAGTGAAGCTTCACCTCCTGTTATTTCTCTAAGTATCCCTTTCCTCTAGTTCCAGCACAATGCATCGCATGTGTAGCGGTGATCTCCTGAGTGCTAGTTCAAGTTAAAAAAAATTGTCATCTCAACGCATTTAGCTGTCGCATTGCAATAGAGAGTAACCATCCAGAACTTGACCCAGTGCCCTTTAATACCATATTATAGGGTGTTAAAGAGCAACAGGTCGTTCTCCATGAGGAGAAGTAAGTTACTGCAAAAAACTTTTTGTTGTTTATTTGATTAAAGGAGACGTGTCTCGCTCCGGAGAGTGAATGGTTTGCAAGTGAAAAATATTAAAAATAATAAATAAATATGGAAAGTATATGAAGTTTGCCGTACATAAATAATTTCGAAGATGTTATCGATAATACTCAGATAATATTATTAATAATATATAATATTATTAATATTATCGATAATAAGGCGAAGTTAGCACTGAAAATTTTAATAATTTACTTGTATTCAACCATTATTCATTATCAGCTACCAAAATACGAAAAACGAAAATTTACTTCCGCGGGAAAGGCGTTTGGAGACATACGGTTTTTGAATTATTTAGAAAGTTTCTCGATTTGACTATATCAATTGGCCGAACGACATCGGTCTGAAGATATGCCAGCCATATGATTCAAATAATATTGTGACATTACTGGCATAAAACTGTCTCTACAATAAAGTCAGTTTTGTTATATAGAAACAAATTATTATTTATTTCGTTCTGATTTAGTACCATAAACCTTAAAAGACACCCATTAGATAAAATATATGAGTAAAGTATAAAATTAAACGTGGACTTCTGGCAACCATCTAAGACTCAACAAATTTCATTGCAGGTTGTACCAATTTAGAGGAGTTTCATCAAAAGCGACGGCAAAAAATTTATATAAAAATTTATTTCAAATGTTCAAATAATAAACAAATAAACATTTGCGGGAACATTAACACCAACATGTGTTTGTGTGGGTGTAAGCAAATAAATGTTACTGTAAATGTGTGTGGCCTTTTTTCTCTAAACAAATACAAACACATACTCACTCGCATAAATTCAAAACTAAACAATTCTGAGTACTGCGATTATAGAATATTTTTTTTACATTTTTCAAAATTTTACTTTCAATTAACAGATGCACTGATGTTAACCATACGGTAATTAGTACTGAATTATGCGGTAATTTGTACCCAAGAACGGTGGGCAGGTAATTTCCATATTTGTACGGTAATTTTATAAAGTTTTTTTCTTCATCTACACATTTGTCATAAAAACAAATCTGAGAAAGTACACATCAGAAAAGTATAAACAAAATAACACCAATTTTATTTAAATTCTCTATGTTTCTGCCATAAATGTTTGTTTAATAAAGCTAAGCTTTAAATATTGTAAAAATACATAATTTGATTTTACTGAAAGTGGAAATTCTTAATACTTTTGTCTACAATTACTACTTGTTTCTTAGCGCTTTTACATATATAAAGCTTTTTTTAAAACGAAACATTATTTAATTTTTTTGTAAAGGACGGTTTGTTTTGTACGGTAATTTTATCTAAAAAACGGAAATTTCTGAAATAAAAAAATTAACATCACTGAACAGATGCATTAAATTTATATGAACACATGCTGCTGAGGAAGGTGTATTGATGTGCTTAGATGCTGCCGTATTGCAATACTGCCGCGGTGGCACGCTTGTTTGTTCTGGTAGTGTTGATGTATACAATTCAACAAACAAGTCAAAGATCAAAGCGATGTGTCATCGAAGATCACTTTCAAATTGAAATGGAAATACATTTCTCTCCATGGAAACATTAAAGGAAATTGTACCGACTTTTATGGTTTTGTAAACATGTAAATGTAAAAAGCTGCAGAAGAAAGGGTACATTTTTGTTAATGTCTGCTTATTTGTGATTTAGCTTATAATATAACCAACAATAAGAAAAATAAATAAAATTTTACATCAATGCAGCTGCATAATTGCAACTTGCCTAGTCGGTGAGTATACATAATTTATTTAAATAGTTTTAAATTATTTTTCCTTCGCAATTGTGTTCAGGGGAAATCGCCTATATTGTACTGGAGGTATATAATTGGGAAAGGATATTGTAGAGGACAGGCAGAGGGAGAAGTGACAGGAAGAAGGAGAGGTTAATTATGGCTCAACTCTGAACTTGAACGTTTAAATTTTTCTTTACTTTTAATATTTACTTTTCAGCCCTGACATTGGCGGGAGGACTTAAATGGGGATATAGGGCTTCGGTAGCGGGGCTGTTCGCATTGGATCCAGATGCTCTGATGGTCATTTCGGGGGGGTGCGTCGGATCAGGGCGTCTGGCTCCAATGTGAAGATTCCCGTACCAACTACCCCTAAGACAAGGCGTTCAGGTAACCGTGCCGAAGGCTGAATGAAATGCGGGTAGTAAAATTTGTCAATCGCAAACGGTCCTCTCCGGTGCCCTGATAAGGCCGGTTATATAAGTGCTTTCTCCCGGTATAGCGGCTCTGCCGGGAGCTTTTCCGAGCATACTCGTGAGAATTTTTATTAATAAGACAAAGGTATGAAAAAAAAACTGAAATTAAGGGAGCGCTGCGCACGTCTTCGCAGGATGTTAATCCTGGCTGGATGACCTCCTGGCTCCATACCAGTACCGTGATTACACCGATAATATCCCATGGTTGTCGTGTCTGGTGGGGGCCCTCAGCAGGCCCAAAATCTGACCAGCCGGGGAGGGATTCAGCGATCTGCGTGTGTGGAGGTTACCGGGGCATGCAGCACGTTCCCCGGAGCGGTCCTGAACATGATTCTCAATCTCTTACCGATTGATCTTCATATTTTCTCCGTTTCGACTCAGAGTTCTATTAGGCTGAAGTAGGTCGGGTTCTTCAGAGAATCCCGCTCTGGCCATACCAGCATTCTCCGAACCCTTCCGCGTTTCATTACAGATATCTGCACTCGGACACTTGTCTTCGAGGGGCGTGCGGTCGCCACCTTCCATAGTAGGAATGAATGGAGGATGGGGAGAGTCCTTGCGGGTGGCGTCAGAGCGGTCTTCAGCTCCAGATATCTCCTGTATCTTCCAGGCGGAGGTTTTGGCTATCTGGCGGGCTTGCCTGATGCTGAGAAGGCGGCACGTGGAGGGTACTGTTGCTATTTTTTCCGATAGTACGGCGGCGTTGGTGTCACCGCGGTGTGGTGTGATTAACGTAGCACTCGCCAACTCCTGAGCTTTTCCCGATTGTCCATTAGTAGACTCACGCATGCTGAGAGGATGGGCATTTCGTTCAATGCCTAGTATAGGGGTTTTGAGGAGGATTCGGAGAGGGAGACTGTTGTCACTTTCTCTGTGGGGGCGCCGGTCTGGCAAGGTCACGGCTGAGATTCCGTAAAACAATAAACAAAATGGCTGTTCTTTAGCAAAAAAAAAATAATGCGTCGACAGAACATCTGAGACGCAGCAAATTTGATTTAGAAATTCACAAAAAGCACCTAATTGCAAAGCTGCGCTACAATTAAGCTTTATATCTCTTCTCTACACTATCACTTTTCAACAAGTTCCGGGTCATGTATTGCAGATTGTATTGGAGATCTCCTGAGCAATGGTCCCAGAAAGTATATACTCGTATGAGTCCATGTTTTCTTAGACCGTGGAATTCCGAAGTGATTCGGAATTTGTAGTTCTAAACTGTTGTCATTTTCTGAAAGAAAGGAAACACTGAAGAAATAGCCGAATAAAAACCCGGATAGGCATAAGTTCTGAACCGAGTTCGTAATCGGTTTCACCCAAGAATTCGTTTTAGAATCGCCTTAATATTCTATGTTTCAAAATGAGAAAAATTTATAAAACTAAGTTCAGCCTAATTCACGTACTTCCATATGTTGGGTTAGAAGGTCCTCCCTCCAAAGTATGTATTCCTCCAAAGGGGTATCTTACCTTGGCTCCCGTTTTGAATTTTTGCAGTTTTAAAGAAACCTAACTGCAGTTTAAAACTACCTTTAGGTATATCTACATATATATCATTTTCGAAAAGAGCCGGTATAACAATCTCGCGGATACTGCAGCAGTGTTCATGGTTAGCGGGGTTCATAGAATAGCATTAAAATGTTTAAAAATTTGTCAATTATATCGGTACCGTGATCATTATTATTTTGAAGTATGATAGCTCTCTCAGGGCTTTCAAATATAATTGAAATAGATTCGTTTGTCCTTCGGTAAACTTCGTTCACTCATCCCGTGGCAGCAGCTTATCGGTTACACATAATTCCCTTCGAAGGACCATACTCAAAGCAGTAAACGGAAAAGAAAGATGAAAATGTTTTTTTTTTAATTTATACGATGGACCTAAAGCTGAACAAATTGTGAAAATTATGAAGAAAATATTTTTAATTTTATATTAAAAACTATGAGCTAATGCTCCATTGTTGCACAAGTGCGATATGTGAATAGATGTGATAATAAATTGTGTGTATATTTATTAATTTTATTGAAAATATACATTTTCCATTCTCCGATTTTTTTTACGACTCTCACAGCGGAAATAACGATTTTCTTATATTTTACCGGGATTTTGACGATTTTTGGACAATTTTATCTGGCAGGCCTGCTCCGATGTGATCCAAGAGGAACCATAAATAGCTATTGCCTCCAAAAATCATTTACGTATATGGTATATAACTGCTTTCATTTTCCGGTGAAGTAATAAGCAACATAATTTTCCATTTCCTTAGCATTGTTGGCAGCTTTTGATCTTCTACCAGATGCTAGTGCCTGTATAACTTGTATTCGCTTTTTTTGTTTTGCTGGGCATATTCCCTGTTCGGTTACGTTCCGTTTGCAGCGCTGTCCACTTCCAGTGTATTTTTAACATTTTCTTATAGTTTACAAATTTCGTTGTTAGTAAATTTCCCAAATGAGTTCGAAAGAATTCTTTCCGCTCCTGCTTTGTATTTTATTGCAACAAAACGTTAGTGGAACAGGATTCCCTGATATCAGCTGTTAATCTTCGAGTGTTTAAAGCAAAGTAATTAAATTAGATTTTTGAAATCCAAAGCAAATAATCTTCAAAACATTTTTTTTCAATAGATATCGGAATAAAACCTTTGAATTTCTAATACATGATGAGCTGCACCAGAATGTTAATATTTTTTTCTGTTAATTTAACTTTACATCGTGATACGTTCCTTTTTAGGTGGTGTTGAAAACGAAGACAGTATCGGAATTAAAGCATCAACTTGCCGATTCTCATGGAGTGTGAGAGAAAATGAAGGTTTCCAGATATTGTGGCATGATACGCACACACTATTGGACAGACACGGTAATATCCTTTTTAGATTACAATACATATTTTGCTTACTTATGCTTTAGGTTTTTGGTTGCACAAATTCACTCACACCCATTGTCAGGCCCAATAACCACTCACTCTACATCCACACATACACGTACATCTTCAGATCACATTCGCTCTAACCAACTTAACGCAAAAATAAAAAAATTGCCAAATATATCTGCAAATAAATATGCCTCAATAGGATATTCTTTGTAGTTTGCATTTTCTCTACTGGTCACTACCACCACAACTACGACTACCAACTCCACTTCCTTTTCTTTCCAACTAAAAAGTTTCAGTTGTACTTGGTGCAATTGCACATTCTACAGCTACCTAAAAGTATACGTTGCGTTTTATTTTCAAATCGGCAAATGTATTTGTATTTTGCTTGATTTCCTGCGTTTTCCATTGCCATCATAGAGGCCTCTATGCATCCACACGTTCTTATATATCTACGTTGTGTATCCAAGCTTGATGAAGGATGATTTGGTTACAAGTGGGATTGCGTGTGTATTTGTGTGCGTGTGTGCTGCTATGAAGGAGTGTGTGAAGGGAAAAATCCCCATTTTTCTCTGTATTTACTTTGTGTATTCATATTTGGTGCACTTGTTTAGTTGTCGTCTAAATGAATCGACTGCCAACGAATACAGTGGATCAGTTATATTTCGCATAATTTGTTTTATTAAATTTAAAGCCTAAAGGGAATAAGGAATTCGCAAAATGTTACATAGTGGACATGAAAAAATAAGATCTCAATTACTTCGCCATTTCATAGATACGCAAATATAAAATTTCTAACTTTGGAACCATGAGCCATGAACATAAGAATCTCTAATCTATTAGAAGAAAATAGTGGTGCCCAGAAAAGACGCCAAGCCATAACTGATACAGAATTTTATTTATATAGATTTGTATATGTTGATAGTCAGGTATACGTTAAAATAGGTGAATACATGAGGACTTTTTATTTATCTTACGTTTGTTTATCGAAAGTTTACGAAAGTGATATCGTTCATTCAGTATGTAAAAGCGGTTGTGAAAATGTGTTGATTTGCATCTCTTCATCTTTTCTTTCCATTTGCCTTTTCTTGCTTCTTTTTTTTACATGAAGTCAACCTTTTTCAAACGAAAGGCTTATTACCGCGAACCGGACATTGTAGTACACTTTTAGAAGGCCTAGACTTTTAGTCAAATATATTTCGTGGAAGCATTACTACAACAAAGTGTATATGGTAGTATCACTGGGAACTGCACGAGCAGTGTAGTTGCTAATAAATAGTAATAAAAACAAAGGGTGGCGATGGCACGATGGATGGTAGTCTGCACGTTGACTACTAAACCAAAAACAAACCTGGGTTCAACTCCAGTTTCAGACTAAAATTTTAAAATAAAAATAAACATCTCGTCAGTTGTTGTCGGAAGGTTTCAGTGGCGAAGGCATAGTCACTGCTCACTGAACAATACCGGCTTCAGCTGATAGCAATCCACAATCACATCAGAACGCCCTCCTTCGTCGGTATTATGTAGCACCTGCGAAGTAAAATAATAATAAAAATGGCTACTAAACCGAAGCTTCAGCACTGCTACGAGTATAAACAAAGAACGTGCGAAAGCAGAGCTGTAAAATAATTAATTAAGCTTCACCTCCTGTCGTTTCTCCTACTAACCCTTTCTTATAGTTCCAGCACAATGCCTTGCATGTGTAGGAGTCATCTCCTGAGTGCTGGTCCCAGATAAAAAAAAAAAAAAAAAAACAAAGCCATTACCTTTCCGAGTGGATACATCTCAAATGCATAAGGGATTGGCATGATTGCTTAAGCGTTTTTCCACCTCAAATTTCTTGGCTTCCAGGACTTTTTTTCTAGAACCAGTGTTTAAGGAATATCCCCGAATATGGAGGGAGTAGTATTTGTGGACATTCGACATATAGCATCCAAATCGTAGTCGAAGGGGAAGTCTTCTGGAGCGGGTCCTTCGCCAAGAGGATGGGTCTCCCTTACAACTGCAAGTGTTACAAGTAGGAAGACACACCGGCATATCTGCTACGTCTCTGTCCTGAACTGGACAACCCTCAACTTCCCATTCTAGGCAGTTACCTTTTGGAACTATCGACGGTGGACCTAGAGGAACACTCGCCATTATTAGCGACATTTACGTTGAGAAAGAGAACTCTTGTCTTCCATTTTCTCCCTTTCTTTGTTTCTTCTCTATTATCTCTCTCTCTCTCTCTCTCTCTCTCTCTCTCTCTCTCTATCTCTGTCTTACTCATGGATGACATAACCTAACCTAACCACAAACGAACAGTTTGGCTAATAGGAAGGAATGTGAAAATTAAGGCATTGCAGGTTTTCAGACGTCCCCTTTGTGTTCCCAGAACGGCGTTTCTCTAATAATTTGATATAAATCAAATTTCGTTCGGAGGAAGTCATCTACTCAAGTTGGAGATCCCACTGTGTATGTTAATTGTACAGCCATAACTGGAACACACACGTTTACATGCACACACACACACACACACACGCATAGATATATTGTATTTCGTATGAATTTTCTCAATTTTCAATTCTATTTTTCCTAGTGTTTTTGTTGTTAATTCTTTTATGTTGGTTGTTGTTATTATTGTTTTTTTATACTATATATTTTTGGTTAGTTTTATCTACATGACATGTAGTATTTACATACATATGTATGCATGTGTGTCGGTATATTTGAATGAGGGCTTATGGATGCGTCGTCGTCGTAACCGTTAGTTTCGAAAGTTTTACTGCTGTGGTTGCTCTTGCACCCATGTGAATGTTAGGAGTGATGGCGATAGTATTGGTGCAGTGAAGTTGAGATGGTCCATGTGCTTGTGCGTTTGCATTTCATGTTTGTTAATTTTTTATTTTTTCTATTTCTAATGTCAATTCTAAGCGAAAATTCGTTTTGTTGCGCCTAGTTTTATATGTGAATGCAATTTAGGAATCAAGTATTTTTGCATGCATACGTAATGTTTGTATTGAAGCAAGAGACTGCAGAATAAATGGAGTTTCTTTTTTTTTTCATTCGGTTAGAGAAAATAAGAACCTCGAGGGGTGGAGGTCAAATGCGTGAATTTGCGTGCATTGAATAGTAGGATCTCGAGTAAATGTACAGATAGACGATTTTCACACAGCCACCCACACACGGAAATACATTTATATGTAATTGTTAGTTCAGGGTGAGTGTGGCAGTCAGTGGCAGCTCCACTGATGATAATTTCTGCATTATTCTCTTCTTTGTATCTCCTGATGCTAAACGACTGTTGTTTGTGCATTTCCTATATTCATTTATATCCTGGCCCTGTTGTAATTCAAATGTGGCTTGTGGCTCGCATTCTTTCGGTTTTTTTTTAATTTTTAGTTTAGTTTCGCAAGAATATTAGAGAAGGGGAGGAAGAGGAGGAGAAGAGTATTTAAGTTTAATTAGGCAATTCCACAAAGAAATTATCTTTTTAGTGCCACAACGGTTTCAAAATTTTAGTCCATTTATTCGTATCTACGATGCACACGAAGTATCAGTAATAAATTATTAATAAAATAAAAATATACTCTGCATTAATTGTCAAAATATCTTATTTTTATATGCGCAGAATACTTTATCATGGTGCGTCAAAATTTATGCCCACCAACCTCTTTGAACTCATTACCACCCACTAAATGTTTTCTTTGCTTCACGTACTCCTTGGCATGTTGCGCAATTATGTTGCACAATATACTTCTAATGAATTAATACCGCTTGGTGTTGGCGATAACGATATTTTCTTCGTAATTTTTACAGATGCCCACCCATATATGATGCACAACAATCAAGAAAAATCTGTCTTTCCTTTCAGTATTACGGAGGCGAAAATATTGTTTATGTGTATGATCATCAAAATGAAACTGAATGGAACATTGCTTTGCAGCAAGTCTTGCTTACAAGTTTTCTTTCAATTCAGTTACCGAAGCTACAAGGCGCAAAGGATAGCGCAGCGAACAGTTGGTGAAGTAATAAAAGGAAAATTTTGAAGCCATTAATGATTTTACTTCGCAGACGTTTCATTGCTCAAATACTGATGAAGAAGGACGCTGGTAGTACGGAAATAACAGCAATTTTTTGTCGGACTTGGTTTAGTACCGCTCCACGCCGCTAAACATAAGAAACATAAAGAATATAGTTCATACCTCTATGGAAACAGACGTTATAGTTGCCTGGTTGTTACCATTTTAATTATTGCAAACTAAGTAACACTAGGAATGGGACAAGTTCACAATCAGAATGATTTAAAGGAAGTGCACTGCTTAGAAGCAAAATTTTGGAAGAAACATTTTTGAGGTACTGAGTTCCGAAACTCGTTACTTGTATTTAAAAAAAACAATCATGATTGTAATGACTTTTGACAGATAATACTACACTGCTACAGTATCTGAAGTAAAAAACAATACAGTACAGTCAAGCCGACACAGTTAAATCTTCATAAAATGAAATCAAAGTGCTTTTATTAAATGTAAAAAATAATTTTATAACCCAAAGCTCTCAAATTATCACTTGACTATCAGAATGAAATCTTCATCTTCCCAAGGTCCCTATTCAAACAGAATTTGATGCTGAATCAATTTTTATTACAGTTTTAATTTTTAGTTTTGTTACATAATATTCTTTTTCCGAAAGTATATTGATATGCAATCCAGGGTCAATCCAAAAATAGTAATTTATAGGCATTGAATCGGAGTACCATATGTATTCAAATTGACTAAGAAAACTCAGGCCAATAAATTCTTGTTGACCAGTGTTATTATTAAAAATTTAATTGAATATTAATTCATGTCAGCAATAATAATTTAATTGATACTATTAATTTCTTTACAGGTGAAAATTTAAATAATTTTTTAATTGATATTACAACGGTAAGGTGGGAGGTAAACTAGATCAATTAAAACTTTTTCAAAATTAATTTTTTTATGCTGATTCTATCTATCGGTAGATAAATTCCAATAATTGCAATCTAATGTAGTTCACGATATACAATACAATTATGGGCAAAGGCAAATGTTTAATACAGGCAGTGAAACATTTGTGACTTTCTTCGGAAGGTTTCAGTGGCGAAGGCATACTCACTGGTCACTGAACAATACCGGCTTCAGCTGATAGCAATCCACAATCACATCAGAACGCCCTCCTTCGTCGGTATTGTGTACCACCGGCGAAGTAAAATAATAATAAAAATAGCTACTAAAGCGAAGCTTCAGCACTGCTACGAGTATAAAAACAAAAGAACGTGCGAAAGCAGAGCTGCAAAAATAATTAATTAAGCTTCACCTCCTGTCGTTTCTCCTACTATCCCTTTCCTATAGTTCCCAGCAGAATGCTTCGCATGTGTAGGAGTCATCTCCTGAGTGCTGGTCCTAGATAAAAAAAAAAAAAAAAAAAAACATATTTTTGAGGTCTCCAGTAAAATTGCCAAAATGTGACATGAAAATCACCTCCCACCTACAGATATGTATGTTATTATTATAAAAATATCTGACATTTCTAGTGTTTAAACGCATTTAATATATCGCACGCATTTTTATTTGATTTTCGTCCAAATAAATTAAATAATGCAATTAGTTAAAATGTTTCAATTTTAAATGGGCTGATAACTGATACTATACACGCAGCCAAATTACATGTGATAGTTTCATACTAAGAAACAAACTAATTCAAATACAAAATTGTATACCACGCTGACAAACACTAGCAGGAACAGACAACATGCTGTTTTCGAAGGTTGCTACACTTTAATCTTCAGCGTTCTTTCTGTTTTGTCCCCTGTGTGTGGTTATCAGTAGATGGAAATTGCTTACACTAAGGTTCGAATTAAGACACTGCATACATATGTACAGAGTGGGCCAAAAGTCACGCCTGTGTGTAAAAATTTAATAACGTGTTTGTTTATTATTATTTTTTTTAATTATAATATTAGCTTTGTACGATCTAAATTTTAATTATGAAAAATAATATCACAGAGATGACCACAATTTTCATCGATGCACAATTGAGCTCTTAAACAGGAAATTTGCATAACTGCACCCAAAGTTTCAGGCTGTATTGCACTGATATCAGCTTCAATGTTATGCTTTAGCTGCTCTATAGTTTGGGGTTTGTTAACATACATTCGTTCCTTGAGATAACCCCATAGAAAATAATCAGGGGCAGTTAAGTCTGGTGAACATTCTGGCCAATTGAATTCTAAATTTCCTGCGATAATTCGGCCTTCAAAAATTTTTTTTTAAAAGACTAATTGTAGCATGGGCCGTGTGTGCTGTTGCTCATTCCTGCTGAAATCACTTGTTGACTCCAACAGGGCGTACAAAATTATTAATCATAGTACGATACCTGTCCCCATTCGCCGTCACTGCATTACCAAGTTCATTCTCGAAGAAGTAGAGAATTATAACTATTTCTGATGTCACTCCACACGATACCGTACATTAGTTCGAGTTCAATTCGCACTGGTGAACAACTCTGGGTTTTGCAGTACTCCAAAATCGCATATTTTGTTTATTTACATATCCATTAAGATGAAAATGAGCTTCATCACTCATTATTAAATTTTTAATAAACTCGTTATTTTCTGCGCACAACTCTAAGAAGCGTGTTGCCCAAATTCGTCTTTGATGGTAGTCAACTGGTAAAAGTTGCTGGGGCAATTAGACCTTGTATGGATGCATGTGTAAATGACGTGATAAAATGTGTCGAACTGATGTTCTAGAGATGCTCAGTTGTCCAGAACGTCCTCACGTTTAAGTTTCTGGATATTTTTCAACACTGTCCCGTACACGATCACTCGGTTCTGTACTATTGTCGGTCTTCCTTATCGTGGCAAGTCTGAAACAGCACATTGTTGTCAGAACCGTGCAATTAAACGATTAATTGCGGTTTGGTTAGGTGCATTTCTGGTGGTGAAATAATTACGATATGCTCGTTGCGTTAGTGAAATTGAATGCCCATTGGAAAAGTAAAATTATACCACTTTGTTTCGTTGCTCTGTCGTTAAATTTTGTATGGTGGTGTAACACGGTTCCATGAATAAAATCTAAAAAAAAAACAATAAAAAATACTAATAAACAAAAAAGTTGTTAAATTTGTACACGCACGAGTGACTTTTGGCCCACCCTGTATGCATTTAACAATTAAAATAAATTAAATACTATTTTACATCGTTTGGTATTTAAAGGGAATTCCAGAGAAATTTAAATATCAATACCGCTTTCCCGGCAATCGAAAAATTCCGGGGAATAAAAATATACCGGGAACTTATAGAAGGTGATTTCGGTGGCTGTGTAACGAATGAACATCAACTGATTGCACTTTAGAACCTTCACAGAATGCTAGATATTCGACTTATTCTTCTTGGATGTGGTAACCTTTCGGGGATTTTCGCATGTCGAAATGGCTTTTCGGCTTTACCAGACTTTACAATGATGGGCTTACAGGCGGCATAACGTCTGCTACTGACAATAACGATTTTGTTTTGTTCCATAATCTTCCTCATCTTGCCGGAGCTATTATAGTTCACCGAATATAGAACTTTGGCGAATCGGTTCATTTGGTTACTCCTCAATAAAATGTTGTTTACCGACAATGGGTTCCTCCGTAGTCTAATACATACGCAGTAGCCTATCAATCTAGATGCTGCAAACAATTTAATAGCTTCGCAGCATGTGTGTTGTTAAAAGAAAAGAACTACTTTACGATACCTCAGCAGCGTCTAATATGCGCACATGTTGTAAAGACGATACTTAAGATTTTCGATTAGTTTCAAAATAAAATTTAATATTTCTAATTTGTTTCTCATTAAGCTTATTTAAAGTATTCCTTTGCAATATTTTTTCCTTGATAGAATTATTGAACACACAAATGACAAATGCAAAATGAAATTGTGAAGGGATATAAATAATGAGTAAATGAATTATCAGGAACGTACATTCAATGCAGTAATTGTTGTCGCTGTACATGTTTTGCTCATACAGGCTGGTACAAATAAAAGCAAAATAACTTTTTTTCTGTTACATTCGGTTATGAAATTGTTCTAATAACTTGTACAAATAGAGCAGCCCAGCAAATATGTAAAATTGAATCAGTAGATAGTCTCTAGCAGGGTATATTTACACTGTATTACAATACGAAAGAATATTCCAATTTGAATAAATTGAACTTTTAACAATATTTTATGAACTTGTTAGAGCATGATTGCGACAAGTATACTCTGATGCCTGCAAATATTCTTCGTTTGCGCCAGATAAAGATTTTGCTGATTCAAAATATTGTAAAGAACCACTTAGTAAAATTTAAGGTGATGGGTGGTAACAAGATATAAGATGTTATTTGCAGACAGTGAAGGTAGGTAGGTAGGTCCGTACGAATTTAGACGTCTGACGCACTTGTGTCGAAACTTCGTCCCGTAGCATCCAGCTACAGTTTACGATGATCTTCAGTATCAAACCGTCTCGTAGTCTCGATATTCGCGTCTATCCCCATTGCGCCACACTTTGAAACCTTAGCAATACCACGAAGTGTGGAAGCACCCACACGAGCGCCCTTTTCCCGGAGATGGCAAGAGGTGTTCAGCCGCCTTCTCCTCCTCATCCTGAGATCGCCTACAGCATTTTTAAGTCAGATTTAATATCATAGTATGCAAACCTTTACAACAGTTCCCTGCGGACACGTCGGCATAGATGTCGACAGCAAATATTGAGAATATTTTCAACATCACTTTACACAGTTTTAATAGTGGGAACCAGGGTAGCGATGGCTGAAGTCCTGGGTTCGAGCACAGTTTCAGACTAAGTCATAAGAACATTTCGAATTTTTTCTGATGTGCATTAGTGCATCTTTTTGTCAGGTATTGTCGGAATATTTCAGTGGCGAAAGTATAGTCACTGGTCAATGAACAGTACCGGCTTCAGCGGATACCAATCCACAGGCACATCAGAGCGCCCTGCTTCGTCGTTAATGTGTAGCACCAGCCATGTACAATAATTACTAAAAATGGCTACTAAAAACAAAGCTTTAAAATGGAATACGTCTACTTAGCATCAGACGCCCTGCAACACTGCTATAAAAACAAAGAAGGGTGCAAAAGCAGAGTTCTAAGATAGTGAAGCTTAACACCTGTCATCTTTCTCACTATCCTTTTCCTCTAGTTCCAGCACAATGCTTATTATGTGTAAGGGTTATCGCCTGAGTGATGGAGCAAGAAAAAGAAATCTATGTGAATTGCCTGTATTTTATTGTTTTTTTTTATATTTATTAACAATATTTATTGCGATACTATAGTCATGTTAAAAAAGGTGTGATAGTTGCAAGCAGAATATGTTCGTTTTAATTAATTTTAAATATTTCTAGTATTGCTTTTGTTCTAGATTTAAAAAAGAAGAGCAGCGTTGTTTCTTAATCTAGTATAAATACGTAGTAGTCGAAATCATAATACGACACTCTTAATTAGACCCCATTTTGCATCGAAAAGTGTGGTTGGATCAACATTACATCCCTCCAAAGGAGATATATTTCTGAGGAATACGATATTCAGTCCATGAAGGCTTTGAATTCTTTTGAAAGCGTTTTTAAAGCCATATTTGCCAAACATTGTATATTTATTGAAAGTCAAGCTGTTATTGATTTAAAATATCGCCTTGGATCTTAATCCTAGCAAACATTGTATCTTTGTTAAAATTCCAGTCATTAGTGATTTATAATCATTTCAAACAAATTATAGTTTTGACAACCATATTATGTTCTTTGCAACTATTGCATGTTTTTGGAGATTTAAAATACTTATTGTAAACACCACTTTACTTATGCGAATGTTTGTGACAATCATCATATATTCCTGGCGAATATTGCACAAAATATGAGTGGAATATGGAAAGTGAAAATGGATTCTCACATTAGTCTTTATTTATTTTATTCACTAACCAGGACAGCATTCGAAATCAAGCATTTCGATACTGGGACCTGAATTGTAGGATCCATTGACAACGACTACAACAGCAACAATAGGCACAGCCATTTATTGCTTTCAAAAATAATTATAATAATGCAGCAGCATCCACACACCCACACACACACACACACACACAAGATACGTTGACAGACAAAAGGTCACAAAAATTATGATTGCAGGAAACATTCAATGCCATGTAAAAGTTACACATAGTATGACAACAATAAAATGGGAATAGGAGAAGTTGGCTGGAGAACGAAGGTAAGGTATGGGTGGCATTTGAACGATTCATCGCCTGTATCAACTACATGCTATACTTTTATAAAATTCTACGACAATTCTAAACTACTGGCACTTTAGCCGGTCAGCTACATTTGCATTTTGACTTACAAACTTTGTTATTGTGAATGAAATAAAAAAAATCATAGACAATGTTCCTGTGCGTCTTTCATAAATTCATGCGAACGGGCAATGTTGCAGTGAATGCTGTAATAAACGAAAATAGTTTATTTCCCCTTATCCATGATGTATTTATTGTTGTAAACAAGCGTATGTGCTTCTGCTGGCGAATTAAAAATTCTACAATACGAGTACATCAGGCAGGCTGACTAGTTGTTCTTGCCATGCACCATGTCATGCATCAAAATAATTGCAACTATAAGAATGACAAAAAATAACTAAAAACAATCTCTACATAAAAATAAATAATTAAAATCAAATTTTGATGCAATCATCATCAAGTTAAATCAAATTGAGTCGATTGTCACAAGACTAGGCAAATTCAAATCCAATCTAAAGAATTCATAGAAAGTATTTCACAGATATGCTGCAGTGTTATGAACACATACATAGATGGAGCCATACAAATGTAAATACGTATGAATATATAAAAAGATTTAACATGTTATTTCTAATACTCGAACAAGTGAAAGTAGAAAATGTTTTGTTTTCTGCGAATGGAACTATGTGTGAAGATTTAAAAAGAAAAGACAACTTCAGTGCAACGATTTATATGGGCGTTTTTTTGGCTCTTGGATTCACTATGGTCTCACAAAAATGCATTCTACCATATAAAACAGTGAGTAGCACATTGTCACGGCGAACTAGTAAGTTAATTATTGAAGTGTGTGCTCTGTTTCTTCGCCCTCTTCAAAATAGACTCTGAAATACTGGCTCATACATTAAAATTACATATCATTTTCATTCGATTATAAAGGGTTTTCAAATAAGACGTCTACTTTTCAATAGTACGCCATTTTAACAGTTGTCGTAACACAATTTTCCAGACAACATACGCTGCAACAACGCATTCAAGTTATTAAAATTCACTACAAAAATACACTTCGCAAAACCAAAGAATTTTTCTCTCTGCATCTGTCCGGCCAGCAAGTGTGAAACTGGTGGGAAAATTGTAGCTATTGTGACAAGTTAGTGATGTTAAGGAATCTCTTAAAAATACTCTTTTTTCTATTTCTATTTATTTCACAATTTTGTAATAATAAAAGCCCTCATCTGGCCAAAAGAATATTACAATAGATTTAAAACATAGATTCTTAAAACATTAAAAGTAACCCTAAATTTATAACTAGATAACAATCGTTTTAATATCAGCATAGAATTTAAAAGGTAAAGATCATAATACGGCATCAATTTGTTAAAAGTATAATAATTTATCAAAAAAAAAAAGGTAAGCGAAAAATTGTAAGCCCGATGGCTGCGATATCACACCAACTTCCTGAGAGTCGCATATAAACAAACTATGTCATATTGCCAACAAAATTAAAATGAGCAATGAGCAATCTTCGGTAGGTCTTGGGGGGGAACTGAAAAGATCTTAAAACAGCTGGCAAGCGATTCCATACACGAGCTGTACTTACGAGGAAATAACAAATTAAATATCTTAATAGAAGACCGTGTATTCGATATAAATAGTAAAAAGATCACATAAAACAAAGTATTCCCTACTAAATACGTATTAAAATGATTTTTAGACTTGTGAACTGTACACAGCGCGACGAACATTAGACTGAAATTCTATGCTGAGAAGATGGAGGGAATTCTTGGTACATCGACTGTGCTTAAGCAGTCCTACAACCATCACCCCTTTCGAAGATTGGGCGATGTTCAGTGTATCGTTGATTTTCTACCGTTTAGAACAAATCTCAGACATCATTGTCGTGTAAAAACGAATGGCAGACTAAGGAATATTAAATATAGAGTACATAAAAGTAACACTGCGGTGCGCTTGACTGCTTTTGACTGTAGTTAGCACGTTGGCTCTACAGCCAGGAGATTTTGGGTTCAATCCTTTGTCCAATTGAAAAAAAAAGAACAGAAGTCATCTTTATGGAATGACATATTAACAACCTCTAAAGGATACATAGCTGAATATTTTGCACTACTTAAGACTTATATTAATAAATTCTAATTCTCTTCGAACAAAAGAATTGACAATCTATACATTTCATGGAAGAGTTAAAGCTTTAGCATAAACCAAGTTTTAAAAAGAACTGAAGAAAACTGGAAAATAAGCAACAAAAAATTAAATAAAAAATTGTCGATCCTCATTGGATTTACACTTATGGAACTCTGAAGAAGACATAAAACTAAATTTAATTAAAAATTAATAAAATTTATATTAGTATTTTTATACCTGCAATGAAGCAACGGAACTCACTAAAGGGAGCTTATTCAGAATCAAATTTTTGACATATAGAATGACGGCGCCAGAAAAGAAAACATTCAGACAAGGACAAGACTACATCAAATTCATTGGCAATGATCCACATTTGCGCTACTTCCGTATCACAATATTACGATTTTCTTGACTGCTCCGCAAGTTCTTTTCTGTTGCGGTTATTATGGCTAGGAAATACTTTTTTCGCACTCAATTTTAACCAGCAGCTAATCAGTTTTTGTTTGAATTTGTTATAACTATTATGAACAAACACGCAATAGAGCGTACAGGGAAAACAAAAACGTCGCCGTTCGTCCTCTAATATAAAGTATTTTTGGAAAAACAAAAAAAATACTTTTTTAGCCGAAGGTAGGGGTCGTCTTTTTAAATTTTTCTATATATCCTTGGCATATACACGACGTCGATTTTGGTTTGTGAATGACGGCTGTCTCTGGACGAGATAGTGAGATATTCGAACTTTTAGCTGGGGTGGGTGCGGAGCACGACGGTCTGCTTGGGAACGGGGTAGCGTACGAAATGGCCAGGGAAGGCATCGGTCGGCATTCCCATGGGATACAGCAAGGTGCGGCTCTAGAGGAGCAGGAGACGATTGAGCACTGGTTGTGCTACTGTCTCGGTCTAGCCGTTAGGCGGGCGTCCGTGATGGGGTTTCCCTTCCTGGGGGATCTTGCCGTGGTGTCTGGATGCAACGTGAGAGGATAACTTTAAATCCCCGAATCCCGAATAAACAACATTGTTTTCATTTTCTTTTTAGTTAATAAATTAATTTAAATAAATGTTTACTGACGTTAAACAATGTTGCATACTTTCAAGCAACAAAAGCGAGGATGGGTGCCGTTTAGTGTATGTCAAATTTTCCGCTAGGAAAAATCAATGTTGCTCAACAAATTTATGCAAACACGAATGTTTAAGTATGTGTCAGCACATAAGAAGTAGAGTTTAATCAAATCTTAACAACATGCATACATGAATACTTATACATACATACAAGGTTTGTTCAAAAGAAAAGGTGAATTTTGTTTTCTCGATTACAATGGCGTGGTGAATCGTGAGTTCTTGCCAACAGGTCACACGACCTACAAGGAAGTTATGCAACGTTCTCGTGAAGCAATACAGCTCAAACGATCAGAATTCTGGAAACAAAATCATGGATGCTGCATCGCGATAATGCCGCAGCTCACACATCAATGCTGGTTCGTGATTTCTTGGCGACATTTTCCTATTCCCAAAACTGAAGACACTAATGAAAGGAAAGCGTTTTACCACAATTGATAACATAAAATCAAAATCGAAGAGCGAGCTGATGGCCATACCGAAATGCGAAATTCAGAAGTGCTTCGAGGATTGGAAGAAGCGCTGGCATAAGTGCATTATATATGCATACATATATGCTATTAAAAAAATTAAGTAACAAAAATGTTAAAGCTCTCAGCAGAAAAACATAATACTTCTCCATATAGCCGCATTCGTATTTTAAAATATTTTAGTGATTAGTGACTACTACGCGTTTCCCATCATATGCAAGAGAAATAAAACAATATTCGGTTCGGATTTCGCTTGAAAGTAATGTCGAACGGAATCGAGTACGTTGGTGTTTTTTGTTTTATAAACTGGGTCTCAGTGGCAGCATTTCAGTTATTTTGTGTTGTTTTCAAAGAACACTCATGCAGTTGACATGTCTACCGACAATAGTGAAATTATATATTACCTTCATCATTGGAAAGTATATAGTGTGGAGAAGAGACTGATGGGTAAGTTGATAAATATTTTTTGTGTTGAGTACGCACATTACTTCTTAAGCCAAAGATGATCCATTTTTTTTTGCTTCTTTTTTGGCAACTTTTTCGTTAGTTTTTAAATACTGTAGAATATGTGGCGCAAAGAAGAAAACAATTAATAATGTTTACTGCATCACAATGCGCATGATTGGGAGAATTGGCAAGTTCAACGAATTACATTCTCAAAACCCACATTTTTTCAGACGCTTCTTCAATGCAAACATATTTTTATTCCATAATTTTTCGTTGTTACCCAACGCAACAATAGACTTTATCTCCATTATAATTTTATTTTATGACTCGCTAGTAACTTCCCATGCCATCCTCGTTTGTCTGCCCAAATAAAACTGCATATGCAAATGAAAAGAAAAATAAATAGTGGAGAGACAATGCGAAAACACTTTGAAGTTAAAATTGTCATAATTTCACAATTACATGTAAATAATCATCTTTTGTTGGCGGTTGTGTTATGTTGATGTTGTTGCTGTTGTTGTTGTTGCCTCCTTAATATTGTTTTGGTGCATTTAGCATTCAGTAGTTGGTTTTTTGGTGAATACAATTAAAGGAAAAACAACAAAAACCAACAAGTAGTTGCAAACAACAAATCATGTTTAAAACAATGCCAACAATGGTTTCTTTTGGGTTTTTTTGCTGTTTTCGGAAACAATTACATAAATATTTGCTTTATTTATTTATTAACGAATGTCGGATATGCCTGATATAGAGAATAACGATATCAGAAGGAGTGAAGTATGTCTTAGACTATCTTAAAAAGCCGAGGCTTCTTTCTAGACTTGATCAATGTACTCATCCTAAAAACGTTACACTGGTTTTCATGACAGGAAAGTGCCATTTTATTTATAACTAAAATACCGACCAAAGAGGACTCTGTTAGCGCTGTCGTCGGATTGAACACACTTCTTCTTGTTGTAGAGCCAACGTGGTAACCACCGAAAGCCAAGGAAACTCTACATTCACTAAGAAATTGTAGGCGGTGAAATAAAACACAAATTTATTAACAAAAACAAAAACAGCCTACCAAAGGTTACTTCCAAATTTCCTACAACAACATAAAAGAAAATCAGCCAGAATAAAAATCAAATCGCTTTGTTTTAATGGACTTGGATAGTTCCAATCACACACACACACACATGTAAATTTGCATGGATGTATGTTTGTACGTACGTATTTAATCCTTTTGTTTTCCTTTGCGGCATAACATAAATTATGCTGATTGAGTGGTGTGGTGGTGGTGGTGGTGCTGGTTGTGGTGGTGCTGGTGCTGGTGCAGGCCCCTAGTGTAGTTGGGAGTGGAATTTATTTTTCACTGCCTTAGCGCCACAGCCATCAGTTCGGCATTATTGAAGCAGCCAGATTTGAATACAACTTTTCCGTATCGCCCACGACGAACACGAAAACGTGAATTCTAAGTCGTAGCGAAATACAAGAGAAAAAGATAAACAACAAAAAAAAGAAAACAAAAACAAAAACAAACCTCAACCTAGAAGGAGCAGAGCATTCAGTAGCGTTAATAAAGTAACAACACAAAAACGCAGGCGCCCATGCTCAACAAATACAACTTGCAACCATTCGACAATAATGCAAATGCTACTGTCTTACATCCAGCAACGAAACGTACACACTCGCTCAAAAATTAAAAAGAAAAGAAAACCCCAAAAAAACATAAGACATACACAAACATTTTAACAATCAAACAAACAAACAAACAATAATAGCAACAAAATTCGCCTTTGTTGGTCTTCAGTTGCTGTTGTTGCATTTAAGCTAAACTGCACTCAGCTGTGTTGTGCATTTATGAACTTCACTTGAATGCATTCACAAAATTATTTGTTAAAATTTTTCTCCGCTTTTATTTTTATTGTTTTGGTTGCTGTTGTTGTTGTTGTTGTTGTTGTTGCTAATGTTATTGTTTAATATTATCAACAATTCCACAACATACCTTTGCTGTAGCAATTGCTGCTGTTGTGGCTGATGGTGCAGCATTTGTTTTGTTTAATTTTGTTTTGCATGGCTTGTAATATCTTCACTAAAAGCCTTAAAAAGTTCCTAATTTCATGCTTCCTTACCTGTCTTCAACTACTGTATGACTACTTTACCTGTCCCATAATAAGTCTAGCAATAACAATAACAACAACAGCCACAGTATTACTCCCTCTTGACTCTTAAAAATGCCTCTTGAGATTTGTTCGTTTGAATGTGCCAAGAGTTACGTTCGAGTATGTTTTAGTTGTTTTTTTTTATTGTACTTGTTGTGTTTTTATCTTAGACTGCTTCTTTTGTTGTTGTTTGATCGTTTTATACTGAACTTATTTCCCCCTTAGACAGGTTTAATAAATATGTTTAAGGAAATGTTGTGTTTGGTAATTGTTTTATGATCGTTACTTGTTGCTGTTTTGAATAACAAAATACACTGAAAGAAATTACGTCTGTGTCTCTCGAATAGTTTTTTGTGGGATCTGCTGAATGCAAACATTTTTATAATGCTTATCACAATTAAAAATCAAATAAGGATGCGTCTGAGGGGAAAGAGGAGAAAAAAATGTTTTCCTTAATCGGCTTAAATAGATGATATTAACAATCTCCCTGTAGTCACAATGAATAATGATGACGTGTGTAGGGCATAGAAAATATGTATAAGTAATTTTCATATTATTGTGCTGAATTAACTACGAACTTAAATACAACTAAATATTCATTCACTCGTTTTCCTTAATAAATGCACTAATCCAAATACTAGGGCGAATCAATAAGTCCGTGACTTTTCGAACTTCCGTCGTAGTTATATGAAATGCAACACTGTTCCCATCAAGTACCACCTGTTAATAGACTACTGTCAAATTTTGAGCAAGTTTCGTCATTTATGTTGCTGTAAAAACAAAAAAACGTGCAAAAAGCAGTGTTGTAAGATAGTGAAGCTTCACCTTCTGTTATTTCTCCTACTATCCCTTTCCTATAGTTCGCATCACAATGCATCGCATGTGTAGGGGTCATCTCCTGAGTGCTGATCCAAGATAAAAAAAAGAAGTCTAACTGCAACCGGAAGATCAGAAATCCTTCTGCAGTGTTCCCTCCAAGTAGCCCTTTTGGACCCCTCAGTCCCTTATTAACTCAGTTAAGGCTATCTTGTAGGGAGAGCAGTCCCCCCTTACCTTGGCCCTGTTGAATAGAGCGCTAGCCTTATGGCAAAGGCCGCCAAGTATATTGTTCCACCAAAGAACATCCCTCCGTGGTGCCTTCACCTTCTCTGGGCAGATCTCATTGTAAGCAAAAGCAGTGCTAGGGCAAATGAAATGAAGCCCGTCTGACTCACAGTCAAGCTCCGCCCTTAGAGATATGCCCTCCCTGGAGCAGTTAACACTCTGCTCCAACTCAAAGCGATAGAAATCCCAATTGGTCCTCCTGGGATCCCGGTAAATTCTCACCTATGGTGAGGACACCACCATATTGAACCTTATGTGCATATGTGCATGGATACAGCCTCCGATAGTGCCACCTTTTGTAGGAGTGGCAATAACCACAATGGTAGGTCTTTAAGCATTTGAGGATTATTGTTGCATGTTATGCCCATAACACGGCGTCGCCGTTTTCATCACTGGTGTTAGATAACGGACAATATTGAAAAGTTGTAAGAAATTTAATTTTTAATAGCACGCCATTTGAACAATTGATGATAAGTAAATATACGCCAGTAATAAAAATGGAACGAAATAAGCTTCAACAATTATGAAATCTTCGCAGTCACACTTGGCTGAACTGATTCAATTTTGAAATGGCGTGAAGCAGAATTGAGAAACACGCGAACAAATTTTAATTGATGGGAGAAGTTAATGATGTAAAGAATTGAACTCGTGAGCGTTACTCAAGAACAAGTGAAAATATTGCTGTGATTACGCATGTTGTGTAGAAGAAAACCCAGGTTTGTCCATTTGTCATCAATCTCTCAATAAATTTTACTATCGAACGACGATTAGTGGTTTTGCATGGCCTAAATTGGAAAATTCTGACGTAGACAACGTATAATTGCAAACAAATGACCTACGTGCCGCCCGAATAACGATAGCACCGCTTTTTGGGTAAAATTTTCCGCCTGTGTAATTTCTCGAAGACGCAATCCCAATTACCCATAGAGATCTTGTTATTTACAAACTTTAAACTTTTTCCTTGAATTATAAGGTAGATTGAAGATCTCAAAAATGGAATTCGTAAAGTTATCGAAATGGAAATTATTATTTTCCATTATTAAAGATATACCCTCCTCCTTACAATGCAATCAACAGTCGATTTTTACATATTAAAATGAAACCTCTTTTTGGATGACCTTAAGAGGACCTAGAATTCAGAATTTCTTCAAAAAGAGCCCAAATTATGGCGTTCGATATGGAATGAAACTTTAGTGCATTTCAATATAATTTAGTTTGAAGTTTAAAATCGAATCGAATGCCGTAATTTGCCCCAGATTTTTATGATCTAAAAATCTAAATGATTCAAAATTTTTCTTTTACAGAAACTATCAATTTTTAAATTTTTATTAATTAACAGTGCTTAAAATCAGAACATCTTGAAATATTGCGGCAGACAAGAAATAAGAAATAACAAATTTTCTTCAGTGTAATTTTGTAAAATGAAAAAATTATTGTACTTCTTTTTCTTTTTTTAATATAAATGTTGCTACTTTACATTTATAAAGAAAAATTACTGTAAAATTTTTAAAAGGAAATACTCCGCAATGGACCTTCACTATCAAAACTCAGAGATCTTTGCAAACAGTTTTTTCCCTCTACATTTTTTTATGCCAACTATTTTCGTATTGAGAAATTTGTAGCTATTACATACGTATTCATATTGAGTAATTTATAGTACAATCTGTAAAAAAATATTTATTAAATAAATTAAGAGAAAAAAAACAAAAAGAATATTAAACAGAAATTTTGTAATACGAAATGCTAAACGGAATTAATGAGGTGTACAATCAATACAATGAATACCATGAGTTCGTATTGGGCAAATCCACGACTACTTAACGTTTTTCTTCAGTTAAAATTTTTTAATGATGGCCCAGTAAATAACTTTTGAAAAAATCATTGTTTTCAATTTGCACGGTAGAAAAATATCTTTTAGAAAAAAGTATCTTTTAAGTTAAAGTGGCTTCTTTAGCATTGTGAGTGGGGTGCTAGTTCATCAATGCAGTGACCTCAGGTTCAATTCCTAGCAAAGACCTAATATGTTTCTCTACAACGAGTGATTGCTTTTGTTACTATGATAATTCATATGTATATACAATCAGAGACTACAGTTTAAATACAATTTAAAAATTTGCTTTTCGGGACAACGAAAATATCTTGTAAAAATTGTTTATATGAAAGTGGATTTTAGTCATACAACATGAAAAAAATCATATTTTTTATATGAAATTAAGAATAATATGCTGAGAATACTATTTTACGAGATATTTACTTTTTCCCAAAGTGAAAGTCGTATTTAAACACTAATCTTTGACTGTATGTATAAAATTTAACAAATAAATGAAAAATAAAAAATATTAACTTTTTAAGAAAAAAATACATTTTTCAGAAAAAGTATATTTTTTAAGAGAGTTGTTGTTTGAGAAAAATATATTTAAGAAAAAGAATATTTTTCTTAAGAAAAGTTTCATTTCAAGGATTTTTAAGCAAAAGCACCTTTTTAGAACAAATTGCTTCTTCTATCAGTCCCTTTTTAAAAAAGGTACCGTTTGAAGAAAATTTACCTTTTAAGAAAAAGTATCTTTTTAGGATAAAATTACGTTTTGAGCCAAGTTACCTTTTTAAGAGAAAGTAAATTTTTTTTAGGAAAGATTGCTTTTTTTAAAACATTGCTTTTAGAAAAAATTAATTTTTCTTTGAAATATACGTTTCCTTAAAAAAATACTTGCTATGAAAGAAAAAAAATAATTCGTAAAAACACTTAAAAGGCTGTGAAATTTACAACTAAAACTTAAAACATCACAGCAAAAAAAAAGTGAATACGTTCACTATGAATTGGCATTTTCATGACTTAATAAGCACTTCTTTATCTGAATTTATTTTTAATACCATCTCAAATGTGAACAAGATTATCACTTTCGAACTAATTAAAAATGCATTCAACTCTGCCGAATAATTCATATGAAGAACTGCGCAGTTGTAATTTAATTAATAAACCTTGCACTGTATACATAAATACATAAAAAAAAACATATTCTTAGTGTTGTGTAATAAAAAAGTTATGAGAAGAAGTATCTACAATTGAAACTTTCTCTTGAGTTTTTAATGGTATATTTTCGTTGAAAATTATTACAAATTCAATTTAAATACATATGCATTCTTTTACTGATGCACTGCCTGCACTTTGTAAGGAAACATCTTCAAATCGTTCACGAAAATTCTGCGTAGGGACCGCCGACTAATGGCCAATTGCGTGGTATCTCGTCTGGTCGATGTTCGGGGCTCGTCTTCGACATTTTGCGAACAGCAGCGATATTCTCAGCAGAACGGCTGCTGACAAGCCAGCCTTGCTACCATCTCGCGTTGTTTCAGTCTGCAGTGTTTGTCCAGTTGCTGTCGGAGGGCCAGTAAATCTTCGACGAAATTCACGCTGCGCCAACATAACCACCGAATTGCGTTCCTGCCAATTGACATTTGGGTGCATTTGCAAAAGTTATAGCGTTTTCGAATAGGGTGATTACTTTTGAATCACCTTGTATTTTGCAAAATAATTAAACCATTTTAAGTATACAACATGGTAGTAACCATAGTTTTTATTTTGAATGTACATATTTAAGTATGCTTTGTGTGCGTTTTGTACGCTGAGGCGCATTAGGCGATTCGCGATCCCACTTTTTTTTTATCTTGGACCAGCACTCAGGAGATGACACCTACACATGCAATGCATTGTACTGGAACTAGAGGAAAGGGATTGTAGGAGAAATGATAGGCGGTAAAGCCTCACCATCTTACAACACTGCTTTTTGCACGTTATTTGTTTATACAGCAGTGTTGTAGCGTCTCTGATGACAAGGAGACGTATTAAATTTTTAAGCTTCGTTTTTAGTAGCTATTTTTAGTAATTATTTTACTTCGTCGGTGCTACACAATACCGAAGAACGAGGCCGCTGTGATCTACATGTGGATTAGTATCTGTTTGTTACCTTTAGTGACCAGTGACTATGCCTTCGCCACTGAAATCTCCCGAAACCACTGACAAAAAGACACACTAATGCATATCAGAAAAAATTCGAACTGTTTTTATAACATAGTCCGAAACTGGACTCGAACTCAGGAATTTTGGTTTTGTAATCAACGTGCCAGCTACTTCAGCCATCGCCTCCCTCTGATTTGGATTAATAATATCCAAAAATATACTAAAACTTACGATGGTCTCAGATGATTTTTTGTATTGTATCATGGAAACATTTTTTAAAATTGGGTTTGAATTTTTTTAGAAAATTGAAAATTTTGTCCAAATATGTCTTCACAACTTCTCAAATGTGCAAACTGGTTCGGAAATTGAGAGTGATTTAAAGTGCGAAGATTTTTATAAACTGACAAACGTTTCAGAGTGCTATTGAAGAAATTATGAGAAATGTATCTTTTGCAAAGTTAAATCAGGTCTGATTGTTAAGTAAAATTTGGCGATACATGATACTAATTTCCACAGTGGCCGTTAACATGGAAAAATATCCTATAAAATGGATATGCATTTGTGCCAAAAATGGTAGCGTGGCAAATTAAGGTTTGTGAAAATCAAGGCTAATTAATTTTATGTGGAGAAGATGTTGAGCTAATTAGAGATGTTTCTGTTAAAATTTGTATAATTTTGCAGAGAGGCTGAAATGTACATCAGTGATGCAAAATGTGGCACAATTGGGCCATTTGTGGCACTTTTGGCTTATTGGTCGAAATTCTGTGCTAAAACTGGACTGTAAACTTTTGCTTTACAAAGCAATTTTAAAACCAATATGGAGCTATGGTATCCAGCTATGGGGCACTGCCTCAGCTTCCAATATAGAAAAAATTCAAAGGTGTCAAAACAAAATACTGAGAATGATAACAGATGCGCCGTGGTATATAAAAAATTCTAACATACACAAGGATTTAAATATTCCGACAGTCAAACAAGAGATAACAACATACGCAACGTCATACATAACCAAACTCCAAGATCATCCAAATATACTAGCCCGAAATATTTTAAGCGAAAGAGGGTTCATTCGACTGAAAAGAAGGGATACTCTTTCCCTAGCCCGAACGTAGTAGACGCGGAAATAAAACTATACGAGCAATAAATAATTTTGTACAGCTAGGCTGTACTTAATAATAATTAGCAATTAGTTCTTAAGATTTGAATACTTATTGTTAGTTCAATTGATTTTGAAGATTTAATAAATAATATAATTGTGTAAAAAAAAAAAAAAAAAAAAAAAATCATCCGTAATACCACAGTAAATGCAGTCGGGACCATCTGCCCTGCCCATCCGGTACAGGTACTTTCGGAAGTATCCGTGGCCCGAGAGGAATTGTGTCAGGAAGTAGTTAACTTCCCCAAATTTCCTCCGAATCCATACTTCCACGCAGGGAATGAGCCTCGCTGTCCACCTGCCGACCGTGTCCGCCGTCCACCTGACCTGCCATCGCCGGACAGTTTGGGTCTCAGACCAATAGCACCAACACCAGGGCCTTCCCCCCTCGAGTTCCAAGCCTCCCACCGCTTGCGCGCCAAGAGGTCTATGGGTATTTCCCCACATATCACCAGGACCGCAGCGCCCGAGACCGTGCGGTAAGCCGAAGAAACCCTAAGGGCCGCCGTCCGCTGTACCGCCTCGAGTACCCTGCGTTTGGTTCTCTCACCCAGTACATTTCCCCAAATCTCGCTCCCATGCAGCAAGATCGACTTCGTGACCACCATAATCAGCCTCCTCTTGCTCTGTGTCGGGCCTCCGCCATTCGCCATGAGTCTGCTCAACATGCCAGTCATCTTCGCTGCCCTAGTCGCCACATGCCGTATTTGGGCCCAGTAAGTCAGCCTACAGTCGAGTCTGACGCCCAAATACCTTATGGCACTCTGGGTAACCAGAGACACATCCGCTATCCGCATGCCGACGCCGAGTGGTATGTGTGCCCGATTGGTGCTGCCATAACCATAAACACCTTTTTATGCAACAGATAATTTTAATAAATAAATTGAAATAAGTAAAATACAAATATATTAATCAAAATTAGCCAAAAATGCAACAAATGAAAGAAATAAAAGCACAAAACACAAAAATTTTATTTAATAAGATACATTGGTGCCCATAAGATTAGTGCGAACAGCTGTTTTGTATGGTTCTGGTTATGGCACGTCTAATTTAAACTTAAAATGCGCGTGAATCATAATTTTTCTGACAGTGATATACATTTTAAATTATCTAGTGCAGTGGTTTTCAACCTTTTGGAAGCCGCGACCCCAAAATGATTTTCAAAAAATTTGGCGATCCCTCAACGTTTTTGCTCTCAGAAAATACAACTGGCGAGTGTTTGTATGAAATTTTTTTGGAAGCCACCAAAGATTTGAACTTTGACTGGGAGCTTTGTGTTGGTATTTGCACTGAAGGTGCTAGGCAATGACTGGCAATAAAAGTGGATTCTCTTGTTTTTTCAAGAAGGAGTTCCGAATATGCAAATTTTTTTACTAATCCTAAGTGGCTTTTGAAATTAGCATATATTTTAGCAGACATTTTTCGTCATTTGAACATCTTAAACGCCAGTATGCAAGGGAGAGACGAAAACATTATATCAGCCAAAGATAAAATCAAAGCATTTATTTTAAAAATTAAAATGTGGTCAACATCTTTGCAACAACTAAAATTTGATTCTTTTAATAGCTTTGGAAGTATTGCAACAGAAATTTCATCCGATGAATTGGTGAGCGATTTTATTCCTACCATGATAGAAACGCTGCAAAATTTAAAAAAGGAACTATACCGATATTTTCCACAAGAGCAGCAAGAAGATAATGGTGATTGCTCGGTATTAAATCCGTTCATAAATAACTTCGTTGAGTTCGCCAATCTTGCCAATAATTTTAAAAAAAATGTATGTGAGCTGGCAGCGGACAGTATGCTCTCAAAACAATTCTACAATTTGGCTAAAGAGAAAGGCAGAATACCCTGAGCTAGCTAAAAAAAACACTTAAAATATTAATTCAATTTTCAACATTTTATCTGTGCGAAATGACTTTTCACAAATGGTGAACATTAAAACAAAAAAAGTAATAAACTAAATTTAGAAACCGATTTGATTGTTTGCGTGTTACAATTTCAACCACGTTTTTCGAATTTAATTAAAAATAAGCAAGCCCAGGGTTCGCATTAATATAAGTACTTTTATGTTTTTGAATTAAAATTTTTTTTATGTTTTTGAATTAAAAAAATTAAATATTTAAAAAAAATCAAATTTATTTTATTTATATCAGCTCGCGACCCACCAAAGGGTCGCGACCCACCGGTTGAAAACCACTGATCTAGAGCATATACAAGGCCAACTTTAAATTGGTTATCTGATCAGAAGTTAAGACTTGCATTATCAGGGAATTTGTGATTTATAAAATAACCGATGCCAAAACCGATATTAATATGTATAAAACCGTAAAATTAGTAGTTGTTAAATTGTTATCGCTGGTTGAGTACACCAAAGCAAATTTTGGCACCACTGCCACAAATACTGCCAACAACAACAGCAACAACCACATTTCAGCGTAGACTACTTGCAATTACTTTTAAAATGATTTGTTTATAATTTGTATAATGAAGTTTGCATTTAAAATAATGAATTAAAGTTCAATTTATATTTGCCTGCGTAGCGAAGAAGTGAGAATCGAAAAGTTATAAATTGTCTTCAACAAAAGCGCGAACTACGTAGATGTGTATGCATTGAACAAAGTTGAAATGCCCTTAACAACGATGGTAGACAGACATAATTTACATGGGTGTGTGTGTATATGAAAATAATCGTACGAACACCGATACATACAGGCATATGTTGAAATCTATGTAAATTAGCTCATACCAGTGCAGTTACACCCACACACACACACACATTCGCGTTCATACATGCACAGTTATGCAGATTCAAGCCACCATGGAACATAAAAGAAACAGGCTCCAATTTCCGATATAAAAAATATTATTTGGATTAAAAAAAGAAAAAGAAACGAAAAAAAAAATATACAAAAACACGAAATGGAAATCACTGTCTATTTTGTTGGTAACCAAAAATTGTTTCTATTTACTGAAGAACACCATCAACTGCAAATAGTCGTATGCAGGGAATAAAATAGAAAAACAAATAAGTTAATATTTTGTCCGCATCACAGGAGAGAAAATAAAAACAAGAAACTATCTATTATTCATACATCCATACATTGAACCAAGTGGACTCCTGTCAATAGGAGAAGACGACAGAAGGGCATATTTGGGGTACAACGTTTAGCCTCACATCTCAATAAACGAGCGGCGTACTTGATGTGTATGATGTTGTTGATGTCATGTTGTTCGTACCGTTTTCTCCACACATTTGCCGCTGCTTTGTCATCGTTTTTGACTCACTGCTTGTTTTCTCCCTTTCTCTCCCACCACAACCCCCCTCTCTCACTCTTTCCATTTGACACTCACCATCCATGATTTACTTTTCAATGTCATGTAAAAGGGAATTTGTTAGGATTCGTTTAAATTTAAAATATTAGAAAGAATAGAAGCAGATGTATCTGCACATTTATTCAGTTAAAAAAAAAAAAACTAAATTTTGTTTCAAGTTTTCATAAACGTTTTAAAGCCATTCTTCGGTCTGTTGATAATTTCGAACTTTTTTAAATTATTTAAAACTCACCTTAATTGGTTTCGTTTTACATAAAAATAAAAAATTAAACGTGAGTTTGTATTTATTTAAGTGTGGAAGTATGCTGGTATGGCGTACGAGGAGTCCAGTTAGTAAAACGTATCGTCCAATGTTCAACTGGCAACAATTCTATCAGCTGTTGGTGTTTTAAGCAATTTTATAAATTCAAACAGATATTTAAAATATTGAATGCAATGAAATTTGAATTCATTCAATGTGTTTTCATTTGTTCGTAATGGGCCAAAGGTTGTAAAAATAATAATATTCATTTCTTCAGCAATATTTGTTCAAATTGTTATTTCTGTTTTTGTAATTATTAGAAATTTCTTGATGTTTTTCTACAAGCTGTACATATTACGGGTTCTCTTGAAAACGCTTAAAATTACCATTTGCGCAATTGGGCAAATATGTGAGAGTTGTTTCACGAAGGCCACTTTCAACTTCGCAACTTTCAACAGCTACTGCCCGTTTCCAGAACACGACGAATAAATGTGACTAGTGATTTTATGTATATGGAAAGCAAAAATAAATTTTTGTATTTTATTGTTATTTTCTATATAAAATCACGACTCACATTTATTCTTCGTGTTCTGGAAACAGGCCGTTGGAGTCAGTTTGTTGAAAGGTCAATAAAAAATAAATTAAATAAAACAAAAATGTGCAATTAGCTTTTAAAAAGGCAAAGGTCTCAATTGCTGAGATTACACTGGTAACATTTTTAACGATATTCGTTATCGTATCGTTAGGCTTGCGACCGATTGTGTTTTCAGTTTTACATCAGCATTTGTTCTTATCCGGTGATATTCTAAAATACGGGTGTGATAAAGCAACGTCACAACACCGCCCTCTAGACCCAAGAATGTCAAACAGCCCTGTTGCAATTAGAACATAATTATTTGGCATCATGAACCCGCCTTCCTGCGGTTCGAAACTGTCCAATATCGTTGATAAAGACACTTTTATTTTACTAATCAATTACGGTCGGCATTTATTCTGTGGGATGGCAACCGAGATCGAAATAGTTTCCTTTTATCAATTTATAGCAAATACATTTTTGTATAAGCATGTTCATATTTCCATTGTATATAATAAACCTTCTGTACAAAATCATGCTATAAAGTCTTCTAATAATTCTCAGTTTGATCTCCCAACGATTTTTGGTATAACCCACAACCCCTATGAGACCAACTCCAAATGGTAGGGCATCAGCAAATCTATAAGGATACCCTGATAGGGCGTCCCGACCCCCATAGTGCCAAAGTTGTAGTCCTTGATAAGACTTCGGAAGCGAATCAAGTAAAGGGAAATGAAAAACAGGAAAGCTTCCTACAATGTGAAATTCCTAAGAAATTCCTGGCAATGTTCGGCTTTTATCTGGGAGACTGCGAGATATGATATATTTGATTAGTAATTAGAATTGATTGAAAAATATTGTATACTTCGGTCGGGCTCCAGATTTTTTTATATACTTTTTCCTAATTTTCTTCCCATTAGGTGGAGCGTCCGTAAACTAGATTTACGAGAAAAATTTCAAGAAATTGTAGATAATTCAATAACTCGCATATGATATTCTTTTGGGACTTCTTTATGAAATAAATCATCATGAATCATCCCAAGCAAGAAAATAAAATAATTCGCAAACAAATTAAGTAAATCCCAAAGGCGTGGGAATTATTTTATTGAACATTTTTTGAGACTTATTTCATTTTTTCGTAGGGACTTATTTCACGCGGAAGTTATTGCACGCCGCCAAATATACCACTTTATGAAAGTTTACTGACAATTTTGGATGACAGGTAACGTTGTCTAGGCGTAAAATTGCCTTGTTCGACAAATTATCCCTAAGAAACGTTTCACTTGTTGAACCCTTTCGACACTGCCGGCACACTTAAAGTTTAACAAAGTGAGTTTTTGTGCAAACACATTGAAAACATTTTGGTGTCCGCATTATTGATGTGCAAAATAATTACAATGTCCGGATTACACAGTCTATATAGTGGGGAAAAATTAAGTGTCCGACTTATCGAATTCAAATACCAAGTTTTTTGAGTGATTCCCTTTTATGTGAAATTTGCTAATTTAATTTCATAAATATAGAAACAAAGCGAAATATAACAGCACAATAAACTTACTTTTAACAACAATTATGACTTAAATACAGGCACAACTTAAGATAGTTCATTTTAGTTGAAACGAAACTGATATTGATTGAGCTTACTTTTGCGGACAACTCGAAATGTTTCTCTTTAGATGACTCTAAGACTGAGTTTAGACGAGGAAACATTTAATTTGCTGGCATATTACGGGTGGGGAAGAGAGTACCATTTTCGTCTTCGGTAGTCTACGATACGCTTTGTTTTCATTTTCGTTGCTTACACAAATAACAATAACAATGGAACAATATTATCAATAACAATGGAATGTCGCCGGCAACATTTTCGTCTGTGCAACCACGAATGAAAACACAAAACAGAATTCCAGATGTTTTTCTTCCAAATGTTTTGCCATACAAACTCAGTCTAAAGGAGCTAGAGGGATACAACCAGTGTTACCATATGCGAATGTTTATTTTATGTGAAAAAGATTAAATGATTTTTTAGCATGAAACTGATTTTTTTACATATGACATTCAGTACTTCTATATCCATATGCACAGTCTTTAATTTTTTGCCGCAATTGATTAGATAAAGTCAAAATCGAAGAACGAGCTGACGGCCTTACCGAAAAGCGCATTTCAGAAGTGCTTTGAGGATTGGTAGAAGTGCTGGCATAAGTGCATAATATCTGAGGTGGATTACTTTGAAGGCCACAAAATGGATATTGATGAATAAATAAATACTTAAAAAAAATTCAAAATTCACCTTTTCTTTTGAACAGACCTCGTATATTTGCATTGACTATACTATTGTTAACTACAGACTGTGACTATGTTAACTAAAAGTGTAGATAAAATTATTTCCCAATTAGTGAAATTTTTTCCAATTGTGATTGTTTCAACAAATAATTTAGTGGGTTATAAAATATTGAATTGTCTTTGGAAATAATTTTGAAAGCAACTTGTTTCGAAGCTTCTGAAGCTTTACCTTGTAAAACTAGTTCATTATACTGTTTTGCAACAGCTAACGCTGATAGAATATTTTCACAATGAAATATAATACGAACAAAACAAGAAACAAATTAGATACACCATTGTAATCACCAAAGAAGAAGAAGCCTGAAGAAACCTGATGCAACTGTCATTTTTTTGCCGAAAGAGTAGAGAAAATTATGTTAGATTTTTACAGTAGCGAGATATGACCTGCAGATATATTTCTTTCAATCTTTTGATTGACTCTCTTTGGAGGAACCAGTACGATCGAAATGTGTTACAAGTTCAAAACGATACACCAGTGCCACGTAAGAGGAAAAAGCTTAACAGACCTGCAAAGCAAGTCAAGAAATCCGAAAATAGCAAACTTACCAATCACCATATTGATTGGCACAATCACCTGTAAGCAATATTACTTACTTTTCTAACATGAGAAAGGATAATACCGTCGGAAAAATGGTGGCGATTCATTCACCATTTTGGAGAAAGTAAGATGGTGGCTCTAGACCTTTCTAAAGCATTTGACAGGGTGTAGCATGACGCACTTGTATCTAAACTTTTTGCTTTTGGTGTCAGTGATATATTCTGTCAATTTAGATTTCTCAGGGACCACGCTGTACGCGTCGTTATAGATGGGATCTCTTCTAACGAGTTCAAGATTAATTCAGGAGAACAGCAAAGCTCTAGAGATCATCCCCTGAGTGCAGGTTCAAGAAAAAAAAATTTTAAATAATGAGTAGGTTTTATCTTTCTAATATGGAAAAAATATATAGAAACAGGTTGCAAAGTTGGTGCATTTTTGGCAATTAACAGTTGTAATGGCGGAAATATTTTGAGAGGAATTTGGCTTTCTTTTGTCATTTATATTTTCTTGAGCATGTGTACTTCTACGAATGTGGCAGTGCGAAAATATTTATTGGAATAAACTTGCATTACTTGCAACAAGTATGTACATATTTCAACCAAGACACCCCAGAACAACAAAAACACAATTTTTTTAACTTGCATCTGTCAGATTCAAGACTCAAAGAATAAACAGACACTGTGTCGCACACTGAACGCGTCTTCTTTTCAATATCGGCGGCATTGATAAAGATACTGTTTGCTTGTTGTTGGTTCATAAGCAATTCCTACAGCAATATTGTCCTTAAAGTGAAAACAAATGTGTTATTATCTTGAAGGTTATATTTCTTTAATGTTACAACAACACCTGCATACGTGCATCCAATTCCCGAGGTATTAGTGCCTGCATGTATTGTAAGTTAATCAAAATGTACTCGTAAGTGGCAGGCGGTAGGTGTGCCATTCCCTAATCAGTACGAGTATCAACAGTTTTGCATTCGCATCTGGATTTTGACATCAATACGAACGTACAATGTATGTTTGTTTGGACGTGTGTGATATTTTAGAATTTTCCAATTCTCTACTTTTTATTTTGTTTTGTCTTTTTTTTGTTGTTTTTGTTTTTTGCAATCAATGAATGAAAATTTGTAGCGCGTGCCACAATACATGACATTATTGCTGCAGCTCAACTATTGGAGCGGGAGTAAATGCAAAATTGTAGCGAACATACACACGCGCTCGCTTGCATTGAATCATGTAGTGAATACATGCATTTAAGCAACAACAAAAACACACATGCCAGCCATGTGCATTTGTATGCTTGTGTGCATGGATGAATTGTATTTTTCGCAGTTTACTAACCGCCAAATAAAAAAAAAGAGAAAAACTAAAGCAAAAAATGTGTAAATCGCTTTTTTTAACGAGTGCAATTTGTTGATGACAGGCTCACTGGTGCAACTGGTTGTTTTATTTTTTCTTTGTTGCTCTTTTGTGTATGTGTTGCTGTTCGCGTTCTAGATGCAATTGCAACTGCCAACTGACTGACTGTGTGAGTTTGAAAACAGTTTGTGCTTTTTTTTCATTTTTTTGTTGGTTTTACGATGACGTGTTGCTGTGATTTCAAATCGGTTGGTTTTTTAACATTTTCTCTTTTGCTTTATTTCACTGTTGGTCACATTATTCGAACTCGTATGCAGCCGTTGAAATCGAAAGTGTGGCAGATTCTTTTTTTTTTTTAATTTTTTTAAGCACCTACATGCGACGTCACATATTACATCTGTGTGTTCACGTTTGTGTGAGCTGTTGTATAGCTGTTGCAGTTGTTACCAACAAACAATACGGATGGCATTTAATGTTTGCAATCATCGTTTTAGCCACTTTGCACTACAAAGCTGATGTTTTTTTCTTTTGTATTTTTAATCGTGGGAAAATTATTAGCAGAGATGTTTATGGGTTGGATTTTATTGCTGCTGGCGATTGTTTAATATGCAATAAGTGTGTGTGTTTGTGCGTATATATAGAGGCAATTCTAAAGTGCATGTGTGTAAGTGATATTTTCATAATTCATTTAATATTTACTTTTGTTTGCCGGCAACGTTAAAACAAAAAGCTGAATATCTATAGGAATAAAAGTCCAAAATATATATAAATTTTTTACAGCAATAAATGGCCGATATTTTATAAACAATGAAGCATAGAGAGATTTTTTTATTTTCTCTCTGGAAAAACGTTTCCTATATCTTTGGGGGACTCTTTGGAAGTTGTATTCAAAGTAAGTTTTATTTAAAAATAACCTTTCCTTAATATTATATCCCGCGAAAGTTTCCCCTATTTGGGGTCATTCTTTAGCGAATAATACAACTGGCGAAACTTTTACATTCCACAAAAATGTCCCTTATTGTCAACTTTTTCTCCCCCGAACGTTTTTTTACTTTTCCCTTTGATTTGTTCAGTTGATTGTTGCTGGGAATTGTGTAATGATGTACATACGTTTTCTTCCTAAGAAGAAGAAATGTAGTTCAGGAAAGTGTCAAACTTTTCGATCAAGTTTAAATCGACAGACCAGTTGTATTGGAATCTCTTTAACAGATGACAGATCTTTAAAGACACATTTGATATAAATTATTACAGTGCACTATTTTTATTTATTTTATTGTTTTATTTATTCAGTTTTCCAACTATTATTCTGTGGACTTTTGGCAAAACATCATAAGTGAAGTTTTACAATTTTTCAGGAGAGCGAAATGAATTTTTAATCAGTCGTTTTTGTTTCTTCTTGTTTGCCTCTTAAAAAATTTATAAATTTAGTATAATGGAGATAACGTTTCTGTGATTATAGTTTCTACGAAAATCTGTATTAAAATAAAGATAACAAATTAAATCAACTGCACGTCCAGATAAGTTGATTACTTTTTTCTGATATTTGAAAAACTAAAATTCACAAAAAAGAGCTGATTAGTGTACAGGAAGCGTCTTGTGAACATTTCTTTACTATTAAAATACTAAGAAATGTTCTAGTTTCGACTTATGATCTTTTGTCAAAAGATCACAGAATTCATTCTTTTCGAGAACACAGTTTTACAGGGTGCCTCAGTAGCTTAGTGCAGGAGCATTAGTCTATCAATCTGGGGTTGCAGGTTCGATTCCCGCCTGGACCCTGGGTGTTTCTGCAGAAAAACTTAAGAGCTTCGCAGAATGTATGTTGTTGTTTGAAAAAAAAAAAAAATAAAAAATAAAATAAAGTTTAATTTAAAATCTAGAATGTTTATGTCTTTATTATTAAAATTAAATTTGTTCGATATTTAATCAACTGGCAGGCCCACCATATCGAAAGAATTTTTTTCATTCGTTCGACTACATTTAGAACAAAAATAAATATTTTAGAATTTTTTTTTTATTTTTAATGTATTTGTAGGAACGAAAAAATTTTTTCGACTTCGTGGGCCATGCAGTAAGTTTTAAGCTTTAGAAATCTGCTTCATATCCCAGCATTCACTGATAATGGGAAGAAAATTGCAACTGAACTTTACTATACCATGAATATATCATGGGAACAAAAAATTCACTTCGTATTCACCATTGTGGTCAATATTTCGCACCTGCCTAGAAACATATAAAATTTAAGCTTTTTATCTTTTTTGTTTTTTTTATTATGTATGCATGGCATTACATTTTATGGTGAACTATGTAGATAATAGAATGGTGCTGAAAGTGGTAGGAAGGCAGAGCTTAATTCTTGCAGTTGCGAGTTAATTATAAAGCAAAGTTGCGGTGTTTGTAATTATTTTTACCAAAGGCTTTTTCTTTCTTTGCATTTAAAAGCATCGAATTTGTTTCTCTGTTTGCAGACTTTACCTTCAAAAATATACTACTAATGGGAACCATTTTATTTATTATTTTACTTCGGCGACGTTTTATTGTTCACATACCGAGGCTACGACAGTACAGAGAAATCTTAAAAAAAAATGTGACTAGACCAGTCCAGGTCCCTCTGGTTGCAGAATCAACACGCTATCTACTCTGTCATCAGAACCCCAGTATTTTTTTAATTTTCTAAGACCAATATTTAGAGACCTCGGAACATACCAGGAAGAAAAAATTAAGATTTCTTATGTCGAAAGTATCAACTTTTCTTCCCGCAACTAAATATGCATCATTTCTTAAAATAACAATATGACAGTCCTGAAGTGCTGAAATATGCCGGCATTAGATCTGGAAAGAAAAAGGGAGGTTCCTGTGTAACCGACAGGCCTTTTTTATGAATCGTATGGGACTATAAATTACGAACTCGATTTCAGTGATAACCACTATACGATTCTAACTGGTAGACTTAAAAGTATACTATAACAGCTTACATGCTCATCGGCTCCTAGAACTGCATATTTAAATTTAAACAGCTGAGAAGTTTGAAGATCTCCAAGAATTTATAAAAGTGATGCCTGCTGATTGCCAGCATTTACAAGGCAACATACCGCACAATTAATTTTCTAATTTATTTTACATTATATATATGATTCTAATTGTGCTTTTTCCCTTATAAACTATATGTGAAATTTATTATTACATACCTTTATATATTATATATATAATATATAAATATATATTATATATTATATATTATAATATAATATTATATTAGTTTATAAGGGAAAAAGCACAATTAGAATCATATATATAAATGAATATTCCCAGAATAAATTCAGTTAATATATTTTACATTATTGTAAGTTTTATAAATTTTTGTATTTTGTTTCAAACATTATAAGATAAACATTGTTTACAAACTTCGATTATGAGTTTTTTTTCTGAGTCTCTTGAAAGGCCATTAAAAATCAGTTCCGACCATCGACATGCACTTCTATTTCTCCCAAAAACATTTTAAGCGTTGCATAAGACACGTGAAAATAATGAACTTTCCAATATTGTGCTCATGGAGAATTTAATAATTTTCAATTCCTTGAACGCCGCCTTATTATTAATTTCACTTTTTGTCTCTGATTCATTTAATTAGTTGAACTTATTTGCGGGTATTTCTATTGAAATCGGAAATGTTTTGCTGCAGTTTGTATTCAGTAAACAGAAATAATAAAATTAAATAAATTTTGTTTATATTTTACTCGTAGCAACATTTAGATTCGTGTAACAAAATCAGAACTCAAATGAAAAAATTGTAGGGATTTAATGCCATCCTGTTGTTAACAAAAATATTGTCTCTCTGTGGGTATGTGTGTGTGTGTGTATGACTGAACAGGGAACCGTTTATTATTGTGACAGGTTATTGATTTGCGCATAACTAATATTAACACACACACACACACAGCCAAACATACAGTCGCCAACATGCGGATTAGAGCTTCGCATGCATATTAATATGTTTATAAACTATGTTTATTGCATTCTATGAGTTGTGTGTGTGTGTGTGTGTGTGTGTGTGTATATATTCATGCATGTGCATGTGTATGTGCTTATGTGTTTGTACTACAACAATATTTATGCATGACTATGTACACTAAATATTAGGTTTTGTACATACATATATACATATATGGTCGATAAATAAAAGTGTATAGATGTGTTTGTGTATACCCACAATGTAGGTACAATAAATAATGTGTAGTAGGATTTGTGTTGTACATGTATTGATGCATCTCGCTGTAGTTGCAATATTACAGATTCCAGCACACGTACATACATACATACATATATGCATACAGAAATTGCACTGAAAGTGCATTGGCCACTACAAACACACCGAACGACACATACAAACGTATGTATGTACGCGGCCGTGTTATTGTATGCAACGCGAATGTGTGATCAGATGCACACACCCAAACGTACTCATTTGTATATTTAAGCACGTGATGGTGAAATAAAAACAAAAACTTGATGGCATTGAGTACTTTTTGTAAAAAACATCACTGTTTTGCAGCACGTGAAAAAATGGTTACGCGGCGCCAAAACAAGATACTCCACATCAAACAGAACACAACGTAAAAAACAAAAAAAAACCCCAACGAATTGAAAAAAAGAACAGAACAGAACAGAACTGTTTTCAAAAAACATCCCAGTAAATACGGAAAAAGCCCATAAAAAACAAAAACAAAAAAAAACTACATGCTGCACACTCGCACACATCAATACACACTCTGGTACAATCAGTGAAAAACAAACGCGAAATGTATAGAGAAGTGCATCAACATTAATGGCACCCGTGTTGCAGCATGTGCATTCGTTCGACCGAACTTCGAGTATTGGTTGGCATAATTTTTCAACGTGACCTTGACGAGAGTGGTGTCACTGATGCGTGTTTAACAATCATCTAGGTCGCGGTCAAATACAGTTTATGTTGCTGTTGTCGTTGTTGCTGCATTTTTTTTGCTGGAAGTTTTTTTCTTTTCATTATTTTTCTTCTTTTTTTGAGCGAATGGGGTTTCCCCCGAATTTCAAAATGGGATAATAGTGTTGCAACTGCACATCCGTGTGAATGAATGAACTTATTCACATGTGTGTTTGTGTGTTTGCATGTGCATATTTATGACTGCTTGAGTTTGGGAGACTGGTTTTGAGGGTGAATACTCTGTTAGTTTGTGTATCCAATTGAACTTTGTGAGTTTTTTTAGCTGCATGTGGCTTTTTTTGCAATTCCTTGGACATGCAACAATTTTTGGTGCATCCCTCTTCCCAACACTTCGGCTTATAGTAACATGTATACGATTTTCGTGCTGTTCAGCGTCAATTTTAAATCCATCATCCATCCTGCAGACATTATTGAAACATTCGCATCGGCAAGCAGGTTAATTTGGACGCATGCAAATGCATTAATTTGTTTGTGTTTTTTTTTTTTTTTTTAGCTGTACGAGCTACGGCTAGGGAATCTTCAAAAGATATTGGCGGCCCGAGCCAACCAATATGCACGATTCACAATTCACCAGGCTTTCCTTCCGGCCTGCCCTGCGCCTACGTACTAAACCCTAGCCTCGAGCGTACTCTCTCCATCCCATCTCCCCCGGAACCACCATCAAGTATTACCTCAGGGAAGAGGTCGTTCAGCGATTGCTGCCTTCTGCTACTGCATGTCTTGCTCTCTCGGCCAATCTCTGGCGCACTAAGATCTCCCTTGCGTAATCGCACACAAGGTCCCAGTTCTCCGCCTTGTCCAGCATCTGGCCAACAAGGTTGTCCGGGGTGATCCGAGCTCCCATTGCAATTCCCAGGGAGCATCTCCGATCCTCATATCGCGGACAGTAAAAGAACACATGCTCAACTGTTTCAACCGTGTTAGGGCATTCTGCGCATTTATCATCCCCATCATGGCCGTACTTACGGAGGTATTGCCTGAAGCATCCATGGCCGGTTAACATTTGGGTCAGGTAAAAATTTACCTGCCCATGTTTCCTTTGTACCCACTCAGCTACTCTTGGTATGAGCCTATGGGTCCATCTCCCTCTGGCGGAGGTATTCCACTCAGTTTGCCATCTTTCCAAGTAGGTGTCCTCCAGATTGTCGGGGTTCTCTACCCCAGCTCTCCTCGCAACATGCTTCATCTTTTGCATATCCGCAGCGAACTGTAGTGGCACCAGTCCCGCAACGACGAATGCTGCGTCCGCGGACACTGTGCGGAAGGCCGAGGCGACCCTGAGCGCGCATCTTCTGTAGGCAGCATACATCCCTGCCCTATAGGTTGGCCTGAGCATGGCCTCGGCCCAGATGGGGGCTGCATAGAGGGCAATCGACCTCACCACACTGGCCAACAGCTGCCTCCTCTCCTGGCGTGGACCCCCCATATTAGGCATTATTCGCGACAGGGCACACGACGCCACGGCACATTTCCTGCCAGCATATTTAAGATGTTCCTTAAATGTGAGCCTGTTGTCAATCATTACGCCCAGGTACTTGATTGCTGGCTTCGAGGGTATTCGCTGGTCTCCAACAGTTATGGTAATGTACTCCATTTTCTTCCTGCTGCTTATCAATATTGCCTCAGTTTTGTGGTCAGCAAGCCTTTTTTGTGTTTGTGTGTGTGTGTGTGTGTGTGTGTGTGTGTGTGTGTGTGTGTACTTTGATGCAAGTATTGATTTTTTTATTAGGCGTCTACTGAAGATCATGACAATTATTATGGTTCAATGGCGCTGCGTGCTATTGTGCATGCCACAACAATCTTTAAATAAGACTTCTTAAACTGTTCATTGTATATGCAGCAGAGGCACTGACTGATGCATTTTCCCCAGTTTAAAGTGCATAATGGCTTAATGAACTGCACATATTTTTTAACAAGTCTCTTGCAGCCATTAAGAGGGCTCATATTTTTCCTGGATTGCCGTCACAGGCAACATTACACATTCGTGTTGAAAAGCTGATTCATTGCGGCACTTTTGCCTTCATGCGTTTAAATATAATTACCTGCTTCATGGATGACCACATGCAGAAATATTTTGTGTAATTTTTTTTTTGTTTTTGCTAGATGGACACTATACCAACCGTATAGTAATTCGTTTGTAATTCCAAACCGAATAATTTTGAAAAAATTGTAGAAATTTCATATTAAATTTTAATCAAAAATTCAGAGACAGAAAAAATTTTTTTTATCTTAATTTCTTTATCGTTAATATTATATTAATATTTTTTCATACTTAAATTTTTTAAATACAATTTTTAATAAAATTTTTGTTACATTTTAGTATATATTTCCAATTCAGTTGTTTCACTTTTCACTGGAGAAAAAATTTACTTGGCTTGAATGCACTTCTTTTATTTTTGTCACCACTTACTTTTGTTTCTTAAAGGAAGAAAACACAAACTTTCTATAAATTGGAACAAGTGATATCAACAAAACCACTGACATAGTTGGCACGTTTCATACACGGATTTATGATCTTCAAATGGCTTTCTGATGCAATTAGGGTACGTTGCACCCCCCGCACATCTTTGGGCGCAAATTTGATATTTTCACTCACAGCCAGAGTCTCCTTATACGCTAAAGAAGGAAGCCTTATCAGTAACTGGTCACAGAGGCAACGCAATTTTTTTCCGGTATATGCTAAATCCGGGAGGGTTTGTCAAAATTCTGCTTTCTTTACCACCATTACGGTCTCTAATTACTGACCAAAACGAATACTTCGTATATTTATTTTTATTCGTACCACAACTACACACGAATTCAATTAAGTTTTCGGTTGTTCAGGAACAATATAAAAGCCACGAATGAATATCGCTCGTTGAACCAGGTACAGTTCGGTAAAATATATGTAGTTATATGTAATTCGGCTAACTACGGTATGGAAATATAAGAAACTATATTCAATCGGCTAATACGGTGTGCAATCAAAATACAGGGTGTGGCTAAATTAAAAATATATGATGTAAAATATTATAACTTCTTTGCTTATGGATGTATAATTTCCTTTTTTCTATTTCAGGAATTAAACTTGGGAGAATATATAATAATAAAATATAATAATATAATAGGCATCGCAGAAAATCCATAGACATCAACGAGAAAACGATCTGCCCAGTTGCAGCTTTCTGAGCGCACTTTAGTCTAATTTTGAAACACGGTTTGCTCCTCTTCTGTTACTAGAGCAGTTTTAAATCTCGTTGCTCCAAATGGAAACTTTTTTCCAAATTTAATGATGATCGACGAACCGCATTTTCAATTGCGTTCCATTTTTTTAAACGATCGAAATGTAAGTCAAGCAATAAATGGATAACGTTATAGATTAATGGTTCAAAAGGTTTTATTTCAGCAACTGCCACCAAACGCCAACATGTTGATTGAACAAGATGATGGAATATCGCACACAGCCCGTGCAACGATGCAGTTATTGAGGCAACAATTTCCAAATCGGATAATTTCTAAAAATGGTGATTTGAGATGGCCACCAGGATCGCCTGATTTCACTGCGACAAATCTTTTTTGCGAGACTATGTCAAAGGTAAAGTTTACATATGTGAAACCTTGCAGCAACTAAGAGACAATATTCAAATAGAAGTTGATAGTATACCACAAGAAACACTCAACAAAGTTAAAGGAATAGCTATAAAAAAGGGCATATTTTTACGTTAGAGAAAACGGTTCTCTTTTAACTGACATTTTTTTTCATAATTAATGTAAAAAATAACATAAAATAACATTCAACATTTATTTAAAAAAAAACATAATATATGTGTAGTTACTTTAGCCGCACTCTGTATAATCCGACGAGTTAAATGCCTCAGACATCAGACCGCTAACTATAGATACGTTCCTCGAAAACTCGGGAAAAAAATATAGTGGTCGATTTTTTTTAACATTTAAATGGGACTGCACTTTTAGGTTAGTTAGGTGAGGTTGCAAGGAAGGTGCAACTGCATCGTCCCATTCCCATCCAAAATTACACTTATGCTCAAAGCAGGCATGTTGTGGTCTCTACCGTAAATTCGGGTTACCTGCACCTTACTCAAAAATGTTATTCCGCCCTATAGTCACAGGTGTCTCCAAACCGAGACCCTCAGGCATTTCAGGTCTGGTATTTAGGTCCTTCGCAAAATCTGTCCCCTAATCCGGCTAAATGCTGGACAGTGACAGTCACACAGATGGCGTTCCAATTGTCCTCTTCAGTCTTAATATCTTCCTTGACTTCTCCTGATTCGATTCGCCCCAAAGTATTCTGGACACTCTACCGGCGGTAGTATTCTGACAAATCCTCCTAAGTTCCTCATTCGGTTTTGAGCTTCTGAATAGATCTGATATTCTTCAGTGTGATGGTATCCAAAGGCGATTCCGTTCTGGCAACCCTGTCAGCCTCTTCGTTGCCCATTATACCTTGATGTCCAGGTATCCATTATATTATTCAAATAAATGGGCTGTGGCCCTGTTATCAGTCTCGTTCTACTCTTAATGTCTTCCATGACTGCCATAATCTTCGTCTGAAGCACAGTATTATTATCAAGTAGTCGGAATGCCTGTCCCACATGACGACTCATGTCAGAGAGTACCGTCTGTGTAAATGTTGATTCCCGGAACATTCTGGGTAATGCAGTTAGTTATGTGGTTAGGATCCTGCCACACGTTTGTGCATGGTAAGATGTCTTTTGGTGTCTGGTCGTATGTTCCTCTACTACCCATTCTCCCATCACCATGAGCCAAGGCAGTATCATACTGGACCTGTACCTCGCTCGCCAATATCGATGTTCTCCATCGCACCGCAGTGACTTTGTAGGAAGTGATTCCTCGACCAGGCCTAAAAAAATCGTCAATATTTTACATTTGGACTTATTAAAATATCGAACACAAGTACACATCCATTTTATTTGTGTTACATCAGTTGATTTATCAACAATTAGTGTAAATTTGGAATCGGCTATGCGTCTTCCAATTGGTTTAAAATTAAAAATGCCACAACAACATTTTTTAAAATTGTTGTACAATTTGTTCGACGCAGTTTTAGTTTTCTAAGTGGGTTTCTCAAATGTCAAATGATCCACAGATCACAGATCAGGGTGGCGATAGCACGATGGATGGTAGTCTGCACGTTGACTACGAATCCAAAAACAGACCTGGGTTCAACCCCAGTTTCAGACTAAAAATTTTAAAATAAAAATAAACATCTCGCATTTTTCTGATGTACATTAGTGTGTCTTTGTGTGTCAGTTGTTGTCGGAAGGTTTCAGTGGCGAAGGCATAGTCACTGGTCACTGAACAATACCGGCTTCAGCTGATAGCAATCCACAATCGCATCAGAACGCCCTCCTTCGTCGGTATTGAGTAGCACCGGTGAAGTAAAATAATAATAAATACGGCTACTGAACCGAAGCTTCAGCAATGCTACGAGTAAAAACAAAGAACGTGCGAAAGCAGAGCTGCAAAAATAATTAATTAAGCTTCACCACCTGTCGTTTCTCCTACTATCCCTTTCCTATAGTTCCAGCACAATGCTTCGCATGTGTAGGAGTCATCTCCTGAGTGCTGGTCCCAGATAAAAAAAAAAAAAAAAAAAAAAAATGTGTGTTTGGCTGCGAAAACTGCAATTTTAATGTCCAATATTTTAGTGTCCTTGGATATGTGTACTATTCCTAAAATAAGAATTTAACATACTGGTATGTATGCATTATATTCATATTTTTTTGATGACGAATTGTTTCAGAATGTCTTCTTAAGTCTTTTTCATGTGATTCTAATGAAAAATCTGTAGTTATTGGGAGCATCATCTATTGGTTTCAACCAGCCTACATTATGAACAAAGTTTATTTTTTTAAATTTTTAGACATAAATGTGTTTTCTTACCTTTTTCCCAGTCTTTGTTGTGTTGTCTACCAAGTTTATTGTTTTTTGTACAAGCATATTATTGAAAATTACTCAAACACTATTTGTATTGTTTTTTTTATAACGGTTAGCAATATTTTGAGCATTTATCTAATTTATCACTTACGTTTCATCTTTCTTCTTTCAGTGGCGGTAACTTAGCTATTGTTTCGTGCTGTTTCAAAGAAGTGTTTTTATATTATCAAGAATTCTAGCGATTTTTTACTGAGTAAATAATAACTCTAATTTAAAAATAAATTTGGGAATTTTATTATCAAACATAGTTTTATAAAATTATCGATAATAAATATAATTCGAAACAATTTTTCTTATATTATTTTATTATTATTATTTTTTATTATTATTTATTATTATTATTTATATTATATATATATATATTATTTAGTTTTAAGAACAATTTAAGTTAGGAGAGTTACTCACAAATTCTGCTCAGCCCCGGGAGCAAGGGCGTAACATTACATAACTCTAGGTAATGTGTAAGTAGGTAACTGTTTTTAATTTATTTTAAATAAGATATTACGTTATAGTCCTTTTCAAATTTATGTTAAATTTTTTAAATTTTATGTTACAAAAAATATATGTGTACTAAGAATTTTTATTTCAAAGACTCAATAAATTAAACTTAAACTTAATAATTCTAAACAAGTTCGTCCCCAAAAAATCCCCATAATATTTTTTGATTATCCCCAAGAAAATTCACTCTCTCCAAAAAAAATTTTTCGTCCCAAAAGAAAGTTGGCAAATCCACAACTTTTTGGATAAATCACCAATACTGGCAGCGTTGGCAACAGGACAGGCAACAGGATGACTTCAAAAGAAATATATAGCGCAGACGGACCTTATGGTCCACAAATAAATAATTGGGAAGGCCTTGAACCTCCCGGGGTTTGAAGATGACAGAAGAGAGTCACCTTTTCATCGAGATCCTACCAGAGATTTTACTTGCACAGTTATACAATCTTTGGCCCTTGTCTAGCCTGGTTGCACGGGCAACCGATCCTCCGCACGGCCCTAAACAAAGTACGGGATTAATGACTGATGTATGGGGCAGGAATTTGCGGTTACTCACTGGGTTTAACGTCTGATCACTGATGTGGCTAGGTCTTCAAGTTGAAGTTCCTTGTCAGACGGTACTTCGTGTCCACTCCGAATACGTAAAATCACGCAGGGAGAATAGTTGTGTTCTGTTAAGGACATATCGTTATTTTTATGGCATGTGCCTTATATGGCTTTTACTAGTCTATGTGGTGTTACCACTCAACAGTAGTCACCGGAGGCTGTTGTGGACAGAAGTTGTCATGCGTGCTCTATCTCTGGATAGAATTACTTTGTGATTAAATGAAAGCTTGCATAAATTACTTATATTATAAATTAAATTATATCATAAATTAATGCAGCCCAAACGCCTTACCAAGGTGTTATCATAGGCAGGGATTGCAACCTATATGTCCTTTATAAGTCCTTGAGCTTATAGGGGCGGTGGTGAACGTTACAAAGTTCACCCGGCTAGACACTATGCGCAGGTACCCATGTTAAGCTTGAACACAATCTGTATGCTTACACAAGTAGATTGTTGCCTAAAAAATTACCACAAATTATGCTACTTCTAAAAAGGCGCAAAAAAGGTCAGAGTGTAACAAAAACAAGTGGCAAGAAGGTCAGAAAAGTAGCAAATTGAGAGTTTAATGCCACAGACGGTCACGGTGATTGTGATTCCAAACAAACTTGTTCACCGTGTACATGTGTGTTGTTGTTATTAAATTCCGTTCTGTGTATATTCAGTGTGGGTATCAGTAGTTTTCCCGTATGCTCATCAAAGTAGATGCAAATGGTAATTAAATGCCAATATAAACTGTGGCCTCTTTTTTTATTATCCATACAAACAGAGTTGAAGCGGCTGTGGCGTTAAGTTCGCGCATGAATGTTTAAGCCAAAGGCTACTCATTTTGTTTATTACTTTACTTCGCCGATATTTCCTTTTCCCTAAAACCGACGAAGGGACTTTTCGTTTGCAGAGCCAACAAAATCAACATTTTTGCCAACAACCATGCGCGGTGAAAATAATGTCTGCACAAGTTAGAAACCCCCGACGAACTGCCATAAGGCGAATTTTATATTTACTAGCTGCACTAAGAAGACATCTTAGCGTAGGATTAACGGCCGCCTTTGGGGCATAATTAATATCCTTAAAGATATATAGGCACGTTTCTCGGTTAACGCAGAATTAGGTCTTCGGAAATTTTATATCATTGTTGTTGCAAATAAATAATTTACACAACAATTCCTTTATAAGTCGATTGAATGCACATGTAATGGAAAGTGGGCAGTATTTTGAACATATTGAAATGTCTTAAGTCCTCTTTTCAGCGACCATAATTCAGACATAATTAACATACCGCCTGACCAATAAATTTTGTCAGGTTAGGTTAGGTAAGGGGGCAGTCGACCAAGATGGGTCGACACAAGTCGACCGTATGTCCCGTTTTGCTACACTAGCCCCGTAGAAATCAGAGGACGTCACAGTCAGCCCGTGCCGTTCACGTATGTCACTAAGTTCGTCAGATCCAAGCGAGAGCACAGCCCCAAGTTGTCAAAGAAAGGCGTACAAAGAAATGTCAACCTGGACCTAGCCAGACCGAGGCACTTACAGAGAAAGTTACAACGGTCACCCTCTCCGAATCTTCCTCACAGCTCCTACACCGGGCATTGAACGGAATGCCCTTCCTCTCAGCATGCGAGCCGATGGACAAGTAGCTCTTGCAGATGGCCGTGAGTCTACCAATGGACAACTGGGAAAAGCTAAGGAGTTGCCGAGTTCTACGTAAATCATACCGCGTACACAGAGGTCATGCTATGGAGCAGCTGGAGAGCCTTCCCCCTGAAAAACTCCTCTATCCGTCCCTTCGCAACAGAAAAAAGACCCCTATGTCAGAAATATTTTATTTGTGTCTAAGTTAACAGCGCTCTCCTTCGTCGGCGTTGGAGCAAGAAAGCGCCGGCATAGTAAAATAATAAAAAATAACAAGTCCGTCTTACAAATTAACAAAACCAAACCAAATGCACAACTGCAGGCTTGTGCAAGAATTAAGCCATATTACTACCTATCACTTCAACATTTATCTCTTCTCTACACTATCGCCTTCGATTTAGTACCGATGAATTGCTTTTCATACGTAGGGGACATCTCCTGAGCACTGGTTCAAGAAAAAAAGTACATTTCTGATTGAAAATCAACAGAATATTTTCTTTTCTCTCACTATCAACAACGTTGCTTAAAAATAAAGTAAATCTTTTTGTAAAACAAAACACTTTGTTTTTCCTTAAAAATCCAAATGCATTCGTTCTACATTTTATATACCGGCAGAAGTAGGAAAATGAATGTAAAAATACGAATGTAAGAAACCTTTTGTTAACATTTTAATATTTTTCTAATTTGCACATTGTAATTTTCTTGTTTGACGTTGCTAGTATCGCGAAAATTATTTTGTAGAAATAAAAATAAAACGTGGCAGTCGCAAGAAAACAACAAATTTCTTTGTAACAATTTCTAAGGGGTTTCACTCTTGAATAATCCTGAGAAGGAATTTGCTATTCTGTGATGATGTGTCCTTCTTTGAACAGAACCCCTAATAAAAGCCACCGCACATTCTTTGTATTTCTTTAATATTGCGAGAAATTAGTAACAAAAAAAGCGCAATTATTTATTTCTGCATCTCAATCAAGGAGCAAAAAAAGCCAATCTTTTAATCAATGACAGTCGTTGATTTATGTAAAAGACACAATAAATAGACTTTTTTATTTTCATAATAAATCTGCAATAATTATGTACTTGGAGAGAAAAAAAATATTCTTGAAATTTTAATTAAAATTCACAACTAAATGGTCTCACGTAAAATTATTGAAAATAGAAATTTTTTAATTGTTCTGCAAAAGCAGTAAGAAATGGAGAAAAAATTCCGCACAATCCTTTGGTACAAGAGTAGATGAGAAGTCTCCTGATTAGACGTCTTTCAATTAAATATATATTTCTTTTATATTTTATTCAATATAGTCCCAACAACTGGAGTGGAATCACACTGCTTAACAGCATTTACAGGATACTAACAGTCATAATACAGGTAGCAAAATAGAGAACATACTGCGAGACGAACAGCCAGTCTTGCTGTCAAATACAAAATACGAAGACCAGACCAACACTTTACGCATCATAATTGAACAAACTCTGTGGATTGGCGTACTCCAGTGTATCTACTGTTCGTCGATTTCAAGAAAGCCTTCGAGCATTAGACATTCTTACAGACAGACTTAGCTGCTTTTTATTTAAGTGCACTAAATTAATTTTTCTTGTCACTGCTCCTCCAATACAATTTATTTTTTAACTGCGCATTCCGTACCTGCATAATTTTTTTCTTGGGCCAGCACTCAGGAGATGACCCTTACACATGCGGAGCATTATGCCGGCTTTGGTAGAGAGGATAGTGTTTATGTGCATTCGATTTGAATTTTCTGATGTCAAAAGTGACCTCTGCAGGGAGTTTGTTCCACATATGCGATGTTCGGCCGAAAAACGAATTTCCTCTGTAAATCGTACTGCGGTTCGCTGCTAAAAATGGATGCGTTCTTAATGGTGAATGCATTGTACTAATAAATGACCGGGTTTCGGGAATAAGTTCCCTGATTTCTTTACAACACATCCCATTATATTAACGATAGAACAATGAACTTCTTCGACATCTCTTATACACGATCGAGTAACTTCAAAATAGTCTTTCAATACATGAGAGTTGTATTACATTTTCGGTCGAATGTAAGTGGTATGAATAGTACGAAGATGGAGTGAAGTATGTCTCACACCGTCATAAGAAGCCGATGCACTTGAATGCGTCCATGTGAAACATGTGCTCAGCCCATCGGACATCACACTGAATATTCTGATTTATACCGCCCTAAATTTTTTTTTTTATATTGAACCAGTGGTCATGGGCTATCCCCTACATATGCAATGCATTGCACTTAAACTAGAGATAGGGATAGGGTAGAGAATAGATAGGTGGTGAAAGTGATAGGAAGATAGAGCTTAATTCTTGCACAACTCTGCAGTTAATGTGTTAATTATAAAGCATATAAGGCAGCGTCATCGGGCATGCGTCGATGCGTAAGCCTGCAGCATTGAGTATTTTGGGCATTGAAATTGACCCTGTTCACGTGAACTCGTTCCGATATTCTCGTGAGGTCAGCATTTAACCAATCATTCAAATTTTACCTCATCGCCGCGATCATAGTCGATGTCGGCCTACGATCAAATGAGTATACATACATATCAAATGCTACTGTCATCTGCAATATAGTGGATTGCGTTGGAAGTTTGACACAGAAGGTCATAAGGAAAGATAAGAAATAATGAATGAATAAATGAATTAATATTGAACTCGTTAGGTGAGATTCCGTCTATAATGGATAGCACGATCCCTCAGAAAACTCTATATAAATCGAGGTAAGATATCACAGACTCCAAAAGCAATACATTTTGACAAAGTCCTCCATGCCATACTCTGTCAAATGCTTTAGCAATATCTAGAGGTATCACCTTAATTTCGTCAAAATGGTGCATTTTCCAAGAGGAAGGCCAAAAAGTTTCCATATTGCCATATTGCTGCTCATTAAGAATTCCTAAATATCAATTGGTGCTGCACTGTGACTGAACTTTCTAAAATTTTCTATTCTCTGAAATGCTTTTTTATTTGTTTTTTGTTTATCTGCACTTGTACCATAATTTTTTTTTTAAATTTTAAACTATTTTCATCCAAAAAGTAAAAGTTAGCAGGATAAGCTGCTTGCTGAACATGCCTAAATGTGCTGCTAACTGCATTTAATTTTTTACTTAATCGCACAAAAAATCGTGAAAATGTGCTGCAAAGTCAAAATTACTGTATAGCGAAACTTACAGTTCTTCATAACGGCAGCAGAAGTCAACCATTCCAAGGAAGAATGTCTACTATTCACCAACGTACTGGATAATATAATGAAGAAAGTCTGTTCAAAGAGAACAGGCATATTAAGTCTATTACGACAACTCGATAATTTGGATTATGGAGATGATATTTGTCCACTATCGCATAAGATCCTAAAGTAAAAAAAAATGGACCGCAATGTTGGACCTCAGATAAATATGAAGAAAACCAAAGCCATGAGAATCAACAATAACAGCAGTGAAAATATCCTTCCATAAAGTCATCCGCTCGAGTATGTAGTCAGCATCTGCTATCTAAGAAGGACAAAGACTACAAACGATGGCCCAGAGAAACATGTGAATAACAGGCTCAGTAATGCGAGAGTGGTATAAGGAAAATCTTAAACACATCCAGGTGAACCAAGCTCAGAATATTTAACGCATGATTTCAAGCAATACTGTAGAACCCCGACTTGTAATCATTATCATCACGAAAAATCTATAATTATTCATAAACAAATGCCTTAAAATCGTAGACAAAATATTCTCGCCTAACGTTATAAGAAACACGGAACTTTAGAATATGACCAAATATGGGAAAAATCCCGACCAAGAACCAAGAACACCGGGTGATGTACAATAATTTAACAAATAAGGCAGAACCACATGACGTGGGAGAAAGCAAAAAAAAACAATAGCGAACTATGGAGATGCTTTGTGGAAGGCATTCTCTTCCAAGAGGAGGAAAGGAGAAAGAACAAGCCTCACTATAACTAATATTTTAATTTAAAATCCGAACATAAAAGTGAAGAACTTGATTACAAAATTTATAATTTCCTATAATTACATGCTTTAGCAAAGACAAGCAGGAAAAATAACCGTTTCGTTTATGGTCCTTCGAACCGTCTTCATAGATTGAATGTAAGCTACTCTAAATAGAATATACAGGCGGTTTGACAAGCATAACAGAAATTTGTGTGTGTACAAGTCTGTAGTGTAAAATACATCGGCGTTTGCGCATTTGACAAGCGATTGCACAAAAATTAAAAAATACCTAGATATTGTTTGTGTGGCATGTAGACAATTTGTTTGGGATAAAAATGGAAGAAAAAACTCATGCACCGTTTGAATTCATAGCAAACCAGCATCAGCTGGTACCAATTTACTGACACATCAGAGTACCCTCTTTCGTCGGTATTTTGTAGCACCAGGAAAGTAAAAAAATGGCTACTAAAACAAAGTTTCAAAATTGAAAACGTCTCCTTGGCATCAGAGGCTCTCCAACACTGCAATAAACAACGGACATGCAAAATCAGAATTGTAAGAAAGTGAAGCTGCACCATTTGTCATCTCTCGAACTATCCCTCACCTCTAGATTCTTCGCATGTGTGAGGGACATCTCCTCAGTGCCGGTACAGGATAAAAAAAATAAATATCTGCCGGTCCAATAAAAAAAAAATCCAATTTAATTTTACGTAGTCTGTGTTCAACAGAAAAAGTATGTTTGGCAAGACGTTTGTGCAGTCTATTTGACTCATAAACGTCTCCTACTCCACAGTCGTGATCCTTGCATTAACACTAATAAATCTACCCATTGAAATGTTGAAAATTACATTCTATAACCGCTTCCACAATGTTCGTTGCATTTATAAGTGCATATTTTTACGACAAATGCATATGCAAATGCACTTCTTTAAATGAAATTTGCGTCTTTTCAAAGATGGTTTCTCGCTGTTATAAACTTTATTAAACTTTCAATTGAACAAAAAAAAATAGTTCTCATGTCAAAAGATTCAATTCAATTTCTTTTAAACACAAAAACCAACAAAATCACAGCGGCAAAAGAGCAAACAAAAAAAGAAACGAATTGGTTAACTTGCTTAGAATTTCACTCCTCCCTCTCCCTTCAAGCCAAAGAACAGCCATAATTTTATATACAACAACATAGTATAGAATTATGAATATACAAGTCGTAGTTGTTTTACTTACTGGTCTAGACATTTTTGGCCACGTACACTTCCGCTAACCCCACCGAAAGTACAATAAATGGATATTAATATGTGTAAGTATGTGTGTAAGTATCTATAAATGTGTACATCCACACACACACACACACACATGTGTAAACACATGCTTGCATCCGTATTTATAATACCCATCAAGGAAAAAATCGTACTAAAACCAACCAAAAACAAAAACTAAAACAAACAGAAACGAAAAGAAAAGAAACGCCAGAAAGAAAAAAAATTATGAAAATAATTCAAAAGCGAAACAACAACAAATCAAAAAAACATGGACAACAACTGCAATATCAACTAAAGTGTTCCCCCATTTTTGTCACTAAAAGCATTCAAATGAAGCTTATATCTCGAACACACACACATAAGCGCACACATGCATCACCATGAACACGCATACATTGATAAGTACTAGATGTTTCATGTAATATTCCGTGTACGTGTATGCATGTTGTTCTTGTTGTTGGTGTTGTAAGAATGTACATTCTCAAACGCACACACCCACACACATATGTGCCACTCAGCACACAGATGACACTTATACACTCACTCAGTGATACTCACACTTATGCCCGCATGCAGGACTTTGCAAAGGTAACTAAATGTGAGTGTGAAGGAGCACTCAAAGGGCAGTGCCAAAATAAAAGAAATCATCGCCGCCGCTTCAAAAGGATCACTTTTTTGGTTTTGTTTTTGTTAATTTTCAATGTATTTCATCCTCCGACTTGTTTGTGGTAGTTGTGCTCGTATTTGTTGTTTGCATTTTTCAAGAAAATAAATATGCAAAAATGCTTAGAAACAAATTTGTAGCGAAAGTACAATGAAAATCAAACACGTTAAACATGAGCTTTTGCTAACACAGCCAGCCAAGGCAAGGCAAGGCAAGCCAGGCCAGGCCAAAAATGTCATAGCCGGGGTAAAAGCAATGTGTGTGCATATGAATATGAAAGTTTAGACGTGGGAAAAGCATTTGTTAAGTTTTTGCAATCGAAAAACAAAACAAAAAATGCAAAACAAATAAAATTCAGGGTGTACAGAAAGAGGACGACTTACCGTTATGGTCTGAACCAAAATGACGGTTTTTAACATTGACGCCTTAAAATAAAGAAAATCAAACAAAATCAAACTAAAATGCTGCTGCTTGACTGCCTGCTAACCAAAAGATATCAAACAAGAGAAATTGCCAAATAGCGGCACGGAGAGTGCTAGGAGAAACAGTTCCTCACAGCATATACACTACTCCACATACAGCGCATATAAAACACTAAAAGAAATTGACAAAAAAGAAACGAAAAACTTAACTTATACATAGTACACCAACAACAAAAAAAAAGCACCAAAAAGAAGAAGGCAAAGCCCAGTAAAGTATACAACATCATGTACCAGTAGCACATCGTATCGCATCGCATCGCATCACATCACATCACATCACATTCCTATTGCAAAATAGAACAGCACAAAATAAAATCTAACCAAATAATATTCAAAAAAAAAAAAAAAAGAATATTAAAACAATGAACATGAAATAGAATAGAATACTGGAATAGAAAACGCGTATCGTATCGAAATATTGCAGACACCAATATGCAAAAATACAAGTCGCCAAAAGAAATGCAAGGATGAGAATCACTACAAGAGTGCTGCTGCACAATAAAACACAATAAAAGTGCACGACTACAACAAATCTAATAACACAATGCCTCCAACTCGTCCACTCGTAACGTAAGTCGTCACAGAGCTGCGGATATTGTGCACGAAGACCACCACCACTATGAACGGCAGGCCAACTTCTCACCCATTCCCCTGATTAATACACCCACAGCGAACTCATCATACACTTCGTATGCATGTATGTATGTTCCCCACCACCTACTACGATGATGATAAATGTATTGTATGCGAAATGTTTTCAAGTACTTGTTACGTATTAGACTGCAGCAGGAAAATATGATGGCAAATATTTATATACCGAAAAGGTATCAATAACACTGCGTGCGCCCTTTGCCGATGTGCAGTTTGCAACTACAGTAATTTTATGCGGACATGCTCCTAATGCTGTTCCTTTCAATGATACATGCTGGCCTTACGTTAGAATTAATTGCGTGAGTTTTAGTTACGGAGAGATCTTATCAAGGGACCAGCACTCAGAATATATTAACATATGCATGTGTCCAGTATTTCTCACAAGAGATACTCTCTCATCCGTCATTCTCTCAGGCGGTTTTCTCTTTGTTACTATTTTGTGTGATTTGAAGTTGAAAGAAGCTCCTAAAGAACACTGTAAGATGTGTTCCCAGTACGAGTTCAGCCTGCATTATGGCGGATGTAGTTTGAGCTGGATCACGGCACTAGCAACGGGGCAAGGGAACTTCTCGTATCATCTGAGGAGCCTAAAATAACGGCACATATTGTGTGTGAATGTCCAGTTTTGGGTGATGCCAGAATAAGAGCCACGGGCCGTCCCATACTCGATGGAAATGCAATGGCGTTACTTTGTCTGGGACACATGCTACGGATAACTAAGTACTCAGAGATGAGGTTGGGAGTCGAGATATATAACTCCACTGCCAAAAGTCAACAGAGTCTAGAGAAAAATCCGACCGGAATGACTGATTGGTTTGAAACATGTTTGTTCAACACGCAAATATTGGGAACGAGGTGATTGAAAACGCACCCGATTTTGTGGTAGCCTGCTTCGATGTCCCCCACATTTTTAATACTAAAATAATAATGGAGAATTCAAAGACCCCCACTCTCCAATGCTAAAGGGATGGCGCTCATGTCTATTATCAATAAATTTTCTTCTTACTCCGATAAGTTACCTAGTTTGCGGGTGGCGGCGTCTAAAGTAGTCTTCCCGTTGACTACAAACCCCAAAAATTTCCTGGGTTCAACCACAGTTTCAGTCTAAATCATAAAAATATCTCGCATTTTTTCTGATGTGCATTAGTGTATCTTAGTGTCAGTTGTTGTCGGAAGGTTTCCGTGGCGAATGCATAGTCATTGATCACTGAACAGTAACGGCTTCAGTTGTAACCAATTCAGAGGCACATCAGAACGCCCTCCTTCGTCGGTATTGTGTAGCACAGGCGAAGTAAAATAATTACTAAATAAATGGCTACTAAAAAACGAAGCATCACAAATAATTAATAAGTCTCCTTGACATCAGAGGCGCTACAACACTGCTATAAAACAAATAACGTGCAAAAACAGGGTTGTAAGATAGTGAAGCTTCACCTTATGTCATTTCTCCTACTATTCTTTTCCACCAGTTCTAGCACAATGCATTGCATGTGTAGGGATCTTCTGCTGAGTGCTGGTCCAAATAAAAAAAATATTCGTAGTTGTCGGGATGAGGAGGAGATAGTTGCATACTTGCTCTATCACTTGCCGTGAAGCGAGCGTATGCGATGGACTGCCGGTTTCTACAGAGCCTGGCTGCAGTATATGAATATAGCGGAAGGTGGATATGCTACTTTATCTGGCATTCGGTGTCGTTGGGCACTGACTAGGTTGAAGCGACGACCGATTCCGCTCAGCCAACTCAACGGAACCCAGGAGGAAAAAAGTGCGTCGATTCATTGGAATTGGCAACGTGCTCACCTAACCAAACACACACCAGAATTGGTTACTTGTCCTCTTTCTTCAACAAAATTTCTTCCTTTTACCGTACTATCATAACGATGGTATAGCATTTTGAAGAAGCTGCTTATGGCACGAAGTTAAATTTTTTCCTCTTCGACCGGTAGTCAGAAGATGCCTCCGACATACGCAATGGAACTACAAAAAACCAAAAAGAAGGATCGTATAAAGAAGAGACAGGTGCTGAGGAGTGATAGAAAGTAATGAAAGCTCCATTCCTTACGCAATTCTGCAATTTCACGTTATGTCAATTTGTAAGACAGAGTTGTTGCATCCCTGACTTTATATTGACGCCTTAAATATTTTATAAAGGAGAACCAGTTTATTTGTTATTTTACTTCGCCGATGTTTTATTGTTCATATACTGACGACACCTAACCTAGAAATTTTGGTGTGACGAGGTATTGAACCCACGACCTTCAGCTTGCAGAGTCTTAGCGCGTTGACCCCACTCAGCATTCAAAGATACCGCAAGGCTACTTTTTAAACCGAGAATCTTCTGGTTGCAATAACAACTCTTCTAAACACTTATTATTTCGAAATACGCAGGACTAAAGTTTTCCACTCAATGTCATGTGGCAGCAGCTTAATGTTATTATAATGTGTGTCAATCTGAGTGTGGGAAATAAATGTTAGAAACTAGTAACCAGAATACTGCAGAATATAGAAATTTAACTTTGTCTTTTACTTTTGTACATCGATAGAACTGCTGCTCGTACTGGCCGAAAGGGTGTCTATCGATAACTCCAACTCGCAACTCAATACAGCGGCACTGCCCCACCACCTATAGGCCTTCAAAGTTTTTTGGTTTTCTTTTTTTGCATTTTATTTTGCATGTGAGTTTTCTGTATACTTCAACGAAATACAGTGCTTGTTGCGACGACGTAATGGTGGCAGGAACGGGCAAGTAAGAGTGTGTACAAGTGCCATCTCAGCTACCACCAGCATCGTGGCTACAAAGGCATCATACCGTACAGTTAAGTATGGGGACCTGCATTTAACGAGGAATTTCACTTGCGGCACATAACAGCGTACAAGGAGCTAGAGCATTTGTTAATTTGTTTGTTGAATGTTTCATATAACGTATGTACGTCGGGTTGTTTCAACGAACACACATGCTGCGATAGACTTGACCATTTTGATGTGTTACGTACAACGTTACTCGTATAACTTGCCTACGGTTCCTTCTTGCATTAGAAATCAAGTACAGTTTCGCGTTTAATATTTCGCGCGTTCATATTTTAGACGAATATTTGTAAGTATGCAATCGCAAGTAAGTAAGTCTGAACATGTAGTGTATGTGTGTGTGTGTGTGTGTGGGGGGGTGTGCGTATGTGTATGTGTATGATATATGAATGTTTATGTAAGACTTCAAAAAAGGGTGTTGTATGCACAACCATATTGAGGCACATACGTAAATACACACACGTACGCACATACATACGTATACATGAACATTTGGACATGCAGTATATGTATATGGAGCTTGCAGTTGGTCATGAGCGTGTACTTAAACAAAATTAAGTCAAAATAATTAAGATAATTATCTTATGCGCCAGCGACAAGCAAAAATACCATCTTTCAATTGCTTCCGCTTCGACAGGAACGCAGAAATTGAAAGGCTAAACTTAAGCATGGTTCGCTGTTTATCGAAAGTATGCTAGTACGGCTCTAAAGGGTTTAACTTTCTTTGAATTGTTTCCTTAGTAAAACTGTAACGATTTCTTGCGACCATTAATTTTTCGACATTTGGCTGGTGCATTAGCGTGGTACAAATATAGATCTTGCGAATAAATACTAGAACGGTATACTTGTAGTCAATGGCAGTTGGCGCAAATCATTGGCCATCTGTATACGAAAGTATTGATATGTCTTTCTTTAAGATCAGACTGCAAATGAAAAAAAATATAATGAAAAGTTGAAAAAGGCGACCGCTACATTCGGCAAAAAAAATTTTTATTTAATTGCAAGGCAAAAATACTTGATATCACAGGGTGTACGAGGATTTTTTCTTTGAGGTACGGTCCAACGAGATCAAAACCAAAGCCCCGATAACTAAGTCACGCAAGTTCCGAAGGAATAGCCATCCATGAACTTATAACACGGTATAGACTTTCCAGAATGAAAAGAAAATTGGTAAAAAAAAAGTGTTTTATCTGTTATATGAACATAATTACCAATGCTTTAACCGTGCACGAGACAATCTGTGTTGTAAAAATGCCGTGTTATACGAGGGTTACCTGTATCTATTATTAGAATTGCAATGCAATGGTATCACCACATATGGTATAGATATTAATTTTTTTTGATCTTGCACCAGCACTCAGGAGATGTCCCCTACATCTGCGATGCATTTTGCTGGAATTAGAGGAAAAGGATAGTTAGAAAAAGTGAAAGAGGTGGTGAATCTTCACTCTCTTACAGCTCTGCTTTTGCACTTTCTTTGTTTATAGCAGAGTTAAGGCGCATCTGATGTCAAGGAGACGTATTAAATTTTGAAGCTTCATTTCAGTAGCCATTTTTAGTATTTCTTTTACTTTGCCAGTGCTACACAATACCGACGAAGTAGGTCGCTCCGATGTGATTGTGGATTGGCTACTGTTGAACACGGTACTGTTCAGTGAGATGGACCAGCATTTTGTTCACTCATTCGATAAACACCGTTATTATAAAAGCCGAAAGTCAAATCTTTAAGATATTCGACTCGTAAGTGCCATGATTATCGACCGTTTTTTATAAAAATTCATAATTCTCGATCAGTCGCCTCATCTCAGAAAAAAGCGAAAAAATAGTGCACGTCTGCACAGATTGTGTAAGTATGCAATTATTGAAAGAAAAACCCCTCCCTGTTAAAATTGCGTTTTTGGCGTTTACGTCTTTTGACGGTTATGGATCGATATAGTAGCGTGAAAAAGAATTAATGAGAAATTTTGCAATTCCATCACGTATAAGTCATGCAGTGTATTAAATATGTCGCATTTAGCTAGATTCTCTCAGATACGACTCACTTGGCCTAAATGTGTCGCAAAGTAAACTGATTTAGCTCGTAAAGAAATATAGAGTACAATCCAAGATGATATTCCAATCCCCAGTATCTTGAATATGCCCTAAATTTCTAAGACAAAATCTTGTCTCAAATGCAGCGTTTTTACCAGCTTTGATTTTACATCATTTCGACATTAACACAAGCTTCATTAATATTTCAGCAAAATATATGCAGATATATTTCTACGAGCTTCAATTATAAATGAAATAATCCCACACCTTTCATCTTGGCATCGAACAAAATGCCTTTTGATACGCCATTGAAATCTATTGTCCATCATTCGTTCATAGAACGTTAAACTTGACAGCAACGAAAAAAGAAATTAAGCTTCAACTAAGTTATTGAGAGACATAAGCCTCCTCTAGTAAATGGAACAGAACTGATACTGACTGACCCTTGCAAAAGCACTCACACCCCTAACGAATGTCCTGGACAAGTGCTTGTTAGAAGTGGCATTAGACGACAGCACAAATGGAAGGGCAGTAACAATCGTTAACATCTCAAATGCTGCCTGCATAAAATTGGTTACAAGTCGTGACACATAAATACTCATATAAAATAGATATGTATACTACGTGCATAATAACACAAAGATACATACATACATGTATGTATGCAGCTACATGTAGATATTTTCTTCCCTTCACCCATGTAGGCACATGCCATTATTATTGCGCGTAGTTGTGCAAGACTCTTTAGCCGTCTTTTTGGGTGAAAGATAGAGGGAGATTTTTTCAATTCCTCCACGAAAATCAACGATGTTCCCTTATCATAGAGGCATTTAATTTAAGTTTTTTCTTTTGCATGTTGTCAAGAGTAGGGATTTCGTTAGCAATGCAAATGCTTTAAGGATCCCCGTAGCCACCTGTCAAACGTGGTGATCTAAACCAATGCGAGAAAATTCCTTCTAAGAAGCCAAATGTGTTGCACGACCGATGTGCAAATATTCAACTTCTCTGCGTGAGAACATTGACAATTTGAGGTAGACTGTAGAGTCTGTATTTAGGAATTGTAAACCATACTTTTGGATGCCGAGAAGTATGATAGTTTTTCTAAGCAGTTTTTCCAGCAGTGAAATAAAAAAGAATGAAGTTTCTAATTTGAAAAATAATGTCACCTTTACATTTAGGATAATAATTCCTTGTGAATATATGAATATCGAAAGAGAAAAAATCGTGGGACTATAATTTGTTAATCTAATAACTTTGCAACGTCGTCAAGACTTTTCGCATTTTTTCCGACCGCTGTAAACTTTTGTTTGACAACAAAAACCCTAACAAGACCAACAACTCAACGCTCAATATGCGATGCAGAGTAACTGCAACAGTCTTTGAACCACTATAGGCAAAATAAATGCAACAACGAAATATGAATACAGCAAGAAAAGAAGAACAACAAAAACAAAGGCTGCAAAAAAAACAAAATTCGAATGTTCAGCCAACCAATGCAATGCTTTATTTGGCATTTCTTCTAATGCACCATAGATGCGATGCCCACTTCCTTCTATCTATGGAGAGGGCCCCAATACACGAATACGACTACATACACACACACACACACACGGAGCAACATTGCAAACTAGAAAAAAAAAAAAACGAAAACTGAAACAATGCAGACGAAAAATATTTGCTGAAGAATATTTCCAACGTGAACTTGGTAGGTTTTCTCTAGGCATTGGACGACTGACTGACGACACATGTGATTGCTTCAATAACAGTTAAACTACGTTTGGTCACCTTCATGCACTTTAAAATTTCATTTAAACATGTTTGCAGTTGCAATTTTGTAGATGGGAATTTGTTTAAAGGCATGTAAAGAGAAAACTTTTGTTGGATTGCAGTACATTTGGCGTGCTGTCAGCGATATTTCTCTTATATCCTTCTTAATATAGAAGTTGATACAAGGTCATAAACGTCTTTTGAATCCTTGTCTGAGCATTCTTAATCCAGTTGACCCGATCCTCTTCATAACTGTGGTCATGTAGTCCAGATATGTGACATCCACGATTAACAATTTAATGGACGTTAGACCAACGAGTGCCCAAGCATTATGTAATCTCAATTGCAGATCAAATAGCCATCCAAATCAATACAGTAGTAACCATCGGGTTTTTTTAAGCATTAAACTCGTCATTATTCACATGACTGCTTTCAGAATTTGTCACAATATCTGGATGTCATGTCCGAGAAAACTCCAACAAAATTGCTGTATAGTGCATCAATATGAATTGCAAATGCTACGGCCAGAGCACATCACTAAGGTCAGTTAAAGTTTAAGCTCTAGGTTAGTTAAACTAAACTAAAATCTATATGTGCTTTTTAAACTCACCATCAGTGAATCACTACTACAAAAATTTATCACTTTCAAACAAAACACGGAATAAAGCAGAAGTTGTGAAAATCATATGGTCTATAAACGTAGTTTAAAGGGTAAAATATTTACTGATTTACTGTTTAAACAACGTTTAAGCAAAACAACGAGATGAACTCGCACTGATTTTCTAGCCCTAAGGAGAACAAAAAGAGAATAGATGAAAGTATAGCAAGAGTCTCCATGACAACAATATTTATATATGTATTAACTATTAATGAAGTGTTGAGCAAAACAGAGTTTTGTACGAAGCCAGCAGCTATAAAACAGCTCTACGACTATGGCATTTTTGTATTATAGGTTGGTTGTATATAAGGTTGGTTCGAACAGCTGTTTTATGTGGTTATGGTTAACTCACGTCTAATTGAACTTTTACAGAGTCTCTGAAGTGCATAACACCTCTTTATGTACACGGAATTAATCTATATTAATATGTACCATATGTATGTATGTATGTATGTACATATAGTGTGCATACAAATATACTCGTACATACATTTAATTTGTGATTTTCGCTCTCATATAATCAATTCAAGTATCTATTGTTAGTTATCATTGGCACGAATTAGTGTCAATTGAGCCCCAACTCTTGGAATAGATTGCGGCAGCTAGAGAGTTATTCTATTGCATAGATTCGATTTGTGACAATAAATTTTATTGTAAATGCGCCATAAAAAACAAAGCATTGCACATATGTATGTATATATTTTCAAATACCAATGGACTTACGAGTAGATTTTTTATTTTCATTTTGTTTTATAAATATTTAAATCCTGATAGGCATGTATGTGTATATGTATGTACATATCTATATACAAATGTACCTAATGTATATGTAACTATAATTGCTGGTGTGTTTAACTAGAACAAGCACACTAGATCAACTTTTACATGCATGGGATGTGCAAAAGTGTTATATTTCCGTTCTCCGTTCATTTACACATAGGTTGGGAGTACAAAAGTAATTTTGTGATCAAAAATTAAGTTTCTGTAGTGCAAACAAACCAATTAAAATAAAAGTATATTCAATTAAAAATTAAGTAAAAAATAAATTTTCTGAGCAAAGATTTAATTGCGAAAAATTTAACTATTATTATTTCTGTGTACATTATAATTTTCTGTTTCGTTTTTTAATATACAACACATAGTATGTATACTCCTTTGTATTTAAATTTGTGATGTACTTACCCATCAACCCAAAAGTTTCGATTTGTCGTAACAAATTCGTTAAGTTATTTCGGTACTTTTACTGAAATTACCCACATTGAACCAGTTTTTCTCTGTTACATCTTTAATTCGAAAGTACTGAAAAGAATTTAATATTTCGATTAATAAGTACAGTATAAAAAAATTAAATAAAATAAAGAATTAAAAAAAGCATGCAAAATTCAGATATACAAATCGTTTCGATATCGTACTTATATTTCGTTGTGATTTCGTTCCTACATATCTTTATAAAGTTCGTAATAGTAAGAATTTTCGAACATTTGTTGTGGAGTGTAGCAATGCGAACTTTCATAATCAGATATAAAACACATTTGGGCATATGCAATTTAACACAACACCGCCGTCGAACGAAATTCGTCGTGCGTGACAACGAATAGATTAGTACAGAATTGACCTTTTTCATTTTACTTTTCAAATACTTCAGGTTTGCCGATATATCGGAATCGGTGATATGTCATATCGTATTTTATTGTCTTCTTCTTAAATTTTGTTTTGCTTTGAACCACAGTAGTGAAATATAATTTTTGTTTTTTTTACCATGCACTCAAATTCAATGCGTTCTTTTTTAAATCTTATCAGTTTTAAATATTAATAATGATTTATACTGTGATTTTGTATAACAAAGAAAATTAATCTACTTATTACTATGCAGTTTTGTTATCGGTATCGTATCGTCAAAAACGAGTATCGTTACTTCCCTACTTAAACATAGTTTATAAGAAAGAATCTTAGATGAAACTATGCATATGAGAAAGCCGTTCTAAGAACGCCACCAGGCATCCTATGCATTTCAATACAATTGCAATTACAAACAAACCGTCTTATTCTTAAAAATATGTCTGCCTTCCCTGCAGATATCGCGGCTACTCCACACACCCCTGTAAAGTATACTCCATAAGGGACTACGACTAGTCCAAAAGTAACCCAAATGTATGAAATAAACGTGTTCCTTTTAACATTGCGATATCCTAGGTGAGGACCATATACTCCAGCCATGCATTACATTAGAGTAATCCCAAAACTACTCTATGTCACTACTCCGCGCATTATCAGCAGCAAATTAAACACGAATTATACTCGATGCCTTAAAGCATACAGTCGTTAAAATACGAACACTTGTTGGTCAGCAATAAGATCTTGCTTGAAAATAACATGGTCCATGCCTGCATTACATGGGACCATTTTGTAACTACTCCTTTTTAACTAATACGGATCATGTAATCCACTAATTTCTGCAGGGTTATGAAGGCTTTACAACATAGTTAACAAAAACTCTCAATAAATTAAATGCGTCTGTATTAGATAAGATAATATTGCCCAGAAAACACAAAACTAAGCATTACAAATGTAATGAATTTTACTTTTAAAAGCAAAATGGAAATGAAGTTTAGAAAAAGTTAATAAAATTAAACACTCAATATGCCTCAGTTTTTACAGAATTAGGCAATTTTTTTCACATATATTTGATTGGTAGAGTTTGATTTACAATTAAAACTTAAAAAACTAAGTGTGTTTAGGCATTATAAATTAAGTTTTCCAAATTTAAGATTTTGTAACAATTTCTTATTAACAAAATATGTTTTAAATTTGAAGAACTTAATTTATTTCTCTGCTTGGAACAAATAAATTTTAAGTCGGAAAAAATTTGTTCGCAGCAATATGTAGAAGGAAAAAGGGATAACAATTTCAAAGCATTTCTTTTTAACTCTGGAAAATCGAAATCATTTAGAATTTTCCAGAATTGACTTTATGAAATCTGTTCTATAATTTAACGTTTGAAAAGTTTTTTGTAAAATATTTTTTGCTAGCATTCCATCCATAAATGGTCTGCCTTGCTGAGCGATTTCCAAACTTATTTGGCTTGAAATCTCCATTTTTAATCTTTTGTTTTGCAAAATTTCCTCATTTTGCTCTTCTTGCACCCATTCTTTAATTTTTTGCATATAAAGGTTTATTTGCTCAAGAAAAAACATTTTCCTTTTTTCCTCTTTTAATTTATTTATTTCTTTGTGAAAAGGTCAAAATACCTTTTAATTGAAAATGCATTGCATGTTACCAAAAGCATTTTTAATGACAAAACAAAGACTTTTGTCTTCCATTATACTATTTTGTTTGCTGGTTTATTTTGAAATTAAATCAAAGCTGAAAAAACAATAAAGCTGAAAAAAAGCAGTAAGCATCCGCACATGTGCACTCGTTAACACTCAATTAACGACTAAAATCAAACTGAAATAGAAGAGAACAAGCGTCGGTGTGACTTTTTGTTATTGTTTTTGTAGCACAATTGTGCACAGAAAATGAAGATTTGGATTACACTGCTTTACAAAGAGCTTTTTATATGGATATTGTTTTTATAACCCTTTAATAAATCAAAATTATTATGAATAAATCCATAAACCTGTAAAAAACCATCGCACAGTATAAACAGATTCAACAATAAAAATATATTTACATACATACATACATATATTCTATGCATATCCTACGTAAATATATATATATATACGTAGGCATGTAAATGCCTATTTACAACAAAACGCAAATGAGAAACCTTTTGCAATAACGAATAAAATAAAACATTTTATTCAGCAGCCAGTATAAATGGCAACTTTTTATACCCACCATTCGTGTAAAAAACAAAAAATAAATCGTCATCGTACATCGTTCGTTCTCACTTACTCTTTTTATATTTTAATATAATAAAATATATATAATAACTATAATATGCTGAACTGTGTACATCCATATAGAAACAAGCACAGCACACACTTGCTAACTAAAGTATCTACCTACATATGGAATAGATTCATGTACATGGATATGGATAAAAAACACAAAATATTATTTGCACTTTCTTTCATATAAAAAATCATGTGTAAGAATGTGTGTTGTATATTTTTCATATACGTTAGAGTAAATGCTAAGTAGTATACGAGCAAACTAAAATTAACATTAGTCGATGTGCCTGTGTAGTACGTGTGTTGTTTTTGTTGGGGGGGCCTTACACATGCGAATGATTTAAAAATCAAGAGTACAAAAGAAAAACCAAAACAAAACATGCTCAACTAAGAGTATGAGAGTTTCTGAGAAACATTAAGTGATAGAAAAAACTACAGCAACAGCCACTGATGGGAAAGTTGATACGAATGTATTTTGTTTGTACAATTTGACTTTTTTAAAAATACCGTAGAACAAACATGTAACAACTTCTATATTCTCACAAAGAATTTTCCAATTCTTTACGGTTTTTTGCTATAGTATCTCCCCGTTTTTGTTAACCATTTCAGTCCCGAATTTTTTGGGGAGGGGGATAAAAATTTGTTCAAGTTATTTAAGTTTGCACATGCTTAAATATGAAACAAAAAATTTTGGAAGTTATACCCATCCAGGTTAAGAAATGTTGCCAGTAAGCTACATTGGGCTATTGTAGATAAAATTTTTATATAGATATTTTAAGTGAGTTTAAATACTATTTATATTTTGATCAACGCTTTCAAAATCTTAGGTATGGTATGATAAAAAACAAATATTTTAACTATTACAACATAAATAGACGGTGCATTTTTTTTTTTATCTTGGACCAGGCACATGCGGTGCATTGTGCTGGAACTATAGGAAGGGGCTAGTAGGAGAAATGATAGGAGGTGGAGCTTCATTATCTTACAACATTGCTTTTTTGCACGTTATTTGTTTTTTTACAGCACTCTTGTTGCGTCTCTGATGTCAGACAAGTAGACGTATTAAATTTTTCAAGCTTCGTTTTTAGTAGCCATTTTTTTTAGTAATTATTTCACTTTCCCGGTGCTACACAATACCGACGAAGGAGGGCGTTCTGATGTGCCTGTGGATTGGATACAGCTTCCCACAACAACTGACACAAAGACACACAAATGCAAAACAGAAAAATGCGAAATGTTTTTATGAGTCAGAAACTGGGGTTGAACCCGGGAAAAATTTTTCGTTTTGTAGTCAACCAGCAGACTACTTCGACCATCGCCACCCTACCCTTTGTATTTGGAGCGTGGAAATACTTTTTGACACATCCTGCATCGTCCTTTTGATACCCATGCACCCCAATAGTTTTTTTTGCGGCCTTAGCTACGTATGATGCTTTACGAGAAAGTGTGTGTGTGTCAGACGGCGATGACAGTGGTATAATTGGTGAGAAAGAGATGTTGAGAATAGTGCGGATGATGAATACGAATCGTCTGGTGACCCCTATTTTTTTTTTTTTTTTTTTTTTTTTTGGCGTGTGAGGTAGGGTTGAAAATGCCTTCGCACTTACAGAGACCGTCATCTTCTGCGTCGAGTGGTGTTGCCACTAAAAAATTCCCTCCTCCTCCTCTGGGTAGATTCCTCCCCGGAACCGCTTTCCGCATTACTTCGGGAAGGCCCAGAGCCACGTCCCAATTAGGACCACTCTCAATCACCCACGTCTGGGTCCGCCAAGTTTGCAGCCGGCGCCATGGCCCCGGCCCGTATCGCCTGGTCCCTGTCAGAGGGGGCCCCGATATGCAGTAGCGCATCGAGGTCCCTCTTCTTCCTCCGCAGAACGTATCCCACGTACTGTGCCACAGCGTCCCAATTGTCTTCACAATCGAGCATCCTCCCTATCACGGTGGCAGGAGCGAACCCGCCAACCCGCTGCGCCATTGCACCTCTCTCAGCATGCCACCTGGTGCAGTCGAAGAAAGTGTGTTCTGCATCATCATCCGTAATACTACAGTAAATGCAGTCGGGACCATCTGCCCTGCCCATCCGGTACAGGTATTTTCGAAAGTATCCGTGGCCCGAGAGGAATTGTGTCAGGAAGTAGTTAACTTCCCCAAATTTCCTCCGAATCCATACTTCCACGCAGGGAATGAGCCTTGCCGTCCACCTGCCGACCGTGTCCGCGGTCCACCTGTCCTGCCATCGCCGGACAGTTTGGGGTCTCAGACCAATAGCACCAACACCAGGGTCCTCCCCCCTCGAGTTCCAAGCCTCCCACCGCTCGCGCGCCAAGAGGTCTATGGGTATTTCCCCACATATCACCAGGACCGCAGCGCCCGAGACCGTGCGGTAAGCCGAAGCAACCCTAAGGGCCGCCGTCCGCTGTACCGCCTCGAGTACCCTGCGTTTGGTTCTCTCACCCAGTACATTTCCCCAAATCTCGCTCCCATGCAGCAAGATCGACTTCGTGACCGCCATAATCAGCCTCCTCTTGCTCTGTGTCGGGCCTCCGATATTCGCCATGAGTCTGCTCAGCATGCCAGTCATCTTCGCCGCCTTAGTCGCCAAATGCCGTATTTGGGCCCAGTAAGTCAGCCTACAGTCGAGTCTGATGCCCAAATACCTTATGGCACTCTGGGTAACCAGAGACACATCCCCTATCTGCATGCCGACATCGAGTGGTATGTGTGCCCGCGTCATCAACATCACCTCGGTCTTCTCCCCGGCCAATTCCAAGCCGTGGTCCTCAAGCCACATCCGGGTCCTAATTATGACCCGGTTCAGCTTCCCCTGGCGTCATCCATATCCCGCGCCAAGATCACCGCCGCTATATCATCCGCGTATCCCACGAGCTGAGCATCCTCGGGCATTTCCACCCCAAAGATCCCATCGTAGGTCAGATTCCATAGGTCCGGGCCCAGCACAGATCCCTGGGCCGCGCCGGACGTGATCGTCCTGCTCCTCCGCCCCGTCGGCGTATCGTACAACAGTACCCGATCGTCCAGATAACTACGGAGAATTCTATACAAGTATCCGGGAATACGAAACCTCCCCCGTAGCGCCTCTAGAACATCAGCCCATCGTAGGCTGTTGAAGGCATTCCGAACGTCGAGTGTTGCCAGGACAACTATGCGCTTCGGATAATAGCGCCTCTCGCTCTGAGCGCGCTCGAAGCACTCAACCACATCAGCAATCGCCCCGAGCGTTGACCTGCCAGGTCTGAAGCCATGCTGTCTATCCGACAGCCCACCAGCCATCCTCACGGCCTCCGCCAGCCTTCTTTGCAGTAGCTTCTCCAGCAGCTTGCCGGCACCATCCAACATACAAAGTGGCCGGTAAGCCGATGGCTGGGTCGGATCGCCCCTGCCCTTGCTAACAAGCACGAGCCGCTGTGTTTTCCAGCGTCTTGGGAAGACGCCCTGGACTAAACAAGCATCATATACCGGAAGCAATGCTTCCGGCCTGCTCTCAGCCAGGATCTTGAGCACCTCCGACGGTACCCCATCCGGGCCAGGGGCTTTCCCCGTCCTAAGAGCTCCGGCGGCGATCCTCAGCTCCTCCCCGGTAAAGGGCGGTGGAACCTCATCATCGTAGGGCCCACGTTCGCCAACCAGCGGAGGGTGTGTGGGGAACAGGCCCCCTACAATCGTATCGATCCGCGCGCCGTCCAATTGCACCCCAGTGCGGTTCGCGCCCAATTTTCCCGCCACGATCCTATAGCCGAGTCCCCATGGATCACGGTTCAGGTCGCTCCGAAGTTCCTCCCATTTCGCCCTCTTGCTCGACATAATCGCGCGACGCAACGCCCCGCGGGACCGCTTGTACTCTTGGGCCTCCAGTAGAGCCTCGCCGGCCCGCCTAGCCCTAGTATAGACCCTCCTATTGCGGAGGCAGTCACGCCTGAGTCCAGTAATCTCCGGGGTCCACCAGTACACAGGTCGCCTCCCCGCCCTTCGCGACGATCGGGGCATCGATGCGTCGCATCCACGGACAATGCGCCGCATCATAGCACCCGCCAGGGAGTCAGCGTCCCCCCACCGTCCAAACCCAGTATATTCCTCGAGTACCCTCCATCCTTCGATCATCCCAGACAGATTCTCGGATACCAAAGTGATGTCAGGAGTGGTGAACTCGCACCCCGGCCGCCTGAAGGTAGTCGCACCGCCAGCGTTCATGACTACCAGGCCCAACCTGGCCGCCATATCCAGGACGCACCTCCCCCTCGTGCTCGTCACCGGATCACCCCACTCCACAGCCCTGGCATTGAAATCACCGGCCACCACAAAGGGTCCGGCCATACCAGCCAGAGCGTCCTCGATAGCGGCCATCTTCGCCCTAAATCGCGCCACGTTATCGCTAGGAGTGAGGTAACAGCTCACCAGCACAAAACCGCCGATCCGAGCCCACGCATAGCCGCACCCGATCCCGTACCGCGCAACCGCGAGTTCACCGCCGCCAGGTAGCCAGAGTGCCGCCGTACCCGTTTCGTCCCCGAGCCAGAACCCCCGGTGCATCGGACCGTATTGTTCGCTGATAACAACCACGTCCGCGCCCCTATCGGCAACCATCTGCCATAGCAGAGCATCCGCCGTCCTGCTCCTGTGCATATTCGCCTGGAGCACCCTCATCTGCGGGATAGCGGGCAGCCCTTCGAGCCCGGCAGGTGGTCAGTCCTACCGCGCCCCGCCCCCGAGCACAGAACGCACTTGGGGACCGCTGTGCAGTCCCTCATCTTATGTCCTGCTCCTCCGCACCTTATGCACAGTTGCCTCCTGTCTGTCCCAGTACACCTTGCCTGGGTGTGTCCCGCTCCAAAGCATCGATAACACCTACCGACACTCTCGGACATCCGCATCGCAGCCCTGATCCAACCGACACGCACGTAGCCAATATCGATCAGTTTCGCGGCGCCCTCCACCGACAAAGTAACGTACGCCCGAACCTGTTCGCGCACGTCCGGTGCCGTCACCCTCACGCGTAGCTGCTCTTCGCGCCCGGCGAGCAGTCCACGGACCGCCATCTCTACCTCCTCCACGACCGTCAAGGAGTCAAGACCCCGCATCTCCACGGTCGCGCTCGGTCTTAATTCCGCGACCGACGCTGTCTCGCGGACAGCGTCCCTCAGACGCCGTACAAACTCCGGGTCAATCCTGTCGCCCCTCCCGAGTTCCAACAGGATGTCACCGGCCTGGTGACCCCTATTGCTTATAACGCATTTGATGCTTTTATTAGTTCATTTGCTATTCTAATCTGGAAGTGAATTACAAACATGTGTTTCTTCTTTTCGCTTGTGAATTTTAAGAACTTAATGGCATAATGTTGCCTATAGGGAACATTATAAAAAAAATATTCTATGCAAAATCTTTCAACATTTTTTTTCACTTTTATTATTATATTTTATTAACTTATCCGTTCTAAAACTGAATTGCACTTGTTACTGCAAAAAAAAAACTCTTTTTAGTGAAACTTTTTTTTACAAACGACTTTTAGCAACTTATTTTCAAAGGATGAGGACACTTCAACAAACTGATCGCAACTGGATATTTGCAAAGCTTAGTGTTTCAAATTGTGTGTGTTGGTGTTTAGTTGTCATGCTAAGAAACCCGTTATAAAATAAAATAAGATATGCGGCAGTTATTACCACAACTTTACAATGTTGCCTTTAGGCAATAGTGGCCCTAAAAGGGTCCATTGTTTATTTCAATTGCAACTCATTATATTTTATACTACTTTTGATTAAAATATATCTTTCCAAAATAAAAATCTAAAAGTATAGCTGGCTTATATGAATTTAAGTCATGAATAACAGAAAATTTGTATATGAATTTGGTGATCTAAACTGGACAAAACTAACAACTCCTTAAATGGAGTTCTGTCATACGATAAATTATCATGGCCAGTCATCACACAGTTTATAGAAATTTTTTTAAAATAATGTAACTCATCAACCCCTGAAGCAATTTCAGTGATTTTTTTCACTGTTGTATAAATCTGGAAAAGGAGCACAAGATATTCAGTGTTTGACAGTACTACTTCCTCTCTTACTAAGTTAACAATTAATAGCATATCTACAATCATTCCCTCTCACCAATAAGTAAACAAGAATGTGCCAGTTGTTGCGCTTAGGGGTTCATAGGTGGACTCATCCTTTAGCCAACTTTACAATTTATCCAATAGTGAAAAAATCATTAAAATCCTTCTAGTCGTTATCGAGTTACTGTTATAGCTGGTGTAAAATAATTAGAGACTACTGCGCCCTTCTCATGGGAAATACTGCAAATATGGAGAGGTTCTTAACAAAATGCAACAATTCCGGTATGACATTTTTTTAGATAAACGAATAATATTGATTAAAGTCAGTACCAGTAGTAGTAGTATATTTATTATTAAAATTCATACATTACATTTGTTATTGAATAATAATGTAATTAATGTAAGTTTTAAATAAGGCCATACATATTTTAATGTGTAAAATAGTATTCTGTAAATAAAACAAAAAAACTTAAAACGTGGAATTCTTGCGTTTTGTTATGCATGTTCTCATATATCGGAATACCATACCATGTATTCGGTTCGCAGTCAAATATGTTGCCGTTCTTCTTTTAAATTGTGAATTATCCTGGTCCCTGATCACGTAATGCACCATTTGGTAGACGGGCATGCACCTTGGGTTTGTAATCATGGCAAACGTTGAACACAAATTAACTTCACATAGTAGCAAATAACTTGGGTTAAGCCTTATGCAAAGAAAGTTGAACAGTGTATTTATTTGTGAGAAGGAAAATCGTTTCATATTTAGTATACATATGTATGTACCGCAATACTCTGGAAATGTAGGCAGATTTTCTCCTACAAAAATTTTATTACAATAAAAAGAATATCACTTTCTAAGTCTGAGTTTAGACGAGCGAACATTTGGAAGGGAAACATTGAGTTTGGTATCATATCACGTATGTGGAAGAGAGCGTCATTTTTATGTTCCGATCTCGCCTATACGTTTTGTTTACATTTTTTTTCTTATAAAAATAAGCAAATAAAATTATAATTCCAAATGTTTTTCTTCAAAATGTTCGCCTGTATAAACTCGAACTAATAGTATCAGATGTGACAGTACTATATACAAAGTATGTGTATGTGTAAATATGTGAAAATTTCTAATTTGTTAATCTGGGGGGTAGAAAAGTACACGAAAACTTTTTTAAATACCAAAACGAAAGATCCATTTCCCATCACTGGCAACAGCATCAGAAAAAAGCAATACTAAAACCGAACTTCGTACACACTTTTGTACGAACATTTAGGCTCGTGCATGGCTGTGAAAATTTTGTTTAGTCACACAAGAACAAATATACACTCTTATATGAGTATGTATGTATGTTCATTAGATGTAAGCAAGTACGAAACGGGCTCGTTATTTCGCTGGTTGCTTGACTGATTGACATGCAAACTTTTTAAAAACACAGAAAGAACCTGTTACGAAATGTACTATGGTATGTTGGTTGCAGTATAATGGGTATAAAAGCAGTAGGGGCTGGACTTAAATTGAAGGCGTTGAATTGAAGAACAAAACAACAACAGTAGCGCATAGTGTGGCAATGTATGTAAATTTGCGTGCATATGTGTATAGGAATATTGGCATGTGTAGGGACACCTACGCATGCTGTAGCCTTGAAGTGTGTGTAGAACTTCGGACTTGAAAAGAAAATGCTGAGGAAACGCAAAAATTGTATGATAAAAAAAGAAAATCTATTGTTAACGTATTTATTTCTAATTCAAAAGACACTAAGAGAACATGCAAAAAATCTACCAAAAATTCTTTGGGTAAGTTTTTACATTCTTTTGCTCTCCTCGCAAGATAAGAGAAAGTATTCTTATTAGCTTGAACTCGCCATGTACGGCGAATTCAGGCAAATTCAAATAAGTTTGGTTTATTCCATTTCGTCTCAGTTTGTTATTGTTTAGATTTAATGAGGCACACACACGCAAACACACCTACAAGTTACATATACGAGTTTTGCAGTTGAGCAAAACATACAAGTTTAGAAAATGTTTTTAAGAGCGTGAAAGCGTACTCTCGCGGTTTGTAAGTGTAGAAGACAAGGTGAGAGAAAATAAAGATTGTTATTAATAATTTTAGAATTACTGCATTTAAGTTTGAAATGCATAAACGTAGAATTACTAGCATGTAAAGTGATGCAATACAGTAGATTTGCGTAAATTTCCTACAGTTTCATTTAATTACACTGCGTTCCGTGAAAACTTCAGCACTTGAAAACGCCGAGACACTTTTAAATAACGATTCAAAAATTTAAATTTTTTTATATTTCTTTTTAATCAGTACCTCCTACCTTCGATTTAAATACTACCATAAAAATTTATTTATTTGCATCAATTAGTATTTGAGTGCACAGATGCTATTTTTGTTGGTTTTTTTTTTAATTTAAATTAATTTAATTACAGAATTGAAAGAAAGGAACCCAGAAGGAACCAGATATGAAAAGAAGAGCTTACTTCCTTAAAAAAAAGGAAGCCTTTGCACCTGGTAAATTTTCCTACTGCAATATATTTGACCTGTTTTTTAAAATTTCAACAATGCAAGAAAATTAAATGTCATATGGGTCTGAAGACTATTCGATAAAACAAATACTGTGGGAACAGTGTACTGAAAATAGTCGAGTTAAGTTAAGGTTGATGTCGCTACGATAATGTTTACGTTGTTTTGGAGTCCCTTCTTAAATCTACGTGCATTTACAGAAAGGCTTTTTTGTCGCAACAGTCCGGAGACTTTTTAATGTTAAATAGGGGTTGTCACAAATGTACATATTTAATTATTTAAAATTCGGCAACACCGTTTATAAAAACCACATGTACAAAACAACAAGAGAAACGGAAAGATTAAAATGTAAAGAAAAAATGTCGACTTGTCGTACCGATTTTCATTTCGTGCGACTTTGTCTACTGCGCACACATACAAACATGAGTCGCAAGGACATCGTTCTTAATGTAAGCAGCTTAAAACTGATTCCGTTAAAAACACGCGTGGCAACGATTTGCTTCTGTTTATTTGAAAACATAATTATATTTTCTATTTTTATTTTTCAGTTGTTTTTTATGGAGATTTTCGTTTGCTTGCTATTCGTATAGCTTAGAATTCTTTGTATTTTTACAAAAACCTAATCACAATAAGAAATCTAATCAAAATAAAACTTTTACATTATTTAAAAATATACATTCTCAACCATGGGAAAACTTCAGTCCCATATTTTTTAAGGCGCTAACTCGTCCAATATAAAGTAAGTCCATGATAATCCGTACCTCGCTTATCCGGATTTTTCAGCAATACGGACGTCTTTTTTCATTTCAATAATTAATATTTTATATCATTCGGTAATTGTTTTTTGACTGAAAAAAAAGTTTTTAAAATTTTTTCGGTAAACTGAAGATTTTGGTAATCCAGAATCGGGGTTGCAATCAGTTATCTGGATTATCAAGGACTGACAGTATTGCTCATTGTTATTTTAGGTTTAAAGGTAGAATTAGTCTCTACTTTCTGTTTTGTTAAAAATCAGCTGACTCTTTTTTGTTGATAGAAAACCCATACAATTCCTTTTTCTATTCCGTTCTGTTCTGTGGCACGTCAATCTGTGAAAATCAAACATTTTTTAAGTAATTCCAAGCGACAAATTGTGTAAAAAATTTGTTGAAAACTTTTGCTCTATTAAGTTACTCCTATTGTCTCTGTTGTACCAAAAAAGGAAGCAAGTGGCAACGAACAAAAAATATTAGTCTTTAAATCTTAAATCGATAGCTAATTATTTGTTCAGTTTTGTTTGACATATGCAACTTACATAATTTTTTACTTAGATTTTTGTTACAAAAGATTTGTGGCTTATCCAGATGAATGCGAAGAACTATTATTATTTATTTATTATTTTATTGGCGGTCTTACGCTCCATGCATGAGTAAGCGGAAGGAATAGTTACCATATAAATACATATATTTTTATTATTTATATTTTTATTATTTATTATTTATATATTATATATTTTGATTATATTTTTATCATTTGGTAACTTTTATAAGAAATGTTGGTTGCAATAAATTTTTGGTCGTGGCAACACTGTTCACAATTATAAATAAAAATTGCAGTCAAATTTAATTTTTTACAAAATTAACTAAATTAATTTCTTTTAGTGTAATTTTTTCTCAAACGAGTAACATTTTTTGATTGAAGAAAATTCTAAATGGCTCCAAAGTATATATTTTAGTGATATAATTTGGTTGAACAAAATCTATAAATGGGTTTTAAGTTGTTTAACTTTTATTGGTTGTTACTTTAAAGATACATAATCTACAATTCTTAAATGACAATACTTTAGAAAATTCCCCAAAATAAAATCTTGTAAAATAGAATAAACAAAACAAAAAGGAAACTTTAAAATTATATCCTTGGCATAGCAAGCAACTTTTTTAAAAAATAATGAAATTATCCATTTATTTTTTTTTAATCTTGAAGCCGGTACTGTTCAGTGACCACTCCGACATTGAAATCTTCCGACAACAACTGACACAAAGATGCATTAATGTAGATCAGAAAAATTCGAAAAGTTTTTATGACTTAGTCTAAAACTGGAGTCGAACCCAGGATTTTTTGGTATTGTGGTCAATGTGCAGACTACTTTAGCCATCGGATAAAGAAGCTCTTAAAAAACATTTGCTTTTATTTCGGGCATTTAAGGATTGTAATAAAAAACATTATATTAGTAGAAAAATAAATAAGTAATAAATGCACCTTCAGCAACTGAAAGAAATTCAATATCTGAAACGAAATTAATATTGTGGTTAATTTATTTATATGTATTTGAGAATATTGTGTTAAAACTTTTGTGCTTTGTCCTTTCGTGTTTAAGTTATTTTTCCTCTATTTGTCGGCAACAGCTAATAAGTAACTACCGGGAACGTAACTAATGAAATGTAGCAACAGAGCGGAACAGCAACAGAAAGTAAAGACTAATGAGGCCATAAGAGTAGCACCGGGAAATGTGTTTAAATTTCCTTTTAGATTGCAATTTGCTAAACAATATAAACGGATTTGCTTCAGCTCGGTAAATAAAGCAGCCTAATTTATGCTTAATTTTTTATATGTATGAATATCTGCATTATAAAATACGTACATATTTTTGATATAAATTATACGAGTACTACTTCTACTTCATAGTCCAAAAGCCAACGCTTTAAAAATTTTCTAATTAATTATTAAAACATACAGAAAAATCCCCTGCTCTTAATTAACGTAACACTTTGACTTTATTTCTTAACACCCATAACACCTCTCCAAAGCCTACATACGCTCCTTCACCAAACTTAATTTGTAACTCTTCGCCTCTTCAGCACCCTCCGTCATTATAATTGGTTTTTTTTTTATTTACTTCGAGTGCCAAATACAGCAGTTGCAATAATAACTGCGCTCTCATAATTTCTATGATTTTTTATTTAACTCGCATCGCTCCACACACTCTCACTTAATTTTGACCGAACAGCAGGCATTCTTAACGTTACGTCGTCGACTATCAAGCGACGTGCACGTTGACGATGGTGCTAGGTCACGAGTGAAATTGAAATAGTATGACTTCCAGACAAAGACTCATTTGATTTGCAATAAAAAAAACAAAAACAAAATTTCATCAAAATAAAAAGAGAACAGAGAACTTAAGCAAATGCACAAGTCATACTCGTATATCTCACCGTTTACTTGCGAATTTGTATGTATGGAATTAATTTGTATGGGATAAAAATGGGGAGATTTTTTGGTTTGTGTTTTGCAGAGAATTCACCTCTGAGAAGAATATGCAGCAAGAAAAAAGAGCGCTTAATTTTGTGACTCGTATAGTTCTGTGAGCTTGTCAACATTGTTTTTTTTTGTTGCTGGCTGCCACTTGTTCAATGAAAGAGCGTCGCGTGTGTATGGGTATTTGTTAAGAACAGGGATTATAAGAGACCAAATGCACCGATGTCTAACAGCAGCAACAATGACGAGTTTGGCGGCAACGTTGTTGAAATGCAAAAAAATTCCTTAACATGGAAAATTAAGTGCGCCGCACCAAACTTAACGTTTTTGTTTGTGACTTCGAAACAAAAGTTATCTTGTTGGTTGTTTGTTTGCCGGACTGGCTGACTGGATGGTTGTTGAAATTATTGGTGTGTTTGTTTGACTGCTAGTGAGCGCGTAAATATTTTGCTCTTTCAAGTGGTAGAGTATTTTGTGTTGCTTGCAATATTTCTTGGCCCTTCGACTGCGACAAAGACGACGACGTCAAATATTTTGAGAAAATGCATTCGCTGCATATGCCGCAAACTGAGCGTGTAAATACATTATATTCGCGCGAGTGTATGCGTTTGTATTCTTTTGCAACCGCTTTTCTTTGTTCTTATTCTTGTTGTAGTTATTTGTTTTTATTTCCAAGTTCTCAACGCCGTGTGCGTAGACGTCGTTGCGAATGTATGTTCCTGTTGGCGCGTTATGCATACAAAACATCTCACTAGGAGCCGTTGGGTAAACGATATTACACCTACACAAACACAGTTACTCGAAGTTCAATACTTTCGCCATTTAGGCATTGCTTTGTAGTTGTTATTGCATTTTCCAAGTTTGCCGTACGCAAAGAAGAAGTTTTTCTAATTCTTGTTGGTTGATTTTAGATTTAGGCATCTATTGTAACGTCGCATTCGACGCACTCGCGTCAAATTCGCCTACACAGTCACTATTACAGCAACAGCAACAGCAACATCGTTATCGTTATGAGCAACATCAGCAACAGCAAAAAACTTTTGTAGTTCCAAAATAAGAAACGGTGGCTGTTGCCGCCTGGAAAATGTTATTGTTGTCGAATTTTCCTTCATACACATGGTCTATCCAAGTGCGTTGAGAGTAATGGCAAGTGTGTGTGTGTGTGTTTTTGCTAAAATCGTGCAAAATCAAAAAGAACTCTGGCTAAATACAAGTTGTGTTCAAGTGCAGTGAAACTACAAGCACAAGAATTTCGTTTGGCAGTTACAGCAGAAGAAGAAGAACAAGAAGGACAGCAAAAACAACAGCATGAAGAGTTATAGAAAACTAAAAATGCTTAGTAAAGTGCGCCTTCTCGAGGTCGGACTTGTCTCGTCGATTTAGTTTTAGTTTTAGTTTTAGTCAGCACCACATCATCATCATCGTCGTATTGCAAAAATATTGGTGCTTAATAGTTGCTGTTGTTGTTGTTGTTGTTTTCGTTTTCTTTTCTGTTTGTTGCCCGTTGTATGTGCTTCAGTTTTCCCCGTACACACACACACACACACACAGCCAAATATACAAACGCAAAGGCACACTTGTGCATACACAATACAACAATTTCAAGTTTGTTTTGAGTTTTCCGTATTAAAATGTGCGAAACAATTTCAGTCTAAATCAGACGGTCGTGCTGAGAAGACTTTTTACGTTCAACATACAATTTCTATATACGAAAATCCATTGAGATTGTTTTCCCAGAATCATTCACTTGGATTGTCGTATGTTTTTTTTTCTTTGTCGCAAATGTTCTTGCCACACTTTAAATGTTTTATTGCTGATGTTTGTTGGTTGCTGTTCCGGCTGTTGTTGTTCTCTTGTTGTAGTTGGCGGTTGCGTTAACTATGCGATTGTAGTAGTTTAAGATTTGCAATTACAAGCGAGCGTAAGTGAGTGACTGAGTGAGTTAGCAACTTAGTGTGTGCGTGTGTGTGTGTATGTATATACATATGTGTGTGCGTGCGTGTCATTCACAGTGAAATAACAGTCGCTGATAGGGAGATTAAAGTCGCTTGTCGTGCTCGTACTCGTGCTCGTGTTCGTATTCGTATTCGTGCTCACTCACACAACTAACGAGAAAAAGACATTTAACGTTTCTTTGATCTATACGTACCAGCAGCCACATGCCTTCAATAACAACAACTACAACAACAACAACAAATTAAAATACTTAATAACAAACTATGTTGCGTCTTATGAAGCGTTGGCAGCACAATAACGGCAGAATAAGAAAAAATTAAGAGCGCAAGTTTTCGTGTTCATTAACGTCGTTTCGCTAATTTCTGTTTATGACAAATTCGCGCGTGTTGTAAAAAAACAATCAAATAGAATTCTTTACTTCCGGTGGTACAGAAAAAAAAACGAAAACAGAATTTAAAAAATGAGACCACTATGCGTAATTAAATTAATAGCCGTGCAAAAGGAATGCGCTAAAGCCCCGTAAACTAATTAATTAAGCGACTAAAATCAACGTTATAATCAATAAGTTTGCCAAAGCATGGATTCCAGTAATCCGGCAATAGGCTCCCAAGCGACAACGGCTGCCGACAGTATGGTAGATTCCGTATTGCGAGATAAGCAACAAGCCATAAAATCAAGTCCGCCCAGACCTTCATCCAGATCCTCCTCCGTTTTGCCGAGTATTTTTGCGTCCTTCGCCAAGAGCCCTCCAGCTTCAGCGGGTAATAAAAAGTCGTCACCCGAAAGAGTAGAAGGCAGCCCACTCGGTAAACGTAGTCCCAACATCGAAACATGTTTAAAATCACCCACAGCACAATCGGATAGTTGCCCTTCGACACCCATATGCGGCGAGCCACCATACTCCCCCCAATCGGATGATCGTTCATCTTGTGGCTCTACATCTGCCACAGCACCCCAACAGTTTTGTCTGCGTTGGAACAACTACCAAAGCAATCTTACCAGTGTCTTTGATCAGCTACTACAGAACGAATGCTTCGTTGATGTCACCTTAGCATGTGACGGTCGTTCCATTAAAGCCCACAAAATGGTCTTGTCTGCCTGTTCACCGTACTTTCAAACACTCTTCTCTACCACACCCTGCCAACATCCCATTGTCATAATGCGTGATGTCAACTGGTTCGAACTTAAATCAATAGTGGATTTTATGTACAAGGGAGAAATTAATGTGAGTCAAGAGCAAATAGGTCCTCTATTGAGGATAGCGGAAATGTTGAAAGTACGGGGTTTGGCCGATGTAAGCAACAGCCATTTAAGTTCACGACAGGAACAACAAACAAACGAAAAAGAATCCTACTGCACACAGACAGTAATGGAGTCGCCGAAACACATTGAAAATCTCAGCTCTCCAGCAATGAAAGGATCTCCTAGCCGTCGCCTTTCGGATACTGATACTGAACGCTGCTCTCAACATGAACGGGACACTGCGGCGGCTTTAGCTGAAACGGACAAACACTGGAATATAAGTGGTTCAGCTAAAACTAGCGAAAGCTCCAATTTAGAATTAAGACTCTCGCCCTTGGCGCAACAGCAGCAGCAACATTCAATGGGGAGAAATGTAAGAAAGCGTAGATGGCCGTCCGCTGATGCAATATTTAATCCGCCCGAAAGCCCCTTAAGCAGTCTAATTGCTGCCGAGAGAGCCGAACTGGAGAGAGAACGTGAAAGATCACGTGAAAGAGAGCGTGAGAAAGCCCGAGAAGTTACATTATTTACACCACCTATACCCGTCACTACTTGTTCTTCTGGCAACAGCTCTAGCGGAATGAATGCCTCCGTATTGGAACCCAGCGTTCATATGGATATAACATCACCTTCGCCCACACCCACGTTATTACCACCCACCAGGACACCATCGGGCATGCTCACGCCCTCACCTCATTTGCAGATCTCACATCACCATACACATTCATCACATCAGTCACATCGCTCTTCACCTGCCTCGTCTGTTACTTCAACGCACCCGTCCAGCATTTTAAGTCGACCTCTCACACCTTCACCGGCTAATGTCAGTCAGACAGTAGCCAGTAGCCGCTTGGAGGCAAGTGCGATAACTGGTGACCCTCATCGATTTCCTTTGGGTCCAGCCCAAGCGGCCGTTATGGCAGCTGCCGCACAAATGGACATGGGACCAACTGCGGCAATGGGCCTGAGGCCGCATTCATCTTCAGCGACTGGCATTGCTGCAGGTGCTGGTCATCACACATCGTCGCTGGTAGATGATCTAGAAATTAAGCCGGGCATAGCGGAAATGATACGAGAAGAAGAACGGGTGAGTAAGTCACTTTAGATCACGCGATTTACACGAAGACTTTCTTTACTTACCTTTTAAGTAAGAACGTTTATTCCGACTGACTAGGCAGTCATGAAATTTAAGCAAAATTTACAAGAATATACAAGTTTGAGGACCATTTCGCTCAAATATGGAATCGCCCACGTACTGTGCAACACGTAGTTCAAGGGATAATGTAAATATCTTCTGAAATTGAATGTAATAGAATTTTAAAATAAATAAATATTTTTAGTATTAAACGTATGCGATTCCAAATTGCGCCAAAATTGTCAGATTTGGTCAATAATTATGCAGTAACTCATTTTTTCTTTAATTTAATTGCTCGTACGAACACTTTCGTCATGCCGTTTTATTTCGACGTACCTAAAAGCAAGATCGAGCGCACATACGCACTATTTTGTCGATATTTTCATGAAAATTTTGTATAAATGCGACTAAACGTTTAATTTCCTTGAGATATGCATGCATGAACTTGCAGACCTGTGACGATATAGCTAGCCAATTCTGAATATCTCTTGCAGTAACTGACTTGTTGCACGGTCTCATTGAAACATCGAATTAGGCAAATCAATATCATCAAATTTCCGTATAAAGAAGTGTGTTATCATGCTACGAATAGAGCAAGCTTGATTTCCGTAATTTTCAAAAAAAAATATGACCCTTCAGTCCAAAATCGGCACCACACAGTGACAAGTTGTGGTTACGTTTTTTTCTCGGCAGTCATTTGAACCACAAATAAGACTATTTTGACATGGAGATGAAAATGTACTTGTGGTTCAAAATCTCATACCAACCATAATATATATTAAATTTTTCGAACCACGCCTCTAAACTTTTACAATCGCGCTGTTCAAAATTGAGCGTTATATGTTTTGACAGAGCAACATGTCCAATGTATCTGGCAGCATATTTATAAACGTGGGTGGCGATGGTCGAAGTAGTCTGCTCGTTGACTACAAAACGAAAAATTTTCCTGGGTTCAACCCCACTTTCAGACTCATAAAAACATCTCGCATTTTTTCTGATGTGCATTTGTGTGGCTTTGTGTCACTTGTCAACGGAAGGTTTCAGTGGCGAAGGCTTAGTCACTGGTCACTGAACAGTAACGGCTTCAGCTGTATAGAATCCATAGGAATATCAGAACGCCCTCCTTTGCCGGTATTGTGTAGCACTGGCGAAGTAAAATAATTACTAAAAAATGGTTACTAAAAACGAAGCTTCAAAACTTAATATGTGTCCTTGACACCAGAGACGCTACAACACTACTGTAAAAACAAATAACGTGCAAAACAAAGTGTTGTAAAATAGTGAAGCTTCACCTCCGATCATTTCTCCTATTATCGCTTTCCTCTAGTTCCAGCACAATGCACTGCTTGTGTAGGGGTCATCTCCTGAGTACTGGACCAAGATAAAAAAAAAAAAAAAACTGTGGAATTCATGAACTAAAATTATTTCATATGAAAAATAGTCGCAACAATAATTTTTTTATTGAGAATTGAATTTAAAATATGTTGAAATGATGAGGTTGAGATCAGGATTTTCTAAACAACGTTAAAAAAAATAATTATTTTTTGTAAGCCTTGTTTATGACTAAAGCTATGTTCACACGTTTGTCTGATTTTACAATATTGTAGGATATGGCAATATGGTGGCAATGCTATATTAAGCATATGTGACAATAACAAATAACTGTACAATGTGTGGCAATTACGTGTCAATGGAAATGAAAGGTGTTCTCACAATTGTCAGAGATGTGACAATATTATTGTCATACAATGCACGAACAATACAATTTGTGACAATGTTGCCACACAAAAATTGTGATTTCACACGGTCATTTAACATTTTATTGCAATTTTTCTGTCAATATTGTACTATATGACAATCGTGTGTACATACCTTAACTGACCAAAAGCTTATCATTTTAACACATTTGAAATTAAAAAAAAATTAAAAAAATCAGAAATCACACTAGAATTGAATTTGGAAATATGTTTAGCAGTTTTAGCATTTCTTTTTTGATTCATAAAATTACTTAAAAAATTTAAATAATTAATACCAAGTTTTGTCTCATTGTATAAAGAAAAATTCATAAAATCATTACTAAATTGACAAAATTTAATACTTTTCAGTAGATAATACGTGGAAAGAAATCAACGATACCATAATTTTTATTTCCCCTTACGAAATAGAAAATATTCAAAGTCAGTGAAGCTACATAACTGAAAAGATATGGGATACGAAAGAGAATACAGCCGAATTCGGAACAATTTTAAAAACTCCATTAATGAAAAACCTTTTAAATAGTTGTCATGGTTTGTATTGTCTCTTTTAGTTTGGCCTTTCTTAAACGCAGTTAATTGGGATTAATTAAATGAAAACTCAACTTTATGCTTCTAAAAAGACGTAAAAATTGTATGTAACAAAAGTAACAAATTTTCAAATATACTCGTATGTATATTATGTGTGGAAAATATAATAAAAACTAAGTGATGGAAAATTTTAAAATACTCGTACTATGTGCAGATATTTATTATATATTTGTAATTATATGTATTAATAAAAACTAATGCACTTTTTTTTAAACTGTGGAACATTTTAGCACTTATTTTTTTTTGGCGATTTAACACTTTTCTTCTGTCTTCTTCTGGCAACGCTGGAGAACTCTGCGTGACAGAACTTTTTTCGCGGCAAAGGACCCATTACTTGGTTTTTCGTTTACCTATCTTTTGTCCTTTTTAAAGGACTTAAAATTTCTTTAGGATGCTTTTTTTAAATTTTTTTTTTTCGTATCAGGATCTAATAGTTGTTTAAGTACTATTGTTACCAAAATATGGAAATCTAAAAAAATATTTACTTTAGGTCGCCTGAACAAAAACATAAAAAAATATCCTTCCATATCCTTGAAAGTTTCCACAAACAAATTTTCTTTTAAATTGTACGTTTGTAGCCGTAACCTAATCTAACCTAAGAGAACTACATAAGACTTTGGAATGTTATGATTCTATCTCTGCCAGTTCGATAACTATGGCGTTCTTTCTTTTTTTTCATCTTGGACCAGCACTCAGGTGACGACCCTTGCACATGCGATGCATTGTGCTGGAACTAGAGAAAAGGGATAGTTAGAGAAATACAGGAGGTCGCCCTCTGTGACAACTCTGCTTTTGTACGTTCTTTCTTTTTTTTTATAGCTTCTAGTAGCTTTGTTCTAGTAGCCATTTTTTAGTAATTATTTTACTTCGCCGGTGCTACACAATACCGACGAAAGAGTGCTTGGTTACAGCTGATCAGTGACTATGCAATCGCCACCGAAACCTTCCGGCAGCAACTGATACAAAGACACACTAATGTACATCAGAAAAAATTCGAGAAATTTTTATCAGTCTGCAACTGGGATCTACATGGGTGTTAATAGTTTACTAAAAATACATGTTTTGGACAGACATCCAGAAAATTTAATTTCAGTGAAAAGGATAGAGAAATCTTAAATCGGGATATTTTAATACATTTTTTTTTGTATAAAGCGAATGAATACCTACTACTACGTTTTAACTTTTATATGAAAGTAGTAGTAATAGAGATAGCAGCTGGTAGGAAGGGAGATACAGATGAAAGCTACATTATTTTTATATCACTGCTTTTTCACATTTTTTTTTATCTGGGACCAGCATCGCAGGAGATGACCCCTACTCATGCGATGCATTGTGCTGGAACTATGGGAAAGGGATAATTAGAGAAACGACAGGAGGTGAAGCTTAATTAATTATTTTACAGCTCTGATTTTGCACGTTCTCTGGTTATAGCAGTGTTGAAGCTTCGGTTTAGTAGCCATTTTTATTATTATTTTACTTCGCCGGTGCTACACAATACCGACGAAGGCGGGCATTCTGATGTGATAGTGGATTGCTATCAGCTGAAGCCGGTATTGTTCAGTGACCAGTGACTATGCCTTCGCCACTGAAACCTTTCGACAGCTTTGGAAAATATTTAATTTTCGCCTGTCAAATGGGAGTTGCGTCATTTTGTTTTAGAATTTACTTCATTTTTTTCTCCTTAGTTATTTTATATTTTTGGGAGTTATTTAATTTATGTCACTGATGGTATATATTAGTCACCCATGGTATAACGAGCACCGTCTTCGCTAACTACAGTTCTTCTGAAAAAGCCGACCTTTGGCCGGTTTTATACACTTTCTCCTCCGTGGTATAACAAAGGCCGGCTATGCAAAGAAACAAAAGACTCTTGCCTTTCAATCTCGCCACGTAGAGCAGCTTTAGTTAGCGACGAAGGAAGGAGTTGAAGTAGGTAGGAGGGTAAAGGTTTTGAGCCCGTCTACGGAACACATTTTTAGTAGAGAGCGTCTTTGTATTTTATTTGTCACACTATGGAATTCAATCTAAATTGCATATTTAAAATATTATTACAAATTCACATTTTTTACAATAAAAAAAAATTATATATTCAAAAATATCTTTTTGATTTGAACAAAACTGGTCTTGTTTTACTCGTTACTAAAAATGACTTTTAAAAAAATTTTTAAAAAATAGAATTTCTAAAAAAGTGTTACCAGAAAAAATTAAAAAAACTTTAAAAAATTAAAATTTTCCAAAAAATAGTATTTATTTATTGACAACTTTCGATCTTGGGCGTGTAATTCTAAAAATGAAAAAGCAACCTGCTCAAGTCGGCCTATAATCGGCACTAAATCATTTCAAAAGTATATTCTCACCGTCACACAGTGTTATTATTCCAAATAACTACTTCTATTGTTTACAGTTTAAACTACGGTTTAAAAAGATTCCCAAAAGTCTATTTAAGAATACCAATTTTAAAATAATGATAATTTATAGTGGACAAGTGGCTGAAAATAATCAAAAAAAATTTATCAGCACGATCCAATGATTCCCTCTTAAAAGAACGTTATATACTTGGATGTACATTTTCAGTTCATTCAGTTTGTTCGTTCTCGGGCCAGTCTCTATCACTTGATCACAAGTTGCCTAACTACTTCTCAATGAGTTCTTTTCACACAAGAAAATTAATTATTCTTTTATTAAACAAATACCTAAAATTGGTAAAACTAATAACATCCTTAGTTCTCCACTTTAATTATCGTTAGTCATTGTTACTTAAAGACGGCTTAATGTTCTTTGTTTTTTGATCACGTGTGACCATCAGAGTTTCTATTTTGTAATCAAACTTCCTTCTGTGACACTCCATCAGTCTACAAAGTGGAAGATACTGTAATTTGTTAAACGTGCTGCACAAACCACAATCTAGTGCAACAAGACATTTTTGTTGTCACCGCTGAGTCATGCCGCAGCAACACCTGTTATTGAAAAATGAAAAAAAATGTGCTAAAATGTGTGCTTCTTGACATATTTTTCAAGATCAGCGCTAAAACTTACAACTGTTTCACTTGCTTTGAATTCTTGAAAATTGTTGGCTTGACATTTCTTTACCAAGAGGCTGTTGGACACCAATGTGCGAACACAAACTTAACTGCCATCAGAATTATTTATTTGACAACACAATTTTCACCATAAATGCAATACCATAAAAGTATTTACATACAAATTAATTAATTTCTTTCCATATTTTTATATTAAAATATTTTACAAAAATATGCTGACTGTAAACCAGCAAAAAAGAAAACGAAAAAATCTTAAGCTGGTTCACTGAACTGTTAAAGACACGCCGAAAAAATAAAGGAAATAAGAAATAAATAAAAAAACACACACACACAATAATATTTATTATATGTAGATATTTTTAAAACTTATTTATTATATAAATGTAGATGCATTAATTTTGTTAAGAGAAAATAACACAGTCAATATAAAAATGCAATTAATCAAAACCTAAAAGACATGCGGCGTATAAATCCCTTTACTTATGCACACACACACATACGGCCATGCATACTACCTACCTGACCATAACATTCGATAATATGGCCTTCGAACGTTTCGCAAGCATTACTCGAGAGCGTTAAATCAAGGACTATAAATAGTACGTTCGAAATTTTTTAAATTACGAAGAGGTGCTTTGAAGTAACAGGAGGGAAAGCAAAAATTTTCATATGCACTTGTTAACTCAGAGAATTATTGACAGAAAAACCAATACACTCAGAACCATACGCATGAAAATTTTGCATCTTAAAAAAGGTCCATTCTTAGACCGTTCCAGATATTATATACATATTTTTAAGAAATCCTAACAACAGTTGCCATAACCGCCAAAAAGGCGTAAGTGAGAAAAACAAAATTTTACAGCGAAAGTTTTTTTCTTTACATTTTTGCATACATAGTCTGTACATATGTACGTACATCCGTACATTGTTTTGGCAGTAAAATCGTAACGGTAAACTTTACGGCTCTGATATTCAGCGAAATAACTCCATGGTGAAATAACTCACAATGAAATAAATCCCAAAGAAAATGAAATAGTAACCGAACCGAAAATAAAATTAATCACATTTTTTGGGAGTTATTCCATTATGAAATAAGGCGCAAAAAGAAAGAAAGAACAGTTAATAAGAAATTAAATCAAAATGTTACAAAAGTGCACTAGGTAAATATAAAATTTATTTAACGAAAAATATAACAATATAACAAACAAAAGCTATGCTAACAAAAGTTTTCTTCATAGCCGCCCTTCCTTCGGGCTCAAGAATTTTCTCCTCTATGGGATAACGATTTCCGGTTTCGCCAACAAAAGCTTCTGGCCCCCTATCAAATTTTCTTCAAATTTGATGAAGCGCCCTTAAACTAGATTAAAGAGAAAAATTTTAAGAAATTGCAAATAAGTCATAAAGAAAAAACTAAAAAAAAAAATTAATTAAATAACTCCCAAAGCTAACGAAATAAGACCTAAAAAAATGAAATGATATAACTCCCATATGAAATTCTTTTGGAACTTATTTCATTTGGCAGTAATTACATTATGAAATAAATCCTAGGCAAAAAATTTAAATGATTCCCAAAAAAAGAATAAATTAAATCCCAAAGCTGTGGAAGTTATTTCATAATGATCATATGGTTATATGCTATAATATATATAATTATGAATTATATTTTATAATTTTCTGTAATATAAAAATGCTAAACAATTCATAGTTGCATATGCTGCAGAATTGTACAATAAAAGAACACACATTTTCTGAAAGTAAACTTTGCGTGTTTTGAAGCAAACCAAAGTTTCAAAGAAATTTTTAAAGACTTTGCATATATGTATATTGTACAGGGTGGCACAGAATGAGCTATATGGTTTAAATGGTTTATAACTTTTTTTATTTATGCGATTATTATAATTTAAAAAAAAAAAATTTTTTTGCAATTAGCTTAGAAAAATGATATCCTGTAGTGATGTCCGTTTTCGCAAAATTTCGGGTATAATGGCCATGATTTCATGGCCATGGTTTATTCACGTACACTCTTTCTATAAAATATCGCCAAAGGAAACTGCCAGGAGCTGTTAAATATGGTGAACGCGGATGCTAGTGAAAATCGCTTGTGCGCGAAATAATGCGTTCGCCGGATATGTCCCTTAACAAAGCCATTGAGGCACCTGCAGTATGTGCTGTGTTCGATCGTGCAATGATTCATAATTAATTCCCCAATTTTTCTTCCCAAATTACTGAAAAATAACATACTGTACATATGTATATAACTGTTCGAGCCATAACCGTGGTGGCGTGCAATAACTCCGAGGTAAAATAAGTCTTAAGGAAAGAATTAAATAAGTCGCAAAAAATTTATCATACAAAAAAAAAAGAAGTATTCCCTTCAGTAATTTTTGAGGCATTAATGTTTAAAACTCTAAGCAATTTTATATTTAAGCGGTTCTGACATTCAACATTAATATGTATGTTCTGTTGCATAAAAAGTATCCGTTGTTTATGTTTTATTTATACGAAAATATAAATAAAATAATTTTTTTAGTGGTTTAAATCAATTGCTTTTACGGAACTTGGAGTCTCTGTTTGCTGCTGAAATGTATTTTGTTATTCTCAAATAGTTTTTGCGTAATTTTTATATAAATATGTGAAATTTCATAGCTTTCTCAAAAGCTTGCTACTGATGACTTGTCACTAGCAGCATATGTAGGCGAGCATATGAACACAACTATTAACCTCAGCTAACATTTATCAAAGAAAAAATTTCATTGTTATGCTTTTAGTTTCAAGACATTTTCGAAAATATTTTGTTCTAAATTTTCTATTATTAATTAGGGAATATTTTTATGTCTAAAACCTGGTCAATTGGGTACAAACCAACATTGATATAAAAACTGTGCATGAAAACAGGCATTCTGACAGCCAAATCGACCAAACGACCTGACACTTATCTCTTTTTATCTGCATTTAAAATTTATACAAAAAATAATAAAAATAAACAAAAATAAAACTACAAGACAATACCCACTCACACTTAAACATTCACCAGCCAGTACTATATTATAAATTGACTCTTTTACATTTAAATCTCTTAAATGAATGTTGTTGTTGCTGTTATTGTTGTCGGCTCCATTGCTTCACTGATGTCTTTTATTAGTTTATAAGTGAGTGTGGCCGTGTGTTTATATATAAATACAGTTTGTAAAAAAAATGTTTTCAAAACTTAGAAAAATTAAAAAGTTTAAGAGAAACTCTTATTTTCAATTGAAGATGTTTATAAACACTTTGCACAAAAAAAAAACAAAATTAATTTAAATAACAAAATAATAATCGTAACTTAAAAAATACTTCCAGTTTCTACGCTGTAAAATAAATGTTTTCAAAATTGTGTTAAATTTAATTAAATTTATTCTAAATGGTAAAAAAAAAGATTTCAGGGTGCTAATACGTGGTGTGCCCTCCTTTAGCTTTAATTATAACTTCTAAGCGTCTAGACATTGAATGGATAAGCTTTGGTATATCATAATTTTCAGGTATTTTTTCCCATTCTTCTTTAATAAATGTTATTTGTTTTATGGTGACCTTTTTCCGACTTTTTTCTTTGGGTGGACCCATGAATTTTCTATAGGGTTTAAGTCTGGGCTTTGTGCTGGGCTATCGATCACTTTTGTACAATTATATAACAACCAGGATCTACAAATATATGCCTTATGCTTCGGGGCATTATCCTGCTAAAATTTATACTTGAACTTTTCTGGGTCAACAAAACCGAATTTCCGAGCACTTGCACTCAATTGCTTTTTTAAAATGTTTAGATAGACTTCCTTGGTCATTATATCCACTAATATTCTTATTTCGCCAACACCCTTGCTCGAAATACAACCCCACACCATAACGGATAGTTTACCGAACTTTACAGTACTTTACCCGTCAGGGGTTTTCGCCAAACTTTTTGAGGTCCATCATGGTAGTAAAGCATCACTTTCGTTTCGTCACAAAAAATAACATCATCCCAGTGCTCCGGAGGAAAAGAAATGTGTTCAATGGCAAACTTATACCTTTTTTCAATGTTTACCGCGGATAGCAAAGGTTTTTTCCTCGCAACTCTTGAAGAGTATTTATGGTTTTGTAGCACATTTCTAATAGTCTGAGAGCGATACTTACTCCACATTCATTACTGATGTTAAGTGCAATTCCTCTAGTGGATTCTCATCAATCATTTTCAAAATTTTCTTTTCAATTCGCCGAGTTACTTTTTTTGGTCTGCCTGGTGTTTCTTTTGGTTCCAGTCTACCTTCTTTTTCAGCACGGTTAATAACATTATATACCGTCCTTAGGTTAAGAGAGAACATTTTAGCAATTTCTCTGTGAGATTTTCCTTTATAGTAATTAAAATACACCAGTTGGGTAATGTCTTTGTTCAGTCGCTTTCCTGGCATAGTTTATATATAATTGGGTAATCATTTGTTTATTCTATGAGCTTAATTTAATGAATAAAAGACAACTGCTACTCTTAGCGTCCGTATAAAACTATTATACGCAATACATATGCAAAAAACGAACGGTTCTTTCTTGTCTTTGCATTTTTGAAAACATTTTTTTTACACTGTTTAAAGTATGCAAAATTATTTTGTAGCGGTGTTGTTGTAATATGTTCATAAATTTATCAAAGTTTCGACGCCTGCTTGTCGACAACATACAAAACAACAGCTGTAAAAAAAAATTCACAAATATACTGATATTGTTGTTGTAAATATTTATTTAAATTTAAATTCTTAAAAAATTTTTGTTTTGAAAACATTTTTTTTACAAACTGTATATTTATTATTGTATTTATCTACAAACACACACTTAAGGAATAAAATTCATCTGTCAATATTTTTTTTTACTTCTTCCTTTTTCCAAATACCTTTCTTCTTTCTCTTCTTGCATGACGAAGCTTTAATTTACAAACAAATTAAAATAACGCAGTCACAAAATAAAATATTATTTAACTTTAGCAAAACTGCATATTTTGGGGTAAAAACATTCAGGCCTGCTGTTGGCTGAGTAGTTAGCGTGTTTACTCTGCGACCAGAACCTGAGTTCGATTACCGGCCGGGTGAAGATAAACATTTTTTCTGATTTTTCTGTGCTATAGCACATTATCGGCGAAGTTAAATAATCACCCCTATTTTGCATTTCGATTCGAATCGAAATTTTTTCCGTTTGGCTACTTTGGTATTCTGTGTTCTGTTCCCCGTGCCTTTTCGGTTTCCTTTTCGATTGTATGTATTCTGCATTACGATCGTAGCTACGTTTTTGCACGTTGTTTATTCAGTAACGGAAAATTTTTTGATTCTGTTTTTGTTGTTAAAGTGTCCAATTAAAAAATTGTAAAAATAAAATGCTATAAATTTATTTTATTATTTATTATTTTTTTTTTTTTTCAAATTTATTATTTAATTTAATGCTGGCGAAAAACAATACACTTGAACAATATGAAAAGCTGCCGATTTTAATGTGTTTAACTTATAATTAAACGCGGCGAAAGTGTTTTTTTTTAATCTATAACTAAACTTATTGAAAACGCATATCTTACAATTTATTAGTCCTCCAATGGATTGCAACTGTCATTCATTTTTCATGGTATGTTTTAGTTTGCATAGTTTTCTTTATATAACTGTTCGTTTTTCAGTTTGTTTTTTTTTTCTTGTGTTGGAGGAAATATAGAATAGAATTATTATTACATACACGGTGGCCCATAAGTAATCACCCGCGGCATAAGTAATCACCCGATATCTTTTTTATTTAATAAAAACATTTAGATCTGCATGTATGGGCATCAACTCTGGCGGCGGTCACTTAGCCCATATCATAAGGAGTGCCAAAATTTGTCTTAAAAAAGAAATTACAGCAAAAGAACATCGGGTGGTTACTTATGCTCCGGGTGATTACTTTTAGCCCACCCTGTATATTCGTTCTTATAAATATAACCCTTAAATAAGTTTCAACAATTAATGGGATGTGACAACCTTTTCACCTTGAAGTAATAAGACCACCGCCTTTCAATTCTTTACTCTGCATTCTGGAGCAAGTTATTCTCCTGTTCCAACAACAATGCAGCTGCTATATATTCTATTTCTTCTCGAAACCAAATTAAACTACAGGATTCTTCACACAGAAATATTTCGGACACAAATAGCTCTTAATTATGTTTCAGCTTTTTTTGTCTTTCCGTAATTAATGTGTTTATTTAATAAACTTTTTCACAGTAATGAAGCTTTATTTATTTTATTTATCACATGCGCAGCGATAGGATTCCTCGCACTGCAATATTTTGGCCAGAAATACCTTAACTGCACTTAACTGATGTGTTTTTTTAAATTTTGTTTTTGTTTTAATTTATAGAGACCGATTTACACTTATAATGTCAAAAATGTATTTCAATAATCCCAGAAAGCCAGATCGATGTTCAAAAGTGTACTTCATTGAAGAGTTAGTATCCTGTGTAAAGAAAACATTCCCTAGTGTCAGAACAGACTCGATCTTTCAAGCTATTGATGAATCAATGGCAAAATTTAAGGGTCGATCATCGTTAAAACAATACCAACCACTAAAACCAATAAAGCTATGTATTAAGCTTTGGTTAAGATGTGATCCAAAAACAGGATTCGTATATGATCTAAATATTTTTAGCGGAAAAGAAGAGAGTACAGCAGTATCTGAATCCAGCTTAGAAGAACGAGTTGTGGAAAAACTCTGTAGCACTATAGTAGCAAAGACGTTATGATAAGTTTCGACAGATTTTTTACCAGCACACGTATATTTAATTTCATTGATTTTGCAGCAGTCGGAACTGTGATTAAAACTCGAAATAACGTTCCCAAGTTCATTGGAAATTTATGTAGAAATGAAAGTGAGTTTATGGTAAATTCTCTGGTATCGATTGCTTGCTGGTAGATAGACTTAAAGGAAGTAATAGTTCTGTCTAATTGTCACACTGCAGCCACAAGTAAGACTTTACGCAAGCAAAAAATGGAAAGAAAATTGTCGTTGATTGCCCCGATGTTATTATATCATACGTTGGAATAATGTGTAGAGTAGATAGTGCTGATCAAAAAGTTAGTGTATATGATTTGGATCGAAAATCTTCTAAATGGTAGAAAAATGTGTTTTTAAAAATATTAATGATGGCAGTAGTAAATGCTTGGACAGTTCATCAGGAAGTAAATCATAGAAAGACAGAATTGATAAGTTTTTTAATTCCAATAGCAGCAGACATTATAGAAACAGGCAGAAGGCAGAAGAAAATTTCAAAAAGAGTTTCTTACGGACGTCGGTCAAAACGTAAACGAAATCTTATTAACATTGGAGATCATATGCCCATTCCGTCAGAAAAAAGATCACGCTGCGTACGATGCAGCCCCATGAAAAAAGAGAAAAGAGAAAAGAACTAAAATTATATGTTCAAACTGCATAGTAGCACTATATATTGATTGTTTTACTCCCTATCATAATTAATATACACATATGAATGCATTATATGAAATTTTGAAATGAAATACATTCTTCTGAATGAAATTTGCTATTATTATTTTTTTTTTTGATGTACAGTACCCAGAATGATATGAATAAAATGAATTATAAATCAAATTTAATTTTTTTTTTGCCATTAATTGAAATAATTCTTTGACGAATTTTTGTATGTTTTCATTACTAATGGGACAAATTGTCCCATTTGCAGCACAAATCCGGTTGGGATAATTGACGCAAACATACTATTGCGATAATATATCCCAAAATAATTCAAGGTCATATGGAAAAACCAATAATGCAGAACATCATCAAAATTTATGCCTTTTTAATACTATATGCAAAAAGATTTTTCGTTTATATATCTGTTACGTTAAAAAAACTCGTACCGAAAGGGTTATGCAAACGAACGAATTCGAGAGACATCGTGAGCCAGGTAGCAAGCTTTAAAACAAATGCATTTATTTAATTAAAATAAAATAAAGTATAAAAACAAAAATATATTTAGAATAAATAAAAAATACACATTCTATGTAAATTTGTACTGATGTCATGTCATGTCTTTAACGGAAAAAAAGAGTTCAATTTTCTACTGTGTTTTTTTGGACGACATATTTTTTATTTATAAGAAACTAAATTTAAAAATGAACTTGACTTTTCTTCAATAGGTTAAAAAAAAACTTAACTTTGTTCACTTCAAAGACTATTTTGAAGTTAGTCGACCGTGTACAGGATAGGGTAAAGAAGCTCTTAATAGATAGTAAGGTAACTAACTCCATTGACTCTCTTGAGCATCGTCGCAACGAGGCGTTTTTGTCTTTATTCTATCGTTACTATAATGGGATGTGTTCTGATGAAATCAGGGAACTTGTTTCCGAAATCCGAAAAACAGCAAACTTGACATATGTGTGTATAAGACCAACATTTAGTAAAAGACCTGTAGTATTGTAATCCCTTTTGGTAAAATTTTAATTATAATTAATTTTTTGAAAAAATCTCTTTTTCCTTATTGCCATTTTTTATCTCTCAACAGTTTGAACTCTTAATTTTAAAAAATTAAAACATTCACAGCTGTTTATATTTAAACTGAGTTGCCACCTGAAAATTTTATGACACAAAATGGAAACGTCAATGTATACAGTGCCCTCGCGATAACGTGAACACCGTTTAATGTGAACAAAAATTTTTTTTAATTAACTTTTCTAAAAGATTAATAAAGTTTGAAATTGTATTATTGACTATCCCAAACGATGGACAAACTGAGAATAAAACAGCGTAACTTGAACAATAAAAGCCAATGCGCTTAGTTACACGAATGTCAAATGTTAATATTCTGCTTTTCTTACTTCCGGGTATCACCTTTCTTCATAAAACTGTATGCATGAGCATATGTACTTGTAATTTGTATTTTTTTGGACTATCAATTGAGTTTAGTATTTTAATACACATTCGGGAAAAGAAAATGCAACAGAGAAGAATAATCGATTTTTTTTAATACATAATACATAATTTTTCTCAATATTAACATGTGCATATGACAATAATTCAAAGTTATTATATAATTTACTGAGATTTAATATAGAAATAAATATGTTAATAAAAGCCAATTTCATTAATATATAATCTTATTAAAAATACAATAAAATTTTGTTCTATATTTAGTATTCGAAAAGGTGAACAATTCGCAAACGTGAATAACGCTGGTTTCAAATAGCCAGTGTACTGCAATATGATTACTTTGTTACTGTTTTTGAAATAGTTGATTGCTTGCTTACTTGCCCAAACTAGACCAAAGAAAGAGTGCCGACTGTTTCCTGTAAGATGAACAAGCACATTAATCTCTCAAAACGTCTCTCATTTATTATTTTTATGAACGGGAACGCTTTCTGGTAATATTGCTATCCCGCGGAGACCTATCTTAGAGTAAAGAAACATACCTATTGCATCTATTTGTAAATTTTTAAACATATTTTTAGTCTCTTTTTAAAATGTCCGAGTGTGCATGATTAAATTAGAAAATGATTGAGTTTTATCCAAAGTAAGCGGCAGTAGCAACTAAATTCCTACAATACAAAAATAATTAAAGCGAAAATCTACAGCGAACTTTAAAAATCCGTAATCACAAAGCATGTAAAGCCAACATCTTTCTTGACTGCAAAGTTCTCAAAAGTACAAGTCACAAAAGTAAAATCACAACCGGTTCTCCGGTTTTTAAAGAGAAATTTTTTTTTCGTATTTTATATTTTTTTTCGAATATGCTTACATAAAGATAAAGAATATAATCGTATAAGGAATTGTATTCGAAATGATCAAAAAAATGGAATGCTAAGGTAAGTTCTTTTACCTGTCTACCCATAAAAATTAAAATAAACAATTTTGCGGTGTTCTCTAAATATCGAACTTTAATTATTTTCATCTTTCGTCAGGACTTCTGGAATTGTCAGCTTTCTTAAGGAATGCTGATCAGTGATTAATTCGTGTAAGTGATCAGGCGTCAAACCACGTGAAGAACGACTACTTTGTAAGTTGCACTTGCATTTTCCGATATAGAATAAGCTATTCATTGCTTCGACAAATGCGGTGTATTTTTCAGATGAGGACTTGTCTTTTGTTTCTTTGCATTGTTTATTAAGCAAGATTTGGAGTTTACTTATTTCGGTTTTCTTCGTAATTATGAAATGATGTGGATAAAAACATTTTCTATTAATTTTTACACCGATCACTCAGAAAAATAAATATTTTAAAACATCGTCGCAACATCGTGCAAATCACTTGACAAACCAAAAGCCCTAAAATTCGGATCAGGAATATCTAGTAGATTTGATTCCGTCTGACTTGATAATGTAATATCATTTGCAGAAGAAGAACCAATTATATCAGATATATATATAGATATATATATATATCAGATATGTCAGACTCCATAATAATTCAATTGCAAATAATAAACCGAAATGAATAAAAAACAAAATTAAAATCAAATAAACAATCGGTGGCATATGTGACAGCAGCTTGGTTGCTTTTTCATTATGCGTTTTTTAAAAAATTTTAGGTCACCATGTTAATTTGTTGTTGTTACAATTTTTTAATATAATCTGTGGCAGCCACTAACTTGTCAAATGGCGAAGGCATAAAATCAGCCAGCTCGATCAAGAAGCAAGATAGAAGAAAACAGAAAATAATTCCTGGTGTGGTGTTTGTTGGTAGAATGTTTGATTCAACAATAAATTAAATAATTATATTTTAGAATCATATTTAAATAAATAAAATTAACAGAATAATAGTTCTACTGAATATATCCCGTTTTAATTCCAAAGGAACTATAAATCTAAAGCTCTATTTAAATAAAAAATTTTCTAAATATCTAACTTATTTTTAAAGAAAGCAACGTTCCTAAAATTTTTCGTATACCATTTAATGATAAGTTTTAAGTTTTCCCATAATTTTATAGCATATTTAAAAAAAATATAAAATACGAAAAAAAAGTTTCTCGTTAAAAACCGGAAGCTCGATTTTGATTTTAGACCTATGGTTTCTTGTGTAAACCTTCTTGAAATTCGTCATAAATTACGATTTGGACAACCGCTGGGTGAATTTTTTTTAATAAATACAAATTGATCCACTCTAATACACATGCTTGAGTATCAAACAAAAAAAGTTAAGTGTCAAGTTGAAATCAAATAAGCATATAAATATTGAAAATTTAAATGTGTCAAAAAGGAACGGTAGCTTAATCGTTTGAAAGCCAATTAATTATTTCATAACTTGAAATTTTTATAAATTATATGCGTTTTAAAATATTTTTTAATAGTTTTAAACTGCTGTCAACTCTCAACATTTCGTTTTTAAATTAAAAATGTACTCGTATCTATTAATTTATTTAATATCAAGCAATAATTTATTAGAATATTACCGGCGTTATTATAAACATTTAAAATACACTAGGCACAGTTAAAATGTCAAATATGTTTAAGGGAAGAAATTAAGATGAAGGAAAATTTACAACCTTCAAGAACAGCACTTGTCATAAATACAAACACACATGCAAATGCAAATACTTGCTTCTTCTGCAAAACGTTAAGTTATAGAAAAACTATCACAACCCCACAAACAAACAGATTGGCAAAAGGTAAAGTGAAATTTCTGGTTGCCCTAAAAAAAGAGAAAACAAATATTGAAAGGAAAAATTATGAACTGTTTAGATACACAGTACCATCTCGGTAATCCGAACAACATAAATCCTGATCATGACCGTATTAGTGGAGTTACCTGTTCTAAAATTTTTTGTTTCAATATTTATTTTGGTTTAATATTTTATATTCCATATATACTCAATATACATTTATTCGGTAATACATGTTCATATACAATGTCCAATAATATTAAGAAAATTTTAAATTTCTATGTAGTTTAAACTTTAACCGCCCAACCCGAATCAGCGCGAAAAGAGTTGTCTATCTGTCAAAATTTCTCATGTTGATGAAGCAACTGCAAATAGCGCGGCTTCACCGCTTCGCAATTGCAAAATCCGATTTTGGCAACGCGTAAGACGAGGAGGTCGTCTGCAAAACAAACTGACATTGTAAAGTGTCAGTTGTTGTCGGAAGGTTTCAGTGGCGAAGGCATAGTCACTGGTCACTGAACAATACCGGCTTCAGCTGATAGCAATGCACAATCGCATCAGAACGCCCTCCTTCGTCGGTATTGTGTAGCACCGGCGAAGTAAATAATAATAAAAATGGCTACTGAACCGAAGCTTCAGCACTGCTACGAGTATACAGAAAGAACGTGCAAAAGCAGAGCTGCAAAATAATTAATTAAGCTTCACCTCCTATCATTTCTCCTACTATCCTTTTCCTATAGTTCCAGCACAATGCATCGCATGTGTAGGAGTCATCTCCTGAGTGCTGGTCCCAGATAAAAAAAAAAAAAAAAAGTTAAGTAAATTTAGTTGCTTTCAATGTCAATTTAGGGGTTTATCTCTATTTGCTATTTCACGGGTTTTCGTAGTTCACGATAAGTTATCATTATGGTTTATGGCATTACGTTGACAGTTTTATTTAAGAAGGTCTTTGAAGCGTTAAAGCTAAGCGCTAAAAAAATTATTCGCTTGACGAGCTGATTTAGGTTTGACTTTAAGAAGTAGCAAATATTTCACGGTCTTACTACCTCACCAAATATGTACACTCAAACTAAACAAAGAGAAATTTTAAAAATTCCAGAAGGAAGACACGTATTACCGCAATTACTTCCCGATTTGGATATCCGGATTATAGATGCGTTCGGATTATCGAGATAGTACTGGATATGTTTATTTTTATTACAGAACGCTTAATGTACAGGGTGTCTGGTAGCAGATTTGTATTTTCAAATTTAAATAAAATACGTAATAATTGACACAAAGTTTTATTAAGAGCATTGAACGATAGAATGGAAATGTGGATGTTATCCAGATCCTTCAGATCCTCTTTTTAAAATTTCATGAATAATCGCTCTTGGAAGTCGCAGATTTTCACGTAAACTGCTTTCAACCAGTTCAATGTTTTTGGGAGTCCTTGAAGATCTAGTGGGGCCTGACCATGGGGCATTCATACCCGAAGCAGTTGCGCGGAATCTCTGCACCCACGAACGAATTTACACTCGGTCCATCACTTATTCGCCGAATACCGAACTTTGAACAAAATTGTCGACGAGCAATTACGTAAAAATTATTACTCTTAAAAAATGTCTCCACAGCGAACGCGCGAGGCCAGTGCGAAATCGCGACTGACAAATCGCACAATCGATAATTCCAACGGAGCCACCCTCCCGCCGCACCGTTTATTACTTTTCGAAATAATAGTATTTAAAAATATAAATTTGCCACCAGACATCCTGTATTTATTTTTTTTATCGTGGACCAGATGACCCCTACACATGCGATGCATTTTGCTGGTACTAGAGGAAAGGGATAGTAGGAGGAACGACAGTGCTACACAATACCGACGAAGGAAGGCGTTCTGATGTGCCTGTGGATTGGATACAGCTGAGACCGTTACTGTTCTGTGAGTGACCAGTGACTATGTCTTCGGCAATGAAACCTTCCGACACAATAAATGCGAGATGTTTTGAAGATTTAATCTGAAACTGGGGTGAAAAGCAGGAACAAATTTTTGGTTTTGTATTCAACGTGCAGACTACTTCAGCCATCGTCATACATATTTGAAATTAACAAATTATCTGTCCCTGGCGTTAGATGTGTGCAATGGTGCCATAATAAATAGAACCTAAGTGGCCTTAACGTCCAGCAACCTGCCGACCTAACCTATTATAAAATATTAAGACATTAAGACAAAATTACTTAAAAGCACACCGTTTGGATCCCCAAAGTTTGTTTTATTTTTTTTTTGTGATCGAATTCCAACCGTTCGCTGGGTTATTACTAACAATCACACAACACACACACCGTCACACAAGGTGGCAAAGGAAAACGAAACGAATCGAAATGACTGAAGCACCGACAAAACCAAGTGTCGAGTGTAATGACTTTTGTCGTTTGGGTTAAGTAGATTGTTGGCTTCCTTTCCTTCAATTGCTTTTGTTACTGATTTCTATGACTGTAAGTACTTTTGCACGTGAGATATTGCTTCTTGCTGAAAAACGTCTTGCAGTTGCTTTTTCGATGCTAAAACATAATAATTCTAATGAAAAATACAGCATTTACATTGAACAATGTTATGTATTTGCTAGTGTGTGTGTGTGTGTGTGTGTGAATATTTCTAAAGCACTTGTTTGATTAATATGAGTAGCAATAGTATTTTAATTCATTAAGATATTTAAACTTAATTAGTATTTTTTTGAAATTTATGGTCTGAAACTTTTCTAGATACTGGCATTCCTATGGAGGGCACTTAGAGGTTGTTACACAACATTTTAATTTGCTTAAATTGGCTGCTCCACAACAGCCTTCTGTAACACAATATAAACCAATGCAGCAAAATAAATCGTGGCTTCGGTCCACTACTACACGCTTAAAAATATTTCAACTCTTTTGTATAAAAATTTGTCTAAATAAGAACAATTTTCTTTGCGAATACTCCGGTTATTTGTTACTTTATTTTGCAAATTACATTGATATTACAAATTTTGTAATTTATTATTTGTAGTGTAGCTCTATAGTTGCATTCAAACAATGTTTTTGAATAAAAAAAAAATTCTTTCAATCATAAATGGTAAAAAATTATTCGAGAATTATATTAATACAAAATACTGCTAAAACAAAAAGAAGAGAATATCTTGCGTAATTTTTGATAAAAATGTGTTAAAATTTATCATTTTTAATTATTTATTAATTTTCCAGGGTCTGCCATTTTTTTTACGCATGCAGGTGGAGGTCTTTTGTCAAAATTCGCTGAGTAGTGCTTCTCGAAATTTGAAGGTATCAAGAACGATGCCGAATTGATATTTTCGGGTTTTCAGCGATACTTTCGATTAGAATCTTCCAAGAAACCGCCTGGTATGTTACGCACAAGAATCTTCCACTCGGTAATCGACCGAATTTCTTCATATTTGTTGACCACTCTTCGAATGGTTGGCACATTAGCTGCACTTTCTCGACTGAAAATTCTTCGAATTCTTCCAGCATAACATTCCAAATTTTTATAATATGCTTGCAGAATTATAACGCTATATTTTATTCATAAAGCGCTCCATTTTGAATAATCAGAATAAACATATGTGACAGCTGCCAAATTCCATAGTTGCCACTTGCACAAAAAAAAATTACAGTAAAATTAAAAAGGGCATTCTTACTGAGGCACCTTATACTTATATTCAGACCCATTACAATTTTTATTTTAAATTATTAGAAAGAGTTAACGCCAACTTTTGCGCAGTTATGTGCTCAATTCCCGCCGAAGACTATTGGCTACTTCAATACTACAGCTGAATACCCTTGTTATTGTATCGATTAAATTAAATTGCAATATCAACAGTTCCAAATTGTATACGATTCTTAATAAATTAATGAATCTATATGTTCGCATTCCCGATATAGATTGTGTCCAGCCAAGGGAATGGCTGCCACTCAGCGTGACCAATTCTCAAGTTTTCCATTATTTTTCCCTCTTTAATACAACTGTGCTGTGTAAATAATATTGTAGTTTTTTATGCCTGTTTTTTTTTCTAAAAAGTTTTCTATTTCAAAAAAGCATGGATAAATATTTAAAGAGAAACGGCAAATATAATGGAATATTTTTAGTTTTTGATGTTATTAGTTTTAAGCTGCAATACAAGTGGAGAAAATAGCTTAGAATACGCTACAGACACATCGGAGGGTTCAACAAAAGCTAAAAAAAAAATGGGGATCAGCTCAAACTCGTGGGAAAAATAAGTTTGCTGTTCAACTTTTTTTATTTATCTTAATTGGAACAAAAATTAATTCCAAATATATATTTTTGTGCTTTTTTTTATTATTTGAACACTTTTGTGGAAAAAAGTTTTTTGTCGCAAAATTAATTTTTTGTTTTAATAAAAAGTTTTGCCTAAAAAATGTATGGTAACGCAGCTGCCAATATATTTAACATTTCGAAATACAGTGGTCCTAATCCGTTTAAGAAGCAGAAACACTACTGTTCTCAATGCAGCAGACATGAATGCGAATTGTATAAATTCCATACAAAAGAAAAAAAAATCGCTTTATTGAACGCTGAGAGTTTGCACTACTGTTTAGCGTCCTCTTTGTATTGGTTTAGTAGATTTATGGGCATAAATTATTTTTGCTGACTTTGGTAACATAAAAAGAAATAATAAATAAATAATATAAATTGGCCCAAGAAACTAAAGCTGATTAAAAAACACAGATGTGTGCATAGCCATGCATAGCTATGCATATGTTTCTATGGGTATGTATGGGTACATACGATTATTGTAGAGCAATATGTACATATGTATATGCATGTATTTAGATTAGGGAGTTGCTTTTCTTTAAATTTAAAATACTATTACAATTCGAGGGGTACATTATCACGATAATAAAAAATGTAGAATTTATAATTAAAAAAACAATCCCGTTGAGTTTAAATAAAATTTTGAAAAAAGTCTAACCAACGGAAAAGTATTAAAGGGTGGTTAAATTTCAAGGGCCGATGTTGATTTTGAATAAAACACAAACTATTTAGGAAATTATTGTAATTTTATTTTATTATGATATATTGGTATTACTCAATTATGTATGGAACAAAATATCAGCCAAATGGGCGCCGCGACCACGGCGGCACACCTCCATCCGATGGTCCAAATTTTCGATGACCCTGAGGCATAATGGAGGTTCTATGCCGTTAATGTGCCGAATTATCTCATCCTTTAGCTCTTGAATTGTTGCTGGCTTATAAATAAACCGTTAATATTTGCTTTCTCTTTCTTTGTAGAAGTTATTAAATTACAAACATTTTAAAATCAAAAATGTTGAAATATGTTTGTTTTAATCCGACTTCCGTTCTTCATTGTTTTAATTTTTGCTTCAATTAATAATAAAACCAAGTTTTATTCCTAAGCTATCTGCACAATATTGTCAGATTTTAAAATATTTTACGTTATGGCAATATGGTGGCAATGCACTCACAATGAAAAATTGTCACTTAAATGTAAATTGTCAGTTCAGTAAGAAAACTTTACAATTTTATTGTAACACAATTGTTCGACAATAAATTTATTTGTCAACAAAAATTGTCTGTTCACACTGTTATCAGATTATTGTATGGCAAAAGTTTCTAGATCCGATATTAAACATTGTCTCTTAATATTTATGGGCACCGTTGCCAATAGAAATATTTATCTGTTATTGTACGGTGCACTAAATTAAGCACATCTGACATTAACAAATGGCCCCACAATATCTGCCAATTACCTGTCAATGGCAATGGTGGGTGTTCTCACGGTTGTCAGAAGTGTGACAATATTATTGTCGTACAATGCAATGTTTCCACACAAAAATTTTGAGTTCAAATGGTTGTTGAACATTTTATTAGAATTTTTTTTGTCAATATTGTAATATATGACAATCGTGTGCACATAGCTTTATTCCGTCACTGTTGTTTTTTAATTTTTATTTAATTTTAACATCTTCAAAAACACGTATAATGTGTAGTTCAATTATTTCACTAAACTTAAGATGATTCTGATGATATACATCTCCTACCAATTCCGGCCTGTTACCGATATTGCTGCTGTGCACATTAACATCCAATTAGAAATAAAAAAGGGTTCACTTATTCTTTCTGGCAGAGCCATTGCCCAAGGGACGCATACGAAGAAGGTGTGAGACCGAAAAGTCACATCGAACTCTCTTTGCGGATGGCGACATGAATTTCGGGAGCATAGGGTATGACATCAGTATTTTCGCTGATGGATGGTAGCGCGGCAGCGGAAGAGTTCTCTGATGAGATGTCACTCTCTTGCATGCTACAACTAGGGGAGTACGCATCTGTACACCAGTCAGAAATGTTCGGATTGACGAACGCATTGGATCACTTGATTGTTGCTCAGGTGGAGGGGAAGATGCTATTCACTGCATTTGACAAAATGTTTGTGAATGGATGCATGCAGACGACAAACCTGTACTGTACTGTACCTGAGGTAGTTACCATGTTGTCTACAGAGCCCAAAGTAGTGGGTTCGAGCACAGTATCGGACAGTCAGAGAAGAAAACATGTTCGCATTTTTCTGATTGGCTTTATTGTGCCTTGGTGTCAGTTGTTGTCGGAAGGTTTCATTGGCGAAGGCACAGCCACTGGTCATTGAACTGTAGCGGTTTCAGCTGATACTAATCCACAAGTAACATCAGACGGACCCCTTCTTCGTTATTGTATATCATCATCAGCGACGTAAAATAATCAACAAAAAGGCTACCAAACACAGCTTCAAAATATGAACACGTCTCTATGACACCAGAGATGCTGCAACGCTGCTATAAAAACAAGAAACGTGCCAAACCAGAGTTTTCAAAATAATGAACCTTTCTTCCGCCTGTCACCTCTATCACTATCCCTTTCCTTATTTCTGGTGCATCCTTGGTGTACGTAGAAGACATCTCCTGAGAACTGGTCCCAGAAAAATATGAGCTCATGAGTTGGATATTACCGAGGTACCTTGAGCTGGACTACGGCCCTAGTAACGGGGCATGGGAACTTCAGGTACATATTATCTGAGACGGATTGGCGTCGTACAGGATGATAACCTGCAGACTATACTTGGAGGAGGTTGGGACGGCCTTCCCATCTTCGATGGGTGAACCTATTCTGGGGCAGATGCTAGCGTTCGTTGAACCCGCAATAATTAGGATACGATGGGGTTAAAAAGAGACCAGGTGGTGCTCTGTTTCGATGTAGCCCCACAATTAAATAAATAACAAATATTTTTTGAAAAGGCTTGAATCTCCCCGAAATTCATGGAGTTGCAGCAATTACCATCATATTTATTTGACATGGACAATACCATTTCTCGGGATGGTATAATCCAAAAGAGATGAATACAAAAAATAAATTTTTTCTAATTCCAATCTTCACCGTTAATTTCTCTCACGCGTATCCTACGCTCATTGTCTTTCTTTAATTTATTATTTTTTGTTTAATTGGGCTGTTCTTTTATTTTTAAAATTAAATAAACAAAAAATTTTATAGCAAGTTCCTTGTTTACTTACTGGAAAAGCTACCCATATGCCTCGCAGATGTTTTATGTCCATAAAAATTCCAAGCGAACAAATGGAACAAAATGAACTTTTAAATGTAAATAATAATACATTTTTCATTATTTTTTACATGTCCCATAAAAACTATTTTAAGGAAGGTATTAAAACTAAATTTAAAAAATTAATAAAAAGCTATGAAAAGTAAAAAGAAATCACAATTAATCAATGCGCAATAATTTTCTTTAAAACGTTTATTCTGTCTACAGTCTGTCCAAGAGATGTTTGCAAATGAACAAATAAATGTTTTCGTTTTGACTCCGTGATACTTTTCAGCATTGTGATGCCAACTTTTACATCAGCTGATCATGAATGATGACAATTCATTTGCAATGACAGGCCGACATTAGGGAAATCAGACAATGTTACTACTTAATAATACTAAATGTTAGGCACACTAACAGCATATATGAAAAAAGTGTTTTTACGACTTAGTAGGACACTGCGCGCGAACCCAGTGACTTTGCTTTTATCGTCAACGTGCTAACTACTTCGCAGACCCTGACATTTGAAGACAATGTGTCATCAATATGAAGGAAAGGTGTCATGCAATCGTTTCAATGGTTTCAATGCTTTGTCTCTCCATGTACTGTACTGCGTTAGTTTAAAAATACTTGCATATTTGTTATTAGCTGTGCCATGAATTGTGATGCATGTATACCAATGCAGTGTCACATTTTTAAACTTTTTAAGAATATTAAAAAATTAAATTTGTATTCAAATATAATTACCAAAATTTTGACTTGGTTTCTCTGGATATATTTTGGAACTGTGTTAAAACCAATACATTGCACTGGAACAAGATAGAGAGATAGAGGGCTAGTGTAGATAATAGACAGGTGTTGAAAGTGGTAGGAAGAACGAGTTAAATTCTATCACAACTGTGCAGTGGCGGGTTAGTTATAAAGAAAAATTGAGGCGCACTATTTTTATTTACTATTTTACTTTGCCGACGTTCTATTGCTCTATTACATACAAAAAAGGGTGCTGTAGCACAGAGAACACAGAGAAACTTTTTTTTTACTTGACCGGGCTGGGAATCGAAACCGAGTACTTCTGGTTGCAGAGCCAACAGTCTAACTTCTCACCATCATTTTAATACTATACTAGATCAAATTGGTGTACTTTGCTGCCCCACATTTATAAAATCCCGTCGACTATTTTACAGATATGGTAAATTAAAAAAAGAGAGATAAAGAGAAAACACTCTTTATATTTGGCCCACTCCTTTTTCTCTTCCTTTTTTTTTGCAAATTGTGCTGCAAACACAATTGCGACGAACAATGATTTTCATCTAACACAACGCTAAAAGTGCGTTGCGTATATTCTCACTGTGGCGTTCAATTATTACGGAAAATTTACAGCTGTCACAATCCCATTTCACTATTGCTTTTAATATTTTTGTAATCTTTCGATGCCAGACTGTATAGAGAGGCATTCATATTTTCTCGCTTCTGCAAATAGTAATTCACTTATATCCAATTAAAAGCAATTTATGATAAATAATAGTGTATATTTAACTTTAAAGATTTATTTAAAAAATTTCAATATTAGTAAAATAAAAATTAATCTTATTTATTAATGTTTTTGAAACCTATAATGAAAAGCGGTAACTCTGTATTAATTTGTTCGTCGCTCGTCGGAGGATGAAATAAATCTATCGAGCAGTTTCTCACGCACGACGAATTTCATTTGACGGTGTGGTGTTAGTTTTCATATGCACAAATGCGTTTTATTTCTGATGACGAGAGTTCGCAGCGGAATATTCGTCGTTCGTCGTAATTGTGTTCCTAGCATTATTTGTGGGGCAACAGTATTGCGGATGATCTGGTAAGAGGGGGCACCCGAACGTATTCTAGGGAATGAGCATTTTCAGTGAGAGACTTGGAGCAGGTGGTTCAATGACCCGTTCGGGCAGCTGCTAGAGTTTCCAAGGCTGCCGCTGCGGAGCCTTACCGCCACGATGGCAGGACTTTGGTCGATCAGGACCTATGCCAAGTGCAGCGGTCTGCCGTTTAACGACTTCTGCTGTGGGTGCAAGACGCGGAGGAGGAGAAGAGTGTCACTCATTTTCTCGGCGAGTGTCCTGCACTCGGGGATCTGAACTTTGACGTTCTGATACAATTAGTTGCTTTCAAGAAGGCAATCAAAATAGAAAATTTTTTTTGCAAAATTTTATGAAATTATTGCAAAAACATCTCAAAGCTGAAAACACAGAATTTAAAAGGACGGCAGCAATGAACGTATCATCAAATTAAACGTTGCACAGCTCGCTCATTGTATGCACATTGGTTACTTTTTAGGTACCTTTTACGACAGACGACATTGCAAAAATGTGCACAGTTGCATTTTGAAATGCAATATTTTGTATAGTTGCTTTGCAAATTACGTTTTGGAACTCTTTAAATAACGTCAACCAATGTGCAAGCTTTATTTTTACTTTGTGTCGAAACAGTAGGACAATCGCATCACTGCAATGTGTTTTGAAGTTATGGAAATTTTGCATTCCAAAATGCAACTGTGCACATTTTTACAAAGTCATTTGTATCTACTAGCACCAAAAATGGTACGCCGGATTAATTTCATCGCATTGTTAATAATATTCAAAATGCTTTGGATAAATAGCAATATTGTTCAGCTGCATTCTTAAACGTTAAGCAACCTTTCCATAAAGTATGGCACCCTAGTCTCCTCTTAAAATTAAAAATTATACTGCCTGTTCCATCTTGATTGCTTATTGAAACATTCGAAATTTTTATATTAGAAAAAGCTGAAACTCGGCGTGCTTCGCTACACCTATTTAATAGCTGTCTATAAGGCACACACAAACAAACACTTGTCGACTTCAGCATACTTTTTGACTGACGATTTGCACTGGCCACTAGGTACTCAGACGAAATACAGAAACTTTAACCGTTCTCAAGATATAATGAAATCATTATTTATTTTGTATAGGAAGTACCACTTATCCAATCCCTCAAAGATTTTGGCTGATGATTTGTTTTAACTACAAAAATGTTTTCACCATATTCAACCGTTCTCAAGATATACAAAAATTTATATTATATATAGCCTATATTTCCTCCCAGATAGACAGAGATTTACTGTGAAAATTTAAAAAAAAATCGGTTCAGCCGTTTTGCTATTACAAACACACATACATTCACAATTACATACATACAGCCATACATATAAACATGGAATTTTTATATAAAATGACTTGTAATGAGAACTTATATTTATGTGATATTCAAGCTGGTATACCGCTTAATAACTGGAATAAACGCGTTCATATTGATAAATCGTCTTACATCACTTTGACTCTAAGAAAAGGGAATTTCCCTTCAATATTTCGGCATGTGGAACAATTACCGCCATCTAATTGTATCAAGTACCTCGGAATGCATCTCGACAGAAGATTAACTTGGACACGCCATATCAAATAAAAAAAAATATTTGAATATCAAAACAAAGAGCCAGTTAAGTCTTGAGAATAAAGTAATTCTCTACAAAGCCATCTTTAAAAAATAAAAGCCTATAAATTAACTACCAGATTATAATAAAAAAATTTTCATTCCAACAATATTTTTGTCTTGCGTTATCATTTTTAGTTCTAATTTTGCTAAGTATTTTTATGTGGTCTTTAACATCGGTAAAATTATTGTAACTTTTGTTTTCTTTTTTCAACGAAACTGACATTTGCAAATATTTGTTTCATAATGCAAACAATTGCTTGACAAACTGTGCATGCCCGGCGTTAAGGATGTATTTATGCATGTTTGTTGAATTGTATTGAATTAGAATAATTGTTGCCACCAAAATGCCATCTTTTGTTCTTTTGGCTTTTTTTTTAATACAAAAATAAAGTACAATAAAGAAAGAACGAACTTTTAACATACATATTTCATCATTAAAGTAATAAATATAATAAATATCGGTGTATGTACGGATGTACATATGTATGCATGTGTGTATGTGCAAACACATGCCCAGTTATGCATCCAAATACACATATGGATATGTGTATATGCGCTTAATGTGTATATGAACATATGTACATACATGCATATGTGAATTTGCATGTTGTCCTGTGTATTCACCGTCGCATTAATGCAAAATAATATTTTATTGCCTTTTGCATCGTAGCCGTTTTACTCGTGTTCGATTGTATGAAGTTCACACAATAAAATATATTTTTATCTTTGAGAACTAACAAACGACCACAGAAGATTTTCGAACAACAAACAACCGCTATGAATTAAGTCAGTGTGCCTTTGTAGCGCTTTCCTAAAACATATTAAGTATGGTAGATTTTTAGAAAATGCAATGCAATTACAAATTTTTGATGGCGTTAAACAAAAAGGAATAACTTTGCAGCATTAGATACTTTTAATCTTTACGGAAATGAAGAAATTGTTGAGGATTTCCATAAGAAAAATCTCAACATTAAAGTTCGTTTCAACCAGGGATTCCGTTTTCAGAGAACATTCTCGATGCAGTACCAGCCATCGTAAACAAAACTAAACTTGCAAATTATTATCAAAGTACTGATTGTGGCTTCGGCTACGGGATACTAATAAAATGTCAAGACCTTCACAAAAAAACTTCCCAAACAGTAGGAATATTGGCATCGCCTTGATCGCTGTGATGCAAATCTTCACTGTTTGAATAGTTTCCGATATACTGGATCTACCGATTTGAACAAACATTACGGCAGACAAGCCTTATCGATCTTTTGTTCATGTTATGTTCTTTCTCCGTCAAATCTCGCTCTTATACGAGAATTCGATGCAGTATCTATATGCGTTTTTATGTCTGGCAGACTTTCGGCCTAGAGAGAGGGCTAAGTGGTTATTTACCACTTTCGGCTTTAACAAGAAAGATAATAAAGACCCAAACGAGCCCCCACAGAAATACTGCAACGACCTCAATATGTTCCTTGGCTTCAACGCCTACAGAGCAAAAAGCGCTCAAAGCTTTGGGAGAAGAAACTTGACAATACTCTGTGACCCACTTCTCCTGCAAAAAACTTCTCTTCTATATATCTTATATATCTAGCGATAGCACCTGCTTTATTCTTACCTTCTCTCCTACGTGTCAGTTTTGACTTCGAAGGACTTAAGGTTTTTCAATTCTAAGCTGGGTTGCCAGCATTTACTATTATCTATATTTACTATATCTATATACATATATAGTTTTTTCTTCACTGCTGTTGGCTGAACTATTTTTTCGTGAATTCAAAGTAGTTTTTATGAGTTCAAGCCTCTGCAATGATCGTGACTCTGTTATGCTCAATTCACTAGAGGATCGTCTCACATTTAAGTTCGACGCCATTTGCATTTGGCATAGCAACTTCCATTTGCTGAAGTCACAGTTCCTTTTCTTTACGCACTTTTCACCATTATCAGTACGTTATTCTACAGAGTAGTAAAGGGTTTCGCATATTAACTGCACAACAAAAGTTACACAATAATGTTGCAGTACTTCAACTTGATTATGGTCACTTAATTTCGGCATTTTTTTAATTTTAAAGCTCATAACGAAAATGGAAAAAATTGCGATTGGTGCGTAAACGCATTTGTAAGAGTATGCCTCTTGTTTGACGACAACTTTGTGAAAGTGAAAAATTCTATTGCAAACGGTTCACAAGAAACAGAGTTGTGAATTCTGCCGCACAATGCAACCTCAAAAAAGGTTGAAAGCATATTGCAACAGAAAGCAAGAAAAGAAATATGAAACATTTGTAATATATGACAATGTTAAATAATACAAAAGGAACAAAATACAACAATAATAATAATAATAATACCTGCTACAATAAAACAACAAAATCGAAAAAACATTCAACGAAATTACACTCCATCTAAATGAAGACAAACCCGATCAGCGAGACTCTCAAACTCAAATGTATGAAACATTCTTTAATTTAGTGGAACACAACAAAAAAAAAATAAAATGAAAAATGCAATACAATAAACATAAATATGAAATAAAATAATAAAAAATAAATAGAAGGAAAATTATTTATAAATAAAATAAGTAATACACTTTTGTACTCCAATCGATATGTTCGTGTGCACCCGGGCATGTGTGTGTGTATAGAAGTGTGTGTAAAGTATAGTTCTTAAAGAGTGTAACCATAAGTTCGACTTCATGCTGCAGAAGAATGAAACAGGCTATTTTTAATTGAAAACCTAATTTACATTTTGTGTTGAATTTTAAATCTTTCTAAAGTCCTTCGCGGTTACGTACAGGGACATGTATCTGAACTGTATAATTTCATGTAAAACAAGTCATCGTGAAAAGGAGAGAAGAAGAAGCATTCTCAGTAGAAAGCTGTGATCTTGAGCTTGTGCGCGCAGACAATCCGGGGCTGCTGTTAACTGAGTAATTACCGCTTTAACTCTGAAACCAGATGATCTTCGGTTCAAACCAAAAGTCAGACCAAAACTGTGTGTATTGGAACTGTAGATGAAAAAATATAGAAATTGCAAAACTGGAAGTTCAAAATGTGAACACTACTGCAATTTCCAAGTGTAGACAGATACTATACTAAAGTATTTGAGCAACTGCGACTGGGATCGCCGCGATGAGGCATAATATGAATGATTCAGTGAATAGTGGTGACCTTACAAGAATATCGGAGTATGGTCACACAAACAGGGTCGATTTCAGCGCTCAAAAAACAGAATGCTTCATGCTTGCATACCGACGCATGACCGATTACGCTGCTTCATCTGTAATTATGGGTGGTATAAATATTAAGGAATCAGACGGACTTGATGTTCTTGCCATGAATGTGACGTTCGCTGGACTGAGCACATTTGTCAATCCCTAAGGTAGATTTCAAGTGCCTCGGCTTTTTAAGACCGTGTAAGATATACTTCACTCCACCTGATATCCTTACTATTTATACCGCAGGTATCCAACCGAAAACGGAATAGAGCGTATTCCTGTGTGTGATCGTTTTGCACTACGGGAACAATCAACCATTGACACACACCTATGAATTATTTAACTTCGACCATCTATTGAAACTTATTTTCACACCCTTTACTAAGAAGTACAATATTATTAGGAAAGGAAACAACATAAAACCATGGCAGTTATGTATACCAGAGAGCGGTAGGGAGTGTGTGATGGAAGAGCAGATCTACTTATAAAAAGTATACATTGTTATGATTGTTTTTATTATATTCTGTTGTTGGTGTTGTTGTTATTGTTGTTGTTCTGGTTGGTGTTATGTTGTATATACATACATATGTATGACTGTAGGTCTGTGCATATTTTTATAGTTTCGATTTGGTGATGGTGGTAGTTGTAGTTTTCTTGGCTGTAATTTATAATTTTTTATAACGATTCATAAGTTTTATTTATTTACTTTTTTTATTTAGTTTTAGAGAGCAAAACAAATTACAGTGGTCCTAAGAAGAGAAACAGATTTTAAAGAAAATTTAGCTGTTGCAACTAATTTCGACCAGCTTTAAAAATTTCGACCAGGATGTAAAAAAATAATAACATTGAAAAAATCTTTTAATTTCATTTCGTGTAGGAAATAACTACTTCATGGGTGCTCCTTGGGTGCCTCCGTAGTCTAGTGCATGAGCATTAGTCTAATCAATATGGAGGGGCGGGTTCGATTCCCGCTTAGACCCTGGGTGTTTCTACAGACAAGCTTAAGAGCTTCGTAGAGTTTGTATTGTATTAAAAAAAAAAAAATATTTGAATATACGAGGGCTGTTTGAAAACCCCGTGACTTTTTTTTTCTTGGACATGCAATCAGGGGCTAACCCCTACACATGCGGTACTTTGGAAATAAGGTTTTTTGGGAAAACGTAGAGGGAGTAATGTTTATTGACATTCGATTTGAATTTTCCCACGTCAATAGTGACAGCACAGACCTCCACATTCGTGCTGTTCGGTCAAAAAACGAATTTTCTCTGTAATGCGTAGTGCGATTCGCTGCCAAATCGATCACAAAAGAATGTGCTCTCAATGATAAATGAGTTGTGCGCGAAAAGAACCGGGTTTCGGGAACAAGTTCCCTGATTTCATTGGAACACATCCCCATTATACTAACGATAGAACAACGAACCGAGCGCACGTTGCGATCATGCTTAAGAGAGTTAATAGGGTTGGCTACTCTACTGTATCCAATGAGTTTCCTCGCCCTTTAGCAGTTCGTAGCCCAATTTATGGATTTTTGCCAAACTGCCTACACACGTCCACACTGCTATAAAACAAAAGAACGTGCCACAGCAGACTTTTAAGATAGTATATGCTTTCCTCTGTCTATCCACCTGTCATCTCTATTACTATCTCTCTTCTATAGAAAGTAATACCTAATAGTAGGCAACAATTTTGGAGTGTGCTGTTCTCTGAGTACCACAGCGCGTTGAGTAGACAACAAGAAGATCATGGGTTCAATGCTCTGTACAGCAAAAAAACTTTTTTCTGATGTGTCCATGCTAACACCGCCCTCTTGTGTCGATATTTGTGTAACAAAAACGACGGCCAATTAGCTGTCCTCAGCTAAAAAAAATTAATGCGTGGAATAACCGCAAAGACACACCAACTCTGCTTTACAAATTCTCGAAAAAACGCGCAACTGCAGAGTTGTGCTATAATCAAGCAAGACTCCGTCATATCAAATCAACAAATAAATTCTTAAACAAAGTTAATTTTGTTAGTTAATTCTTTCTAAAGCAAAAATATTTTTGTGAATACACCATGTCCCACTGTTCATCATTTGCTGTTCGCTTCCATTTGTATGCTCTGTGTGTATTTGTTTATAAATTGCAGCTGCGTAGGAAATAATTCTTTAAAAAAAAGTTGATGTTTATGACGATGAATGGATTCGTTTTTCTTTAATTTGTTCAAACACTGACGGTCAGACAAATAAACAAACGAACGCAAATAACAACACAGGATGGAAAGAACACTTTTTATAAGAAACTTTCATTAAATCAATACGACTTGCACGCTCTTTAATGACCCTAAATTGTTGTTTTAACTTTAGACAACAAGCGTGAGCTGTGCAACGACTGACTGACTCAATGACGATTGACCACCACATTGATGCATCTGAATGCCACACAAACTGTAGGGGATTCCATCGGAGTCATAAATAAAAGAAATGAAAAATAATAAAATAAAATACTGCCATTCATTTTTATAATTCGTTTGTTGTACTTTTTGTGAACACAAAAACAGAGAAACTCTTAGAAGATACGCGTACACAACGTCAGATAAACAAACTTATTTTTATAAAAGTTATTTAAAAGCAACACGGCCGGCCGGCCAGTCGGCCGATCCAAACAATTTTTTCGACTGGGATGTCGATGATGATGATGAAAATCCATGAACATCGAACTCTTTTAATATTTTGTAACTCTAAAGAAAAACAGAAGTATTTATAACGAAATGAACCAAAAAAAATAAGAAAAGAAAAAAACAAAAACAAAATAAAAATTAATAAATAAATAAATAAAACAACTAAACAAAGTCTTTCTCGAATTATTATTGAGTTTATTATGGTTAATATACAAACAACGTGTCGGCTGGTCTGGTCTGGTCTGCTCTTTTAGGCAGTCGTTGGCTTGTTTCTTGGTTTAGTCAATCACTTGACTCACTGTTTGTTGGGCCGTCAAATCGCCTGTCCATCTATCCATTTGCGGTCGGTATGAACACAATAAAATTATTAAAGAATCTTTGCTGTTTTTTGCTTTTCTTTTTTTTTTTGTGGGCATAGCAACTGTTGTTGTTTTTCTCCTTATTCCCATTCCCATTGTTGTTGATGCTATTGTTGTTGTTGTTGTTATTTATTATTTAATTGATTTCTGGAGTATTTATAAAAATTGAAGAAACAGAATGTATTTCTTTCTTTCAAAATAATTTCCAACATGCAAACAACAACATGTACGACATACATATGACTGTTGCTGGCTTTCTTTTATAAACAATAAATACAACAATTGCAGTTTCACCAGCAGCGATCTGTTCACATTGCGACGATATTTTAACGAGTCTACAGTTACCTATAAGGCCCTGCGCTACAGCTGCCAGATGTGACGATTTATCGCCATTCTGATAATCTTTTGTCTCGAAAATAGCAAAATGACGTTGTGATGATTTTTTCCCTCAAAAATTACGATTATTCCAATAATCTCAATATGTAGGCGACATCGAAAAAATAATCATTTTGCAGAATCAATTAATTAGCAAAAAATTATCGACATTTAGAAGCCTTAAAAGCTGTCGGAAACAATATACTGTTCATGATTTAAAAAATGCATTCTTGTGCGTTTGTTTTTTTTGGATACATGAAGTAATGGTTCTCTGCAGCTCATAGCCAACAAAAATCATATGTTAGAAAAGCGCAATTGCAACTGATTCCAAATGATTGTCACCCTTACAAAGATGCTTCCCGGCAAGCACACATTTTTAGCGGGTATGTGCAAAAGCATTTTAATTAAAAGTACAATTTTGTAGCATTTTGTGGTGATGACATAAGTTGTTGATTATTTTGTCATTGCCTGTAAGCATATGCTACGACTTAACTGATATATTTATTTTATTTTACAACCTTACTTTTTTGTGTTTATTTCATTTTGACTTCTTATAAGTTGATTCCCAGCTGGCGTTTGATATTACTCCTCTTTTTTTATTTTGGACCAGCACTCAGGGGATGAATCCTACAAATGCGATGCATTGTGCTGGAACTAGAAGAAAGGAATAGAGAGATGACAGGTGGTGAAGGTACACTATCGTACAACTCGTCTTTTGCAATATTTTTTGTTTATAGCAGTGTTGCAGCGCCACTATTGTCAAAGGGACTTACTCAACTTTGAAGCAGTGTTTTAGTAGCCTTTTTTAGTAATTATTTTATTTCGGTGGTGCTACACAATGCCGACGAAGGAGGGCGCGCTGATATGCCTGTGGTTTGGTATCAGCTGAAGCCGTCACTGTTCAGTGACCAGTGACTATGCTTTGCCACTGAAACCTTCCGACAACAACTGACATAAAGACACACAAATGCAGACTACTTCGACCCTCAACATACAATACACAATACACACTTTTATACCTTTACATTAAAATAAATTTTTATAACATAACAGTAAGTAAGAAAGAAAAAATCACAACATCTAACAATATACAAGTGAGCAAATTTTGTTTATGTAACTTATGTGGCTGGCAGTAACTTAACGTTTAGCCGTCGTCCAAAAAAAATATTCAGCTGATTTCGATTAAATTTATTTCAACAATTTTGTGTGGAAAAATAAAAATTTATAATTTTGATTGAAAATGGATTTATTACAAGATTTACAAGTAATTTCTTATTTACTATTTTAAAAGTCAAATTATTTTACTTTTCCCACTTGGTTATATATTTCGATATCAAATATTCATAAATGATTTTTCTTAGCAGCTGAATGAATTTTTAGAAATAGCACACGGGGCATGACGGGTTGTTCACAGTCTTATTTTTTCGTATTATTATTTCAACACATATGACTTTATAACTACCATTTGAATACCCTCATTATGTATATTGACTTCTGTGTAAATTAATATAATCTACACTTGTTTATTATTAATTGATATTTTCTTAATAAATAAAGAAAAAATGTTTTTCAAATATGCATTTCGCGTTGTCCGATTTTTTTAATCATGAATGAGGATTTTTTTATATTTCATAGGGCAATAAAAGCCTGGGTTGTTTTTAACAATTGGAAATATGTCACAATTGCGCTGGTGCTTCAGAAAAATGTTTAAGCTGCGCTGGTGACGACCAGAGTAGATGTACTACAAAAAAAAATTTTAATATTTATTTGGCAAAGCTTTTAAATTGTTTGTTTGAAGTTTCTTTTTTAAATAGAATTAATAATATTTATTTATTTAAGAATGTTTTTTTTTTTGTAACATTTTTTTCACTTCCATTTGTAGTTGCCAATAATGCGCAGTTGTAAATAGTTCGTGAATAAATGGAATAATAACCGATCAACTATTTAAAAATAAAAAATAATAAATAAATAAAATATTTGTTAAGTATATTTGACTGAAAGATAAATAAGAAGCAAATATTTGAGAATCAAGAATAAAAATATTTATTTATTTACAAAAGTTTTAAATATTAAATTTTGTGTGGAGATTTGTTTAATAAATCGTTTGTAACCGCAAAACATGCGGAGAAACAAACAATAAATGGTCAATATACGGTCAAACATGTTTGTGGCGAATGTTTCCCAAAGTGCCCGTACCTGGAACGTACATCATCTGGGAGGAAGAAAGCCTTCGCGGAAGAAGCCTTCACCACCGTTTGTCGTGTCTGGTTTAACTTTTATTTGAACTTAAAAGAACTGAGAACTTGAGGGTGGCGATGGCACGATGGATGGTAGTCTGCACGTTGACTACTAAACCAAAAACAGACGTAGGTTCAACCCCAGTTTCAGACTAAAAATTTTAAAATAAAAAAATAAACATCTCGCATTTTTCTGATGTGCATTAGTGTGTCTTTGTGTGTCAGTTGTTGTCGGAAGGTTTCAGCGGCGAAGGCATAGTCACTGGTCACTGAACAATACCGGCTTCAGCTGATAGCAATCCACAATCACATCAGAACGCCCTCCTTCGTCGGTATTGTGTAGCACCGGCGAAGTAAAATAATAATAAAAATGGCTACTAAACCGAAGCTTCAGCACTGCTACGAGTATAAACAAAGAACGTGCGAAAGCAGAGCTGTAAAATAATTAATTGAGCTTCACCTCCTGTCGTTTCTTCTACTATCCCTTTCCTATAGTTCCAGCACAATGCCTCGCATGTGTAGGAGTCATCTCCTGAGTGCTGGTCCCAGATAAAAAAAAAAAAAAAAAAAAAAACTTATTTTAATCAGAGGAATTTTCTCCTCGTAAATCCCATAAAAACGACAAGTTTCTGTTTAATGTGAAACACTAATTTTCCTCCTAAAAGATGTTAATTCAACTTAATTGCATTGAAAAGGTAATAATTTTGTTGAATTGTATTTATGTTGTTCGTTACTCCACCTCTACCTTCGTAGCTCACCCTCTCTATCTTCCTCTGTCACCCGCAGTCTAACCCCTCTCCGTTTTTTATTATGTGGTATTCTTGGCATTCTGTTGCATTTTATGTGATGGCGTTTTTATGCGGCATATGGCATGCGGCATATCATTAGAATTAACCATTAAATCGCAATAATAATTCTAATAAATGCTGCAACATTGTTGCCGAAAACAAAAAGGAACTGGAAATAATAAAAACTGAAAAAAACACAACAAAAATATGACAAATAAAATCATAAAAAATATGTAAAGAATCAGCAAGATGGGCAAATGCATTGCTGATGCACATCAGCACATGCACTCAAACTTTCGCATGTTGTAGCAATAAAAATTACAATTTGCAAAGAAATAAAATATAAGGAAAAGCAACCAAGTGAAATAAAATGTAGCAAGATGAAATTGTGCAAAAGTGGGGAACTTTTTTTACTACCGAACAGTGTTTTCGATGACGTAAGGCGCTCAAATTATTGCAGAATTTGTTGGCCAACAGAATGGGTTGACGAATTCTGAAGTTCTGCTCTTGGTTTTCCTGCATTTTCAAACAGCTGCTACAACGTCATTATACGGCGAGCAGACGTCTTCAATGCCATGCTGTTCTCCTTAGTGCCATTTTAATGTAAATATAACACAATGTTTAAAATTTTGTAACAAAAGTAATCAATAAAAAAATTAGTTAATGAATGAAAAGAAATATTTTGCCATACTCACATGTTTTCAACAGAATCTTCTCTATCTGTTATGCTGGGACACAATTGGGACGAGGGACGAACTTTCAATTGCGAACTTTCGACATCAGAAATAAAACATATTTGTGCATTTGAAAATTAACACAACACCTCCGTCGAAAGGAATTCGTCGTGCGTGACGACTCTACGTTAGATATATTTCGATTTCATACGCCGACGAACGACGAACAAATTAATACAGTCTTACCGCTTTTGATTTTAATTTTCAAAAAATAAATAAAGTTAATTGCTATCTTAATAGTTGTTTAATTTTCAAAATAAATCCTCTTTGTTAAATACACACAATTATTGACCACGAAATTTCTTTCTACTTGTTTTTTGTTAAAGATTAATTTTTTCAAGTAATTTTGTTTTAACGGTGACACTGTTGTATGATATCTTATGGTGTTTTCTTTTCTGACAAAAATGTTACATACATATATGCTACATTTCGTTACTATTTCTGTTCTATTCTAAAAAATATGTAACATTAAAAAAAGCTATTTCGTTCCTTTCTAAATGTGTTGCACAAATGACTGGCAAAATATGCAACATATTTGACCCTCTACTCTCAAGTCGGGGTGATGTAGTAACCTTTTTTACATCTTTGTTAAGTACTTTTTTATACAAATAAGAATGATGAAAATTAATATACTCTTCACTTTGACTAGAGTCTATCAGACTTTTGTTAGAGGAAGATTCTGTTTAATTTATTATTTATTTTAATGTAAACCTTTTTAATACATTTTTGGTTTAGACTTTTTGCAGTTTATTCTAGGTAATAGCAGCTGATTAGAAAACAATGTTGCTGACGATTTTTATTGATAAAATGGTGCTAAAAACCATAGAAACAGTGAAACGCTAAGTAAACATTAATGTTAAATCTCAAATATTTTGTACCATTGCGGCTGTAAAAAAAGTATCACTTTTTAAAGGTATGGGCAAACTGTAGAAAATGTTATCCAGCGAAAGGGCAACATTTATGTTCAGGAAGGAAATCACCATAAATTTTAATAACAAATTAAATAATATGAACACAAATGATTTAATAACTGAAGAAGTGAAAAATATGAATGCCTGTCTATACAGTCTGGCATCGAAAGATTAAAAAAATATTAAAAGAAAAACTGAAATATGTTAGTTTTTCGTCGTAATTGCGCGCCACAGTGCGAATTTACGCAACGAATTTTTAGCGTTGTGCTAGACGAAATTCGTCATTCATTCCAGTTGTGTTCCCAACATTAAGCAGATAAAAACGAAAATAATGAACCGCAAATTCTAAATGTGCAGCACTTTAAAGCTAACAACAGTGAAATTTATGAACATATACTACACATACATAACTAATTTAAGTTTTATAAATTACCCGACACGCATAAACACAACTTTTAGAACTCCGTCAATAAAATAAAAGTAAAAAATAGAATAAGAAAAAATTTTTTATAAACTGCAAAGCAAAACACACAGGAATGGCGAAAAGAAAATATTTTTAACGATTCCACAAGTTTGTTGCAAATAAACAAAATGTGTGATTGTAGTGCATCCATCCGTACATCCATCCATCCGCACAAACAGCCTCATGTAAGCAAGCTGTTCCTAAGAGTCACTGGCTGGTTGCTTGGTTGCTGCATACAATTTTGGAGTTTTTATTTCACTTTTTCTTTTTATTGCTGCAGTTGTTGTTGTTGTTGTTGTTGTTGTTGTTGTAATACAAGAAATAATAAAATTGATTAAAATAAAATCATGGTAGATTTTAGATTTTAACTGCGTCATCCTCTTCATGTAATAAAATATATTCCCTCAAGTTTTGTGTTTGTTTTTTTTGAATGTAAAAAATTTCTCTATTTTTTGTTCTTGTTTGTTTACACAAACCAAATGATTCATAATTGTGGATGCAACTATTTATTTAATACAGGAATATGCGTGTGTGCATTTGTACGTTTGCGAGTGTGTGCATCAGTCATTAACCTCTTGCCTGTTCAATAGAATTTTTAAAAAATTTTATTTTATTTATTTATTTTTCAGATTTTTTTTGAAATTTTTTGTTGTTCCACAAACAAATACTAAATTCACAAATAAATAAAGAAAGAAATATATTAATGGAAGCCAACAACAACCATATTAACAGCAGCAGCATCCACAACAACAAAATACAAAGAGGAAGAACCAGAAAAGTATAGGTATATGAGAAGCAGCTAAAGATATTAAAATTTATAACGTTAAGCGTTAAAACAAATAAATAATGTAAAATAAACAATAATTTATGTACAAAAAATTTGCTTTAAAAAGAAAAAACTGCAAATACATGAGGAACACATTCACTCGGTTGCTTTAACCCTGGAAATAATATTGGACTACATGGTCCATTTTAGCTGAAATGAACTGGTCATAACATGGTTCTATGTCCTGCAGCCGTGGACCATGTCATTGAAAACAACAGGTTATTTTAATACAAGTGTTCCTGATTTTCTTCGTATTTACGATTACTCCGTCGCATTAAAATTACTCTCTGAAGTGCTCCATGGAGTAGTTTTTAGGTTAGTCCAATGGGTTATATGGTTCACCTCTAGGACATCGTAATATTAAATAAACCATGTTTTCTCCTTACATTTGAGTTAGTCTTGGACTAGTTAGTGTTTTGAGTTAGTGTGAACTACACTATATGTGCATGTGTGGACTAGTTGCAAGGTATGTGTAAAAAATTTTAAACCAAAAATAGAACGTGTGGCAGCGGCGTAAGAAATATTTTGGATTAATTTTTTTTTAATTTTTCTTACACTTTTATACGACTCTCTTTCATTTGCCATCAATGAAAGTATCATAATGTAATTAAACCAGGTGGCATCGCTACGTCAGATGATTATTTTTTTTTCTGCTTAAGTTTGCAACATAAAATGACAAAATTCTTTACAAATACATTAGTTTAACAGTTTTAATTATTAACAAAAAGTGATAAGCAATTTAATTTGCGTAATTTCATTGCAATCGGTATTTAGTAAAAAAAAAATATATTATTTGTGCTTAAATTGGCAGTGAAAATTTTTTCTGACATTTTATGTCGCAAAGCACAAACACACGAACGCCTGTAAAATTTTTAATGCTGCCACCTTAGTAATTACACGATGGAAAGTATATTTGGTTTTAAAAATGTCAACAATAATATTAACCAGAACAGTAACAGCTGATCTGAAAAATATGTAATGAAAACTAGGAGAAGTGAGAACTAAACATGTCCCATTATTGCAAATATAATTCTAGAAGTAGGTCTGTACGTTTACTTTTTGGGAAAGTTCGGTAAAATGAGAGTAAGCTATAATTACTCTCAATAAGAGCCCAAAATGTACAAAAGTAAGAAAACGCAAAAAACCATAAAATTTACCAGAAAAAAAGAAATGTAAATTTTTTACAGCTCTGTTTATATCGGAGATGATAATTGACAATTTTAAAATTGTACTTTTTTGACCCCAAATGTGCTAAAAACATAAAAGTTGTGTTAAGTTTTACTATTATTAACTATTAGTAACAGAAAGGTAAAATAAAATGAGTTCTTGTATATTGACAATTTGTTTCGAAATCAATCAAATTAAAGTAATACTGAAGTAGTTCCTATTACTCGAGAGACCACCTCGTTGCGAGAGAACCAACGTGTTCTTGAATAGTTAAAAATTAATGCAGTTCATTACAAAAGTATTCTGGAATTTTCGCAAATTCATCCATTTTACAGAAATTATAATTTTACTCGTTTATAAACTTATAATTCGAACTATAGTTTTTAAAGCTCCGTACGACTGAATTTAGACGAGAAAACATTTAGTTTGGTAGCATGTTACGGGTGTGGAAGAAAGCATCGTTTTTGTATTCGGCACTCGGCGACACGTTTTAATAACAACATATGTTGTCTTTGCTGATAGATAGAATTAATTTTTATGAGAATCCCTGAATAGTTTGTTTTAATATTTGTATATTTTAAATAATTGTGGGCAATTATTATATTAAGAAAAAATTCACAGATGATGGCCCACTCCAAGGTTCTGATGGATATTTATATTTTATATTATATTACATTTCTTCTTTATATACATATGTATGTACATATATATATATTAGAATATTGAAATAAAATCAATATAAAGAATTGAAATAAATAGTGTTTCATTTCAATTGTGATATCCGTTAACAGTGACCGATATATCCCTAAACGCTGACTGGTCAGCAGTGGTCGATATATTCGTCCATGCTGACCGGTCAGCAGAGACCGATTTATCCATCAACTCTGACTATCACATGCACACAGAAGTTTCGGTCATTTTTGTCATATTGCCATTGAAAAAATTATAGAATCTTGGTTCTACTCAATTACCTATAATTCTGTCAACAATGACGGTCGTATCACCGGTCAAATGACCGTCACTGTTGTTATAGGGAAGCTAAGCTTATTAGCTATTTCGCTGGTCAGTTCATTCGACAGGCCAATCGACAAAGTTTGTGAAAAAGTTGTGGAAAGTGGTTGTGAATAATTTTATAATTAAATATTATATTAAGAAAAGTCGAAAATATATTTTTGCTATAATTAATTTAAATTACTGAACAACGTATAATCACATGAATATACTTTGGTACTTAATATTTAGTGGAGTAAAGTAGTACTTTTGCAATGCAAAGTGTACTGAAAAAAGTACAATTGTACGAGCTTGATTATCCCTGATCTTCATTGAAAGTCTAATGTGATTGATGACAGTTTACCGAAAAAAAACTATTTGTGAAAGAATTTATTTAAAAAAACAAGTATTGAAAGAATTTATTTAATTATATTTATTTTTCAGCAATGGTCTTTTTTATGAAAAGTTTTTAACAATTATTTATTTTTCAATATTTCGCTACCAAATAGCTAGCATCGTTAGGAAATAATAATTTGTATTAACAAAAATATTTATTTAAAAAAATGGTATTTTTTATGAAAAGTTTTTAACAATTTATGGTATAAATAACAAAAATGTTTGTAATTAATTATTGTTAAGAAAAATTTTTAACACAACTTTTTTAATGTCTGTCAGCTGTTTGGGACATTTGTAATTTTGCTTTGTTATTTTCAATGTTTATTATAAACAAACTGATTGCTAGTTCTTTATGCCCAAACTAGCCCGAAGAAAAAGTACGGGCATTCTCGTGCGTGAAGAACAAGAGCATTACTCTCTCAAAACCTCTCTCATTTACTCAATTTTTGCGTAAGAAAACGCTTTTGGGTAAGATTGGGCGCCAAATTTTGAGTAAGCGAACAGACCTAGTGTTTCAAACTAAATTTACATAAATATTTGCTAGTATTAGTATTACTATTAATCGTGTGGATACTCTAATACATGTGAGTATACATACCCGCGGCCCTCAGATGTTTTGTTAGTGGCCCGCTTCTCATAGTAATCGAACTGTGAACTACTTTAAATTTCGGGCTGATCACATTAAGTTTAATAGCATCATTAAAATATATTTTCTATTTCCAGAAAATATAAACTGACATTAACAATTTAATTAATAATAAAAAAAATGGACGCTAACGGCTGAATCTTGCTCGATTCTTATTTTAATTTCGTGGTTGATTTTGTAATTTTTAAATAATGCCAGGTGTGTCTTCAAGTCTTAAAAGAAAAATATGTGATGAAAATCGATTGTTTCAAAAGCCCCGTCAAAGAGAATTTTTTGTTGTGCTTAACAAAAACAATGCAGCAACTTGTTTAATATGACGTGACAGTGTCATTAAATAATTATTCTTATTAAAGTAACATAATATTTCTCGCCACTTTGCTATGAAAACAAAATCCTTCGACGAAAGTTTTCTTCCACAATCACCCTTAAGAAGTGAGAAATTTAATTTTTTAAAAAGATCATTGCAACGACAATAAATTGTTATGTTCGTGGCACTTTGACAAGACTCCGCTGTAACTAAAGCATCTTATGAAATTTGTTACATTCTTTGTAAGCACATGCAACCGTGCGGCCAACAGCACCATAATTCAAACATCGTTCTGGCCCCTATAAAAAAAAGGTTGAGTATGGCTGCTTTAATACCTACGCTTGTAGGCTGAAATTTTATTTTTAGTAATATTTGCGTAATGTTTTTCTTTTTCCTTAAATTTTTTTAAAAATATTTTTTTCTGTTTTTTAATCCATTTTATTACAAATTCGTCAGAAATTTTCAATCATTTAGAATTTAAAAATACAGCGATACTTTGTTACTTCTCGAGAAGGAGAAGAATGCAAAGAATCAATATGGATTTATTAATTTATTTATTTATACAGTGTGTGTAAGTGTGTAAGTGTGTGCGTGTGTGTGTTTGTGTATTTCTTGTGTATTTACGACTTTAACTTGTATATACTTAATTAAATCCCATCATCAAAACGATAACATTTAATTAAAGCCACCTTTTTTATTTTCACAAATAATGTTTATAATAAATTATAATGAAAAACACATGCTGCTACAAAACGCATTCACGCTACGGCAAGTGAGAAGGCAATTAATGGTATGATCCCCTTGGATACATTAAGCGCATTTCGAATTGGAATTTATGGAAAGATGTACAGAAAGACCAAAAGTATTATGGGCATGGGTATCGAAAGTACAACTATCAGGTTACGGTTGAGTGAATATGGCGGAAGATTTTGTCATTGCAGGAGAAACCTGGTAATTTATGATAATTTAAATCGTTTAGCAAATAAAATTTCAAATATATAAATATATATATGTACATACATTTGTGTGTATTTTCCGATTTAACTAACATAAATTTTGTTCTACTGAGTACCTTCCATAACGAACAAAACGTTTATTTTGCACTCGGTTTAACGATCAAATGTAAAACAAAAGTAGAAATGAAAAACATAGAAATGAAAAATATACCGTGACTTGCTTTCGAATATAATTTTTTAAACGTCAATATTTCAATTAAAACATATGTTACCAAAATGTAGTAATGTCAGATCATTCAATACCAAATAAATGCATGAGGTGAATTATTTTAAATGTTTTTAATTTACTCGAAAAAATTAAAAAAAACACATTTTTCAAAAATTTTAATTTTTGATCGTATTGTTTCTTTATTAAAACCTGTTTACATTATTAATTACAGCGTTATTCAGAGAGTTACATTGACATATACTTGTTAAAAAAAAGTTGGGTAACTTTGATTTTCGAAGTAAACAACAATTTGGTCACCATATTGATTTAAAATTTTGCGATAATGGAATTATAAACAAATTTTAAACTATTTTCTTAAATATACGCTTAAAGATAATTTATTTAACAATAAATTAAAATTAAGCTACTGAAAATTTGTTGAAAATAATGTATATAATGAATTTGTGAAAATGTGCTTTTACTCATTGATATACTTTACATGGAGAAATATTGGAGTGTTTTTTAAATTGATTATTTTGCATTAAAATCCATTACAGAGTATATAATTTGACTTAATCTAATAAACGAAAGACTTCAAGTAAAAATTGTTAATTGTTTTTTTTATGTTTCATCAGTTCATTATTAGGAATATAGTACATTCGATTTAATTTCGACCGGACTTATCTCGATTTTAAAATTATGCGAATTCGGTTTACAGAACACCTAAGTATGTGGATTCGTTTTACGCATTTTGCGCATTTAGTTTACAGAACATACCCGAGTACATACACAAAAAACATTTTTGTATTAGAGTGCTTTTAAAAATTGTTCCCTATTTTTTTATGGAAATATGTATTTTTAATTGTTATAATTTTAAAGCAATATTAAAAAAATAATATACAAATTTTGAGTTTTGAATAAAATAGACGACGTTGTTCTGGATACTGGATATAACGAACAATTCACTTTAACGAACAATCCTGATAACAATTAGGATCGTTAAATTGGAAAACTATTGTATATAACTTTGCTTTAGTAAATTACCCACTTCCCGTATTCTTTTTTTTATAAAGTAAAGTTTAATACTACGGCTGGTTATAATGTCGATCCAAAACCGCCAAATAGCTGTAAGCATGTCGATTTTACTTAGAAAATTATATATGTATGTACTATTCTGAACCAAAGACTAAAAGAAAAAGAACGACTAAGCCTGTAGAATTTAGTTTTTGGCGCTCTTTGGCGGTTATGGCTCGATGTGATGGAACTTCTCCAACTGCTTAAATGTTAAACTTGGTATAGTAAATTCTTTAACAAAAGCATTTGCTTAAGCGGTCAATTATACAGATCTTACGACTATACCAAACCTTCAGCATAAACGATAAAGTTATGTAGATAAGCCTTCACCACGCAGTGATACAGTGAACCAAATAAACACAAACGATATGAACATGTAAGAAATGAACTCGTATCTTTGGTCATTGCAGCCATCGATTGCATATTAAATGCAGTAAAAAAAGATGCTGTATGTTTCTTTCTTTTTGCATTCAAAACACACTTGCAACAGCATCTTGTGCAGAAAGTTTGTTTTGTCTTTTTGTTCACTTCTTATTTTTATTAAAATAAATTTCTTTAAGTGAAAAAATAATAAATTAAAATAAAAAATAAATAATAATACTTAAAAAAAAGGAGAAAATAATGCACATGCACATAAATAAATAACTACAAGTCACAAGACATTGAAATCGTATGAGAAACGTGGCAAAAGGAGCCTCTGTCTGTGGCAGCGTACGCAAAAGTAGATTTTATTGGCAACAAAGAAGGAGAAGTGGAACAAACGCAACAAAACGATTGAATGCTGCAACGATACTTATCTAAAAATATAAAAATTAAGTTGCTCTGGAAGTAGAAATGATGAAATAAAAAAAAAAGTAATCAATGCAATAAGAATAAAACTAAAACCATTGAATAAGCGGCAAAAGGTCTTAAATGTTAAAATTTTGAATCATAGATTTTCATTGTTATGAAAAATTAATGAATTGTGAAAGTTTTTTAATTTATTAAAAGGATAACTATCTCTCTATATTGGGTTCTGAATCGCAGAATATCCTTATGGACATTTAATTCTGTTGTGAAACCACGTACGCGTCTTTGGTGTGGTGGCCGAAGGCTATGCAAAAGAGGGCTAGGGATCTGTTAGGTAAAGTGCATCGAAACCTCTTTGTCGGCATCAATGAGAACTTGTCCGACTGATGCAATGGCGGAGGCTGGTATCTCGGAGCTGAAGAGTGGAGTCATCAGGGGTCTTGAGGGACTATCTGCATACCCCAATTCTCCACAGAGATGATATGGCGTCACAGAGAATGCTTCTCTGCAGGAACTTCCGGCTGGATATCAACGATCGTAAGAAATGGAATGGTACAATGGAATGGACCAAGGGACACCGATTTGGGAAATCCATTTGATTCTCAACAGATTTCCAGGCAGCAGTTCCTGCTATCGGAATATGCGTCGCCGAATGTATCCGTAGATGCATGAGACGGTCCCACATTATATACTATCAGATAGTCTAGCCGCTCTTAGGACCCTTTCGATGGCCGTGACAACTTTAAGGATGGTATGCGAGTGTCTGAACCTTCTCAACTATTTGTGGAACTTCAGCGCCGTTACATGGGGCTGGCTACGTTGTTTAGTACTTGTTTTGGAGCCATCCAAAATAAGCGTTGCTAGTGAATTTGTAAAAATTGAGCTGTCTACGTCCGAAACGATTAAAAAAATCTACAAAATGGTATTCGATGATCGTTGGATGACAGTGCGTAATATAGCTGAAATGATTATAGTATTTCAAAAATTCCTAAAGATCGCATACTGAGCGAAAATAGGAGATGAGAACGCATTGTGCTCACAATAGATGGGGATGGTCGAAGTAGTCTGCACGTTGACTACAAAACGAAAAATTTTTACTGGGTTCAACCGCAGTTTCAGAATCATAAAAACATCTAGCATTTTTTCTGATGTGTTTTTGTGTGTCTTTGTGTCAGTAGTTGTCGTAAGGTTTCAGTGGCAAAGCCATAGTCACTGGTCACTGAACAGTAACAGCATCTGCTGTATCCAATACGGTATTGCGTAGCACCGGCGAAGTGAAATAACTACTAAAAATGGGTACTTAAAACAAAGCGTCGAAAATTTATTACGTCTCCTTGACATCAGTGACGCTACAACACTGCTATAAAAACAAAGAACGTGTAAAATCAGAATTGTAAGATAGTGAAGCTTCACCTCCTATCATTTCTCCTACTATCCCTTTCCTCTAGCTCCAGCACAATGCACCGCATGTGTAGAGGTCATCTCCTGAGTGCTGGTCCAAGATAAAAAAAAAACAGCGTTGTGAAGATGTTTCAGTAGAGCGGTTGACGATGTTTCATCGCAATAAATCTGAGTTTTTGCGTCGATTAGTCACCGTGGATGAGACAAGAGTCCACCAAAATGTTCCCAAATTTGTTGAGTTTGCTTTGTTATGCCGACTAGTTTTGGTACCGCCCTCGTATTGCCCCTTTACCTGGTCTTAGTTTGCGCCAGAATGGTAAATGGTCGATCCGTTTCGAAGTAGTGCCGTCACAAACACTGTGACACGAAATTGTAATATTAATATTAATTTAGATTTTTTCACACCAAATCTCATTTGATTTCTCTCTCACAAAGTATTATGAAAGTCGTATTATGAAGACTTCTGTTATAGTCTGAAACGGCCTTTCAAATAACACATCACTGTTATCATTGCAAAGCGTTGACATGCTTAAACCCTTAAGCCCGTATGCACTACATTAATTTTTAATTAATTAATATAAAATTGATAGAGAGCCAGAAGGAAACAAATACAATATAATATTTACTTTATTTAAATGATGCCTTCTTATTTAAAAAAAAAACGCTAAAAAAGAATATACGGTCAAAAACTACGCTCAAAATCGCTTACATTATACATAAATCGCTAAGTTGGCCACATACAAAGAATTTTTAATTCGAAACGTCAATTTTAAGTTGAATTTTAAATTTTTATTCAGCAGTTACTCATTTTTTTATAACAATAATGGACGATTTGACATTTTTGTATTTATCTTAATGTGGTTGTACTCTTTGCACGTAATTAATTTTCACATTACAATATATTTGAGCTCTTCTCCAAAATTTGACCAATGCAGAAAAAATTAAATGTCTTACGAAAAAAAAGGCTGATGAGTACTTTTAATTTTATTTTAATTAATTTCTCCTAAAGCCTGCAAAGCCTGAACATGTTAAATTAAAATGTATGTTTCTCATTATTTAATATCATAATTTCCAACGCATGTGCAGCACATTTATAAATATTTCCAAGCATCTAGTGGAATGTTGCTGCAAGCCTAGAAAAAAAATTTAATTTCTAAGGAAACAGGAAAATGTAAAATAATAAAAAGAGTACTACATATTAGTCGCAATTACCATAACAGTGTTCTAATAATTTAATTTAAATTTTTTTTATTTTATTTATTTTAATATTTGTGGCTATCAATTTCGACCTTAAGCACTGACATCACTTCAGTGCAGTGATCATGCGGCGTTAGAGATCAGATTCAAAACGAATTACAAACGAAAAACAAAAATTATACTCGTATTTATATTCATATTTCTATCAGGTGCTTAATTCGCAACAGTGTCAAAAGTTCAACATAAGGAATATTAATTGAACCGGTTCTATTATTTTTATTTTTTTTTCCTGGACCGGCACTCAGGGGATGACCCTTATACATGCGCTGCATTGTGCCAGAACTAGGAAATAAAGTTTTGGGAGAAAGGATGGAGGGAGTAGTGTTTATCGACATTTCCCCACGTCAAAAGTGACAGGAAAGACCTCTGCGGGTAGTCCATTCCACGTACGTACTGTTCGGCCATAAAACGAATTTTCTCTGTAATGCGTAGCGCGGTTCGGAACAAGTTCCCTGATTTCTTCAGAACACATCCCATTATAGTGACGATAGAACAACGAAACGACCCCACGTTGCGATGATGCTCAACAGAGTCAATAGGGTTGGCTACCCTACTGTCTCCTATGAGTTTATTCGCTCTTTCCTGTACACGGTCGAGTAACTTCAAAATAGTCTTTGAAGCACCGGCCCATACACGAGAGTTGTATGCCATTTTGTATTAGAAGGTCTGGAAACATTAACAAAATATATAGTTATTTAGAAAAAAGTGTATAAATTTATAAATTACATTCTTAATTATGTCAAACAAAGAAAGAAGTAGTTACTTTTTGAATATATAAAATAAATATGTTACCAGTTCATACATTATATTTTATTTTGATTTAAGTTAACAAAAAATTTCATTCCTTACAATAAATAATTCAGAAACTATTGGAATCTTTAATTTTAAGTAATATTCATGCGATATTTCGAATCATTTTGTCGAATGAAGTAAAATAATTACGATTATTTAAAAATATAAAAATATTTATATTCAAAATTTATTTTACTGATGCACATAAAATTAAAGTATCTCGATTGCAGCGTGAACATTATTTTTACAATTCGAATTTGGTTCAGAATACTGAAATAGCGGAACGTTTTCAACTCAAAAAAGAAAAAAGTAAATTTAGTTGTAAGAATTTGCTGCGAAAAAAATAACCATTTCCCTCAATTCTTTTTAATAACTTCTCAAGAATCGATTATTTTAGTCCCACGCCTTGTCAAAATCATTAAGTTGGTAATCCAGTTGGGAAGTGATTCCACCAGAAATGCTTAATTCCAACCTCGATAACAGAATTTGATAAAATTTGCAGTATCCGATTTTATAAGTCTATTCTAATCTGTGAACATTTAAAATCGATTTCGAAGACTTATTAGAAAAAGATACGTCATAGATATCTCTCGAACGAATCACTCGAGTTTAGTCAAATTGGTAGAAATCGGCGTTTCTTTTCTAATTTAAGAGCTGATAAGATTTTGAACGGCAAAAATTTATTTTAAAGAAATAAAAATTATTTCGAAAATAACCGAACTGAATCGACTCACTATCTAACAACATATAAAGCCGCATTTCCGCATACAACGTAAACTGTCGCGTTTCTGAATCGATTTCGTTTTAGTTGGGTACGTTACGGCATAAAACATTAGGCGATGTTGTTGTCACTGCGTCGCCAAATTGATAGTTTTTCGCTGCTGATCGGCGTCTTTATGTTCCTCATTTTCGTCACCGATTTCTAGAAAGAACTTTTTTTGACGCAAATGTATAGAATTTCGTTTTCCGCGCCGATTACGCTGTATGGGGAAACGAGCCTTAAGTATCAATATCGTTTGAATGTAGAAAATGTGGTGGCGATCCTTTAAACCGTTTTTAAGATATTAACTGTTTACATACCCTGCAGTAAAATTGTGAACTAGTTACGTTTTGGGATAGTCATATACCATTTGTAACTAGACTGTAGCAAAAGTGATTAGATCCTGATCAGAAACTTTCAACTAATTTGGGTGATTTACAAGAATGTTAAGTTTTATCCTTATAAGCCTCCATAAAGCCAAATTGGAGTTGAGACAAAAGAAATAATTAATAACATAAGAATTCTGGGTAACGAGGTTGCCACGCATAATCAGTATTTTTTAAATTATTCGATCATCATCTCGCGGTACGTGCTTTCTGGAACCATATGTCAGGATTTTTTTTTTAGCTTGGACCAGAAATCATGGGGGACGACCCTTATGCATCTGACGTATTATGCTGAAACTATAATTATTTAGAAATACCGGACGTAAAAACTTGTCCAATAAGGTCCGATAGATCGCCCCGGGTTTCTGGTTCCCCGGCATTATTTTCGAAAAAATATGGCCCAGTAACTTTATCAGCCATAATTACACACCCAACCCAGCATCCGAGAGGGTGAAACTGTCGCTGATGCACTGCCTAGGATTTTGGCTACCCCAAATTCAGCAGTTCTATTTAGTAACATGTGCATTTAATATCATTATCATTGGGCCAGGAAGCACCGCAACCAAGGAGATCTATTGTGCAATGCCCCTTATATTAGACGCCATCTTAAGACTGCTAAGGAATCCAACCCCTATTTGGGGTCTGGTGTTCCACAGCTTGTATGGAGCCACCGCAATTTCACCCAGATGGTGAAAGCTCTGTCTGCCGCGTGCAGATAGTTGCAAAGAACGTTTTCACAGCTCTCACTTTCACAAAATCGACAGAAGTACCCCGTCAAAATGCTTAAGTTCGCTCTATTCAGCACAAACAGCTTATTCGAGAACAGAAAACGTTTGGCCTGACGGTTGCCGGCACTATTATGCCAGAGACCAGCGAATTCCCGTTCCTCCCAGTTTCCAAGAATTTCATTTCTGTGGCTCTTTGTAAGTCCACAGAATGACTCGCGGGAAAATTTGCTCCTCGTTTTTCCAGATAGTCCGCCATTTCATGTCCATTTAAATGTAAATGCTTTTCATCCCTCATAATGGGATTGTTCAAAACGTTGTAATTTTCTCTCGCAAGCAAAATCAATCTATTGACGACTTTTAGAATGCGCCGCAGCGATGTTCTGGGGATATCTAATTGAGTAGCACGTCGGCGAGTAGACCCAGATGGATCCGTGTGGACTCTTTCTCCCACAACATCCACAAAATTTTCAATGCGAACAGCTTGAGGTTCATTACCTAATGAACCCTGCTACTCAAAACGGATAAATAAGCTTATTGTTACATGTTCTTGCCTTGAGTATGATGACATTAAAAAATATTATTAAATTGTTTATTACCTGCAAAACAGTAAAATAAAAAACTGTAAAAATAAGAATTTCAAATCAGTCAGTCCGTGTTGGCCCAGCCTGTATATACAAATGAACTAGTTAAAATCGATAGTTCGATATACATATGAAAAGACTACGGATAGGTACCTAGTCTTAAGGAAAGCGCAACTATGATTTCTAAACACATACTAGCACACACCCATACATACGCACATTATCGTGAAAATAGTCAGACACGACTCCCAGGATCTCAAAACCTGGAAATAGGATGAAACCTCAATTTTTAAAGCGGGAAGTTAAAGAAAAAACTCGTCTTTTTATATTTTTTAATTCTTCTGTGCATAAGTTTAGTCGATCAGAATAGCCTGCTTTGAAATACATTTCAATTTACATTCCATTGTTTCACAAGAGTACATTTCTCTACTTGGGTCAACAGTTTATTTGATTTGATTCCTGTTTTTTTTTTTTCCTTCATCAATCAAACGGAAAAATCTAATTCAATTGTGTAGGCCATGGAAAGAGTGTTTTGTACGGGTTCGGCTTCAATTTGGCCATATTGGAAAAAGGAATAAAAAAAGCGAGGGTTGAAAAATGTTCTACCTATAAACTTGAAAAAGGACATTTAATTATTTTCTCCAACGGACGAAGACAGCAAACAGAAATAAAAAAATAAAATAAAAAAATAAAAAAACAGGGAAACAGGAAAATTTTTCAATATTTTTTATTTATTATTGATTGAGAAAAAAAATCAAAAGACGTTCATGGGTATCTTTTTTCAACGTCCGCGACATCCATAAATTGAGCATAAGAAAAAAAATTAAAATAAAACGTAATGAAATTATTGCCATTTGCCAGCATTACGCTGCCATATTTTACATTTTATTATTGTTGCTCTTTTTTTTTCTTGTTTTTGCCAACGTAAATAAATATTTCGTGTCATTTCCATTAAACATAAAACAAAAGAATGTCTTGAAATTAATGGCAAAGGCAGGGTAATAAAATTCGTAAGAAAGAAACTAAAAATCAAATAACATGGTTGCCTTCATTATTGTTCAGGAAATGGTAAATTTATTAAATAAATTGTAATTCACCATTTTCTTCATATTTCATTCATTTTCTATCGCACAACTTGTCGTTATGCCAGCAATTGATAAAAAGTATTTAGATTTAAATGTGGAGGAGGATGGTCAGAGCGTATACGGATCAGTTGATGATTTGAAAGGGCCAAACAAAATTTATTTTAATTTATTTGAAGGATGTTCTAAATAAAAGCAGTATTCAAAACAGCGAGGAAATTACCTTGCAAAATGTACTGAACGGTTTAGTATTGCATTTACACATGAAAGTAATTTCTATGTGACTCGTACTTAAAAAAAGAAAAGCAGAAGAAAAAAAGTTAGTGGAAAGTTGGAAAAATGTGGCTGGGTTAGTGAAGAAGTGTGAACGCATTGCGAATTTCAAGAAAGTACTTCTATGGGTAACCGCTATTTGAAGTACGAGTAGCCACTGCTTTGCTTTAACTTATTAAATTAAAAATCAGACAGATGAAGGGCGACGAATATGTAAAGTGTGTCGTACACGACTGTCTTGAAAGAGATATAATTTTTTTGTTTCTCTTTTCCACTTTTAACAATTTTAATCTTTTGCGCACAGCATAAGTTTTTTAATATTTTTATGAAAAATCAGTTCAATTTATTTAATTTCACAAAACTTCAGTCTGTTTCAGTTTGTCTGCGTGCAATTTCTTCGTTGAATTTTGAGATCCACAGAAAAAAAGTAAAATCATGATTCAATTTAAAAAAAAAACCGAATATTCAATTAAAATAATAATTAGATTTCAACCTATGACGAAGCTTGCAGCATCAAGTATCATTTCACTATTTTATGGTATTTCATTGGCATTGTTTTGAGAGCACAACAAAATCAATTAAAATTAACATGGATCCAACTAAATTATTAAAGAAGAGAAAAAAAACCTTACTGAGCAAAGACTTCATTGATAAAAATTAAACTATTATATTTTGCTGTGTAAAAGGGTAAAAATAGAATTAGAAAGTACCACAGGGCCACAAATGGTCCAATGGTGCGACATTCTGCAACACTGATACGGATGGCTCTACAAGGTGTGCAAGAATGTTTTATGTGTTCGACTGGTAGACACGTGTCTTCCTTTGGGCCGCTGTTCGGTCTCACAATAAATATAATTAAAATAGTTCAAATAGTTACAATAGAAATAAATTAAAATACAAAACAAAGTACAAGTGAAAAACATAGAAAATAAAAATAACATAGTGACAAACAAAGAAACAAAATAAACTTAAGAAAATCTGAATAACTTAATTAGTAACTAACAAATATAAAAAACAATAAACTTGAATATAATAAATAAAATACGAAACGAATACGAATAACAATTAAACAGTGGAATAACTGAGCAGAAAATAAAATCCGCTATACCAGTGACGGGCGAACAAAAATATTTACCAGTGCTGGCACCACCAACCAGTGTTGGCACTTCGGGTGAAAGTGACCGGATCAGGGCTTTTATGGCTCTTTTTCGCGTCATTGTGCTAAACACTCCTACCAAAAGAAAAATATAAATTTTTTATATTGTGGATACCAGTGGGATAGTTGCTGTTGGACTGTTTGGTGATGAAGGCGTAGCACTGATCACCGAGCAATCTCTCAGACGGCAACTAGTTCATTGGTGTCGGCAATATTAAAGATAGACAATTGATTTGATTTTTTTTTTGCGTAAAGTATGACAGGCCGTTTCAGAATTGACTTCTGCAACATACGTGGTTTAAGGGCAAATTTTTACTCTGTATATGCCCACGTTTGTCTCTATCGGCCGGATGTTTTCGCCTTAAGTGAAACCCAGGTGTCTGAGGATGCTGATCCACAGGATTTTCACATACCTGGGTATCACCTCGTATCTCTTTTCACTATACATAGAGGGCCTTGCAATATATATACGCAATGAAGTTGTGCACCAGTGCCAGCAATCCTTAGGCACGAATGATCCTGAATTTAGCTGTCTATGGGTTAAATTTAAAATCAGGGCACATCTTTTGCACTTCGGGTTTCTTTACAGAAGCCCAAATATGGAAAGGGATGAAACTATATACAACTTTGATGCCCTTTCCGACTCTATATCGGATATCCTCGAAAATTACCCGAACAGTGAAATCGTTATTGCTGGTGATTTCAATAACGTATCGTGGCTCCTCCATTCGAGCCATACGACTCCAGAAGGCCAATATATTGAGCTATTCGCAGCGCACTAGCACCTTGCGCAATTAGTGAATGAACCAACACATATTCCTTGTGTTGACGGGCACCAACACAACACCCTCGACCTTTTTCTCACTTCACACCCTGACAAGAATGAAATGAACACTAGCGCCCCTCTCGGAAATTCGGATCATTGCACCATTTCTGCCTCCTTTTCGTTTGCGGAACTTCTTAACGTTTCACGGCCAGCTACGAAACGTTTAAAATATATTTTTGAAAAGGCACGTTGGGCTGAGCTCAACGATTTCTTTCGGCATTTCAATTGGAAGCTCTGCTTCCTTGACAATGACGTCAATGCCATGGCAGAAATGGTTGAAAATATAATATTGCTCAGTATGAAAATTTTCATACCATCGAAGAAAATTTCGATTAAACCCAGACCGAAGTCATGGTTTAATCAGACGTGCAGACTTGCAGTCAGATCCAGAGAGGAAGCATTTATTATCTGGCGGAATGACAAAAACGCGGATACTGATGCGATGCGCAAAAGGGCGAGATCTTCGTGTGCCAAAGTGCTAAGACGTGAAAAAGCTTTGTACGAGCAGAGAATTCGCACCAAAGTTCTTACTGCCCAACGGGGCAGTAAAAGCTTTTGGTCTTTCGTAAAAAGAGTGAAGGAAAATGGATGATCAAATATTCACAGACCCGGTTGATAAAGCTAACCTCCTAGCTGAAATGTTTGCAGGTAATTCTCACCTGCCGGAGAGCAATCAACCACTGCCCGCAGCCGAACGTGTATCCGTAACTATGCCAAAGATATACTTTCGAGCTCGAGCAGTTAAAAGGGTTCTAACGAACCTCAACATAAACAAGTCTCCTAGGCCGGATGGAATTCCTGCACTGGTCCTGAAGCAGTGTTCTTCGACGTTATCACGTCCTTTGGCAATCCTTTTCAGCACTCTTTACTATACAGGTCAATTGCCATCGTGCTGGAAGGTTGCAAATGTAACGCCGATCCCAAAAAAGGGTGAGGCAAGCAAACCTGAAAATTACCACCCAATCGCAATCTGTTCCCCGATTTCCAAAGTGATGGAAAGTATGGTGAACTTTCACCTAATGAAATATTTAGAGTCCAACAATTTACTGAACGACCGTCAATACGGCTTCCGTCGAGGGCGCTCTACGGGCGACTTACTAGCCTTCCTCTCGGAAAAATGGTGTAATTCTATTCACCAGTTCGGCGAAAGTAAAGTCGTGGCTCTGGATATTTCTAAAGCATTTGATAGAGTGTGGCATGGGGCACTTCTGTCCAAACTTATTGCTTTTGGTGTCGGTGATATTTTCTCTCGATTTATATCGAGTTTTCTCATGGATCGCGCTATAAGAGTTGTTATAGACGGGATCTCATCTAACGAGTATAAGATAAATTCAGGGGTACCGCAAGGCTCCACTCCTTCTCCTACCCTATTTCTAGTCTTTCTTAATGACCTCCTATGTCAAACTTCCAACCCTATCCACTCTTTCGCAGATGACAGCAGCCTTTCTCACTCATATTCATTTAGTCGTAGGCCAACATCGACATGATCACTTCGCTGAGGCAGAATATGAGTGACTCATTGAATTGTGACCTCATGAAAATATCGCAATGGGGTCAGGCAAACAGGGTCGATTTCAATGCTCAAAAGACCCAATGCAGCATGCTTACACATCGACGCAAGCCCGATGACGCTGCGTCATCTGTAATTATGGGCGGTATAAACATCGAGGAATCAGAAGCTCTTGATGTTCTTGGCATGAAAATTCAGTGCGACGTTCGATGGACTGAGCACATTTTTCAGGTATCAAAAGAAGCATTCAAGTCCCTCGGTTTTTTAAGACGGTGCAAGACATACTTCACCCCATCTGATCTCCTCACTATTTATACCGCCTACATCCGACGGAAAATGGAATACAACTCTCATGTTTGGGCCGGTGCTTCAAAGACTATTTTGAAGTTACTCGACCGGGTCCAGGAGAGAGCGAGGAAACTCATAGGAGACAGTAGGGTAGCCAACTCTATTAACTCTCTTGAGCATCGTCGCAACGTGGGGTGCGTTTCGTTGTTCTATCGTTACTATAATGGGATGTGTTCTGGTGAAATCAGGGAACTTGTTCCCGAAACCCGATCATTCACGCGCACGACGCGTTCATCATTAAGAGCACATCCATTTGTAGTCAACTTGGCAGCGAACAGCACTACGCATTACAGGGAGAACTAATTTTTCGGCCGAACATCGCGTATGTGGAACAAACTCCCTGCTGAGGTCTTTCCTGTCACTTATGACATGGGAAACTTCAAATCAAATGTCCATTCACACTACTCCCTCTATCCCCCTTCCCATAACCTGATTTCCTAGTTCCAGCACAATGCATCGCATGTGTAGGGGTCATCCCCTGAGTGCTGGTCCAAGATAAAAAAAAAAAAAAAAAAAAAAGAATGAGTGAAGGTTTTCTTGTGGGGAACGTTAATTTGATAGCTCTATTTAGATTGCCGGATGATTGTAGCGTTCTGTAATGTAAAATGTCTGCTATTACTAGGGCGCAAAGATGACTGAGGTAAATGGGATGCGCTGGACAGGTCAGGCAATGATTAAATGCCGTTTAGATAGCGAAGCATCCTGGCATGACAATGACATGAATTCCCGAGAAGCCAGGAAGGCCGTAGCATCGGACACTGGCATTCTCTTGAGTTAATGCAAGTTTTTCTATGCGCCTTATGTTCGGGAGCCAATGATAAAGGAAGAACTCGCACGTTACTAGGATTCAGTAACGATGGGATTCGTGCTAACGGTGAACTGCGTTATAGGGGCTCTAGATTTGAGAATGAGTCTGGGTTGCAACAACTATTGCGGGAGTTGTAATGATTTGGAGGGGGAGTAAACTGTACGCACACGAGGAACTTGGGCTGCTATATCTTGGCTGTAGTTAGAGTTGGGTGAAGTAGAACAGGCTGTTAATATTTCTGAGGAAATATGAACGATTTAGTGAAGCAGATGGCCCTTGGAACAATTCTGATCTCGACTATTGGCCGGATATCATTTTTTGTAGGTGCTGCCCTTAGGATCTAACCAAAATAGAAATAGGTTTAGTTGCCGTTATTAATGTTCATCCTTCTCTTCTGTATTGCTCAACACAGTGTTTTCCAACTTTTCTTCATGCGTTGCATCTCGGGTGAAATTAAAACGAGTTTCAAACAAGTGGTCAAACATTGTACGCCCTTAGTTCTTTGCAAAGGTTACCCTGGCTGAAGTTAGCATGTTGACTATATAGCTCAAATGTCATGCGTTCAAACCCTACTCGACACAATCTCACCAATTGTTGGTAGGCAGTGTTTCTTGTACTTTAAGAAAAAACTTAGAAAAGAAAATTTCTCTCCAATTGAAAATAAAACCAAATGGACTTTTTTTATTTTCAATTTAATTCTCGAATGATATTTTCGTTCGCATTATTTACAGATATAAGTTTTTTCCTAAAACCATTGTATTGAAAATTAATTTAACATGATTAATGTTTTTCAATTATTTTTTCTTTTTAAAAATCAGTTGTGTCTACAAAACTAATTTTTTAAATCAGAAATGTAAATTTCCCTGAAGTGGCATTTTTTTTCTCAAAAACTTACTTTTCAAAAAAAAATTTAGTTCTCAATCACACACACACACAAATGCCTTGGATTTAAACATCCTGCCTTATAGAATAAATACTCCTGCTAGTATGACTGCTTATTTCTGAATAAAATATTAATTTCCTAAATAATTCGATATGATTATACTTTTTAATACGATTCCATTGATGTGGCAAAAACTGCATATGTAAATTAAAACTAAAGTAAAAACATAAACAGTCGCACATTCAAAGTGCAGACAATTCTAAATAAAATTCGAAGACAAAAACAACAACTGCAACAAGCAATGAATAAAAATGTTGCAAGAAACATTTAAAATTTACCAAAGGGCTCTAATTGAAGTTGCAAAATTATATGGTAGAACAACACGAGCAACTACAAAAAAGAAGAAAGAAACAAAGCAAAAGCTAAAAAATTATTGCTTCCAAATGCAATACGAGTACAATAATGCACGGCAAAAGTGGTCATCATTTTGTTGGGTACGAGAAGTACACGGTGCTTTATTTAAGTCGATATGTAAATTTGACTTGAATTTGTGCAAAAAAAAAGAAAAAAAAACTTAAAGAAAAGAACAAAATGTTAAAACTATACAAAATAAAATATCGGCGAGGAACATTTATTTAGAACCCAAACTGAGCCAAGCCATGCAACACAATAAATACAGACCTAAAAACACTCACACACACATCACATACTCGTACATAAAAGTATAAATTTGTTTATTGAGGTGCACTACATTTATGAGGAGTTTACATAAACCCTGCCATTTGAAACCGAAATAAAAATATAAATTCATTTCCGGAATATGATTAAGATGCTTCCAAAAAAAAAATAAAATTTTATATATTTTTATGCAATCGTTCGCTCACACACACATACATAATTAATATGCACATACGTATGTGTGTGTGAGTGTATTCATAAGTGTATGTTTTTATATCAGAAATATTTATTATTTAAGTAAATGAACAACAACAAGAACGACAATGGATGGCAGCAATAAAATCGAAAAATCGAAACAAGAAACTTGATTTCAATTTCAAACTTTTTCCTTTATTTCCTTTGAATTTTATTCGTTTTCGCTTTTATAAAACAAAAACAGCAAAAAAATGAATTTACGAATTTACGAAATTGTGCATAATTATTTAAAAAATGTTTGTATGCACGTACACACACATATGTATGTATAATATGTATTCATTCGTTGATAAGATAATAATTTATTAATTATAGAGAAGACGGATGCACTACATTGTAGTTTTTATGAGCTCAACCCCAGGAATCAAACAAAAGAGTAAAAAAAACTAAATAGTTTTAAGCAAAAAAAGTTCATTATTTTATTGATATGAAATCATTTTTACTGCCGAATGTAAAAATTAACTGGTTTTAAATTATCCTGGCTGGTGCGCTGTAGTCACCGCCTTGACTCTGCAACTACAACGAAGAAGATTGTGGGCTCAATCCCCGTGAGTTTGAGTCGTATAACACTGGGGAAATAAAATAATAAATAAAAGGGTTCTCATTTAAAAAAAAAAAAGGCGTCAACATAATACGGCAGAGCGCACCAGCTCTGCTTTGCAAATTAACAAAAACGCGCAAGTTGGAGTTTTTCAAGAATTAAGGACCTTATGGAAAAGGTCCTGTTTTTTTACTCCTTTTTAAAAAGTCTGTTTTTAAATATATTTTCTTTCAAAACTACAAATTCTTAAATACGGCTTCTTAAAAATACTCTTTTATTTCGAACGTGCTCCCACCGCAGTCTTCTATTAGTTCTGCGAAATGGGTGAATCTAAGCTTTTGAATACAAATGTGCGTAAAATGTGACAGAATATTGACTTTATAATGAACTCTACAACATTTTATTGATTGTGATTGTAATAAATAATTTGAAAAAATTTTAATTTTCTATGAAAAAATTTAATCTTGTGCTGTTCGGAACTATAAAAGTTAACGATTTTTTAATTACTTTTTTTATAGCCCGTTTTGGGAAGGAATACGACCTCTGGCTAAATAGTCGAAAAATAATAAACGCAAATATTTTCTTCTAATTTGTATTTTATTGACATTAAATTCACTTGTCCGATACATTGTGTCAGTATTTATAGGATTTTGATAAATAAAATTGTTTGCGGCGATTAAAGAACTCTTCAGTTTAAAGTGGAAGTTGTAATAAAATCGATTACATTGTAACAAAATTTAGAAAAATTAAATTAAAAAGAAGACAAACCTTCCATCCAGTCTTGATGTGTCCACATTTAAGATTATTTTTATATGAATCCTCTGCAACAAAGTATTTGGTTTGTGGAGTTGTAATAAAATGATTGCAAAGTTTATTTCTTTCTCTCTTTCTTTCTTTTTTTCTTTTTATTAGTGGCCATAAATATGTGTAGCAAATATTTTCATTAGGACCGTTCATATAATGCGGAAAGGCTTCTAATGTAGAAATTTATATTTGGCGAAAATAATTTTTCTTTTTATTTTGAGGGAGCGTTATGGCCCTTTAGAGTCCATCGAAATTCTAGTTGTTGAAGGATAGTGAAGTGCTACTAAAAATCAAAATTACTGAATCTGGAAATCATTTAAATGATTTGTATTTTGGACTACCCTATTATCATTTAATTAAGCCTTATTTCTTGTTTGAGGTGCGGTAACTACTCAATTGGCATCGCTGAGATCTCGTATGAAGAAGTTGCTGTTGTGCATGGGCGGCGATGTGGTGAGAAATTGTTGCAATACCATTTTTTAAAGGAATATTTCATATCTTTTTCTTTCGTTGAGACTTGTTAATGCCTCAATTTCTTTATTTTTATTTCGTTTAGTAATTATTTTTTAACATTATATTTTCATTATTTACTTTCATTGCATATAAACCAAGTTGAAGTTGCAGCAGGCAGAAATATACCAAAAGGCCAAAGATGCTTAGCTGCAGAATTAAGAGGAATTTCTTATTTTTAGAAATTTTTCAGATTTAATTTTATAAAATAGAATTATATGCTGCAATTTGTCTTAACAAATCGCTTTAAGTAGTGTATTGCAGTAAATTTTTAACAGCAAACTTTTTATTAATGTTTCACTCCTCTGAAAAAAAATTCATTTTAAAAATAAATTTTATTCGACCATTTTGTTTTATAAAAAATTTATTAAAAAAGAATTAAAATTTCGAAGTTGAAATTAATCTGACCTTTAGAAATGTCGGTTTCTCTATTTAATGGTTTCAAAACCGCAGATCTGGCAATGCCATCAGCTGTTAAAATATCTGTCATTTGAAGGTCATTTATTTAGTGAAAGGTTTGCCATTTATGAATAACAAACGAAGAACGCGTAAAAATTGTTAAGACTTACTACAATGTGGAGGAAGAAAGTTGATACGTTGCAGATATGGTCAGGCCTGTGCATCATTGCAATGTGCGCACTACCGAAAATATCGAAACCGTTTCTGTCCATTCAAAGCGCTATGGCCATATTGTGATTATGTTTATGAACGAAACGAAATATGGTTTCATAAAAAGGCGCCATGCGCTACACAATACGAACAATTTTCTCTTTATAGCATTAGAAGTTTCCACAACGCGTAATAAAAATTTTGTTTTTATTTTTACTTAAAATTGTTTAACTCCCCGCTAAAGGAAATTACTGATTTTATCATAATGTTCGCAAATGGAATTGTCATGGTATATCGACGTTTTGAAATTCTGACTATTTTTGCGATGATGACATAACTTAAGAACAGGTCAACGGAACCTATGGAACTCACTTAGGCCCAAATTCACAGTCATTAATTTACTATTAGTAAACTAAAATGATAACTATGCTTTAACTAATACTTCATATTCACAGTGTATTGTTTCACTAACATTCTCAGTATAACCAAAGAATGGTAACCCTAACAATCTTTTAATTTTCAATATTGGTAGCACTGTAATAGCATATCGAGCCTTTGGTGCAATACCGTCGTAACTCGGAATTTGAATTTTTTTGAGCTGGGTATGCAGAAATGATCTTTGGGGAAATATATATCTAAAGGAAAAACGATTATGGTTCCATCTCTAACTGTTCAGATTCTACAGCTACAAATGTCTTTATTGCCTCCAGCTATTTCCAATAATATTTATTTGCAATAATGAAATATTTCCTTTATGACAAGAAATTTACAGACAGAAAACATTACAAAACATGCCTCTTTATTTAAAAACTTGTAAAAAAATAACTTTAGTAAACGAAAATACTATCATAAAGATGGCTCAAAACTTCAAATGCATTTTTCTCAGTTCACGATTTTTTTAGTTACGACGGTATTGCACCAAAGGGTCGATATGGTTTTTGTCTACATTTGTTGTATAATTTCTTAAAAATGGATAAAACAAGCGCGCGCTCATTCGGTTAGGGAATATATCATCGAAAATGAAAAACTAATTGGTTTATATACAGGGTGTCTGGTAGCAGATTTATATTTTCAAACACAAAGTTTTATTAAGAACATTGAACGATAGAATGGAAATTCGGATTTTATTTTTTAAAGAGTATGTCATCCAGATCCGTCAGATCCTTATTTAAAATTTCATGAATAATCGCCTTGGAAGTCCCAGTGAGGCTGCTCTTTTCGTATTGAAAGTCGCGGATTTTCACGTAAACTGCTTTCAACTAGTTCAATGTTTTCGGGAGTCCTTGAAGATCGACTGGGCTTTGGCCGTGGGGCATTCATAGCCATAGCAGTTGCGCGGAATCTCTGCACTTACGAGCGAACTAAATTTACACTCGGTCTATCACTTATTCGCCGAATACCGAACTTTGAACAAAATTGTCGACGAGCAATTACGTAAGAATCATTATTCTTAAAAAATGTGTCCACAGCTCACCCGACCAATCCGCACAATCGATAATTCCAACACGCCACCCTCCCTCCGCACCGTTTATTACTTTTTGAAATAATCGTATTTAAAAATATAAATTTCCCACGAGACACCCTTTATATATATTATATTATGGTAGATGATATCAAAACAAAAATACTAATAATAATTTACTAATCAGCTGTTGTCTAACTATTGGTTAACCAATGACATTTGGCGGTTTAACTAATAGTAAACAAAACGCTGTGAATCAAATATTATTGGTTAAACTATTGCTATTAGCTAATTAATGGCTGTGAATTTGGGCATTAGATGTCATGAGATAATGAACCGATCGGTTTGGCAGATTTTCGAAAATAAAATTGTGTTTCTTTTTTTTTTCAAATAAATTTTAAACTACTAAGCCGATCAAGTTCAAACTGTAAACAGCCAATTTGACTAAAATCGGGTGATTTATTCGTTTGAAAAAAATCGTTTTTTAAAACAAATATCGATTTTAGATATTAACCGATTTTTAAAAATTTTCAAAAGTATCAGAATCCGCTAATTTTACAAAAATCTGTTAAATTACTCGAAAGATATCGATGTCGAAAATTTGCGAGAAAAAATTTTTTTTTACTTTGTATTCGATATGCATGATTTTTTTTATTATTTTATAATGGAGGAGGAGTGTATTTTCAAAATTTCTTATTTAGATACTGTAGTAATTAGAAAATGTAATAATTTGATAATGGAGTGGTACAAGAAACCAACATCGTCGGGGAGGATTATTAATTATTACTCTAAACATAACAGGAGCATTATTATCAACACGACCAAACATTTTATAGAGAACTCGTATTAAATATTAGTGACAGCCAATTACATTTGAACAATAAGAACAAAATTGTGAATATACTTAAGGGCAATGACTTTCCAGTTTGTATAATTTAATGATTTAATTAATCAACATACATTTATAAGTATTAATAATATTCAGGGTTTAGCAAAATCAGAGATATGTGATTCAGGAAAATATGCAATTGCTTATAGGATATATAACACATTGAACAGGTTGTTTAGTAAGACTAAAGATAAATTAGATATGTCAAATTTAGTTTATAGAATATCTTGTGGTGGGAATGACAAAGGGGATTGCGATGAGATATACATACGAGTATATAGATACAACTAAAAATAAATTAAAGATTAGCATTGCAGGACACGAGTCTGATCATAAATATAAAGATGTAAATTCTTAAAAAAACATCATTATCTTCTCACTGTTCTAGATTAGATAGATTAAATCACTATCCAAACTTTGAAAATGTATCAGTATTGAACACAGAGAATAATTATAAACGTAGATATATGTTAGAAATTTTATATATAATTAATACACCAATTACAAATAGAATTCATTTTAAAGCAGATACAGTAAATGTTGCTAAAAATTATAGGCATTTGGTTAATAACAGATAGAATATATTATATGTGTATTTGTAGTTTCTTGAACTAATAGATATTTAGAATTTCATTTAGAGGAGCAACAAAAATTGTTAGAATTATAAGCATATAGTTAATAATTTAAAGAAGAGATATTCTTTTAAAAAATTAGAAAGATTATACATATATACCTATGTTAGATTTTTTTAATTATTGTTTTTTAACAAAGTTTATTGTTTTAAAAAAAGTAGCATATCCATAAAAAGGTATTTTGGAATTGGCTCAAGAACTTTAATTTATTTAATTTATTTAATTTTGCTTTGGAAAAAAATAATTTTTCTATTTTGTTTTAATTATTTTTTAAGTTACACATAAAAAAATTATTTTTTTTTAAATCATTCAATAATATTTTATTTAAAAACTGCATTTGTAATTTATTTCCATGAAAAATTACTTTTTAAATAAGTTTCTATAGAAATTTTTAAAAAATAAATTTGAAAATTTTCTGTGTAAAAAAATTTTTTTTGTATTATTTTATCTAATTTCCATCGATATGGGCAAATTCACATACATTTTAATGGAAACTGAAAAGAAGAGCGGCTTAGGCGCACAGGATTTTTTTTAAGAATTTTAAGTTTTGGCAAGTAAGAAATATCTTCCGCATAGAGACTACGAAATTTTTGCTTTCTTTAACATGAGCGGTGGGTGCCCGACAATAAAATACTTAAAACTCAGAAACTTTGAGCAACTTTTCAATTTGTGTTTGGGAGTGTGCGTGTGTGTGTGTTGTTTTTAATTCCATTTAATTTTTATAACCAACTTATAGCAGAGTTCCTTATATTTTCATGCCGTTATTGCAATTCTGTAGTTCTTACACAAAGTAGTCATATAACTGGCGGACGGACGTATGGTTGTTAGGATGAGCGAACCAAGGATTGCTAAGTTTCATTCAGGCTGTATGATTGTCTCTGAATATATGATACGTTTTGTGCATTGCATTGCATTGCATTTTATTTTATTTTATTACATTTGTTGGTGCTGTTACGTGCAACATTTATTGTTACTTCAGGGTGGTCATTGCACACTCAATGGCAACATTTTATGTTTTATGACCAACAATAAGAGAACTTCAAACTAACTTAAATAAATAAAAAAAAAATATATGTATAACACATACACACACGTTTGTATGTATGTACATGCATACGTAGACCCAAAAAAAATAAATAAATAAATAAACGATCAAGTGCGCTCCCTACAAACATACCGTCGTCTCGTATAATAAATAAAGGCATTCATGAGTTTGTTGCAACAAGCTATACGTGTACTGTTGCAAACTGCTACACTTTCTACAGTTACCCCCCTCCAACACATTCAATCTTTTAACGTAACCACTCGTATCACTTGCAGTAGTCCCTCTCACTGAAATTTTGATAAAATAAAAATATGTTGCATTCCGGTTGTAAAATGTTGCACGAGAAACTTTTAGAAAAACTATAAAAAGCATGTGTGTGCGTGTGTGTGTGTATTTTTTACAAGAAAACTTTATAATATTAAAAACATTTAGAATGGACGAGTATATTTTAATGCGATTGTATGTGTTTATGTGTGTATGTGTGTATGTGTGTGCGTGAGTCACAGTATATTTATCCTTTTGAATTGCTTTCAAGCAAAAGAATAAAGACAAATAAACGCAATCGTGCCCAGCAAGTGTGTGTATGCTTGCGTATTTTCCTAACTCCTTGTGTTTGTGCCTGTGTGTGAGAGTGTGTAAATATTTTACAATTTCATAAAATAGTAAATTCGTAATATTCTACAACATTGTACTGCTGCACAAGCGATTGTGCGAATGTTTAATTCAAAGCAAACAAAAAAAGAAAATAAAAAATAAATAAAAACTAAAAGACAATAAAAGTAAAATGCAATACAATAAATACAAGAGAAAAAGTGTGGAATTAGTTGAGACATGTTCATTTTCGTCGTTGCATTTCAGTTTTACGAACGTTATTAGCTCAAACCGAAAGACACAATAAATTTCATGTGGTAAATAACGAAACTTTTTGCAAGAAACTAATGCGTTCTTCCGATTTATGGGTGCCATCAAACCGAATAAAAACATTGTTGCAACTAAAAGAAACACAAAATTGTTAAAACGTGGTCGATTATAGGGTCCTCTACAAAGTTCCAAAGAGTTTCAAAAATTATTTATTATAGAGATTGGAAACACAACCATGCTAAAATATTAGCTGATTAGCGAGTAGTTAGTGTGTTGGCTCTTCAACCAGAAGGACGAGAGTTCTGTTCCCAGCTCGATCAAGTCAATAAAAGTTTTTTCTGCTTTTTTTTTTCTACAGCACGCTTCTTCGTCGGTATTTCAGCAATGAAATATCGGCAAGTAAAATAATAAATAAAATGGCTCCAAGCGTTAGCTTAAAAATAATGCGTTAAAATTGACATCAGATTGACAAATGCAGAGTTGTGCAAAAATTAAGCATATTTCCCTACAACTTTCATCACCTGTCTATTCTCTTCACTATCCCACTCTCTATCTAGGTCCAGTGTATATTTAAGGCATTCACCCTTATAAAAGTTAAAAAAAATAAAATACGTAAAGATTTGTGGATTTTGGAAAAAATTATACTTCACCTATTTGAATTGAAAGTTTCGTATTGAAATATAGGAAGTCTTTTTAAGCCCCGTAGAACTTGCTAAAGTGTTAACTGTCATAATGTGCTCAGTTTTTGACATGTATGAACTGTATGCTCTGACAAATTAACGTGAATAGATTGAGAATTGAACAACGCTTTCAAATTATCCAGATTTACTTTGAAACTGAGCCAGCAATTCGCGGAACTGTTAGGCGACTTTTTGATATTTATGGCGCACATAATCGTCCAGCGGAGCAATTCCATCCGTAATGCGGATAAATTTCATACCACATAATCTATAGATGATGCAATAACATAAACCATCGAAGGAATGTGCGTACTGAAGAGAATATCGCCATTGGGAAAAGATCCAAATCTTTTTGATTCGTAGTCGATCGCAGGCATTTATACTTCGTCCGTCCGCTACGAGAAAGTTTTATGGAAAGCTCTTAGCATACACTCGTTTGTTATCTATGTGGTGCATAAATTAAAGCTACGCGAGTATCATATGCCACGGTTCTTTCGCCGATTGGTCCCTAGAACAGTGGCAAACCGATTCGATGTGTTATCGCAAAATTTTTTTTGTTATAATGGGTTTGTTAATAGACAAAATTGCCGCATTTGAAGTGAAACCAATTATAACAATCTCTTACAGAATCCATTACATGCAGAAAAAGCACTGTTTGGAGCGGAATGGTGGCATCATTGGGCTGATTTATTTAAAAATTAAAGCGTACCTTGCGTTACGGTCAACAAAATTTGCCGTACAATGCTCCAAAAATGTGAATAGTTTTCTTCCGGATGAAATGTGGTTTCAACAGGATGGCGTTACTATCCGCTTATTGAAATCAAAATTTTGCTATAAGTTGATTTCGAGAAATGTACCTATTAATTAGCTCTCTTCAAATGTTAATGCCATGATTGATCCTTAGAAGAAAAAAGTTTTTTCATTCTATTTTAAAAATAAAAAAAAAATATTAACTGAATTTATTTTGGGAATATCTCTTTATATATGATTATAATTTTATTTTTAATTTTATTTTTTTTTATATTTATAATTATGGATATGCTTTCCTCCTCAGTTATTGAGTTTTCTTTAGTAAAAAATACTTTATGAGAATATCATAAAGTATGTAATAATAAATTTTACATATATTTTTTAAGGGAAAAATCACAATTTTAAAATTAGAATCATATATAAAAAAAAAATTATTATAATTTTATATTTTTTGAAATTTTAAGGTGTATGGAATTTTAAAAACACACTTTATGTACTATTTATAAAAACAATCAACAAAAATATCGATTTCGAAATTTCGAACATAATTTCGAGTTCATGTTCGAATGCAGTAAAATTTTATTTCGCTCTCACAAATGTGGAAAATTCATATATTTATGTAAGAAAAGCAAGAATAATTTGATTTCGAAGTGATCTTATTATTAGCAAAACAATTTATAATTTAAAAAAGAACTTAAATGCTGTAATATAGGGTGGGTCAAAAGTCACGCCTGCGTGTAAAAATATGATGTTTGATGAATAAAATCTAAAAAAAATAATAAAAAACAAAAAAGTTATTAAAATTTTAACACGCAGGTGTGAATTTTGGCCCACCCTGTATAACGGACATTTAACATTTAATTACGAAAATATGCATACGAGTATATGTATGTATATTTATGCTTCATCCTCGACCAGTGCTCAAGAGATGTCCAGAACTAGTTGGAAACTTCACATGTGGCGAAGTGATAAAAAGAATAAATAGAACTTGATTCTACACATCTTTGGAAATATTTAGGGATCAATTTAGGTTTTTGAATTTAGATCTAAAATATCTTTACTATTATGCCAGGGAAATAAAGCATATACAATTGTTGACTATTTTCGAAATTGTGAAAATTTCATAGAATATCAATTTGTTGGTCAGAAATTATAAAAAGATAAGGAAAAATATTCTTCTAAACTATATTTAGAATTTTCTAATTTTTCTACAATGTTTAGTGTTCTAACGGATATCAGGCTTTCTTAATACAATCAATAGCTTTTTGTAAATTCTCAGCCAGCGATGAACTAAAGTGTCCATATGCTTGTCAGTTAAGCGGGCTGTGATAAAACTGAGACTGGTTTTAGACTCCCATAACAGATAAGCACAGCGGGACCTAAGAAACCTGTCAATACTAATAATACCAGAAACGTAAATCGGGGTGTTTTTAATGAAAAATGTTTAAAGCTGGCATTTTAAAACGCCAGCAAAGCTTCGTATATTCGTCCGATAGGATTAAATGAGTGCTCATACAAATGCACGCATTAAAACTTCTTAGGAATACGAAAAATTAAAAAAAAATATATTTTATTACACATATACGAGTATGTAAACAGCACCATCGCCGATTTGAACAAATTATATTTCAATGACGACTTGCGTTAGTTTATTTTGCTCATTTTGGTTTCTCGCAGCCACACTGCAGCTACAAGAATTCCAAATTGGAAAACCCACCGACAAACGACGATGGCACACAAAATGCAGAGAAGTGCGTTACGTTTAATGCTGCTGCATTTAACAGAAGCGCAGATAAAATCGATACTAGTCTCTTTGTGTTGCAAGCACTATTGCAGTTGTAGTTGTAGTTAAAGTTGAATAAAATAAGCATTTGATGACAACAACAAGAAATATCTCAAAGCATATAGAAAATTGCAAAACACCCTAAAATGTTGCCACCATCATTACTAGGCGAATAGAGACGCGAAACTTGGCTGTTGTATATAGTTTTGTTGTTGCACTTTACTATCGTTCGTTGCTGGCGTGGATGTTGCTGTTTCTGCCAGCCAAAAGGAATCTTTTATGCACTTACAAAAATAAGAGAGCGCTGAAAATAATTCGAAATAGCAAAGACAATTGAGGGTAGAATGCAATAGGAAAAAGCAAAGCAAAGCAAAATAGTCCAGGCAGTCAGTCAGTCAGTTACACCATGATGCTGATGGGTTGGTTGGTTAGCTGGTCGCGTTAGAATTTAGATAACCGGCTGAGAGCACCAACAACAACAACAACAATATAATAATAGTGGAAAATGCATCCACAAATTCCGTAGAATGTCATAAAAACCCCTACCCCATACTCACACTAAAACACACACAAATGCATACATACGTACTCCATACCATTTATATGACTATAAAGCTGTGAATGTGTTGAAATCGTGCATTTTGTCGCTAGTATTGGCTCATAAAACTTCAAGCTGCAATTGCAAGTGTTCGAAGAGATTTTCAAATTGTCGACTACATGCCGTGGGAGTGGGGGGAATAATATTTTGTGCACTTTTTCAAATCATTGCGCTTGCATGCATTCGTTGTAGCAACAAATTTTGTTGGAATAAAATGTTGAAACGCATTTATTCTGCAAGAAATGCGCTGCCAAAAAATGCAGTTGAATTTTTTTACTGAATCATTAACAGGCGTTCATCTTTAGCCAGCAGTCGTCCAAGACGCAGTCAATAAATGCAAAGAAAATAAAATCTTAAGAAAATTGCGCGCCTTTTTCAATTTTCTATCGAGTTTACACAGTATAAGAAAAGCAACAAGAACAACGTCATCAAGTAAATGTGCAAGCAAGTTAAGCGATAAGAAATGAAAATTTCTTTTACTCAAAAAAATAAGAAAAGACAACAAGAAATGATGCTGATGCAGTCAGTCAAACTCTCACCTCAGACTCCTTGCAAATCAAAAAGTACGAAACGAAAGTGGAAGGACAATTATTCTGCCACCCCGAAAAACTTTGACTTGCTTGCAACAGCAAGTGGAATTTTAATATAATTTCTCCTGTTAACTTTATACTTATGGCAGACAAAACCTTGCCGAACCAGTACATAATGAAATGTAAATAAATACGAACGAAGCGCCATAGAATTTAAGAATATTCTTTGGCAGCATGTTTGAAAAACATTTTATTACATAGAAGGAAATAATTTTTGGCAGAATATTACGAAGTAGTAACTTTTTACTTATTAAAATCCTAATGGCGAGTAGTTAGTGTTAGTAGTTGGCTCTGCAACCAGAACGACCCGGGTTCGATTCCCAGCCCGACACCCTCCTTCGTCAGTATTTGAGCAATAAAACGTCGGCGAAGTAAAATAATAAACAAAATGACTCCCTCCCTTAGCTTAAAAATAATGCGCCAAAATTAACATCACACCCGCGTTGCTTTATAATTAATACGAAGTTGCATTTTCCTAACACTTTCACAATCTGTGTATTCTCTACACTATCCCTCACTCTATTTAGTGCCAGTGAAATGCGTTGCATATGTATATAGGGGATTTCCCCTAAGCACTGGTAAGAAAGCCTACTCCCGGACAGCTACTATAAGCGGACATACACATACTATATACAGTATCGAGGGATCTCTGACATGGATTAAAACTCGGATGAGTGCGTGGTAGCTCCGACACAGAATCGCACGATTCTACTGTGCCTACGGGCAGCCACGCGAACCAACCAATACTATATACAGTGAAAGCCTACTTTATAAGCGGACAACTCACATAGGCGGGGAAGATCTCTCATCTTGTTTTAAAATGAGGGTGGCGATGGATGAAGTAGTCTGCTCGTTGACTACAAAACCAAAAAGTTCTTGGTTCAACCCTGTGCGAAGGCAGAGTCACTGGTCACTAAACAGTAACGGGTTTAATACGTCTCCTTGACATCTGAGGCGCTGCAACACTGCTACAAAAAACAAATAACATGCAAAAAGCAGTGTTGTAAGATAGTGAAGCTTCACCTCCCATCATTTCTCCTACTATCTCTTTCCTCTAGTTCCAGCACAATGCACCGGACGTGTAGGGGTCATCTCCTGAAAGCTGGTCCAAGATAAAAAAAGAGCAAAAAGGACCATAGTAAATTATTTTAATTCATTGTTTTCGACAGACATCTGCTCCCAGCGAATAAAAATTTTACTGTCTAACTGTGTGTCCGGTTACAGAAGCTTATACTGTACATATCTATAAATTTATATTTAAAAGAAATTCTAAAGAATAAGTTAGTACGATAATTTGTTTAAATTTTTAAACGATTGTGTTGCCGATATGGCCCTATAAAAAACAAAAAACTTTTAATTAATACAGCCCTCTAAATAACCCCACTAACAGGCCGATCACATGTTTGTGAAATGAATAGAAATCGCATTTGCATACAAAATCTGAACGACGTGTGATTATTTTGTTTTTTGTTTTTAATTTATTTATCTCCGTAGTAATTTTGTTCATTATCTATTTCATTATTGTTTTTATTACTGTAACTATTGTTAAATAAATTTTTCTTTTATTCTTAATTTGCAAAAAAAAAAAAACATTTCTATTCTAATAAATTCTGTACACAGTAATTTGTGTAAATTGCATTTGGGGGAAGAAAGAAAGACATAATTTAGCAGACACTCAGGGCCATAAAATTAATTAATTATATTTTGTGAGAATTAAATTAAAAAGGGGGTAGAAATACTTTAAGTCGTAAATACATTAGAAAAATTTAAATTGTCCAAAAAGGTGGGGTTTGAGTTTAAGAAGGTTTGACAGGGATGAGCTACGGATGCGTGGAAGGGTTAATACAGTAAAACAGTGTAAAGTTACACAGGCGGACAGTTGTTTATTATTTAGAAATGTGCTTTAAGAACATTTTGCCACTGTCTATTTTTGTATTATTATTTTTTCTTTATGTCTCATACACTGTCCACTTTAGTTTTGTGAAAAAAAATCAATATGTTGGCCTGTTAACCATTTAATAGAAAAAATTTGAATTCATCGCATAAAAATTGGTAATTTATGCACAACTTTTAAACACATTTGGAACTAGAAATGTCTTTAGAAAAGTAGTTGCCTTTTCCTTCACAATAATGTCTGACAAGGAGTACAATTCAAGTAGATATTGTATTACAGTGGGTCAAAACTAAATAATTTCGATGCAGGAAATCTACTACTGACTCTGCTCACCAAGTTCTTATGAGCGAGAGAACATATTTAAATTTATTTTAAATTGTTAAAATGCATACATTTATCCATGGATTTGCATGACATAAAGTTTATTTTATTTCTATTACATTCACCTTCAAGATTAAGTAATAAAACTGGTAACGATTTTGTGTTTTCTAATTTTTAAGAATTTTTTGAATCCAAAAATTGGGTAATTTTTTTTTTACTTTTTCATCAATAACTCCAAAACTAATGGCTCGGTATAACATCAACTAATTAAAACCGCAATTGTTGACGTTTATCAGATGTTGAAGTTTATGAAAGTGCAAGTGAAGGTTTAATATCGCAATAAATTCGATACTGTGCAGAAAACGTTTCTATTGTTCACCAATTAAAACAATACCAAAAGCAAATCCGAAAAATTTCAAAAATAGTTTATTTGTAGTTGACGCTTTACAGCTTTGTGTTCTCGTTGAATTTATACAGTAGACAATCTTATTCAAATAGTGTTGACGTTTTGTTACGTTGACGTACTGTGGTGTTGACGTATCTTTAAAATTTAAGTAAATTTCTTTCAACAGTTTTAAAATGATATCCATATTGGCCACATTCTATGTAAACTATACAGTTTATTCACAAACCTGTACTAGAACTTCACAGGCTTATAACTCTGAAAATATGTGTTGCCGCCAATTTTTATGTTTTAATTGTTAAAATGCGTATATATGTATGTATGCGAAACCTCAGTTAATGTAATTAGTTAAAATTCTTTAATTTTTAAATAGACCGATATTTGATACCTTACAGGCAATGAGAATTACATGTGATATTTACATACTAAGAAACAAACTAAATCAAAGGCAAAATTGTAAAACACACTGACAAACACTAGCAGAACGGAACAACATGTTGTTTTCGAAGGCAGCTATACCTTCATCTTCGGCATAATTCGTTTTTTGTCCAGAGTGTGTGGTTGTTAGTAAATGTAAATTATTAGCTTTATATTTTAATTTTATTTTGAAATAATTCAAAATTTTGTATTTATATAAAAAAAAAATTTGTTTAAGGAATATTTATCCAAGTACAGTGAACTCGCAGAAAAATTTTTTTTTTTTTTTTTTACACAATATATATTATTTATTGAATCTTCAAAATCAATTGAACTAACAATAAGTATTCAAATCTTAAGAACTAATTGCTAATTATTATTAAGTACAGCCTAGCTGTACAAAATTATTTATTGCTCGTATAGTTTTATTTCCGCGTCTACTACGTTCGGGCTAGGGAAAGAGTATCCCTTCTTTTCAGTCGAATGAACCCTCTTTCGCTTAAAATATTTCGGGCTAGTATATTTGGATGATCTTGGAGTTTGCTTAGGTATGACGTTGCGTATGTTGTTATCTCTTGTTTGACTGTCGGAATATTTAAATCCTTGTGTATGTTAGAATTTTTTATATACCACGGCGCATCTGTTATCATTCTCAGTATTTTGTTTTGACACCTTTGAATTTTTTCTATATTGGAAGCTGAGGCAGTGCCCCATAGCTGAATACCATAGCTCCATATTGGTTTTAAAATTGCTTTGTAAAGCAAAAGCTTACAGTCCAGTTTTAGCACAGAATTTCGACCAATATGCCAATTTAGTTGAGTTGCTTTTAATTTCATTTGAGTTAATTTTGCATCGATGTGCTGTTTCCATGTTAGCCGTCTATCAATGTGCATCCCTAGATACTTGACCTCCAAACGTTGCGGTATTAACTGGTTGTTGATCAGAATAGGAGGACATGTGTCTCTGCGCAGGGTTCGCAGAAAAATGAACTAATTTTTACCGACGGTGTTCACGTTTTCGATTTTTTTCACGTTTTAGATTGCACTTTTTCTATAACATATTTTAGTCTCTTTTATATTTTATTTAATTTAAAATAAAGTATGTACGTTATTTTTGCCCTATAAATTATGCTTTGATTCTACTTTTTGTAAGTTCCTTTCATATTTTAATATACTACATTGGTACTACTATGGTTTGCAAAAGGGTTTCTAAGATACTAATTTCTAAATTATGTTATTGAATTCATCAAAAATAGAGGTTAGCTGAAGTTAAACTACGATAATTATAAATTTGTTTAATTAGTTTTTATTGAAAAGGGGAAACGACAAAAAAATATTCTTTGAAACAAAGGCAACTAAATAAAAGGGTGTATTAAAATTATTTCATTCACAGGTTTTATACAACATATTACAAATGATTTTAATGGATGGATATTCATTGGACGAGCTACTTTTGGTTTTTTATTAGACATATTTTCAAAAAAATTTTTTTAGAGATCAGTTGTTTATATTATTTAGATACCTACATATATGTATAGTCAGCACAGAGAGATGCTTCGAGTAGAACTACTGCATTAATACAAAATACTAATTGATGTAATTGATAGTCAAAAATATACAAATGCCAAGTACATACAGTTTTACGAAGAAAGGTGATTCGCGGAACTGAGAAAGCAGAATATTAACATTTCAACTTTCTTATGACTTAGCGCATTGGTTTTCGTTATTATTTAAGTTACAGAGCTTTATGTCTAAGATTGTTCATCTTTTAGGTAGTGGGTGTGGGTGTGGGTGTGGGTGGCGATGGTCAGTTAGGATTCCGACACCATCATGCGACTCCTGAACAGTGCCACAGAGTTTTGTCAAAACAACAAGGCATTTTTTAGAAAATCAACAATATTGTTCCTCAGTATTTCTCGATGTTAAACAAATGTTTGACAGAGTGTGGCACAACGGATTACTTTTCAAATTAAAACAAAAATTACCAGCACTGTTTTATCTTTTATTAAAATCGTACCTCACTGATCGAAGTTTTTACGTGAACATTAACGATGAGAAGTAAGAAATTGGTTCAATAAAGTCGAGCGTACCTCAAGGAAGCGTTTTGGAACCAGTTCTGTATACTGTTTTCACTGCAGACTTGCATACAAACAGTGATGTTACAAGTGCAACTTATGCTGAGGATACCTCTATATTAGCATCCAGTAAATCTGCTGCCGAGGCTTCTAAAATTATTCAGAATGAACTAAACTTGATGGCTAAAAAAACTGGAACATTAAGGTTAATGCGGAAAAGTCAACTCATTTTACATACACTCTCAGAAAAGGTTAATTCCATCCAGTATACCTGAACGGAATTATGATTCCTAGATCTGATAATGTCAAATATCTAGGTTTAAACATTGACAGACGCTTAACATGGAAAACTCATATTTCATTAAAAAGAAAGCAACTGAATATGAAAACAAAACCGAAGTCTGAATTGAGCCTAAGCAATAAACTAATCCTTTACAAAGCGATTTTAAAGCCTATCTGGACCTACGGTATTCTACTTTGGGGAACAGCATCATATTCAGCATCATTCAAAGATATCAGTCTAAAACTTTGAGACTTATAACGAATGCACCCTGGTATGTACGAAATAAAAATATACACCACCTCAATATTCAACAAGTTAAAACTGAAATAACAAAATATAGTACAAATTATCTGAACAGACTCAGCAATTATCACAATATTCTTGAAATAACTCTAACTTCTAGATCACAGTGATGAAGTGAGTCGTTTGAAAAGGCTGTATATATCAGATCTCCCTTTTCAATTCTGAAGAAGTAGAAAATTATTCAATTAATAAAAATTATTTTTAAATACTTATATATATTTACTCGTATGTATATTAATTCCTCTGTTAATTTAAAAGTTCATGCATGAAAATATGTAGATTTGTTAAGTTCAAAGGAACTTAACATTACCGTCCAATTTAAATATGATTGCTAAGGGGGTGTAATCCGAATTATATTTAGGAATGAAAATAATCTTAACAAGCTTCCCAATTTCGGGGTAGTGGATGATGATAGTAAAGATATTGTTTCATTTCAGTTGGGTTGTTATTATAAAGAAGTCTCTTTGGAAATTATAAGTTATTTTCTAATTACAAAATATTTAGCAATACGTCCCACTGTGCTGCATATTTTACCTTCTCCATAGAAATGAAAACACATATTTGTATGCACATATGTATATGTATGCGAATATTTAAATACACAAGTACGAATAATTCATATGTTCATGTCAAACGAACATTTGACATAAATTTTCTTGCATTTCATGCTACACCCAGCGAACATATCTACTAGATTTTAATTAACTAAATATCGTGGCCTAAAATTAACACTTGCCAATCAAATATAAAATTAAAGTAACTTATGGACTTACCAAATAAATTGTGGAAATACGAAATTTGTTTTGCAGCCGATTTAAAAATTTCAGAAAATTATAGAAATTTAATTTTGAAAAAATGGAAAAATTACAACGAAAAATATCTTTAATATAAATACAATTTTCAACAAGATATAATACAGGGTGGCACAAATGGAGCGAAGGTGTTTGCATTCCTTATAACTTTTTTATTATATTTTTTTTGTTTTGTTTTCAGAAGAAGAAGACTTGGACAATTTAAAGTGGAACAGTGCACAATTGACCTACGTGCCAAAATCGTTGAGCGACGAAGCCCATTTCCAATTGAGTGGAAGTGCAACAGCAAGAATTACATCCACTTAAGTGTACCATTTGTGCGGTGTTTCGCCGGAAAGTATAATTGGCCCATATTTTTTTTAAAAATGACCACGGTGTCACGGTTTTCATCACTGGTGTTAAATATCGGACCAAGTTTTAAAATTTTTTTAGCCCATCCATGAAAAACCAATCGCATACTGCGTGTGGCACAAAGGCTCTTTGAACTCAAACCCCTTCGGTAATTTTGAGCCACCCTGTAGAAGAAAATAATTGTATAGAACACAGTTGTTTTCAATTTTAAGTTTACACTTAACATAAAAGTCTTTCATTGCGTTTCTTATTTTAAAAAGAGAAGTTTAATTAATATACAATATCCAAATGCCAATACGTGAGATCAGGAGGAGAATATGCTGAAGTTTCTGAAAAACACAGAATGTGGATGGAAGGGTATGTTCAATTTCGAGTAAAATTCGTACAGTCTACAGCACAAATTCCCGCATTGTGGCAGTTATGCACTGTGCTTGTGAAAACTCTGGAAATAAATGGCGACATTTAATGATTTTAAATCTATTTTCGAACTGTCCGGCTCTGTGCTGAAGAAGCAGGCTTAAGACGCAGGAGGGCTGTGTGAATCCTCATCAGTACGACGTATATAATCCCCAATAAATATATGTAGATGAATATAAACCGCTAAATGGAAGATGCCGTTGATTGCGACAATTCGCCACAGTTTGTTTTTCTTGTTATTTTCCATGAGATTGTGGTACCAAAACGCCATTATGCGCTAGTGGACCCGAAACCAACTCACCAACAAACCAAATAAAAAAACGGTATTTTTGCTGTACAGAACCTTTTTAAAGTTTTCAATCCAGGATTTAAAATTAATTTATTGCCTAAATTTTAATTATTTTTTTTTGTTAAGTTCTGTGTCATTGATTTTCTAAAATAAAAAAAAAACATTACGGAGTAATAAATAAGCAGTTTTTTCCCAATTTTTCAACATCGATATTTCCCGTAGCATGCATCGCATGTTTAGTTCTCATCTACTGAGTGCTGGTCCAAGAAAAAAATTTTTGGTGTTGTTCGAAAGAAAAACGATATTTTCGAAATTTTTCGAACGATATTGCGAACAAATCAATTGGCAGCTATCGACGTTTTTTTTTCGGTGAAGAGGTGATTAGATTTTGCTCTAGTTCGGCATACGAGTTTAAAATTTATTTTGAAAAAAATAATTTTGAAGTGGATTCATTATCTTACCCGTTCCTGTTCTTGTGTTATGAGGTGTTTAATAAACACACATACACAAACGCATTAATACATTCTGATATACTGCATACATTCATAACGACATCGTCGCGAAAGTAGTGGTAATCGTTTGCGAGAACATCAAAAACGTCAAAATATGATGAAAACTCGATTGAGCAGCAATAAATAATAATTTTCAAAATCGATTCCTTCTGTCTGCTGGGTTATGTGCATATGTGCGTTTCATTACTGAAACAATAAACAAATTGAATTCAAAAAATGGGCATAATAATAATAACCACTAATTTTATTTAAAAAAAATTACAACCACAACAAAGTTGCAGAACATTGACTAGTTCAGCCACATATTATTTTGTCATCAGTACAGCAGACGTTTTGCACTTGTAAAACATTGGTAAGGCCCGCTACGTGGTTAGTGCAAAATGCAAGTACTTTTCAGATGAAAAAGCAGAAGCCAAGAAGAAAATAAGTTAACAGCACCTCTTCTTTTAAGTAATTTTTGGATTTGCAGAACCGACGGCTGTGGCTACGAAAGATACATTTAACGCCCACTAATTAAAATATTATAATTTTATTTTTTATTTAAAAAATAAACTAAGAAAAGTAGGAAAGTTTTCGCTAATAAATTTCTGGGTCAAGTTCTGTTTTAACACGGTTTTTACCCTCACACCTGTTCTAATAAGAAGAAAAAACGACAACAACGACGACAACAACAACAACAAAAATAAACAAACTTGTACATTTGTATACGAATCACAGTGTAAATTAAATAGTAACGACAACTCCACATACAAAGTTGTAACAACATATCAATCGATGGAACGCTATCACGCTTGACTCGTACGTATCTTAACGAAACAAACATGCATTTACACTGCACTACTTACTACTGCAAAAACATTGGCTACACACACACAAACACACATGCGCACCGAAAAACAGCGGTGCGAAAAGTATGCATGCAGTATAAATTATGAAAAGCCGGTAACAAAGGTATGCAAGCAACAACAAGAAAACACTACCTGTACCACAATTCATTTAATGTTCAAGCGTATGAAACCAAAAAAAAAAAACAAACAAGCGAACGAACCAGCGACTGAAGCCATAGACACAACGACAAACAGACAGTCAGAAAAAAAAACTTGCAAAGCACAATACTGGAAACCAAACACACATTTTAACGCCACTGTGTAACAATACAACAGAATATGGGAATATCGCACAAAGCGATTTTGTTCGCAATGTCACACACATCTACGTACAAACGACGCCGTCCACTGCAAAAAACTTCTAGACAGACTCGCTAGTTGGCCGTCGTCTGCGTGCCTCTTTTGTTGTCTTCTGACCCTCCGCCTTGCCATCTTGTCACCTGATGTTAATGTCGTACCAGAAACGAACGACATTTATTACAACGTTTCCCGTTCTGTGTGTTTGTGTGCGAGAAGAAAAAACGTCAATTAATATTTATATTTTTGCTTGCCACAATAAAACATTAATAATGACATTTGTTCATTCATTTATATGTATGTATGTATGTATGTATGTATGTATGCATGTATGCATGTCCATATGTACGTTTTTCGATCTACTATCTGTCCGTCTGTATGTTTTGTTGTATGTTACCTTCTGCTGTCATTTGTACAACCGGTTGCTCCTTCAGATCTCATTCAGCCAAGCCATTCGATACAATAAAAATAATAAATGAAATAAAATAATAAAAAGAATAAATAATCAAAATAAATTAATATAATATTTTATTGTCATTTTGCTATTACTCGTTTGAATGTGTTTGTAAGATATCGACTTGGTACACACATACAAACACATGGTGCAAAATTAAATATTTTATGTTTGTCACTTGCAACGCATACTCGTAGGAACGTGCATATGTTTTTTTTTTAAAGAATACTGCATATAAATTCAGTTAAGTTTCTTGCCATTTTCAAACAGTTCTACTGATCATATATCATACTCGCATATAGATATACATATTTGGCTTAAAAAACATATTTTTGCATATTCAGCTTCTGATAGCATATTAGTGCTTTCCATTTTAATTAATGCTAAATTTCTCATCATTCGAATTCTCTAGCCCAACGTTTTAATTGTGCTTAATTTGCGCTTGATGAGATATGTTGAAAAAATTTCAATTGGGAATCAACTAAAATTCCAAGATCTAAGATGGCATTCACTTTCTTCAGCAGTCGACCATTTCAACGGATTCAGTTGTAACCAATCCACAGGCACATGAGAATGCCCTCCTTCGTCGGTACTGTGTAGCACCGGCGAAGTAAAATAACTACTAAAGATGGCTACTCAAACGAAGCTTCCGAAATTTAATGCGCCTTCTTGATATCAGAGGCGCTTTAACACTACTATAAACAAAAGCGTGCAAAAGTAGAGTTGTCAGATAGTGAAGCATCACCTTCTGTTATTTCTCCTACTATTCCTGTAGTTCCAATGCAATGCACCGCATATGTAGGGGTCATCTCCTAAACATTGTACCAAGCATTAATTAAACTCGTCGTTCTGACGTTGTCAGAATGCATAAGAATATTTTATAGTTTTTTTCAGATGGCTAAAGAAGTCTGTACGTTGACTACAAAACCAAAAACTCCTGGGTTCGACCCTATTTTAAGAATGAGTCATAAAAACATCTCGCATTTTTTTCTGATGTACATTTGCGTGTCTTTATGTGAGTTGTTGTCGCAAGGTTTCAGTGGCGAAGGCATAGTTACTGGTCACCGAACAGTACCGGTTTCAGTTGTAACCAGTCCACAGGCACATCAGAACGCCCTTCTTCGTCGGTATTTTGTACAATACTAGTAAAATAATTACTAAAGAGGGCTCCTCAAACGGAGCTTCAAAATTTAATACGTCCCTTTGACATCAGAGGCGCTTCAACAAAACAAAGAATGTGCAAAAGCAGAGTTTTATAATAGCGAAGCTTCACCTTCTGTCACATCTCTCACAATCCCTTTCCAGCACAAGGGATTGCATGTCGTTTCTCTAACTATCCCTTTTCTGTAGTTTCAGCACAATGCATCGCATGTGTAGGGGTCGTCTTCTGAGTGCTGGTGGAGGAAAAAAAAACAGAGAAAACAACTAAAACTGTTGCGAGAGTAGTACTATCTTTTTACTGTGATAAACATGAGAAATATTTCTGCCCACAATCTTTCACAACTGTTCAACGATTGTTATTTCATATGAAAACTCTTTATATAAATATATTACAGTCGAACTTCTATAGAATGATGCAATCCCCATTCTTATAATAAATTTCCATACAATAAATACATTTTTAAATTGTAAATTTCAATTGAATGAATTATTTCAAACTTATTTCTGTAACGTTTACTCACAACATTGTGTATTGACAGGAAGGCCATACTATGTATGTACATTAGACCATACCGCAAATAAAATTCCACACACCGTAATATAAAATATTTTAGGACAGCATTTTGGGAAAAATAAATATAAAATCTTTGGCATTTGCAGTCGGATCTTAAACAAAGATATATCAATGTTTTTGTCTCTAGACGCATTAATGGCCATTAACTTCAAATATCCTGTTCTAGTTTTATCCACCAGATCTGTGTTTCTCCCACGCTAATGTACAACTTTAATATCAGAAAATTAAAGTTGACAAAAGACTCAATACACTTTTTTACTAAGAAAGTAATTCGATAATTCCTGTAGAACAGTTGATATTTATAGTCTGAGCTACATGAAGCTATGAAGTAACGAAATCGTGTCTATTTGTATACGCTACTTGCTTCTCAATCCCGTTCGCATCCAAACAAATACAAATCTAATTTACAATTACGCCAAATAGTAATGTAAATGGCTTGATACTAAAATGATCTCTTCTGATCTCTCTCAGTCGTTGGCAATTCATCCGGAAAATATTTTCTTATCAATGATAACAGACCAAGATCTGCTAGTGATCAATTGTTTCAAATTCCAATTGACAGAGCCTCCATGCTTGCAATTCTATAAAAAAGAAAAGACCAGTTGGAAGCATTGCTGTATTGAAATTAAATAATCAAATTAGCAGGTTAGCACAAGGAAAATATCTTCATTTGCTAAACTTAATTAATTTCACAGCAGCTTACGAATGCCATGCACAAAACACCGAGCGTTCTGTTCATATAGTACATAAATCTTCCAAGGCGGTCACCGATGATCAACGTTGGCGCCATCATTTTTCTAAGCTACAGAGCCATCAAAAATACAGCCAACTTGAATCACGTCGACATAGGACTGATTAAAATTTCCAAAATTTTATTTTCCATTAATTTTTAAATTCTTTTTGTTGAATTAATTATTTAATTATAAAAATTACAGATGTCAATAAGACGTTACCTACATTGCGTAGCGTGTCTTCATTATTCATATACTTTGAATCTGTGCGGAGACGATGTAATAATGTAAATAAAATAATGGAAAAATAGTAATAATGTCTTTTAAATACAAGTGGAAGAAATATAATTTCTGTATAAAGATGTGAATTTCTGATTTCATGCCTGTTCATGATAACGAAGTTCGACTGTAATTATTTGCATTTAAAAATATAGATTTAAAAGAAAAAGTGCTCTGGAAGTCGGATATTTTATATGAAATAAAGAATGTGGCTGAAATATTTTCATAAATTCGAATAGAGTACTGCGCGTAAGACAGATCAGATCGATTTTTACAAATCGTGCTTAAGGTCATGTCTCCAGCGTGACCTCTCCAAACCTAAAGACACACAAATGCGAGATATTTTTATGAGTCCGAAACTGAGCTTGAACCCAAGAAATTTTTGGTGTTGTAGTCAACATGAATACTACTTTAGGCTTCGCCAGCCTTGCAGCGCGGATCACTGCTATTTGTTTAAAAATTTTCCACAACTTTATCGAAATCATTCCTGTGCATGATTTATGTGTATTTAAGGAAATTCCTACGTTGTTAATCAATTACTCCACCACATTGACCTCAAGATTTCTCACTTAATTGACTTTCAGAGTAGAAAATAAAATTTAAAAAAAATGGGGTAAAATAATTGCACAAACATTCTTTGTTCGCAAAACGGCAAGTGTTGACTGTTTCATTAGTGGCGCAACGTTTTGGTGTTTTGAATCTCAAACCGTTCTTTTTCCGTTTCCTTAGCCAGTCATTTTTATTTATTTTTTTTTTTGCTAAATTGCCGCACAAATGTGTTGAATACAACAATAGAAACAATTTAAAATTAAGTGCTACCAACTCAGACAATAAGGACGAACGACCCTTAGACAAAAACAACAACAATTATGACGACTGCTATGCTACACATGCATACAAATGGAAATATAGCCTCAGCATTAGGCAATAGTTTGCGGATTTGCAGTGGTTTAACGTCAGCAAGTGAATGACGCCTTTTGCGAATACAAGAATACAAAAATTTCTATGTGGAATAAAAGTAAAAAAATTTTATTAAAAAATCATCGCTAAAGAAATAAACATGCTCGACGTGCCCGGTAGTTCATCAGTGGAACTAGTGGTGGAAAAACATCTGTTTCATGGTCTCCAACGTAAATTGTGGACTGTATTTCGTACTCGCAGAGCTTTTAACATACGAACGAAAAATTAGTGCCAATCCATTCACCATTTTGGAGAAAGTTAAATAGTGGCGCTAGATATTTCAAAAGCATTTGACAGAGTGTGGCATGGACCACTTTTATCCAAATTTATTGCCTTTGGACTCGGTGATATGCATATGTATTCTCTGTCAGAGTTGTTATATACAGAATCTCATCTTACGCATTCTAATCTTTCTTAATGATCGATCTTTTATGTCAAACTTCTAACTCTATCCACTCATTTCCAGATGAGAGTAGGATTTGCATTTATAATCGTTCAATTATAGGCCAGCATTGATTGGAATCGAAGCGATGAGGTAAAATATGAGTGATTCATTGAATACTGACTTCACAAGAATATGAGTAAGGGAAAAGGGTCGATTTCAACGCTAAACAGACCCAATGCTTCATGCTTTCACACCAACATATGTCTGATTACGCTGATCATCTGTAACTATGGTAGGTATTAATATTACGGAGCCGCCAGAAGCCCTTGATGTTCAGGGGGTGATATTCGCTGGAAAGAGCACATTTTTCAAGACTCTAAAGAAGCATTCAAGTGCCGCGGCATTTTAAGACATTGCAAGACATACTTCAACTTATCTCCATGCTATTTGTAGCGCTTACATCCAACCAAAAATGACACACAACTCCCAGGTATGGGCTGGCGATTCAAAAAATATTTCCAAGTAACTCGAAATCTGCAGGCGAGGACGAAGAGAGTTATTGCGGGTTCATCATTAAGAGCACATCCATTTGTTGGCGATTTAGCAGCGGATTTCAGTTCAATTTCCATAACCACTTTCAGCACAGTTTGAATACTTTTATCTGAATTACACATGACTGTCAACAAAATTCGCATTTAACAATGGAACTCTCTCTGGAAATACAGAGTTGTACAACATATTGCGGCCTTGTGTTACGTACTGCTTTCATAAAAGCCTTGATCTGTAGTTCGATATTCGAATCTGTGGACGGCTTTTCTTATTTTGACAATCGATCGGTTAGCTAACAAATGAGACATGTCAGAATTCATTTCAGGATTTACAACAGGGTGCTGTTCTCTCATTGGTAACGCGTTGACTCTACAACTAGAAGATCATATGGTCAATACCCCTGTCATACCGAAAAATGTTTTGCTGTGTCTATACTAACAGCACCCTGCTTCGTTGGTGTTTCGGCAATAAGACGTAGGCGAAGTGAAATAATAATTAAAATGGATCTCTTCTCGCTTCAGTAAATATTAAACAAAACATTATTGCGTGAACTTAACATCAGAGACGCAGTAACAGCCGTTTCCTTCCTATCACCTCTCGCCACCCGCCTGTTCACTACAATAGTGATTTCCAATTAATTCATGTGTAATGAATGCATACGTAGGAAACATCACTGATCAGAGATCCAAGGAAAAACTGATATAGCAAAGAGTTTCAGATGTCTTGCACTTCTGGTACTTGGACCTGGCGAATGCATATACACAACACATTGTATACAGTCGGTGATTTTCTGTGACTAATGCGTGAACGGTGTTAAAAGAAGCAGTTTACTCACGTTAATACTCAATAAAATCGGACCCTCAGATATATAAATTGTAACAGTGAATTTTATTGATTTTCAATTTCATATGGCTACCAATGCCGCACGCAAAATAAACTTTCAGGGTTATAAAAAAAAATGGAAAATTTTAATATATTTACTTTCCTCAACTGTCTATACCAGTTGGCCACGTCTTTAGACATCTGTTAATACTTATAGTTTACTAACACGCAAACACATTGTTTGTTATTGAATACCAATATTTTGCTCAACCGTCTGCAGTATGTTAAATTATGTCAATATTAATTTGATATTCTGCATTTTTGACGCATATCCATAAGTCAATAACCGAATGTTTGTACTTGCAATTTTGTATGAAAATATGTCAATTATTGCACAATTTTATTTAATGTTTATTAAGTATTTTAGTTTAATTGATAAGCATTTCTATTTGTATAAAAGAGGGTTTAATGAAGTTAAATGACAGAGTTCTTTTGTAATAATTTTGTAACGTAATTGTTTTAATTTGAGCTCTTTGCAAGTTACAAGTGCTTGAGAGGACCCAAACAAAATAAATCAACATTCTTAAGACTACAAATGCTTTTAAGAAAACCACATATCTAATTAACACCATCTTTTAGATGACAGTAAGTCGAGAACAGCTCAATAGAAATCGTCGACAATAAAAACGGCGGCAATGTTACACAACACCATATGAGCGAACTTATCGATTGACCATTTTAAAAGCAAAACAGGGGACATTATCGCTCAGACGAATTCCTATAAATTGTCGATTGGAAAATGTAATCGACAGACGACATGCCATATATTAATCGTTAAAGACAATCTCGTATACGCCGATTTGGTCAACGGGGTTGTTGGTATTAAAACTGCTCCTAAAAGACACTCAATTACAATACATTTACACACGCTCACACACAAGCTCTCATACAAACGTACCACCATCTGTATGAAACTAAATTATTTATTTAAAAATTCATTGTTGCAAATATTAATAATGAAACGAACACATTCATATGAAAAAAAGTTGATTTCAATAAAATAAATTCAATTGCCTGCCACCATACGAAAACAAAAATCGAAAGCAAATAATAATTTTCCTATACCTTCTCGACCGAAAGCCAGTCACCCAACATGTGCAAGCGCCCTCTAATCTCACACACTTAAAGACAACAATATTGCAAGTCTACACACTGAAACACAACACTCACACACACACACACAACCAAATGACTCCTTAATATTTTATAATGTAATTTTATTTTTCATTTTTTCCCGTTTTTATAATTTCTGCTTTTGTCTTCGACAACAAATAATAATAAAAGAAATTAAAGAATAAATAATAAAAAATTTATATGTAAAAAATAAAAATAAAGAAATCTGAAATATGGAAGTGAAACGAAGAAAATCCCATTACGACACAAAAGTCAATTTGCATAAAATCGATTTTTTTGCCCCAACCCGCCATTCAGTATTTTTTTTTTCTTACTTCGTTTTCTCTTTATTATTATAAAAATATAAATGTTTTTTAGATTAAAAATGCTGTGTAATGTTTGGTAAATTGTATTAAAAGTATATACATATATGTATGTATATAACAAAAAAAGTTAATAATGAATGTGGAAGGCACAAACCGAAGAATTTCTAAGAAGAACAGAATGCAGAAGAACAAGAACCAAAGACCAAGACTAAGAAATGAAATAAATATAATTATGTTTAATTTGGATGGCGAGTGTAGAAAACGTAGGAATATGTATGTATGTATGTATGTATGTGTTTAGAAAAATGATTTTTAATCATTAAATATGATTAAGAATACTCGATAGGGAATTTAAATATTCGGTGTAATTGCTTTAGTAGGCGGAAACATTCTAAATTGGCAACACTCATTTCAGTGTTAAAAGAAGCGCATATTTTAAAGAAACATTTTTACTGGCCACGCTCTCGGTAAAGGCCCTGTTTCACTATCCGACACAATCGCACGATTCATTCACAGGGAAATGATAGTGTAGTCTGAGCGAGCATAAAAAATCGATTCAAATGCCGCACACTACTCGTATTATAATAAATAATTAAATACGTAATAGTAAGTATAATTAAAAACTACTTTTTATGAACTGTGTCAATTTTTTTGATTTATTTTGTTTAGTTCAAACGAAATTTTCAGCTGTTTGGCTAAAATCGCATGAAAATTGTCATTTTATGAAAATTTTCATAGTTTTCCAAATTGCACGACTTGCCAAATAATCTGTCTGACAGATGCATTTTTACTATTAAACCAACTTACTTTTTGACCCGCAAATCATATTTGGGAGATCGTGCGATTGTGTATGAAAATGAAACACGGCCTTAACGCTAATCCCCAAAAATGGCACAAAAATTACTTTCCAAATGCATTATTTTTTTCATGTTATGAATTATCTGGAGTCTCTAAAGCATTTAGTAGACTGTGGCATGTAGCACATTATTACTTCTTTTGGATTGACTCTGCTTCTCGAGATTTACTGTTACATAGAAAAAAGCGGAGCTTCCATCACGTAATTCGCAATAACTCGAGAACTAGCTTTTCGATAGAACTAATAAAAACACTGAAGGATTTAAAATAAAATATTCTTTAAATTATGTTATTATGCATTTTTTGCAAATACTTATAGTTTAGGAGATATTCAGAATGTTTTGAGAAAAAAAAAGAAAATTTAAAAAAAATTTCTTTTAAAGAGTCTATTTTTGAAAAATAAAATAAAATAAAAAAATCTGAAATCTTGTTATTACTTTAGGTACCCGCATATGTTGCAAATAAAATGAGCCATATTTCATTAAAATCCTTTATGATTTTATTAAAAATTAACTGGTAGCACCTATTTTACAGAACAATTTTGTAGTTTAATTTTTTGTTATTATAAATTGATTAACACAAAACAGAAGCAGTTGAGTTCTAATGAATTTGATAAATGAATAAGAAAAAAAGTAATTTATAGGCATTGAATCGGAGTACCATATGTATTCAAATTGACTAAGAAACCTTAGTCAACACAAAAAAATGTGATTTTGTTGGCCTCGATTATGGATGGCAACCAAACCTCAGTGTAGTTGCCAGTTGCCGAATATGGTATTATTATTGAAAAGGATCTACTAAGATCCGTTAATGTCAGATATTTGGCAACATAGACACTGTTCCTAGACCTCTGGCGACACTGTAAGCAAAGGATTTACCTTTAGAAATAAATAAAATCGTGTATACAGAATTACTCGTATGCTGATGACGTTCAACATAGACATGATTTATCATTAGGCTAATGCAAAAGACTTAACAGTCTAATTTGTAAGATATTTTATCATGTTGCCTTATGAATGAGAATAATAATTAAAATACAAATACAAATACAAGTAAAAATACAAACACAAATACAAATACAAATACAAATACTAATACAAATACAAATTCAAATACAAATACAGATTCAAATACAAATACAGGGTGGGCCAAATGTAATCACCCGATGTTCTTTTGCTGTAATTTTTTTTAAGACAAATTTTGGAACTGCTAATGATATGGGCTAAGTGACCGCCGCCAGAGTTGATGACCATACATGCAGATCCAAAGGTTTTTATTAAATAAAATTACAGCAAATTGATGTGGACAACATCTGAGCATCGAATGAGACCGATCCCATGCCCCAAAAGTGTTCCCTCCCAGAGATATGCGCGTTTTATGAAGTGATGGTACACTAAAGATACACGTATTTAAATCTTTAAAATGGCTCTCCTGAACAAAACCGGTTTTTACCCTTAGGTCCCTTTCTATTTTGCGCGTCACATATACGAATATTAATAATAAGTGCTAAGTTAATATAAAAATAAATAAAAAAATAAAAATTAAAGTTTTTTCTTTCTCCTGTGATATTTATTAAATTGGACTTAGCCCTTTTACAAATGAATTTAACGAATTGTTTATTAAACTTTTTATTGATTTCTTTTTATTGTTCAAAATTTCTGCATTTACGTTCAGATTTTTTCAAAAGTTGTTTAAAATACCACACAGTGGGGTGTTGGGATATGTAATTAGTTTCTTTTTTTTTATCATATTCATATAAAATTCTTTCGACGTTAGCTGTTGGTATTGGCATATTGCATAAGCTATTTAGCTTTAGGAGCAATCAAAACGATTTGCGTGCAAAGTGATATCTTAAAACATTTCATTGTTTTTTGCATCCAATAAATTATATTCTTTAAACTTGAAGGAACGCAATTCTCCCCATTCGTCAACAATTTGTTGAATATTATTCGGATCAATGACATTTGGAAGATTTTTTTATCAGCAGGTTTAATGAACTGGAACTTCAATTAATAGTCTAATAGTAGCAAATATCATATTTCTAAAAATTTATTTTTTTTTGTTAAAGACTTTTAATCTTCTTGGCCCAAAAAACTTCGAAAATAAAATAAATGTTAACATATGGTAACTGGCTGCAACACTGCAATAAAAAAACCGTACATAAGCGGGGTTGTAAAGATAATGAAGCTTTCCTCTGTGTATCGCTGCTGCAGCCGTCATCACTATAACTTTTCTTTTCCTATAGAAATTAACAGTGATTCTTAAAAAAAAACTGTGATTCTGTTCGTGAAAGTACTTCATGCAGTGGTAATCACCCAACAGAACTGCAAATTCGTTTAAATGTAGATTATTTTTGCAACTAAAAAGCGATCGCATTTTTACAACTAAATCAGTTTTTATTCCGTATTAAAATTAGTGGCTGCTCTTGGTACGTAAAATAATGCCGCTGTTGTGAACTTGTCTTTGTGGAATCGGTGTAGCTGGCAGCAATAGTGCAGATATAAATGTAGTCGGCGTTAATCGCACCGTAGACCAACATGGTAGATGCCCATGTAAATCTTGACTCAATGGACACAATGAGGTTTGCAGAATTTTTTTATCTTTATTTTTATAGAATGTGCTCTGATGAAATCAGTGAACTTATTACTTAAACCCATTGATTTTAAGGGTCTTCAGTAAGAGCACACTTTTTCTTGTAGTCGTATTACAGAAAACATGCATTCTTCATTCAAAAAGTCTTATGTGAAATATAAATACCCTGTATTACTCTCCCCTGTCTATATCCATACCGGAAAGTTTAAATTCTGAAACACCTACTTTTCTAGTTCCAGCACAATTCATGATTAAGCATCATACTCTAATGGCCGCCCCAAGAAACAAAACAATATTTTTAGATTTATTATGCATATTTTTATTTACTTTAAACAGCAATAAGATGGTGATTTTTCGAAAAAAAAGAAAAAACATTTTATTTACATAATCAACTTTAATTAAAAATAAAACTTCTCGAAATGCTTCATTTCCCACCACTGTGAAATCTGTTGAAATTTTTAACCTTAATGGTCAAAATGCGAATAATAATTAAAATAATCCACCACCAAAAATATCATTTCATATTTTCATTTATTTATTTCTTTTTTTATTTATTTATTTTTTATTTTTTGTTTAATTTCCTGATGCTTTCTTTTACAAACACACCACATTTACATACCTACATATGTACATACATACATATGTATATATGTATACGTATGTATGTATACATGCTTCTTATTTATATGTACAATATTTATAACATAAATTTATAAATAATTAATATAAAAAAGAAAAGTGGAAATAATTTGAATGCATAAATTAAAAATCCACCCCGATTAAAATCATACATTCATTTAGTTACTGGAATATTAAACGAATCACCCTCTTTTACGTAGTACTATAATAAAAGACTACAACGACAACAACGACGACGAGGACGACTGTTGTTGAAATGATTATTTTTATTATTAAAATATAAATAGAAAATCGTAATAATAATGTAAGCAAAACAAAAATTCAACTGAAGAACAGGCAAAAGAAATAATATATTGTATACATACATGCATACATAGCTACATACATATGTATATATAAATAAACATAAATTATATAAAGTCATACTTTTTTGTTTAATTTCATACACACACACACACACAAACACACACACACACACCAAATTACAAAGTTATACGCACAGACAATACATATCTACACTTGCATGCGTAAACATTTGCAAGCAACTGATATTACCCTGCAGAAATTAGTGGATTACATGATCCATATTAGTTAAAATGGAGTAGTTACAAAATGGTCCCATGTAATGCAGGCATGGACCATGTTATTTTCAAGGAAGAGCTTATTGCTGACCAACAAGTGTTCGTATTTTAACGACTGCAGACATTGCTCTTTAACTTTTGGCAACACTGGCCAAAAACTGTATGCTTTAAGGCAAAAAATTACCACAATGGCAACATTGGTTTCATTCGTGTTTAATTTTTATGCTGATAATGCGCAGAGTAGTGACATAGAGTAGTTTTGGGATTACTCTAATGTAATGCATGGCTGGAGCACATGGTCCTCACCTAGGACATCGCAATGTTAAAGGGAACACGTTAATTTCATACATTTGGGTTATATTTGGACTAGTCGTAGTCCCTTATGGAGTATACTTTACAGGCGTGTGTGGAGTAGCCGCGATTTCTGCAGGGTAATGTTCGTATGAAGGTGTGTATATATGTATGAATATGGGTTTGTGTGTGTATGCCTATAAAATTATTTGTCGAAGTATTATAAAAATAATAAAGACAACGGGAATAATAACAATAACAGCAACAAGAACAACAATATCAGTGGCAAAAGCAGCGACAGGATAAACACAAACGATAACCACCACTACACATAAATTAATACAACAAAACCCTCTACCCGTTCTCCAATACATTTTACCACTGAGTGAGTACCTTCAACACCATACCAACTCCAACAACCATCATTTACCACTCAAAGTAATTTACAGTTACTTGTAAAAGTTTAAAATATGGAATGAAATTTATATTCTACAAAATATATATTATATATTGAAAATAACAAACAATAAAAAAAAAGGAAAAAATAAGTAAAAACTGTCGACAACAACAATAAGAAGAAGAAAAAGAACTGAAAGGAAATAAGGCGCAAAAGAAAATTATTTAAATGGGAAACCAAAAAAGCAAGCAAAACAACAATAACAAAAATCGCATCTACTACGTACACAAGTGTATTTATTACACAGTATTTAATGCAACACCACTGGCCCCAAACAGCCCACTCCAAAAACTGTTGACTTCATCAGGGAAACAGTGAAATATAAACGTTTTCCGTAAAAACTAACAAACACACACACGCACTATTTACACCCACACACACACATGTAACAGGTATTTATAAACACCACGATCGAAAGAAGTTCTATAATTCAAGCAAAAGCCACAAAGTCGTCGACACCAGTAGAATTACATACAATATTTTTTCTTCTGTTTGTTTGAAACATATTAAGATGATATAAAGAAGTCAATAGTGTGACGTGTACCCACTAGCTTCGCTAGGCTAATAGTAATGAAAGAGAGGGGTGGTGGGGACACGTTGGGGTACAAAATTTCTAGAAAAATCCTGTTCCTTTAAATGTCTGATTTCTTTCTTTTTTATTGTTGTTCGTAGTTTCTTTCAGAGTTAACGAAACGGGCAATTAGTAAATTTTAAGGAAAACAATACGGGAATCGATTATCCGTGAAACTTCCCGCTAAGTTTAAAATAAAAGCGGTCAAAAATTTATAAATTATGTATTCTTTTTTATCTTTAACCAGCACTCAGGGATGACCCTTCACACGCTGTGCATTGTGCTGGAATTAGAGGAAAAGAATTGTGAGAGAGATGACAGATAGTGAAGCTTCACTTTCTTACAACTCTGTTTTTGCACCTTCTTTGTTTTATAGCAGTGTTTCAGCGCCTCTCAAGTACACGTATTCCATTTTGAAGATTTATTTTAGTACCCAATTTTATTAATTATTTTACTTCGCCGACGATGCTACACACTACAGTATTCCACGCTTAATTACCTCACCCAAAAAAGAAATTATATTTGATTAATTATGCGGAGAAAGCATTTACACGAATACGTCGAAATGCCTCAGTGAGGCAATTAAGCTCTATATATACATGCAACAGGTAAATTTAAAAGAGATAGAAATAAGAAACAATGAAATTTGTTCTCTTAAGCGGCCTACACATTTTCAATATCATTGTGCAATTTTTCGTATTTGAAAAATATTATGTACTCGTATGTCGTATTCGAAGATGGCTCAATATATTCATATTGGCACTAATTAAAATACTTTTGATTCCAATACACTGTGAAATGTGTTGGAAACATTATACAATAGGTTACGTTTACTTTCTATTGTCAAAAATTGTGCCATAATATATTTGAAAATATTATGTTACTTATTGCATAATATAAGGCAAAATGGAAAAATATGGCAAATAACATGCACAATAATATTGTATAATGGATGGGCTGCTGCTGTAGATTTTGTCTGCACTGTTTTTTGAGAGGTTTTTTCATATCCAACTAACAAAAGCGTACCAATGATTAGCATATAAAATTGGTTGCATAACTTGCAGTGTTGTCGTCAGATATAAAGTACTGAGGCAATTAAACGAACCCAATTAAAAGTTATTTTGTTATGCAAATTAAATTTTTTAAGGCAATTACTTGAATTCTGTAATGAAGCGTATTGCAATATTTTTTTTTTTGGACCGGCACTCAAAGGATAACACCTACACATGGGATGCACTGTGCTGGAATTAGGAAAGTAGGTTATGGGAAGAAGGATAGAGAGAGTGGTTTTTGTGGACATTTGATTTGAATTCTCCCACGTCAAAAGTGACGCAAAGACCTCAGCAGGCCTCTAATGCGTAGTGCGATTCGCTGCCAAATTAACCATAAATGGATGCGCCCTTAATGACGAACGTGTTGTGCGCAGGAATGAATAGGTTTCGGGAAGAAAATCCCTCATTTCATCAGAACACATCCCATTATAGTAGCGATAGACCTACGAAACGCGACGATGCTCAAGAGAGTCAATAGAGTAGGCTACCCTAACGTCCCCATCTCCTGTACACTGTCGAGTAACGTCAAAATAGTCTGTGAAGCACCAGCCTTTACATGAGAGTTGTATTCCATTTGCGGTCGAATGTAGGCGATATAAATAGTAAGCAGATCAGATGGGATGAAGTATGTCTTATACCGTCTTAAAAAGCCGAGGCACTTGAATGCTTCCATTGAGACCTGTAAAAAGTGCTCACTCCATCGGACACCCAGAATATCAAGAGCATTGAAATCTGATTTCTCAATATTTATACCACCCATAATTACAGATGAGGCAGCGTGACCGGGGATGCGGCGATGTATAAATATGAGCATTGAAATTGACCCTGTCTGCGTGACTTCATTCCGATATTATCATGAGGTTACCATTTAGCGAATTATTCATATTCTGCCTCGTTGCCGCGATCATAATCGATACCGCTGTCATCTGCAAAAGAGATGATAGGGTTGGAAGTTTGATATAGAAGGTCATTAAGAAAGAAAAGAAATAGGCTAGGAGAAAAAATTGTGCCTTGTGGTACCCCTGAATTAATCTTGGGCTCATTAGATGAGATCCCGCGGGATACCTGAGAAAGCTCGATATAAATCGAGGGACGATATCACCAACACAAAACCAATAAGTTTGGACAAATGTGCTCCATGTCACACTTTGTCAAATGCTTTGGAAATATCTAGAGCCACTACCTTCGTTTCGCCAAAATGGTGAATGGATCGGCACCATTTTTCCCAGAAGAAGGCAAATAAGTCACCCGTGGAGAGTCCTCCACAAAATCCATATTGCCGGTCGATAAGTAAACTATTCGACTGCTGATACTTCACCAGATAGAAGTTTAGCATAGTTTTCATTACTTTGGAAATGGTAGAGCAAATTGCGATTAGGCGGTAATTTTTAGGGTTTCAGGGTCTCTCCCTTCTTCGGGATCAGCGTTACACATACAATTAAACGTTGACTTTTCTTTGGAAAATAAAAAATAAACTTCGGGGATTTAAAATACAAGACAAATAAGAATGAAAGGTAATAAAATGTGCGGTATTTTAGTCTAGTCAATATGCCAAAATACATACAGTTGAACCTCGATTAACCGGTACTCTATTAACCGACATTTTTCGCGCTTTGTTTTATAACTTCTATTAGCGGTACTCCGCGTTTATACCTTTATCAATCATTATTTACCTCTATTATGCGTGCAAAAAACATAATTTCCAAGTGATTGCCATTCTTTCTACATGCGTTCTTAGTTTTGTCTTTCATTATACAAATCAAATTTGATATTATAGTTTTTGATTGTAATCATCAAAAAGAGCTAAAAAATTTTTATTATTGACGAGGGTGGCGATTGTTGAAGTAGTCTGCACGTTGACTACAAAAGGAAAAAGTCCTGAGTTCAACCCAAGTTTCAGACCAACTCATGAAAACATTTCGCATTTTTTCTGATAACAAAATAAAAAAGATAATAATAATTGCACGATCATTTCACAAAAATATCGAATAGAATTCTGTCCAGATGAAAAAAAGTTTCCAGAAAATGTGTGCTACACTGTCACATAGAAATTGTGTAAAAAATTTGTAAATTTTTACAAATCAATCTTCAACTATATTTTATTAATACTTTCCAGTTTTTTTTATACGTAAAAAAAACGAAAAGCGTTGAGCACTTAACAAACTAAAATTAACATTTACTTTTACCTCCAGTAGGGTATTAAGATTTTGAAAGAAACGAAATGAAAGAAAAAACACAAGACTGCACAGTGTTGCTCAGTGCGTTTATAATTTTTCATTAAAAGTTGGCAATAAAACTTTATTTAATGGCAGCAGAACCACACAGACTGACACCGAAGGAATAATGGCCCAAATAGCGAATTTTACATTATATGTTTACATTAGTGTGTGTGCGTGTATATGTAGCTCTGTGTTTCCGAATATAAGCAAGTTTGTACGTTTTAAGACAGCCAGCAAGCACAGTGCACAGTGCTGTTGCCTTTAATATTTCATGCTGAAATTATTTTAATGATACCTTCACTAAAAGAAAGAAGAAATAAAATATATAAAATAAATAAAATAAAAATTTTAGTTAACAAATTTTATAGAGAAGTCAAATGAATGTGCAGATAAATACATACACACATACATGACTTCTTTCAATACATTGGCCATTATTTTCTCTCTTTTTTAAAATTATTTATTTATTTTACTGGCAGTAGTTTTTTTTTGGTGCAATTTATTTGATGAATATTAAGCGGACAAGAAATTTTCGTAAATCGAATTTTTCGAATGAACAAAAAACGTGCAAAAAGCATTTTCTTCAATTTAATAAATAAATAATCGGAATTCGTTTCTACTCGCTTTGAATAGATAAATTGAAATTCAGTTTATTAGAATAAAGGGAAGAAGACCAATTAATAATATTCATTCATTCATTTGCAATAATTCAAATGTCGAATAAAAATTACTAATTCTAATAAACAGAAATTCTTTAGAGAACAACTTTTTTTTTCGAAATTATTTTCAAAGGTACTTCTTCGCAAGGTGCATTTTTATAGCAACTTTCCTTAATTTAATATTTTTTTTTTAGTTTCTTAATTTATTACCCTCTAACGACTCGTATGTAGAAAAAAATCGTAAAAAATTGTTCTCACAATTTGTTCAAATTAGCAAAATGTGACGAAATACTAACCATACATACAAATGTATTTTTAATTATAATTAGGGTAAAAAAATTTAATGTAAAAAATAATTATAATAAAAAACAAACAATAAAAACTATTATTTATTAACATAAAACAAACACACACGCATACACACACACAGCCAAGCACTTAGAAAACCTCGTACAACATCAGAAGGAAAAAAGCAATGAAATCATTTATGAATGACGAGTGAGTGTCTGCCAGCTACAACAAACATGCACAAAAACACACATACACAGTTATGCATACATGCACTTATGAAATGCATTTGTATCCACATTTGTAGCGAATTGTGTCTTTTTTAAGCGTTTTACTCTTTTTTTTTTTTTGGGTTTTTCTGCTTCTTTGTACTCTGTGCGCAACGAAGCCAATGCAGGCAACAACTGCAATAGCTGTGGCAGCTACACAATAAATAAATGTTGCACTATGTCTACAATTTAAATTTATTATTTAGCGGATGTTTAATTGTATCTATTTAATTTTATAGTTTCTTTTTTTCTTCTATTTCTATTTACTATTTTCATTGCATTTAAATTGTCGTAATTGTTGTCCGCTCCGCCAGCCAGTCAGTTAGTTATTCACACATACTCGTACACGCACACATCCATCCATCCATACATCGATTCATTCATTCATACAATCTTTTATCTAACCAACCGACCGGTCGGTCATTCATATAATTAGTCACTTGTACGATTCTAATGTTTTAACATTTTTTTTGCCTGTTTTTGGACAAGTAATTCACGAATGGTACTTTTCTTAAAAACCTTTTAAGTTTTCAGATGGATGTGTACAATATATCAGTTTTTCAGTTAACAATGAAAAGAATAGAAAAGAAAAGAGAAGACGAAGTTACATCCATAGTCAACATCTCATAGCCAGCCTATTCCTACAATGGAGCCCCTGATATTACCGATTTAAATATCACAACAACAAAAACTTCAGATGTTAGTCACTTCACATCGATTTCTGAATAATGTTTGCTCTTAAAAGAGTAAAAAGTATTTTTTTCAAAAAGCATTATTTGAAAAAAAAAGTTCTTTTTTGGCTCTACTTTTTTCAAGAGGGTATTTTTTAAAAAAGGTACTTTTTTAAAATAATATTCCTTCTATCAAAATATTTTTAAACATGTAGTTGTTTTGTTAAGGTCTTTCTTAAAAAGGTATAATTAATGGGTATTTCTTATAAAAATAAATTTTTTTAAAAATATGTTATTAGTAAAAGGCAAAGTGGCCACCCCAATAATTGATTATGAAATAACTTCGCCAATTGTGGAACAATTTTCATTTCAATTCATTTTGCATATAGAAAGACCTACCAAAAATTTTTCTTAAATTGGGGGGAAAGCCGACGTACCCGACCACCTATCATCATTGAGTGAAATTCGGTATGTAGGGTTTCCTTTCCATGTTTAGATCTACTAAGAAGGGATTTTTGATATTCTAATGTTAAGGGCGTAAAAAAATTGATAATACAATATCGCCGTAACTAAGACAAATAGAATAAAAATTTATATGCTGCTGAAAAATAAGCGAACATGTGTTTCGTACTCTTTCCATATATGTGGGTATAACTGAAAAAAAAAAAAACTATTTTGGTATATCTTTTGCAACTATATATCTCCCAAAGTATTGGGCATAGAACAACGGCTTTTTCCGTAATCTTTTCTTCGAGAAAAAATTTCAAGTGTGCGATCTTGCTTACGAAATTCGAAAATATATGTATAATTGGTCCTTTGTACTTTTATCCCATTTTTTTCAAGTAAATATTTTAAAAATGGTTTTCTGTAACTATTTTTCATTACATTCAAAGGCATTCGAAACAGAATTACGATTATTTATCAATGTTTGTTATATTTTTTAGCTGGTACTTTACTTGGAAAGGTATTATTTTAAAACAGTACTTTTTTAAAATGGTTTTATTTTTAATAAGGATTTTTTTTTACGTTATTTTTCTAAAAATATAGTTCGTTTGTTAGTTAATTATTTCATAAAAATATTTTTCTTAAAAAGATATGTTTTTAAAGTGCACTTTATTAAAAACGTTACTTTTTTGAAATGTACTTTTTTAAAAAGGTTGTCGCTTTTTTTAGATAATATTATAAAATATATTTAAAAATAAAAAGTATTTAAAAAAATATTTTTAAGTTTATATTTTTTGTATAAAAATGTACTTTTTCAAAAACTTACTTTTCTACTTTCTTTTAGAAAATATTTTTAAAAATATTTTATTTAACAAAGTTACTTTTTTTAAAAAGGCCCCATTTGAAGGAGCTATTTTTAAAGGCTTACAAGACACTTTTCTAAAACTTAAAACTGCTATACTTTATGCAAATGGCGGTAAATGTCAGTTCTGCTTTGATATATGTGAAATAAACAGATACTCAGATACTAAATAAACGTCAATGAGACATGAATCGCTATACTCCTCAAGAACCGCCCGCAAAGTGTTCCTTCTACGGCTGTTGCAATACCGCGGTATCTAGCTAGATTTTGAAGAATTTGGAGACTTTATCCCGTATCGAAAATTAACGTTTTCGAAAAATTACTTTTTCATAAAAAAATTTAAATTACTAAGTCGATCAAGTTCAAAATGTAATCAGCTCTTAACGTTAGAATAAGACGTCGTCTGCTGCCAATTTGCCTAAAAGCCAGTGAATCGTTGACGAAAAATTTCAAGAAAAATCTTTTGTTTTCTAATAACACCAAAAGTCTTCCTCAAATCCGGTTCATCGGATGCCGCAAATTTGACAAAAATTTCTAAGTTGTTCGAAACATATTGATGTCGAAAATTTTCGTAACATTTTTTTAATTGCTAGTCAAATCTATATTCGATACGCATTAATTTTTCAGGGCTTAAAAAACTTGTATGCTGCAAAATTTGCTTTTTAAACTGAGCGTAAAGTTTCAGGGACTGCCTGCAAGGTCAACCGATTCTCGTACTTTTTTTTACCAACATTAGCCTAAGTTGTCCTCATTATACTATAAAAGTTTGATAATGCAATCTCCATATGTTTAAAACTTATGCAAATTTTTCTACATGTGTAACGTACATGAAAGCCGGAAGTGATCATTTTGAATTTTCATTTGTCTAACTTTGCCCCAAGTTATTTTTTTTTTAAGCCAAAATGAGTCCAGAGTATACTCTTAATACGATAAACGGATTAAAGTGGGATATACATTAGTTTAAAAGATCCGTAAATAAATGTGCAATGCAAAACAGGAAGTCACAATTTCCATAAATTTTTTTCAACTTGGACACAATTTTTTTTTAAAACCGAAATTAGCCGACGGTCTCGTCATTATAGTGTAAAAGTTTTGAGACGCGATATCCATATTTTACATTCCCCTTACATAGTAGAAGTCTCTCATGAATATTTTTTTTAACTTTATTATATTTTTTTTTATCTTGGACACGCACTCACGAGATCACCCGTACACATGCGGTGCATTGTGCTGGAACTAGAGGAAAGGAATAGTAGAAGTGATAGGAGGTGAAGCTTCACTTTCTTACAACACTGCTTTTTGCACGTTATTTGTTTTTCATAGCAGTGTTGTAGGGTCTCTGATGTCAAGGAGATGTATTCAATATTGAAGATCGGTTTTTTTTTTTTGGAAGGAGGGCCTTCTGATGTGCTTGTGGATTGGATACAGCTGAAGCCGTTAATGTTCAGTGACCAGTGACTATGCCTTCGCCACTAAAACTTTGCGACAACAACTGACACAAAGTCACACAAATGCACATCAGAAAAAATGCAAGATGTTTTTATGAGTATGAAACTGCTGTTGAACCCAGTAAAAATTTTTCGTTTTGCAGTGAACGTGCAGACTATTTCGACCATCGCCACCATATTATATCAAGGAATTTCGGCAAAAAAAAAAGGTATTTTCTAGGTTGTCCGCTTCACAAATAATGTTTTATATTGGCTTGTCGTAAATTGGACACTCATAATAAGCCAGAATAAAATGGGTACTAAACACAGCTTAAAAATTTATTACATCTCTTTAACGCCACAGGCGCTGCAAAACTGCTTTGAACCAAAAAGAAAACAATCCGCCAATCGCTTCACCGCCTGCCATCTCTATCACTATCCCTTTCCTGCAGAAGGTAAGCCTTAGTAGCAGGCAATCATTGCCTGAGTGCTACTTCTATATATTTAAAAAGAAATGTGGCTTTGTTTGTAGTTTATAGGAGACCAGCCCTCTAGGCTGATCCTCATGAAATTTTCAAAACATTTAACTGGCACTCTTGCATGAATATATGCTACATTTTTTTAATCATTTATTGCTTCTACATAGTATTTACCAGATTTTATAATATAAACGAGCATAATTTCGCCCTTTGTAGACCAATTTTCAATGTTATTTTTGAATAAGGAAAAGCTCTATTTAATTTTTTTATTTTTGGAATATGGTAGGAGCGGTTTTGCGCAAATTATTCGCCCCTATAATTGGTTATTAAACAACTTCGTCATTTGTTGAACTAAAAAAAAATTGAAATTTTTTTTTTATCTAGGACCAGCACTCAGGAGATGACTCCTACACATGCGAAGCATTGTGCTGGGAACTATAGGAAAGGGATAGTAGGAGAAACGACAGGAGGTGAAGCTTAATTAATTATTTTGCAGCTCTGCTTTCGCACGTTCTTTTTGTTTTTATACTCGTAGCAGTGCTGAAGCTTCGGTTTAGTAGCCATTTATTTTTTATTATTATTTTACTTCGCCGATGCTACACAATACCGACGAAGGAGGGCGTTCTGATGTGATTGTAGATTGCTATCAGCTGAAGCCGGTATTGTTCAGTGACCAGTGACTATGACTTCGCCACTGAAACCTTCCGACAACAACTAACAGACAAAGACACACTAATACACATCAGAAAAATGCGAGATGTTTATTTTTATTTTAAAATTTTTTTGTCTGAAGATGGGGTTGAACCCAGGTCTGTTTTTTGGTTGTGTAGTCAACGTGCAGACTACCATCCATCGTGCCATCGCCACCCTCAGTTTATGGACCTAATATTAGAAATGTGAAAATTTTTATGTTTGGTTCAATAAATTAATATAAGTAATATAAGACACTTTTTGATGAATAAAATCATGTGGGGATGGGTAGAAAGGGGGCAATGTCGCTCTCACCGAATCTCTAGAACTGATTCCGAAACGCGGATAGATTTAAGTATAGAACGAAATATAGGTTTAACGGTTTTGCGTAAATTGGACCACGAGACGGAGAAAGGGGCAATTTCGCCCTCTCCGTATCTGTATAACCGACTGGGATGAAACTTTAAATATAGAAAAATCTATGTATATAATAAAACATAGGCTTAATGTTTTTGTGAACATTTAAAATATAATGAAATCTCGCAAACCCAATATGGCGTACGGCCGAAAAATGGCGGACCACTACTTTGTATACAATCCTTGATATGGGTATCAAATTAAAGGGATATTTATGAAGGGAACTCTAAATCAAATACAGTCACTATGAACACAATAGAGCGGAAGCACCCAAATGATGGCCAACTACATAATTGGGTGTGGGGGTAACGAAGCGCACTGGATTAATCTAGTCACTTTATAAAAACAATTCTGCCAGCGACCGATATCAGTTTCTCTACTTAATGAAATAAAAAATTTATACTTCTAATAAACACAGGCCAAAGGCAACACTAAAGTTTTTCTTTTATAAAAAAAAAAATACAGTCAAAAAACATCGGGTGGCAACTTTTGCGTCACCTTGTTGTACTTGAAATAAACTTTTCTAATACGCTATTACTTTACATTCAAAACAAACCGATGCCAGATTCAATTTCATTAATCGGTATTTTATTATTTGCATTTAATCATTGTCATTTAACGAAATTAAATTTCAAATAATTTTTTGTATCAAAGATTCGTTTTAATCTGATGAGAAAAATCTTTGTAATTTTTTTTCTTTTCACTCTAAACAATTTGCATAATTTAAAATAATGTGTACAACTAATATTATGGAATAAAACTTGAAAAAATAGCGTTTATTTACTTAATATATTTCTTTAATTAAACACGGAAAGAAAACATTTTTATTTGATTATACGAGTAAAAAAATTTATTTAAATTAAAGAAATTTTTAATCAGTTTTTGTTTTTAATGGCTGAATAATTTTTGGTTTATATATAGTTGACTCTTCCTTAACGGACACTTTCCATAAGCGGACACCACATTTAGATGTTTAGGATGGTTGGCAGGTTGCGCCAGCGGTCCATAGAAAAGTATTGCAATCAGCCAACCTTGAGTGGACTCTTTCATGAGCGGACACATGATTCACGAAAAAAAATTCTTTTGAACCGACATTATGTTTGTTTTTGTCCAATATTTTCATGTCGTAATTTACAAATACGCTTGTCAAGACTCTTTTAATTTGCTCGGCTTGTCATATTTACTATACCACATAACATAATCAAATGAAATATCTGATGACTCTACAGACGTAATTAGACCTTTATATCTTCAATAATAAGAAACGACACCTTAAAATATAAAGAGGCTTTGGCTAAAGCGCAAGATCTTATATAAGCTATTGATATATTTTCACCGCTTGAATTACATTTCCAAGATGTTATTGCCAAGACCAAACTACGATAAACTACGATGGAGGGATATTTATTTAAATAACTCTTAAATACCCATAAAACTATAAAATAAATTTAAACTTTTATTACATGTGCAATCCATGTTAATGACATGGACAAATTTTACTGATCTAAATTTATAGTTTTCTCTTGACAAGACAACCGTGTCCGTTCAAGAGAGAGTCCCCTGTATACCGCTTACCCTTCCAAAGAAATTTTAATATTATTTTTCTGTTTTTGTTCATAAATTTGTGGTTTTGTGTTCGGTATTCAATTTCAATTCTCGATTGATTAGTTGAATTTTGAATATAAGAAATCCACTGATGCGCTAAGTAAGCATTAGCGAAATAGTACTATATGGATATGCTTTCCTCGTAAATTATTGAGTTTGCTTTTATATAAAAAAATACTTTTAAGAGAATATCATGAAGTATATAATAATACATTTCACATATTTTTTCGGGAAAAAGCACAATTTTAAAATTAGAATCATTATTTTAAAATATTATTCTGTGTTTCGATTACGTTCGCGCATTCAGTTACGCACGGATCGAAAAAGATATTCCGCAAAAAAACTTAATCGAAAGGAATAGTACAAGGGAAGAGTATGTTTAAAGCAGCAGCTTTGCTATGAAACATGTGAAATAGGAACAGAAAAAACAAGCAATTTTGGAAACATTTTAGAAAAACTTAAATTTAGTGCAAAAAATCAGTGTTAAATGAAATAAATAATGAAAAATTAAATATTGTGGGAACTATAACATCATTTATTAATACATATAAGTTAAGTACGAAAAGAAATAAAATAAAGCAAAATATAAGTAAACAGTATTTGTGACCAAACTATTCCAGTCTGAAGAAACCTGCAGTGGTAGAGGTGATATTTTAATTTTTTATACATCGTTGTAGAAGAAAAATAAAGTTAATTTATTTTAATATCAAGAAATATTGGAATCCATAGCAGCGGCATTGTTTTGAGAAGAGCAGAGATAGAGAACCGCGCCGGCTTTTCGTACTGTTCAGGTGTTAAATAAATTTTTAACATTTCAGTACAACAAAAAACTAATGAAAAAATAAATTTATTACATTTCATTCTTACATTTCTCAACACAAACAAAAATCAAAAAACTTTCCGTTAGTAAAATTACAAATAAGAAAAACGTAGTTACGATCGTAATGCAGAATACATACAATCGAAAAGAAACGGAACCCAGGATACCAACGTTGGCAAACGTAGAAAACTTCGATTCAGATCGAAACACAGAATAAGGGTGTACTTCCTAAATTTTGATTTGGCAAATTTTATTAAGGAGCAGTAGAGATCTTCAGTTATTGCAACAAAGCTAATTGGAATCTGAATTTAATAGGAATTGAACCTGCAGTACGCAGGCACATATCACTAGCTTTGCTATAACAGTGATGCACATTTTAAATATAACTTTTTCGTGGCTAAAACTACACTATTTTGGATTAAGCTTTGCGAATCGACACTCAACACACCAATAACAACTGCATGCATATTTTTCTCCCAGTGTAAAACTATATCTGTGCAAATCTTAGCAACTAAAAATACGAAACGAAAACAATTATTTATATTACTTATGATTTCCTTTGCATGTAAAATGTGTGGAAATAATATTTGTAATTTCTGTTGTTAGTTTTTTCATTTAATTTATCTTTTTCCACTTTTTTTTTTATTAAACCGTCGAAAAAAGAAACGAAATAAAACATAAAATGAATAAAAATACAAGTGATTAATGGAAAAATCTTTAACATGCGAAACATTTTCATTGTTAAACAAAATACGAGTATCATGTTTGTTATGAAAAATATCTTAAAAAAAACATACAAACATTTACAAGCATTCGTTACATTCATATGTATGTATGTATGTATGTATATAAATACGCTGGTGTTTTCTCGTATGTTACAATTAATATTGAGTAATAAATATTTATTTATCTGATGGTATTTATTGAAAAAGAAAACGCTCAATATTGCTAAGCTTGGAAGTTCTTAATGAAATTTTTTGCGCTTTATGGAACATTATTTAGCAATTTTGAATAGAAAAATTCTGATCATATTAGATTAGGGTATCTTTCCCCGTGTCCGGCGTAGTCCTATCCCTTTTACACGAATTGTCCAAGTGGGATTGTCCTACTTTTTACACTTTTGTCCTTAATTTGTTTTCTTTGCGTGGAAAATATAGCTGGTATCGGAATATTAATATTTACTTAATTGAAGTATGTAATGTGATTTTACAATTTCTCCAACCTAATATTCATTTATAATTATCACATACATTTACTTGGATAAATGTACAGGAGAATTAATGATATCCACAGCCAACATACGGGAAGAACAACCACACATATGATTACAGTAAACAAGTTGTTAGTTATAATTGTAATTCTCATCTGGTTGATATTTCATTTAGCATAAGAGATTAGAGTGTTTTTTACAGAAAAGGGGTACGATTTGGAATACAATTCTGTCGTCTAATAGATGCATGTCGTAGAACGTCGGATTATTTTTATTTTACCATGGAAATTCTTTTCATTTAATTTTTATTAATATATTTTACTTAGCATATAAATTTACATTTTCGAGATTTTATCTACTACATATACAGATACTACAGCGAATAATTTAGATACAAAAAAAAACTTGATAATAATTTTTAAATTTATAACATTATTCAATGGAAAATAGGTAAAACCTTTATATGAAAAGAGATATAAATTTAAATATAGTTAGAAAATATCAGGTATACCATGAAACTATCCGAGGATAATGCATGCATACATGTCACTTTCAATTTAACGAATTCTGTTTTAAGTTGCAATTAAGCCAATTGTATGCATTCTCTTAACATTTGAGAAGAAGAATTTTGAATAGATTCGTGGTATTTATGGTTAAGTTTCTTTATGAAATCGATAATTAATTCATAGCCAGTTTCGTAGTGGAGAAGTAAAGTTGAATATCTCCAATTTTTGTTGTTTATTATTTTAAGACATTTATATTGAATAATTTGTAGTTTTTTCAAATGTGTCTTTGCTGCATTATACCAAATAGGACTTGCATAAGTCAAAGTAGGTCTTTTAACGCTTTTGAATATTAAGTTTAGTTCTTAAGGTTAAGTGTTGAACGTTTACTAAGAAGTGATAGTTTTCATAGATTTTTTACAGATTTCACCGATGTGTTTCCCGAAATTAAGTTTCTTATCGAGGTAAACGCCAAGATATTTGACTTCGTTTTCAATTGTCAGGATCTCATTTTGAAAATTTAACTGACGACTTGGTAATCGTTTGGGGGAGTTGTTGTAAGGGAATATAATCGCCTGAGTTTTAATAGGGTTTATTTTTATTTTCCATTTCTGAAATAATCCTTTTTCCATTTTATTTAACAGTACTTTAGTTAGTTTACTAGACGTTAAGAGAGCACTATCATCGGCGTAATAAGCGAGTTTCATTTATGATGGTGGACAGAAATCCGATGTATAGATTGAATACAATAATGGAGATAATATTGAACTTTGTGGTAGACCAGCAGTGATTTGTTTCTGAGACGATATACTTTTGTTAATATCTACTACAAATGTTCTATCAGTGAGAAAATCAGCAAAACGCCTGCACAAATATTTTGGATTATTGGCTTGTAGACGGTTATAAACCAGACCGTTCTGCCAAACGGTATCAAAACCCTTTTCAACGTCAAGAACTATTAAGCCTGTAGATTTTTTAATTCATTTGTTAGACTTTATTATGTTTGTGATACGATTTATTTGGTGAACTGTGCTATGTTGTTTTCTAAACCCAAATTGTTCGTTTGCTATTATAGATGTATTTTCAATAGAACTATGAATTCAGCTTAGAATGGCCTTCTGATACAATTTGCCAAGGTTACTTAATAAACTTATCGGACGATAACTATGTGGACTGTGTTTAGGCTTATTTCGCTTTGAAATAGGAATTACTTTGGCGTTTTTGAAATGTTTCGGGAAGTAGTTGATTTTTAAGCATCTATTAAAAATAATCAATAATAAATTTACTGCCTTAGGAAGTAAATTTTTTATTAAAATGTTGGAAACATCCAGGAGATTTGGATGATTTGAGATTAGAAAGTAAGCAATTTAACTCATTATTCGTTATTAAAGGTAAATTTTCAGAGTAGAAGTCTACGGATTTTAATCTATTTACCTTAGAGATAACAGTTTTATCGATGGAATGTTTGTATGTAGACAAAATTGTATTTTCTTCAATAATTCTCTGCAAGAAATACTTTTTACCAGTGTTAGTAGCCTATGCATTTTACTTGTGAAAACACATGTCCAATAAAGTAATGAATATACAATTGTTTCTTCTGATTGTGATTGAATTTTTAATAAATTTAAAATTTTTTTTTTACATTTTCACTACTGAAATTTTTCACATTTTTGCAACATATGTATGTTTAAAAAAGTTACGTTTAGCTGTTTCTTATTGTCGGTCACTTTATGGTATTTTTGTTTTGTTTATTTCTTCTCTTTCTCTCTGTCGTTCAAAAATGAACAATTGAATGAACGGGTTAATTTTTTTTCAATTGAACGAAAAAGAGCGATCATTGTAACGAACGATTTGGCACAGGTCTACACAGCAGTATCCGCATGGACTGGATGTTGCCATGCAAGAGTAGCGTCCAGTGGTAAATTCGCAAACAGTTTAAATTTTAATATGAGTTTTGACAAAAACAAAAAGAATATTATTTGCTTTTCTTGCTAACTTGCCAATGTATCTGGTTATGAAACCATGCCGTCAACATCAAGCTACTCTTTCTCGCAAACCCTTTACTAAATAACATTGTTTAAGAAAATTAAAATTGCCTGATTATTTATTGATTGTAATTCAGTTGCTCGCTCAATCCAGTTCATTTTATTGCATTTTCAATTTGCATTATAAATTTCATTATTATTTTTTCTCCTGCTCTCTTCTCTCCTCTACTCTTCACTTGACTTTACTTAACTGCCAACATTCCGAATAAGTACACTTATGCTGGTTGGTAACCTTGTATTGATTAATGTGTTGTATGTTGTAAGTTGATTATTGGTGCTGCTGTGCTGTGATGAGCTGAGCGATAAACTTTTCCAAGTTTATTTTTGATTTTTTTTTAATTGTATAAAACGAACAATTGCTTATTATTTATTAGTTTTTTTCGGTTTTGTTTTAATAACCACTAATTTACGATAATTTGTTGTTTTAATTAACGTTAAAATGTTCTACAAGAATCAATTAAAAAAACAAAACTTATAATTTCACCTTAGAAGTCAATAAAAAATAAATAAACTATTAAAGAAGTAATCATGTCAAGTATGGCAGAAATTCAGAGCAACTTAAATCAAGTGAATATTTCTTCATAACGCGTAGAGCAAATCGAAAATGCACAGCAATTGGCTGATAGTAAAATTGGCCAGTTACCTGAGCCGTTACATACATGAGCGAAAAATTTTATTAGTTGATCATTCAATAATACGCTGTACTTTAATGGCAAGAACATGAAAGCGACTACAAGGAAATTTTCCTCTCAAGAGAGAGGAATTTAAATTTGAAAATCGTTCGTTGCCCGGATCAAGTAACAGAGTCCGCACCAGGTGGTGTACGCTTTAGGGAGATGTCTGTTATGGCATATTCTACTGTATTTATTTCATCCATAATCTTAGATCGAGCGGTATGTTCAATAATGGTTGTTTGATTGGCAGGATCGCGTGGTACTCTAGGTCCAAAGATCAATTATCATACAGTGACGTTTTGATACCACAAACTCATGGAACCCAAAAAGCACTGTTTGATTTTAGTGGGATGATATTCGCTATACTGCGAGGTATGCAGGGTCGGAAGACCCCAGCGCCATAAACCTGCTTCTGCACAGGGCTGGCAACTTTAACAATATCTTTGCAATGCTTTCCCAAAGAATACTGGCCATTACAAACTGTTACAACGCAGTATATACATACATATATTATAAGGCCTGCTATAGACTGACCAAATATGCCTCGATATGGAACAGCTGTTTTCCAAAACTTCAGCCACAATCTCCGCCTGATCTCAACTATTGGCATTTGGACAGCAGCATATTATGGTTGGAATACAGATGTCCTGCAAGGGTCTTATGGACTTTTGTTCATAACCTACGGCACATTACCAATCCTGCGGTACCTACCTACCGTAGTCCTTTGACTTACAAAATGCAAGATGGTCAATTATTATGAGTGGTCAATAAATTATGATTTAGGAAGCTGATGCATCGCCTGGAACCTACTTTAAGGTCGAAGATGACAGAAGAGGCGACTCTTCGATATCTACCTAGAGATTTGATGATGGACGATTAATGCAGATCCAAGAGACTGTAGTAATACAGTCCTGATCTTCTCTGGTACCACGGACATCCAGCAAATTGCTCTGCTCCATACATTAGTTAGGGTTTAACGGCCGAAGTTCTCCTTGTGAGTCCTCAGTTGTACTCATTGGCGTACTTCGTGCCAACCCTCAAAAGTTGGAATTAAGTTAGGTTAGGTTAGAGGGCAGTCGACCAAGACGGGTCGACCCAAGTAGCACCGTAGGTGGCATTTTGTTACACTAGCCCCGTAGAAACAAGATGCGTCATAGCCACCCTGTGCTGTTCACGTACCTCACTAAGTCCGTCAGATTCAACCGAGAGAACAGCCCCAAGTTGTCAAAGAAAAGTGCCCTAAGAAATCTCAATCTCAATCAAGGACTCCCCACTCATCCAGTTATTACTACTAGGAAATGTGGCGACTGTACGCCCTCCGAAGGAATATTTTCGAGTGAAGATATCCCGGAGTTAGCGCGTTGGCATAAGTTCGGATTGGTCAGGTCTACCCATATTAGTCGTATTAAGTTACACATACATGTGCTGATATGTTTTTTACTAATCTAAGTGTTGTTGCCACTCAACAGTAGTCATCGGATGGTGTCTTGGACTATGCAGGTAGAAGCTCATTGTGCTTGAGATTGGTGAACGGAACCCTGCATTAAAAGTTCACGACGCTAAACTCTCTGATGTGACACAGGGATTAGACAGCCCGAAACAGCTCAGCAAGGTGCAATATAATAAGCAAACGAAAACTATGATACTATGTGTAGTTAGTCAGTGAGTAGTTGTCTCTTCATGTGCCCATGGGGGCGGTGATGGACGTTAAATATACACCCCGTGTTGACAGCACCGTCAGGCCTACGGGTCCTGAACACAATCAGTCCACTCATTAGCAATCTGGACAACTATTTGGTTGCTTTCAATATCACAGTATCCAGAAACCCAAAGCAGATTTATGTGACCGTTTTTGTTGCTTCGCCTCAGAGTTTCTCTATACCGAGGGTGACGTTTTTCAAGTTTAGGGTAGAATTACCACATGGTTGTCAATAAAGCTTTTGATATTGTTGTTGTATGATGATACATCTGTACGTTTCAATGCAACAATGACTTTTAAGAGAGAATTTAACAGCATCTTGATTCAAGATATCGTTCATATTCTGCAAGCAGCGAACCGTTTTCACACAACATGCTTTATAATTCCCAAATAGTTGCCCAATTTTTAACTCCCGTGTTTATACTTTTGATAGCACATTCCTTAGGGTCAAATTTAACTTGCACTCCTGTTTAGTTCAATTGATAGTAGAAATTCAATAACTAGCTTGAGAAAAAGGGAGCTTGGAAAACAGCACAATGTTCAAAAAAAAAAAAATAAATCGTAGTTTTCAAGAAGCGGAAGAATAAACATTTAGACAAACATCAGCAGTGAAACACTTCCGAGCGAAAATGAATGAATGAATGAATATACATACATACGTGTATGTGCATGTAGCTGAAGTATTTAACAAAATAATAATTAAAACAAAAAAAAATAAAAGTAAAACAACAAAATAAAGCTTGTGAGGCTAGTGGAATCACGTATATGTTGCACAATGTCCATAAGCATAAAACACACACATGCACACTCACACACTCATACATGTTTCATGTTTTATGTAAAATCTTTATTTAAATACTTGTGTGCCAAAAGAGATTTGTGCTCCAACTAATATAGACATTTAAATACACACACATTTGCATACAAAAATATTAATATTTAAAATATACACATCGTACCTACAAAGAGCGTTTCTTTTTTTTTTTTTGTGTTCTTGCATATCTAAATGATGCCAGTTCTGTCGGTTTGGCTGTTGCAGCTCGTTTAGTCGGTTATTTGATTCTGGCCTCTATATTTATGTTCGTAACTACTGTTAAAAACCTACTTAAAAGCAAATGGAACGAACGGTACACATACGCCTCTGCCCTCAAACTCTCACTCCCATACACAATCCCATTCACAATCAAACGAAATACATTTTAATTCACTAAACTAGGCGAAGGAATAGTTAAAAAAAACGATAATATAACGATAATAATAAGAACAACAACAACAACAACAACTAGAATATATTATAACAAACAAAATGTTCCAAATACAAAATGGAAGAAAGAAAAAAACAAACAAAATATTAGATTCCTACTACAGCATTTACATGCATCATTGTCGCTACAGTAGCTGTCACGAGTTTTCAGACGAAATTCTGAAATTTTCTAAATTAACAAGTTTTATAGGCAAAATTCATGTCAACAAAATTATGTTTAAAATTGCCTTAAAAAATTTGTTACAGCCCCAGCAAAAATTTTGTTGACAGTTAATATTTAATTAGGCGCATGGGGTCAGGAGAAATTAAAGTCGAAAAATTGATACGTTAAAATGTTCGGAGCGAAATTGTTTTTTCTATAGCTTCATACATTTGAAAAGAGAACATAAAATAGTTGCGATTGGATCGTTCAAGCGTACATACGTGTCGCTTTACTAATACGTGTTGACCCCATGCGACTAATAGTGTAACTTTTTTTGACCGTGCTAAGTCTTAAGTAAGTTTCAACGAAATGTAATAAATGTGCTAAATTAAAACACGTACATTTTGAAGAACATAACAAAACGCGAAACATTCATCAAATGTCCATAGACTAGACTGACACACTGTTGTTCACAACACATGTTCACAAGCTTGCACGTAGTATGTGATTGCTTGTATGTATGCAATATTTAGTACATTTTAACATCACATTTTGAACATTTTAACATTTTATATTGCACGTCATTACAGACAATTAAATGCAAAGTAGTTTCCTGCTAAATGTTTATTTTTTTGTTTTTGTTTTGTATTATTTTCCACAGTCTTGTTTTTCTTCCATCATTTATATTATATATTTTCTTTTTTTTTTGTTTATTACTTTGTTGTAGTTGCACTATTCTAAAATTGAAGATTTAAATTGTTTTGATGCAACAACGAATTATTGCCACAAATTGAGCAGGCGCTATTTGAATATGAAAGAAGTGTGAGCAGAACAAGAATCAACGAAAAAAAAGTAAAATAATAATTAAGTCTGTAACATATTTATGGACGGGTGCAATAATTTTGCTTTATATCCATTTATGGAATTATTAAGGGATTAAAAATTTAAATCTAAACAAAATAATTTGAACGGTTTATTCGATTTTGCAACACTTAAAAACAATAATTAAATACCAAATTTATTTTGGTTTAATTAATGTGATCTTGGCTTCGTCATTACAAAAGGAGTAGTTACTGCCCCCCACCCACAGGTAGAAAATTATTACTTTTGTTCACTTGAGCTGCAGAAATCATTATTTACAAGCAAGAAATTATTTACCTTATGCAGAGCAAATATTGGCTAGCAAATACATTTGCGTTATTGGTTTGTTGTTCAATAACCCAGTGAAATACTTCGTATTAGTTTTGCAATCATTGCCAGTTCTTAGAAGGCTGCCTTCGAAAAGGTACCTTAACTCTTTCACCAAAGGCTAGAAATACATATACTAAGATTTTTTTGCACACTTGAATTTTTCAACATTTTTGTACCCCTTTAAGAAGAGAAGAGGAAGTAACAGGTGTAGCAAAATTTTCATAATCATATGTTCGAGCTGAAAATTGTTGCAACTGCAATATGCAACACACATTACAACATACACATCTCAATCAAAAGTGTATTTTTAACGAACCCTTAGACACAGTTATAATATATTATATATATACACATTAGGGTGATCAGCCCGCTTTTTCGAACCGGTTGTTTCATTGCTGTGGGTTTTTCTAAATGTTAGTTTCTCGAATCTCGAATAGCCAGTCGAATTTTTTTTCGATTATCTCGAGCAAATAAAAACAATTTTTTTATGGTGAATTTTTTGTTAAACATGGGTAAAAATTTCTCTCTCTCTCATCTTTCAATTTACTAAAATTTTATAAAATAAAACCAACAAATAAAAAAAACAGTTAAATTTCAGAACGCTTCACTCAAAAATTTTAAGTTTAACTTTCCCACATTTACAGCAAAGGCTCGATATGTATGATATTAAAATGAATAAAATTATATAACTCAGGTACGGTAAGAGCAAATTCAAAAATTATATTTTCCAATTTATTTAGAATTAATTGATCTTTAGAATTGCTTCATTAGTTTTTTTTTTATTTTCATAGAAAAAATTATAATGTAAGTTACGTAAATGAGGAAATAAAGTTTGGATATTTTTTGTTTAAATTGTTAACTAAAAAGTGAAGAAAATCGTGGTTCTTGACAAACTAATGTCAAAAACAGAAAGAACGGCCGGCAAATCTTTTCCGAAAAATCTGAAAAAAATCTCAAAAATACTTGACTTTTTAAGCTTTCAAATTATGTTTGAGCACCTATGAAAATAAAAAAAAAAATTTTTTTTGTGACCACTAATATACGAGTATATGTATGAAAAACATATGCATAAACATTATTAATTTAAATTCAATATAATAAACAAATTTTAAATTTATTGTATCTTTTGTATACACATTTTTATATTGAGAATATAATTTAATCGAACTGTAGTTATTACAAATTAATGAAATTTTTGTCGTGTTCAAGTTCACAGTTCAATTTATCACAATGTTGGGAAGAAATTACATTCCTGATTGAATAAGGGAAAAAGAACAGTTAATCTCCAACACCAGTGGAGTATAATACGCATTTTCTATGCCACTACGCATGTTATCAGTACTCTTTGTGTCAACAGGGAAGTATGTAGTTGTAAAGTCCTTAATATCATATATTTAACCCGTCAGAGCTTAAGAAAATGTATACGAGAATAATCGTTACTGTCTACATACTATTAACAAAGGTTGCCAGCTTTTGTTGTTTTTTTTTATGTTTCTATGAAAATGTTTCATATATTCCAAAGGAAAAAGCTTCTGTTTTCAGTACGAGTGAGAACGAATGTCGAATACTTGATCACGTTAATACATATTGGTACCCATATAATGCCTTACAATAATTAGTCACTTCTACGCGCTTCTCATCATATACATACATACAAATGAAATAACATATATGTATATACCGCAATACCATTCCATGTATTCGATTCGGATGTCAGACGAAATCACGTATAATGGTGTGCTTACCGACAATATTGTCGTTCTGTATTACCTTTTTGTTGCTGCATTTTTGATGTTAATTTTCGACGCATTAATTTTTTTAAGCTAGAGCAGAGCGGATTTACTGCTCAAATGCGTACGAAGAAGGTTACTATTGGCATAAGCATGTTAGAAAATGTTCAACTAGACGGCGAATTGAACCCACAATCTTAAGCATTCCAAGCATATATGAAAGCAATTGGGTGTGGAATGGTGGTCTTTAATGTTTCATCTCGCAAATAATAGCGGCGAAATTGTCTCTTCTCTACACTATCACTTTCAAATATTTCTGGGGCAATGCATGTCTTACGTAGGGGCATCTCCTGAGGATTCATCCTAAAATATACCTGTAACGTAGCCCTCTGAAAGTGTGATACGTTTTTAACAACTTAAAAAACATTTTTGACATTAGGAGTGATTTCAAGCAGTTCAATAAGAACTTATAAGCCAATACATGTAAAATACTCTCTTCATAAACAAGTGATAGAGAAATAACTATGTGATCCTCTAGAACATCACGACGATTACGAAAAAAAAAAAAAATTAAAAAAGAAACTCCGACTATGAAGGCGATCCAACTGGTGTTCCTCCTTGCGAGGGGGGGTGTAATGGTGTGGGAAGCCATTTCCTACTTTGGTATGAGCGAGCTACAGTTTCTGACAGCAAATATGAACGCCAACACTTATAAAAACGTTCTTGGAACAGCTTTTTCCCAATTTAAAAATTTATTTGTTAATTTACCATGGCATTTGCAACATTATAATGCCCCTATCCACACTGCTCGGGAGATTAAGTCATGGATTGAGGGCCAAAATGTCAGTTTAATGCAGCGGCCGCCTTACTCACCCGACATCAATATAATAGAAAATGTATGGGGATGGCTCGTTCGTAAAGTCTACGAATCTGGAAGACAATATGGCAATAAAACGGAATTGATTGAGAAATTTTCTTGGATTATATAGGAAAACTGTATGAGTCGCTCCGAAATCGAATGTATGAGATTATTCTCAATAAAGGAGGATCAACCCATTATTAAATTATGTAAAAAGATTTAAACAAGTTAATTGATAAGTTTAGAAATAAGTTCATGCCTCAAATTTTAAAAAAAAGTAAATGAAGTGTGTGTGCTAACCTGGTGACCAAAATAGAATTGGTATATTTTTTTTTTTTTTTTTTAAAAAATCATAAAAAATTTGTTTGCAATCGTATATCAAAATTTTTTGTTTTAGTTAATTGAGGACTTAATAAGGTAAAAATAAAAAAAACAATAATTTTAATGCACTTAGTTTTGGGGGTGTGCTTACCTGATGACGTGCAGTGTATCTAGAAGTAACGCTTAACGGGGCTGTCATAGAATCCAAGTCGGTTTTTCCTCTTATCGAATTTGCAAACCAATATATGGTTCCATTTGCTGTCAGCGAATCAGCTGTTTTATGTTTATGCTCATTTGTTACTGCTTTAGTGCAATTATTTTGTTTGAAAATTTTGTCAATTATGGTATTTGCTCTTAATCATTATTAAAACTTATGTGTTACATAAAAAACAAATTATAGAATATAAAATAAGAAATGGCAATACAGTAAACAAATGATATAAATTCTATCGTTCTCTTATTTATATATTTTTTGTTTACATTTTTATAAATTTGTTTTCTTTTGTGAAAATATAAAGTGAATTTATTGAAAATATGAAAAGTTGTTGTTTAAACTATTAAACAAATAAATTTCTATAAATATAAATAAATTGACTACTGCCACTGTTGCGTATTTGCTGTTAGAGGAAGAACGCACAGACTTTTGCATATTTCTTTCATCTTTGCGTTTCAGCAAACTGCTCCGAAACGTAACGTGCTTATCGCGTTTTGTGAACCCCTTGCAACATCTGGATATTGTTCCCTAAACTCGATAAATATCAACTTATGGGTACTATTTTTATGTTTTCCCCGATTGAGAATAAAAACATGAAAATATCATTTTCGTTTTAGCAATTTATAAACTTTAATTTGCTTAGATCTTTGCGAAAAATCGAACTGCTGCTTTATTTATTTTCAATATTAAAACCGATTGACACCTGTGACCCCTAAAACCGACATTAATTCTAATTCGAACATTGACCAAAGTATTTTTTGGTCAGTTTTAAATCCAATTCCATGCATAAGGAAACAACTTAAATGGAATTCTCACTGCTAAAGTTCAGCATGTTTAAGTAAGTTTTTAAAACTCCTAAACCAAGTTGTTGACAATACCACTATTGCGTTTTACTTGACGTATTGCCGGTTGCTTAAAGAGCTGCTACAAATATCAAATAATAATAGTTTGTGAATTAAAATATAATTCGAAAATTTTTTTTTCTTGGACCGGCACTCAGGGGATTACCTCTACACATGCGATGCATTGTGCTGGAACTAAGAAATTAGGTTATGGGAAGGAGGATGGAGGGAGTAGGGTCCATTGACATGGAATTTAAATTTTCCCACCTTAAAGGTAGCAGGAAACACCTTTGCGGGTAGTCCATTGATCGCGTCGTGCGCGCGAATGACCGGGTTTCGGGAACAAGTTCCCTGATTTCATTAGAACACATCCCATTATAGTAACGATAGAACAACGAAGCGCAAATGGATGGACCTATTCACTTAAAACGCTGAACCACTTTTAAATCCTTATTTTCCCTTTCCGATTTACATGCATATTTGCTGGTTTTATTACAGTTTCGTTCTTCGGTTTAACTCTCACTTCACCACTCACTCACTCATCCACTGAACACACATTTCGCCTGTCAATGTTCATTTGCTTAAAAACAACTACAAAAGAAATAAAAAAAATATTACAACAACTACAAGCAGTCCGAGTGCTACTATTAGTCGAACCAACTTACCACTACATGGACAAATACTCGTACATTGTTTAATTTATAAGGTTCACCACTTTATTATTTTAATTTGCATTTTCTACTGTGTGTACAAAATGTTTTTCTTTTCTTCTTTTTTTTGTATTTCATCTTTTTTATTTATTTTTTTAAGTAGAATTTTTTTACGATTTTTTTCCAACAATTTCTGCAATACATTTAAATATTTTTTTTTGTACTGTAATTATTATTTTCTGTTGAAGTACGAGTGTATTTTCATTTAACGTGTTGTTATTGTTATTTTGTCTTTTTATATTTTCTTTTTGTATTCATTGTAATTTTATTTTGTTATTATTTTATTTTATTTTCGTATTTTGTATTATAATTATGTATGTTGAATTGGAAACGTGCAATTAATCGTCATGCTAACCTAGCGAACAAATACGCTAGTGAGGCACTGTGTAACGACTTTGGTTAAATATCGGCAAATAACGCACGTATTTCCGACTTCATAAAGATTTAAAAATATGTATGTATGTCTAAAAACTTAACTTTTCCGAGATATGAAAAATGCATGTTTATTTACACATTGTCCGTATTTACACCTTGCAAATAAACGTCTCATTTTTTCTCTGTTTTCTTTTAAAGTTGCTTTGAAAGTCCTGTCGCTTTTACATGTGAATTTTTTCAAAGCATTTATTTGCGTTCAAATTTTAAATGATTGAAAGAAAAATATAATAATAAAATGGAATATAAACAATAAGGCTGCGTTGCCTACTAAGTGTATTCTACGAATATTAAGCGATTAAAATTTCTTTCAATACAATTGAAAAAGAATTGCAACACAACTTTTATAATAACACGGTGCGACAGTCCAAAAAACCTGGGACCGGATATTATTTTTCTTGTAGGTCTTGTCGAGTTAAAGAAGAATCCAATAGTGAAATATGCCGGACACCTCCAAAATCCGGATTTACGGTTCAAAAACCAGTTTTTTTACCTTTGCGCACTTATAAGCCTGTAATTTTGTTGATAATAATCCGATTTTCAATTTCTTACTAGATTTGGTAAGAAGTAACTGAGATCTTTCGAATGATATATAATTTATCTAAGAAAACTTGAGAAATTTGGGTGTTATTGTCGAGCAAACACAAATTTTGTAGATTTTTCAAAAATTTTTCAACTTTGGTGACGTTTTTATACATTATAATGTAATAAACTATAATACTATTGAATTTATTTAAAAAGTACGTTTATTAACGATTACAACGCATATTTGGGGTTAATAATAGATAAATAATTGACTGAGTTATTAAACTTTTCATGAAAATAAACGATTCGGTGCACGACTATCCCATTCACAAAGATAGCACGGATACTTTGTGTAACCACCTTGCATTACAAAAATGTTCCTAGAAATTTAACGTTTTTTTTTTTTTGTTGAGTTAAAAAGATGACAACGCTTTCAATTTAAAAACGAAAATAGACCAAAACAAAGACAAAAAAAAAACAAAAACGTCAGGCGTCCTTATGAATATTCGACGATGGTCCGAAAAGAATCGTGCAAGATTCTAAAATACCTACTGCAGACGAGCCTTGAAAAACCGAGTTGAAAGAAGGAAAAATAATTTGTTCATGTTTTGGAGAGTCATTTTATTTATTGCAAAAATAGCATAGACACTTCCGAAAAACTTTTAGCGAGACGGTATTGAACTGAGGTCTGCTGCTTGTAGAAACAACACGAATATTCTACTCTGCCAACATCAGTCACAATGTGTAATAAAATGGCGATTTTGAAATAACAAAAAACCACACCGTGTGTTCTCAAACTCCCGTCAGGCCAGAAATTTTTCTTATGTATATATGCTAACATCGCCCTCCTTAATCAGTATTTGAGCAATAAAACATAAAAAAAAGTGCAAGAACGCTTTAATTCCTAATAAAGTCTCCCCATTTGTCATAGATCCATTCATGACGTATAGCTAACGACCACGAAGTCTTGTTGACTGCAAAATAATTACATAGTGGCCACAGAGATCATATTTCGAAAGACTGTGTGGTCTCGATTCGCCGTTATTTGATTAATCCTGAACATCAGTTACCTTGGAAAGAAAAAAACTTTTTTTTGCATCGATGAACGATTTGATTCGTCAGAATTAAAAATAAGTTTCTTTTGCGATTACTTTACAATCACATTACAATAAGAATAAAACGAAAAACGGAAATTTTAATGTTTGTTATACAGCCCGCAAAATTTAAAAGCCTACACAAGATATCGGATCCGATGCTATTTATATCGCAGAGGAAATCGAAGCGAATTTTTATGCTTTTCATTTAGAAAATTGAGAAGTCCCTTTTGTAGTATTTACGGATTTCGACATGTACATAATATTCATAAATAGCTTTGCTATTGTATAAATAAGACCTTTTTCGAAGAGGCATATATTTCCCCCTACGTTCGCTTGCGATCCAATTTTTTACAATTAATACATCCAATTCTGTCTTCAGATCTATGTTTTCAATTTTATGAAAATAGTTTGGATAGTTTTTTTTATGTATGTATGTATATACTTTCTAGAATCAAAAAAAAATGTATATTTATACACGGAAGTACAAAATTGCAAAAGAATCTGTTAAATACGGAAAAATATAGTTTTTCCATATATGGCAACACTGCTCTCAACTTCGCAAGGTCTCAATACCTAACGTGGATTGGCGCAAAATTTTAGCTCAACAGCTCTTATAATTTCGGAGATCATGCGTTGGCTGAGGTAGTTAGCGCGTTGACTATAAAACTAAAAATCTTGGGTTCGAGCCCTGTATCAGACTACGTCATAAAAACTATTCGTATTTTTCTGATGTGCATTATTGTGACTTTGTGTAAGTTGTTGTCGAAATGAATGTTTCTATGGCGAAGACATAGTCATAGTCACTGCTCATTGAACAGTTCCGGCTTCAGCTGATACCAATCAACAAGTAACATCTGAGCGCTCTCCTTCGTCGGAATTGTGTAGCATCATCGGCGAAGTAAAATAATTAATAAAATGGCTACCAAATATACATTAAAAAATCGAATGCGTCTCCTTGACACTAGAGTAATTGCAACATTGCTATTAAATAAATAAAAAACCTAAAAGCAGAGTTGTAAAAATAATGAATCTTTCTTATATTTATCCCTTCATCTTCTGTAATCTGTATCACTATTCCTTTCCTAGAAATTAATACCGAGTAGTAGGCAATCATTGCCTGACTGTTACTTCTCATTAAAAAAAAATTAATTACTCAAAATTGTTACTCAATTAACTCGGAAAATTTTTTATCCTGAATGTTTCCGCCCCCAATCCTTACGGATGATTGAAGTTTCAGTGTAAAAAAAACTTCGATATAATCGGTTTAGGTTTTTTTTAATATTGAAATCAATGCGTAGCACCGAATTAGTTTTTCGGAACATCGATTGATAATTTTTCCTATCATTTGCCTATTCTGAGTAGAAGCTTTCAGTTTTTAATTAAAATTTAACGCGCTGCAGGCTCTTTCGTAACACTGTAGTTATACGTAGATAATGGACTTACATTTATCCACCAAATGTTGTTTCTTCGTTACAACTAGTTCATTGTAATTTACAAATCTATGTTTATTTGTTAATTTATTTATTACTTTGTTTTTATTCTATAATTTTTACAATTAAAAAGCAAAAACGTACACGGGCCAACGAAAAACTAGAATTATCAAATATAATTCATCCAGTTTGTACGAACGACACTCAATACAATTTACAATTTACTTTTAGTTTGTGCTGCACGTCATTGATGACATATTAAAATTAATTACTCGGCGAATTTATTGAGAACGACAAATGAAAAAGCAAGAGACGGCGGAAATAGACATACATATGTGTACATATGCAATTACATACATACGTACTAACCCAGCTGGCATTTTAAATCGCGGTCGAGTCTCCTGGGAATTTCATGAAGAGTGTTCTTGATCGTAAACGAGCGCATTTTTTAATCTTAGAGGATTTCTCGCACGGAAAAAACTATTACGCGAGCTGAGGAAATGTAAAAAAAGCAGCGTTGCCGTTTTGGTTACTTTCAAGCAGAATTGGTTACTTTTTTCTCCATACTTTTTTAAAACGAAAGTAACACAATGATACTATTCAAGAGCTACATATGTATATTGTTTTCATGAAATTTCCCGTCACCAATTGGCACATTTGCGGCTACATCTCCTTCATAACTTCACGACTTCCGACCGATTGTGTGCCATTGTTAAATCACAAAATCTCGATGGCCAATTGCGAGCACCTCTTCGCCGAATCACACGGTCAGAAAACTTTTCATTCACCGTGGGAGGATGGCGATGGTCGCAGTAGTCTGCACGTTGACTACAATACGAAAACCTTTCCTGGGTTCAACCCCAGTCTCAGATTTATAAAAACATCTTGCATTTTTTCTGATGCATTTGTGTGGCTTTGTGTCAGTTGTTTTCGCAAGGTTAAAGTGGCAAGGCATAGTTACTGAACAGTAATGGCTTCAGGTGTATCCAATCCACAGGCACCCAGAACGCTCTCCTTCGTCGGTATTATGTAGCACCGGCGAAGTAAAATAATAACTAAAAAAGGCTACTAAAACGAAGCTTATGATTGATTTAATACGTCTCCTTGACATTAGAGACGCTACAACACTGCTAAAAAAGCAAATAACGTGCAAAAAGCAGAGTAGTAAGATAGTGAAGCTTCAAATCCTATCGTTTCTCTATGTATCCCTTTCATCTAGTTCCAGCACAATGCACCGCATGTGTAGGGGTCATCTTCTGAGTGCTGGTCCAAGTTAAAAAAAAGATATGCTTTAGCCCCATTTTCGAAAAGTAAGCTTCAATGAATTCCGGCAGCGAAAAAAGCGGACCAAACGACCACACATTATGCAGGCTACAGACGACACAACAAGTTTATCCAACACGTTTGACATTAATGTTGCATATTTTGACACAAACAGTGCAACCCACAAGTATTGAATATCGCTGCAGAAACACGGTTAAAAAATTACAAATTTACAGCTTGTTTGTTTCCACTGAAATGAATCAGTAAAACCACCAAACAACGATTCACACTATGCAATTAACATCAATGCAACCAGAAACCTCGAATGCAAAACGAATTGAAACCATAAACATGACTACAGACATGCATCCAACAACGAAACTTGACTGGTTGCATAAACATGTTGCATCGTCTGTAGCAACCACTCTTAGATAAGATTCATGGAATGTTTACTGCAAAAGATAAGTTTAGATCAAAGATGGTATTATTCATAGTCATGCCTAAACAAATATCTGGAAGTACTTACGATGAGAATAAAGCCAGAAGATTTTTCAGATTTCCGCAAATAATTGTCTTAAAAATTGGTCTCTCCAAGACCAATGTGTGTTGGTTTTGTGGAAGTGACACTGAAAGCCCTGAACACGTTCTTGGCGACTGTCGTGCACTCGGCAGACAGAGGTTTCACCATGTGGGTAAAATTCCGGTCCCTCCACACAAGCAAGACCCCAAATACTGCTTGGATTATTTCTTCTTCGTGGCGGTGCTTCCTGGCCCTAACAATAATTAAAATAATAATGCAGGAACATTTTGCCAAGGCGTTTGAGTTATTAAATCTAATATCACGTCACTTGCATTAATCTCTACTCTAAAATAGAGTACCATATCAACTCGCCGTTGTCAAGGTACCGTGCACTGATTATCCCTTTTTTTTGCCCAAAGAGGGAGAATTAGACTTGATTGGCATGTGATTTCAACAAGACAGTGGCACTTATCACACGGCACGAGATACCATAAGCCTATTCAGAACCGAGTTTGATGAGCAATGGATCTGACATTTTGAATCAATCTATTGGCCCCCAAGATCATGCACTATACTATCAATTGTAGGATTACGTGAAGTCACTCGTATACATGGGCAACCCAGCCAGAATTCCAGGAAGGCGACATTACATGTGCCATTGGAGAGACACCGGTAGAAATGCTAGAAAAAGTATGCAGGAATTCAGTTATTGGTCCAAAAGTTATTTCATTCAGTTTTGCAAATTTTTTGTGTGTTTTCTTTTTTTCAATTTTCAAAGCCCAAGCGGTTTAAAAATCAGCCATTAGTGGGCGATCATGGCCTGAGTGTTACTTCTCTTAAAAAAATATATCATGCACCCCACCAGTAAAGGCATCTTTCTTCCCAGCTGACACATCATCATCATTGTTAAACATTTAATTTTTGAAATTAAGCACTTAAAAATTTACAAGATTAGTAAGGCAATTTGGGGTTTTGGAAAATGCTCAAGGTGTTTGCTTTTTAGCATGTGAAGAAAGAAAATTCCTCAAGAATTTCTAATACGAGTAAAATGGAATATAATTTTTTTTCTTTTCCTTTCCTTTCAATTATTTAGTGCATGTGCAAACACTTTTGGATTAAGGAAATTTCAAATAAATGTTACCACTTGTTGCATGTGAACAGATATTTTTGTAAATTTTATACTGAATTTGTTACAAGACAATACAAACACACACAGCCACACACTACCAAAGAGTGGGGGAGAGTGAGAGCGAGAGGGGGCGACATAATCACCTGCACCCACATAAACGTACTGTCCTGCATATATTAAATGCAGGTCCATAGTTATGTGATGTGATACTGGACTCATTGTGTATGAATGTGTTAAGTGTTTGCCACAATTTTTAAGTTTCACAACAAATTTATGTAGAAACATAACAACTGTTTTAAGTTCACAACTTCATTGTGGCACACAGCCTGCATACATACGTCTAATAAAGTGAAAATAAAATTTTTTTTTATCTTAAACTTATTTCTATTTGCTACATTTGATTGCACTTCAACTTTCATCAATAAATTTTATTCAAAATAAAAGGGACATTAATAATTGTTCATATAGAAAAACAAAACATTGTTCTGACAAACTATACTATTATGCTCTTGCAATACAGAAGTATGCTTGAGATAAAAAATAATAGAGATTTCAAATGTAATGGCCCTTTTCACTCAAAATAAAAATCAATTCGTGCGTACTTAAATCAATTGCAATCGGTTTCAAAAGGACGTATTTTTTAGTCTGCACGTTGACTACAAAACCAAGAAGTTCTGGGTTCGAACCCAATTTCAGACTAAGTCATGAAAACATATTTTTTTATGTGCATTTGTGTGGCTTTGTGTCAGTTGTTGTCGGAAGGTTTCAGTGGCGAAGGCATAGTCACTGGTCACTGAACAGTAACGGCTTCAGCTGTATCCAAACCACAGGCAACCAGAACGCTCTCCTTCGTCGGTATTGTGTAGCACCGGCGAGTAAAATAATTACCAAAAATTACTACTAAAAAAGAAGCTTAAAAATTTAATACTTCTCCTTGACTTCAGAGGCGCTACAACACTGCTATAAAAATTAGAACGTGCAAAAGCAGAGTTTTAAGATAGTGAAGCTTCACCTCCTGTCGTTTCTCCAACTATCTGTTTTCTCTAATTCCAGCACAATGGATACATTGACAGGCTTTAAAATACCTGTCGATACATCTAATTTTTGTGCCCATCTTTGCAAAGTTCTTACCAAAGACTATAAATATATAAAGATATTGCACGTAGAACATTGAATAAAAACAAAAATTGTTTGCGTTTATAGATGCTGTGGGGGGAAGTAGCAAGAGAGTCTTTGAGCAAGAGAAGAGAACACAAAAATTTTAGGCATACATACATATGCACGTACATAAGTATGAATGTAGTAATAAGCATTGGTTTTGTCAAGTTTATTTTGTTGTTGTTTTTGAAACATTTTTGTTTTTTTTAACTCTACTAGAAATTTTTTTTCCACAGAAATTATGGTTTTTTTTGTTGTTTACACATATAAATGATGCTTATTGAGAAATGTGTTTGTGTGTGTCATATTTCTTGTCCAAAGCACATTCAATAACAATATTAACAACTAAAAGCAGTTTCTTGTTTTCATATAAATCATGTGCAAATAAAGAGTGCAAAGCCAATGCGACCGATTTCTATGGCTGTAGGGTAAAATTAAATTTTTTGTTATTGTACTATTGCGTTTATGTTGATTCGCACCGAACTATGTATACTCATTTGTTTTATTAAATATTTTATTTTAGAATTTTCAATTGTATAGTTAGAATATCTATGTATATGCATAAATCGAAAACCATACAATTTATTATTTTGTTTACAAAACTATTATAAAATTTATTAAAATCTTTTTAATAAGTGATAACTAGCACAAGAAATGTAATTATTTTTGGTGATTGGTACATATTTAATAATTTTCTGAATTGAGCATATGTTTTATTGTTTTAAAATTTTAAGTTTTTCTGCGCTCGTTAATTTGTATTTGTATGTTTCCCACGAGGAATGCTTTCGTAAAAGTGTAAGAATTAATAAATTTAGCATCTCCATTCTGTGCTTATAGCATACGTTGTTTTCTTGAAACCAAAAGGAATATATTGTATTTTTGGTGCAATTTACACATTGCTCAACAATAGTTTTTTTTATGTTTTTTATTTCTTTGGATTCAGAAAAAATTTTTTCGAAAACTTTTATATGAATCTTACATCCTGCAAAAAATAAGTCTGATGGAGCACAAAAACTTCCAAAATCTGAATTTTTATCGTAATTTTTTGCATGTACAAACATTTCTGATGGATATGACAAAATACGGCAGCGAGCACAAGATATCCGTTGAGCTATGTAACCAACGAAATAGCGGCTTGATGTTAACTCTATTGGAATGTTTTCAGAGTTAAAACAAACAGCATCTTCATTAAAATAATCTTCATTTTCGGCTAATATATTTGTAACATCTACATCAGGAATGTGAGTACTTACTGATGTACTGCCACTTCTTTGAGTATCCTCTAAAATTGTTTGAAACTCGATAGGTAAAAATATCGCATCGTCTTTAGCACAATTCGATCAGGTACTAAATTGAGTTATTTTTAGAGATGACAGTTTAGCTATTGCGACATTTAATTCATAAACCGAAGGATTTTTGCAGTGCCCGCCCTTGGCACGTATATATGAAAATAAGTTTTCCAACGGATCTTGATTGAAATGGCTTGTTAAAATGCAGATCAAATTTGAGTTTTTTTCTATTTCAAATTCAAAATAAAATATAGCCTATATTTCAAGTTATACACTGTTAACATATCTGCGCAAAATTTCATTTAAATCGGTCCAGTAGTTTCGGAGATTAGCGAGAACAAACGTCGTGACACGTTATTTTTATATAGATGTACATAGTTATATAAATTTCCAATTTTAAATAATATTAAATTCGGTGCGAATCGATGTTCTTGCAATAGTACAACAATAAAATACATATATTTGCCAATCAAATAAGAATCAGCGACATTAGCTTTACGTATCTTATGTCCACATATATTGTGCGAACACAAAACGAGCCTTTGCTGTTTTTGTTTGTTTATATGGATTCTTTCGTTTGTTTATTAAATGTACACACATGCACACATACTTGAGAATGCAAAGACACAAACGTATGAACACATGTATACATATGTAAATGAATAGTAGAGACATGAGAATAATAAATTCTCACAGAAAATAAATGACTCTCTTGAAAAAAGTGGTTTTAGCATGGTTTTTCTACTAAAACCATCAGCAAATTTAGCATTGGCAGAACAATGTATGACAGTGCAACATCTTTATATATTTATAGTCTTTGGTTCTTACCGAGGCAAGTGGAAAATGTTTGCTTTTCAACAATCTGTAAGCTTTAGCAACTGTAGAGTACAAAGTGATTCAGTGGGCAATATCTTATTCTGTAAAGTTCTATATGTTGTCACCGTTTTTAATTTTTTTTATTTGTCCTTCAGTGAACAGACGTCTTAGTGCCTTCTCTAGAATTGCGTTTGGAAAACTCAACCTCTTAACTATTAGAGACAATGTTTAATAGTAGTATCAGATTGGATTTTTTGCATTTTTTGAATTTCGTTCTCCTGGCGCAATGTAAAAACGATTAGAATTAAAATCGAACTACATATTCGGTATTCGCTACAAGAGATCCATCAGAAGGCAACTTTTGTTATCCTCGTTTCTTATATTTGCAAGATACATTGACCGTCCGTATAATATAATTAGAAGCATACCTGAACAAAAATATTGATTTTAACAATGTTCGTATTTTGCTTTATCCACAATACGAGTATATGTTTTTTTAAGTTTCTCTCTCTAGGCCTGGCAATTTAAGTTTGCAAAGAATATTATAAAATAATACATTTATAAAAAACTCATTTATTAAATGTATTTAAATTTAAATCCCGTATTACATTCAATATCTGCTTACGACAGTTACATAATTTCAAAAACAAAAGCTCAGTTTAAAAGTGTGTTGTCAAGTTGTTAAACTGAAACCACAGAAACCTCAAAAAACAATGTAAATATATTTCCAAACTAAATTTACTTGCTATGATGTATTTGGACTTTCAAATTATCTTAAAATGTAACCACAAACAGTTTTTGACCTCCACTGAAGTTGACACATTTCGATTTGTAAATTTTTTATGTAAAACTGCAAACTGTCTTCGTTTTTCTCAGTGTTGGTTTATTTCGTTTGCTCTTCATATGGTAGTGCTTCCGTTTCAGTTGCGATAGCACTGCGCTCTATAGTCGGGACTGCTCCCAGTTTAAATGTTTGAGTTGCACTATTACTAAATTCTATAAGTAAATATTAAATAAAGCACTGCACAAACCAAAATACTTCTAACTTACCCATTTCTTATTTTAAATTTCTTAAAAAAATCGTCCTCTTTGAAATGTAATTAGAAAACTCTCTTCCTACGTATGTACATATCTTCATGGTGTCCGGCCGATTGCAAAATTTTATTCAACGGTTTCTCTGTTCTTCATTGTGTTTTAGAAAAGTGTAAAAGGACACAACTAAAATAAGATTTATTAAACATGCACAAAATAAATTTTTAGCACAATTTCTCACTTGATGTTTTCCCACCGTTTTGCATACATTTGCCCACTGCGATCTTCATGTTGACAATTTGCTTCAAGTTTTTAAGCAATTTTTTTTTGCACTAAAGCCATCACATACCTCTTTTATATTAATAAATATTTTTTTCACTATATTTCATAAATTTAAACCGAAAATTCTTAATAAACAACGAAATCCCTTAAATTATTTTTTTGGAGAACTGTCAAAGTGATTTCTACTGCAGGGTTGCCTAATCTCACCAAACATATAAACTTTTTTGGGCAAAATTAGGATAACAATTTGTTTTTTGGACTTTATTTTATTAAATGTATCTTAAGACTAACTCTTACTTTCTAAAAGGAATACCTTAAATAGTAAAATTGAAATTACTCTCTAATATCCGAGACAATTTTCCAAATTTCCAATGAAATTTTGAGGGTGGCGATGGCACGATGGATGGTAGTCTGCACGTTGACTACACAACCAAAAACAGACCTGGGTTCAACCCCAGTTTCAGACAAAAAAAATTTTTAAAATAAAAATAAACATCTCGCATTTTTCTGATGTGCATTAGTGTGTCTTTGTGTGTTAGTTGTTGTCAGAAGGTTTCAGTGGCGAAGGCATAGTCACTGGTTACTGAACAATACCGGCTTCAGCTGATAGCAATCCACAATCACATCAGAACGCCCTCCTTCGTCGGTATTGTGTAGCACCGGCGAAGTAAAATAATAATAAAAATGGCTACTAAACCGAAGCTCTTCAGCACTGCTACGAGTATAAAAAAAAAAAACTAAAGAACGTGCGAAAGCAGAGCTGCAAAATAATTAATTAAGCTTCACCTCCTGTCGTTTATCCTACTCTCCCTTTCCTATAGTTCCAAGCAGAATGCTTCGCATGTGTAGGATTCTTCTCCTGAGTGCTGGTCCTACACAATACCAATACCGACGAAGGAGTGCGTTCTGATGTGATTGTGGATTGCTATCAGCTGAGGCCGGTATTGTTCAGTGACCATTGACTATGCGTTCGCCACTGAAGTCTTCGGACAGCAACTAACACACAAAGACACACTAATGCACATCAAAAAAATGCGAGATGTAATGAGATGATTTGGTAATTGGTAAAATATTAAAATTCTTTGGAAATGGAAATAATTACGATTGGTAAAATATTAAAACTAAATGAAAATAAAATATTAAAAGTTTTTGGAAATAAAAATAATTACAATATTAAAAATGCATATTAAAATTCTTTGGCAGTTAAGACAAAGTATGGCAAAGAGTAAATTAAGAGAATAATGGGAGGCCTATAACAAAGAGAATTAGTGGGACACACTATATCGACGTAACTCGTGTTGTCCGTTGTCTGTTGTCCTTGATCGTTTATTGTTTTTTACGGTTTTGTGACCTTTCGTAAGGAATGCATTTAATTTAGATTTATTAAAATTTATTTATTTATGTGATCTTCTACAACAAATCTTAAGTTTTAAAATAGCAAAAGTTTAGAATTAATTAAAAAAGGAAGATATTTCCATTTTTACCTTGGAGTCCGGAAGCTGCTAAGCTAAGGGGGTCGGACAAAAAGTTTCTGGTTGTCGTAACTTCATTATCAATTTTATGTCTGGTGAAAAAAATGTGAGAGCTTAATATATTTTTGCTGGTTCAAAATTGATTCTATCCATTATATGTACAAGGTTGTACAAGGTGGGCCAAAGAAGTCATTCGATGTTGTTTGGCTCTCATTTTTTTTTCTAAATAAAAAACTTCGATTCTGTTTTTTGATTATGTTTATTTGAACCTTTATTGGTCAAGTCGAGAAGATAATATCGGCCAAATGGGCGCCGTCACAATTGATTGCTATACGGGCTCGTTTTACTGCATTTTTCATCACTTCGGCGAGAACTTCGGGCGACAGATTCTCGCACTCGTATCGAATGTTGTCCTTGAGGCCTTCCAGTATCTCGGGCATGTTCACGTAAACACGGGACTTCAAAAAACACCACACAAAAAGTCTGGAACGGTTAAATCGAGCGATCTTGCGGGCCAGTGCAAATTGCCAAAACGAGAGAGATGAGGCGACCCGGGAACGCCGCCTTCAAAATATCGGTTGCGGCTCGCGCACTGTGTGCTGTTGCTCCGTCCTTTTGAAACCACATATCCTCCAGTCCTAATTCGTTCAATTGCGGCAGAAAAAACTCGGTTAACATGGCTCTATATCGCGCTCCGTCCACTGTTGTCGTTTGACCAGCGGCGTCCTTGAAAAAAATGGCCCTAGGACTCCTCCAGCGTAAACAGCACACCATGCAGCCACTTTGAGCGGGTATAATGGCACCTCGTGCATCACTCGTGGAATTTCGGTGCGCCAGAAGCGGTAGTTTTGCTTGTTCACGTACCCGCTGAGGTGGAAATGAGCCTCATCGCTCATTATGATTTTGGTCGAAAAATCGTCCACTACGTCCTCGAGATTGAGGATGGCTTGGGGGTAGGTTACGCGCTTGTTCACTTGTGTTCTACATCTGTCAAAACAGATTTGACATTGGCCGCCAGTTGCAAAAATAAGAGCATCTTCCAATAGGGTGATTTCTTTTGGCCCACCTTGTATGTGTTCCATATATTCTCTTTCTGAACAAGAGCCGGTGTTTCCAGAGTAGAATTGGAAAAGGTAAATTAATTTATGTATTAATTTAGAAATGGAAAACTGTTACAAAATCAGTCTTGGTATGCATTGCATTTTCAATATTTATTTCGTATGGGCTACTTTTTAGTCATAATAAATTTTTAAATTGTTTATCTGTCAAAAAAATTCAACTTTCGTTACAATAAAGAAAATGTTGACTTTAATTTTTTGCTAAAAAAAATACGCTTTTTATTTTTCAAATACACTTTTAGTGACCTTGGTTATCGCAAAAAACCTTTTTGTGATCCTTTTTGAAATTTGCCAACGATAACATTAATTGGGGCGTTTAAAATAAAACATACTCTGGCAACCATCGCAGGTAAATTGTACAGGGTTGCGCAGAATGAGCTATAGGGTTTGAATTCTTTATAACTTTTTTAATTATTATTTTTTCAGCGTTTTGTGAAGAAGACTTGGGAAATTAATTATGAATCATTACACGATCGAACACAGCACATACTGCAGGTGCCTCAATGGCTTTGTTAAGGGACATATTCGGCGAACGCATTATTTCGCGCAGAAGCGATTTTAACTGGCCTCCACGTTCACCATATTTAACAGCTCCTGACAGTTTTCTTTGGGGATATTTGAAAGTAAGAGTGTACGTTAACAAACCAACTAAAAACCAACATTCGAAATGAAATCATGGCCATTACAACCAAAATTTGCGATTACACCCGAAATTTTGCAAAAGTTATGGAAAATATGCTAAAAAAAAAGCACGTATGTGCGAAGCAGAAAATGGACGTCACTTACAGTATATCGTTTTTCAAAGCTAATTGCAAAAAATTCCCCAATAATATACAGTATTTAAAAAAAAATTTATAATAATCGCATAAATAAAAAAGTTATAAACCATTTAAACCATATAGCTCATTCTGCGCAACCCTGTATATTGATAGACCTTGGATAGAGCTTAATTCTTACGAAGTTGTAAAACAGAGTTGCTGCGTCTCAGGTACAGTTTGCAGTTACCAAAAGTCAAATAACTGGACGATTTAAAATATGATAATAAAAGTACTAACTTTTTGTTTTCAAAAATGTTCACTTGTTTCCAATCAGCTGCTTAATGTTGATATATTACTAACGTTGGTCCCAACTAGACAATTGGCAAACAATCTAGTTTTGATACTTTCTAAAGAGTTTTTTGTTTATAAATTGCCAGTGATGTACACAATAAATGTACTTATCACGTTTAGAACAACAATAGAACTGATTTTACATTTACATGCAAACACAATTGTATATAGAAAGTGCAGCAAAAAATGTTTTTTTTTGTATTAATAAAAGAAATTAATTAAAAAATTTTGTTTCAAACTTAAATAAATTCATTTTAACTGGACAAAATTTATGTTCGCTGATAATTAGACAAGACCCAAAGAAATTGACAATCCATCCCATTCCAGAGCGTCTGGCAACCCTACTCTTAGAGGTACTAAGTTAACGCAATAATTTTTTTGGGAATTTGAACAGCGGCCATTCTGGTTGCAGAATCAATATGCTAATTGCAACATCCATTACGCATAATTTTTTTAAGCCTACTTTGATTTAAATATGATTTAATTTATCATTGATAATTATAAAAGTTTTTGACTGGATCTTGAATCTACGATCTTCTGGCAGCACTATAACTACACAGCACAGTACCGTGTCCAGTTTCTATAAAAATTTATTGCAAATTAATATTTTATAATTGTATTTTTGGGGCGAAAATGTTTTCCCCTGAATTTGGCGAATAAGAACGTGAATCCGAAATAGGCTAATAATCACAAGCACGCAGGCAAATATTCTTTACATCAATGGCATGCCTACAACCATGTTGCTGCACTTCACAGAAAATTATTTTCAAAACAAAAAAAAACAAAAAGAAAAATTCTAATTAGAAATTGCAACATGTAAGAAAAATTTCAAGCAGATATACTTTTGTAATGATTCCTTTTTTATGTTTTTTTCTTCTTTTTATCAAATTTTATGAATATTAATATTTCTTCACGTCTTTAATCTTAAATGCAGATGATGTTGATTTTGTGTACTTGAAATGCATTTACTTTTATGCGTTAAATTAAAAATCTTTTTCACTTTTTTTTTAATAAGTATAAAAAGAAAACAATAATAAAGAAACAAACAATAAAAAGAAATGAAAAAGTTATCCCATCCAATCCCATTCTATAAGTTATAGAATTTTTTAGCTCAATATACACATGCATATACACACGTATGTATGCATGTGCACGTATGTACATATATATGTATGTATGAATGTACGTACATATATGCATCACGGCTGATGAATATTTTATAACTTTCGGCAACATGCATTCATCTATGATACATTTTTAATGAAACTTGAAATCTTTATGTATTTTGAATGCATTTTTCTCACTCACACATGCAGATATACGGTGCGGTTAAAAAAATAGCACTGAAGTTATGTGAGTACACAATATTAATGTGACAACAAAAAATTGAAATAAATGTATTTTAACACACTCCAGGGTTGCATTACCTGAAGTACTTACCTTCACCACCTATAATTTTTTGTCACTACAACTTTCCTATTAATGCAATACCAAGTAACGTGTAATCATTGCTGAGTGTTACTTTTTTATTTTTTTTTTTATCTTGGACCAGCACTCAGGAGATGACCCCTACATAAGGGTTGGTAGTAGAAATGACAGAAGGTCAAGCTTCCTACCTTACAACACTGCTTTCTGATGTCAAGGAGACGTATTAATATTTTGAAGCTTAATTTTTAGTAGCCATTTTCTGATGTGCCTGTGGGGATTGGATACAGCTGAAGCCGTTACTGTTCAGTTCTGTCCCTCGTTGTGATATAAAAGTATATTTCCAACAATTTGTTTGCTTCTACTGAAGTTGACCACGATATGTTTCACTGAAACAAGATTTCTGTTATATTTGTTGAGTTTGGTTGGGTGATATCGACTGTTTATGGTCTACGCAGTAGTATTCGGTGGTATTTTGGAACAAGATCATATTTCGCAATGGGAGAATGAAGATAATTTATTTTTGACACGAATCACACATCAAAAGCAAATTTGAAATATTAGACACAGTTGCGACATTCAACACATTTTTGCAACATCTCGCCATCGACATCTTTCGAACCATTTTACAGACTTTCGGTCGAATGTGCGACAAGCGATACATTTTTTTAAGTCTATAAAAATCAGTTAATATCAAAATTCGATTCGACGAAGACCTTCGCGCTTTTCAAAAGTTTCTATCTTGAACGAATCACTCTACTTTAGTCAAATTGGCAGCAAAAAACTATTTTTCGAAAATTTTATTTTCAGTTTTTTCATTACATTCTTACAGTCTTTTCAGAACATTTAAGCGGCAAACGCATTCGATCGATATTAAATACGATCCTTACTAAAGATATGAGATGTTTACGCAAACACACATATATTCATATTGACATAATCGCGAAAATAGTCAGAGTCGACTCTCAGGACATCAAACCGTCGAAATATAATGAAAATCAGCACTGTGTCATATAAAGGGAAATCAATTACCCAATGCTGCCTCAAACCTCGCATACACACCTTGAAAGTTTTTGTTGCCCTAGAAATTCTATAAAAAAATTAGATATAAATGAAAATAAATTGGAAAACATAATCATAATCTCTTTTAATATTCAAATGGCGTCAAAGAATTCAAGAAATCAATTCTAGGAAACTGTCTTAGCTTCATTGTCATTTTAATTTATTGGCTAAAAAAACACTAGTATTATAGCACGCTTCGCGATAATTTAAAAGAAGGCAGTAAAACAATTGTTAATGCTATCTCCAGTATTTGACTTTACACAGTTTGGAACCATAATTGCTGAATAAGAAAACAAAAGTAATTTCCCGTTCAAAGAAACTAATCTATGTTATCGGTTAACTGCTATTATTTTTGCCAGCACTGTATGTGCTGTTTATGTTTTATTTTAATCTACATCAAGTATGGTGTAGCGTATGTACTTGCAAAATGCAAACACCTGCATGCACATACCCATAAACAATAATTTTTAGAAAAATTCTATACTTTTATTTAAGAACACACGTACAAATAAAAATAACGCAAAAATTCATTCGCCTTCCAGTACATTGGCATTAGTTTTTAAGGATATGTGGGTGTGTGAATGTGTATGTGTGTACATCAACATGAAACAAAGAAAGCTTCATCAGTGTAAGAAAAGCTAAACGAACATATCCGTCGTTTTTATTTCATAACAGCAACAAAGCAAAACACAACACCTGTGTCTTCTTCTTTTTAACCGCGCCGAGCTTGTGTGCAAGCAGCTGAGGTGCCTCATAAATAGAAATACCAGCAGAATGTCAAAGTGTATGGCTGCATTGTTATATGGTTGCAAAAATATGGCACCTAAATAATAATAAATAATAATAATAAAAAAAAAACAAGAAATAAAACAACAGGAATGTCAAAGGATGTATTTAAAATAATAAGTAAAAAAAAACCTCCAGCTTTTTGAATATACTTTTATATGACTATAAACAGATAATTCAATGCATCCTTGTAAATATGAAAGTAAAGGGTGGTTAAATTTCAAAGGCCGATGTTGATTTTGAATAAAACACAAACTATTTAGGAAATTATTGTAATTTTATTTTATTATGATATATTGGTATTACTCAATTATGTATGGAACAAAATATCGGCCAAATGGGCGCCGCGACCACGGCAACAGTGGATGATAAATTTTCGAAGAAAATCATCTTCAGTGATGAGGCACATTTTCACCTCATTTGGGCGAATGAGAATCCAAGAGTGATTGTCGAAAAACCAATGCACCCACAAAGAGTGACTGTTTGGTGCGGTTTATGGGCTGGCGGCATCATCGGGCCGTATTTTTTCCAAAATGAGGCCGGTCAGGCAGTTACTGTGAATGGTGTTCGCTATCGTGAGATGATAACGAACTTTTTATGGCCCGAATTGGAAGATATGGATGTGGACGATATGTGGTTTCAGCAGGACGGTGCCACTTGCCACACAGCTAACGAAACAATGGCTCTTTTGCGCAACAAATTCAATGGCCGTGTTATCTCACGTAATGGCGATGTCAATTGGCCGCCAAGATTTTGACACCGTTGGACTTTTTTCTTTGGGGTTATTTGAAAGAAAAGGTGTACGTCGATAAGCCAGCAACAATTCAAGACCTAAAGGATGAGATAATTCGGCACATTAATGGCATAGAAACTCAATTATGCCTCAGCGTCATCGAAAATTTGGACCATCGGATGGAGGTGTGCCGCCGTGGTCGCGGCGCCCATTTGGCCGATATTTTGTTCCGTACATAATTGAGTAATACCAATATATCATAATAAAATAAAATTACAATAATTTCCTAAATAGTTTGTGTTTTATTCAAAATCAACATCGGCTCTTGAAATTTAACCACCCTTTATTTCACCGCGAATGTGTGTATGAGGAAACAACCGTTCAGAACTGTTGTCTATATGGTTTTTGTTCAAGAAAATAATAATTATTATTCAAGTTTTGACATAACAATGCACATTATTTGGAACAGTACAGAAGACTGCATAGGCAGGAACACATGCTGAATAAGTTCGCTGAAGAGATGACTTCACTTCGCTCTTCTTCTCAGTTCACTATCGTACATTTAATTTGATGATGCAGGTAGCACCAAACAAGTGCTCTTGCGCAGGATAATCGCACTTCAATTAAATGAAGATTTCATAATGGAACATGTGGCGAGAAATAATTATATATAATAGAAAAGGTCGCATTGTTTAAAAGAACCTGCCGGGGTGCAGCATTCGATGACGATAACTTAGGGCAATAAATCAAGACTTTAGAAAGCAGTGTTTAAAAAATTGCAACAAATTGAATTTCATTTGCTGTGGCTTCGGCTTATGTTCCTCAAAAGAACAGTAGTTTCAATCACAGCAATTACATCTGTTGGCTGAGTAGAGAACGCGTTGACACTGCAACCAGAAGATCGATAGTTCAAAACACGGTCAGAACAAATATTTTTTAATTTAAAATTAAATTAAATGTCTGCGTTAACAGCGCCCACATTTCTCGGTATTTGAGGCAGGAAAGTAAAATTGCTCTGCTTTAGCTGAAAGAAAATGAATGCGTCAACATAACACCAGCGATGCATAAACTTTACTTTACGGAATCAGAAAAACTCGCAACTGCAGAGTTTCATGCACTATGTCTTTGCAATTAGTTCCAGTACAATTCATTGCATGCGTACGGGACATGCCCTCTAATCCAAGAATAAAAATGTCTCTTAAATCCAGGATTTTGATGTGCTAAGCTCTTCGTTGTCTGTTATCCCGAAATTGGCCTCGCTGAACATTTCGTAGTTCACATTAGTTACCGTAGTCACTCGGCAATATTGTCTGAATAGCGAAAATAGAACAGCAAATTTGACAGCGACAGTCAAAAAAGAACATTTATCTCATGTAAGGGTTTTTGGAGTTTTTAGCTCAATTACGGAAGCCAACCATTAGAATATATCGATTATGGTACTAGAGATGGCAACTGTTCACTGAAAGTTTAAAATATCAGTTGCTTTTTAGCAATTTTCAGATAGCAAGTGACATTGGTCCTATAAGATTCTCATCAATATAGCTGGCTATGTAAAGCTTGATCAAAGGAATTTTTCATGGTCCTTCGAACCGTTTTATGGCTATCGCTATGTACAATAAATGTAATACAAATTGATACACGTTATTTATGAAAGCCTCTTGAGGACTCTGTTTAAATGCTCTCTGTTTAAATACGGGTGGGTGTATTCCAATTCCTTGGTTGTTAAACTCATTGGCCGGCAGCTGGAATTCTGACCAGGAGTTTCTGGTAATTTTGACTGGCACTTTTAACATAAATAAACCAATTAAGTTCTTGCAAGTGTGCTACTAGGAATGTGGTTATTCAAAACATTCATAAGTATGTATACATCATGCGGAAGAACTTTATTGACATTCAGTTTTTTTTTTTTTAATTTTTAACACTTTGCTATTGTTCTGTAATCGTTTATTGGGAATTTTATGAGTTTTTTGCTCTTGTTATTGCTGCTATTGTCATTAATGAAAGAAATATTGCATTCATAATAATTATCGTTGCATATTTTATGCACACAAAACATATACACAGACACATTAACAGATACAAACATATACATACAGACTTATACTCCTGAAGTTACTCACTTTAGTTCAAGGAAACAGTGAGTTGCATTTAAATAGGAAATGGTCACAAATATTAAAGAAATACAACGTCTTAAATCGTTAAATTTAATTTAGAGCATTGATTTTGTGTTTGAGGCATGTTGTCCGGCACAAATTTTATAACTTTTCAAATTAAGATCTGATAAATAACACGTTTTGCACATTTCAAATTGCAGAAGAATAAAATGGCTTAACAAAGAGAAAAAATAAATACTTTTTAAAGCAGTGGTAGGCAGGAAGAATGCCCACCTCAGGTGTCCAGCTGGTAGTAGACTTTCGATTGATATTTAATACAAAATACAACAAAATAAAAGCTACTACATGGCCTAATGATTAGGTCAATACAACTCTGTGAAAGCTGAAGGGTCTACGACGCATTCTACGCATCTGTGAAAAAATTTGAATCAGTGTAATTGAACAGGGTTATACATTTGAGGTTTCAAAACCGGCAGTCTGCTAAGGCAGGCAGCCTGGCAGCCTGTCTGAACTGTCATTTATTTAGTGTAGTTTTTGCCATTTACGACTATGGACAGTTTAACAATTGAAGAACGAACAAAAATAGTTAAAATTTTCGGTACAAATGGGACGGTCTAAATGCGGCCACGGCATTACGCTGTGATTAGAGTCGTCATAATCGACCTAATGTACAAGGGAATTGGCAAGATTATAAGGAAAATGAAGAGATTGGAAGCGTTACGGTCAGGCCTGTGCAGCATCGCAATGTGTGCTCTGCCGAAAATATTGCACTTTTAGAACATAACGCTGGACGAATTGTTTGTTACTGCTTATTCAGAACCCTATGGTCGTATGATAGCCAACTTTTAGGCCCGCAATTGAACATTATGAACTGGACGATATGTGGTTTCAACAAGATGGTGCCACGAGCCACAAAACACGACCAATTTTGGCTTTATTGCATGAAAGGTTTCCAGAACCCTAACGTTGGATTATTTGACAATCAACATTCGTGAAGTTATCACACAGATAGCGCCCGAAATGTTTTTTTATCTTGGACCAGCACTCAGGGCTGACCCCTACACAGGCAATGCATTGTGCTGGAACTATAGTGAGATAGATGACAGGTGATGAAGCTTCAAAATCTTACAACTCTGCTTTTGCACTTTTTTTATTGCTACACAATACCAACGAATGAGGCCGCTCTGATGTGCATGTGGATTGCTATCACCTGAACCCGGTACTGTTTAATGACCAGTGACTTTACCTTCGCGACTTAAACCTTTCGACAACGACTGGCGCAAAGATACACTAATGCACATCAGAAAAAATGCGAGATGTTTTTATGACTTATTCTTAAACTGGGTCCGAAACCAGAACTTTTCAGTTTTGTGGTCAATGTATACTTCAGCCATCGCCACCCAAGATGCGGTCATTTAAATGACATTGTATTTCGTATATAATGGCAAATTCCAAGCATTATAATGAAATAAAACTTTCAATGAAATGACAGCTTTATGTGTGTTTTATTTAACTTTAGTTTTGAAAGCGGACATGGATAACCCTTTACGTTGCAAGTTATCAAACGCAAAAGAATTCTACCCCTTGACGCGTAGAATGTGTACAGTAGAACTTCTTTCTACTTTTGTAAACATCACAAGCAGCGTGAGAACTGGTCAGCTGATAATGACAGACAATGATGACAATTTATATTTTACTTTCAACGTTATTCACGAATATGCCCGTAGTGTTGATAATTTTGCTTTTATTTTTGCAGTGACAAAACAAATAAACAAAAAACTTGTACCTTGAGATGCAGAACGTAATAAATGCATAGAATGCGATGACGCAACAACGGTTAAGAAAATCGTTAAGATATCAAAAAGCGTAAAGAAAAATAACAACAATGACGTTCAAAAACGTAAACAACTTTTGACAGTTTGACGATGAAAATACAGCCCTGCAAGAAATCATCTAGAGAATTGCACTGACCTAATCATTAAACCATGAACTACTGAATAAGTTTCATTGATTCTAAAACGTTTGGATGACTTTGTGATTTTAAAGAATATATAAGTATCTCCAAAAACAAATAATATTTTCACTGTCTTGAATTAAAGTACATTTCTTTGCGTCTCTTATAAATTTCAACTTATTTCTTTAAATAATAAACTGAGAACAGTTCGTAATGTAATTAATATGTTGTAGCCATTTAAAAGCCAAATGTAATCAGGTTCAAAATTCAATCGTAATGATTTTTAATTAAAGCTTTTAAAAGTTTTCATATGAAGGTGCTTTAATTAAATTCCGCGCACTGTTTTCCAATCGTTAGTTCATGTATGGCTGTGTGATTGTGTGCAAACAAACTTAAGTAGAACCCCAACATATGTATACACACACACACATATAAAACTACATGAGTTCATAATGCAATCGCTGATATTTGTATGTATGTGTGACTGTTTTTTTGTTTGTGTGTGTGTGTGTGTGTGTGTGTTGTTTGCATACAATATGATTGGTTATTAATATTTCTGAAATTCATTATTATTGTTTCATTTTCTGCGTTTTCCTTTTAACTCATAAAATCATTAAAGCAATTCAACCAACAGGATGAGTATCATGCAACATATTAACTTGTACAACAAACATACTACGAGTGCAACTGCCACTAACTGCTCTACTCGTAATGACCATGACAATGATGCATTTCTACATGGAATTTATATAATACAACAACAACAACAACAACTACAACGATAAGTTTAAAATGGGGGGGGGGACAAGACTTGGCATAAATGAATTGAACAGAAAAATAAGAAATGCAAAACAAAATCACTTCTTTGTTGAAAAAAAAGAGAAACGCACACAACCACACAAATGCCGGAGTATTAACGCAAAAAAGCAAATTAATAAATAAATAAAATGAGCAACTGTTTGTTGCATATTTTGACACTTTCATTGCCCGATACTGGTGACATTAACGAAATTAAAAAATAAACAAGCGAATATTAATAATGCCACATCAGCAAATGTACTTGATTGTCGGTAAACGAGAGTATGAATGTATGTGCATTTTTCATATCTGGACAAATTTTCAGAACTTGAAGAAGCGACATCTCTTATTGGAAGCATTCACACACAGCATAAAATAATTTTCACACTTGAATAAATTCAATAAAAAAAATTGATTTTTTTCTGGGACCAGTTCCATATATTGATAAATAGATAAATTTATAGAGAATATTTGTCTCCCTTCACATTAAGGCAGTTTGCTTTATAAAATTTACTTTACATCTCTTTTAAATTTTCTTTCGTTTCTACATACCGAATTTTGTTCAACAATGTAATTTTTTTCTACAAGTATACTTTCGCATTATGTTTTTTACATAACCAAAACTTCCAGAGTTTTCACACCAAAAGTTAAAAGATGCTTTTTGCGTTAAAACCACAAGGGCGGCGATGGCACGACGGATGGTAGTCTACACGTTGTTTCAACCTAGTTTCAGACTAGCAAACCACAATCGCATCACAACGCCCTCCTTCCTCGGTATTGTGTAGCACCGGCGAAGTAAAATAATAATAAAAAATGGCTACTAATCCGAAGCTTCAGCACTGCTACGAGTATAAACAAAGAACGTGCAAAAGCAGAGCTGTAAAATAATTAATTAAGCTTCACCTCCTGTCGCTTCTCTAACTTTCGCTTTCCTATAGTTCCAGCACAATGCTTCGCATGTGTAGGAGTCATCTCCTGAGTGCTGGTCCCAGATAAAAAAAAACAGCTGATTTTGCGTTCTCACTGTAATTTTAATTAAATCAGGTTTTATCGCACAGTTTGTGTAATAAAATTTCATTTATTTTCTCCTTCCACTTTCATTATTCTCTACCCTATAGCTTCTTTTTCTTCTGCACTTTTGTTATTGTTGCTGTTGCTGCGCCCACTGTTATCAATTATTGTATCGATTTTATTTACCAAATTTTCCTCTATTTATTTTTTATTTCAGTGATCGCCATTTAAATTGCCAGCTGTTTAAATTTTTTTAACTTGGAAGCTTTGCCTTAAGTACATGAAAATGAAGGTTGTATTTCATTAAATCAACTTAAAATCAATTCAAAAAAGGTTTTAAAATGGTATTAAGAAAATATTTTTATATGATAAATCCAGGTTTCAATAGTTGGTTTTAACGTGAAACCAACTTTGGCTTTAAAACCAGTCAGTCTGAAAACAGTATTAAGTGCGCAAAAATAAAACGAAATGTCAAATAAGCTCACAGCCAACTTGAAAAATACGAATTACAAAATACAAGTCACTTTGCAATAACATGAAACCTTGTAGCCCTTCCACTGAAACTTTGTATCCATTTCCCTTCTCAATAAAAAGATAATCCCTAATAAGATATTTTTTTTAAAATTACTCAGCATAAGGCACTTTTTCAAAAGGGAGATTTTTTATTAAATTCTTTTTCAAAATAACAAATAACAGAAACAACAAACTTAAACAAGATACGGAAAAAAACAATAACATTGAACAGTGAAAAAAGAATAAAGTTCCGCTATACCAGTAACGGGCGGACAATATTAAATCAGTGTTGCTATCACCAACCACTGTTATCACATCGCGTCACGGTGACGCATGCTAATCTCCTAACCATACCCGACTAGATCTTTTGTATTGTTGATGCCAGTGTGTTGGTTGTTGCTGGACTGTTTGGTGATGAAGGAGTAACACTGATCACCGGCAGTCATTCCAGCAGCGATTAGCTCAGGGGCGCTTGCAATACAGAAGATAGACATTTTATTTGAATTTTCTCGCGTTAATCATGACAGGCCGATTCAGAATTGACTTCTGCAACATACGTGGTCTAAGGGCAAACTTCTTCTCTGTCTATGCTCACGTTTGTCTCCATCGTCCGGATGTTTTCGCCTTAAGTGAAACCCAGGTGTCTGAAGATGCTGACCCACAGGATTTTCGCATACCTGGGTATCACCTCGTATCTCTTTTCACTATACATAGAGGGCCTTGCGATTTATATACGCAATGAAGTTGGGGACAAGTCGCAGCAATCTTTAGGCACGAATGCTCCCCAATTTAGCTGTCTTTGGGTTAAATTCAAAATCAGAGTACATCTTTTGCATTTGGGGTTTCTTTACAGAAGCCCAAACACGGAAAGGGGAAACCTATACAGAACTTCGATGCCCTTTCCGACACTAAATCGGAGATCCTCAAAAATTACCTGAAAAGTAAAATCGTTATTGTTGGTGATTTAAATGTCCATAATTTATAGTGGCTTCGCCATTCGAGCCATCTGACTCCAGAAGACAAATATGTTGAGCTATTCGCAGCACACTATCACATTGAGCATTTAGTGATTGTAGCAATACATATTTCGTCTGTTGATAAGCACCAACACAACACCCTCGACCTTTTTCTCACTTCACACCATGACAAGTATGAAATGAGTATTAGCGCACCTCTCGAAAATTCGGCTCATTGCACCATTTCTGCCTCATTTTCGATTGAGGAACTTGGAAACGTTCCACAGCCAGCGACGAAACGTTTGAAATATATTTACGAATAGGCACGTTGGACTGAGTTCAATGATTTCTTCCTGCATCTAAATTGGAAGCTTTGCTTTCTTGACAATAACGTCAATGCCATGACAAAAATTGTTAGAAAACATAATATTGCTTGGTATGAAAACGTCCAGACCATCGAAGCAAATTTCGTTTTTTTCTTCTTTAAAAGTACTTTACAGAAAAAAGTAAAATTAAGATTCAATTAAACTAAAACGAAAATTCAATTAAAATAATAATTAGATTTCAACATACCACGAAAATTGGAGGGTCAATTAAGAGATTTAATTCAAGAAATTTCATAATATTTTTTCCATTTGACCATTCTATTCCAGCAAAAGAATAAGTGCAAAAGAAATAGTTAATTTATGGGTTCTATTGCAAATGAACTGGTTCAACTTAGCTGAAGAATGCATGATTTTAACATATGGGTTTCATAGGTGAGCACGTCTTCACTTTTAACAAAACAGATTGTCATTTAGATAAGTGCTTAGAACCCATAAATGGTCCATGATTTGGTTACGTTTTAGCATGCGTTAATGAGTTCCTGTAACACATTTAAAAATTTTTTTAAATTATAATTACAACTGCGCAACTGAGGGTGGCGATGGCACGATGGATGGTAGTCTGCACGTTGACTACAAATCCAAAAACAGACCTGGGTTCAACACCAGTTTCAGACTAAAAAAAAATTTTCAAATAAAAATAAACATCTCGCATTTTTCTGATGTGCATTAGTGTGTCTTTGTGTGTCAGTTGTTGTCGGAAAGTTCAGTGTCGAAGGCATAGTCACTGGTCACTGAACAATACCGCCCACAATCACATCAGAACGCCCTCCTTCGTCGGTATTGTGTAGCACCGGCGAAGTAAAATAATAATAAAAAAGGCTACTAAACCGAAGCTTCAGCACTGTTACGAGTATAAACAAAGAACGTGCGAAAGCAGAGCTGTAAAATAATTAATTAAGCTTCACCTCCTGTCGGGTTTCCTACTATCCCCTTCCTATAGTTCCAGCACAATGCTTTGCATGTGTAGGAGTCATCTCCTGAGTGCTGGTCCCAGACAAAAAAAAAACAACTGCGCATTTGTTCAAATGAATTAATCAGCAGACTTGACTGCATTTTCTATGAGTTCAAAAGTCAACATTTAAGATTAAAAACAAATTCAGATGAAGCATTGGTTAAGAAGTAATGAAAATACCAATTCATAGTGAACGCATTCAGTTTTTTGTTGTTTGGATGGCAAATACCAAGATTGCACTGTTTGCAGTGAACAACAACATCAATTAAAATAAAGGTGCATTCAATTAAAAATTTAATGAGCAAAATCTTAATTGGGAAAAATTTAATTATTATTTTTGCTGTGTGCATTTTCGAATAGTTATTTTCAAAAAAATATTTTTTTTAATATTTTTACCAAAAGCTGCTTTTTCTAAAAGTGGTTTTCAAAAACATGCTTTTCTAAATATCCAATTTTTTCAAAGGCATTTTTCCTAAAAAATATTTTTTAAGAAGATTTTTTTTTCAACAAGTTATTTTTGACACAAGTTATTTTCTGAACAATAATGAGCTTTGGATTTGGAAAAGTATATTTTACAAATGATAATTTTCAAAAAGAATTCTTCATACAGCAACTAGAAAAATATTACTTTTTGGAGGGACATATTTTGTGAAATAAATTACAAATTTCAAAAATAGTTTGTCGAACTGTATTTTCATCAACAGCTGTTAATTTTCGAAGTAGTGCAGGACTCCTGAAGATTTTCTCTATATAGTCTTTATAAACTCGATCATTGATCCTTTTGTTTCGTAGGAGCACAATTCGTTTGAAGAGAACTACAAGCGCACATACATACACTGTTTAATTAAATTTACGAGGGGAGTGAGTGCAAACTTAAATCAGTGAACGTTCATATGCGAGTGTGGGTATGGATATGCACTATTGTTTATCTGTACGACATTGTTATTGTTGTTGCGATAAGCAACAAAAATAACAGCAGCTATAAAGTGCGATTTTTCACACCATCTCGATTATGCGTGAAATAAAAAATCATGTGTATGGATATGCATGATTGAATGAATGTTTAACCATACACACACACAACACATACATATGCAAATTTTCTGTATGCGAAAAAACAAGCGAACAGCTGTACGATACAAACTCTCACATGGTAATATAAATATAAATATGTGGCTACAAAAAACATATGGATGTCCATTAGGGAGCAGCCCGGAAAATTGGGTGAAAATTTCTTTATGAAATTAAAAATAAGCGTTTGGAATTCTGCAGAAAAATTATAAAAGGTCTTCTGAAACGAAAAACAGGATAATTTTTGTTCACTACGACGTGCAAAATAATTATTAGGGAGTGACCAAATATTTAAAGGGATAATATTTCTTAATTTTGTAATAAAAGAAAAACCACATGTGATTGTTTTTATTTCTGTTTATTAACTTAAATTTTTGTAATTTGCCTTGAAAATGTTAGCACGTACTCATTTATAACAAAAACCAAGGGGAAACTATAGGATTAAATACAGGGTGGCGCAGAATGAGCTACATATATGGTTTGAATTCTTTATAACTTTTTTAGTTATAATTTTTTCTTGGTTTTTTTCCAGCATTTTGTGAAAAAGACTTGGGAATTAATTAGGAATGATTACACGATCGAGCAGAGCACATACTGCAGGTGCCTCAATGGCTTTGTTAAGGGACATATTCGGCGAACGCATTATTTCGCGCACAAGCGATTTTAACTGGCCTCCACGTTCACCAGATTTAACACCTTCTGACAGTTTACTTTGGCGATATTTGATAGAAAAAGTGCACGTTAACAAACCAAGAACCATACTCCAACTAAAAACCAACATTCGAAATGAAATCATGGCCATTACACCCGAAATTTTGCGAAAAGGAAAAATGGAAATAGAAAATATGCTAAAAAGAGCACGTATGTGCGAAGCAGAAAAAGTTCATACCTTACAAGATATCATTTTTCAAAGCTAATAGCAAAAAATTTCCCAATAATATACTGTATTTAAAAAAATATAAAATAATCGCAGAAATAAAAAAGTTTAAACCATTTAAACCATATAGCTCATTCTGCGCCATCCTGTACTTCCACCACAGCAGGCTACCGACTACAATCTGTCAAAATTAAAATTATTCAGACCACAACACCACTGCATGGCTACACGACCAATTCACGTAGTAATAATTACTTCGGTTCGGCCGGTATCACACATTTGGCGTGCTTAGCTTTTTAATTGTGAATTCTACTAAGTCACGGATCATGTCTACATCAAATATGTAGTTATTTTGGGTTCATATAACGCTTCAAAATACTAAATATATCACAATACCCTACCATGTATTGGTTCTTTGCAATAATTTGTAATTTGTGAAGGCAAATGGGCTGCACCTAATACGAGAATTAATCCAGATGCAAATAATAGGCAGCCTTCTTTTTTATCTTAGACCAGCACTCAGGAGGTCACCCTTACACATGCGATGCATTGTGCTGCAACTAGAAGAAAAGGATAGTAGGAGAAATGACAGGAGGTGAAGCAATTTTGCTTTTGCACGTTCTTTTGTTTTATAGCAGTGTTGTTGTCAAGTAGACATATTAAATTTTTTAAGCTTCGTTTTTACTTGAGTTTTTTTTTTAAGTAATTATTTTACTATGCCGGTGCTACACAATACCGACGAAGGCGGGCGTTCTGATGTGATTGTGGATTGCTATCAGCTAAAGCCGGTATTGTTCAGTGACTAGTGACTATGGGCGTTCTGACGTGTCTGCGGATTGCTTACAGCTGAACAGGAAGCAGTGACTATGCCTTCGCCACTGAAACCTTCCTGACAGAATGACACACAAATGCACATCAGTTGCAGCTGACCGCCGTTATATCTGTCGCAAAACGTGTGTTAATTTCAATTTTTGTAAGTGGTAATAAGTGACCCTAATGTTGCCAATATAATACGAAATACGAAATATGTGAAACATTGTAACTAAATCAAAACAATCAAGAAGTTTTAAACAAATGAAATGATTTGATGTTTTTTAATTTTTAGGTGTCCTAATATATTTTTAATCAGTAATTTAAGTTTTATAAAAGTAAAGTGTTCTAATATGACATACTGAAATAAGTACATATTTCCTCACCAAATAATTATAAGCTGTAGCTGTCGTTCTCAAAATAAAATACTTAACGAACATACTACAAAGCAACATTTGTGGCCGACAATATTTGCAGTCATGTAGCTGTGTAGCCTACGTTGTGTTTGTGTATTTAATGCGTATAATTTGAAAATTTCAATGTTATCAAAAGCTGCAGTAAAGTTAGTTGGTTGGTGGCTGGCCTGACTGTAAGAAGTCCTGTTTGGTCCAGAAATTTAAATTCCCACAATTATTTCATCTTGCCTTGGGGTTGCATAGAGTTTTTAATTCTCTTATTATCTCTCTGTATAAGAGGTTTGTGAATTTTTAATTCCGGAGTACTGGTGAATGGTAAAAACTAAAACAGGCCAAGCTACAGGATTTCGTGTGGCAGAATTTTTAATTATTTTCATTAATTGCTCGAACTCTCGCTGTACAAGTGGTTGTGCTAGTGCTGTTAATTTCCAGTTGACAGGTATTGATGAGCAGTTGGAAGTGAGAGTACAACTTCTGCACCGTTCATCGCACATTTGTAAAGTGCTCTGAGTCTCCCGTCGCCATTCAGTCAACCATCACTGGAAGTACACATCATTGTTTAAATAAAGTTTTTAACGTTGCAAGAACGAGTGTGACAATTTGCGGGAACGCAGACTAAAAAAATTAACGCGTCTGTACCACGCTGACATATCGCAGCCATCAGGGTAAACGTGTCGTTACAATTTCCAGGGTTAAATTTTAATGGTCAAAGAAAACAATAAAAGATTTTAATATTTCGATGTCCCACCACCACCCTAATGTGTGCGCATACATGAGTACATACGCACATATGGATGCGATTGTGTTTGTATGGAAGTATATACACACACACATATGTATGTACATATGTCTGGCATCATATCATAATGATATTATTTGTGTCATTTAAATAATTCAATAATTTCATTTATGGTTCGTTATGAATTTCCATACTGACACTTATCGTTTTCACAGTCAATAGTATATTTGCTCATCAACTCAATGGATATTTTGTTTTCAATAGCTTCAGACCCATTTTTGGTTTTGTTTTTTTTTTTTGCATTATTTGGGGAAAAGAAAAACATGATGGACGAGCTTTTAATACGAAAGAATTCTACCGCCAATGCATTTATTATTATGAATATTTTCATTAAATACTCTTCTTCGCTTTATAGTCCTAAAGTGGAGTTAAAATTCATGCAAGATTATTCATGCTTATCTTGTATTGCATAACAGTCATAAGAGGATCACTTTGCATCGCAATGCTTTCCGTAATTTCACACTTATACAGATGCATACTATAAGGTCTTTCATTAGGGCCTTTAAATAAAACAAAGTGTGTTTGAGATAATTTCGAAATTTTTATTCGTTTGAGCGACCTATTGATGTCATCCACCACGACTTCTTTGGGTGGAGCGTATCGGAAATGTGCAATATTCCATGGCTCTGACGAATAAAGCAGGCTGAAATTGACAGTTGACATTGCTTATGTTGTCATTGACGACGGCTGTGGTTTGTGGCTAATTCGCATACACCAGCGAGTTAAGAACTCCCAACAAGAAAAAGCCTAAAGTCTGCCATTTCACATCACCTCCACCATCTCCTTAAAGCGCTCGTGCAGAATATCCAATATAACATGAGCTGTGCGGCACGTAGCGCCGTCCTGTTGAAACCACATTCAGGCAAAAAGAAGTTGGTATAGCGCTCGCTGTTGATAGTGATTGCCTGGCCAACTTAGTTCTCAAAGAAATATGAACCGATTACGCCACTAGCTCAAAATCCACATTTAACAGTGACTTTTTCGGGATGCATTGGATGCTCTTGGATCTCATGTGGATTGGTATCGTCCCAAAGTCGACAATTTTGTTTGTTCACGTACCCATTCATCCAGAAATGAGCCTCATCGCTGAAGATGATCTTTCGCCCGGTATGTTGAATGAACAGAACACCATTTTAATGAAACAATTTTATTATTGGCACGTGTTGTTGAATGCTATATCCGTCCATGGCGATTTGGCAAAACAGGCTGAATATATGGCAACTAATTTAACAGGTGTAGCTTCAACAAGATGGCCGTTATCAACAGTCAAAGTTCGGAAGTCTCTGTTGGAAGATCCTTTACAATGGAAAACAACAAAATGATACTTTTAAAAATATATTTTGCCATTTACCGCATTAAGAGGTTATTTTAGACAGCCTTAAAGTTAAATTTTTTATTATTATTGAAGAGAATCGTCTTAATAGAAAACCATTATATTTTTACATTTTGTTTGCAAAATTTTACACAAGTCGGTTGAGCGGAAGAACGTGACATTTTAATGGTACCACAATTCTAAACGGGAGATTTTGTCATTGCAGGTATGTAAATCATCGCAGAAAGTAATTTCACAAAACCTTAAATAAATGTGGCAGTTCGTAGGTAGAAAACAATGAAAATACACTAAAATTAAAAACGAATAAAAATTCAGATTTTTCATAAAATCCTTCGTGCAAATTATTTTAATCTTTTTCATTTTCTACTTAACAAATTTCCCAATTAAACAATAAAAAAAACCAGAAAATAAAATATAAATTAGTTTGTAATAAGCCAAGTCAACTCCAATCAGCCAAAGGCTTAACGCCAAGGCTCAATTAACGAAACAGGAAAATAAGCTTAAAATTTGTTTCTGAACTTCTACACATTTTGTTTTGTTGGCTTTGCCAAACAACCAACCAACTGGTTGTCAGTAGTTTTATTTTGTAATTGAATTAATATATTTTTAACTTATGCATCGCTCCACTGTATCATTTTATTTGGTATAATTTATAACATCGTGTTGCTTTTTAATTGAATGTTTAACACCTGATCTACTTACTTTCACATCCATATTAAATGTCGGCTTGTAAATTTTATTTTTCTGTTTCTCTTCAATTGAATTGAAATGCAACTGTTAAATTGACAACCACAAATATTTCGCATTTAAAAATTATTATTCAACAACAAGAAAAACAACAGCAACAACAAAGAGCAATCAGATATGTGTCGTGTCAAGCAAGAGAGACTGTATAGTCAGTCGGCTGTGTTATGCCCACAAAATTTATTAAAATAAAAACAAAATATACATACATATATGTGTATATTTTCGTTGTATTGATTTCAGCTACTGTTAGTTGTTAACAATAACAAAAACAGCAGCAACAACAACGACAACAGCAACGACCAACATTATTACTGTTATTAAATAGTATGCTGTTATACATGAAGTAATAACCCGAAGGAGAATACGTAACTTGAACGGTTCTACGTATGATTGACATTTATGTACATCGCTCATACGCCCAAGGGGCCTGTATGAATATTAAAGCGGCCATCTAAAAGGCCTTCTCTAATTGAGCTAAAGTAAATTAAATTGCAATCATATTTCTGTAGGATTTCGTTTCTTAATTTCCACTATAAATCAGTTTCCTATGAGTTCATGAGAAAGAAACATGTACTGCTCCGCGGTGTGTTTTTAGACATTATATATTTTATGCCGTATTGACATCATATTGAGGGTGGCGATGGCCGAAGTAGTCTGCACGTTGACTACAAAAAGAAAAATGTTTCCTCGGTTCAATCTCAGACTCATAAAAACATCTAGCGGGGAAGGCATAGTCACTGGTCACTGAGCAGTACCGCCTTCAGTTGATACTAAACCCCAGAGCGTCCTCAGTCGTCGGTATTGTATAGCACCAGCGAAAATGGTTACTAAAACAACGCTTCAAACTTGAATACGTCTCCTTGACATCAGTGACGCTGCAACACATTGTGTTTTGCAAAAGAAAGATATAAAAATGGATATTGGAACACTTCAGTTCGACACTCGTTGCAAAATATACAAAAAGGTGTTTAAAAGCGATTAGGAACGGTGACTGGCCCAACATAATTATCATTTGCAATTTCGTATCCTGCAAAAGTAAATACAAGTCTGAAGCTTGGGCATATATTTCCCAACTCTTCCCACCTATTTGGACTGCTTTCACCCATTCGTTTGCGCTCTAAGCTGTAACAAACCCCTACGGCTATCCATTTTAATTGTTCCTGATGTACCGATTGCACCAATCAAATGAATGTTTGGGCCACGTTACGTAGGTATCGTCAGTTGGAATTTTCTCAATATTATCCGGAAAGTTCTCAATTTCAATGGAAAATGTTGTAGACGGTTAGTGGATACCGTAGTATTGCTACAATAAAAATATTATAAAACTTATTTTATCGGACATGTATTGTAATAATGGAAACAATTTACTTTTTCGTTCACTTTAGCTAAAGGCGAATTTAACTGTCCGGTACTTTGTTTTTTTTTCTTTCTTTTTAATGTCTCTTAGTTAGAAAAGGTACTTTTGTTAAGTGCACTTCGTTACAAAATGGCAAGTTCTTGAAAATCAAATTAATATAAGGAGCATATAATTAATTTTACTTATTTAATGGATTATGAAATAATTGATTAAATTCACTTACCAAAACCCTTCGAAGTGAACTAAATAATCCAGGTGCGTGAGTTGTTAATAAATATTTTTATTTTAAATTTGTTTTAGGTCTTCAGTAAATTAATCAAACAACTGCAAATGCTCCCTGTTCAAATAATATGCAACGTTTTTGAAATGAAAAAAGCACCGGTAAAAATTATGAAGCATTAGCGATAGTGAGAAGTGAAAGAAAATCTTCACAAATTTTGTGATTTTCCAATATTGTGGTGCACATAAATAACATCAGGTTGATTCAAATAACATGAAACAAATTTTGTTATTTCATATTAAAAGGCCAATTTTTAACACAATATTACCGTAATGTTTTAAAATATTATTAATAAATTAAATGATTGCCGCAGTGGACTTACTGGACTAAATTTTTAAATATTATGAAATTCTTTAAACAGAGGAGAGAGAGAGAGAGAAAATGGCAACAATAAATTGGTGCACAATCTTGATATGGCATAGTAACTAATTACAGCGCTTCAGGATCGCAGGAACTGTAGTGTACAGTAGCAAAGATTTACTATCTGATCGAATTTTTTTATGTTGACACTATGGCACTTTAGTCAACATCAATTAAATCTTGCATTTTTTATTTCATTAAAATCGATTATTTGAATTGGAAAGTATGTATTTAAAATTATGAATTTTACTTTTGTTTGCCTTTTTGTAATTATTCTCACTTAAAATATAAAATATATTTTTTTTTCTCTTTTATTAAGAACATTTTTACACTTTCATCACACTATTTTTATTTTATGTGGCCAAAACATGCAGAGATATGGAAAATAAATACAAATAATTAAATTGTTTAACTAAAAATTTAATACTGCATAAAAAAAACATATCGGTCCACCCAGTGAGAAGTTTCGTCTAGAGGAAGTGGTATTTCGCCGATCTTCCCACTATTATAATGAGAAAAATGGAAACGAAGAGGTTTCCAATAATAAAAATCTTGAAGATCAGTCCACCCAGTGAAAAGTTATGTCTAGGGAAAACTGTATTCCGCCTATGCGCCCGCAATACAAAAGGACCTTCACTGTAAAAATGCTATTCGCCAATGAAGGGATAATAATTAAATTCGCGCCACCCATTAAAAGATTATGTCTGGGGGGAACTTTATTTAACGCATTCCAAGCAAATTTGCAACATTCCGCAATGTTTTTGAGTTCAGGGCCCAAATTAACGCACTCGATATCTAACGAAATTCCTATACATTTTTAGAAAATTTATTTTGAAATTTCGATTCGAATCGAATTCCGTAATTTAGACCAAGAAAAATTATTGCGTATCGAATATCGATGATATCCATAGTGTACATAAGAAAAAATATATAAAAATAGAAATATGTATGTGAACAAAAAGTAAACTCATGGATTGTTGTGTTTTTGTTTTGTTTTTTTTTTATCTTGGACCAGCACTCAGGCGATGACCCCTATACATACGATGCATTGTGCTGGAAATGGAGGACAGGGATAGTAGTAGAAATGATAGGAGGTGAATCTTCTCTTTCTTACAACTCTGCTTTTGCACGTTATTTGTTTTTATAGCAGTGATGTCAAGGAGACGTGTTAAATTTTGAGGCTTCGTTTCGCCGGTGCTACACAATACCGACGAAGGAGGGCGTTTTCATGTGCCTGTAGATTGGATACAGCTGATGCCGTTGCTGTTCAGTGACCAGATGACCTCTCAGTGATCTCGATGGATTAGTTGAATTTGGAACATATGAATCTGGGATTTGTAGTCAGAAATTAAAAAAAATCCACTGATGAGCTAAAAAGCATTAGCGAAATATTATTATATGGATATGTTTTTCTGCTCAATAATCAGTATTATTGAGTTTAGGTTTTAAAAACTATATTATGAGAATAACATAAGGTAAGTAATAATGAATTTCGTATATTTTTTTCGGTAGAAGGCACAATTTTGAAATTAGAACCGCATATAAAGATATTCCCAAAATAAATTAATTTAATATAAATAATATTTATAAAAATGGTTTTTAATTTTTCACGACATTAGTACCAAATTGTATTTCAATGCTGAATGAAGAACCTACTTTTCGGGAGAAAGTACTATTTTGGGAACAAGTACGCTTTTTGAGTAGTACTTTTGCTTTTTGGTCACAGTACTCTCTAAAAAAAAACTGAATTTTTAGAAAACATGAAAATTAACAACAATTTAAAAGTGAAGCGACTACATTTGAAAAATGTATCTCATCACAACGTAACAATTGGCCGCAATTGCGTTGCAAAAATATTTTTGAAAAGTTTTTCTTCTAACCAGAAAAGTATTTTTACGAAAACAGGATTTTTGAAAATTATTTTGAAATTGTTTTTGTTAATACTTCTACACAATACACACATAAAAACATGAATACATACTTGCAAATGGGCTTGTTTATGCATGTGTCTTTCTATTTGTCTATTCTGATCGAACGTGCATTATTATCACTTAAATCATGTGTATGTTTATTTAAACAAAATAAAATGTACTACATATGTGTTTATTAATTTTTTTTTCTAAATAGACGCAATAATAATATTGTGCTAATCAAACGAATAAAACCAGAACAACAAGTCAGATTTAGAAAACTTTTGACTCTTAACTGCTGCAATCAAATTACGTAAATTATTATAGTTTTTTTTTTTTGTTTTATTTTTGTTTTTAATAGTTGTTTTGTGTAATTCGCAGGAAAAATAAGTTTAAAACTAATACGATTCCATAGATTTATTTTTACTCCCATTCATGCAATTTAATGAAGGCACACACCTACATACATGCATACATACTTGTGCACTTGAATACATTCCATTATTTTTAGAATAGAACTAAATAACAACAAAAATAAATGCGTGGGGACTATCGTACATTGCAGTTGGAGAGAAAGAGAGAGACAGAAACGTGTGCACAGGTTGGGGATAAATATAAACAGTGGAGGTTAAAATAATTTCGTCCAGCCAAAAATTTTTGTTGTGAGTCTATGCTAATAGCGGCCTCCATTTACAGTATCTGAGCATGAAAGCATCCACGAAGTAGAATTATAAATAAAATGGCCCTCCAGCTAAGCTGAAGCATTGATGTGGCAACATAAGACCACACACGCAACAACTCTGCTTCACAAATTATAAAAAACACGGAATTTCAGGTTGTGCCAGAATTAAGCTGTGTTCCTTCCTATCACTTCAATGCCTGCGTCCTTTCTTCACTTTCCTTTTCCAACTAGTTCCGGTGCAATGCATTGCATACATAATAAACTTTCTTACTCCCCTACCATTTGTATTACCAAAAATCCATTCTTAGTGAAACTCTGCAGCTAGAACAGTGCAAGCTTCAGGGGTTACTAACCCACATGTAAAATCAGAGCGCCATCCTTCGTCGCCATTGTGTGGCAGGATCATCGGCGAAGTAAAATAATTAATAAAAATGGCTACTAAAACAAAGCTTCAAAATTGAACACGTCTCGCTGACATCAGAGTAGCTGCAACACTGCTGTGGACAAAAAAGCCTGCATAAGCAGAGTTGTAAAGATAATGAAGATGGCGATGGCTGGGTTCAATACCAGTTCCAGACTAAAATTATAAAAAAAAACATCTCGCATTTTTCTGATGTGCATTAGTGCGTCTTTGTGTGTCAGTTGTTGTCGGACGGTTTCAGTGGCGAAGGCATAGTCACTGGTCACTGAACAATACCGGCTTCAGCTGATAGCAATCCACAATCACATCAGAATGCCCTCCTTCATCGGTATTGGGTAGCACCGGCGAAGTAAAATAATAATAAAAATGGCTACTAAACCGAAGCTTCAGCACTGCTACGAGTATAAACAAAGAACGTGCGAAAGCAGAGCTGTAAAATAATTAATTGAGCTTCACCTCCTGTCGTTTCTTCTACTATCCCTTTCCTATAGTTCCAGCACAATGCATCGCATGTGTAGGGGTCATCTCCTGACTGCTGGTTCCAGACAAAAAAAAATGTGTGCCAAACGCCAAATTTTAAAACTGAAAGCTCATACTATTCAAATTGTAGCATTTGTCAGAAAAGTATAATCAGTGTGTGTTGTATATTGAAAATTTTTCTTGTCTTGGACCAGTGCTCAGGTGATGTCCCTTACGGAGGTTTAGGGAAGAGAGAGTAGTGTTTGTGGACATTACACTTGAATTCTGCAATTCTAGCTGACATTGACGACTTCTGCAGTTCATTCCACAAACGGACGGTTCGCACAAAAAAAAGCAAGCACAAATTGATGCGCTCTCGAAAACAACTCTGTTGCATGTAAAAATATCAGAAAGAAAAATTATAATTCGGAAACGAGTTCTTTTATATCAGTGAAGCACATTCCTTTGAAGTATCGAAAAAAAAACGAAACGTACCTCTTATTGCGACGATGTTCCAGCGAATCAATGGCTGCTCTACTGTCAACGAAAAGCTCTTCGCCGTCTCCTTTACGTGGTTAAGTAGATGCAAAATAGACCAGCGAACGTAACACTGAATTCTCATGACAAGAACATCAAGAGCTTTTATTTCAATTATATATATATTTCAATTATGCATAAGAATGCAGCATTAGGTTCCCCTATACCATTTATATGCCGCCGCACCGAGATCGTCGCAAGATATCTGCTGTCAATATAAAAAGTTGGAAGTTCAACAGAAAAGGTCGTTAAGAAAAATTCAAAATAAAGTAAGAAAAGCTACAGATCCTTGCTGTACCCCTGAAGTTATTCTGAACTCGTTTATTAGACCCCATCTATTACAACTTGTATAGTACGATCTCTAAGAAAACTCCATATATATTGAGAGAAGTCGTCAGCGACAACACTGGCAACAAATTTTAATAGAAGTGCTTTGGAAATATATGAATTCACACCCCGGCAACATTTGATAACCAGTTAACCATAACGTTCACTGGTACTATTCCATCTAATTGTTACCCAAATAAAAAAAGTTCAGGCTGAAAGCCCCGGTTAAAAACATGCAGTATGGTTCTGCTCAGCGTAACAGAGTTCCACAAAATGTTCACTGTGGTCCAGACAGATGAACCACTCCGTCCCATCCAGGAGACGTAATCTGTTGAGATTATACCGCAGGTAGTAGTCTCCCGACAAAAAACCACTGCCCTACCAATGTCCACCCTACGCCATTCTTACAGCCCATTTCTATAGAATACCGGCTTTACCAATCATCTGACCTGCCGTAGCCCATGGGCGCCCTCCCAATGCGTAATCCTGAGAGAGTGTTCCCACTTGTCCCCTCTTAACGTTATCTCTGCCCAGTCAATACCATAAAAAGATTCTGGGACCGATAATTTACCCCATATCCCTCATCACTTTGGAGAACAGCGCGCATATTGTGACTGGGCGGATTACTAACCTCTCTCTTTTTGGATCGGCATTACAGAGCACAAAGCATAGAATTCTTTCACCTGACAATGCGTAAAGTAGAACTTCTTTCTACTTTTGTAAACGTCATAAGCAGTGTAGGAACTGGTCAGCTGATAATGACGCAAGATGGCAATTCATATTTTATTTCCAGTTTTATGGACAACAATGTATGTCTTGTTGATAATTTAGATTTTATTTTTGTAGTGAAAAAGAGCTAAAGAAGGAAGAGAAAAAAAACAACAGCAAAATATACTCGCATGTGACTTGAAATGCTTAAACGCTCAGAATATGTAAAAAGTATGAAATTCGTAGAATCCGATTATGCACTTTCAACCGTATTTCACTGAAATACTCTAGATATGCAGAAACTGTATGAGGGGAATCTAAAAATTAATTTGAAGACTGTTACTTTTATCATCTAATTTAGGCGATGCTTAGCCAGTCAGCCGATCAGTCTATCACTCAGTGTTATTTCACATATTATTTCATTTGCTCGATATATATCAAAATAATTAAAATGGCTTTCGCTGAAGCAATTAATTTAATTTTATGCAACACTGTAATATTCGAACAAGGAAAAGCAACACGCACATAACGCCCGCACCATCCTCCTCCCAGCACCTACTGCTCACACAAATAATTACTTGCACACATACATAAACGCATAAATGCATAAACGCCTTAACACATGCACAACTGCAAACAGTCAGGTACTCACATATCACAAGTGCTGGCATACATTAAAGTACGTACGTACGAGTAATTGCCAAAGTGAAGACTTTCAGAATAAGTAATAAATACATATATGCCTAATACGTACATATATATGTATGTGTGTGTGTGTGTGTGTGTATGTGTTGCTGATATAGTGGTGTACACCAGTGCCACTGCGAATGCGACTTACAATTACAAAAACAACTCATTTTTAATTCGCAACTTTTAGCGCGCTTTAAAATACGTGCACATGAGTGCATGTGTTCATTTACAAAGTTCTTTTTTTAACTAATTTAACATGAAATTACAAATAGTTTAACAGAATTAGAAAAAAAATAGAGAATAAATTGGAAAAAAATTTAAAAGATATCAATTGTTTGAGAACAATAGTTATGTACCAGGGCATTAACTAGAAACTTTGCATACCAACTAAAAACAACGATAATTTGTTTAAGTTTTATGAGTTGGAAAAATGTATTATTGGATAAAAAAATAAGCAAAAACAAAAAGAAAAACTTACTCCCAACTATAAAAAATTAAATACGCTAATTGCTTTTAAGTGCATATTTGTATTGAGGGAAAATTAAGTGTTGTTACCAAAAGTAACTGCCAACATTTGCCATAAACGAATTATATGAAGTTTAAAAAAAAAAAAAATTTCTTAACGCTTGCCGCTTCGCTACCCCTAACACCCACCTATTAAATGCTGCCCACTTTTTGATAAATGTTGCGTATTATTAAAGGCCGCGGTTCACTATCCTACAAAATCGCACGATCTGCCAAATATGACATGTGTGTCAAAAAAGGAAGATTTTAGCCAAAATCGTGAGAATTTTGTTGGCGGCTCAAAACAAAGTAAATCAGAAAAATGGACACATGCAACAAAAACTAGCTTTTAATTATACGTGCTATTATTTATTTAATTATTTGTATAATATGAGTAGTGTGGCACTTACATCGCCATTTTGAAGCGATTTTTTTATTCCTGGTTATGCAAATGCACTTAGATTTCGATAGATTTATGTACAAGCCATTCATAGATGCCCAGTTGTGAACTCCATTGGGATCATCATTTGTCAATCAATCAATCAACACAATAACTAACGCTGTCCATTTTGGCACTTAAGTATGTACAATTGTACGTCGTTAGCATACATTTGTATCGTACTTCCGGATGATCATTCAGATATAATTGGAACAGAAATGGACACAGAATAGAGCGTTGTGGTACTGCAATGTTAAATATAAGAGAAATGGTTTACTTCCGATCTGGGAGATACGATGAAATCAGTTTAGTAGAATAAGAAGTTAAAGAGTATCAAATGCTGTACTGTGGTGTAATCTGACAAGAAAAGAGACCATGTCATTGTCCAGTTTATGCCAACGTTCTTCTTCTTGATAATGAAAGTGGCGATGGTCGAAGTAGTCTGCACGTTGACAACAAAACGACAAATTTTCCTGGGTTCAACCCCAGTTTCAGACTCATAAAAAAAAGCATCTCGCATTTTTCTGATGTGCATTTGTATGTCTTTGTGTCAGTTGTTGTCGCAAGGTTTGAGTGGCGAAGGCATAGTCACTGGTCACTGAACAGTACCGGTTTTAGCTGTATCCAATCCACGGACACATCAGAACGCCCTCCTTCGTCGGTATTGTGTAACACCGGTGAAGTAAAATAATTACTAAAAATGGCTACTAAAAACGAAGCTTCAAAATTTAATACGTCTCCTTGACATCAAGGACGCAACAGCACTGCTATAAAAACAAATAATGTGCAAAAAGCAGAGTTCTAAGAAAGAGAAGCTTCACCTGCTATTATTTCTCATTTCCTCCCTTTCCTGTAGTTCCAGCACAATGCACCGCATGTGTAGGGGTCATCTCCTGAGTGCTGGTTCAAGATAAAAAACAATCCGTTAAAAGTTTTGTCTAATCACATATTCACAAATCTTTGTTTTCATTTTATTATGCAAATATTTTGACAAGAATAGAGATGGCAACCGGTCAGAAATCATTGTTATTTTCAGGAATTGAATAATATCAGCTCTTTCCATACATCAGGATAAGCTTATTTCCTTAATATAGAATTAAATGAGCACATTTTTCAAGTGTCAAAAGAAGCCTCGGCTTTTTAAGACATTGCAAGATACGCTTTCCTCAAACTGATCTCCTTACTATTTATACCACTTATATCCGCCCGAAAATAGAAGACAACTGTCATGAATGAGCCCGTGCTTGAAAGACTATTTACAAGTTGACTTTTTTGGCCGAACAGCAATTATGCGGAATATCCCCAGATATCTTTCCTTTCACTTTTGAACTGGGAAAATTCAAATCAAATGTTTATAAGAACTCTTGAACTACAGATCTGAAGAACAAAGTGTTTTCAAGCGGGACGATGTCAATTCGAACGTACTTGTTTACAGTCTGTCTTTCAACCGGAACATTGACACATCTGCTGTTTAACCCGTTTAAGTCCACCTCAGAATTCGAAATGCAGTTCCCTATTTCACGAATTTTTATCCACTTTTATTTGCTACCAAAGGAAAATATCAGAATATCGGTTCAGTGGTTTAGGAGTCAATATGGAACAAACATACACACTCACACATACGCAGTACCACTTATAAAGGGATTTTTTTTACGCCCAATAAAAATAACAAAAAACAGTAAATTTTAATCAAGATTGGCAAATGTTTTAGAGCATATGGTCACAATATGACTGTTCATGATGAAGCGCATTGTGGACGTCTAATTTTGGAAAATTTTCGAGCATTGGGAATAAAACTAAGGTTTTTGGCCTCTAAAGTGTCAATTTTTGCCGGTTTATCAGCTTAACCCAGTTAGGTCAAGTGCCGCTACAGAAAATAATCGAGAGATGTCAAATCGCACGACCCTGGAGGATAATGTACATCTCTCGAAATCAACTTATCGCCAAATTTTGATTTCATTACGTTCATTGTTGCGGTCGCCGTATGAAAACACATCAACATTCTGTTGAAAACACATCTCACCGGGACCAATGTCATGCATATTTTCCACAAAAAATCATTAATCATGGTACGGTAACGATCTCCACTGATCGTAGTACGAGATTCTGTTTCATATTTGAAGAAATCAGTTGCAATTATGCCACCAGCGTGTAAACCGCACCAAACGATGCACATTTCCGAATGAAATCGGATCTACAGAGTCTGTTGTTGTGAATTGATATCAGTCCATATAAGTAAGACGGATGGGCTTGCTGACAAAGTTTTTTAAAAGTACCGCTGAGAGATTTCCAAAGTAAATCTGGATAATTTGGAAGCGTTGTACAAGCCTCGATCAGATGATTTGTCAGAGCATGCTGATCATAAACATCAAAAATTGAGCGCAGTATGACAGTTCGTTTGGCAACTAAAAAAGATCGGGTGTTCTTTTAGCTGCATGAGAATTTAAAATGATAATAAAAGATAGAAATATTGCTAGAAGAAAATACTTTTTATTGTAATCTGGTGATAATTTCATGGCACTTATGTTTTAAATATGATTGCTGGCATACATATATCCGCCGTGGCTACGAATTACATGGTCCATTCGATCAATCCAATTCATTACTATTTTTTCCCCTAAATCTCTTCGTATGGCGTCAGTGGTTGCTTGAATGCTGGCTTTCAATGCTTCAAGAGTTGCAAAGGCGTAAAATCGCACGAGTGAACAGTACCACTTCTGGAAATAAAATTGTCACCAAATAGATTTTGCTATAAATCGTGATTAATTTTTGGAAAAAAAGATACCGTTCGCCATTCACCGTAACGGCAGCTTCTTGTTCATTTCTGAAGAAATACGAATGGATGATGCCGCCTGCGTGTAAACTGAACCAAATAGTCAATTTTAATAGATGCAGTGGTGATTCGTTAACGGTTTGAGAATTGTCTTCGCTCCTCGTACGGCAATTTTGCTTATTTACGTATCCATTTAACCAGAAATTAACTTCATAACTAACCACAATCTTCTTCTTATATATAAAAATAACGTGTTTGTACATGTGTGTTTGTACCTTATGGAGAGCTAAACGCCTGAACCGATTTTCTTGAAATTTTCAGAGTCTCGCTCTCTGTACGTGTTAAAGGAACAGTTAAAACAAATCATCAGTCAAAAACTGGGAGGCATTCGACAAGTGGACGTGGTACCTCCCATACAAACTAAATATTGATTTTATTATATGTTGAGAACGGTTAAAGTTAATGTTTCTGTATTTGGTCTGAATTGGACAAATGGGCGTGGTACCACCCATACAAACTAAATATTGATTTCTTTGTAATTAAAAACTATCACCAGCCAAAAACTGGGAAATATTCGACAAAGTAAATAATGTTTTTTATATATCTTGAGAACGGTTAAAGCTAAAATGTCTAAATTTGGTGTAAGTGCCTTAATAGTCAATACAAATCATATATCAAAAATTAAGCGAAATCGCACAACTGAACATGGCACATCCCATACAGAGTTAATGTTGTTTTTTGTATATCTTGAGAACGGTTAAATGCAAAGTTTCTCATTTTGTTATGAATGACTTTATAGTAATTTTTTTGCTTCGGGAGCATTTATTATCGCTACAGAGCTGACATTCGGTATACGCGAGACTAAATAAAGGGAAAAATATGAAAACTGTAAATTTTTATCAGATGGACTAGGCTGATCGGTTTTTGCATGTGGCACTCCAATTTTATGTACGGGTGCGCACTCGTCATAGACACAGAGAGCTGGAATTGGGTATACGTATTGGCACTCGGAAGGTTGGTAGGGAAAGTAAAACATGGATATACACAGATATACACATAGAATATATATTTTTTCCACGATAAGACCACGACGGGTGGTAGGAGACACCTTTCTCGTCTCCGAAACTAACTAACCGAATTTAGTGAACGACACTTAAGGCATATACATTACATATACAGCTACAACAATGCGTGGCGTGGTGAGCTAGTTCTTTGATATAAATGCTCATCTTCGGCCAATTTCAAACGACGCAAATGATTATCGTTTCGCTTCAATTCTTGCACGAGCTGTATTTTATAAGCACGTTACCCAACATCCTTAAGTAAAATTTTCCACGTAGTCGCAGGACATAGGCCTACAAGTTGAGAATAGACGCTTCAATACTTCGCGCCACAGCAACAATATGCTCTTTTACACACGCACATTTCTATGTCTTGCTGATGGTTTTGAATCGAGAACACTAAAATTAGTGCGAAAACTATCAATAACAACATGAATTGCTTGTTCACTAGGCCGTCTCTCTGAACTTCGCGTACAGATTTATTTTGTTCAAACTACATTTCCACAATTTTGAAGCGTTTTCTGGCGTTAAGCGATTCAGGTTGACTTGCCAAACCTGGCTGAACCAAAATGTCACACAGTTTAACGAAAAAAAACACCCGATACGTACTTTTTTTTGAAGTGAGTAGACTAGAGATGATACTTTTGTAAAAAGAAACCCCGTATGGTTTGAATCTATTTATTTAAATTTTATTTTGTTCCTCTCGCAATTAAATGTTGATAAATTGAATAGCAAATGTGTATTGGGTATTGGGTATTTGCCAGCAACATACATACACACATACATATTTATTAACGTATTAATCTTGCAATCCATAGAAATATTTGTATGTTTAATGCCACCATATTGGTATTGATTTTATATTATTATATTATAAATAAGTATGAATGGGTACATGCAGACATACATATCTGCATACGTATGTATGTAGTTAATAGTTTGTACAGCTGTTGGCATGTCGTCTATACAACTGCGAGTCACTTAAGTGCGAAAATATAGAGTTTCGAAATTTTCTGCTCATATCCGAAGGAAATTGTGCCCATTAAATATTAGACACACATCTATTTACAGGAATACAACACCGTATACAAGTGTGCGTGCGTTTGTCTGGTCATATAAATATATCACTTCATGCATATGTATGAGTGTGTGTGTGCCTGTGTGTGTGTGTGTGCTTGTCTCAAAATACACATGCCGAACTACGCTTCTATATGGCATTTTTTACGCTAATTAATTCTTAGATTCGAGTTGTTCAAAATGTTCATTATAATTCAAAAAACCACCACTTGATAATTTCCTTGATTAATTTTCTTAAAAAATATTTCCAGAAATAACATTATTACTTATAAATATTTGTGTTTTTTCTCTCTCTATCTCACTTACTCACTCTCTGTCTCTCTCTCTCTCTCTCTCTTTTTGTAGCACCAACAGCTAACAAATCTTCTGTTAAGTGTTTATACAAGTTTACAAGTGCGTGTGTGTGGGTGTGCACTTGTAACACACACGGATGTTGTCATATGGAAACTTGTTGTTAAAGTCGTCGTAGCAAAAATTGTTGCTTCCTGCTGAGAATTAATAAAATTTTATTTAACAGCATTTTAAGGGAATAAACCCCTTTTATTCTTATCAGCACATTTCTCTTTTTTCATTTTTTTTATTTGCCTTGTTTAACTTCCTCAGGCACCCTGTCGGGCAATTTTTGGCATGAGGTTAAAATCAACAAGCAGATTTTTATGTAAGAAAAACATAGCAAAAATCATACAAACTTCAATCACCACAATCAAGTGCACTTTAATATCACCGCAAAGTCAAGCGAAAAAGACGAAAAATTATTAAGTATGGCAGGCAGTCATAAAAAATAACTGATTTTTTACACTCAATTGCTGGTTTCACGCCTCAATAAATGCGTAAATATTAAATTAAAAAAAATAATACAAAAAAAACTGCTGCTCCACAAAAAAAAAATCACTGGGGTAGACACAGCGCCACATATACACACCGCTTCAATATGTTGGCAAATGTGTGTATTGAAGCTTGTTTATGTGGGTGTAGCCTAAATATGATAGATACGTTTATTATGAAAGCAAAAAAAGTATGAACAGAAATATATACACACACACACACACACACACACACACAAAATGATTCTGAGCAGCCTTGCAAAGTGTAAATATTCGCTGTCACTTTTTTCTTAATCACTTGTTATTTGTGGGCGATTATGGTAAAAGTTTCAATTGCACTTTGATTAAAGGTGATCATTTGAACCACAAAACTCCCATTTCCTGGTGCTATTATAATTTTAAAATATCCTCAAGACAACAGAATCATTTGTTTTTCTGTTAAAGTTACGAGGAGGAAACTAATAGTTAATTTGCTGTTAAAATATTTCGCTAGAGAGTATAAGAATGTGTGCTGTGCTTGTAGTCTGCGAGTTGCGGGTTCAATATCGGTTAAAAAAGCTTTTAAGGTTTAGGTTTGCTAAAATATTTATATATTTTTTTTTTATCTGGGACCAGTATTCAGGTGAAGAGCCCTACACATGCAATGCACTGTGTTGGAGCTAGGAAATAAGGTTTTGGGAGGGGATGGTGGAAATAATGTTTATTGACATTCTGTAATGCATAAGTGCGACTCACTACACATTCCATTATAGTAACGATAGAACAATGAAACACACCCAGATTGCGATGATGGTCAAAAGAATCAATAGAGTTGTCCACAGAAGTACACGCTCGAGTAACTGAAAAATAGAAGAACCGGCCTATACATGAGAGTTGTATTCCATTTGAGGTTGGAAGATCAGGAAGATCGGTCCAGCGGTTTGGGCTCCTATAAGATACAAATAAACACACATTCATTTTTATATATGTATATCGATAAATTCGTGTGTGTGTTCGTTAGTAACGCCACTGCAGGAAATGAGAGTAATAAAACTGTACAGATTTGCTACTGAGTTAGTCGTCAGTACTAGTGGCTTGTTATAGCCCAGGCAATGCTATTTACTATAGACATTTAACATGTGCGTATGATCGACAATATACTACTGACTTTGGTCCTATGTAGTCAATAGAGTAGAAGGTAGTTCTTGTGGGAAACTGAGTGCAAACGCATCTATTTGCACCACAACAAAATGAAGACAATAACAAATCGTTTTGGAGCTGTAAAGCTGCTCTTCTCATCAAACATAAAATGAAAAATGTAGACGATGTCATCAAAAAATTACTAAAACCAATCGGCAAAAGTGTTAACTTGGAGGCACTTTGGTTCCAGCCTTCCTCCAGAGTCATCATCTCCGGAACTATAAGAGTTGTTGAACTGAAATTTTTAAGGCAGAAGGGGACAGCAGCGTCGGCAGCTGCTGCAAAAAAATAAGGAAGGCAAAACTCCGAAACTATCCAACCGATTTGCATGAAAATTTAAAACATAGTAGATACGAGTAGATCAGAGTCTAGAAGAAGACATAGGTAATACATTTAAAAAAAAATTGGACCATGAGCGCACGTAGGGCCTAATATATGGCTCCGCAAAATCATCTAACCGATTTGGATGAAATTTAACACATGGATATACTTGAGTTTAAACGGACTCATAGGATATGCAATTCCTTTAAATGCTGCACTTGACAAGAAATTACGGAGCAATTAAAAACAAAAAAAAATTTTTTAAATTTTCAACATCAATATCGTTTCGTCAAATTTGCGACATGCGATACATTTTTTAAGTGCATAAAATCGGTGAATATACACATCCGATTTGACGAAGACTTGTGGAGTTATTAGAAAAAAAATTATTTTTTAGAAATTTTTCGTCAACAATATCTCTCTAACGAATCACCCAATTTTAGTCAAATTCAGCAATTGACATCGCTTTATGAGGATTTTTTTTAAATTTTTCGAATCGGTTCATTATCTCTCTAACGAATCACCCGATTTTAGTCAAATTCAGCAATTGACATCGCTTTATGAGGATTTTTTTTAAATTTTTCGAATCGGTTCATTATCTCACAATATCTAAGTGAGCTCATTATCTTTCGAATGCGACACAGTTCGTTTCGATCCGTTGCCGCGTTATGAGATTTTTACATATATAAATATATATATATATATTTTTACATCGCGAAAATAGTCAGAATCAACTACCAGGACCCCAAAACGTCGAAATACAATGAAAACTCGATTTTTGAAAATTTTTTATAAAGAGAAGTTAAGAAAAAGGAGGATGAAAACACGAAACTCTGTAACCTCATGGCCGCCTCGGGCTGGCTTGAATCTTGAATACTCGGCGCTGGGGAAGATTTCCTATAAAAATAATGGTGCAATAATCATGTATCTCTGGGCTCGATTATCTCCAATTGATGGCCGCGCTGCTCCTTTCCACATATTATTGTTATTATTATCGAATGTGTTGGTTGAGTTTTAACCCCTTAAATGCGCCATTTGTGTATGTGTTATACATATGTACTGCTATTTACTTACAGACATATTAACATTTGTATATTCATTTATATATATTTATTAATGCTGTTTGTATGTTTGTGACACTTAGCGTTCTTGTATTAATTCTGTTATTTATTGAAAACATTCGTAGAATATTGTACGATGTACAATGAAGTGATGTACATATGTATATACATATACATATTTAAACTAATGTAAAGTAAAGTAAAGTATAAAATAATATAATTAAATTTTCTACGGATTATAACATTTGAAATATTAATGCATGTCTGTTCTTGTTGTGATATACGAATAAATCAAATGTTACAGAGTTGAGTGGCCCTTTATGGAATTAGATTTGTATTCTATTCCCTTGCATTTAAATACATATTTGACAGTCAGAATGTTTCTCTGTTATGCCCATTAGAGGAAAGTATTTCACTAATTATCGAAATTATGCACACGACGCATTCATATACTCGTACATACAAGCACTTGCACACACATAACAACAAACACACAAACATACATACGATGCATATTGCATTCTTACATTCTCGCACATACTACGCTTCCCAACGCTTGTCGAATAGAATAGAATTGCACCTTCATTCAAATATTGTCACATAAATGGCGTCTACAAATACACCACAATAATAAACACATGCAACATACATATGTCGATACCCAGTTGCTTATGTATATGCAAATATTTTGCTCTTAAGCAACTAAGCGTACAACAACAGTAAGTAGCCGTAACCCTACAAACATTTGCAAAATATTTTCTTATGGAACAATAACGAAATCATGAATCGGTTTCCAATTAAATGAAGCTTTTCAAATTCAACGAAACAAAATATTTCGATTATGATATACATATGCGTATAATTAGCCCGTTTTAAACGCAATGTTTCCTCTGAAAAGGCTAAACTGTTTGAAATTAAAAATTTAATCCATCTAAAGAATAAAAAAGACATTCAGTTACGGCATGACGCTCCTTTACCTGAGTGAAGTCAGACGGGTACAGTCGTTTAGACAGATCTATGAAACAGCTCGCCCGTGAAATAAGTCCCAATAATGCCCAGTGAAATAAATCCCAAAATAAATGAAGCCAGTCCCACAATGAAGAAATGAAATAAATCCCAAAGCAAATGAAATAGTACCCAAACCGAAAATTACATACATCCCACTTTTTGGGAATTATTTCATTATGTTATTTTCCACATTTCTATGAAAATTTTTTGGCCTTATTTTTTTTTTTTTTTTGGACTTATTTCACATGGGAATTATTGCACGCTTCCGTTTAGGGTAGTACAAGACTGGTATAGAAATCTTTATTACAGATCAACTAATGTCTAACCAAAAATTCGGAATACTTTCCGCATCTGATGTCATCTACAGTGCGTCCTGCATCTGAATATATTTGTTCCACCTAAACTTGACTTTTCACCACAATGTTACTGCCGAAATTCGAAGTCTTTGGAGATAATATAAGATCTTTCTGAGCTTAGTGGTATTGAACATAAGCCACACTTATGATCATATTGAACCAACACTTTGCTTCTCTAGGGTTAATTTCCCTAAAAGGAATGAGTGGAAACAAATCTAAACAAGATAAATGATAATTCACAAGAATGGTATACCGATGCATCGAAAATTATCGGTTGTGTTCGTATATTCACAGGGACTCTAACATCTCATTTCACCTACGCATCAGTAACTCAATCCTTTGCAGCCTCTGCTGTGAGGATGGTGAATCTATGGAGCACCTTATCACCAACTATGCGGTGATAATGAATAGGAAGAGTAGGTTCTTTGATGAGTTCACGCTTAAGGATGGGTACGTCCGGTCTCTACACCAGAAAGAGCTACTCTGATTCACGATCGTACTTGACGGGCTGCACAATAGATCAGGATCGTCGCAGTGCTACCGCCCGCGCCTCTACCTTTATAAAATAACATTACATTAACGGTTCTGGAACATAATTTGGATATATTCCAATAAATGCAACATCGTTCATATACTTACATTGATTGAAAAATACACGTATCTAAGGCATATGCTTTATTTATATATTATTGAAATACTTCAATAAGGAAAGTTTTAAGAGCAGACATTTTTATGACATCTGTGTACTTTATGACCCACAAGAATACTTTATTTTGGCATTCGTCTCACCTTTTTAAATATTCATAAAACCGCGTTTCCGCTTACACTGTATTCGGCGGCGAAAACTGAAGCTGAAATATGTTGCGGTTCGACACGCTTTCGTTTCTGAATCTTTTTATTTCAGTTGGTAGCATTGCGCCCCAAAACTGAAACTGAAACTGACAAGGAATTATTGCGCTCTATTTTTTAGTTGTTCTTAGAAAGTGGAATATATTGGGCATCAAAAACAAAATAATGATTAAAAACTACAAAAATATGGCATATTACAGTTGCGGTGAAATTAACGAAACAAATAACATGGCACAGCAGCAGTAAGAAGGAGATGTGGTATTGATGAGATGAGAAGGTGCTCAGAATATCTTTATTGATCGATATTTGATGGGTGATGTAACGAAACTTAAAGAATATTTTCGTTTAAGTCGCCATCTTTTTGAATTGGAAATGTCCAGATCAGATTTGGAAGGAATACCTACCACATAAAATGGAGAATCAAATACAAATTGAACAAAATTTCATTATTTTTCACAGAAATCAATTCCTCGTCATTCTTTGCTCGTCGAACAAAGAAAATTAATTTTTTTTTTCATTTTGCAAGTGTATTAAAATAATTCTATTTTTCTGAAATTTGCAATAAAAAAAGTTATTTTAATGGATGTCTTAAGACGTTTGATTTAATTAGGGTATTCAGAAGGTGGTGATAAAGTCATATGTTTTAAAACAATAACACGAAAAGTATGACTGCTATGAACAACGCGTCATATTTCAAAAAAATTCATTCAGCTGATAAGAAAAAAAACTCTTATTAATGTTTGATATCAAAATGCTTAAAACAAATGAAGAAACTAAAATAATTCCACTTTTTAATATAATAAATAAGATCTGTCATGGAAAAAATTGTTAAAACAAATATATTAAAACACAGCTGTTGTCAGTGATACAGGGTGAATAATTTTTCTGATGGCGGATAGTGGATAAACGTTAAAGTGCTGCCAGCACAAAGAAAATTTGTTTATTGTTATATTCTGTGATTTTTTCTTTCTTACTTGCTTTTAAGTTATAAAAATTTATTTTAATGTAAAGGTATACAACTGGGAATGTTGTTTTTAAAAATTTTTTATTTTTATATCATTTATAAGTAGCGGCGGCTTGGAAATATAATCGCTATATCGACTAAAAAACTTCAGCGCATGATTCTACTGTTGCCTTATACAAGGTGGGCTGAAAGAAATCACCCTATTGGAAGATGCTCTTATTTTTGCAAATGGTGGCCAATCTCAAATCTGTTTTGACATTTGTGAACTAGACAGAGGTAGAATACAAATGAACAAGCCATGGAGCGATACACTCCCCAAGAACGCGGAATAATCGTGTCAACTTTTTGGGTAACAATTCGTCTGTGTTGTTGGCGCAGCGCGAATTCCGTCGCCCTAAGGCGAATTTTGGTCAAAGACCTGCGCATGTTCCCGTACAAAGTCCAGTCCGTGCATCAGCTGCTGCCTGTCGATCGCCAAACGCGTGTAACCTACGCTCAACCCATCCTCAATCTCGAGGACAAAGTGGACGATTTTTCGACCAAAATCATAATGAGCGATGAGGCTCATTTCCACCTCAGCGGGTACGTGAACAAGCAAAACTATCGCTTCTGGAGCACCGAAAATGCAAGAGTGATGCACGAGGAGCCATTACACCCGCTCAAAGTGACCATTTTTTCGAGGACGCCGCTGGTCAAACAACAACAGTGGACGGTGCGCGCTATAGGGCCGTGTTAACCGAGTTTTTTCTGCCGCAATTGAACGAATTAGGAATGGATGACATGTGGTTCCAACAGAACGGAGCAACGGCACACACTGCGCGAGCCACAACCGATATTCTGAAGGAGGCGTTCCCGTGTCGGCTCATCTCTCGTTTTGGCGATTTCCACTGGCTCGCAAGATCGACCGATTTAACCGTTGCAGACTTTTTTTGTGGTTTTTTTTGAAGTCCCGTGTTTACGTGAACAAGTCCGAGACCCTGGAAGAACTCAAGGACAACATTCGACACGACATTATTAAGACATTATGACAATATGACTTAATAACAGACATTGCGAATCCCCCAAATATATTTTAACGACTGAACTACTTTGAACATGAGGAAATTACATGTCCAATTATGATATTTCGTTGCTACAGCACCGAAACCAACCAAATGTATGAAATTTTGTTTTCGCTATTACGATGTATGCGGCTTTACTTTTTTTAGCATTGAAAAAAAAACAAACTTTTAACTTGTGAATCCTTTAAAAAAATAATAAAGAAAGTGATGCCAAGACATCAATAAAACACTTTTGATTGCGTTTTATATTTATAATTTTTGTGTATGTGTTATATTTTTGTAATCGCCATTGCAAAATTGGTTCATGCAATTATTTCTGATGAAAAACAAACTACCAATGAAACACAGAAAACAACTGTTTTCATTTCAAAAAAAAAAGAGTATTCGAAACAAGAACGTACAAGACATACTCGTATCAATATGCATTGGATACAAATGCACCTACGCCATATGCAACTTCACTAAAAACTAAAACGTCATATTAAGGTGACAAGTATAAGATGTGCACAAATACTCGTACGTATCACTTGTCTGATAGATTTATTTTTTGAAATGTTCTCTTCTTTAAATGCAGGTCAAATTAGCAAGTCAATGAAATGAAGAACAGTAGTTGCATAAAGAGTAGGGTATTCAATTAAATGAAATTAACATTTAATCGATTAAGCGGTCTTTTCATTCGTAGAGATTTTTATTTAAAATGCAAAAGTATACACGTAAATAATTTATAATTTTAATAGTTGATGACTAGACAACAGCAGTAACGTAGCCAACATAACAAATCTTTTTAATTTTTGGGACCTGTGCTCAGGAGAAGCCCCTACGTATACAATCCATGCATGAAAGGGGATAGTGTAGATAAGAGACAGGTGGTTTGATTAGTAGAGGGATAGATAGAGCTTAATTCTTACACAACTCTGCAATTGCGTGTTTTGAAACTATGTAAAGCAGAGTTGCTGCGTCTTTGGTGTTATGTTGATACATAAAGCAAAGCCATTTTACTCATTATTTTTACTTTGCCGACGTAACAAGCTCTAGTAGCGTGTTTTATAGCTCGGCTCGGGCATTCGAACTGCGGATCTTCTGGTCGCAGAGTCAACACATTCGACTTAAACTTTCCAAAGTCGCAATTGACAGTGATGACTTCTGCAGGCAGTTTATTCCACATACGAACAGTGCTGCTAAAAAAAAATTTCCTCTCTTATGGGTACTGCGATCCGAAGAAAAATCGACCACAAATAGATGAGCCTCGGTGACAATATCTCCGTGCTTCAGAGACGAGTTCATTGAGATCTTTGGAGCACATTCCATTGAACACAGCGAGACACATTGCACATTGCAACGATGCTGCAACGATTGCAGAATAGAATTGGCTCCTCTACTGTTACCGATAAATCTCTTCGCCCTCTTCTGTATGCGGCGGAGAGCTTCAAAATATACTATGAATCACCGTCCCATACATGGAAGTTGTATTAAATTTACAATCGGATAGAGGCGATATAGATACTAACGAGAGAAGATCGAGTGAAGTATTCATTATGCCGTTCTTTGCTACCTGAAGAATATTCTCAGTTCAGAAAACGTCACATTGAATTAGCATACCAAGAATATCAAAAGCTTCTAATTCCTACACATCTATACCATCCATAAGTACAGATGCCGCAGCATTTTCAATCATGTGTTAAAACCAAAGTCTTAGGAGCGTTCACATCGGCTCTACTTGCATGATCCGATTCTGAGATCGTCGCAAGGAGCCGATAAAATGTGTATTTCGTAAGAGTAGTACAGTGGAGTTTGGATATAACAACCATCGGTTATAACAAATTTTCGCTTACAACGAACAAATTCTCCGGTTCCAACAGTTTTGCATTAATATTTCTTACAAATTATTACTGTTATAGCGAATTTTCCTTCATAACGAACAGCTTCTTAAGTTCTATAAACAAATTTGCATGGAAAATTATACGATTATAATGAACACAAAAACGCAAATTTTTGTTCGGTGTATTTTGAAAATTTAAATTATTTATCACAATTTGGTAATACTATGAGTGGTTCTCGATTATAGATTGCAACCGAACTGTTGTTCAGTTGCCAGCTGCTAAAAATGGTATTGAAGTAAATGCAGATTAACCCTGCAATAACTTTAGTTGCCGCAATTCCAGTACATTTCAATGTTTCTCTGGAAACTACTAATTTGTGGTTTTCCATTAGTGAAAAAATAATAAATAAATTTAAACTGACAGCAACTAAAAATGTCAAAGACACAAAAATATAAAAATATCTGAAATTGCAAAGTATACATAGTCAACAGTTTGAAAAAATAAAGAAAATATTACAGAGAATATTGAAAATAATATGTAAAATTACTTCCTCCGGTTATGACGAACAAAATTACTCTACCCCGCGGAGTTCGTTATAACCGAACTTCACTGTAGTAAAATGTACGGAACCTTTACTCGATTCAATAATTAATAGAAAATAGTAGATATAACTGGTGAATCGAAAAGAAATTAATCGATTAAACGATTAGTCGGTTAATCGATTGAATACCCTAAGAAATACCGAGGTACAAAAATTAAAACAAACTTAATTGGTTCTGTATTTTAATTTATTTTCTTGATGTTAACAAAATATGAATATTTGTTGAAAGCAAATACTCAAATTTATTCAAATCTATAAATTTTCCTTTCAGGCAAAAATGTTGGAAAACTCGCACGCATGGATGGGAGCATCTGGTTCATCAGTAGCAGGTTTGTATAGTTAAAACAAAATTCCGAAGGTGGATTTTTCGTTAATTTTTCAATATTTATTTTTATACTCTTCATTAGCAGACAGTTATCAGTACCAGCTGCAGTCCATGTGGCAAAAATGTTGGAATACCAATCAAAGTTTAATGCATCATTTGCGATTTCGTGAACGTGGTCCCTTAAAGTCGTGGCGTCCGGAGACAATGGCAGAAGCTATTTTTAGCGTGCTCAAAGAGGGTTTGTCACTGTCGCAGGCAGCACGAAAGTATGACATACCCTATCCCACGTTTGTATTGTATGCCAATCGGGTTCACAATATGCTGGGGCCATCGATAGATGGTGGTCCAGATTTGCGGCCGAAGGGCAGGGGTCGACCTCAGCGTATTCTGCTGGGAATTTGGCCCGATGAACATATCAAGGGTGTCATAAAAACTGTTGTCTTCCGTGATGCCAAAGACTTAAAGGAAGAGACTCTGGGCCCCATGCCTTACGGAAGGCATTCGGTAGGTGATATTAAATAAACAACACCACAAGTGGAGAGAACGTGGCGAGCTAACTTTCGTTATTATTTTTAGCCTGTTTTTCCATTTCAGGAAGGACCGCTCAATTATCCTGGAGTTTCTGGTTCCTGTCCCAATGGTATGCCTAGTGGCTCTGGTGATCAAATGTCCCAGGAAGCAACTGCGGCGGCAGTGGCAGCTGTTGCTCACAATATACGTCAACAAATGCAAATGGCAGCAGCAGCTCAACAACAACAGCAAATTGCCGAAGGTCATGCTGGACCGAACATCTTTAATTTACCACCGCACATGTCCAGTGGTGGACCCATAATTGGGCCGCCTGGTGCTGGGGGTGTGCCCTTACCTAAAGCCAGCATTTCTCCAGCTCTTAGTTCGTCTTCAAGTACGGCTGGCATCAGCTCCATCATGGGTCCAAGGCATATACCCTCACCATGTGGACCCACCTTGCCAGGCATCCCCCAACTTCCGCCTGGTATGGCCGTAGCTTTACACATGGCCGGCAGTGGTCCCGGTGGTCGCTGTGATCCAAGTGCAGTTTTAAGTCAACAGCACCAACTCCAGCACTTACATTTGCAACAGCAACATGCCCTACTTCAACAGCAACAGCAGAAGCAGCAACAACACCAAATGACTTTCGGTTCGCATACAACGTCATTAAGCCACACTTCCGTTATGGGTACTCCTTCACACACACTCGTTCACCAAAGCCTGCAAAAAACACCAACGGCAGCCTCAACAAAACCACATTCTTCCACATCATCGCCCGCCAAGCGTAACAGTCCGCACAGCTTAACGCCACTCCATTCGCCCCTCACAGAATTCGGCTTGGAAATGAGTTTTAAACCCTCCCGGCCATTTTCACCTTCACGTTTATTCTCCGAAGACATTGCTGACATTGTAGGTGTTTCCGCCTCACCACTACGTTCACCGTCAACAATTTCTTCTCATCCGCATTCTTCTACAGCAGCAATAACTACCGCAACGATAACAACCGCCAGCAGTATTAACCCAACCGCCGTCAGAGCATCTTCCTCAGAGCCATCAGCATACGCTGCATCACAAACAATAGCAACAACAGCACCAACTTCAACAGCCATTGATAATACATCATCCGCCACTAGTAACATAAGTTCCACGGGAATAAAACTCGAACCCATTACGACAACTAGCGATTAAGATGATAATTTAGCAGATATTTATTCGTATTTACGTTTACGTTTGTATATTTTCCATCATATGTGTATCTCTGTATATTTTTCTTTTTTTATTTATTAATAAGATCACTTACACATAACCACATCGTTCCAATATTTAAGAATTTTATACTCACAATAATTTATGTTTGTATGTATGTACATAAATCAACTGTCTGTCTCTGATGTGTATTGTGGTTTGAAGGTGTGTCGGCATACCAATTCTCATTTATTCGAAATGAAGGGGTAGGATAACGTTCGAAAAGGAAGATCTGCGAATTTCGAACTTGTAAAATGGATAGTTGGCGGATTCGGTATCGATCGATCGATTTTATAATCAAAATTATGTGATTCAAATTCGCTAGCAGCATATATCTCTTTCAAGGCCACATACTCGCATACTTCGCCCGCATACTTTTCCTTCCTTTAAATCTGCCCACAAAGAAAATCTGAATTAAGGAAACAACTCATTGCGATAGCCTGGATACTCTTAGATGATTAATAGGGGTTCCCTATTGTCAATGCAACCAAAGTTTGTTCTGAAAATCAAAATGCAGCTTAATTCAACAAGAGTAACAGCGCAGAGATCTTCAAGTCCAACTCTTAGTAATCATTTTCTTTGATTTGTTTTTCATATATTTTTTGGCAATTGCTCTTTTTAGGTTCAACTCCTAACTTTTTCGCATCCTTATCAAGCAGACAGTGTTCGATCAACAAAGAAAATTACGTACATAATTTGTTTTATATTCCTGGAAATGTTTCTATTTTATATTACTGGTTGTACAGTGGAGACACCACTTTTCACTCCATTACTAAAACTCCATTTGTCTCTAGACCTCCAATGATCAAGCCACCAATAAACAGTGAAGATATCTCGAGTGCTAAAGAAATTTGCACGCAATGCTACGACTGATTTCACTTAAATCGCTTCAGAAAAAATTCTCTTGCGCTGATTTTCTGTAGGAGCACTGTCTGACTTGGGTACAGCCATAATAACCGCCCTTCATAACATGTGACTTGACAACTAGAAAGTGATGAGTCATTTATTTATTTTTATGCTTCGACTTATCAGGGATGCAAACAACCTCCGGTATAATTGGGGAACAAATTTATTTTAATCAGCACTGGGTTTTCCCGTTACCTGAAATCATCCTCCTTAATGCGACTTTTGGACCTGCAGGCTAATGCCAGCCATATGGCTTTAGATATTAGCGATATTAGGAGAGTTGCTCCATCGTTTCTACTCAGTTGAAACGCGTGAAGCACTAAAAATATCCGATACGATCAAAGCGTACTTGAAACTTTTAAAGCCTGCTCGGTTTTAAGAAATTCCTTACCGTCTATTTTCGCGGATGGAATAACACAAATATTGCCGGTCATGCGCTAATTTTTCAAGACCTTTTACTGGTATGAGAACTTGTGGGACATTTTTTAACTGTAGCCAACATGGGGCGAAGGAAGACGATAAAGAAATTCTAAACAATGTATTTAGGATTGCACATCTAACACATGCACACATACTCGTACATACATCCATTCATATGTACATATACCGTTATTTATTAGCAATGTAAATGCAACAAATTGCATTAATCTAGATTCTTTACAAGGAAAAATTAACTACTAATTTTTTAAATCAATTAAACTTAACGATAAAGATCTCTGCAAATGTATTATTAGTTTAAAATAATTATTTAATTTTTCTATAGTTAAGCATTCCAATTTAATTAAGAATAGATGAATAGAAGAGCCGAAAAGAATAGAAAACTAAACGAACAAATAAATACACGAATCAAAATGAATTTACGAAATGTGTGCCCAAAATTATATTTCGTCTTCTTTTAATTTAAACAAATTATTTTTTATATTAATTTTTTTTTTGGAAAAAAAATATAAATTTATAACAAAAACAAAAACATTAACGAAATTTTTTAACAAAAAATGTACAAAATTGAGAAAATCTTTTTGGATGAAAAAAAAAACAAACCCCCCTTTGAGGAAAACAAAATTAAATTTTAGGACGTTACAATTAAAAAACAAAAATGCCTTTCGGAATAAAATTCAAAAATTACACACTAGAAAAATATATCGAACAAAAATAAATATATTTACTCTATTGAATCAAAATTTAGAATAAGTTTTAAACCAATCGAAATGTATGTGATTGACGGCACTCCGCGCAGTCAACTCTGCTTTTAAATTTTAATGGAAATTCGTCGGGCCAATTTACTCTGCGCTTGGAAAAAACAGCACCTTAATTACATACACCCAGGAACAATTGACGCAACCAGTTCTAGAACGCATATAATAGATGCACTGAAAGCACACTCACTGTATCACCGGCAGCAATACTTTTAATTGATGGTATTTAAACCACAATTTGAAGTTAATTAGTTTGAGCACAAGCCTTATTAAATCAGGGAAACAATTACACTTATCGTCCTTGTCTTCTTACTCGCAGGCTTTAATATACAGTAGACTCGTGCTAGAGAGAACCCACAGATGGAGAGAAATACTCGACTGAGGGGACAGCAAAAATTATTTCATTGAGTGCTCTATACAGAGAACCTTCATTAGTATTGATTTAGTATTGGGTAGAGGAAACTTCGCAAATTTTATGTGATTTGCCACACAATAAAGAGCAAAATAAGAAAAAAAGGCAAAGAGCATGGGCGTTTCCATATGATAGTTATTCTACAGGGTGTCCGCCGGGAAGGTATACTACTTTGTTTTGCCGCCATTTTGGTAAGCATTAGTCTTGACAGTTCATATTTGGCACTCGTGATGTAGACACGTGGCAAATTTATTATGGAAAAATATTCGATAAACCAACGTGTGTTAATCGTTAAAACATTTTATCTAAATCAATCAATTTTTTTTTTTGGCGTGTGAGGTAGGGTTGAAAATGCCTTCGCACTTACAGAGACCGTCGTCTTCTGCGTCGAGTGGTGTTGCAACTAAAAAATTCCCTCCTACTCCTCTGGGTAGATTCCTCCACGGGACCGCTTTCCGCATTACTTCGGGAAGGCCCAGAGCCACGTCTCAATCAGGACCACTCTCACTCACCCACGTCTGGGTCCGCCAAGTCCGCAGCCGGCGCCATGGCCCCGGCCAGTATCGCCTGGTCCCCGTCAGAGGGGGCCCCGCTATGCAGCAGCGCATCAAGGTCCCTCTTCTTCCTCCGCAGAACGTATCCCACATACTGCGCCACAGCGTCCCAATTGTCCTCACAATCGAGCATCCTCCCTATCACGGTGGCAGGAGCGAACCCGCCAACCCGCTGCGCCATTGCACCTCTCTCAGTATGCCACCTGGTGCAGTCGAAGAAAGTGTGTTCTGCATCATCATCCGTAATACCACAGTAAATGCAGTCGGGACCATCTGCCCTGCCCATCCGATACAGGTACTTTCGGAAGTATCCGTGGCCCGAGAGGAATTGTGTCAGGAAGTAGTTAACTTCCCCAAATTTCCTCCGAATCCATACTTCCACGCAGGGAATGAGCCTCGCTGTCCACCTGCCGACCGTGTCCGCGGTCCACCTGTCCTGCCAACGCCGGACAGTTTGGGGTCTCAGACCAATAGCACCAACACCAAGGCCTTCCCACCTCGAGTTCCAAGCCTCCCACCGCTCGCGCGCCAAGAGGTCTATGGGTATTTCCCCACATATCACCAGGACCGCAGCGCCCGAGACCGTGCGGTAAGCCGAAGCAACCCTAAGGGCCGCCGTCCGATGTACCGCCTCGAGCACCCTGCGTTTGGTTCTCTCACCCAGTACATTTCCCCAAATCTCGCTCCCATGCAGCAAGATCGACTTCGTGACCGCCATAATCAGCCTCCTCTTGCTCTGTGTCGGGCCTCCGACATTCGCCATGAGTCTGCTCAACACGCCAGTCATCTTCGCCGCCCTAGTCGCCACATGCCGTATTTGGGCCCAGTAAGTCAGCCTACAGTCGAGTCTGATGCCCAAATACCTTATGGGACTCTGGGTAACCAGAGACACATCCCCTATCCGCATGCCGACGCCGAGTGGTATGTGTGCCCGCGTCATCAACATCACATCGGTCTTCTCCCCGGCCAATTCCAAGCCGTGGTCCTCAAGCCACATCCGGGTCCTAATCATGACCCGGTTCAGCTTCCCCCTGGCGTCATCCATTTCCCGCGCCAAGATCACCGCCGCTATATCATCCGCGTATCCCACGAGGTGAGCATCCTCGGGCATTTCCACCCCAAAGATCCCATCGTAGGTCAGATTCCATAGGTCCGGGCCCAGCACAGATCCCTGGGCCGCGCCGGACGTGATCGTCCTGCTCCTCCGCGCCGTCGGCGTATCGTACAACAGTACCCGATCGTCCAGATAACTATGGAGAATTCTATACAAGTATCCGGGAATACGGAACCTCCCCCGTAGCGCCTCCCCGGAAGCAATGCTTCCGACCTGCTCTCAGCCAGGATCGTCAGCACCTCCGACGGTACCCCATCCGGGCCAGGGGCTTTCCCCGTCCTAAGAGCCCCGGCGGCGATCCTCAGTTTCCCCCGGTAAAGGGCGGTGGCCCCTCTTCATCGTAGGACCCACGTTCGCCGCCCAGCGGAGGGTGTGAGGAACAGGCCCCCAAAATCGCATCGATGCGCGCGCCGTCCAATTGCACCCCAGCGCGGCTCGCGCCCAATTTTCCCGCCACGATTCTATAGCCGAGTCCCCATGGATCACGGTTCAGTTGCCTCCGAAGGTCCTCCCATTTTGCCCTCTTGGACGCCATAATCGCGCGACGCAACGCCCCGCGGGACCGCCTGTACTCTTGGGCCTCCAGTGGAGCCTCGCCGGCCAGCCTAGCCCTAGTATAGACCCTCCTATTGCGGAGGCAGTCACGCCTGACCAGCAATCTCCGGCGTCCACCAGTACACAGGTCGCCTCCCCGCCCGTCGCGACAAATGGGGCATCGATGCGTCGCATCCACGGACAATGCACCGCATCATAGCACCCGCCAGGGAGACAGCGTATCCCCCACCGTATCATCGATTACTCTGACGATGATAAAGTTACGTGAAATTTTTGTGTAGTGGATGATTTCGAAGAGAGAGGGTCTGTAGATGATAGGCCCAAGCATGGACCACAACATACTGCAAGATCGGCTGAAAACATTACTACTGCTTAAGAAAGTGTTCAAAACAATACATCAACCGCTGCGAGTGCTCTTTCCACAACAAGTTATTTCACAGAAATGGTGATGTTGATTGGCCTCCACGGTCGCCTGATTTGACTGCTCCGGACTTCTTTTTGTCGGGATAACTGAAAAGCATAATTTACGCAAACAAACCAGAAACGCTTGAGCAACTCAAATATTCGTAATGAATACCGCGTGAAATGTGTGAGAATGTAATGAAAAATGTGCTCAAAAGGGTTCGCATTTGTGAGGCTAACAGAGGCGAATATTTATCTGATATTGTATTCCATAGATAATTGCCGACATTAAATAAAACATTTATCAATATAAGATCCATTCTCTTTCATTTAATCAAAAATTATAAACAAACAAAGTAGTATAGCTTCCCGGCGGAACCTTCGTTTTTTTAACACTTAAAATGAAATGCTAAATTATTGAAAAGCTCGGTATTTACTTAAAAGCATTAGAAGCATACGGTCTGACCAAATTGAGCATATCAGGGATTAATGGTAACTGTGGTAAAGGAAATATTAAATAGAAGAATACATTAAAACACTTTTGGATCTCATTCTTTTATCTTTTGTGCAGGCATTAAGCACGTTTTCTGTCAAGCAAAACATTGCGTACGTATAACGATCTAACAAAATCGAGGAGCTCATTACTTTTCACAAACAACACGGTCCTCTTTTTTTAATGGAACTGCTTAGAAGGCAGCCCCCAACTCCCGGAGTATCATATTTGTTTGTTGGAGCGTTAATACCCGAAAATATAACACCGATCTGAAAAGGTTTTAAGTGAGTCCTGTCCCGTCTGGTGTAGCACTAGTCTAGCAGCAGTGCTCTGCAATGCCTGCACATCCAGTGGCAACACTCTACAGCGCACCTTGTACATTGCTGGTATATTGCAACGTCTTTTAAGTTTTCCAATGTAACTCAGATGCCAAAAAAAGAAGATAATTTCCGCCCAATTGCCATGTGTTCGAGTATGAGTATTATGAATTAAAATCTTATGAGGTACTTAATCTGAAAGTACATAACACTAGTCGCGCTCGTCAACGCATTACAACTTCTGTCGAAAAAAGTTGAAACAGTATTTCCAACACTTCTAGCGCGCAAAAATTGCCAATTTGCAACATTTAGATGCGTTGCTTACATTTTGACAACTGAGTAGATACGTTCAAAGGTAAGGTGCGTAACTTTCTATTTTTAATGCGTGAAAAGTACAAAACGCATCAGCGCGTCAATACTTGTTATGTACCTTTACTGATAGGGACCAACAGCGTACAAAACTAAAATTTTATTATTACTTTTTTTTAGTTTTCAATTCCTTTTTTAAGTCGGCTCCAAGATGCAAATATTAAGGTGGCAGCACTAAAGCTTTAAAATGCGTCCTTGTGGTTTGTCATTTGTGACATAAACTGTCAGAACAATATTTTTACTCGCAATATTTAAGCACAAATAATATATTTTTTAAAATAAAATACCGATTGCAATAAAATAACGCAAATTAAATTGCTGATCACTTTTTTTTGATAATAAGAACTGTTACACAAATGTGTTTGTATACAATTTTGACATATTATCTCACAAACTTAAACAGCGAAAAAATTGTTCACTTGGGGTAGTGGCTTAATTACGTCATGGTCGGTTCTATTCGTTGGATCTTAGAAGTGCAAAATAATCACATATAAATCCGTTAGAAGCTATAAATATAATTCTCTAAGAATGACTTCCGTTTTTTCTTGCTGGGAAGTTTAAGTGAATTACAGTGCTGACGGAACGAATTCAGGGAATGTTTTCCACGGTTAGCTAAAGATAAGTTGTGTATTTTAAAAAAAATATTAATTAATACACTCTGACAGCAGCATATATTTGAAGTTTTATAATAAATCCATATCCATATATTTGAAAATATCGTGAGGAACACATGGCTTGAAGATAAAGAAAACAATTAAAGGGTGGGAAAATTTGAGGTTAGGAAGTAAAAAACACACTTTTTTCAATTTTATTGATACAAATATGAATTAGAAATATGGGAATTAATAATGGAAGGTGATGTCGGACACATGTTCACCTCTAGCACGTCGCCAGACGTTCGCTCTTTTCACAAAATTTTTAACCACATTTCACAACAAAGTTTCGCTTCTCTCGTCAAAGCAGCGCCGAATTTCATCTTTCAGAGCATCAGTTATTTGTGATTTGCGAAAACTCGGTCTTTCAAATGGCCCCAGAGAAAATAATTCAGCGGAGTTAAATCATAAGAACGAGGCGCCCAATTGATATCGCCAAATCGAGAAATTACGCGACCGTGAAATTTCTCATGCAATAATTGAATTGTTTGGCCGGTTGCGTGGCTTGTGGCGCCGTCTTGCTGAAACCAAATATCACTGATGTCAACATTAGCCAGTTGTGGCCACAAAAAATCTGTTATCATGGCTTGGAAGCGCAGAGAATTTTCGAAAAACAACGGGCCGATGATGCCGCCTGACCACGAACCCTACCATGCGGTTACCATGCAATGGTTTTTCGAGGATTGTTTGTGGACCTTCTGCGCCCCTTATGCGACAATTTTGTTTGTTTACATAATTGCCTAATTAAAAATTGTCTTCATTACTAAAGATGATTTTGTTGAAAAATGCGTTCTTTTCGTTCAGTTTTTCAAACTACCAATTCACAAGCGTTTGACGCAAACAATGGTCGGGCGGCTTTATTTCTTGAACGAGTTGAACTTTGAGATTGAGCGTGAAGGTGAAGATGTTTATGCAAAATATTGCGCAAAGTGCCTCCGTTGATGCCCAATTGTTGCGAAGGTCGACAAGTTGATGTTCCAGGCACGTTCTCAATACTTTGCTGTACAGCGGCTATGTTTGCATCACTACGGCCACTACGAGCGTATTGTTTTGGTATATTGCAACAGTACCGTGAGCTTCGAATTTAGCGATTAAATTACACCAGCGGTCTCAGAAGGAGCCTGATTATAAGCAAAAGCTGCTCGAATTTTACGAAGTGATACAGTAAATTTTCACCATTTTGATAATAAATTTTCACAATTAAAAATAGTTGTTCAAGAGTGCAGCATTCCATGGTTAAAATTTCCAAAATTTTACTAAATAAATGTTAAAAAAACAGCTCACTTCTTGACATTTCATAATTTGACAGCCAATTTACTTCCTAACGTCAAATTTGCCGACCCTGTATAAAATTTCACTGCGGAGTTTTTATATTAATTATTATGCAGATTAGAGCTTTGCCATTTGGGGGTGACTAAAAGTTACAATATGGCGAGAATACAATGGGAAAATCAAAAGGATATCAACTGCTTTAACATAAGAATCGCTCAGAGAGTGTAGCCTTGTGGTTCGGCGTTTATATCTTCCAGATGTTGTGACCAACAAACCCCCCTTTTTATATGCGTTCTAGAACAATTTGTTTTATTTCAACTGCTGAACATTTTCCTGGGAATTTTCAATTAATGTATAAAAAAAAATTATGATTTTTACAATTTATATATAAAATTTATAAATGCAATCGATTTGGCTACATGTACTGTATGAAGCGTTGAATATTGGTTTTTAAATAAATAAAATTTGTAAGTAATTTCCTAGTATTTTTAAAAAAATTTTTTTTTCTTCACTATGACCTCTAGTAGGAAGTGCCTTCTTTTTCAAATGAATTACAAAATAAAATATTGTATCTAAATTTTTAGGTTAAGACGATGACTACTCACGGCGGCTATTCTTTTTGCATTTCTTTTTCTTTTCAACAATTAAATTTTTAGAACTTAGAAAATTTCTTATTTTATTGCTTCCAGTTCCATGAAGTGTAATATCGATTGTATGACTTGCATTTATTTTCTTGAAAAAAAAAAAAAAATTTTATTTTAGGAATTTTATCAACTTTAGGGAAAACATTTTGGCGCAATTTTATAATAATTTATTTTACGATTGATTTTTTTATAAAAGGAAAATTTAAAGCACACAATTTCTATTAAAAATCATACAGACATTTTGTGAAGAAGAAAGCATTCATCCACAAACACATGCACGCACACACCCAGATAGGTAGGCGTTTCCAACATTCAATGTAAAGTAAAAGTATTTTCTGCGTTTAGAAATTTATTTCCAAAAATCTATTCAACAAGTTTCATTCAAAATATTGCAAAGTGATTTTTCGTCGGCAGCATGCTCAGCTATAAAAATATTAAGCGCACATAATTCGTTTTGATATTTTTGAAGTAGAAAAAATGTTCCTGGGTTCAACCCCAGTTCCAGACTCATAAAAACATCTCGCATTTTTTCTGATATGCTTTTGTGTGTCTTTGTGTCAGTTGTCGGAAGGTTTCAGTTGCGAAAGCACTGAGTGACATAATTGGACCCTAGAGTTGACGACTGGAGGGTGTGAAACCACGACTTTCTTTATCTAGTAGTACACTGTTAATCTTTACTGGATAATTCCCGCTTTATAGATCTGCTTATTACTTTACCGGGGGTGCTGATGGCGAGTAGTCAGCGGGGTCAGCAGGTTCGATTCCCACCCGGGTCAAATCAGAAAAAAGTTTTTTCTGAGTTTTCTGTGCTACAGCACCCTCCTTCGTCGGTATTTGAGCAATAAAACGTCGGCGAAGTAAGATAATAAATAAAATGGCTCCATTAGCTTAAAAATAATGCGTCAAAAAAAAACATCAGAGACGCCGCAACTTTGCTTTATAATTTACACGCAACTGCAGAGTTGTGCAAGAATTAAGCTCTATCTTCCTACCACTTTCACCACCTGTCAATTCTCTACCCTATCCCTCTCTCTGGTTCAAGTGCTATGCATTGCATATGTAGGGGATAGCTCCTGAGCACTGGTCCAAGATAAAAAAAAAAAAAAAATCATCAGGATCGAGTAAGACTGCTTCCAGATTCGTCAGTTTTTCTTGAAGCAAGATTCTTCATTTCTTTTTTAAAACTCTTTACACACGGACCGTGCGTTCCTTTAATTAAAAAAAATTACATAGAGCCAACAACAACACAAAATATGCGATAGAGGATCGTAGTTTAATTTTGGTACCAACAATTCTATACTCCTCTTCTCTTTTCTTTCCGCTCTCTCCTAAAAATTCTGACTTGCTTCAGGAAAAATTGACAAACATAAAAGCATTCAGACAGACTGTTAATTTCTCTATTGATTGGCCATAGTCCTTTATATCTTCCTTACGGAAATTCGTCAAATTCATTTAAGCTGGTGAGACATAATTTTGTCAGTAATTAAAACAATTTTTTTCTTAAGTTGTTCGCGACGTTTCTTCAATTTTTTGTCAAGATTCTCTAGGGAAGTTGCTCTTTCGTTTTATTATTTTGTGAACATAAAAAATATCAACATATCTCAATCTCATGTTGCGTTGCAACATGTTGTGTTGTTTTATTTGTAATTTTGCTGCCTGAAAAAAAATTTTTCTTGCGAATTGAAGTTTGGAAATTGTAAATCTGGCAAAACATACAAAACAAACTAAAGTAAGATAACACTATAATTTGTATTTAATTAATTCAAAATCTACACAAATACTTATGTATTTGTATGTATATGTCTGCAGACACGATTAAGTATGTGTGTAAAAATAATTAAATGTTTCAATTGAAAACTAAACGAAATACATAAAAAATATTATTTTCAAATAATCAAATTTCAGAACATGACGAACGATAACCGCCAAAAAGACGTAACGTGCACATATTGTCTGCACATACGTCTATATTTTCTTTGTAAAATTGTAATAGCAGATTTCTGATATTTTGTGACATGAGGCGACTGATCGAGAATTATCGATTTTTATCAAAAACCGAAAATGGATCATGTTGCCGCTTACGGCTTTTTGGCAGTTATAGCTCGTTACATTCAAATCAAAATACACAATAAAACTAAAATATAAAAAAAACATATGTAAAACCATAGAAATAAATTAGCAAAAAGTTATTATTTAAGCAAACTGTACATCAATTCATACATACATGCTTAACTATGTAAATGTGAATGTGTGTGTGTGCGTGTGCGTGTGAAGCTGCGAGTTTAAAAAACTTTTTAAAAGATATACCACTCAACAAGCTGTTAATGTCGAAAAGATAAAATAACTGTGTTACCTTCTTAACCAAAAAGGATCGTCCTTTTGCGACTTATCGTTCATTTATTTAGTTCTGTAAATGGATTACCCAAATCCTTGTGCAGAATGACATGAAATCTCGTAATATGAAAACGTCTTATTGAGAATTACCGTTGCATTTGGTTTTGGTGATATATTCTCTCGATTTATAGCCAGCTTTCTCAGGAATCACGCTATAAACGTTGTTATAGAGGGATCTCATCCACCGAGTTCAAGATTAATTTGGGGTAACGCACGGCTCCATTCCTTCTCCTACAGTTTTTCTTATTTTTCTCAATGATCTTTTGTTTGAAACTTTTAACACTATCCAATCCTTTGCAGATGACAGCACAATTTGTCACTCATATTCATTTGAGCGTAAGCCAACGTCGGCAAGGATCGCAGCGCTGATCCAGAATATGAATGATTCACAAAAATATCGCAATGCCGTCACGCGAACAGGGTTGATTTCAACACTCAAAAGACCCAATGCTGCATGCTTATACACCGACGAATGGCTGCATGACGCATGACATCGTCTCTAATTATGAGTGCTATAATTATTGAGGAAGCAGAAGCTCTTGATTTCCTTGGTATGAAAATTAGGTCTGATGTTCGATGTACAGTGCACATTTTTCAGGTCTCAAAAGAAGCATGCAAGTGGATCGCGTCGGTGCTTCAAAGACTATTTTTTAAGTTACTGGACCGTGTGCAGGAGAGGGCGAAGAAACTCATTAAGGATGGTATGGGAGCCAATTCTATTCGCTCTCTTGAGCATTGTCGCAATCGGGAATGTGTTTCGTTGTTCTATCGTTACGGCACACAACTCGTTCATCATTAAGAGCGCATCCATTTGTGGTCGGTTTACCAGCGAATCGCAGCGAATCTGTTGTCAAAAATGCAACTTCCGACCTCCCAACAATCCATGAAAGTCATGTTCAATTAAAGTTTATTAATGATTTTATTAGCATAAAATAGGAATACCATAAATAATTATGTAGATATTTTCTCTGCAGTGAAGCAGCTTATGATATAGGAAATTTTTCGTTCTGTTATCAAAAATTTATTTATTTATTTTCCACATTTGATTGCTTTTTGTTTCCTATATGCTATTCCAGGCTATAATTTATATATACATACCAAATTGCATTAAGATCCACCAAATTATCACATATAAGCTAATAAAAAAAAAGTACCAAAGGTACCAATTTAAGCCCTTTTTCCCCTAAAAAGTAGCCCATATATTAATGAAGTCTATAATCCAGTCTATGCATAACCAATTTCATCGATTTATCGCAGAAATAAAGGGTGTCTGGTAGGAGATTTATAAAAAACGTAACAATTGACACAAAGGTTTATTAAGAACATTGATCGACAGAATGGAAATGCGGATTTAATTTTTTAAAGACTATGTCATCCAGATCCTTCAGATGCTTTTTTAAGATTTCATGAATAATTGCTCTTGGAAGTCCCAGTGAGGCTGCTCTTTTCCGTATTGAAAGTCGCGGATTTTCACGTGAACTGCTTTCAACGAGTTCAATGTTTTCGGATCCACTGGGCCCTGGCCGTGGGCCATTCATAGCCGAAGCAGTTGCGCGAAATCTCTGCACCCACGAACGAGCAATTACGTAAGAATCATTACTCTTAAAAAATGTCGTGACTGACAAATCCGCACAGTCGATAATTCCACCGGCGCCACCATCCCTCCGCACCGTTTATTGCTTTTTGAAATAATCGTATTTAAAAATATAAATTTCCCATCAGACACCCTGTACAAAAAAGTACCAAAAAGACCACTTTTATCCCCTTTTTACCCTTTCAACAGTACCCTATATGTTAATCGAGACTATGAGTTTCTGTATACCATATCTCATCGAGTGCAGTACAGCAATTCTTGAGTTATAACTGGTACAGTTTCCGAGCGGCGTATATTACCCCTAGGCCCTTTCCGGTTCATTTTTTTTAAATACATGCCGTGCATCTCCTGTATTCAGATCTATCTTTGAAATTTTATTAAAATCGCATGGATAATTTCGGAGATAAATCCATGTTTTAAATTTCATAAAAATCTGGAGTCGCACGAATATTTCAATATCAAATCAATTTGGTACAGCCAAATGGTCCAGTGCAAATAATGAAATCGTTTTATCGCCCCATGTTCAGCGATCAGGCCCATTTCTGGATGAATGGGTACGTGAACAAACAAAATTGTCGAATTTGGGACGAAACGAATACACATGACATCCGCGAGCGTCCAATGTATCGAAAAAGTCACTGTGTACATCATCGTTGCCCAGGCCATCACAGTCAACGGCGAACGCTATATGTCGATGATTACCAACTTCTTTTGCCCTAAATTGGATGATCTGGACACCAACGATATGTGGTTTCAACAGGACGGCGCTACGTGCCGCAAACCTCATGCCACATTAGATATTATGCACGATCGTTTTGATGGAATGAAGGTGATGTGATGTGATGTGGGGTTTTTTTTAATAAGAATGAGGTTAGCGATGGCTGAAGTAGTCTGCACGTTGACAACAAGTTTCAGGCATCTCGCATTTTTTCTGATGTGCATTTATGTCAGTTGTTGTCGGCAGGTTTAAGTGGCGAAAGCCTAGTCACTTGTCACTCAACAGTAACGGCTTCAGCAGTAACCAATCCACAGGCAGATCAGATCGCCGTCGGTATTGTGTAGAACCGGAGAAGTAAAATAATTACTGAAAATTGCTACTAAAAACGAACTTCAAAATTTGATAAGTCTCCTTGACATCAGAGACGCTACAACAGTGCTATAAAACAAAGAACGTGCAGAAAGCAGTGTTGTAAGATAGGGAAGCTTCACCTCCTGTCATTTCTCCTACTATCCCTTTGCTCTAGTTTCAGCACAATGCACCACATCTCCTGAGTGCTGGTTCAAGATAAAAAAAACCACAGCGTTCCTTAAACCGAACAGAACGCATGCCATCGGCCAAATTCAGCCTGACTTATGGGCCAGAGTCATGGAAAATTTAACATTTCTCAAGCGCTCCACCCAGAAAACCGTGGCGGACATTTGAACCATGTTATATTCCACACATAATGGCATCATAATGGCATTTCTAACGAATAAAAAATATCGCTGCTATCGCACACACACTTCGTTTTATTTAAAGTTAACGATTGGAAGCGCTTAATGAAAGACCCTATATATACATATATATATGTGATATGTATGTACGGTAAGAGGAATTCATTCGAAATTTAACAACTTCCGCAATTCTCTCTCAAGTCCCATTCATATAATTTACAAGCGGTCACCATTTAAAAACACAAAAAGTTCGATTTCCTATTATACCCTTTTATGTTTGTTGGGAAATTATAACGTTTCTAATAATGGACACACACACGCATGCACACCCACACACACTTGTGTAATGCAAACTGTATGACAGACAGCAATAAGAATAGTAGCAGCCATAATAATTATTTATTAAATCGTATGCAATAAATAAATGTATGTATGTAGTTTTGTATTTCAATTTGTTAGTATGTACGTTGTATCAAATATTAATTGTCTCAATAATATTCATTCAGCATTCATGTATAATTGCATTAACAAGATGTAATTCAAAAAGTTCTTTTATTTCTTTCTACAACTTAACTAAACAAATTATAAAATAAAGAAAAATTAAAAATATATTAAATATTAAATATAATACTTGTAATATTAGAATGAACGAGGAAAATAAAAGGTATAAATACCCCACACACAATGATATTACAATTTAACATGAAATAAAAAAATTAATTAAAAGTTGCAAAAATACACACTCGTATGAATTCCCGGTAAAAAAAAACACAAAATAAGATCATCCCTATAACAAATCCAACAATACACAGGAAACAGCACAATTTCCATGCAAATAATGTGACTAGTTCACACATGCGTGTATAGTGTAGTCCACAGATGAGTAGGACTAGACCAAGACTAACCTAAATGTGTGGAGAAAACATGGTTTATTTAATATTACGATGTCCTAGGGGTGGACCATATAACTCATCGGACTAACCGGAAAACTACTCCATGTAACCACTCTATGGAGCACCGCAGAGAGTATTTTTAATGAGACGGAGAAATCGTAAATACGAAGAAAATCACAAACACTTCTCGTATAACAATAAGCTGTTGTTTTCAATGACATGGTCCACGGCTGCATTACATAGGACCATGTTGTGACCAGTTCATTTCAGCTAAAATGGACCACATAGTCCAATATTATTTGCAGGGTTGGGTCCCAGCAAGGTAATCGAGAATATATTTCTACCCAGCAAAAATTAAAAATTGTGTTACCGCTACCAAACAGCATACTTTGCAACCATTTACTACATACCGTCTGTATTACTTAGAAACATTTATGTATGTAGTGACTTGATTATCACCTGATGCAGATGTATTTTTTATTGCACAAAAATCTACTGTTTCTAAAAGTAGAAATACTTTTAATACCAATATTTCCGTAACCAAATCAGCCTGAAACATGTCCATTGTTATGTACGTTCTGATGTATTGCCTATAATTAGATCGCAATGGAATGAAAGTGTGTTGCATTTGGTACCGCTACACCTCATTTGGGATGACCGCTACACATGCGATGCATTGTGCTGGAACTATATTAAAGGGATAGTGAGAGATATTACAGCTCGTTAAGCTTCACTGTCATACAACTCTGCTTTTGCACCTTTTTTCGTTATAGCAGTGTTGCAGCGCCTCTGATGTCAAGGAGACGTATTCAAGTTTGAAACTTTGTTTTAGTAGCCGTTTTTAGTAATTATTTTACTTTGCTTGGTTATAGCTGAAGCCGGTACTGTTCAGTGACCAGTGACTATGCCTTCGCCACTAAAACCTTCCGACAACAACTGACAAAAGTGCACATCAAAATAAATGAGAGATGTTTTTATGATTTAGTCTGAAACCAGGGTCGAACCCAGAACTTTGGGTTTTGTAGTCAACGTTCAGGCTACTTTGTGTGAATTTGTGATGACAGCAATTCAAATGAGGTCGAGAAGAACGCCCAATGCATCCGGGAAAAGTTACTGTTTGTTGTAGATTTTGGACTGGCGGCGTCATATGTCCATATTTCTTTGAGAACGACGTTGACCAGGCCATCACTGCATCTATAGGTCGATGATTACCAACTTTTTTTTGCCTGAATTAGATGATCTGGACACCAACAACATGAGGTTTCAACAGGACGGCGATACCTGCCATACAGCTCATGCCACTTTGAATATTCTGCATGAACGATTTGAGGGCATGGTCATCTCACGTTGAAGTGATGTGAAGTGGCCACCGAGATCTTGCAATTTGACTTCGTCAAAAAATTTCGATGATATCTCACACACACTTTGTTTTATTTAAATTTCAAGATAGGAAGCGCTTAATTAAAGATCCTGAATGAGGATACCACAAAAGAAAAGAATTTTATCAGCCCAGTTTTTTCTTACTATTAAATTGTTTTAACATTTTTCGCTATTATGGACTAACGTGAAACGCTTTACATTCGGTGCCCTTTACACTTTAAAAATTAAAAGTCAGAAGGATGAGTTTGTAGAATATCGTCATGTAGAGTGCTTTTTTCTATTTTGTCCTTTTTGGAATTTTCATTTCGTTGCTTCATATTTGACCTTGTTATGAGTTTCATTTTGTAATTGAAATTTGAAATATAATCGTTATTTGCGGTCCCTGGTTAAAATAAATCCAATTGTGTTCATTTATATGCTACTGGAAAAAAAGAAACTTGCATCACATAGCGTGTGCACAAGGGTTTACACGTTTTAAACAACGACAAGGATTGGTGGCGAATAAATTATTTTAAAATTATCTTATATTCATCTTTCTTTTAGGTATTATATTTAGTGTGATTTATTATGAAAAATTCGCTAAAAATCGCAAAAAAAAACTTCAAATATTAAAGGAAATTCGGATTTTGTAGCGTGCGTCACAAAACTTTGTTTCTTTACATTTCCGATAAATGAGAGTAAACTATACTTTATCACAATAACAGAGAAATATGTTGAAAAATACGGGAAATCACACTCAATACCACAAAATCGAAACGCCAGTACACTCGCGATAATGTGAATACCGCATTTTCTGGACACCTCTTAATGTGAACAAAATTTTTTTTAATTAACTATTCCAAAAGATTAACAAAGTTTGAATGCTCTATTATTCGAACAAACGTTCAAATTCAGGGTTCGCTAGCTGCGGGAATGCCATTTTTATAAACGTGTATGTAGATAAATTTTTTTGTTATAATTGACTATCCTAAAAGATGAACAATCTTAGAAATAAGGCTCTGTAAGTTGAACAATAATAGAAACCAATGCGCTGAATTATAAGAAAGTTGAAATGTTAATATTCTGCTTTCTTACTTCCGCGAATCACCTTTCTTCGTAAAACTGTGTGTGTGAGCATTAGAGTGACCGGATTTTTTATGGGGGATAAAAATGTCGGAATATTTTTGGTCTTAACCCCACAAAACGATTTCCCTTTCCAGATATTGTGAGAGCCAACATTTGAGCTCGTCGTTCAAAATTTGGAAAAATCGATATTTTTGGCCAAAAATTTGACATATGGAGCCATAACATCAGAACTGGAAATGGCTACTAAACCGAAGCTTCAGCACTGCTACGAGTATAAACAAAGAACGTGCAAAAGCAGAGCTGAAAAATAATTTGACAGCTTTTCTTCGCATATTTTAAGTCTGCGTATGACTCCTTTTAAAATTTTTTACCTATCCAAGACTAGCATTCAAGTTTCCCAGTTACTCTTTTATTTTGCTGTCAAAAAATATCGCCTTTGATTTTAAAATTTGTTCAGAGACTGGTACGTTTATTGAACATTGTTTTATAAACTACTTAAATAAAATTTTTTCCATTGTTGGAAATGCAACAGCTTTTAAAAATTAACGATTTCCTTGTCCGGATTCAGTTTCTCGAAGAAAAGTTTGAATAATAGATTTGTCTTTTTCAATGTGGTTAATTGTTGACTTATGCATATTGTAATCTACATACATATGTACATATTTATATAAATTTTTTTTATAGATTCACCTAGCTCTAACATCTGTAAAATTTCTAATTTTTCCTTTATTGTCAACTTTAAAATTCTTTTCACAAGTCCCATGTTTTAAGCTTTAATAACAATGATCTACGCTTTAATACATATGAAATAAAAACTTGCGAAGTAGAATAAAACACAACCAAAAGCTAACTACTGATAAAAACTAATTGCGTATTGCAACATAGGCGTAGCAGGCAAAGTTCTTAAAAAGTAAATAAACTATCCAACGCTTCTGAATAAACAACAGGAATAAGATGTAAAACAGAAAAAGCAACACACATAAAAAAAATTTGTTGCACTTATTGAGACTCATTTTTTAAAATAGTTGTAGTATAAAGACTGTAATGTAAAAATATTGCTTGTTGAGATAATATGGGGTTCCGAAATCCGAGCTCGCACTGTATGTTTTATGTCTTTCGAAAGTGCACTTAAATTTTTATTCAAAAACGAGTGCGAATGTAGTTTTCGTCACGCCAGATTTGCAGATGGCACGATGGATGGTAGTCTGCACGTTGACTACACAACCAAAAAAAAAAAAAGACCTGGGTTCAACCCCAGTTTAAGACAAAAAATTTAAAATAAAAATAAACATCTCGCATTTTTCTGATGTGCATTAGTGTGTCAGCGTGTCAGTTGTTGTCGGAAGCTTTCAGTGACGAAGGCATAGTCACTGATCACTGAACAAAACCGGCTTCAGCTGATAGCAATCCACAATCACATCAGAACGCCCTCCTTCGTCGGTATTGTGTAGCACCGGCGAAGTAAAATAATAATAAAAATGGCTACTAAACCGAAGCTTCAGCACTGCTACGAGTATAAAAACAAAAAGAACGTGCGAAAGCAGAGCTGCAAAATACTTAATTAAGCTTCACCTCCTGTCGTTTCTCCTACTATCCCTTTCCTATAGTTCCCAGCACAATGCTTCGCATGTGTAGGAGTCATCTCCTGAGTGGTGGTCCTAGATAAAAAAAAAAAAAAACAAAACAAAATCACAATACTTTCCAAAAGTTCTATTGAAGTGTCTTCAATTTAACATCCAGACTACTAGAACAGCGCACTACTCATTAGAATACCGGAGAAGTAGTACTAGAAATATCGATAATTTTAAAGTTGAATTCTTAATTATTTAAAGCCGGTTAACCCGGAGTGCTGAGAACATTTTTTTTACTCCAGTTTGATAATAATCATCATTATGGAAACATTAAAAATTAATGCACGAGGTCCAAATATAATGAGGTAAGTATGGTTCTATTGGCCATAATATCACTGGATTTCATGTGACGCTTACATGTTATTGCTCGCTGATACTCTTTGATTTCATCTGCAGTCTTATCTCTTAACTTCATCGGAGGCATTTGTGAACACGAAAAGAAACTTTAAGTTTTTGGTTGATATCATGAAAGCAACTTTCCATAGAAAAGAAGTTTGCTTAAGTTACGGTTGGCTGCTGGCAGATTGGATCAACTAGTGTACTTCTACAATATATGTACATACATATATTCAAGATGGCGACTTTGTCCATACAACAATCGTATTTCAATTAATAACAACAACAGTATTTTGCTCATACAAACTTACCTAGAGACTGTCTTCAGCTTCGTGCATTTGTTACACACTTATAACTGGAGCACAATAACAAGCATTAACATATTAACAACAATACACATAATATTAAAATATATTCGATTTTATTTTTGTAAATCCGTTTTAATTAAATTTAATTCGATTTCTGTAAGATTCGCAAGCTTCTTCACTCAAATTAAAACGAAAGACTGAAAGAGATCGCGTCCTTAAATGGAAATGGAGGCAATGCAAATGAGCAGAGTTGTTTACACCAACTGTCAAAATGCAACCGTAATTACCGGCAGAAAAAATAGGAATTCAAAAGTAAAACCAGTTGAAAACAGTAACCCAATTATAAAATCAGAGTTGTTACAGGAACAGCGGAAATTAAACAATAAATAACAGGAAGAAAGCAATAATAAAAACAAACAGAATAATAACAGCATAATTTTTTTCGAAACAAAATGTCTGCCTTTAAAGTAAATTTTCTATTTCGTTTATTAAACTAGTAATTAGTTTTAATTCCTAATTACAGCAAATAAAATGAGAACAAACTCCAAAAAGTTTTCTTTTATTTGTCATAAGGATTATTGAACTATAAATAAAATTAAATTTTAAAGCATACCTAAAACCATATCTAGGTTAGGGAGTTTGCAGATATCTTATTGCTTGTAATCATCGAAATGGTTTGGAATAGGGTAACAAACGTGAGTCATCTACAAAAAATAAATTGTGCACGCAGAGCAGATATGTAATCATCATTCTAATTAACACTAGTGGTCTCAGAACGAGGTGTATTGATCTCTTGGTGACGTTGTAAAAGACTGAGGCACTGGTGCAGGCATTGGGTGCTGGCGGTAGATATTGCTTTTAGTAGAAGTAAATCAGGATCCGTTGGTTGAAAAGTTTCACAATCTATATTTTCTATAGCACGAGCCAACGAAGCATTGCTTTGCATAAAAATAAATACAACAATAAAAATGTATTTAACAAAAAGTTAAATAGATGACTCACCATTGTTCGGTTAAAAATAGTGCCTGTCTAGCAGAAACCATAGCGTCCGAGGCAGCTAGCAGCTCACGGGGTGGCAACGGTGTTGAGTTATTTATATCCATTGCCTTAGTATGACTCTCAACTACGGCTCGAAGTCCATCCACCCACTCTTGTCGAGCTCTGGCATCAGCCGCTCTTAATTTTATAGTATCTCCGGAAGCACAAGCAATTGAGAAAGTTCTAGAATCTTCGTCACTTGGACAAACTACCGCACCGGCTAAATGTACTTGACCACGAGGACAAGCTGTTAATACGTGAGCTGGAGGTGGTACATCATCTCCAGCCGTTGTGCAATCTGATAAATAATAACTTAAAATACCGCTTTGTGGATCAACAGTAAACCATCTATATTGCCAGCCTGTTAACGAATAGATGTATTTAATGGAGCCAAAAAATTCTACTGCACGGTTATATCCCTTTTATAGTTACCTTTCATTACGTTAGTGTATTTGCATAACAAACCATTTAACTGATGTCGAACAGTTTGATTGAGTACCTTGTTTAGATTCGTTTCCATTTCACTTACTGGAATTGAATTTCTGTTACCACTTGTGGTTTCTTTCAATAATATTTCGCCTTGATGAATGTTCTGGTAATTACTTTGTAACAAATATTGATGTTGGAAGCTTTCGCTCTCCAAATTGCTCTGTATTAAAATTGGTGAAGATGTTCCTGAACTGCTTTGAGGTGATTGCTGGCTTTCTTGTGTATTAAATTTAATACGGGATTTACTCTTACGATGTTGCAAAGTAGATTTTATTTTACGCAGAATTTTTGCAACTTTTCTAATAACTACAACAAAAGAAAAAATAAAGAACGAAGCAGTTTACTGTTGAAATGTTTGTAATGTTTGGTCTGGGATTCTATGTTATGAATTATATTCTATACAAAAGGACAGCTGTCTTTTAAATTTTGACAGCTCATGTCACAACCGAAGGAGAATTTATTAGTAGATCACCTTTGGCCATCAGCTGATATATCTGCTACTGTCAAAGTTGCACATTCTCAGTGGTACCATATTTGTAGCATATCACATATCAGCTGTTTTACTCTAAATTAGGCACCAGCGAACGCTCAATCTTACCAAAAAGCGTTTTCTTACTTAAAAATTGGGTAAATGAGAGAGTAATATTCTTGTACTTCTTGCACGAAACAGCCCGTACATTTTCTTCGGGCTATTTTGTGCAAGGTGAACAAGCATTCAGCTGGTTTAAAAGAAAACAATAATGAAGTTTCCCAACAATGCAAATTCAATTTTATTTCAGGATTTAGTTAAAAATTATTTGGGGTCTCTTTAATTAACATGTATAAGCCAAATTATAGTGTTTTTATGGATGTACGCATGTGTGTAGATTTGTAATTGTACATGGTCATATACATTAGGTCTGTTCCAGGTGCATAACAAAATTGCCCAAACTTTTTTTCTTCTCATCTATATATGTATTTAAAATTAGCCTATGCTCGTAGCAGTGCTGAAGCTTCGGTTCAGTAGCCATTTTTTTATTATTTTACTTCGCCCGTGCTACACAATACCGACGAAGGAGGGCGTTCTGATGCAATTGTGGATTGCTATCAGCTGAAGCCGGTTATTGTTCAGTGACCAGTGACTATGCCTTCGCCACTGAAACCTTCCCACAACAAATGACACACAAAGACACACTAATGCACATCAGAAAAATGCGAGATGTTTATTTAATATTAAAATTTTAGTCTGAAACTGGGGTTGAACCCAGGTCTGTTTTTAGATTCGTAGTCAACGTGCAGATGGATAGTAATCCATCGTGCCATCGCCACGATAAGATTTTTCATTTTATCAGACCTGTAGTAGTACAAAAGCAAACAACGAAAATAAGAAAACCACAAAAAGTCATGTACTTCTAGACCGGATTTGTTATTACTACTTATACTTTAAATTTTATTTGAAGTGTGATTGTCTAAAAGCAAATCGCATTAGATTTCTCTCACAAAGAATTATGAAAGTCGAAGACTCGTATTATAGCGTGAAAGAGCCTTTAATATATACGTTTCATTACAGTAATTTGGGCTCCCGCGCTATAGGCAGCGAAGCTGAAAGCGTTGCCGAATTCGAGAATTGGGTAAATGAGAGACGTTTTGAGAGCGTAATGTTCTTTTTTCACTAAACATACCGTACTTTTTCTGTGGGCTAATTTGGGCTAAGGAGTTTTGATCACCAGATGGGGTTATTGGCGTAGATCTGTTTCAAATCAAGTTGTCATAATTTAATTATTTTTTCCACTTGCATACATAAATTTGGTGCGCCCCATATATTGATTTAAACCGACCCAACATTTTCTCAAAATGCTGCAATTTTTGTACTATTTACATATATATATATATTAAAATTTTCCATAATTTTTGTACATAAATTTTACGCATGCCATCTATTCATCATTACTGTTTCCGAATAAATTTGATGGAAGACATCTATTGATCAAATGCAATCCAAATTAGTAGTCATTTGTCACCCCTACAAAACTAATCCACTCACACATTTTTTTCTAATACATTTGCAGAAATTTTATTTTTGGCCGAACATATGATTGTATTGCTGAGGAATAAAATTAATTTTTATGTGAATCCCTGAATAGTTTGTTTTAATACTTGTATATTTTAAATAATTGTGTGCCGTGCATTCTTCATTTGTCCAATTATATTTAGAAAACATTGGATATTTAAGTGAAATTGAAAGATAAGTATATTGCGCTAATTATATATACATATATATTTTTTTAATCATATTGCATTGACACCTTTTATCGTTTTACATATGTATGTATTCTGGTACTTCTGTAGCTTGTTCTCCCAAGAGAAACCATCCAAGTCGAAAAAATCGAGCTATACCAGTCGACGTTGAGCCAAGGGCAGGCTACAATTGAATTTTAACAGGCGCAACTTTCCAGCATGGAGACGATCGAGGCTAGTGTATGTATCTGACTGTTTTAGTTCACAGATGAAGGCCCACTTCAACGTTCTGATGGATATTTCTATTTTATATTATATTACATTTCTTATTCATATACATATGTACATACTTATATATTAGAATATTGAAATAAAGTCAATATAAATAAGTGAAATAAATAGTGTTCCATTTCAATTGGGATATCTGTCAGCAGTCACCGCTATACCCATCAACGCTGACCGGTCAGCAGTGAACGATATATTTATCAACGCTGACTATCACATGTACACAGAAGTTTCGGTAATTTTTCTCATATTGCCCTTAAGAAAATGATGGAAACTTTGTTCTGCGCAATGACCGATAATTCGGTCAGCAATGACGGCCAAATGACCGTCACTGTTCTTGTAGGGACAGTTGTTATCACGGCAAATTTGGTATTTATGCATTACAGTTACTATTAACGCGAATTGAGTACCAATTGACTTATTATTAGCGCATTAGAGTCCTTATTAGCGCAGGTGATTATCATCTGTTTCAAATCACACTGTTTAAATTTGTTTATTTGCACCCATTGTATACATATACTTGGTGCGCGCCATAGGTGATATTGTACTGAATTTGCCTGGGTGTGAATAAAGTAGAACAATGGTTTCGATTGTGGCTATACTGTGCCTTTCCAAAAACCACTTCACTATACGAAAAAGGTTTGCCGCTTCCATCCAACAACAAAAATGCCAAAATAAAATATTTTTGTGTTGTTTCACCAAACTCGTTGTTAAAAATTATACTAATGCTTACGGATTACGTTTAAATTGAATTGGAAAAATTTGTCCGTCTATTAATTTCAGTTTTGGTGGAAAGAGCTAATAGAGTACATATATATCGGTTGCAAAACTTGGTATATAATTGAAGAGCAATTTACAGCCGGTTATCAGTTTTTGTACAAACGGAACAAGCAGGGATATTGATGAACCGGCAGTTAAAGTTAGGACTGTTCGCCCATTTATTAATCCGTTGACTAGATAGACGCCAAAAATTTCGTTTTGAAAAGCATGTAAATCAAATGTTGCTTGTTAATACATACTTGTGGTATAATAATGGGCCTAAGTTAACTAACCTATTAATACATATGGTAGTAAACAGAGGAATGTGAAAGCAATAGTCTTTCATTGGGCTATCCCAATGCGTATTGATATAGTCTTGTGAGAATTATCCTAATCTTTGAAAATTAACTGCTGCCGTTTTTAATATTATGCTTCCATTTGGCAGCAATCATTATTTAATGTGTCATCACTGTCAAAGATGCAACTCTGTAATTTTTGCAGTTTATCAACACTGGTTTGTTGAGTACTCACAAAAAAATTTTTAAAGACAGACATGGACTTCGCGTAGAGTAATTTTGCGATATTAAATTAGTTTATAATACTTTCGGTTATTTTTTAGTAAAAAATTTATATTTCCATCATTCCTACTATATTTAAAATAACTTAAAGCAAGCATTATATATATCTTAGTGAAAATATAGTAAAAAAAATAGTAGTGTATATAAATAAAAATCAATGGGCATCATTTAAAAGCACAAGCACTAGGGGCTAAACTCAAACGCCAGTTCATCAACAATAAGAAAATTCTTGGCTTCTGTGTGTACGACTTTTTTTTTTTGTTCTGCGAATGTGTGTATATAATGTTTCTTGTCTAAAATCTTTATTAAAAAAATAAATAAATTAACTGTGCTACAGGCATGGACAAATTTCTCATTGCCTATTTCCATCCGCAAATTGATTTTCTTTGATTTATGACGTTTTTCCTTGTGCCAACAACAATTTGTGTACTATAGATGCGAATGGGTATATGTTTTTAGTTGGAACCAGGGACAACGAATGTATATTGCGATCGGTTACATTTTCCATTGGCCTCTTGTTCACCACCCTGACTTATTCCTGAAATCACATGGACATATGCGTTCATATGCATGTGTGTAAGTATATCCATTTTAATTGAGTTTTTCTTAATGGTCTCGGTTAAAATGATTATTTATGTCGACTGAAAAAACGTCGGTTGCTATTGAAAATGCAATACAAAAGGGGTGGGAGTACTAATAAAGCACCAACCAACTGATTAAATGCCAACCGTAATATTTGCTTGCAAAGTACTACATTTAATCTTCCAAGTCATGTCTTCAGTGCACACATTTAAAATCATGTGTGTTTGGATGGGCGTGTGTATGAGAGTTTTGGAAACATTTATAATTTTTAAATATTACAACGGGATCTGACTCACTAAATGTAAAAAATAAGAAATTAATTTGCAGTTTTTAAAATACTAATGCTATTTTATTATATTTTTTTACCACTGCCAATTGGAAAGTGGTAGAAACTAAAAATAAACACCAATCTGTACCTATAATTAAAGAAAAATTAAAAACAAAAGTTAAGCAACTGGTAACTAATGATTTGGCCTCCAGTTATTTATTAAATGCTTTTATTTATATTAGAATTTGATTTAAGCCCACTGCTACATTATTATTGAAACATTTTCGCTGACGTCGTCGTTTTAAACATCATCAACTAAAATATATTAAAAAAAAAATAATAAATAAAAGTGCCATTGCGTGGATGTTGGTGTTGACTTCTGGCTGCCGTATATGTTTATGTTTTTGATGTCTTTTCATTTCCATTTATTCTTTTTCCTTTGTGATTTTCATCGCTGTATGTGCTATTTATTGTAATAATGACTGTATGAATGTTAAACAGTGTTTAAATTTCTAATTGGCAAAAAGTGTTGACCATGAAAATGTTTGCCAAATTATTGAATAAATCGATAAATATATTCGACCACAAGTATAAATCGCAATTATTCTGAAAAAAAATTGAAAATTGAAATTAGAAAAGTGAATAGCTAAATAACGTGTATGCTAAGAAGATACGACGAATTTAACTACAAACTTTAAAATATCGTTCACAAGAACAAAAACTAAAAACATTTTCCAATCACGATTATTTCTTCAAAGTCAAAATGGATGGTCAGCGCGCTCGCGACATACTCACATTGTTGCAAGAGCGCGTCGTTTTCCTAACCGGCGGACGAGATCGTCGTGGTGGGCCGTTATTATGCTTTCCGGCTACGCCCAGGCGCGATAGATTGAAGCCAGATGACCTGAGGCGCCTATTAAGTTATCTAATAATGATACCAAAGTAAGTATCTCTAACTTTTATTTATTTATTTCATTTTGTAATATGTGTAGCATTTGGCCAATAAAAATATATATATATTACAACATTATAGTTAAACAGCAAGTCTTATAATTAAATCAGTGTAAGCTCGTTAATCCGAACGGTGTGTAATCCGTTTTATCCAGTAATCCGAATTGAAAGTATTAAGCATTGCATATATTATAGTCCGCATTGATTGCAGCTCGCTAAACCGAATTTGTACAGGCTTTAAACACATCAATAGGTTGGGCAAAGGAACGTGGAATAGAAACAAATCATATATTGATGCTCAAAGAATTGCGAAATAAAGCTTTAGAAGGATGTGCATTGAAACAGCAGCAAACATACATACTAACATTTAAAAAAAAATTTAATTTTTATTTTGTGACATATGAAATATTTTTTTGTTTTTTTTTTTACAAAATCGTTGTTTTTTCCTTTTTTGATTGAAATAAGCTTTTTTTTAAATTATATCAGGAGTTTATTTTATTTTTATTTATTATAACAGCCTATCCAATAATCTGAATATTTCGATAATCCGAATCGGGGCATGCAATCATTAATTCGGATTAACGAACTTACACTGTATATAAATTTAAATTAAATCAAGTAAATAATTCATCCCAGAAAGCAGACATATTCATACCATAACAAAATGGCCTTTAGCAAACAGTAATATAATTAAGAAATCATAGGCTAGTTTTAAGATGAAGGAAAATTAACCCAAATTATTAGTTATAGTAAACCGTTCGATGAGTTGAGAAAATAACTAAGTTTACGTTTAAAGCTGTTAGTTGACATTGAAAATCGTCGTAAATTAATAGGTAGATGGTACTTACAGAGATCAAATTATTTTTGGATACAGGAAATAGCAACATTTCTTTAGATTTAATAAAAAAAATTCTTTCATAGATTATAATTTTGGAAAAATCGAAGTTAATGTACAACAGAGAATATCTCTTTTTACATAAGATTTCCATTTCATTAGATTTTACTTTTAATAGTTGCGGTGATACTGTCTGTTTCGAAAGCCTGTTTAAATAAAAGCCTGATATGTCTTCTACTGTCTCATCAATTTAAAAGAAATCTGTGCACATTTCATAGGTCAGATCATGCCTGAAAAACCGAAATGTAAATTATTTGCTGTTCGTTGAATAGTTAGTGTGTTATTTTGCAACCCGAAGATCCGCGGTTCAACTCCCAATGCAGGCGAGAATTTTGTCAATTGTGTCTGCGCTAACGGCATACCTCCTCGGTATTTGAGCAATACAACTTTGGCTAATGCAGATGACAGCGGTATTTGTCATAGGCCGGCATGTACTATGATCGCGGCACTGAGGCAGAATATGATCCCAAAGGGGTCACTCGAACACGGTTCATTTCAATGCTCCAAACACCCAATGCTGCATGATTATACAGCGACGCATGCCCTATCATGGTGCTTCATCTGTAATTATGGACCTGTGTGAAGATGATTTTCGAAATTTAAACCCTAGACACAAACCAACTGCCTTAACAGAGCTCTGTTAACACGTTAACATGAAAAATCGAGATGTGCCTATTCCAAATGGATCTATACTTACATTTTTGGACCAAATGGATACAAATTAAAGGACCAAGCAATTAATCCAATCGTCGTCACAAAGTCGTGAGAGCCCTTGGCTGTCAATCCAAGATCTGGTGAGGTGTCTTGTCAGTTCAGCTTTAGCTGGGTCAATATGGTGCTGGTTTATCTGCACCGCTTGCAACCTCTTTTGGGGCTACCATGTTTAGGGTGTCTGAATCTCATCGTCCCTAATCCTAATTTAGAAGCTCTGTAATTTGCACGTTATTTATTTTTGTAGCAGTGTTGTAGCTCCTCTGTTGTGAAGGAGACGTATTAAATTTTTAAAGCTTTGTTTTATTAACCATTTTAGTAATTATTTTACTACGGTACAGAATAGGGCGTTCTAATGTGCCTGTGGATTGGATACAGCTGAAGTCGTACTGTTCAGTGACCAGTGACTATGCCTTCGCCACTGACACAAAAACACACAAATGCACATCCGAAAAAATGCGAGATGTTTTTAGGAGTATGAAACTGGTGTTGAACCCAGGAAAATTTTTCCTTTTCTAGCCAACGTGCAGACTACTTTCACCATTTATTGGTCTGCCGCAAACCTGAAGTTTCTGCAGTGAACTGACTAACTTCCTCTGTTTGGTCTGGAGAGCATTCTGGTTCGCCAGGGCTGCCAGTATGGTTTCCAGCGGTGTTAAGGCTGCTGGAATACACACCCTCACCACTGTTTTGAGAAGTAGTTTAGAGGCTTGTATAAATCCTCTTCTTCCCAGGTTGTGAATTCTCTGTCTTTGCAGAAGTCCTTTGCACGATAGCAAAAAACTCCTTTTACCTTCTAGGATGCCTCAGGCCGCAATGGCCTGACTTAAGTACTTGAAATCCCGTCTCAACATTGATACAGTTGCTCCTCCAGTTCTAACGGTCTTTGATTTCAACCCGGAAGTTTCTGTGAAGAACCTTTTTCGGTGTTGCCATGTCATCACTATGGAGAACTGGGGTATGTAGATAGTCCTGCAAGACCCTCAAACTTCGCCTGATGTCTCCACCCTTTAGCTTTGAAATTTCCTCCAATCTCAGGACACCGGAACGTACATCCTTTTCGATCATGATTGAAAGTGGCGCCATGCCCAAAAGCACAAACATTGCATCAGTCAGACAATTCATCATTGTCCCCGTGATGCCAACACAGATGGTTCGATGTAGTTTACTCAACTCATCCCTTGCCCTTTGTATGGCCTTAGCCCATCACACCAAAGAAGCATAGGTGAGTTTGACTATGGGTTTCACCACCGTTGTGAATGTCCAGAAGGTCATTCAAAGTCCTATTAAGGAGTCTCGGACAGACAAAGAAGAGGTGATAAACTCGTGGCGTTAATAGACTTAGTGGTATCTCCCAACTCAATGTTATGATCGTACCAGGTAATTCCTTCAGTAGAAGGACATCTTCTATTACCCCATAGAAAGTATTGTTAAAAGCTCCCAAAGTGTCAATGCACGCACATAAAGCCATTTCTTTGGACACGATATCCCCCTCAATGTCAGTAATAAGGATATTTATCGCAGTCACAGTAGATTTAACCCGCTGATAGGTAAATTGTAGCCGAAGCAGTGCGAAGTTCACCACTATGTTCTCACTTATGTATCGATCCAATATTTTTTCCATTGATTTCACGAAAAATGAACTGAGGCTTATTGGTCTGTATGATTTAGGCAACTCTTCGGGTGTTCCGCCCGCCTATGGAATAAATGCAACCCTCACCACAGCCCATTTTGCAGATTAATGTCCCAACAATAGACTACCTTTGTATAATGTGGATGCAGTAGGGACAATGTGATCAATACCCTGTTGTAAAAGACATGGAAATATCCCATCAGATCCAGGAAATTTGTATGGACTAAATGTCGATAGCCCATCCTACCCGTTTTTCATAAAATACATCCTTTGCCAGTCTTAGGACCGTCCTGTCAACAGAAATAGCCGATTCTATCAATGTTGACACCACTCTACACAAAACCAACCACCCTGGAAAATGAGTGTCCAGTGACAGTTTGCTAGTCTCACTCGAATTCTTGGTGTAGGTACCATCCGGCCTTCTCAGTGTACATATGACGTTGGAGTGGTCCTTTAGTAGAGCTGGCAGTCTCCCGTCCTCTTGGCCCTATTGAACAAAACTCTATCCTTACGTCGCAGGTCGCCAATTGTACTGTTCCTACAAAGAACATACCTCCGTGCGCTTTCACCTTCTGTGGGCAGCTCTCATTGTATGCAGAAGCCATGTTCCCACGAAGCGTGTTTGTCTCATATTCAATTTCCGCCTTAAGCAAAGTACTCTTCCTGGAGTAGTTAACACTCTGCTCTGTGGTCTAAGGCTGCCTTGGCGTGGTGGAGTTTTATTTGAAGACATCCAGTTTGTCCTCTCTGTTTACCGAGAGCATTTGTTGACCTGATTCCGATATTAATAAATTATAAGAAATATGGTTCTTATACAAAGTTGCTTTACGAGTAGTAAGTTCTTCCTAGTACATACCCCTCAGATAACTCGGCTCTTATTAACATTATTTTATATTACCACGTCCTAGCGATGGACCATATTACCCACATTTGCATTACAACGGACTAACCCATAAACTAGTTCATGTAACCACTATATGGACCGATTCAGCGAGTAATTTTAAATCGACAGAGTAATCGTAAATACGAAGAAAAGCACGAACATTTGTCGTATAACTATAAGTTTATGTTTTCAATGAACCAATTCAAACGAGAACACTTTTTAAGCCGCACAATTTTTGTTCTTTCCAAAACACACGAAACTAATACCTGGCTTAAAGTGTATACGTATACATAGCTTTGTGTGTGTTAGTATTTTATTTATTAATTTGACGTTTGTTTTTTGTTATACACATTTCGGAACATACTTGGCGGAAGTATGACCTGATTAAATGATACGGAATTGGGACTTATTTTAGTAGGAATTTCAAGCGCCTGTAATTTAGAAGCTGCAGCATTACTTCCAGAAGATGAGGAAGAAAAGCAAAGCAGATCTTGTTGAGTCAAGTCATTAGTTATTAGTTTTAAAGTTTGTTGCCGCGACCAACCTCTTTCTTCTTTCATGTTCATGTTTGCATGACGATGTTCAACTAAATACTGAATACGCTCTGTAAAAAAAAGAAACAGAACTTGTGTTTCCGTATGTATATATGTATTAGTTTTGTGCTGCTAATATGGGGTTGTAACTGGTTGAAAAATTATGCCAACCAAAAACCATTCATTTCACCGAATGTGCCTAGAAAGTGACATTTTATGCCGATAGAATTGTTCTCGTGTGAATTGGCTAAACGACATGGTCCATGTCTGCATTACATATGGCTGCATATTAAAAGCTGATTTTCTTAAGAGCTTTCGGATTTGATTAAAAAAAAACAAAATTAAGAGAAATGTGTGAAATCTTCATTTGAGTCAGTAGAACGCCCTATATAATTCAAACGTTTTAAGATGATTTCATGTAAAAGTTGACCGCGGCTACACTTCAAATAGTTCATATGCTGTGTTAAATTTTGGCATACTCTATCGAACATATTCGCCGGTATCTCACGAATAAATTCTTCAATATTGGCTTCCAATAAGGCCATTGATTCGCCTGTTGTGTGGCATGTGGCACCGTATTTCTGAAACCACACATCAGCCAAGTCCAGCTCTTCCATTTTGGGCAAAAAAAATTTGTAATCATCGCCCGGTAGCGCTCGTCATTCACAGTAACGTTTCTGCCATTGTCGTCTTTGACAAAGATGGCACCGGCCCATAATCAGCACTAAACAGTGGATTTTTCGGGATGCATTCGCAGTGCTTGCAATGCTTCTGGCTGCCATTCATACCAAATACGGCAATTTTGCTTGTTCAAATATCCATTCAACCAGAAATGAACACAATTTTCTGATAAAAAAGTGGATCACCAAATGTAAGCCGATGTGGTTGGTTGTGTGGCTTCATTTCTTGCACCAGCTGTATTTTAAAATGTTTTACACTCAAATCTTTCCGCTGCGAATCGATAACAACACTGGGAGATGCAGCTGCGATATTTAACTCTGTCCGGACTCTACGCATGCGTGTTGGTGGTTTATTTGTTTTTTATCTGGGTCCATCACTCAGGAGATGACTCCTACAGATGCAAAGCATTGTGCTGGAACTATAGGAAAGGGATAGTAGGAGAAACGACAGGAGGTAAAGCTTAATTAATTATTTTACAGTTCTGCTTTTGCACGTTCTTTGTTTTATACTCGTAGCAGTGCTGAAGCTTCGGTTTAGTAGCCATTTTTGTTGTTATTTTACTTCGCCGGTGCTACACAATACCGACGAAGGAGGGCGTTCTGATGTGATTGTGGATTGCTATCAGCTGAAGCCGGTTATTGTTCAGTGACCAGTGACTTTGCCTTCGCCACTGAAACCTTCCGACAACAATTGACACACAAAGACGCACTAATGCACATCAGAAAAGTGCGAGATGTTTTTTTTTTCTTTTTTATAATTTTAGTCTGGAACTGGGGTTGAACCCAGGTCTGTTTTAGTTTTGTAGTCAACGTGCGGACTACTTGAGCCATCGCCACCCTCATTTACTTCCATATTTTATTCTTTGGAAATTTGTCTGGAGTGATTTTCGCAAATGCGCCCAAAATAAAATAATAAAAATTCTGTGAAAAAATTAATGCAATTGGCAAAATATTAAAAATATTTAGTAATTCGTAAAATGTTAAATTATTAATTAATTAATTAATAAATGGAAGAAGTGCACGATGCACTTGCTTAACCGAGCATGAATTTTGATAATAAAATTCAATAATCAGCAAGCGTTGTTCGTTTGTAAGTCGATTCATAGTGAAATTATAGCCCATACTGAACATGTTTAACAGTAACATGTTACACGAAAACAGCTGAGCTGCCAAAAACATAGTTGCTAAAAAAATCACCCTTTATGGTTGGCGATGGCACGATGGATGGTAGTCTGCACGTTGACTAGAAAACCAAAAACAGACCTGGGTTCAGCCCAAAGAACGTGCAAAAGCAGAGCTGTAAAATTAATTAAGTTTCACCTCCTGTCGTTTCTCCTACTATCCCTTTCCTATAGTTCCAGCACAATGCTTCGCATGTGTAGGAGTCATCTCCTGAGTGCTGGTCCCAGATAAAAAAAAAAATATGACCATGGTTGAAAACCAGCACATTTCAGTTACAGTGACGCACGTAGTCCAATATTACCTGCAGGGTAACATATGTATTCCCCATTTAAAATCTAGTTTTAGATATGAAAATTTAGAACGAATCACACACAAATTTGCAGTGCAATGTAATGTTATAACAAGAATATGGGGAGTTGAACCGCCCTAATATACACATACGCAAATGTTTATATACATACATACATATGTATATATATGCTTATTCATCGACACTATTTTAATTGCATCCCATTATTATGCGCAAACAACTCCAACAGCAAGTTGCAGGCAAATATTGCACTTTGTACTGTTGCATTAAAATGAAAAGTACTTTATGAAATGCAATTTTCCTATCGTAAATATAAAAGGGATTTTGAAAAAAATTAATGACTTTAAAGAACTCTGCGGATAATTGTGTGCTAACATTTTTTATTTACATACATATTTTTATTTTGAAATTCAGTTTAAAAAGCAGAATTTTTTCTCATTGAATTGCAGATAATTTAGCAATTCTACTTGATTTAATTATTAAATAACTAATTCAATTAATGTATTTTAAACGCACGCTGTTCGCTGGGAAATAATGTTGTTGATAATAAAAAAGGAATAAGTGCGTTGAAATTTTTTATTGCAATGGCGACTAATTTGGCATATTTGCGACCAAACGCGAAAACAAAAGTTTTACTTTGTTTAATTAACATAAATAATAATATACGAGTATATCTGTCTGTCTGTCTGTCTGTCTGTCTATACATACTCATATAAAATGAACCTTACTCGTTCATAAAGAAAAAAGAAACATTTTGTTTTCCTATATGGATTGGTTTACTTTTTAAAAAGAATTTATAAACATTGCGTGACTCTTTTATATTCTTTTCCATTATTGTATGTGTATGTGTATCAACGTTTGGATGAGTGCATGCTTGTTAATAATGTTAAACATTAAAATGTATTAAATATTTTAAATACTTTTGTAAAATATTGTTATTGTTTCAATTAAGCAACAGATGAAAAACAAACAAAAAAATTTACAAAATATATTTGGCATAGAGTCTCTCGAAAATGTTGTTTCTTTTTACACAAAAAAATGCCCAATTCACGCTTCTATTGTATGTAGAACTTGGAGCTTCAATAAATCAATGCATTTTGTTGTTGTTATACTAGAGCTACAAGATGTAAAAGGTCTTTACTACGAACCGTGAATTAGGTTAATATAATTTAAGTAGGTGGCGGACTCTCCCCGAAGCAGAACGCTCCACTTAGGCCATAGCTTAGGCCCATTGTGATACCATAAGTAGAAAAACCCAGGGTCTAGGCGGGAATCGAACCAGAAACTCCGGATTGATATGACTAATGATCAGGCCGGTGTTACACAATACCGACGAAGGAGGGCGTTCTGATGTGATTGTGGATTGCTATCAGCTGAAGCCGGTATTGTTCAGTGACCAGTGACTATGCCTTCGCCACTGAAACCTTCCGACAATAACTAACACACAAAGACACACTAATGCACATCAGAAAAATGCGAGGTGTTTCTTTTTTTTATAATTTTTTTTAGTCTGAAACTGGGGTTGAACCCAGGTCTGTTTTGGTTTTGTAGTCAACGTGCAGACTACTTCAGCCATCGCCACCCTCGATATCTGAAATATAACTATTATTTCATTTATTCAACGTTAGTCAAAATTAATTACGATTATTATGTAGTATATTCTAGTTTGTTATGTAGTTTAGCTGGGCTATATGCATATTTCATTTGGTGCTAATGCCAAAATCTTCAGTAGGCCTTTAACGAAATTCTTGAAAGAAGCTAAGAAATTTCACATGTTTATACAAGAACTCCTAAAAGATATTTGAGAATTGCGAAATATCCAAACAAAACAAACCAAATAGCTTCTTTACAAATTTTCTTTATACAACAAACATTTTATTATTCGATTTAAATCTATTTATATTCAGCAATTTTAAATGAATAGGGCAAAATTAGGCATATATCGCGATGCAGATTAGTGTATTGAAATTTAAGTTTTAATTCAAGCTTCTTTTCTATTGCAAAAATGAGATGACAAAATAATCATCAATCAATCATCTCCTTTCTCGTTCATTTTCCAGTGACTCGGCGAAAAATTTGGGTTTCACTGTCATTATTGATATGCGGGGTAATGGCAATTGCTCGACAAATGTCAAGGCCATACTGAAAGTGTTGCAAGAGCATTTTAGTGCCAATATACACAACGTTGTCATTATAAAACCGGATAACTTTTGGCAAAAACAACGTGCTTCGATATCCTCGCACAAATACAAATTTGAAACGTCAACAATATCGATTGAAGCTTTAAATAAAATTGCTGAACCCAGTCAGTTGACTGGAGACTTTGATGGCAATCAAATGTATGACCACCAACAGTGGACCGATTCTCGTTTGGCTATTGAGGATTTCTTCTGGCAGGCCAGTGACTTAGCCGATCGTATCGATGATTTGCAGGAGGATTTACAACGCAATGATTTCGCCGAAGATGTTAATGGGGCACGTCACGCTTTGGATCATCACAATGAAATGAAAAAGAAAATCCTTAAGCTGCCTATTGAAGATTTAGATGTGCAGGGAAAAAAGTTGTTGACAAAAATTAATATCAGCTCGGGTTGCAGTGCTGGAGCGGTAAGTTGAAAAAGTGTAAATTTTTAAAAATAAATTTAATTATTTTGTATTTTTCTCTCTTTTGTTTAATTTTAGGGTGCCAGTGGTGGTGATTGTGGCAGCAGTGACTCTGGCACCTCGTCCCAATCCCGCATGCCCACTAATAATCCGGATATGTCTGCAGCTATAAGCAAGGCTTTGCGCCAAATCGATCTTATACACTCGGGTCAACAGCGTTTACTTACCTTATGGCAGCATAAGAAAGTGAAATTGGATCAATGTTTTCAGTGGCGCTTGTTTGAGCAGGATTGTGAAAAAATGTTTGACTGGATACTCCACAATCGGGATGTGTTTCAAATGTCTTATGTGGAAATTGGTCATAACTATTCGGTGGCAAAATCTTTGCAAGATGAACACCAAAAATTCGCAGTGGCCTCTATGAATGTTTCCGTAAATATAGACCGGATTTTAGCAGTCGCCTCTAGACTAATTGAGAGTCAGCATTACGCTGCTCAAAACATAAAAACCTTGGCAACTCGTTTAGATCGCACATGGAAAGATTTTGCAGCTGGCTTGGATGAGAGGACAGCGGTGCTGCAATTGAGTGTGCTTTTTCACCACAAGGCTGAGCAATACTGTAATAGTGTGGCGTCCTGGGCAGCAGCTTGCCAGGCTTCACAACCTTTGCCTTCAGATATTCAAAGTTTGGAAACGGCAATTCGTACTCATCAGTCCTTATATGAGGCCATGTGTCAAGCTTATACGGAAGTGCATTCTACCAGCAAAAAATTACTTTATCAACTGGATCATTTGGTGCAGGTGTGCAATCAGCCACCGCCGCCTGGTGTACCCGATCATCGCAAAAATAGTACTTACAATAAATATGGGCGGCAAAATCCTGCCGCCGATTATAGCGAAGGTGCTTCTCATGTTCTGGCTGTTATACATCAAATTCTAGGTCACCATCGTTCTTTGGAGTCGAAATGGCACCAGGAAAAAATTCGTCTGCATCAAACTCTGGCTTTAAGACTGTTTCAAGAGGATGTCAAGCAGGTGCTTGACTGGCTGAAAAATCATGGTGAAGTTTTTGTGCGCAAAAATACTGGAATCGGTCGAAATTTACAAAAGGCTCGTGTGTATCAAAAGTCACACGAACATTTTGAAAACGTTGCTCAAAACACATACAGCAATGCCGAAAAATTGTTGGCGGCAGCAGATGAATTAGCGCGCAGTGGTGAGGCCGATCCCAATGAAATATATTCTGTGGCCCATGAATTGGAAATCCAGGTGGCTAGTTTTGCTGAACGCGTTGAGCAGAGGAGAAGACGCCTGGATATGGCTGTAATTTTTTACACTCACGAAAAGGAGGTAACAGCCTGGATAGATCAGCTACGAGCAGATGTTTCTACAGACGAAACAATGTTGTCGCAAGAAAATTTAGAAGGCATTGAGAGACTGCTGCAGCAATACCGCGACCAACAGGATAACACGGTGAAAGGTTGCATGCAAACTATTGCCCAGGGTGAGGCTCTTTTGCAAGAAATGCGTTCGCTTGAGTATTCGGACAATACAGGTTCTCTTTCTGCTTTGGAAGCTGCACTAGAAAAGCTTTCCAAGCAGAAAATTGAGCTGGAAGAATTATGGTCCGCACGTAAATTCCGTGCGGATTTAATACTACGCCTACGGTACTTTGAAAGGGATGCCATGGAACTATCTTCGCAGCTAGAAATATGGTCTGAAGAACTACAACATGCAGATCTCTCGCGCGACTACCAAAAGGCTGAACAACTTATACGCATGCACAACGAATCTGTTAGTGATATACAAAATGCTACCTACGAGGTGCTGGAACAAGGACAAGAGCTGCTACAAATGTTTGAATCAGCTGGCTTTATTTCTATGGCTGATGCAACGCATACAGCTCAGGCACGCATAGAATACTTGCTGAACTTTTTGCGTGAACGCGAAATTGATTTGGAGGAATTGTCAGAAGCCAAGCGCGCTAAACTAGAACAAGCCGTACAGTTGTGCCAATTCCATAATGATGCCAACCAAGTCATATCGTGGATTCGTAATGGCGAGGCCATGTTAGTGGCAAGTTTTGTTACACCTAATAGTCTTCAGGAAGCAGAGCAATTGCGCAAGGAACATGAACAGTTTCAGGTGGCAATTGAGAAAACCCACACCTCTGCCGTCCAGGTAAAATATCGTGCTGATGCCCTAATCAATGCCAATCATTACGATCCCCAATCTATACGAGAGATTTCAGACGATGTCACCAAAAAGTGGCAGCAGTTAGTGACTTATGCCGAGGAGCGCCACAAATTAGTCACCGCGTCTATAAACTTTTACAAAACAGCGGAACAAGTGTGTTCCGTGCTGGATAGTTTGGAGAGAGAATATCGTAGAGAAGATGATTGGTGTGGCGGTGGTGGCTCCAGTGATAAAGCCCAAACTATTGTGCAACTCATTTCCAAGCATCAAGAGCAAAAAGAAGCCTTCCTTAAGGCCTGCACTCTGGCCAGAAGGACAGCCGAAACCTTCCTAAAGTATGCCAATCGTTCTCAACAATACTACGAATATCAATCTCAAGGCAACTGCGAAAATCGTGTCAAAACTATTTTAGACAAATTGTTAACTCAGGAAAATCAAGTGCTGGAATTTTGGACGCAGCGTAAAAAGTCTCTCGACCAGTGTCAACAGTTTGTACTGTTTGAAAGAAGTGCCAAACAGGCCATCGAATGGATACACAATACAGGCGAAGCCTATTTGTCGTCGCGCACTAATCTAGTAGGAAAAACTCGCGAAGAAACCGAAGGTTTGCTCAAAGAGCACAACGAGTTCAGGGGAACAGCAAAGGAGACAAGAGAGCGTGTCAAGTTATTGATACAATTAGCCGATAGTTTGGTAGAAAAGGGTCATGCTCATGCCAGTTCAATAAAGCAATGGGTGGCTTCTGTCGATCAAAGGTAAATGATTTCAAATATTCTCCAAATGCAAATTATTACATTTCTATTTTAGGTACAAAGACTTTAGCAATCGCATGGATTCATATAGAGAACAGTTAGAAAAATCTTTAGGCATGTCTATGGTAGCGGAATCGGATGCCAACTCATCCATCAGTTCCATTACTGGTAAAAAAAATTGCAAATTATTAGTCAAACAGAGAAAAATAACACAATTTTTTTTTTTTTTTTTTTTTAGCAGGTTCATCTACATCCACTGATCGACATTCGGATCCAACGCTGGAAGCTAAATTAACAACCTCTACTACAGTTGCAGCTAAAGAAATAAACGAAGAGAAACGCAAATCAGCACGTAGAAAAGAGTTCATCATGGCCGAATTGATGCAAACGGAAAGAGCGTATGTCAAAGACTTGGAAACCTGCATTAAATGTTTTCTCGAAGAATTCCGCTCGGGGCAAGGAGTTCCTGCAGCTGTTTTGGGAAAAGATTATATTATTTTTGGCAACATTCGGGAAATCTACAATTTCCATCACAAAATATTCCTCCGTGAACTGGAAAAATATGAAACTATGCCCGAGGATGTCGGCCATTGTTTTGTAACTTGGGCCTGTAAATTCGACATGTATGTGCACTATTGTAAAAACAAACCCACATCGAATAATTTACTTGTCCAACACGCTGGCACCTTCTTCGATGAATTGCAACACAAACACAAAGTAGAACACCCCCTCCCAGCTTATCTAATCAAACCAGTTCAACGTATTACCAAATATCAGCTGCTACTCAAAGACTTGCTGTCGTGCTGTGAAGAAAGTCATGGTGAAATCAAGGAGGGCCTTGAAGTTATGCTAAACGTCCCGAAGAAAGCAAACGATGCCATGCATTTATCTCTACTAGAAAACTGTGATGTCTCAATTGATAGTCTGGGGGAAGTTGTCTTGCAAGACGCCTTCCAAGCATGGGATACTAAACAATTAATACGGAAAGGCCGAGAACGCCGCGTATTCTTATTTGATATGTATTTGTTATTTGCAAAAGAGGTTAAAGATTCAAATGGTTCCGTTAAATATCAATTCAAAAGCAAACTCATGACAACTGGTAAATATGATGAGCATACTCATTTAATTACTAGTTACAATATAATTTCATTTAACTTCTTTTATGAATAATGCAGATCTTGGCATTACGGAGCATATGGAAGGTGATGAGACTAAGTTTGCTGTTTGGACTGGACGTTCGCCCATGCTATCCGACAGCCGCATTGTACTTAAGGCCAACAGTTTAGAAACGAAACAAGTAAGTTATAAATAGATATGCAATATGATTTTTTATTTTACATTTATTTAATTGTTTGAATTTCTGCAGATATGGACTAAGAAACTTCGTGAAGTTATGCAAGAAACATGCTTCTCGGGCACATCTCTTACTCTACCGAAATCTCCAGCGAAAAATTCAGGCTCATCTCAACGTTCGTCGCGGGATCTTGATGATCCCTTGACAGAGAATGACCCCGACAGATGTTCACTGGCCAGTTTTGGTTCTGGCAATACAACTGATAGTGACAATAAGGTATTTATTACAATTTTATTCCTAGCTAAAGAACGATGAAAAGTGACAAGATTATCGAACATACAGTGCACAAAATTGTACTATAAGTTTAAAAACAATTTTTATGCAAACTATTAAAAAAATATGACTTCCGGTTGAACTTCCGGGCATTCATGAAACTTCTCGCTAAAGCAAATGCGTATCGATTTTTTTCGTAAATTTTCGACATCGATATATCGAACCATTCTACAGATTTTAGTGCAATTTTTAGGCATCCGATACATTTTTTTAAGTCTATAAAAATAAGTGAATATCTGAAATCGATTTGATGAAGACTTTTGGAGTTATTAAAAAAAGGAAGACTTTCGACAATTTTCCTTAACAATATCTCTCGAACGAATCTATGTTTCTTTTTGATTTAAAGTAGTTAATTTTGTTTAAAATTTAATGACATAAAATTTATTTTATATTAATTTTATTTTCGAAAAATTTCGAAACCGCATCGGTTCATTATCTGGCGATATGTAAGTGATATCGAATGCGGCAAATTTGGATGCGATCAGTTAACCAGTTCTTACATACACACATATAGACATACGTAAATGCTTTCGGACATTATTTAGCAATAGTCAGAATCGACTCCCAGGACCAAAAAAATCGTATTATGATCAAAACTAGATTTTAGAAAATTGGTGTCAAATCAGTAACTTCGTAGCTTTGTAATTCGAAAAGAAACAAATGATCGTTTGAGTAAGTAAGTAAGAAAGAGAGGCATACGAAAGAAAAGACAAATTGAGACAAGTATTCTATTTACAATATTTGGCTTCAAAATATTCCACATATGCAAAAAATGAGGGTGGATTTGGCACGATGGATGGTAGTCTGCACGTTGACTACACAACCAAAAAAACAGACCTGGGTTCAACCCCAGTTTCAGACAAAAATTTTAAAATAAAAGAAAACTTCTCGCATTTTTCTGATGTGCATTAGTGTGTCTGTGTGTGTCAGTTGTTGTCAGAAGGTTCAATACCGGCTTCAGCTGATAGCAATCCACAATCACATCAGAACGCCCTCCTTTGTCGGTATTGTGTACCACCGGCGAAGTAAAATAATAACAAAAATGGCTATTAAACCGAAGCTTCAGTACTGCTAGGAGTATAAAAACAAAAAGAACGTGCGAAAGCAGAGCTGCAAAATAATTAATTAAGCGCCACCTCCTGCCGTTTCTCCTACTATCCCTTTCCTATAGTTCCCAGCACAATGCTTCGCATGTGTAAGAGTCATCTCCTGAGTGCTGGTCCTAGATAAAAAAAAAAAAAAAAAAAAAGAATCAAACATCAGTTTTTCTTAGGAATATACAAGAAAGCCCTTAAGAAGATAGAAAATGCTCCCGCATAACATTCATCATACGCAAGGAATTTTATTCACTTATCCAGATAAAGAATCATGTGCCTTCTCAATACTCAGACTGTGTTCACATGATTCGTGTTTTACTAACATGATTGCTACTTTATAGACGAGAGTAACGAGGGGAAGGGTAACGAGTACTCATGTACTGCACTGTCAGCACGTTTTGCTGTCTCATTCTTAATTTGTTGTGAACACCAAAGAGAGTTCAAAGAAGAAAAAGTAAGTAAGAATCGTGTGTACTCAGACTTGTAGATAAAGCAGTTTGCTATTCTAGATGTATCGTTTCTTAAAACAGAGTAGTTAAACTTGTAACAATATATTTAAAGAATCTCGGATTCCACTCTAATCTACTATGCTGCAACAGTATGAATTATTATGACCACATTTGACAAGATATATAAATTTCAAAACTCTTACAAAAAACCACAAATTAAGTTTCTAAAAAAATAATGATACCGACTTTAAGTATTTCTATGCTAAATTGACACTGTTTGTTTTTCCGTTTCGAATTGTAACGTGTTCAGTTAGTTAGGGTCCAAGGTTTATACAAGGTTGTCGCAAGGCGAATTCTTTAATTCGCTTTTCGTTCAAACGTCGAATTTTTTGTATACATGTGTTTTGTTAAATATAACATAACCTAAAAAGAACGTGTTAAATTAGTGTAATATGAGTTTAAATGAAATTAATTATTACAAATAGTAATATATTTTGCATTCTTATTATTATAGTATTATAATTTTTCTAGTTTTTTGACCTTTTTTATATTAATAACACTAATTATTTTAAGCCTAAGGTCTTTTTATATATTTTATATTTATTTCAATATTTCGCTACTCCTTTGTGTAGCTTCTTCAGGAAAATTGGTTTTTGTTTATAATAAAAAATTTTTTTTAAAAATTCACAATATAGGAAAAGTTCTTGTCAATGAAAATTTAAAATAAAAAAATATTAACAGCCATATTCATAAAAATATTAAAAGTCATATTCATAAAAATATATTCTGGATTTGAAATAGGTATAAATATTCGATTTTGTATTGAAATTTTTGTTTTTGAACCAAATCCAAAATACATTTTTACGAATATGTTACATATAATAAAATATTCAAAACAATAATTACAATAATAATAATGATAATAATAATAATAATAATAAAAATCTTTCGTCTATATCTTTTTTAATAATAACCTATATGTTTATAGTTCTAAAAATTTTTGTTCTGTCTCTAAATGTAATTCTATGTATAAAAATAAAAACTACAAATACAATTATAATATATTTAATCTCTTTTAACTAAATGTCTATAATTTTGAGCAACATTTGCTGTATCTGCCTTAAAATTAATTCTGTTGGTAATTGGCGTATTAATTATATGTAACATTTCTAACATATATCTACGTTTATAATTATTTTCCGTGTCTAATACTGATACATTCTCAAAGTTTGGATAGTGATTCAATCTAGAACAGTGCGAAGATAATGCTGTTTTTTGAGAATTTATATCCCTATATTTTTGATCAGACCTATGTCCTGCAATCCTAGTCTTTAATTTATTTTTAGTTGTACCTATATATATCTTATTACAATCTTCATTGTCATTCCCACCACAAGGTATCTTATAAATTAAATTAGACATATCCAATTTCTGTATTCTATCTTTAGTCTTACTAAACAATCTGTTTAATTAAACACTGTTCTAGATTGAATCACTATCCAAACTTTGAGAATGTATCAGTATTAGACACAGAAAATAATTATAAACGTAGATATATGTTAGAAATGTTACATATAATTAATACGCCAATTACCAACAGAATTAATTTTAAGGCAGATACAGCAAATGTTGCTCAAAATTATAGACATTTAGTTAATAAGAGATTAAATATATTATAATTGTATTTGTAGTTTTTATTTTTATACATAGAATTACATTTAGAGACAGAACAAAAATTTTTAGAACTATAAACATATAGGTTATTATTAAAAAAGATATAGACGAAAGATTTTTATTATTATTATTATTATTATTATCATTATTATTATTGTAATTATTGTTTTGAATATTTTATTATATGTAACATATCCGTAAAAATGTATTTTGGATTTGGTTCAAAAACAAAAATTTCAATACAAAATCGAATATTTATACCTATTTCAAATCCAGAATATATTTTTATGAATATGACTTTTAATATTTTTATGAATATGGCTGTTAATATTTTTTTATTTTAAATTTTCATTGACAAGAACTTTTCCTATATTGTGAATTTTTAAAAAAAATTTTTTAATATAAACAAAAACCAATTTTCCTGAAGAAGCTACACAAAGGAGTAGCGAAATATTGAAATAAATATAAAATATATAAAAAGACCTTAGGCTTAAAATAATTAGTGTTATTATTATAGTATTATATGTATATATATGATTCTAATTGTGCTTTTTTCCCTTAAAAATTATATGTGAAATTATGTATTATTAAAAGCAGAATTAGAATCATATATATAAAGAGATATTCCCAAAATAAATTCAGTTAATATAAAATACTACATGTGCATGGTATAAGATTTTGATATTCTTTTGTTTCGTTTTTTAATTTTTCTTTTGATTCAAAATACATTAGTTATGCTGGGTGTTTGCTTCTTCCTTTTGTTGTACTTCTGTTGAAAGTAAAACTCTTTTTTTTGGAAAAAGCTTCTTGCTTTATTGACGATATAATAATGAGTGTTTTAATACATAGTAAGTATATATAGAAAAAAAAGGAAAAGTGTGTATAACAAAACCCAATTCGCCCTTTTTGGCGAATTGTAAATACATAAGATCATATGGAACAATAAGGGCCATTCACAGCCAATGTTGAACAATAGGGATATTCATAGAAAAATTAATTCGATTGAAATATAAAAATTTATAAACGATCAACTGTTGAACTTGATTCAACATATTCCCGCGCAATTTAGTGGCAGTTGCACACACTCCGTTTTCCAGAAATAACGTATCCGAAAACCGTAAACTTGGTTTCCGGAGAGTTCATTAACTTCTTCCTTTAAGCGGCACGAAGCGATTTGAAGGCGTGTTAGCGTTTTTAAAGATCTGAGATGCTCACTTAGTGGATTCATATTTCTTCCTTGGGTGTATGATGGCAACAATTCCAACAATAGTTCCATCTCTTGAGGTAAGATCTTCAAAATCTTAACGTTGACTGAGGGCATGATTTTAAGGTGAGGGTTACGAGGTGGCATGGTGAAAGCTGTGGGGAATAAAAGAAAATAACAAACATATATACTGTATTATTAGTAACTTTGGGTTGCGACTTGATTTTGAAGTGATTATTTCTTTAATTTGCATGGTTCTGGGTTAAACTCGGGTGGATTATTTGAACGGGTATCTTCTGTTGTGGCAAAAGTAGTTGGCAAGAGACATAATTTGACAATTGAGCGTGTTATAATTCCGTTTTGCGTTTTGATTTCTGCTACACGCACCTTGTTGTCGCTCCCGTAGATTACTTTTAGTATTCGTCCCAGTCGCACTCGGTAGGGGGTAACAAATCGTCTTTAACTATTACAAAATCATTTGGCTTGTTGTTTTGCTGTTCTGTTTTCCATTTGTGGCGTCGTTGGAGCTCAGTAATATATTCGTTTTTCCAACGGCGGGCAAAGATGTGTTGTATGGCCTTTAAACGATCCCATCTTTTGGTAAGACTTAAATTTTCTACGGGGGGGTTTTCAGGAGATTCAGGCAGGGCAATTAGTGGAGCTCCCTTCAAAAAATGTCCAGGAGTTAAAGGTTAAAGTTCCATTGGGTTTTCAGTCAATGGAGACATTGGACGGGAATTTAATACCGCTTCTATTCGGATTAACGTAGTAGCAAATTCTTCAAAGGAAAAGTTGAGATTACCTGCCACCTTTTTAAAATGCGATGTCATGCTTTTCACGGCAGCTTCCGACAAGCCACCCATGTGAGGGGCGTACGGTGGATTAAACGACCACTTGAATCCATGAGTGTTATATTTATCTATTAAGGCCTTTTCAGTAATTTTTAAGAACTCGTTGTAGGATTTAAGTAGTACCATGCTGGCTCCCAGGAAGTTCCGACCATTGTCAGAAAACATTGTTTTTGGTAAACCGCGACGGCCAATGAATCTATCGAAACAGGCTAGGAACGCTTCAGAAGAGAGCTCGGAACAAGCTTCCAAATGAACTGCTCTCGTAGAGAAGCATACAAAAATAGCTGCGTAACCCTTTATTGTCTTGGCGTTTCGGAGACTAGAAGTTTTAATGTTGAATGGGCCAGCGAAGTCGATGCCTGTATAGGTGAACGGTAATAAAAATTTTACTCTTTCTGGGGGGAGTGATGACATTATCTGTTGCTGAACTCGATGCTTGTAGACAGTGCACGTTTTGCAATTCCGTATGCATTGTCGAATTATATTTCTTAGTCGAGGTATATAAAAGCCATGCCTAACAGCTCGTAGCATTACGTGATGTTCAGCATGCAATAAAATTTTGTGTGTATATTCGACTAATAGTTTGGCCAAATAGGATTTTTGTGGAATGATTATAGGATGTTGTTCATCGAAACTTAGTTCCGAATTGTTCAGTCTACCTCCTACGCGTAAAAGACCATCCTTATCGAGAAATGGGCACAACGTTAACAGTGTGCTTTTATTGCGAATTGTCCGTTTCTCCTTTAAACACTCGTGTTCTTGGGGAAAATGATTTTGCTGGGCAAGAAGGATGAGTCGATTTTTTGTGAACTGAATTTCATCTGCCGAAATTGGCGAAAGGCAATTAGCGCAATATTTATTGGCAAATACAAATTTTATACGGTCATTTGGTGGCATCGTTTTGAAAGATTTACAAAGTCTTAGTGGGTGATTTTAGTTACATTTTTTGCAACTGAAACGTTGGTCACCTTGAACGTGAAATGCTTGAGGTCTTGCCGACTGGCCTTCCCTCGGAACGGGTTTTTTCCTATCTATCATCGTTTCAAGAATTTCAACTCTCTCTGAAAGAAATTCATTCAATTGAGACCATGTAGGCAACTCGCGGTGATTTTTCAAAGTAATTTCCCATTCTTTAATAGTTTCATCCGAAAGTTTGGAAACTACGACATGAATTAAAAACGGGTCATTATCGTGTAGTTCTATATGATGGTTCTTCAAAATTGCCAAACAGTCATTTACCGAATTTTGTATGTATCTGAGGGACTTCATGTTTTCATTTGAAACTGGAGAGATAGCATGAATTTTTTTGATTTGGTCCTGCACAAGGAGTCTTTTGTTTTCAAATCGAATTTTCAATTTCTCCCAAGCTAATTCGAAATTATCATCTACCAAGTCAAAATCTTTTATGACTTGGTAGGCCTTCCCCCTCACTTTGCTGCGCAAATAATATAGTTTTTGAGCTGGAGCTACTGATTGATCTTTACCAATGACTGCCTGAAACATGTCCCTAAAGGCAGGCCACTTTGAATAACCTCCTTCAAAAGTTTGAATCTCGCACGATGGCAATTTGAGTGACGACCGAATGTTAACATTCTGAGTTTGCTCTGTTGTGCTTAATTGTATTTTATAAAGTATTTTTGTCCTTAGGGACTGATATAACTCGCTTGCTTCCTCATATTTCACTGACAAATTGTCTTTAGCAACCTCCTTGGGAGCATCTTCTTCTATCATGTAATCTTCATAAGATTCGTTTAATTTGGCCCATCTTCTTTCTAACTCTTGATTTTTTACTTCGAGAAACGTATAGGTGTGCTCCTGGGCACTAATTTTTTCGAAGTTCGTGCAAAAAGAACTAATTTGTGAAAGGTCAAATTTGCATCTTCTTTTTGCTGTTGACATTTTGTTTAATTTATTGAAGAAATTGAAAAATATTAAATAACCGTTAACAAAACTGTTTAGTGAAAGTAATAATTTTTTTTTTTTTTAATTCCCTTTTCAGCCGGTTTATTATTTTATGAAGAACTAATTTGGTATTGATGCGAAAATATTTCGTAACTGCTTCCCTGTTAAAATCTTCAGTTCAAAGGGATTTCCGATCTCGCAGATTGGTACCACTGTTTAATTATCTCTTTTTATTACTTCATTTACCATATTCACAAATTGTGATAAAACTAATATTTGTAGATTGAAATGTTTATATTACAAAAGTCTTGAAGAAATATTTTTACCTATCTTGTTACCGTAATTAAATTCATTTAAGTCAGCTTATTAGATTATTTATTAATCGACCTTAGTTTATAAATTAAATTTCACACAATATTTATAAGACTCACCGGTACTTAAATTTCTGTGGTAGGGAATCTCTGTTTCTCACTAAATGTTAATGACGTCACGATTGTTGTTCTTATTCTTTATTTCGGTTTAATTTAACAACAATGTTTGTGTGACACTCTATTTAAATTTTGTTATTTGTTGTATGGAGAACGAATGAACTGAAACATTTGCCGGTGTACGTAGCTCCCGTTGTTTTAAATGATCTATAGTTAAAACTGTATTTGTTTCTTTTGTGCCTTGGGTATGGTATTATTTAGTGGTATTTTGAAGATGCTCTTTATATGGTTTCACAGAAAAACTTAACATGTAACTTTGAAAATTTGTTAATCATGTACTATTCTTCAGCATGTATTTTACTGTGTGTGTACATACTTTTGTATGTGTGATAGTTGACCTCAATTATGATTTTATTTGATGTTTCACTTTTCTTCCCGCAAATTATATTATATTATTTCTTTTTTGGAGATAATATAACGTCGCACAAATTTACCAATAAACACAGTACATACCCTTTTTTTTTTTTTTGGTTATTGGCCAATTGCCCTATTGATTTCCCAATTTTGCCTTGTAGATATTTTCCTTTTTCCTGCACCCTCTTGTAGTGAACTCTGCTGATGATCTCTTCACTGCAACGGGACTTGCACTGGGGCACACGTTCACTCTTCCGTCGCAAGCACGAAGGAATGCCTTTCCAATTGGTATGTATGTTGCCGTCCGTTGAGACAACTTGTTGTTCTCATTAATAAGTTGTCGTGGGTTGAGACAACTTGTGGTTTGCTTAATCACTGCTTCTTTCCTGTCCTAGCCTAATCTAGGACTTTGTCGAAGGACCAATGTTTGCTTCTTCCTTTTGTTGTACTTCTGTTGAAAGTAAAAATCCTTTTTTTGTAAAAAAGCTTCTTGCTTTATTGACGATATAATAATGAGCGTTTTAATACATAAGTATATATAGAAAAAAAAAGGAAAAGTGTGTATAACAAAACCCAATTCGCCCTTTTCGGCGAATTGTAAATACATGGAACAATAAGGGCCATTCACAGCCAATGTTGAACAATAGGGAAATTCATAGAAAAATTAATTCGATTGAAATATAAAAATTTATAAACGATCAACTGTTGAACTTGATTCAACACTGGGCAATGGCAAGCCTAGTGTAGATGAGAAGAAAAAACTAAAAATAGAAATGTGTGTGTGTTATAAAAGTAAACTCATGGATTGTTATGTTTTTGTTTATAGATTTTTTGGTTTTTATGTTTGATATTTAACATCAATTCTCGATTGATTAGTTGAATTTTAAACATATAGATCTTAGGTTTGTATTCAAAAATTAGGAAAAATCCACTGATGAGCAAAGTAAGCATTAGCGAAATAGTACTATATGGATATGCTTTCCTCCTCAGTTATTGAGTTGCTTTTGTAATAAAATACTTTATGATATTCTCATACGTTATAAGAATATCATAAGGTATGTAATAATAAATTTCACATATAATATTTTAGGGAATAAAGCACAATTAGAATCATATATATAAAGAGATATTCCCAAAATAAATTCAGTTAATATATAGTATTATATTATTATAATTATTATATTATTTACAACCACTTTTCTTAACTTTCTCACAAAAGTAAACAAACTTTGACGTTTGGCACAAAAATACGTTACAAATTCTTGTATCAGCTGATGGTCGAATTTCCTAGTGAGTTTACCTGGTAATGAATTAGCCTTGGTTTTCTAATCAAAAAACTTCAAAATTCGAACAGTCACTACCAAGGTGAATTCATATCAGCTGAACTTAAAAGCCCAGCTGTCACTCGTTTATCATGGTTGGATAGCATTTTTTTTTTAAATTATTGTTGACAACGTAGAATGATATTTGTCGTTGTTGTACTAGTAAATTTACCTGGTATGAATTCGGTTTGCCCACTACGCTTATAATAATTACTTTCGAAAAATGCACTTAACCAACCACAAAGATGGAATTTTAACTTTTTTTTAACCTTTTCAAGGTTTTGTGGCAAGTATTATAAAAAGGTTTGGATTTCTATACAGAAAAATATAAAATGTAACAGAAATTCAAGAATATAACCATCGTGTGTCACATATTTTGTAACTTAACAAAAATATGGGAATCGGTTGACCGTGCAGGCCATCCGTGAAACTTCCCGCGAAGTTTAAACCATTCAAAGGAAATTTTGCAGTATTAGACACAGTTTTTAAGTCCAGAAACATTAATACTTATCGAAATTCGATTTAGCTAGAAATTACGTATTAATTAGAAAGAAAAATTTTTATATTAATGTAATATTTATTTCGAAAGCTTTTCTGGTTATTAGTTAATTTTTCATTTATTATTAAATCCAAATCAGGCTAAAGTTTCTAAAGTTTCTAGTCAGAGAGGATTAGACTTGGGGCACCATCCAAGGGAAAAAAACGGCAATCAATACCAACGTACACAGGCTAAGCAAAATGCGTTTTCGGAAGTCGCCAATCTTCCAATATCAGTTTTCATTGTGTATTTTTATACATTTGACCACTTGTCAGCTGGCTTAGGTTGTAATTAAATTTTGAAACTAAAGGGTGGTTAAATTTCAAGGGCCGATGTTGATTTTGAATAAAACACAAACTATTTAGGAAATTATTGTAATTTTATTTTATTATGATATATTGGTATTACTCAATTATGTGTGGAACAAAATATCGGCCAAATGGGCGCCGCGACCACGGCGGCACACCTCCATCCGATGGTCCAAATTTTCGATGACGCTGAGGCATAATTGAGTTTCTATGCCATTAATGAATTATCTCATCCTTTAGGTCTTGAATTGTTGCTGGCTTATCGACGTACACCTTTTCTTTCAAATAACCCCAAAGAAAAAAGTCCAACGGTGTCAAAATCTTGGCGGCCAATTGACATCGCCATTACGTGAGATAACACGGCCATTGAATTTGTTGCACAAAAGAGCCATTGTTTCGTTAGCTGTGTGGCAAGTGGCACCGTCCTGCTGAAACCACATATCGTCCACATCCATATCTTCCAATTCGGGCCATAAAAAGTTCGTTATCATCTCACGATAGCGAACACCATTCACAGTAACTGCCTGACCGGCCTCATTTTGGAAAAAATACGGCCCGATGATGCCGCCAGCCCATAAACCGCACCAAACAGTCACTCTTTGTGGGTGCATTGGTTTTTCGACAATCACTCTTGGATTCTCATTCGCCCAAATGCGGCAATTCTGTTTATTGACGAATCCACTGAGGTGAAAATGTGCCTCATCACTGAAGATGATTTTCTTCGAAAATTGATCATGCACTGTTGCCATTTCTTGCCACCATTCTGCCCATTCACGACGTTTGGAATGGTCAAGAGGCTTTAGTTCTTGAGCCAATTGCACCTTGTAAGCGTGTAAATGCAAGTCTTTATGCATAATGTTCATCAACGACGAGCGTGAGAGGTGCAATTGTTGGGCACGACGACGAGTTGAGGTGGACGGCTCTTCAGCCACACTATCGCGAACAGCAGCAATATTTTCTGCAGTACGAGCTGTACGAGCATGCACTGGTGTTCTCACATCTTCTACAGACCCGGTTTGCTCGAATTTTTCCACGATTTTTGCGATTGTACGCACATTTGGACGATCAAATTGACCAAAAAAATCACGAAGTGCACGATATGCATTTTGATTTGAACGCCCATTTTCATAATAAGTCTGGATAACTTTAACACGTTGTTGGATTGTGTATCTCTCCATGGTTCAAATTGAGTAAGTCTGAAATAGAGAAATGTCAAATAAAATTCGGAAAAAAGCTTGGCGTTTAGGTGTGGTTCACATTCAACATCGGCCCTTACAATTTAACCACCCGATATATATAAATTCTTTGACGAAAATAATTACGGGAGTTTTAAATTAAAACATACACAATTGTTGCCAACATAATTTAAGTTAAGTTCAAATTTACCATTTCTAATTTCCGTTAAAATTACCTATGTCATACATTGGTTTTTTTTGGAGTTATTAAAAAAGGATAAGCATAGTCACTGGTCACTGAACAGTAACGGCTTCAGCTGTAACCAATCCACAAGCACATCAGAACGCCCTCCTTCGTCGGTATTGTGTAGCACCGGCGAAGTAGAAAAAATTACTAAAAATGGCTACTGAAACGTAGCTCAAAAATTTTAATATGTCTCCTTGATATCAGAGGTTTTTCAATAAACAAAAAACGTGCAAAAGCAGAGTTGGAAAATAGCAGCACCTCCTGTCTTTTCCCCTACTATCCCTTTTTTTCTAGTTCCAGCACAATGCATCGCATGCGCAGGGTTCATCTGAGTGCTGGTCGAGATAAAAAAAAAAAGATTTTTTTTTCGAAATTTTTCGTAAACGATATCTTTTGTAGGTGATAAACCTATTTCGACCTATAATTTACAGCAATCGACATTTCTTCTTGAGGTGAAGAGCTTATTATATTTTGAACTTAATCAGCTTAGTAGTAGTTTAAAATTTAATTTAAAAAAAAAACAAATTTTCGGAATTTTCCATCTATCTGTACTGACATCATCACGAAAATAATCAAAATCGACTACCTGGTCCTCAAAATGACGAAATATAATAAAAATTCGATGCTCAAAAATTGTCAATAAAATCATTTTAACTCATAGTTTCTCGAAGGGACGTAAATATGTTTCTTTGAAAACAAAAACAAATTTTTTTTTAGTTCGAAAAAAATGTTCATTCGGTTTTGCAGGAACACGAAGTTATAATTTTATAACGTCTTTCAATAGTCAGTGCTCTTTCTAAGTGCTTTTTGAAGTGAAAAATTAATTTGCCGTTCAAAGGCATAGTTTCCTAAGAAAATTTTACTCCTTTTGTCATACATAAACACATAGTCATTCAGTTTGTTGGGTTATGCACATCAGTGATGCCAGAATTCCTTCACCAACAATGGCTAAATGTAGACAAAAAATGATTAACAAATAGCTAAAATATGGCTAAGTGACACCGAATGCAAAAATCAGGAATATTAAACAGAACAAAAAGAAAGTAATTCAAGTAAGAAAGTAATTTTTACAGCAAATCGGGAAGATTTTTTAAAGTAAATAAATAATAAATTCAAGTATTAAATAAAATTATTTTCCTTCAGGTACCTACTCTAGAACCAAACAAACAACTGTACATAAATATAAAATGCTAGCTCGATGTTCGCAACTTGAAAAAATCTAGACTATTGCATTTACCGAAAAGTTGCAAGAATCTAACATAATTTTTTATACTTGAGAATACAAAATTTTTATTAAAAAAAAACTAGTTTTTAAAATTATTTGTCATTAACAAATTACTTGTTAAACTTCGCACTACCAAAACCCAGCCGGGTGGCATTTTTTTTTTCAATCAGTGATAATTTTTGGAATTATAATTCAAACTGAAAATATCTTCGGCTCAGTAACTAATTCTCTTATTTTTAATGGAAAATGTTACAACATTTAAATTTCAAAAATATGAAATTTTGGTGTAAATGCAAAACTTTTGTGTAAAATATGTGCAATATCCCCAATGGGTGGGTTTCGGGTCAATATGTACATAAAGAAGTTTGGTAGTGCAAAGGTTAAAAAAATAAACATTAACTTCCATAATAGTACCCAGCAAAACAAGACATGCAAAAGAAATAGTTAATGCATGGGTTCAATTGCAAATTAACTGGTTCAACTTAGATGCAGATCGCATGATTTTAACATAGGAGTGACATTGGAGAGCACGTGGTCACATTTCACAAAGCAGCTCGTCATTTAAGTAAGTGCTTAGTATTTTCCATGATTTGGTTACATTTAGCATGGATTCGCATTTAACAACCAGCTGGTCTTGAATAAAACGCAACCCAGAAAAAAAAATTAATACGATCACTATGAATTGGTATTTGCATGACTTCTTAAGTACTTCTTTACCTGAATTAATTGTAAATGCCAAGTTAAATGTTAACAACATTTTTGAACTCATGGAAAACGAATTCAAGTTTGCCGACTAATTCTTTTGAACAACTGCGCTGTTGTAATTATAATTTAAATAAATATTTAAATGTGTTTCGGGAATTCGTTAATAATACATACAAGACAACTAAAATAAATAAATTCCGCAAAAAAGTCTCGCCAAAGCAGAGTTTTCGAGTTATGGACCTATTAAGATTTGATAAAAAAAAATAAATTCTTTACCTGTTAAGAAGAGTTGATGAGTTTTCGAAAATAAAATAGATTTAGGTAAACAAAAACAAATTTATTTATTTCGTCATTATTTATATCTAATTAAAATGAAAGTAACATTTCATTTTTCAGGAGGGACAAAAAACTGTCAAACTTTTTTTTAGGTGAATTGTTTTTAAAACTTTAAACGCAAGTTTCTTCTTTATTTCATCTTCTTTCAACACAAACAGTCGCAGGATTTTAAAAAATAGCTTTAACAGACTTATATAATTTTTTTGGACTTAAAATGTGGATTTTCTTTAAATTTTATAGTTTTTTTTAAATAAAAAATTAGTCAGACTTATTTCATTGCTGTTAACAAAAATAAAATTAATAATTTAATACAGTTTTCTTTCACTGCTTTATATACAGAAATAACTTAATTTGTACATGTTTGTACTTTTAAATTAAAAGAATTCCATTTTGAGCTCCACTATGCCAGTAAATATTTTTTTAGTTATCAGCACGACAATAATGAGACTTCATTAATGTCAGAGAATCAAGAAAAGAATTGAAGAACATTGCCTTTCAGTTGGTTATTTTTTTCGTTTTGTTTCTTTTATTTTTCGTTGAAGTTGTTGAAACTGAAGGCTTTTGCAGCCAATCAAAAACGCTCAAGATGTTCAGGTAAAATGTTCTGCACTCTCAAATATTAGCATATTTTCTCAATTCATTTCATTTTCCAAAATTCTGTAAATTTTTTTTTCTAACATTATCTGTAATCTGGGCTCAGTTCATGGCGAAAATTTTTTTACAGCTACAGTCTTCTTTCATTCTACTTGGTTCTTTTTTTTTTTTTTCATAAGACCAACTGTTACCTGCTCTTTGTTTTCCTAAGCAACTCTTACCCTTTTCCCTGAGTTTCTTATTTCTGGGCCCAAACCAAGCAGGCTTTTTTACACGAGCTCTCTTCTTGCTTCTTTTTGAAGTCGATGTCAAGTCGTAAGAATTATCGGAATCACTATTAAATCCATTTCAGCTGGACTTAACAGGGGTTTTTTTTATTTTTTTGCACTTAAGCATATTTGCTTACCATTGCATAACAGGAAGAAAAAGCAACATAACGACATTTTAATTTGTGGAAATTATGTGCTTTGAATTACACTAGAATTCTACATTAAAAAGTCAATTTGCAAAAAGTGGACTTAGGATATTTGCCCACTAAGCCAAAGATATACGAGTATGGAAGAGTACGAAACACATGACAGCTTATTTTTCAGCAGCATTTATATGCTTTTGTATTTTATATTCTGTCTGGCATAGTTTCTGAGATATTAAAATTTTACCCGCTTTTACCTTTTTGGGCGGGCGAGCACTTTGCCTTTCCATCCAATTTAAAAGAAATGTTAGCGGAAATTGAACCACAAACGACGAATTTATTTAATACTTACTTTTTAAAGTCGGTCACTTGGCGGGAAGGGGTATCCAAATTGACGTATCATTTTAATTAAAAAAAAAAATTACTTTTTTTTCAGATATTAAAAATTGTTTTATTACAGTTTATTACAACTAGGTTCCGGTTGAAAATTTTACCAAATTTATCAATCACGTTTTTCATTAAACTGTTCTCAAAGTATTTTTTTAATTGATGTCAAGGAAACGTATTAAATGTTGAACCTTTGTTTTACTTGGAGGTTACACGTTCAAATTTAGCCTTTCAAATTTTACAATTCTGTAATTTTTTTTACTAATACAGTCATACTTTTAAAATTTGATGAGCATTTGCTTTCAAATTCTCTGGGCAAGTTTTCTTTCAAATTATGGACAAGAAAACAGCTGATACATATTCTTATGAACAGTGAATCCATCTTGATAAATGAGTTTGCTTTTAAATTGTTAAAAACTTCCGTGCAGCCTACGTCACAGCTATCAATACAAATGGATTTTGAGAAGCAAGATGTGTAAAAAAATTTAAAGCAAAATTTAATCGTATGGCTGCAGTGTTAGTAGCTATTTTTAGTAATTAGTTCATTTCGCCAGTGCTACAGAATTCCGAGGAAGGATCTGATGTGCCTGCGGATTGCTATCAGTTAAAGCAGATACTGTTCAGTGACCAGCTACTGAAACCTGCCGACAGCAACTGATACTGATCGGTAATGTAGGTTTTAAACTCTTGAACTGTTGTGGGATTATTGCAGTACATTTTCGATTTCAAAAAATCTTAAAAAAAATCTAAAGCTATCAAATCGCAAGATCTTGGTAGCCAATTTATTCCTCCTCTAAGAGAAATAATGCGATTTTCGGACTTTTCTTTCAAAAGATCCATTGTTTCTCTTGCTGTGTGATAAGTGGCATTTTTTGACAATGGCAAAAGTAATTAGGAAATTTAGAATAAAATTCTGTAGAGAAAATGCTCCAACAAATCGTGCCATCAAGCTAATGCTTGAGAAATTTGAAGAACTGTATCCGTTCTTGATAACAGAAACAGAATTTCTCAACGTTGTGGTCGGTCAACCGAGAAGTGTTGAAGAAGATCCAAAAACATTCTTCGTCATCGTCAGGGAGAAGCTTTTTGTGGCGGAAAATTTATGATTTGTTGAAACCACGTCTCCTGTACGCCTAAATCATAAATTTTCCGCCACAAAAAGCTTCTCCCTGACGATGACGAAGAATGTTTTTGGATCTTCTTCAACACTTCTCGGTTGACCGACCACAACGTTGAGAAATTCTGTTTCTGTTATCAAGAACGGATACAGTTCTTCAAATTTCTCAAGCATTAGCTTGATGGCACGATTTGTTGGAGCATTTTCTCTACAGAATTTTATTCTAAATTTCCTAATTACTTTTGCCATTGTCAAAAAATTTTGTTCCTTCGTGTAACGTTCTATCGTATATTAACTAACAGGAATTTATTTACAATCTGAAATAAAAATTTAGAATAAAAATTACAAGTGGAAAAAAATGGCATCAAATTAAAATGATACTTAAATTTTGGAGATCCTGTATATAATTTTTAAATTTCATTAAAATCGGTTCGATTGTTTCGGAGAGACAGAATTTGTTCTCTACTTCCCTCCCCTCGTGATCCTATTTTTACCGTTTTCATTTTTCCTCAACATTCACGTAACAATTACGATAAAAAATTGCAAACTGAAGTATTCAATTTGGTCCAGTCATTTTCAAGTTTTAAACATCCGACCAAACCACGATTCATTTTTCATGATTTCAAAAAAGTTACAAAAAATTCAAAATGGACTTTTTGATTGAATATTGATGATGCACAGTATCAAAATATATGTTCCTTCCAAATTTTACACGCTTCCAAGAAGAAGTAACGTTCTTATCAACAAAAATTCTAAAAGACCCCAGTGGAAGCGTAAAATATAGTTTAAAAGTGTTTTGCTTCTCCTTTAAAATTATTCCATGTAACATAGGCCTTTTATGAATTCATATTACGATATACAGATTTTGCAACAGCAGCATTGAAGCTTTACATGCCACTACTGTTCTTTCTTAATCTCTTTATGCACTGTGGTTCATGATTTTTCTGCATTAATTTTGATTGACAATAATTGTTTGCTTAATTTTAGTTGGTAGCTTTACAATAAGATTAATTGCCTGTTCATAGAAGACGAGTGGAAATACTTGTTCGGGCATTTATGTTGAAAACAACAATAAAAAAAACTCAAATTATTTTTGTTTATAATATAAATGGCCGAACGAGTATTTTCACTCGTCTTCTATGAACAGGCAGGAAATTTCAGTCTATCAATGTGAGTGCATGTTATCGAAAAGAACAATGTAAATAAAAAATTCGATTGTCACTCAATTGTCTTAAATTTCATTAGCATGCTGGGAACACTCCAAAGTAAATTTATTCAAATCAAGTTGATCTCAGTCCGAAGTCGGTGTAAACGACGAGAATATGTTGTCACTCTTATTGTACAATAAGAAATTGCTTAGAACTAATTTTTTAGAATCAGCGATTGCCACTACGGAACTAGGAGAATAGGTTTTGTGTAGAAGAGAGGTGAGTTGACCTCCAACCAGCGTTACCATTTATTTTTTAAGAAAAACTTTTTATTTAAAAAAAAAACTTAATTTTTCAACAAAAAACTTTTCCCCATTAAAGGGGTCCAAAAAAAGAAAAAAAGCTAAAAATGTATATTTTGATTTAATTTTTATTGAAACCAAAAAAAAAGTTAAACAACAAACTTAATCTTATTCTTCCCACGATTTTGAGTAGTCCCCATTTTTTTGTAGCTTTTGTTGAAGCTTTCGATGTTTTTGTAACATATTCTACGCTATTTTATCCACTTGCATTGCTGCTTAAAACTAATAACAGCAAAAGAATTACAGTTTTCTTTAAATATTTATCCCAGGTTTTTTTTTAATCGAAAACTTTTTAGAAAAAAAAATAGGAATAAGAAGCTATTATATTATTAATGCGACACAGTTGTATTAAAGAGGGATAGACACATTGAGCACTGTTGCAGTAATAAGGAAAGAAAAATTATAATATTTTCATCATATATACTGTAAATTAAAAATTAATAAACAAAACTTGAAAATTTTAATGAATTTCAAAAGAACTTATTTTTGAGGCTAAAAACTAGAAAACTTTTTTACATTTCTAAAAACTTTAAAAAAAAGGAAAACTTGACAAATGGTAACGCTGCCTCCAACATCACACTTCTGCATGGAGTTTATTTCACATAACAATGGCTCGGTTGAGAAAAGAATTTCTCTGAAATACGTAGTGATATTCACTAGAAAATCCACCACAATTGCACCTCGAAGACAACATAAGCTGTATTCGTTTCGAGTACCGAATATCATAAATTTAGTATTGATGTATTTTCGCATGACATTTAAGAAGAAACGAATTAAAAAATCATACAGCAAATTAAAAAGTTTTTAAACCTTATGCAGTACTTCTATTTAAATATATTTGTATCAAATACCAAAAACTTGTATATATATATTGAGTAGTCAACACAAGTCATATTTTTACAACACTATGATTTTTAGTCATCAGCTGTTTTGAATAATCAGCAAATTTTGGCAATTTTTCCCATTCGTTTACATTTTTGTGCTAGAGACTTTATTGAGAGTAATTTGATTAACTTATGTAAAATTTACTCAACTACTGGATTTCACTGGGAAAGTAAACAAATGGACCTATAGTAAAAATGTGCGAGTTTCGGGAACAAATTCCCGATATTATTCAAACACTTGCAATGAATTAGCGATGAAGCAGTCGTACGTGTACGCGGTCGAGTAGCTCGTAGTAAGAAAACCAGATGGGGGTCTTAAAACGACTTAACGTCCTTGCCATATAAGTCCACGTTTCGTATTGGTAACTACCCATTATCGCGACAACTTGTTTTTTTTGAACGTTCTATTATTGCGACAGTTGGCAGAGAAAAAGGTTCTATTTGCTCTACTTTTTTTATTTTTTCTTTGCATAAGCAATATTAATGCAGAATGCCGTTAGTTTTTTTTCGCAGGCGTTTTTTTTATGTCATCAGTTTATTCGTGTATTACAATTTTTTGAATTTACAAATTTACAATTCGTGCTTACTATCGGCTTTAAAAAATAACAAGCCGACAACATCACTAAATGAACTGCTATAATCAGTCGTTATATTAAAGAATAATTTGGTAAAAAAGCAACTTAAAATCTTCGCCTGCGGAAAGCCATAAAATAATTCGATTAAAGAAGAAAAAAAGGATTTAACAAAAAAAAAAAAACCCAAATTGTGTTTGTTTTCAATATAGTAAATGACCGACCTATTATTTTCATTCGGCTTCTATGAACAGGCAGATTTACTAATATATATTGGCTGTTCATAGAAGCCGATGTGAAAATAATCGTTCGTCATTTATATTTTTTTTTCTTGGACTGGCACTCAGGGGATGACCCCGACACATGCGATGCATTGTGCTGGAACTAGGAAATTAGGTTATGGGAAGGAGGATAGATAGAGTGTTTATTGACATTTGATTTAAATTTTCCCAAGTTAAAAGTGACAGGAAACACCTCTGCGGGTAGTCCATTCCATATACGTGCCGTTCGGCCAAAAAACGAATTTTCTCTGTAATGCGTAGTCCGAGTCGCCGCCAAATCAACCACAAATGAATGCTTTCTTAATGATGATCGAGTCGTGCACGCGAATGACCGGGTTTCGGGAACAAGTTCGCTGATTTCATTAGAACACGTCCCATTATAGTAACGCTAGAACAACGAAACGCACCCCACGTTGCGACGATGCTCAAGAGAATCAATAGAGTTGGCTAGCCTACTGTCTCGCATGAGTTCCTTCGCCCTTTCTTGTACACGGTCGAGTAACTTCAAAATAGTCTTTGAAGCACCGGCCCATACATGAGAGTTGTATTCCATTTTCGATTGAAAACAAACACAATTTGAGTTGTTTTTATTGTTGTTTTTAATATAAATGCCGAACGATTATTTTCATTCGGCTTCTATGAACAGGCAGCTAATTTTAGTTTTTTTTATTATTTTAAACATGTTTGAGTTATAACTCTTCTCACTTTTCCCATTAATTCAGACGATACGACTAATGCGTAAAAGCATTAAATTTTAAAAAATTCATCAAATAAAACGAAAATCTAAAGTCACGATATACTACATACGTACAATATGTAAATGAAAACGAAAATTTTACACAAGTATTGAAGTGCAACATTAACTACAGCTTCAAATTAAAGATTTCTATTTTATTTATTTTTCACCCATACGCATCGACCCGCCTTAATGTAGCATTTACGTACGTACATACATGCCTTACTTTTTATTCTATTGAGCTTTTTGTAAAGTGGCACAAGTTTTATACTTTTGTGTTTCTCGCAATGCAAAAAATTTTACTCTCTTTCGGGATGTTTATGAGAACAAAAGCGGATGTCCTTGCTATTACATACATACATACGCACATGCACAGATTCCTTGTACTGTAGATTTTGCAAATGATATATGCATGTGTATGTGTACTTATGTATGGATTGGTGTATGTTTGCCGTGCTATTATTCTTTGTACTGCAAACGAGTACACTCGATAATGCGTACATTAGCACACAGAAAACACTTATTTAAAACGGAAATATGTAAATAAAACAGGGTGAGATTTTCTGCAGACCGCGTAATCATCACTAATAATAAAGTATTTTTTAAAACGGAAAATTTATTTATTGTTTATGATTTATGTGCTGTTGACACTTTTTAAACAAGCTTTTTTAAACAGTCTTGTCTTGGACCACCACTCAGAGGATGAGCAACTACAAATGCGATGCATTGGGCTGAAACTAGGAAATTAGGTTATGGGAGAGGTGATAACCGCAGTAGAGTCTATGGACATTTGATTTGAATTTTCCCACGTTAAAAGTGACAGGAAATACCACTTCAGGGAATTTATTCCACGGCCGAAAAATGAGTTTTCTGTGTAATGCGTAGTGCGATTCAGTTCGATCGACCACAAATGGATACGCCATTGATGATGAACGCGTTCTGCGCAGGAAGAGCGAGTTTCGCAAACAAGTTCTCAGATTTCATTAGAGCGCATCCCATTATATTAACGATAGAACAACGAAATATTTTGAAGCAAAACTAATTTTTTAAATGTTTTTCCACACATTTAGTTGTTTTCAAAGCACATAAAATTTACGTGTTTAATTTTGGTGTTTCACTGAACGTGGTTTTTAATGGCGGCACGTTATAAATTTTATTTCGTTTATTTGCAATTGTCCAGTCAAAACGAAAATGTGTGCTTCGATTGAAAAAAAGAAATGAAAAAATGCATAGAGATGCAAGCTTTAAAATTTGATACGTCTCCTTGATATCAAAGACGCTACAACACTGCTATAAAACAAATAACGTGCAAAAGCAGAGTTGTTAGATAGGGAAGCTTCACCTGACCTGAGTGATGGTCCAAGATAAAAAAATAAATAAATAAAAAAAAGAAGAGTTATTAATCGAAATTTAGTCGGAGCACATATAAAATATGTTAATAATTTGATTTTGTCCATTTGTTTTTTCTAAATATAAACTCTTTTTTTTATTTTATTATGTTGCTGATGCTCTTTAAGCATCTGGCGATATATCAAGTTAAAACACAATAATTGTAGTGTGAACATTTCGTGTTTTAATATTTTAAAAATCTTACTTAACATGTTCAGCTTTGATAGTTTAAATACCACTTTGCATAAAATTTTTAATATGAAAAATTCACTTTAAAAAGCAGAGATGTAAATTTAATTCAATGAAAATTGCTAATGTTCTGGATTTTTAAATGTCCGAAAGGAACACGTAAAAAATTATTTTATCATAATTTTTCAGTTCATTTCCTGAAAAAAAGTAATAAGTTAAGTCAAATTATAAAAAAAAGAAAACTATGGAACATGGAAAGCCTTCACTTATTAAGTAAATGATTTCAAAAAATAAATTTCGAAACGCAATAATTCATAGTTGAAGTCCTTGAAAGAAGTGCTCAATTTATTATTTATAATAAGCGGCTGATTCGCCAAAATATCAAGCGTCATTTTAAGCGGAAGAAGAAGGAACTGCAGTTGGAGGCATGTATGGAAGCAGTGCGTTTTATATGGCGACAAGATCATTGAAAAGTCTGCACCCCAAATAAAACTTTACTATTGCCTGCTAAGCACACTAGCAAACTTGTAAATGAGTGCTTTATCACTATTAGATGTTTTACTCTATCAATTGACAAAGTTTAATCGTTTCTAATTAGTTTAACATATCGCTCATTTACTTCAATAAAGTGATAATCCAAAAAATTGACTTTTTGAGTTAATAATGCAGAATAATTCTTCATACCAATCGGCCTTTATCTTGTGTAAAAAATGCATGCAAATAAATTCAGAACTCACTCATCTCGTGACAGAAGAATATTTTTCATTTCCCCATTAAGAGGCATGTAAATTGAAAACTTGAAGTACTATTTTTATAAAACTAGTTTTTTTTTGAATTATGACGTTGTTGAATTAAATGAGCGATATGTGTAGTTTATTTAAAATTTATTAATAAAATTCGAAATTTTTTTAACAATGTTTTCAATCGAAGACGTACTTGCAACGCCCACACAAACATAAATTTCTTTTAAAAGAAAAGATTTTAGCAAATTTTGTTGGGTTGTTTGACAAAACTACACCCAATCCTCTTTTTACACGGTACACAAAATGTTGCAAGTATTACAACGTCGAATTTTAAGTTGATTCAATAATCTTCAAAAAGCTAAAACATTAATAATTCTGCGCAACACATAAAAAAACTCGTAAGTTCTGGTAGATAATGATACACCGTATTACGTGTTCATGTTCGTGTAACGCGAAAGCTATGAAATATAGAGACCTGGGGACTGGATAGATTGAAAGATCTATTTTTTTATGATAGTACGATACGGTGACTATGTGTTTTTAAAGTTGCATACTCCTACAATTAAAAGCAACGGTTTCATAAAAACAATGCGAGTGCCCATTAAGCATTATTTTGTGCGCAAAAAAATCATCAATAGACCAAAGGCTAAGCTTGATAATTACTATATAATATACTATACTATATATACCACCAATCTCGACAGTAAAAGTGTTTTACTGAATTTCGTTGTGGCTTTACAATGTTCTGGATGCTCAGTTGAGGTACCAATAGAGACACTAAACAATTGGAAAAATTCAAGGTATGGTCTTGGCCGATCGGATATTGAAAGTGAGAGAGATTGTGACACCCATAATGATCACGAAAGTAGATCCGCTGCAATACATCAGAGACTAAACAGCAATTAAAACAGTGCCTTTCTTAGTGTAAATCGGCGCCAAAAAATGCCACGGTGGGTTTGTCAGTCAAAAAAGTCATAGCGACCGTTTTTTGATACGCGTTGTATAATCCACATTTTGACAATGTATATAAAAATATAAAAACAATCAATGGTGAATATTATGCCGACTTATTAGGTCGACTTAATGAGGATTTGAAAAAAGAAAGCAAATAAGAAAATAGTTCTTTTACACTCCACCGATGAAATCATCTCACAAACAATTGATATTATCGGGAAAAAAAATTGAGGAACGTTGGTCAAACAAAGTGTATAGAGCTCAAAGGAGACTACGTTGAAAAATAAAATTATTTTTTATCCACATTATGCAAAAAAATTTTATTTTGATTGTGAGTGATCAAATTGGCAGTACGTATGATGTACTTATGCGTATGGATTAAATATGTACCATCTTGTCAGTGTTACCATGTGTTAAGATTTCTCTTATTTTCGAAGCCAAATGTTTCACCAAACATATTTAAATACAATTTAATTTAATTAATGATCTTTATTTAAAGTATATTTAAAAAAATTTTATTTTCACCAACTGAAATAATGAAACACAAGAAAGTATGGTAACGCTCTGATATTTAATATGATAGCGTCAACTTACAGCTTTTTAAAAAGCTGTTTGAAAGCTGTTTCATGCTGCTTCATGCTGTTGCAAAATCAATATTTAAATGCAGAGTGCTGGCTACTTAAACAGTATTTAAATATTCAATGAGTATATCTAGATGAAAATGAAAATCGACATTTAAATATGAATTGATATTTAAATAGAATTGGTGAAATAGGCTCTTAGTAATTTTTGACGAATGGCGAGAATTGCGTCACTTCAAATTTAAATAATATAATTTATTGGGTGAAGAAAATATTCAATTATTTTAGAATGCCATTTTGAATGCAAATCGTTGGGATTGCTTCGGAAGCTAACCGCTGTTTAAAAAATAGTTTATGCAATATGCCAATAACAACTGCTAGGTTAGGTAGGCAGGTCGCCGGTGAAGTTATTTCAATGAAAGAAAATTTTTAATAGGAAAATGAGATTATTTTCGATCAATAAGATTTTTGGAAAAAAAAATTTATTAACAGTGCATGTAGTATCGTGAAAATATTTTTTAGCGAAAGAGCTAAGTTGTCATTACTTTTTAATAAAAACAAGAAATGTGCTCTCTTATACAATAAGGGCTGCCAGATTCTCTAAAAATTGTCAAAATCCTGGGAAAATATAAAAAAATCGTCATTTCGATTTTGAAAAATCGCCAAAAAAAAATCGGACAACGGAAAACGTACATTTAAAATAAATTTTTTGTTATATTTTTTCATATTGAAAATATAAGTTAAACGTTTAATGTATATTCATAGCCATGATCATGGCAATAAAAATAAACTAAGTGTCCGTACAAGGGTGTGTGCAGAAGGGTGTGTCCGCATCCGCTCATGAGAGCATCCGTTCAAAGAGTGATAGCAATGCTTTTCATATTTAAGATTGCCAGGACTAAACAAAAATATCCGTCTAGGGGAGGCATTTTAATGGGAAGTTTCACTGTATATGAATGGATAAATTTAAATAATCAATTTTATTAATAAAAACTGCAGAACTACGCCAAATTTTTACAATTGGCAGATATGACTACAAAATGTCGATTTTTCTTAAAAACGACAACAAGTGACTCAATACACTATATTGTTTCAAGAGTGCGATATATAGGAAAATAATTATCCACATATGTATATATGTACAAGGTGGCACACAATTAATCATTCAATTTTGGTTTTGAATAACTTCATTGCTAAATGAAAAAAAATCATTTTGAGGGGTGGAATTCTTTATTTGGACCTGTTAATTGGAAAGTATGCTATCAGCGAAATGGCTGAGCTGGATCAGGCACTCAAAATCTTCCACCTACATTCTGCTTTGTTTAAAACCATTTGAAAAGCTATCTTTTTCCTCTTAATTTCGTTCCTCTTAATATTGCAGCCAAATTAATTTGGCACCCAAAGTTGACTTACCTCACCGTTCTCGTGGGTTCCCATGAGAGTTTCTCTGCACCACGTGACCAGCTTCGAAAACGATGTCTTCAAGCCAAGGCCAGAATTGGTGCTTGGTTGTCAATAAAGATCCTAAGATTCCTATAAACGCTAACCCTTCAATCCATTTTCAAGCCATCGATATAAAATACCCTTGCAAAAAATTTTAAATTATAGAATTTGACATATTTATATATAGCATTCCTATGAGCTGAAAAACAGTAAAACGAAAACAAACAGAAATATGAAAGTAAAGAGATAAATTAAAGAAATAAAGAGAAAATACAGAAATAATTCATTCTTTCACTTGAAAGAATCATTAAGGTGAAGTAATTCATTCAAGAATTACGCAAGCCTATCGTCTACATAACATGCAGACATTTCGCATATTTATGACGTTTTCCTTTCTAACAAAAGTGTTACATATTTGCAACATTTCATTACTATTCGTGTTTCATTATAAAAAGCGATCTCGTTTCTTTCTAAATATGTTGCACCAGTAACTGGAAAAATATGCAACATATTTGACCCTCAAGTTGGCGTGAGTTACTGAACTGGTTTAAATCGTTGATAAATACGATTTTATTCTTGTAAATTTATTTGCTAAATCGTGAGATTAATAACGAATTATTATTATAATTGATTAAATTATGGAAAAACCTTAGGAACAGTGGGACGCTAAGTAAGTCGCAAGTATTTTGTACACTTGTGTTAATGAAAGGAAACCATCATTAAGGCCATGTCAGATAAAACTTTTGCTTCGCGTTTTGTTACAGATTCGCTTTGATATCTAAGATGAAATGTACATACTTATACGTAGCATGCCACATAAAGCACTTTTAAAGCAACTTTAAGCGAAAAGTTTGGCAACTCTATTATCTTTTGGCATGTTTTAAGAAGCAGCTAGAATCACATTCTTTTCTTAACTAGTGACTTCTTTTCTATTCTTTTCCTTTTAAAACAGAAGAACATTGTAAAATATGTCGTCAAATAACATTATTGACTTTAATTTTTATAATAAAAAAGTAAATAGCAAAATTATCAATCACTTTTTTTAGGAAACTAACAATGCGCGAGTGTTATCAAAGTTTTTATTGTGTCATTTCACCTTTTGCTTTACACTTTTGTATCAAATTTAAAAACGTCACACAAATCGACAAAATTGTATCTGACATGGCCTTTAGACTACAGGAGAAAATTTCTTTTTGAAGGAAAAATCGTCAAATCTGGCAGCCATGCAAACAATAAACAGTCGTGCGAAAAGCTTTAACTTTTTTAATATTTGTTGTGAGCTTTTCGTAAATATATTTTGTACTATTTCAAAGCTTTTATCATGCAGCTAAACTCTTATAAGAATATATTTAATATATTATTATTATACGTATTGACAATATTCCCAGAAGAGAAACCGAAATAAATTAATAAAAAAAAAAGAAAAAGCCAAACACTATTGTCAACACAACCAAACACTTCTGTTGATGACTACTTCCTTCCAGTCGCTACTCACCGTTTATTGCAAAAGGTCGAAATTGATCAATTTCAAATAAATTAAAATTTATCCATCCTCGGACTTTCGACAACAAACATATGTAGTTGTCAAAATCTCCCTCTCTTGTCTCCTTGTCTATCTACTCCTGTCTATAAAATTAAAGGACAGTTGGTCAGTCGGTCAATTTCCTAAAAAACTGTCACATAACGAGAAATATTCTTTAAATCATATCTTACTACGAACTAATATCTTTTGGTGAACTACATTAAATTTTTTTCGAGCTCTTCAAAGAAATAAGAGGCATTGGCAGGAAAAATACAAAAAAAAAAAGTTTTAAAAAGTTTTTAATTTTTTTATTTCAAACTCGTATCTAATCTGTAACCTTAAAAAAAAATACTTAAGTACATACTAAAAAGAAGTGTCAATAAAACAAAAATTAAAGAAAAATAAGTTTAAGAACAAACAAACAAACAAGCAAAAAAATAATTAAACAAATGAAAAAATAAATGTCTTGGCAAATCTGTTCTATAAAAATATACTCGTATCGGTACTCACTCGCTCTTAAAACCTCAAAATCAAATAAAAGTGAATGAAAATTCAATAAAAAAAAATTTTATATTATTTAAAGCTACTCGAGTGTTTATCAATAAAAAATAAATAAAATAAAAAATTAATCAAAGGGAACAACAAAACAATGGAAATTTACAAGTAAAAGTATCATAACAATTTTCTAATAATTATGTACCTAAATGCCAGTACATATTTACATAAAATTCCTACACACACGCATGTATATACATACATACGTAGAGGAATATGAAAATTAGAACATACTACGTACATCCATATTTGAGAAAATAAGTCATTTCACATCTTTATGTAACTTTCTTAAAAAAAAAAACCACTAAATTCACAGATAAAATCCTTGAATATTTTTTAGCATTTTTGAAGCGCTGTGTGAAGTAACGACCTTTTTATGATCAACAAAAAAAATTATAAATAAATAAATATCCCACATTTATAGCAATACTCTTTGATACAAATAACGGGTGCTTTTTTTCTTAGGGGAAGAGAACTTTTAATTGATGTTTGATTATAAGTTCCCCCGACGTTGCATTTACACCCTCCACACGTTATAAATTAGGCACGCTGTTGTCTATCTATGAGATATTTTCCTCTACGGTGCCTATGTAGCCTAGCGCGTGAGCATTATGCTGTCAATGTAGAAGTTCCGGGTTCGCTCTCACCTCTACTCTGTGTGCTTTCTGCAGACCAGCGACGAAGGTTGGCAGTTTGCGTGTGTTCGCATAAGAAACCTACACATTCAGATTCCATGAAAACGTTTTCGAAAACGAAAAATGTTAGTGGTTGAATAGTTAGCGCACACTCAGCACTCAAAAGGTTTTCGGGTGAAGTCAGTATACAATAATCAGACGGAAGGACGAACGAGGTTTATTCCTAATATGTAATAAGAAGTACCAAAGTAATCACCCGATGCCTTTTTGCTGTAATTTTATTTAATAAAAACCTTTGGATCTGCATGTACGGTCATCAATTCTGGCGGCGGTCACTTCGCCCATATCATAAGCAGTGCCAAAATTTGTCTTAATAAAAAATTATAGCAAAAGAATATCGGGTGATTACTTTTGGCTCACCCGATATATTTTTAAGAAATCCTAAAAACAGTTATATAAAGGGGGGGGGCAGAGTTCCAAGAGCCATTGTGTTCCTCGCATTGCGCGCTGTGGCTCCATCCTGTTGTAACCATACTTGCGAATGCTTTTCCACTCCTGGCCTTCAAGTGTTCATTTTGGAAAAAATATGGGCCAATTATCCTTTCCGACGAACACCGCACCAAACGGTACACTAAAGTGGGTGTAATTCTTGCTGTTGAACTACTCTTGGATTTTTCGTAGCCATTTTTGCCTATTAACGAACCCATTCTATTGGATATGGGCTTCGTCGCTCATAATTAGTTATAAATAAAATCATGATTTTCTTCTGATATAAAGTTCAACGATTTTGGCACGTTGTTCAATTGTGTACGGTGCCATTTTAAATTTCCCAAGTATTCCTTACAAAATACTGTGTGTCAGTAGTGGGATTGCAGTTATGTTTTTTTTTTAGAGAAGTAACACTCCGACAATTATCATACCTACCGATAGCTGATGTAGTTAGCTTGTTGGCTCTGCAATCAGAAGGAGTCGTGCCAGGTCAAACCAAAAATTTTTTCTAATTTTTCTGTGCTGCAGCGTTAAAATACTATCAGAGACGCCGCTACTTTGCTTTGTAATTAACACGCAACCGAAAAGTTGTGCAACAATTCCTACCCTCCACCACTGTCTATTCTCTACACTATCCCTCTTTCACCACCTGTCTATTCTCTACACTATCCCTATTTCTATCTAGTTCCAGTGTAATGCATATGTAGGGGATATACTTGAAAATGGCAAATTAAGCAAATGAAGTATTAAAAACGAAAACTGAAGGTTTTTTTTTATGTTTTTTATGTTTTATGACTGTTCGTAGAAGCCCAGTGAAAATAATCGTTCGCCATTTATATTGAAAACAACAATAAAAAAACTCAAATTGTTTTTGTTTTCAATATAAATGGCGAACTATTATTTTCACCTGGTCTTCTACGAACAGGCAGGAAATATTTTCTTTTGAAAAGTTATCCAGAAAATTGCCTTAAAAAATTAAACTTTATAACTTGATCCGAATTGAGCAGTTTAGAGTCTAGTAAATATATAAATCTTTAGTTAAAAAATAAATAGTATGTGTTTTAGCTTTCTCTTGAAACCTTCATCAAATTATAATGCAATTATTTGACATACGTGAATAATTAAATTGCTTTTACAGGGGTTAAATTTGACACGCACGTACATATGTAACTATGTATGTGGAGGCATACTACATACATATGCACATATATACATAAGTCGCGATAAATAATGGTTAATACATATATGTATACGAATATATGTGTGTGTATGTATGTATACGTCAAAATTGTGTCAAGTATATGCATAAATATATACATATATACCCTGCAGGAAACGACAATAGTAGAAGTATGCTGATTTCCTACTGACTTAGTCGTGAGTACCCATGCAATGTAATTTACTATAGACATTTAATATGGCTGTGTGATTGGAAATCTACTACTGGCGTGTATCTAGTCAACAGATTAGTAGGTAACTGAGATTAACTTAAAAAATCGTTTCGCAGCTGTAGAGAGACATATACGTTCCCTTCTCTTCTCATCAGAGACAAAATTAAAAGTGTAGGCGATTACTTGAGAATGTCATCAAAAAGTCATCAAAGCCAAACAACAAAAGTGTTGACGTGGAGCACTTGGCCCCAGACTTCCTACAGGGTATGTAGATGTGTACATATGTATGTATGCATGTACATAAACTACCACCTGTTATATAAATTAAATTATAATAATTAGGAGATTCAATGAGTCGAATTTTCTTGTTTAATCGTCTAAAGAGTCGATTATTTAATATATAGTCGATTAATTAATTTAAATTTTGCCACATACAATTAGTTCATATAGAGAATCTCAAATACAGCTATACCTCGATTATCCGAGGGAGCAGCCTCAGGAGATGACTCCTACACATGCGAAGCATTGTGCTGGAACTATAGAAAAGCGATAGTAGGAGAAATGACAGGAGGTGAAGCTTAATTAATTATTTTGCAGCTCAGCTTTTGCACGTTCTCTGGTTATAGCAGTGCTGAAGCTTCGGATTAGTAGCCATTTTTTATTATTATTTTACTTCGCCGGTGCTACACAATACCGACGAAGGAGGGCATTCTGACGCGATTGTGGATTGCTATCAGCTGAAGCCGGCATTGTTCAGTGACGAGTGGCTATGCCTTCGCCACTGAAACCTTCCGACAACAACAACTGACACACAAAGACACATCAGAAAAATGCGAGATGTTTTTTTTTTATAATTTTAGTCTGAAACCGGGGTTGAACCCAGGGTCGCCAAATGTCATTGGTTAAGAAATAATTGGACAACAACTGATTTGTGAATTATTATTAGTATTTTTGTTTCATCAATCATAATATAATATACATATACGTATATATATACATATATAATACTGTCAGTTTTTTTTATTTTCGATAATATATATATTTTTTTTTATCTGGGACCAGCACTCAGGAGATGACCCCTACACATGCGATGCATTGTGCTGGAACAATAGGAAAGGGATAGCAGGAGAAACGACTGGGGGTGAAGCTTAATTAATTATTTTACAGCTCTGCTTTTACACGTTCTTTGTTTGTACTCGCAGCAGTGACGAAGCTTCTGTTTAATAGCCATTTTTATTATTATTTTACTTCGCCGGTGCTACACAATACCGACGAAAAAGGGCGTTCTGATGCGATTGTGGATTGCTATCAGCTGAAGCCGGTATTGTTCAGTGACCAGTGACTATGCCTTCGCCACTGAAACCTTCCGACAACAACTGACATACAAAGACACACTAACACACATCAGAAAAAATGCGAGATGTTTATTTTTCCTTTATAATTTTTAGTCTGAAACTGGGGTTAACCGATTATTTTTGAACATTCAATCAAAGTAATAGTCCTCGTGAAAACGCTTAAAATTATGCATATATGCTAGACATGTATCATGAAGCCCCCTTTTAAACTTGCCAGAAAGGCACTACAATTTACTAGATATTGCAGGGTCGTTCTGCATTACCACTTTTAGCAATAGTCAAAATAAAAATAAATTAAATAAAATACGAAAAATTAAAATTTTTTTCTAAATATTGTAATTTGCTTTTGCGCATATTATTTGCAGCTCCAAAAGACTTGAAATTCGAAAAAAATCATTGTTCAAAAACTATACATCGCGGTAACATGATTTTAAAAACTTATTTACATATTTTTCCTTGCGCTACTTATCTATATATACATACATATATATAAAGCTGAATGTGTTTGTTTGTTTGTTTGTTTGTTTGTTTGTTTGTACCTTATAGGAGCCCAAACCGCTGGACCGAACTTCCTGAAATTTTGACACCATATATTTGGGACTCTTGAATGTATTATAGGCTAATTTTTTATTCACGCCCATTTTTAGCCTATTATTTTAATTATGCTACTCCTTCCACATGGTTTTTAACAGATTTTATAATATAAACGAGCTTAACTTAGCGATGAAATTGGGTGCAATTAGTCTTTGCAACTCCGGGAAGGTATTACATATTTTAAAACTACGACCAGGAGGGCGATAGGGGGAAATTTCTGCCCCTCCACGACGTTCAAACAAATTTTAATGAAATTTAGAACATATGTAGATAGATCTGCATTTAAAAATTCACATGTACATTTTTAAAAGTAGGACCACGAGGGCGATAGGGGGAAATTTGTTCCCCTCCGAAACGATCTAACCGATTTTAATAAAATTTAGAACGAACATATATTTGCGTCCAAAAATTCACATAGGCTATATACATTTGCAAAAATAGGATCAGGAGGGCGATAGGGGGAAATTTAATCCTCTCCAAGACTACATAGCCTATTTTTATGAACTTTAAAATTTGAATGTATTTGAATTCGACACATTGGCTATTAATTTCTTTCAAAACTAGAACCACGAGGGAAAGTAGGGGCAATTCCCGCCCCTTCGAAACCATGTAACCGATTTTAATGAAATTTAAATCTATCTCTGTTTCTGCGCCTGGAAGGAAACATATACTACAGATGTATATATTTTTAAATAGAACCAGGAATCGACGTAGGGGTAAAATATGCCTCTCAGAAACTGTATAACCGATAGAGATAATAACGGAAGTGAATCCGCGGATAAAAACTAGTTAGTTATAAATATGTATATCCTTATGACCAGTGTTTCTGCGGCTTGCAGCAAACGAGTTTTCTTAAACAGATCTGGCAACGAAATGTTTTTTTTTATTCTTCAGATGGGTATATGCCTTATTTAGTAAAAAAAACAATCTCCAAAATTTTCTTCATCCATAAAATCTAAGCAAGATGTGTTAAAATATAATTTGGGTTTTAAAATTCATGTTATGAAATGTTATGTTTGAAAGTTTTTATGGCGCAAGAATGGCGTAAGGCACAAATTCAAGTCTAGCAATTATCCTGTCAGTGATTGTTTGCTCCTTTATGCTTATGGTTGTCAAAATATGTTTAGATTTGAAGCACGCCATTGATTTTTTTGGGCTACAGCATTTACGTTTTCCACCATCGATATACATGTGTTTAATTTTGAAGCTGGAGATGTACAGATTAGTATTTGGTTCCACAATGATACTTATACTTTCTTCGTAAATTATTAATTTCGTTATATAACATCTTTAAACGGGTAATTCTTCTATTTGTATATTTGTAATTGGGTTCTCGAAAACGGTTGTAACGATTTCGGAGAAATTTCGAATCGAATCGAGAAATCGATTTAACATGGTTCCATCCACAAAAAAATATTTTTTCGCTTGATTTTTACTAATTTTTATGCGAAATCGATGAATGTATCTTACACTTTTACCAGCGCGTTTTAGTTATTATGTAAATATGATTGTGCGCAACAATATTCATTTATTCATAAAAGAAAATTTTTGGATTACGATAAACAACTCAAAATGAGTACTCAATTAACCGGTAAAATTTTTTATCCACAATGTTCCTGCTTCGGACCATTACGAATAATAGAGGTCCCACTGTATATCCTTAAAATATTTTTTAAAATTTTTAACACTTCTAATTGTGTTTCAAAACTATTTTCATTAGCCTGGGTCGGCTATTCATTGATAATATGGAAAAGACATATGTTGAAATGTATTGAATTTATGGTGATTTCGGTACTCGAAAAGTGAACTGTATTTTTCATTTTATTTGTTCGCTTTTAAAGTGCTATAAAATGATTTTAATGTTTTAAATTAATAGTACACTTTAAGTATAAAAGAAACACTATTAATTTAATCGATTAATTGATGCAAATTGATCGATTTAATCGTTTATCGAAAGTAGTGAATTTAATTTGATTTTTTTTTTTCAAATGCTCCAATGTTAGGGGATTATACGCGTAGACATGATCTTTGATGTAACCCTCCAAAAATCGTCTATCGGCGTCAAATTGTATTTTGTAGCACCGGCGAAGTAAAATAATAATAAAAATGGCTACTAAACCGAAGCTTCAGCACTGCTACGAGTGTAAACAAAGAACGTGCAAAAGCAGAGCTGTGAAATAATTAATTACGGTTAACCTCGTGTAATTTCTCTAACTATCTCTTTCCTATAGTTCCAGCACACTGCTTCGCATGTGTAGGGGTCATCTCCTGAGTGCTGGTCGCAGGCTAATCGACGTCGCCAAATCGTGAAACTTCGCGTTCTGAAAACTTCTCATGCAATAAAACCGAAATGGGTTATGATGTGCGACCCATGGCACAGTCTTGTTGAAACGAAAAATCGTCAAATTCATAATCTTTAATTGCAGGCGAAAAAAGGCGTTTATCATACGGTCATACCGTTCTGTATAGAGTGTTCCGCCACACTGTCACTAAAAGGAGCGATATTCCCGGTAGTGTGCACATTTCGAAGAAGCACGCGCCTGAGAAGATCTGTAACGCTTCCAGTCTCTTAAATTTTTTTCATAATATTGCCAATTCCTTGCACAGAAATAACCCCGTAGTGCTCTAAAAGTGGCCACGTTGGAGTCACCACATTTGCAGAGTAAGTTCTAACTATTTATGCGAGTTCTGCGATTGTTAAACGTTCCATATTCGTAAATGGCAAACCTTTCACGAAATGAACGACACTTCAGATGACAGGCGGTTTTGAAATGGATTACCCTATATAACATCACAAAAAGGTTTTTTCGTTATACACATTTATAAATGGAAAAACTCGATTGAGTAGGAAGCAACAATGCAGTTCGTTGAAAGTTTCGGATTTTGTCGTATTAAATTAACCAGTATGTCAAGCTATTCTAATTAACAAAATAAATTAAAAATTTACATGTACTTAACAAAAATAATAAAACAATAACGAAAATATTATATTTTAAACAATTTTTGACATCACGCTACTCATCAAATGAAAAATTCTGTTCGATAAAATATTCGAAGCATTACGAAATTTCCGACAGTGCTTCCAGCTCATAATACGAGTTTGACATTCAATACAGAATGATCGAAGACTGCACATCGAATGCAAGTCATAATAATCTTTATGTTCTAAATTGCACCGAAATCTTCTGAGCCGTTTGTCCATTAAAGCCTGACAAACTGGGAAAAATGCTGCCGTAGTATATTTTTTGCGCTATGGAGGGTTTATCGTCCCTCTATTCTATTCTAATCACTTTAGCGGAACAGTATGTACGAGGTTTGTTCAAAAGGAAAGGTGAATTTAGTTTTCTTCGATAACAATGGTGTGGTGCATCATGAGTTCTGCCAACAGGTCGTACGGTTAATAAAAAATACTACAAGGAAGTTATGCAACGTTTGCGTGAAGCAATACGTCTCAAACGATCGGAATTGTGGAAAAAAAATCATGGATTCTGCATCACGACAATGCACCAGCTCACACATCAATGGTTGTTCGTGATTTTTTGTGTATGATGAATAAATAAATGCTTTTCAAAAATATTCAAAATGCACCTTTTCTTTTGAACAGACCTCGTAGTCCATTATTACGTTTATACGTACGAGTTATTTGCAAATAACACTAATTGCAAATACTGATCTCACAGTTTATACGTGGATACTGCCGAGCAACAAATTTGAAAATTTACATAAAACTTTGTTTACAAAAAAGTGTGAAAATTTTATCAAGAGAAATTCAAAAATAAAATCAAGAATAACTTGTATAGCAAATAATACAGAAAAGGAAACAATGTAAAGTTTTCAAACCAGTGGAAACGTTTCACAACTTATTTGCAAATAATGTCGTTATTCACGACTTGTTTTCGTGAGGTAATAGTCGCGATAAAAAAATATACGCCAATAAATTAAGTTATTATTTGCAAATAAGTCGCACGTACATATATGTACGTTGGGACATTTTTCCCAAATATTTTTCAGATCGGAAGGGTGGTTCCGGATAATTACCTCTTACAAACATACAAATATTAACTCTTGTATTTTAAATAGCATAGAAAAATTGATTTCCTATAATTTTGCCTACGTGTTTCTCTAGCATATAAAGAAGAGCCGAAAAATGCTGAAATGAATGTAGAATTTTCAATATTTACATTTCAATTCATCAAAGGCTTGTAGTCACAACCCGCGTACAAATATTTTGAAATTAATTTAATTTCTATTCTTATTTGTGCATTACTTTCAAATAAAACTGAAAACGCTTGTAGATTATTGTTGGATATAACTGCAAAATAATTTTTTTTTAATAGATACAAAACATGCAAAATCGAAAACAAATGTTGTTTGAACAAATTTATTCAATAATTTTTCATGCATGCACGCTTCCAATGTTGTCAAATAACACGAATCAAACTATTAATTAAATAATAAGAATGTTTAAGTAAATAAAACGGCCAGGAGCTGTAAAAATATGGATGTGGTTGGCACTAATTTGTATCAACTGTGTCTAATGTTTTCGCAGTGGGTTTAGTTGAACGTAAATTTTCCATTTATTAAGTCAATGTGAAATTATAGATGGGGGGTAACGTTAATATTTCTTTGACTCATTAAATATTTATGTACGTCCGCATACTCGTATATACATGTATGCATAAACATAATGCTGTATTAAACAAGAACAACAATTATTAGTTTTTCATTAATTAAATTATGTTATACCAGGGGGCTGCAATTCAAGACTAATTGTTGCGTGCTATATACAAAAATAATATTAAACGTTCAAAATGAAAGTTGAACTCTGAAATGTTATTTAGAACGACGAGCACACTAACTAAAAAAATCGTCATAACAGTGACGTAAATTGACTAAATCTACTTCAGCTTTTCATAAATAGCATTAATGACAATGTTCAATTACACGCCATTATGAGGGAAATGACAAACTGTCATCAATATAATGTCACTGATAGAAAAACCGCCTTAACGCTGATGTCATTTGACGTCAAAGTTATGCTAAGTGTATTCGTGTTCGTGTCACTCTTCAACATCGTGTCACGTTTCATCAAAGCGAAGATATATTTTTTTAAGTGCAGCAAAAGAATTATATTTCGTGAACCCTCTGTGTGTGTCACAGCATACCCGGATAATTTTATTTATTTTAATTGCAATTTTCTATTCATATATACAAAGTTCCTAGACGTTTGATTGACACTTTCTGAGAACTTATAACTCTCTTATGTGTGGACCGTGTACAGGAGAGGGCGAAGAAACTAATAGGAGATGGTAGGGTAGGCAGCTCTATTGACTCTTATTAGCATCGTCGCAATGTAGGGTGTATTTCGTGGTTCTATCGCTCCTATAATGGGATGTGTTCTAATGAAATCAGGGAACTTGTTCTCCAATCCCATACATTCCTGCGCACAAGGCGTTCATCATTAAAGGCGCATCCATTTTTTTTTTTGGACCAGCACTCAGGAGATGAGCCCTAAACATGTGGTGCATTGTGTTGGAACTAGAGGAAAAGGATTGTAGGAGAAATGAAGGAGGTGAAGCTTCACTATTTTACAACACTGCTTTTGCACGTTATTTATTTTTGTAGGAGTGTTGTAACGTCTCTCATGTCAAAGAGACGTATTAAATGTTGAAGCTTCGTTTTTAGTATCTATTTTTAGTAATTATTTTACTACACCGATGCTACATAACATCGACGAAGGAGGGCATTCTGATGTGCTTGTAAATTGGATACAGCTGAAGCCGTTACAACAACTGACACCAAGACACACAATTTCACAACAGTAAAATGCGAGATGTTTTTGAGTCTGAAACTGTGGTTGAACCCAGGAAAATTTGGTCGATTTGGCAGTGAATCGCAATACACATTACAGAGTGAATCCGTTTTTCGGCCGAACAGCGCATATGTGAAACAAACTCCCTGCGGAAGTCTTTCCTGTCGCTATTGACGTTGGAAGATTTAAAGCAAATGTCCATAAACACTACTCCCTCTATCCTCCTTCCCTTAAACTAGTTTCCTAGTTCCAGCATAATGCATCGCATGTGTAGGGACATCGCCTTAGTGATGGTCCAATATTAAAAAAATATATATACATTTTTTACGATAGAGACTTTTGTCTCTCGGCTCGAGAGGGAGTGGTAAATCAATTTGTATTTCGCACCCTTAATATGGTAATATGAAACATTCATATATTGTTCATCATCATATGTTCTGCATGTGGTATTCAATGTTTTCCAATTACCGTTTAGTTATCGTCAGGACTTCGTGAGCGTGAGTTTGCTTGACAGTAACGAAATTTTTTCCTCTCATGTGAGCATGCATGAGAAAGTTTTTGTTTTAGCTGAGCATGCATAATCATGTGTGAAAGTCACTTTACTTTGAACTATCGAAACATGAAATAATTTCCACTCAAAATATGGTTTGACTAAATCGTGTTATTTGAAAATGATTTTGTGAATAGGAAAAGAGTTTGGAAAAAATGTTTAAAATATGGGGTTGTTGGCTGAACAGTTAGAGCGAGAGCGTTGACTCTACACTCAAAAGATCGTGGGTTTTTGATTATTTATTATAAAGTTTCTTTTTTACCTTAAAAAGATGATTTCGCCTTAAGTGAAACCCAGGTGTCTGTGGATGCTGACCCACAGGATTTTCACATACCTGGGTATCACCTCCTATCTCTTTTCCATCAGCACAGGGGCCTTGCAATTTATATACGCAATGAGGTTGTACACCAGTGCCAGCAATCTTTAGACACGCATGATCCCGAATTTAGCTGTCTTTGTGTTAAATTCAAAATCAGGGCACATCTTCTGCATTTCGGGTTTCTTTACAGAAGCCCAAACACGGAAAGGGAAAAAACTATACAGAACTTCGATGCCCTTTCCGCCACTATATCGGGGATCCTCGAAAATTACCCGAACAGTGAAATCTTTATTGCTGGTGATTTCAATGTCCATAATTTATCGTGGCTCCGCCATTCGAGCAATACAACTCCAGAAGGCCAATATGCTGAGCTATTCGCAGCGCACAATCACCTTGCGCAATTAGTGAATGAACCAACACATATTTCATGTGTTGACGGGCACCAACACAACACCCTCGACCTTTTTCTCACTTCACACCCTGAAAAGTATGAAATGAACATTAGCGCACCTCTCGGTAATTCGGATCATTGCGCCATTTCTGCCTCCTTTTCGTTTGCGGAACTTCGAGAAGTTTCACCGCCAGCTACGAAACGTTTGAAATATATTTACGAAAAGGCACGTTGGGCTGAGCTCAACGATTTCTTTCGGCATTTCAATTGGAGGCTCTGCTTCCTCGACAATTATGTCAATATAAATATAATATTGCTTGGTATGAATACCATCGAAGCAAATTTCGATTAGGCCTAGACCAAAGTCTTGGTTTAATCAGACGTGCAGAATTGCAGTCAGATCCAGAGAGGAAGCATTTAGTGTCTGGCGGAATGATAAAAACGAAGATACTGATATGATGCGCAAAACGGCGAGATCTTCGTGTGCCAAAGTGCTAAGACGTGCAAAAGCTTTGTACGAGCAGCGTCTTCGCGCTAAAGTTCTTACTGCTCCACGGGGAAGTAAAAGCTTTTGGTCATTCGTTAAAAGAGTTAAGGGAAATGCTAGTTCTTCTATTCCGTCTCTTTTAAAGGCTGATCAAATATTCACTGACCCGGTTGAAAAGGCTAACCTCCTTGCTGAAATGTTTGCAGGTAATTCTCACCTGCCGGAAAGCAATTAACCACTGCCCGAATCCGAGCGTGTATCCGAAACTATGCCAAGGGTTTTATCGGACCTTAACATAAATAAGTCTCCTAGCCCGGATGGAATTCCGGCACTGGTCTTGAAGCAGTGCTCTTCGACGTTATCGCGTCCTCTGGCAATCCTTTTCAGCACCCTATATCATGCAGGCGAATTTCCGTCGTGCTGGAAAGTTGCAAATGTTACGCCGATCCCCAAGAAGGGTGAGGCAAGCAACCCTGAAAATTATCGCCCAATCGCAATATGCTCTACCATTTCTAAAGTAATGGAGAGTATGCTAAATTTCCATCTTATGAAATATCTGGAGTCCAATAGCTTACTTAACGACCGGCAATATGGCTTCCGTGGAGGACGTTCCACTACATCCTACGCCTACATCCGACCGAAAATGGAATACAACTCTCATGTATGGGCCGGTGCTTCAAAGACTATTTTGAAGTTACTCGACCGTGTACAAGAAAGGGCGAAGAAACTCTTAGGAGACAGTAGGGTAGCCAACTATACTGAATCTCTTGAGCATCGTCGCAACGTGGGATGCGTTTCGTTGTTCTATCGATACTATAATGGGAGGTGTTCTAATGAAATCAGGGAACTTGTTCCCGGAATACCGTCCATTCGCGCGCACGACGCGATCATCATTAAGAGCGCATCCATTTGTGGTCGATTTGGCGGCAACTCGCACTACGCATTACAGGTGTTTCCTGTCACTTTTAGCTTGGGAAGATATAAATCAAATGTCAATAAACATTACTCCCTCTATCCTCCTTCCCATAACCTAATTTCCTAGTTCCAGCACAATGCACCGCATGTGTAGGGGTCATCCCCTGAGTGCCGGTCCAAGAAAAAAAAAATTTCTGCCTCAGCTTAACACCGGAAAGACAGTAACTCAGCTTTACAAGTTAACAAAACACAAAACTGGTGATTTGTGCAAGAATTAAGTCCTATCACTTCACCTCACCACCTGTCTCTCCTCTATACTATTCACTTTGCATACGTATAAGACCTCTCCTGAGCACCTGTCCAAAAAATATCATAAAAATTTAACAAGTCGGTTTTTTAAGGTTGTTTCTGCAAATTGGTCTACAATCAAATTCTATGTTGCTAGAGAAATAGAGCCAAATTGAAATGTTACGGACAACATGAACAAAATCAACTCTGCTTGTTTTAATGTTTGCATCGCGTGTACTTCGCATTTTCACCTTGTAGAATTTCTATATGTTTATTTTCTTTACTAATTTTCCATGTTCACTACTGACATTGAAAAACAAATGAAATTTTTATGTGGCACATGAATAAGGAGCATTCTTAGCGGGTGGTCTTAGCAGTTCTAGCAACCAATCGCCAGCATACATACAGTAGATATATTTATTGTATAAAATTTTTAAAATATGGAAAATAAATGCTGGGCTAACGTTGTCACACGATATCGATCGATCGCTTAATTAAAGGTTTTTGTTTTGAAGCGATCGCTTGATATGGTGTGACAACGTGGGGCAGGCAGTAAGTTTATTTATATTTATACTTCTTATTATAGAGGTAAGGTATTCATGGAACCGTCATTGCTCCCTCCTAATTCTGACAATTTTTTTCATTTTACAGAATTTTACACATTTCGTGAACGCAGTATTTCTTTAACATATGTTTTTTTTTCTATAATGATTTTTGACTGTGTCTACTGTGAATTCGTCTTGGCTCATGCATTAGGAAGTTTTAATTAAATAGGCCATGAATTGTGTATTTGATTGAAAGAGTTGTTATGACAAATAAATTATATAAATGAGGCGAAAACATGCAAAAGTTTCAAGTACGTTTGTACAAAAAAAATTAAGGAGAATGAAATGCAGAACAAAATAATAATAGCGAAATGGGCAAAATATAGCAACAGCTGCAAGAAAAAACCTTATAATTAGTAATAAATTCTGCCTTATAATTTGCCGACATACACATACATTTATGTACAGGCATTTTTGTGTTGTTAATGGGTTTATTCTATGTAAGTCCTGTAGACAGTTCTATTTTCTTTTTGAAACTTTTGGTATGTTTGAGATCATTCAAAAAGAGTTTTCTTTACGCCTCCTCCTATAAAAGGGATGAAGAAAATTGTGCCATCAAATGGACATTACGAATTATTTCCAATTATTTTCCTGTAGAATGTTGTCCATGTTAAATTAGGAGTAAATCATTTTCAAATTTTTAAATTCTTTTCAGCAAACTTCATTACTTGTTGTCCATACTAAATTCAAAATTATATATTCAACGCGACTCATATTGAGTTACAATTACTTACATATACAGGATGGGCCAAAAGTCATGCCTGCGTGTTAAAACTTGAATACCTTTTTTGTTTATTATTATTTTATAAGTTTATAAGGGAAAAAGCACAATTAGAATCATATATATTATTATTTTTTTTAGATTTTATTCGTCGAACATCATATTTTTACACGCAGGTGTGACTTTTGGCCCACCCTATATGTATGTCAATGGTTTAGAAAAATTAGTAGATTTAAATCGAATAAAAAGACTTGTGTAAAATAATTTTTGGAAAAGCTACTTGGTTTTTTCTGTTTGTATTTTAGTAATTCTCAAACATTTTTTGGGTGTTTTTGTATAAACACTTTATTTTTTTTTAGCTTTTTTTTTGAAACGTAATTACCGCGTTGTAGGACGTTTACCTGTAAGCGAGTGTGAGCAAATGACTAAAAGTTTAAATAAACATAAACATTTAAATTTAAACCCAATTGAGTCTAGTTTTTATCTAAAGCGAATTTGTTCGGTATAACGAATTTCGCAGTTTAACGAAAGCATCTGACATTATATCATTCTTTATGCGGAGCTTCGACTTTATATAACTTTAATTTAATTTTCTAATTATTTTCCTATCTCGTCTGGGCCTATCAATCAAGACAATCACTCTTGTGTCACCAAATCTTAGTCCCTGTTACGCCGAAATGCTGCGGCTTTTGACCCAAGTTTAAATGGGCATTTTAAAAAATTCTAAATTTTTAGTAAATGTCAATTAACTGAAAGATATTGGATATCGATTTGAGAGAGGATAATTTTCGTGTCGACGTTGACAACTGGAATAAGGCCGAATATTATTATATTAAAAATGGAAAAAAAATTAAATAAAAAAACATTCTCTTAAATGCGTGACCGACACAAAGTCGTACAATTATGTAAAAAAAAAAAATTATAGAATTTTCCTAATTGCGTAAATCGCAAAAAAATATGCAAATTTTCTGTTCAGCTACGCCACAAAAACCAATTCTTATTGCATCGAAAATATTAGTTTATAAAAATTTAAAAAAAAGTCGAGCAGACCTGCCTGACACATACATGCAATTTTAATCCATCATACTTTTTGTACACTTGCAATTTTTGACAAAAATAACGACTAAATCTGATAGTCAGCAAGGACTTAACAAACACTTTAAAGTTGAACAATTTTTAAAGTATATGCCGTAAATTACAAATCCAACACAATGAATATGACGACGAACCGCATTTATTCCGAAAATAAAAAAAAATTGTCAAATTTGTATTTGTGACATTCGGTAAAGAACAAACACGACACACTGTGACATACTCATCACAATATTCGTGTAAATTATAAGACGTTTTGCTTCTAATCCATTCCACTCTGCTGTTTATGTGCAATTTTATAGTGTTTAAAATAAAATAATAGTGGCTTATCATTTCAATGGATTGCGGTAAAATCTATTTTCTATGCATGTACATATTTAATTACAATAAAACAGTAACACAGTATCAGAGTGAGCAATGGTATAAGCTTTTTTTTAAATCCACCAATTTTCATTTAAGAAACCACCTGTTTTCTTGATTTGGATGATTTTCAATTTTATGTGCAGGGTTCTTCAACCGAAAGTACTGCCGGAAACATTTTGGCGGAATTCGCAATGAATAAAAGAAAAATAGATTGAATGGCTATTTTATGACTATAAACAAGATTACGGAAGACAACCGCCAACTGAGGATTAATTGTAAATTTCAAGTGCATTTCTGCCAATTAAAAAAATTTTTGTTTACAGATTGGTACAGTTCAGTTACCATCCATAATCGAACCATGTAGCTGATCAAGGAATCTTAATATGCTGCTGATTTCAGAATTTTAACCTTGTTTTGTCTCTGCAACCATAGGACCAGGGTTCGATTCCCGGCCCGGTCAGTTAAAAATTTTTATGGATTTTTCTGTGCTACAGCACCCTCTTTAATCGGTATTGGAACAACAAAACGTCGGCAAAGTAAAATAATAAATAAAATCGCTCCCCTTAGGTTAAAAATAATGTGTCAAATTTATCATCAGAGACGCCACAACTTTGCTTTATAATTATTTCTCTATCTATCTAGTTCTAGTTTAATGCATTACATATCTACGTATGGGATATCCTCAGCAATAGTCCATTAGAAAAAAAAAGTCTGCCGCATGGAGGACCTCACCTCTCTTGCCAATTTCATACAATGTCGGATGCTCGGAGGAGGAACTTCGCATCCTATACTCCGGCGATGTTCGATAAACTATCAAGGTTGGACTTGAACGCTTTTCAGACTCCTAAGAGAATCTCCATGCTTTACTGCGGCAGGGAGAGTGATCTGGTCCGGTATCCACTGCTCCTAGGGTATGCAAAGGCACTAAACTGAACGGATTTATAAATTTACATTTGGGTCCTGTACAATAGAAATGAGTGACGTATAGCACGTACTGTCCTGCCATACGCAGACCCATTTACTGGTATCAAATTTAATTTTATTTGCACTCTAAACATGTAGGCTCCTGATTTTGTAAATCGGCAAATATGTAACAATTTTTCAAGCTCGCCACAAACGTGCAACATCTTTGCTCTAGCTAGACGAACTTGTTTTTGTGCAGACACTAAATATTGCACTTTTTTAATTTAAAGGAAAGGTTCGTACTTTGGATACCCACTTCCATGACTTTTAATGCTACACCGAAAAAAAACCGTCATTAGTATAATGAAACGATTTCACTGGTCACTGAACACTACCGGCTTCAGCTGATAGCAATCCACAATCGCATCAGAACGCCCTCCTTCGTCGTAATAAAAAATGGCTACTGAACCGAAGCTTCAGCACTGCTACGATTATAAACAAAAAACGTGCGAAAGCAGAGCTGCAAAAATAATTGATTAAGCTTCACCTCCTGTCAATTCTTCTACTATCCCTTTCCTATAGTTCCAGCACAATGCCTCGCATGTGTAGGAGTCTTCTCCTGAGTGCTGGTCCCAGATAAAAAAAAAATTAGCTGTTATTCATTATTATAATGAAACTTTTTATCAATACAATGAACAATGACATTAAATACAGAAAATCTTGCCATCTCTGCTCTTCATAAATTTTTCATAGTTCATTATATTAATGAATATATTTTCATAGTCTAACCGAGTTTTATTTTTAACAAATTTATGATAAAATATAAGTAAGCTGCATGACTTTTTTCTACTTAAAGTATACGATTTGCTAAAGCTAATTAAATTTGCATTTATTTTGCTTTAAAATGTTTTATATTTGTCATTTTATGATCTTTTAAAAATACAAATTAAAGTGTCATAAATGCAATGAAAGCATTTCACCAATCCAATGAAATATTCTTTATATAAAAAAAATAAATTCACTTACGTACGCATGTGTGTGTGTTGTATCGTTCAGCTAGACTACCGTGCAAATAATGCGCTTAGTCCACACACGCATGTATAGTGTAGTCCGCAGAGAAGTAGGACTAGTCCAAGACTAACCCAAATGTATGGGTTTATTTAACATTACGATGTCCTAGGGGTGGACTACCATCTGACTAGCCCAAGAACTACTTCATGTAACCACTCCATGGAGCACCTCTCAGAGTAATTTTAATAAGATGGAGTAATCGTTAATACGAAGAAGATAACGATCACTTGTCGTATAACAATAAGCTGTTGTTTTGAATGACATGGTCCACGGCTGCATTACATAGGACCATGTTGTGATCAGTCCATTTCACCTAAAATGGACCACGTAGTCTAATATTATTTGCAGGGTATATGTATATTTCGCTTTTACTTCTTTCTGTTTGTGGATGCGGAATTCTCAAAGACCTTTTGGGAGTTTTTATATAAACATGCGAGATTTTTTTTTTTTTAGCTTCTTCAAGTATTTTTGTTGGAAGGCTACTGGTGAGTTTGTATATGCTCCAACGATATGTAGATGTAGACTAGCTTAACGATACCACAAACATACATACACACATATGTAAGCAAATTTATTATTTTATATAAAGAATATTTCATTGTATTGAAGAACTACTTTTATTACATTTACGGCAACAATATTGTTTCGTATATGAAAGTTTTCATCAAGTTTATGAATTAATTAATGTTTCGTTAAACAAAAGAAATAGTTTCAATACATTTATACCGCACCCAAATGATGTTCATAAATATAATGAAACATTTTTCATTGATCCAATGAAGGACATCTTTGGGTGACTTTTAATGACAAAATTCATTGTATGAATGACGAGTTTTTTTCGGTGTTTTAGTCAGTATCATCGTAACGAGTAATGATCATATATACGAACATAAAACTATGCTGCGTTCAAAATTTATGTCGATAAATGATTTTAATTGCCCCTTAAAACGATATGCTTCCGTAGGTCTGAGTTCACAGGACTCATGTTTTACTGGCATGATTGCTACTTTATAGGGAAGAGTAACGAGGGGAAGGGTAACGAGTGTGCATGTGCATGTACTGTCAGTTCGTTTTGCTTTCTCATTCTTAATTTGAATATACACACAAACTTTATGGACATGCCGCCAACATGACATGAATCGTGTGAACTCAGACTAGGCTTGTTAAGTGGGGAGCAGAATACTCGCTCCAGTACAACGTAACGAGTAGCTCTAAAAGCTGTCAAAGACTGTTTTCAACGAGTGCGAACAGACTGTGTAGTTGTAAAAATTTTTGTTTTAGAACTTGAAGCGGAACAGTGCTATGTCAGCTGATTGTCAAGAATACATTTTCTTCAAAAAGGAAAACGAATAAACTAAGATTGCCATGATTTTCAATAAAGTATTACATTAAATAAGAGAAACGGCGAATTTAAATTTCTATAGAGGAATATGTTGTTGGCAACGCATTTATTATACTATTTAACAGGTATTATTTGTCAAGATTCACATATTATACTTGTATAATTTTTTACGTTTTTTAAAAGTTTATTTGGTGACCATGCAAAAAGCTTAAGTAAACTGGGCACTTTTTTCTTGCTGGGCTACTAGTTACGTCGTCAGCTTCAGCTACAACTACAAATTCTCTATCCTATTCCAGGGTTTAATAATGTAACAGACTGACACTTGTCAGAAAATAAACAGTCTGTCATTACCGTGGAGCTGACGACATTGAAAAAGGATAATGAATCCTTTATTAACGCAAATGTTTTTAGACAGAAAATTTAATAAACTCTCAATGAATTCCGCGAACTCAGGCCAAAATTGAACCCAATAAGATTTGCATTAGTCTGAAACACGTTAAATGAATCATATTAAATACTTCCTGTGCCTGTCGTTTTTTTGCTGACTTATATTTCCATTTAACAGGAAGTGAAATAAAGGTGGGGAAATTCGAAACCCTAATAATGATGAGTGTGTACAAACGTTACAATGACGTTTAATTTGTACGATAAATATTTACACAAAGTGAAATACATATATGAAATATGTGTATTAATTTGTGGAGCCACTTCGGCAAATCCATATGCACGCGTATGTATGTATGGAATTGCTTATTGTTTTATCACTAAAATGTACATTTCCATTTAAATGTGTATCATAATTTATTACGCGTAAGATGTTTACTGATGTTTAATGGAAATACAAGAAATGTTCGTAGTATACAAATGTATGTGTGCGTCGGTATGTGTGTATGTATTTAAAAAGAAAGTACAGACTTTCTTTCGAACTGGCAATTATTTCGAATTTTCGCATTTTAGAGAATCCAACAATGGCAAAAGGAAAAAATTATAATGAATTAATTTTTAAATTCTATTGAAGTGATTGATCACAAATAAACGTGCTTTAAAAACATAACAAAAAAAGGACACCCACCCACACAACACCATGATGCCAAATCCCAATTTACTTTATTTTACATTCAAATGTGTACGACTGAGTTTTATATTTGAAACATGTTTAGTCTTAAGTTTGAGTGATTGTGCCTGTGATTAAATTTATGTGATTACTGATTATAATATTAAAAGAAAAACAACATCACCAATTGCCGTCCTTGGTTCCCCCTCCGAAAAAGAAAAAAAGTGAGAAAAACAGAAAGAAACAGCAAAGAAAAATGTTTTAAAATAAACCATGAAGAGTGTTAAGAATTTCATTATTGAACGTTTGCATAGCATTGATAATTCGGAGCAGACCAATTCGTTAAGCGGCAAAAACAACGAGAAATCTGCTTGCAAAAGTACGGATGGTAACTCCACGACATCGGGTAACTCGGCGTCAGGTGAAGAATCAACATCAAATCCTTCGTTGACTGCTCAAACACCTTCTCATGAAGGTAGAAATGCGTGTATCTATAGTGCGACTACTACAACTACGTCAAATGTAGCATCTTCCGCAGATAAATGCATATCAAATCCCTTTGATTTTGCCCAAACAACAACAACAACAGCAGCAGCAGCAGCTACAACAAATCAAAAAGAAAAAAATCGCCGTAAGATTTCTCTCCCATGGGGGCGTCAAAGTAGTATTGCAAAAAATTTGGGACTAGCACGACAACATACAATTGACACACCAAGTTCATTTCGGATATTTCGACAGTGTAGTAGTAAGTCAAAGGTTAGTGATATGAATTTGTGAAATTTTTAAGCGTAATTACAGACAGCAAGGGATAAAATACGAGTACAGTATAACCAGGTTAATTACCTCACGCTTAAATACCTTTCACTCTTATTTACCTCGCGTTTTAAATCCCCGTTTTTTTCTCCATTTTTCAAACAAAAGTCCACTTTTAATTGGCATACGTGTGATTAGCCAATTTGGAGAATAACCTTAAAAATTAAATTTTTAAAATAAAATGTCCCCTAAATTGTATTCGTTTAAATGTAGCTGATGCATGTACAACTTCCTATGTATTTATGAAACTATAGTTGAACGCTTTATAGCAGTGTTGAAGCTTCGGTTTAGTAGCCATTTTTTTATATTATTATTATTATTTTACTTCGTCGGTGCTACACAATACTGGCGAAGGAGGGCGTTCGGATGTGACTGTGGATTGGTCACAGCTGAAACCGTTACTGTTCACTGACTAGTGACTATGCCTTCGCCACTGAAACCTTGCGACAACAAATGCCGTATAAGAATAAAAACCATTCACAGAAAATTTACGGAAACAAAATTTCAGTTCACGCATTATAGCAAACAAACAGAAGAAGATTTAAATGTTAATAGTGTACGAGAATTATATTGATTCTTCGTATTATCTATAGGGGGTGGCTGAATCTGTAACCAGGAAATGCGCCGTGAAAATCCCCATCAGACCAACAACTTTTCTGATTTGTTTATGCTAACAATGTCCTTTCGTCTCAATAAAACGTCGTCGAAGTAAAATAATAAATAAAATGGCTCTCCTTTAGCATAAAAATCTGCTGAAAAAATTCTCAAAAAAACACGTAACTGCAGGTCTGTGCATGGATTAGGCTCTATATCATTCATACCAATTCACCACTTATCCCCTCCTACCACTATCGCTTTACAACTAGTTCGGATCCTCTGAGCTCTGGTCCAAGAAAATAAATTGTTTTTCGAAATTTTTTGTAATGTAAGCTCAAATTTACCATCTATAAATTCTTTTTATTTGCCACCCTGCCATCTTTTATAATAATTTTTAATAATGTTTTTTCTTAATATATAGTTTGACTTTACCAGACAATTTTCTTTCATGCATTAAACTCTTTACTGTGTATCAAAATCTAACATGATAATGCGAAGGAATTAGAGTTCTACTCAATAAATAGAGCCTTTAAATCTTAAATGTTTTACCCTCGTATTCATATTTTTTTTTTGTATTTATAACGGTTTTAATAAACAAATTTTCATACAAAATTTAATTATTATACCTTTTACAAATCAAAAAAATGTTCGTGAATACGGAAGTTAAATTACGATTTCCCAAGAAATTTAATTAATTCATTATGTAATTAGTTGATAGAAGCTTCCCAGTCAAAATCATTATCTTCTTTCTCTCATTTTCATTTGTAACACATGAATGCACATTCAATTAAAATTAATCGAATAACTTGTTCAATATATTTACATACCGGTATATTTGTAGTTTCTGTTGTTGTTGATTTTGCTTCATGTAGGGAATTTCTATAAAATGGTCATTCAATGAATGTCTTAACAAGCAGCCAACGTCGATATCGACTCACTCCACTACAAATACATAAACTATTAGTTTAACTACTACACATTACTAATATTTCGCTTAATTAAGCTTAATGCAATAAATGCCACTTCTGAACATGTATTTACAATTACACATGCATATAGTGCTGGCAAAAAAAATAGTAGCAGCGTTAACAGTTTCATATTATCCCTTCCTTTGTCTTTTCTATTTCGCTGCGATGTAACGCAAATACGGTGTTCTCTCTTGAAAAATCCTCTTTTAATATGAAACAAATTTATGATTTCGAAAAATAGCACAAAACCTTGTTTTGCTGTTTACTTGTTCTTAAAAAATGTGTATGGGCATTTCCACAGAAAGGTCTACCAGGATCGAAAATGAATATGGCAATAAACAAATGATTTTTTTCTAACATTCTATTGGAAATGTTAAAATTTTAAGAAAATTAGATATTTTCAGTTTACGGTGTTTGTTATTTTTAGAAAATTGGGCTGGAAATAGAAAATTTATTTAAAATATATAGAATATATCAAATATACGAGTCGATTTTATAACACAATATTTATAATATACTTCAAAAAGACAAGACATGTTAAATATTTAGGAATTTAAATGATTCCGAAATATTTTTCTAAGAATGGAGATATCTCACTTTTAATATATACGGGTTATTTATTACATACCAAAACTTAAAATTTTTAAGTAAAAATATCTATAAAATACAAAAATTTTTGCAGTTAATACAATATAAACTTAAGAAAATTTTTATTACAAACATTGTAGAAAAATATGTCCCGTTCTAAATGTCCCTGTGCTAAATCATAGTATAGGACAAAAAAAAGAGGAACACAAATATTTAAATATGACAACCATCAGTGGCAATCTATATTATTCTTTTTTAATTAAAAAAAAAAAAACCTTTCAAAAATTGTGTTCTATCGCAAATTTTTTTAATTTTTCTAAATACAGTTGAAAGCGACTTCTAAAATGTGTCCCATTCGTGATACCATGTTTATTGTGGTTATACATCAGAAACAAAAATACGATAGAAGCTACATTTTGCACTATTTAACCCTACGGTCAATATCCGGGTACCCCGGTACCTTTTTCAGAATAAAAATGCTCGCATTTTTTTTAATAATGAAAATATGGCTGTGAAACTTCAAATCGCCATTATTGACGTCTTGAAAGACAATAAAAAAGAAAAAAATATATACGTTTTTACGTTTTTTATTAAAACTTTATTCAAAACGGTTTTACATTCGACACCTACGCGAATCAATGACGGGGTACCGTGGTACCCATACTAGTTTAATTTGTTTTTCTACTTAACTTACTTTTTGTATATTTTTTATGATTGAAAGCACATTTTATATTATATTTTTTTTTATTTCAGTTCGATTTTATAAGGTTTTTATTGTTATAAATTTTTATGATTTTGAATATGAAATATGAAATATGAAAATACTTACGAACACTCAATGCATATTGAAATTGTAGTTGTGTGCTGATCGCATATTGGCTTTTTACATATGAGTCGTTCAGTGGATAAAGGGAATGAGTCCAAAAATTTGAAATGGAGAAAAACGACAGAACAGTTGACGTTGACTTTAAAACTAGTTGTTACAAGAAAACTCAAAACTAAAATTGCAAAATTAATTATTAGAGCTTCTTTTAGAATTTGTAAATATATAATGTTAGTATGTAAGTGTATGTGTTCACAAACCCTGTTAATATGATACAAATACGTTTTTATTTAATAAGAGTTTCAGTGGAAAAAGGGAATAAGTCCACCAAATTTTTTGTTGTTAAAATCGATAGCGTAAAAATGCCAATTAATTATGTTTTGACTTTGAGCATTCGTTCGGAAATAACAAGAAAAAAATATCCGTCTAAATATTGGCTTACCTCGCGTAGTGTTCTAATTGAATTAGTATATTTTGGAAAGAGTACATTTTTTATAATTTTGCAAAAAAAAAAGGCTGCAGATAATAGTAAACTTTAATATTTATAATATTTAAAAAAATACCATTCAACTTTACTTACTTAATATGCGCAGGTCAAATAATTAAAATATTTTTACGAAATCTTTTTCAAATGCTTTTTAGCAGGAAGGTTGTAACTTACGACGAAGGTTACGACCGATCTGCACTCACTGCACTTACTAAATTAGAAACTCTTCTAACCACAGCGATATCATAACAGCGGTCAAAGGTCGAATTCATATGTAATAAAGCATAAAGTTGGATTACAGTTACGCTTCCGATTACTGCTCTCATGCAGCAATCAACTAAGTACAAGAACAATTTAAAGAACATAAAGAATTGGCAGGTAGCGAAAGCTCGAAGAGAGGCAAGAAATAGAAACAAATAAGAGTGATTAAAAGCAAAGTTAACAAGTGATTAATGCAATATAAATGCAAGCGTTTTTCCACTGAAAATAAAAATTTTGTGTTTCGTACAAAAAAATGTTTTGTCTTTAAAAGGGGTCTTCCGTTGAAATTTTAAAACAAAATTTTTACCATACATTGTTAGTCATAAAAGGAAGTGTATCCAGCCTAAATCTCAAAAACGCCAAAAATGGATTCATTCCCTTTATCAACTGAACGACTCATATGTTTTTTTTTTTTTTTTTTTTTTTATCTAGGACCAGCACTCAGGAGATGACTCCTACACATGCGAAGCATTGTGCTGGGAACTATAGGAAAGGGATAGTAGGAGAAACGACAGGAGGTGAAGCTTAATTAATTATTTTGCAGCTCTGCTTTCGCACGTTCTTTTGTTTTTTTTTTTTATACTCGTAGCAGTGCTGAAGCTTCGGTTTAGTAGCTATTTTTATTATTATTTTACTTCGCCGGTGCTACACAATACCGACGAAGGAGGGCGTTCTGATGTGATTGTGGATTGCTATCAGCTGAAGCCGGTATTGTTCAGTGACCAGTGACTATGCCTTCGCCACTGAAACCTTCCGACAACAACTAACACACAAAGACACACGAATGCACATCAGAAAAATGCGAGATGTTTATTTTTATTTAAAAATTTTTTTTGTCAAACTGGGGTTGAACCCAGGTCTGTTTTTTGGTTGTGTAGTCAACGTGCAGACTACCATCCATCGTGCCATCGCCACGATGTTGCATGCTTTTCTAGTTTTTCTCCTTCTTTTCTCTGGTAATATGAGACACAAGAAACAAGAACCAACAAAGGGTTTTCTTCCCGGAGCTTGGATAGAGTTCCATGGACATTCACACGATATGTTTTTGGCTATCGGTTTTCCCAAATAGCATTCAATGGCGGATCTTGATGAAAAATGGCATATAATTTGGCTATTTGTAGCTCGTTCTTCAATTAGAGGCATACAAAGCTCTTCGCTTAGCTCCTTCAAAAATAATTTCCGTTGCGTATTTCTATGTTGTATAGTATTATTGTTTTCAAAATATATTAGATATGCAGAAAACGCACTGATATCTATTATGTTATAAAAGAGCGACAACGGCCACCTTTTTGTTTGCCGTTGTGTTGCATATTGGCCGAGCATTTGATCCATCACTTCTACGCCACCTTTTGTTTGGTTATAAAATGTGATAATATCTGGTTTGCCATTGCTACCGATGCTGTCGTTGTCGTGCATTGTGGATAACACAATAACAGAGTTGGATTTTATTTGCGCATATGAACACATAGTAACATTTCCCCGAAAAGCAACCCAACAGGAGGACCCAACAGTTTGTTTCTTATCCTTCATTATATCTGGAATATATGGCTTATTTTTACGCAGCGTCCCCACCATCGTCAATTTGCATGAGAGTAGGTGGTCCGCCAAATCAAGGGTAGTAAAAAAATTGTCCATTGTTATGTTGCGTCCACTACCATGAAAACGTCCTGTTAGATCCTTAACTACTCTTTCTCCTTGTCGTATCTCACGGCCCATCGCTGATTTTCCAGTATATAGCTGTCCTTCTAGCGGATAGGTATTTTTAACATCACACATCCACCAAACCTTAATCCCATATTTGGCGGGCTTTGAGGGTATGTACTGCGTGAACTTAGTTCTGCCGCGATATGGGTAGAGCTGTTCGTCAATTGTAAGATTCTCGGTGGGTTTGTAATGTGCTGAAAGATTTGCATTGAGCATTGTCCATATATCACAGATTGCAGCAGCTTTATCTACAAGTGTTCTTTCAGCTCTGGTATTTGCATCATCGAATCGAATAGAACGTAATAGTGACCAAAATCTGTTAAGGCCCATTGTTGCTCGGTACAGTGGAAAAGATGTGATGGCCCATAAATCTTTGGTATTATCATTACATGAACGATTTGCTCCTGTCATTATTAATATACCAATAAAGGCATGCATTTTATTCGTGTTACATCTTTCCAATTTAGAGCTGGTTTAGTTGGATTTGCTTCGTTGTCGGCTGCATAGGTGGTATATGCTTTTTTGTTTGTGTGACGCACTACTATGTTAACCATTTCTTCACTCAAGTAGCATTTAAAAGTTTCTGATTTTGAAAGCATTGCTGTTGAGTTTGCTGGCCCACATCGCTGGCGTAGAATGTTAAAACTTCTAGTTTCATGGGACGGCAAATTGTGCTTTTGCCATTTAGTTCCATCTCGAGCAATATAACTTTCATTTGTGTTATTGATATTTACACCATCGTCTTCATCATCGCTTTGATCTGTAGACTCGTCAGAAACATTATCAATATACACATCATTGTTCGCGTCACCTCCTGTGGCATCTTCTGTATCTGACATTTCCACATTTCCAGTATATGAGGTTTCTTCATCTTCCCTTTCAGACAACTGACCTGGGTTCAACCCCACTTTCAGACAAAAAATTTTTAAAATAAAAATAAACATCTCGCATTTTTCTGATGTGCATTAGTGTGTCATTGTGTGTCAGTTGTTGTCGAAGCTTTCAGTGACGAAGGCATAGTCACTGGTCACTGAACAATACCGGCTTCAGCTGATAGCAATCCACAATCACATCAGAACGCCCTTCTTCGTCGGTATTGTGTAGCACCGGCGAAGTAAAATAATAATAAAAATGGCTACTAAACCGAAGCTTCAGCACTGCTACGAGTATAAAAACAAAAAAAGAACGTGCGAATGCAGAGCTGCAAAATACTTAATTAAGCTTCACCTCCTGTCATTTCTCCTACTATCCCTTTCCTATAGTTCCCAGCACAATGCTTCGCATGTGTAGGAGTCATCTCCTGAGTGCTGGTCCTAGATAAAAAAAAAAAAAAAACTGTTCATCATCCGTTATATCATTAAAAATAGATGAAATATATTTAGTTTTTTCTTCATCTGACAAATGTTTGTATTGTCTTTGTGACAGCAATTCAACTTTTCGCGACATTCTTATGAAATGTTATGCTTAAACTCTTTGAAGTATTTTTTTTTGTGATATTTGCAAAGGTAGTACCGTTATATTTTTAAATAATAAGAGCAAAAAGCAGAGAGAGACTGCTCTTTCTACCTAGCTGGCTTAACAATAGAAGAGTAAGTTAAACGTTAAGACTTCAAGCAAAAAACTTTCATGAACATATTCAAGAAAATTGTTTATATATTTATATATAGGAAAAAAAAGTTCCTAAAAAATCAGCCTTTACTCTAGTATATGAATAAAAACACCACCTACATATTATTGAACTCAAAACCATAATTTTTAATATATAAGTTAAAAAAAATTCTTTGGGGTACCGGGGTACCCCAGTTATTGACTAACGTACACTTTGCTGGTTATTGACCGTAGGGTTAAAGTGCCATTAATGTGCTATAAAAAAACGTAGAAAAGAAAAAGAAAATTTTAGATTTCTTTATTTTACCTCACTTCAAAGGCAAGAGAATGTTCCGTTCTAGATCGTTGAATTGCCCATATTAAATTGGGAGGATGAATTTAAAAAAATCAAAAGCTAAGGGCTTTGCAATACATTCCAATGAGAAAAATAAACAAATACTATTAAGGGAATGGTAGAATTTATGCCCAAATAGGACATATCGATACTCTTACCGTGAAGGAACCATTTTAATGTACACACAAAACTTCAAAAGGAGTTCAGTTACATACAGATTTTTTTTATCTTGGATCAGTGCAGTAGAAGTCTCCCATGCATATGTAATACACTGCACCGTAATTAGTTGAGAAGTGATAGTGTAGAGATGCGAGAGGTGGTGAACAAATTCTAGCTTAAGTGCTATTTATTTTAACGCATCTATAGATCAATATAATGAATTTATTGTGGGATGAACTCAAGATACTAGTTTGTATTCTTTTTTAACAAGCAAGAAAAAACCACAATTTTATTACGTTCAATAACTCATGTTGATCAGATTATGAACTGTTTTATACCCAGCAAACATATGCAGTCAGTGTTATTATTTGAATTTAGATTTCCTGCTCTGCGTAAAAGAGCCGTAGTTCGGCGAGTTTTGGACTTGGTATTGCCAAATCTTTAAAATTGTATGTCGATTGTCACACTAGAATATCAAGCGTATAAAGTTCTTATGTTACTTCATTTATTTAGCAGTTTATTAATATAAAATTAAAAGAAAGAAACAAATATAAGAAATTGTAAAAAATAATTTTCTTCCAAAAAAAATAAAACGCTACCCAAAAAAAAGGTCAAGAACTAAATTCAAAATCGCACAATTCATGCATAAACTGCTAAAAGGCGTTCCACACTATATGTCAAAAACTTAAGTATTACGTACAAGTGTGATAGTGTGAATGCAATGTGTTATAAAAAGGACAAATAATACGGTAATACATTTGACATCGCATAAGACTTCCTCGGGTTTAGAAATGTTTCTAAACGATAAGATTTTTCATTTTGTATGAGTTGTAATTTTACAGAAAATTATTTACTTCTGAGCCGGTTTTTTTTATCTCTTCTTATACTTACCATTTGAAGTGTGAAAGCAAAATGTAATATTAATTCAGAGTTTTTGACAATCGCATCAAATTTCATTAGATTTATTTCTCACAAAGTCTTATCAAAGACTATAAATATATAAAGATATTGCACGTAGAACATTGAATAAAAACAAAAAAAAATTTTTTTTTGCGTTTATAGAAGCTGGTTGGGGGAAGTAGCAAGAGAGTCTTTGAGCAAGAGAAAAGAACACAAAAATTTTAGGCATACATACATATGTACGTACATAAGTATGCAAATGTTAATGGCTAAACTCCATACAAATTTTAGTTTAATAACAACTCACCTCTTGAACAAAAATTGTAAAAAACCAATTTTTAAAAAGAGAAGCATTCATCCAGGCAGATTTTGAGTTTCCATAAGCAACAGCGAAATTTTTGTTACGAAAACATCTCGGTTTTTGGGATTTTCCGATCACAAAAAAAGCTTAATCTTCTTTGTTCCCTCCGCATTCGCACAAATTAAAAACGTTATTCTCTGCTTTGAGAGTTTTCTGCCAGGTGCAGAATTTTCGCCCTGATGTACGTACGTTTTATCCGGCAACATTTTCCAATAAAGTGCGGATTCATCTGCATTAAAAATCGCTTCATGTGTAAGGCCGTGCTCCTCAATAATAGCAGCTAATTTATTGATAAATGGAGCCACAAGTTCCTTTGAAGACGATAGCTTTTCGCCAGATTATTTAAGTAGTCTTATACCAAAGCGTTTTTTGAATTTCGTGAGCCAGCCATCACTGGCAAAAAAGTCTCCTTTATAAAACTTTCCGTGAAATTCCAGAGCTTTTGATTTTAATTGGTTACTCCCTACTGAAATATGAAATTTTCATTGACATAAAAACCACTCGTACAGCGCATCTTCCATTCTTTTAAATTCACCAGTTGCTATTCTGCAGCAGGATTTTAGTGCACCTGTTGCAGCTAAAAGCTTCGCCTTCTGTTTTCTTATAGTGCAAATGGTTGATTTGGATAACCCATACTTGCTACAAATTTCATATAGAGATTTTCCACTTTCACAGTCTTCTATAATTTTTAGTTTATTTTCCAAAGTTATTTGTTTCTTTTAGAGTTCTTTTACTTTAAACATTTCGTATTCATCAAATGTAGAAAACACGACACAATACACTTGCTATCACTATTAAATTTCACAGCAACTAAATACAAATTTAGCAATTGGCCGCAGAAAAAAAAAACAAGAAAAAACCCAAAAAATGTAAATCAAGCATATTCTTTCAAAAACTACCGTTATTCGTATTATCGAGTAGTAAAAAAATTTTGCATTCGTACTACAGAACTGGCAATGCAAAAAAATTGCCTTTCGTACTAATGGAAATTCGTGTAAACGAAAGTGCGTACTATTGGACGTTCACTGTATTGTATTTTTGGTGCAATTTACACATTGCTCAACAATAGTTTTTTTTATGTTTTTTATTTCTTTGGATTCAGAAAAAAATTTTTCGAAAACTTTTATATGAATCTTACATACTGCAAAAAATAAGTCTGATGGAGCACACAAACTTCCAAAATCTGAATTTTTATCGTAATTTTTTGCATGTACAAACATTTCTGATGGATATGACAAAATTTGCGCGGGTTTTATTATATCCATACGGCAGCGAGCATAAGATATCCGTTGAGCTATGTAACCAACGAAATAGCGGCTTGATGTTAACTCTATTGGAATGTTTTCAGAGTTAAAACAATCAGCATCTTCATTAAAATAAAAAAGTCGCATTTTTTGCCCCAGCGCATTCTCAAAAGCCCCCCCCCCCCAAAAAAAATTGCGCTTTTTATATACTTACATATGTATATATATACACATGTATACTTTTATATATCTTGTCCCGTTGCTATACTCTTTCAGAGAGGAGAAAGAAAATTGTTTTATAAATGGCAGAGTTATTAACAGATTTCCAAAAATAAATTTATGAGACCCAACTGCAGGCAACACCTTTCAAACAAAAGAATAATTTTGAAAATCTGTTTATAAATGACCAGGTTATTCAAAAAGCAATTTTTTCTATTTCAAATTCAAAATAAAATATAGCCTATATTTCAAGTTATACACTGTTAACATATCTGCGCCAAATTTCATTTAAATCGGTCCAGTAGTTTCGGAGATTAGCGAGAACAAACGTCGAGACACGTTATTTTTATATAGATATACATAGTTATATAAATTTCCAATTTTAAATAATATTAAATTCGGTGCGAATCGATGTTCTTGCAATAGTACAACAATAAAATACATATATTTGCCAATCAAATAAGAATCAGCGACATTAGCTTTACGTATCTTATGTCCACATATATTGTGCGAACACAAAACGAGCCTTTGCTGTTTTTGTTTGTTTATATGGATTCTTTCGTTTGTTTATTAAATGTACACGCATGCACACATACTTGAGAATGCAAAGACACTGGTCACTGGTCACTGAACAATACCGGCTTCAGCTGATAGCAATCCACAATCACATCAGAACGCCCTCCTTCGTCGGTATTGTGTAGCACCGGCGAAGTAAAATAATAATAAAAATGGCTACTAAACCGAAGCTTCAGCACTGCTACGAGTATAAACAAAGAACGTGCGAAAGCAGAGCTGTAAAATAATTAATTAAGCTTCACCTCCTGTCGTTTCTTCTACTATCCCTTTCCTATAGTTCCAGCACAATGCCTCGCATGTGTAGGAGTCATCTCCTGAGTGCTGGTCCCAGATAAAAAAAAAAAAAAAAAACGTATGAACACATGTATACATACCCAGTGAAATTTTTGCTACATACATCTTCGATTTGAGACCAATGACAATGTAAGCAAGACCCATCCAATGTCTGTATACAATTTCTATTTACATTTACACAGCGATGGCCTAGGCTGTAAGATTTTTCCAACACAATATACATTGTAAGCGAAGGTTGGATGGGTCCAACACAATATACATTGTAAGCGAATGTTGGATGGGTCCAACTATTATGGTGAATTCGGAGTGCAATAAGATGTATCTGAATGCCATTGATCTTGGAATGAATTTTAACTATTGCATAATTAAATTAGGAACTTAATTTTTTTCAATATTTTGTAATTTCGGAATTTTGTTTCAAACGTTCACTTTCTATTTTCTTTAGTCTTCTTTAATTTCTTTTACTAAATCCAATCATTTTATTCTTTACAACAAATAAAAATACAAAACATACATACATATGTATATAAATTAACACATAAATAAAAATAAAGCAGTCACTTTTATTAATTATTTTTATTTAATAATTTATAACAATATTACCACAAAAAATGCCGCTAACACTTCACTTTTAAAAACACTTATGAACTTGATACAAATTTTACTTTGGAATAATAATAAAAATGAAAAAGAAAGAGTAACGGAAAAATTACTTCAGAAAAAAAGAACAAAATTCATAATTAAAGCGAAATGACAATATGATACATTACAAAGCCTTCCAAATCAGATGGTAATGCGATGCAAAATTTTTATTTGTGTTTGTTTTGATCTTCATTTCTAATAAACATTTAACTTTACAATTGGATGGGAAAAAGACAAATCCGAATCAGATGCGAGTTGTAAGGGCTTAACTATTTTCGTTTTATTTTCCCTATTGACATAATATTATACAATCGGATGGCTTTCAGTTTGTAATGAGTAACCGGACTGCTGGGTATGTAAATGAATAGTAGAGACATGAGAATAATAAATTCTCTGAGAAAATAAATGACTTTCTTGAAAAAAGTGGTATTAGCATGGTTTTTGTACTAAAACCATCAGCAAATTTAGCATTGGCAGAACAATGTATGACAGTGCAACATCTTTATATATTTATAGTCTTTGGTCTTATGAAAGTCGTAAGAGTTGTATTATACTCTGAATCGCCCGTAAGTGGTGAACATATTAAAGATTTTAATTTGAAAACGTCTATTTTAAACTGTGTTCACATTATATGTACAGGGTGTCCGCCGGGAAGGTATACTATATATTATATTTCTACCCCGAAAAACTAAATGTTTTTACTATTTTCCATCATTCCACCCTCCACTATTTGCAAATAAAAGTATATAAAGGGTGTCACAACAAGAACGCAATATTTAAATTTGGCGCCATTCGAAGTGTCATTGTTTGACATGTGAACAAATGTTATTGTTTGCTAGTAGAAGGTAAGAGGTTAGTAAAAATGGAGCGCTACACGAATGAACAACGCATTCTCATTGTGAAATTGTTTTACCAAAATGGTGAAAGTTTTGCGGCTACAGTTCGCAAATTGCGATCAATTTGGGGTCACACTGTAAAGAGATTAATGGATAAATTTGCCGAAACTGGGTCTGTTAGTGATGTAAAGACAACAACGCGCCTGCGACCAGGTCGATCGACCGAAAATGTCGCAGCTGTACGTGATGATGTCGCTCAAACTCCATCCACCTCAATTCGACACCGAGCTCAGCAAATTGGTGTCTCCAAATCTACTATGCAGCGAATTTTGACGAAAGATTTGCATCTTCATGCATACAAAGTTCAATTGACTCAGGAACTGAAGCCAGCTGACCATGGACAGCGAAGGGAGTTCGTTAATTGGGTATTGGAGAGACAACATGAAAATGCTGACTTTGCCGATAAAATCATCTTCAGTGACGAGACCCATTTCCATCTTTATGGCTTCGTCAATAGGCAGAATTGTCGCATTTGGGGTGAGGAAAATCGTCGAGTGATTCATGAGAAGCAAATGCATCCTCAACGTGTCACTGTGTGGTGTGGATTTTGGGCTGGAGGAATCATTGGACCTTTTTTTTTTATGAAAATGAGGCAGGTCAAACGAAAACAGTCAATGGTGTTCGGTATCGTGAAATGATAACCAGTTTTTTCGTGCCTAGAATTGAAGAAATGAATGTGGAGGGCATGTTGTTTCAACAAGACGGCGCCACATGTCATACAGCCAGAGAAACAATTCAATTGCTGCATTTAAAAATTAAATCTTGCGTTCTTGTTGGGACATCCTTTACATACATGCTTTGTGTAAACAGGTATGTTAGTCTGAAAATTCGAAATTAAGTTCATTAATTCATTAAGAATCATTTTAGACAATATATTACAAAATCATTTCAATATTTAAGCGACTTCAAAAAAGTAAGAGGTTCTGAGTTCGGCTGTATTTTTTTATATGTGTTACCGCAGAACTTTTTACTGGGTGAACCGATTTTGATTATTCCTTTATTCATTGACAAACTTGTGCTGGCCTTGTGGTCCTACTTTTTGGTCCTAGACAAAGCTGTAGTTTTTTTAATACGCAACGTGTTATTTCGGGTAGACAAAAATGATTCTCCTTAACTTAAAGAGTTAAGTTCTACTTATATCACTTGCCCACCGTGCACCCCTCGTGTACTACCTGTAAGTATTTGTGGTGCAATGCTAAAATTAACTCTTAAAATACAAAACTAAAAATGTATTTATTCTTTTTTATTTTTAAAGACGAGTCAAGAATATAATATAAATTTTTAAAAGATAAACGAAATGAGACACTAAAAAGTGTAAAATAAAAATTTAACAAAAAATTTACCGACTTAAAAAAGAAACTAAAAAGTAAAAAATACTAAAATTTTAGTTTTGTATGCATTGGCTATTGAATTGTTTGAAGTTATTTTTACTTTTTCCAAATATTTTTATATAGAGAAATGCAACTTGAAAAGGTTTTCAACATACTGGAACATTCTTAATTTCGCTACGTGTTATCGTACCTCTGTATATAACAAGAAGAACAATATGATCTTCGAAAATCTGACATTCTTTTTCTTATGATTTCATGAATATGCAAAACCCAAAAAGAACCCAATAAATTAAATACCTGCTTCATACTTTCTATATTTAGATATTTATTTCCAACTATTTTTCCATGGCTCTCATCATTTGTGCTGTGTTGAATGATAAAAAAATCAATAAATGTTGCTTAAATTTTGTTAAAAATTAATCTTAAAACGAACATACGGGTATCTTCGGGTATCTGTGCAACCACCAGTTGAATGTTTTGTGCTGCAAATATAACAACCGTTCGATGATAGACGAAAGGAAAGGATTATCTAGTGTATAATTTGTCGTTTATTTTGTTTTTCCACATAGTATATAAATTAAGGAATACAAAAAAAAAATATAAATAAATTCAATAGAGCGATTAGTAAATAAATTATGTCGAAAGTTTTTCTACACATTTAGATTTATCGATTTCTTCATTTCATTCATTTTAGATTGGCACACATGAAGCTACTTGGGTTATATCCGATTACATTGCTTCACCTGGTTCGAATGAACTTAGTGTGAGTAAAGGACAACAAGTGGAAATTGTTGAACCGCCTACAGCAAACGAGCCAGATTTCTGTGTGGTCCGTCTAAATCCACAGAGCGAAGATGCGGCTGTACAAGAAGGTTTAGTGCCAGTGTCTATACTTAAACCACCACCTAGTTCTCAGAAGGCAAACTCAACTCGTAAAGATAAGGGTGATGTCACTCAAGACCAAAGTGAGTATATTTGCTTCTTTTTCTTCAATACAAAACATTATTTTGAATATGAAAATAAAATTGATTGATTTATGTGTCCTTACAGCCAATAATCGCAGTAAACCGGATTCACTGACATCGTCAACCAAACGAAGAGGTCTTGGAGGGTGAGTTCTATTATTTTGTTACATAAATAATTCGTTTAAAATATTGAGAGCAAATGCATACATGCGAACTTACATAATATGGTACATATGAATGAGAGTATAAGATGGAATGAAATTGTTTAATTCTTTCCATAACAAAAGCCACAGGGATTCCAATTAAATAAATATTTTTTGTTAATCCAATTGGTTAAAGAAAAACTAACTAAAAATGACAACACTAAGAGAGGGGTGTCGATCTCAGATGCCCTATACAGAACGGAACGGCGCTACAATTCTGCATTGAGGCGAATGGCGCACACATCTTCTAAAGGTTATCGCGAGGGCTACAGTGGCATTATTTGCCTGTACAAAGCTCTTTAGTAGAACTTATGGTCTGAATCCAAAAATAACCTTCTGGACATTCAACCCAGTGGTGAAACCTTTAGTCACATATGCGTCTCTAGTATTGTCGCCAAAGGCCGAAGAGTCATTGGAATATGTGTAGGGGAATGTCTCCGTAGGGGCGTGAGGGGAGCCTACATCTATATATTGTCGAATAGTCAGGCGGTTCTTAAAGCCGTTCAAGCGCCCAGAATCACCTCGAAAATGGTATGCGCTTGCCAAGATCAAGTCAACACGTTGGGAAACTTTAATGCCGGTACATTGGGCTAGGTTATTGGGCATGTGGATAATGAAATGGCGGACTGTCTGGCAAAACGAGTTGCAAATTTTTCCCTTATTGGCTCTGAGCAGTTCTTTGGCCACAGAAATGAAGTTCTTAGGAACTGGGAGGAAAGGGGATTTACTGTTCACTGGTATAATTGTGCCGATCAACGACAGGCCACACTGTTCCTGTTCCCCAATGAGGGAATATCAGATAAGCTGCTTACCCTACGGAGAGCAAATATAATCCTTTTGCCGGTATAATTTAGAGGGCAATGCGACCTCAGGTACAACTTGAACAAAATTGGTTTCTCAGAGAACTTATGTGGATTTTGTGAAGACGGCATTGAAAGCTCAGAGCGCGTTCTCTGCGATTGTCCCGCACTCGGTAGACAGAGGGTCCACCACTTTGCGTCCATGGAAGTGGTTTTTTTTTAAACAACACAAACTCTACGAAGTTCTTACAGCTTGTCTATAGAAACACCCAGGGTCAATGCGGGAATCGAAGAGTAGACTACGGAGGCATCCGGAACACCAAACCCAAATAGTGTTTGGATTCCTTACTAATCTTAGGATGAAGGGTTAATGTAATGGGCTTTGCTAAATAGATCTTTGATAGCGGTGCTTTCTGTCCCAGATAATAATAATGACAGAACAGAAAGTAAAGACTAATTCTGCCGGAAGAAATTCGTATGATACCCATGGGCATATCTCTGCTAACAAAAAAAAATTGTCAAAAAACTTTCACAAAGCCAGCAAACGACTGCATTCCATATCATACAAATTTCTTACGGCAGAATTACGGCCATATTCAAAAAAACAATTTATTATAGATTTCAAAAGTTTAATAGTAATTAAAGACTTTTTGTCAAATAAAGCTATAATAAAAAATTGTATTCAAAAACGCATAATAATTGTTATAAAGCTATTATATATTTTAATTTCGTTTATGCTTTTCTATGGCAACTCTTCACATTTTCCGGTGTCACTTTATTTTTAGTGCTTGTGAATAATGCAACCGGTAATCAAGAAAAATTTCATACGCATATAATTTTATTTAAAGAATTATGTTTTTTAATATATGTATATTTATAAAATGGAATGTTCATAAAATCAAGATAAGCAAAAATATGTATGTGAATATATAAATATATATGTATGTATATGACATATACATGAAAATATAAATTTTTCTAATAGTCGATATCTGAATTATTCGACTACCGAGTATATTTATTTTTTATATATCTACATCACAGTGGTGGTTTTTAATATTTAATTTATTTTTGTTAGTTTTTAAAACAAAAAAGTTCATACATAAATATATTAAATGATTTTTTACAGCATTTTCGTATTTTTTCTCTTTAAAATTTAATGTATTACCTGGAACGGTATCTTTTTCTTCTATTGCAATGTTGTGAAGTACGGTGAGAGCAACAATAACAACTTTCACATTTGATAGATTTACTATCATTCCATGTAGAAGACACCTAAAACGCTGCTTCCACATTCCAAAACATAGCTCTACTGTATTTCTAGTAGCGATGTGGGCAATATTATATTTCATTTCTTTGTCGTTTTGTGGCTGTAGTAAGGGAGTAAATAAATAAGGGGTTAACTTGTATCCTGAGTCGCCAAGTAATCTGCCTTTGAAATTGTCATTTTCGAAACGTTGCTTAATGGTAGACTCATTGAAAATTCTGCAGTCATGAGTACTACCCTTCCATCTCGCCACAATGTCACGTATTTTCTTGTGGGCATCACAAATTACCTTCGGAATTCAAATTCATTAAACTGTTTTATAAATTGAAGTACTTTTTCACCTGAACATTCAGCGAACAAAACCCTTTTCGATTTATATAATACGGGCAAGGTCACCTCAAGTTTTTTTAATTCTAATATGGGTGCCATCGATGGCACCAATTACGCCCGGATCGTATCTGTTTGAAATCTCTCATTAACAAGGCCTCTTCTTCGAGAGATTTCGGCATATTGATCAACTCTTTGGCATAGGGAGCTAATGCAAACGGATCTCGCCTTTCCTTATATATCCTTACTTGGGAACCCTCTGAGATTTGTACTAAAGTCTCTGAAAAGGAAATATTTTAAAATACATAAATGCTCTTTGTTATCTTACTATTCGGCGGATCGTGTTTAATGCATCCATACTTGAAGAATACATTTTAAATAAAAATGTTCTGTTATTTGTGTAACAATTTCCCAAACAAATATTTTAACAGAGTGTAAATCAAAAATGACGTTTTTGTCTAAAAACAAAATGCCTTTTTATTTTTTGTTTAAAGAAGGGTAAAATCAATAATAAATTTTTGAAATTTAAAATCAGTTTATTAAGGGTTAAAATTGCTATTTACAGTTTTTGAAAACAGTTTTAGGACAATCTAATTATTATCAGCTTAAGGCGAAAAAAGTTTTTGTGAATATTACCGTTAGTCTTTACTGTCTGTTCTGTATGAAAGGTATGAATGCAATGTGTTTTTTCACACACGTATTGCGTTCCAGTCGCAAAGCAGCTCTGGGTTGAAGAACAACTCACGCGTCATCGTAATTATTATTTAAGATTTGCCACGGCTAACTGTATCATATACGGTTGTTGTGGCTTTTCGTTATTAATCAGTTGCTGTTACTGGTGGAAACCATCAAACTCAGGAATTTTATATATAATTTAACTTCCTATGTGAAGGCATAGGTCGTTTAAATTTATAGTGTGGGATACCCTGGCAATTTGCGTACTTGCTTCTGCCATCTGCCATATGGCAATTAATTAGATAGATACAAACAAACGTATTGCGTTCATTACCTTACGGTTGCATCGACCATAATTAAATTTCGAAACTATCACGAAAGCTATCAAATCATAGATTTATTAAGATTTATAAAATTGCTTTTTTATGCCCGATAGAACTTACTTAACCGGCAAACAATACTACGCTCACTTTTTGCCATTTCGGATCAGTATGGCAAAGCATCATGAATAGATTGAGGCCTGAACAACACTACCAATTTATCAAGATTTACTTTGAAAATGAACAAGCTAAATGATGCAATAAAACCAACGTGTCGAAGGAATTTGTGTATTGAAGGGAATATCGCCGCTGTAAACGAAACTGGGGAAAAATATCAATTTTATCGATAAGGCGTCGGTCGCAGGAATATGGTCTCTGTCTAATTGAACGTACAGAACATGCTTTGTTAGATGGTAATATCATGTACTAATCCTTCGAAAAAAAAAATTCGTTTGTAATTTAACTTTTTTAATTTAAGGTTTTTTTTTTTTATTAGAATTTTCAATATCACTTGAATTTGGTAGAAAATGTATAACTGCCGGTTCATCGATATCCCTTCTTTCGTAGATTTGTATTGAAAACAGACTCTAAAAAAAAGATGTTGAAAACTTAAACACCAAAAAGTTTTTTGTTTCCAATAAAAATTTACAAATGGAACGAACGAGGGTTTATTGTGAACCAACAGTAATTAAAGATTAACTGCCGTATTCTTAATAAACAAATTCGCATACAAAATTAAATTATAATGAATTTTATAAATCCAAATTGTTTTATGAATACTTGCGATAACAAATTAAATTTAATTTAAGAACAATCCACCGAGATCTACTCGCGAGAATATGTCCACCCCAAATGATCACTTTTCCTTCAATTAATTACTCTAAAATATGAGGTTGTACAAGGTGAACAGCTTACTTTTGTATTTTTTAACGGGTTTTATCTAGGTTAAGATCGGCAGGTTGCTGATGTAAAGGTAAAGAAAGTTCCCAGCGCACTTAGGTTCAATTTATTATGGTCCCATTGTGATACCTGTTGTGAAAAAACTTTCACGTGCTGTAGTGATACAAGCGTTGACTACAAAACCAAAACAGACCTGGGTTCAACTCCAGTTTCAGACTAAAATCATAAAAAAACATCTCGCATTGTTCTGATGTGCATTAGTGTGTCTTTCTGTGTCAGTTGTTGTCGGAAGGTTTCAGTGGCGAAGGCATAGTCACTGGTCACAGAACAACACCGGCTTCAGCTGATAGCAATCCACAATCACATCAGAACGCCCTACCTCGTCGGTATTGTGTAGCACCGGCGAAATAAAATAATAATAAAAATGGCTACTAAACCGAAGCTTCAACACTGCTATAAACAAAGAACGTGCAAAAGCAGAGCTGTAAAAATAATTAATTAAGCTTCACCTCCTGTCATTTCTCTAAATATCCCTTTCCTATAGTTCCAGCAGAATTCATTGCATGTGTAGGGGTCATCACCTGAGTGCTGGTCCCAGATAAAAATAAAATTGTCTTCAGCTGTTAATCTAAATTTCCTACATACTCGTACTCACAAAAGAAACATCATATAATTTTTCGCATAATAACTTTAAGTTTTTTCAAAATTAATTGTTTTTTTTTGTAATCAAATAAACAAAAAATTTAACATACGAAACTTTTTTATTTTCATGGGAAAAGTGTTTTTAAAGTGAAATGAAATGCCATTCGCAAATAATAACAAATTCGTTTGGTTTTAATTAGGTCATTAATCACTGCATTGAAATATATAAAATTATTTATTTCTTCTTTAAACTATCTTCCGCGTTCACACAAAGCAAGTCTTATTGTTGACGACATATTTTTATGTATAGTTGTGTGTATGCTTGCGTGCGTTACGAAAGAGAAAGCAAAACATATTGACAGTACATAATTAAGTGTACTCCTTTCTTTCCCCCTCGTCTCTATCGCCTATCTTGCAATCTTACATTGTCTGAACACAGTCAAACTTAAGCAGTTACTATGTTTATATGTAAGTACAAAAACTAAATAAAAAACGGTACAATTTAACAACACATACATACAACACATAGGTTTGTTCAAAAGAAAAGGTGAATTTTGCTTTCTTCGATTACAATGGCGTGGTGCATTATGAGCTCTTGCCAACAAGGAAGTTATGTAACGTTGGCGTGGAGCAATACGGCTCAACCGATCGGAATTGTGGACAAAAAATCATGGATTCTACATCACGATAATGCACCAGCTCACACATCAATGTTTGTTCCTGATTTTTGGCCAAAAGGAAGACCCTAATCATGCCTCAACCACCTTATTCACCAGATTTGGTTCGGTGCGACTTTTGCCTATTCCCACAACTGTAGATTCTAATGAAAGCGTTTTACCGCAATAGATGAGATAAAGTCAAAACCGAAGAACGAGCTGATGGCCATACCGAAAAGCTGGCATAAGTGCATTATATCGGAGGGGGATTACTTTGAAGGGAACAAAATGGATATTGACGAATAAGTAAATACTTTTCAAAAACATTCTGAATTCACCTTTTCTTTTCAACAGTCCTCGTAAGAAAAAAGTTTTTAATATGATTCTAATTTCAAAATTGTGCTTTTCCTGAAAAAATATGTATATAAAATGTTTTGCTATATCCCTTATCATATTCGCATAAATTATTTTTTAAAAAATAAACTCAATAAAATTGATTAATTCCAGTATGAAAATGTCAAAGTGTAAACAAATAAGCCTAAAATATTCTTGTATTGTTATACTACGCCCAATTTGAAAAAGAAATGCAAAGCTTAAACGTTTAAATATTTTGTTCACGTTTTAGAGCTTTTAGATTTTGCTCAAGTTTTAGAGTACTAGTCAATGCAATAAAAAAAAGTGTGCACGTTTCCGAGGCATTCACGTTATCGCGAGTTCAGTGTATAAGCAAGTAATTTACAGTAAACGAGGACGAAAAAATTGTCGTTATAATGAATTTGCATTTTATTTTTTTGTACTTAAATTCTCATTTGAGAGATCTGTTATTTTTCTGATAAAATATTTTTTTTAGTGTTTCTGTATTTTTTTCGTTTTCTTTATTAAAAGAATAATATCGTGGTGAACGACAGTTGCTATACTTAAATTTATTAATTCCTTAAACTATTTCAATATTATAATTTCATCCCTGACGCGCATGTACATACATATGTACACAAAAATAATAAAAATGACACTGTTTGTGTTGTTTACTATAAATTGTGCAAATAAATTGCTTTAAATTGGATATAATTTTTATTATTAAAATAAATATTATTGTAACTGAGTAGTAGTAGAACGATATTCAGCCAGATTTCGAATATTTGTTTTGTTCCCTTTTTAAGAATAGCTTATTCTGTATGTATGTATTGGTGTATGTTTCTGTGTATGCGTGCGAGTGTCATATTCGATATATTACACAGCAGTGAACGCGAATGAGAAAATTTCAACGTAAATGAGCATTTCATATATAAAAAACGGCATTGTTATCTTTGTTATTGGTGTTTTTAAGTACGTAATGTCCACATTTCTGATAGTTTTAATATTTAACACTTATTACTCATCGTTGTATTAAATTAAAGGAAAATTTCTTTTTTAATTATGTTTAGGTAATTACAAATACGGTTAAATAAAGTTTATATAAAAAATGTGTAAAATAGAATTAATCTTCATTTTATGATTTTAACTACACCTTAAAAGTTTCTCTATCTTGTCATCGAGACTGCAGTATTATTTGTTTGGCGTCTACCGCTGCTCAATTTATATCAAGACAACGTTTAACTCTTTTGTCAAAAAAAAAAAAAACTGCACTTTTTTGTGTAACTTAAGAGTGTATTTTGTGGAGAGAAAAGTGTAAATCTAAATAAAATATTTATACAAAATAATTGTCTTGTGCTACCTTCGCTGATATTCTACAGGTTTTATATATTTTCTAACTCCTTTTTCAACTTTCTATCCGGCTTAAAAGGATGATTTTTTGTTTAGCGAATCAACCTTTTATCTATAGTTCACGCATGAAATATTTAAGCATTAGCATACCAGCCCCAACGTTCTTAGTGGTTATTTGGGCGTTTAAAAAAGAGAGTTATCTCTTATCATTATCTCTTGCACTTTTCCCAAAAGGTATTTTTTTTATCTTGGACTAGCACTCAGGAGAAGACATGCATTGTGCTGGACTGTATATAGAAAAGGGATAGTAGGAGAAATGATAAGAGGTGAAGCTTCACTATCTTACAACACCGTTTTTTGCATGTTATTTGTTTTTGTAGTGTTGTAGCGTTTCTGATGTGAAGGAGACGTATTAAATTTTTTTTAATTATTTTACTTCGTCGGTATTGTGTAGCACAGGCCGTTCTGACGTGTCTGTGGATTGGATACAGTTGAAGCCGTCACTGTTCATTGACCAGTGACTATGCCTTCGCCACTGAAACCTTCCGACAACAACTGACACAAATCCACAGAAATGCACATCAGAAAAAAATGGCATTAATAAAACTAAATATTACGTTTATCAAAAAAGTAGGTTTTTTAAAAGTTATCACTTCCGAAAAGTACGCTCTCTAAAATTATTTTTATCCAGAAAATATCTTTTCCAAAATGCAACTTCTTTCAAAAAACGTTTTTCCAAAAACGTAAATTCTTAAGGACGGCGAAAGACTCACCCCTAAAATATAATCATCATTTTCAATACAGCAATAATTTTTGCCAAATACTTTTCAATAATTATATTTTTCCCTATTCAGGTACTTTTTTTTTGTTCTCCGTCAGCAAACTAAATATTTAAATTCTGTTGATAGTAACCACGCGGCAGAAATCGCGTTCGTTGTATATATTCATGTTTTAAATTTCAACAAAAATAGTCTTACGTGATTTTTTATATGTTCATGTTTCCATGTTCTATATGGATATGTTCCCATTGACGTCATATCTTTGATAGCTGCGGACAGATATTTTAATTAATTAATTTAGGGAAAAAATAGTTTTTACTGTTTCCTCGCGATTTTTAAATTTTATCTCTCCATAGAAACCTTCCTTATGCTTTAACGAAAATATGAAAGAAAAAATAAGACGAATTGGTTTATTGGTTTCAGCTTTCATTACAATTTCTGGGTTTTAGTCTGATTTCAATATAACGGTATTGTGTAGCATCATCAGCGAAGTAAAATAATTAATAAAATGTCTACCAAATACAGCTTCAAAAATTTAATGCATTTCCTTGATATCAGAGGCGCTACAACACTGTTATAAAAGAAGAAACGTGCAAAAGCAGTATTGTAAAAATAATGAAGTTTTCTTCTATCTATCCCTTCATCACCTGTAATCTCTATCATTATTCAGTTCCTAGCGGTTAACACCTAGTAGTAGGCAATCATTGCCATTGTGTCTAATATTAAATATTTAATTTTTCGTCTGAGCTCAGTTGAAAATAGAGGCCATTCTATTTTCATATAATATATAATATGAGTTTTAAATGTCATATGACTAAAGTTAGCTCTTGAAATCCGACGAAAAACTCAAGCTGTGTTAAACCAGCTTTACTAATACATCTGAAGATTTATTTTTATTTATATAGTATTAAGTGCCTCCGCAGCCTACTGCATGAGCATTAACTTATCAATTTTTAGGTGCGAGTTCGATTACCGCCTAGACTATTGGTATTTCTTGTGGTATCACAATGTGCCTAAGTGGGGCGTTCTCCTCTTGGAGGATTCGCCACCTAACATAACCTAGGACATATAAGTATGGAAAAGCTGTCTTTACAAATTAGGAGATCACAAATTTGTATAAATATAAGTAAATTAAAATATAAATTATTATTTATTACAGTGCAAAGGAATTAAATAAAAATTTCTGAAAACTTCAAAAACGACATTTGAAGTTTTTTGTTTGTTTTGTAATTAAGCGACCGATCGATATCATGTGACATCGTGGGCCAGGCAGAAAATTTTAGTTCGATTAAGTCCATCGAGTTTGATATTGCAAAATATAAATTTAATTTAAAATTTTTGCCCCCATTTTCATAAATTTAAATTGATTTTGAAATTTAAATTTTTTCATACAAAATTTTCTTAACATACATAAATTTCAAATACATTTTGTTTCGTTTTTTTTTGTTTCTGATTATATACATTTTTAAAGTATTCATAATCTACCGAAACTGTATTTAAAAAAATTATCTTAAAAAATATTTATAAAATACATTCGGTAGTGATAACAAAAAACGACCTTAAATTGAAAATAATAATAGCAATAAACATGTACCGGTATTAAAGATACAATGAAGTCTGTTATGAAGGACTGACCGGTTACTGAAGGACTGACCGCAGATATGTGTACGTACAAGGGGTATGCCTCCTCGAGAGGAATTGCAATTGCCAAAAGGCGTTGTTCGTTATGGAAAATTCTACTGTTATCACACTGATAACACATATGTGGCATAATTTATTATATATATTATGGTGAACAAATGTCTTCATTTGATGAACATAGAATTCATCCTTTTTTGTGTTGTGTATTTGGAGTGCGAGAATGGTTGAAACATATCCTGAAAGAACAAAGTTTTTTTCACGTGTAGACTATGACTAAAAAAAGATTACGACGAGGTTCTGTGTTTACTCATACACTTTCAATGCAGAAAGCATATGCACACATACATTTATATGTACATACTTATGGGCTGGTGTATACATACATACATATGTACTCGTATGTTGAAAAGTTTATTCTTAATGTCGTATTCCTTCTGATTGAACTGGAGTGTGTTTTTATTTTATATTTTTATAATAATGTTTACTCGGCGACACACTCATTTTCTAATCAGTCAGTTGTTCTTTAAACGTGATGAATTAAGGTTCAATGAAAATGTAAAGCGAAGAAATTTATTTAAATAATTGTGTAAAAAATTCTTACATTCAAAGTCACTAAGTCGTAAAAAGTAAAACTTGCCACCACAATTATTTTTTGTAAAGTTAAAGAAAGATAAACCGCATATATAATGTATGATAATACAAGTGTTGTTAAACGTCGCACGACCGTGTCAGTGTCATTAACCTGTGAAAATAGAGACAAATTCTCATGTTTTTGCTGTAGTGAAAGTGATCAATTATACGGTCATCACCAACAACATCGTAAATCATGGTATTATATTTAGAATTAAATGAAAATTAAATTAATACGAATTAAGTGTGTATACGGATGCATATCCAGACATAAACGCTAAAATAACGTAACCCGCAAAAGGCGACTGATCGAGAACTAATAATTTTTATCAAAAAAAAAAAAAATCGATAATCATGTGTCACTTACGCTTTTTTTTATCAGTTATGGCTCGATATATTCATACTTATGTATGTACATACATCGTTTTACAAGACAATGAAATAATCAACAATTTAAACTGGGTTAAAACAACAAATAATTGAAAAGAGTTTATTTGTATAAATTAATTAATATTTATTGTATTCGATAAAATTTTTGTTAAAAAATACAAAGAAGTTGTGTCTTTTATTTACCACATTTTTGTAAAATTATTAATTGATTTAGCAGTTAATTTTCTTAAAACTTGAAGGGTGTGACCTCGTAGAAAATTTAGTTTTAATATTTCACAAAAATATTGCGCTATATAAAAACATTTGTAGATTAAAGATGTAAATTTCCATGAATATTTGTTTATAAAGTAAAATTATTTTTTATAAATAGAATTAGAGACAGTTATGTTTCTGCAATGTTGCAATCAATGTTTATGAATACAAGTTTATCGCAAACGAAATTCGTCAATTCGCTTTGCAGCAGAACGTCAAATTTTTTGTATACGTTTGTTTTGTTAAATATAACATAACCTAAAAAAACGTGTTAAATTAGTGTAATGTAAGTTAAATTGAAAATAATTATTATTTACAAAAAGCAATTTATTTTACATTCTTATTATTATAATAATAAATTATTATAATTACTAAATTTTGTACAATCACTTTTCCTAAGTTTTTCACAATAGTAAGCAAACTTTGACGTTCGGCGTTAACATACTTTAAAAATCGTTGAATCAGCTGACGGGAGAATTAGCTAGTGAGTTTACCTGGTAATGAAGTTGACTTGGTTGCAATTGATGTAGATTTGACATCACAATTGATGTGAATTTACCTTGTACGAAATTCATTTTTTTTTCATTTTATTAATTTGATTTCTTATTGTTTTATGACAACTGTCATATATAGAATAATAGAAAAATTGCGAAATTAGCAAAAACAAAAACACGATTATTATTTGAAATAATTGGTAATTTCTTTGGAGATAAACGAATGAATATTTTTAATATACGGCTTAGTACGGACCCATAAAGAGCTGTGATATTCTAGCGAGATTGGATAAATTCTACTTACAGTCCCTGTCATATAATAAGGATACACTGTTAAGCACTACCATTAAGCTAAACTTTACAATTTAGCAAAAAGTTTTGTGTTATGAAATCGGTTTAGTTTCATATTTTTGTTTTATTTTGGACCAGCACTCAGGAAATGACCCCTGCACATGTGGTGCATTGTGCTGGAACTAGATTAAAGGGATAGTAGGAGATGAAGCTTCACTATCTTACAACACTGCTTTTCGCACGTTAGTTGTTTTTTTATAGCAGTGTTATAGCGTCTCTGATATCAAGGAGACGTATTAAATTTTCAAGCTTCGTTTTTAGTAGCCATTTTTAGTAATTATTTTACTTCGCCGGCGCTACACAATACTGACGAAGGAGGGCGTTCCGATGTGGTTGTTGATTGGATACAGCTGAAGCCGTTACTGTTCAGTGATCACTGAAACCTTGCGACGACAACTGACACAAAGTCACACAATGCACATCTTGTTGCGTAATTAAACAAAAATCATGTTCAAATCAATTGTTTTGTTTTGTAAACATTTTTTAGTAACATTTAACCACAAAATAGACATTTTTTAAAGTAAAAATTGTGTCGGAAAGAATTTCTGGAAATTAGATCATATTTCTTAAGAGAGATAAATGTTAATAAAGGGCAAAAGAAACAAGAAAATTTTCGTCAGCAAGTTTTTTTTAACACAAATAAGACTGAGGTAAATGGCCTATTAATGATGGCGTCATTGTGTGTTACCATATTTTGTAACACTTTCCATATTCATTTGCCAATATCGGTTACATGAAGAAACTTTCCATGTAATTTCTGTTTCTTGGCGGGCGTGTTTTAAAAACTAGGGCTTTTTTTAAACGAGACGAAGAATTTTATAAACTTCAGTATTTTTTTTTAATTGCGACCTCGGGAAGTATTGCTTGATTTCTTTTTCATTGTTTTGCTATAAAAAATATTTGGGAGTTATCGTCTACTATTTGGGAATTCTCACCGTCGCTCAATTTTGTATTCCTTCAAATCAAACAGATCTGAATATTTTGCATTTGAGAGTTTTGACTCAGTTACATAGAAAATTTTCCAAACCAAGAATAACTCGTTTAACTTCAAAATGTATATACTCACTCCATTCACGTGTTATTTGTTAGATTGTTCATTAATAAATATGTATATATGTATGGATGTATGAATATGTACATATTATGCTTATATTTTTTACATACATATACTAACGTATGCGTGTATGTGTTTATGTAAATGTTTGTAATGACGCAATATTTGTCAAATAAAACAATTTTTATAACATGAAAATAAAGAAACGTTAGGAGTCCTACATTAAATTGCACATAGAAGACCTGCTCCAAATTAAGTGGGTTTCGGTACATTAACCCGTCATCTACAGTTTGAGTTTTTATGGGTCGTACAATTTTGAATCGCCTGTAACTTTAGCAATCTTTCTTCGATTTCGATATTTGTGTGACCATTAATTTCATTCCAAAATAAATTGATCTCCGTAATCAGCATAACACATACACAAAATGAACAAAGAAAAATTTTTTGCTAACCTTTGGCGAGCTTTACGCGGTTAAATTTTATATATGTATGTACAGAAAAAAGTATTGCAGCAACTTGTCCCACACATGTGCACAAAATAACCAATTTGAAGCAACGAAACGAATTACATATACGAATTTTGGAGTGTCTACCAGGGTAGTTAAATTTTTTATTTGGATTTCCGTACAGCTCCTAAAAAAGTACCTTTTTAAAGGTAAAATTGCCGTACGCAAAACAAAAATAATAATGTTTTTTTTATTAAAAGAGATTTATAACTATTTCTAAATCAATGTACTTTAAAAAGGGTGGCGATGGTCGAAGTGGTCTGCACGTTGACTACAAAACGAAAAATTTTCCTGTGTTCAACCCTGTTTCAGACTCATAAAATAATCTCGCACATTTCTGATGTGCATTTGTGTGTCGCTTTGAGTCAGTTGTTGCCGGAAGGTTTTCAGTGGCGAAGGCATAGTCACTGCTCACTGAACAGTAACGCCCTCAGCTGTATCCAATCCACAGGCACACCAAAACGCCCTCCTTCGTCGGTATTGTGTAGAACCGGCGAAGTAAAATAAGTACTAAAAATGGCTACTAAAACGAAGCTTAAAAATTTAAGACGTCGCCTTGACATCAGTGACGCTGCAACACTGCTACAAAAACAAATAACGTGCAAAAAGCAGTGTTGTAAGATAGTGAAGCTTCACCCCTATCATTTCTCCTACAATCCTTTTCTTCTAGTTCCAACACTCCAATACATATATAACAAAATGTATAACAAAAAAAAATAATAATGAAATAAAGATTTTAAAATTTGTACTTTCAATAAAATCAACGTATGCAATTTTGTAATATTTAATCTTAACTGAAAGGTGTTTATTTTAGGCATTTTTGGCAGAAACGTATAGAATTTAACTGCAATTGGTGTTATTTTGCGTAGTTGTAATGAAACCGTACTATTTAAGATTTCTTTTTATTATAAATATGTACAGTTGCCCAATAAAGTCTACATACAACGCCAATATTTAAGTTTCCTTTTTATTTGAAATGAATTATTTAAATTTAAGCTGAACAAATATTTTTATTTTCCAAATAGAACATACATAAAAGCAACAAATATTTATTTATTTTTTGGCTTAAAATAAAGTAATAAAATAAAAACGATGATCTGTAGTGTTTTGGTGGTGTAGGAAATTTGGTATTTATTGACACTATAATGGACCGTCATGTTTATTTTTTTTTTTTTTTTATCTGGGACCAGCACTCAAGAGCTGATTCCTACACATGCGAAGCATTGTACTGGAACTATAGGAAAGGGATAGTAGGAGAAACGACAGGAGGTGAAGCTTAATTAATTATTTTTGCAGCTCAGCTTTCGCACGTTCTTTGTTTATACTCGTAGAAGTGCTGCAGCTTCGGTTCAGTAGCCATTTTTATTATTGTTTTACGTTCTTATTATTGTTGTGGGCGTTCTGATGAGATTGTGGATTGCTATCAGCTGAAGCCGGTATTGTTCAGTGACCAGTGACTATGCCTTCGCCACTGAAACCTTCCGACAACAACAACTGACACACAAAGACACACTAATACACATCAGAAAAATGCGAGATGTTTATTTTTATTTTAAAATTTTAGTCTGAAACTGGGGTTGAACCCAGGTCTGTTTTTGGATTCGTAGTCAACGTGCAGACTACCATCCATCGTGCCATCGCCACCCTGAATCTTCTGAAGGCAAATTTGAAGATGTCCGCCAGCAACATGTGTCTTTCCGGCAAATGGATGATCCAGCAGGATAACGATCCTAAACATACATCTCTCGTTGTAAGGTAATGGCTTCTCTATAATGTCCCCAAACAGTTACATTCTACTCCTCAATACCCAGATATGAAGCAAAAAATTGGATCAGCTATAACAGCTAACAATGCTTAGACGCATACAAGCATTGCTAGATGCTAAAGGTGTCCCGACAAAATATTAATTTAAAGTTATTTTCATTAAAATCTAGCAAATCAAAGTGTAATATAAGCTGTATGTACACTTTTTTCTGATATGTTTTAAAACTGAATTACGTTTTTATTTTATTACTTTATTTTAAGCCAAAAAATAAATGAATTTTTGTTGTTTTTATGTTTTATTTGGGAAATGAAAATATTTGTTTAGCTTAAATTTAAATGATTCTTTTTAAATAAAAAGAAAACTTAAATATTGGCGTTGTATGTTGACTTTATTGGGCAACTGTATATCATGGGCAGACACGTTATGAAGAAAATACTTTCCGAGATTAACACTTAAAAATTAAAAGTTTTTAAATTTACTTTCAAGGATATGAAGTGATATTTTTTCATATTTTTGTTCAGGGGATGTAAAGTGAATATTTTTATGAAATTCTATGAGTCTTCCCTTTATTTTGATACCAATATTGCTTAACAACTATTTTATCTTAATATGAAAAAAATGGTAAGCTAAAAATTCTTAATGCGAAATTTGAGAAATCGCTAAATTTTCTCCTACTGCATCTCTAAAATCGCTTACTTCTATACAAAAGATTTTTTTTAAATAATTTTCTAAATTATTTTACAAGGTTTATTATATAATTTTTTCTGAAGCTAAAATATGGACAATTTGAGGCATCAAAAGGCAGCAAAAATAGTGATAAAAGACCTAAGTTGGCATCGCTGCTCTTTAACAATTATCCGTTCTTGTTTTTACTCTCTCTCTCTCCCAACACACTTTAAAGTTGAACAATAAAAATTTAAGTGGGTGGAACGAAACTTCCCAAACAAAAAGAATAAAATCCTTTTCAACGGAACTCCCGAAATGACTTGTATTTAGACCAAATCCAAACCTAAAGAAAACCGACAAGCATGACAATACAGTTTATATGAAGCAAACCATAATAATGCGGCGTCAATACTGTGTGCTTTATCCGCTTTATCGCGTTGTTAACAATTGCAGTTGGTTGAAGAAAGTGAAAAAAGTAAATACGATACGTAATATCGTTGATATGGCGTTCCCGCTTTTACTTAAGTTTGCCACTGAAGCGTTAGTGATAACCGGCATAAAACGCAACGCCCAACGCTTGTGTTAAAAATCCGAATTCGATTTGCGAGTGTTGTTCGTTAAGGGAAAAATTATAATTATTGTATATTAATTGTTAAATTAATACTCTGTGAGTGAAAGTTTATTAACAAAATGTCCTCGAAATCCAAAAGTGCCTTGTGGCTCGATTATGGATAGCAACCGAACTGTTGTTCAGTTGCCAGTTGCCAGTTGCTAAAAATGATAATGCAGGTAATGCAGATTTACAATGCATCAACTACAGTTGCCAAATTTTAGTACATTTTAGGGCTTTTCCAGCAACCACAATTTTGTGGTTGCCGCCTGACAACGCAACTGAAGTTCGGTTGCTATCCATAATCGAGCCATTGATTATATTTTTTTTTTTATGATTTCAAACACCATGCACCATCTCTTTTCATATTTTCCCATACACTTTGGCCCTCAAATCGTTTCCCCAGCAAAATTGACTTAAAAGGATAGAAATATACTAACTTGATTATGGATTTATGATTCGAATTTTACTCCATATTTTTGTGTACTTTACAAGATGAAATCAATTGTGGAGATTATGTAAAATTTTTTTTAATTTGATATAAAATCAGGGAAAAGCACAATTATTATTACGACATTTTGCCAAACGTAATCACTGCATGAAGCGTTGTCTATTTGTCAAAAATTTTCATGCTCATAAAAAGTATATGAAAGAAAAAGCGCGACCCCAATGCTTTTCAATTGGGAATTCTGATTTTGACAATTTAAATTTATTTGCAAAAAATTATTACATTGTTGAAAAGTAATGGCAATTTAGTTGTTTGCAGAGGTTAATCTAGCCATTTCTCTGCTTTTGCAATTTCTATTTAATGGGTTTTATTGAACTTGATAAGTCAAGATTACCTTTCATGGAAGAAGGTTGATGCTCCAATTTAAGTATATCATTGTAGCGTTAGAGCTTCAAAAAACAAAGCTTCAGATTTCAATACGTCTCCTCGATATCAGAGGCCCTTCAACACTGCTATAAACAAAAAAAGATAATGTAAAGAATTGTAAAGATAATAATAACTTGTCATCTCTAGCACTGTCCTCTCCTATAGAAGGTAACACTTAGTAGGAGGCAATTACTGCCTACTACAGAGTGGCACATAATGAGCTATATGGTTTAAATGGTTTATAAATTTTTTATTTATGCGATTATTACAATTTTTTTTTTAATACAGTATATTATTGGGGAATTATTTGCAATTAGCAGTGATTGCTATTTTCTGTTTCGCACATACGTGCTCCTGTAGTGGAACCGAATAAAAAAATTATTTAATTTTATTTGGTTTTGGTGAGCTCCGTAAAAGAAGCTCACTTAAATATTTATTTGATTCGACTTAGAGCTCCTTGTGAAGCTCTCTAAGTCTTGTTCAACAATTCTTAACAATTTAAAATTAACTCTACTTATATACTAACTTATGAGTAGATTCTAGATTTACAATTTGAGTGACATTTCATAATGCACTCAAGTTCATATGCCTAAGTTTTCTTATAGCTATACTTATAAAATAAATTAAATCTACCAGGCAATCATGAATTTTGAGTGATTTCCTAATTCATGATTGAATGGTTTAAAATTATTAAATATAAATTAATTGTAAATATGAAGCCTGGGAATTATAAGTGTAACATGATTAAGATGAAGTTATTTTGGCATTTTCAAGTGTGTTAAGAAAAGTGCCGCTTGCCGCTAACAACAACAACATAAGCAAATGTGAACCCATGTGCATTGCATATGCAATGCAGACATTACCAAATATTGCACTTGAGAAATTTGGGTTATTTGACACCCCTTAGTTTAATGTAAATGTGTCGGCATTTATAACTGTTTGTTGCGTTACTTGCGTGTCGGCTGTATTGACAAACCGTGCATACTACACTCCTTTTAGCATATTTTCCATAAGTTTTCGCAAAATTTCGGGTGTAATGGCCATGATTTCATTTCGAATGTTGGTTTTTAGTTGGAGTATGGTTCTTGGTTTGTTAACGTACACTCTTTCTTTCAAATATCCCCAAAGAAAACTGTCAGGAGCTGTTAAATCTGGTGAACGTGGAGGCCAGTTAAAATCGCTTGTGCGCGAAATAATACGTTCGCCGAATATGTCCTCTAACAAAGCCATTGAGCCACCTGCAGTATGTGCTGTGGCTCCATCTAGTTAAAACCACAAGTTTGGATGGTTTTCCACAGCTGGCCTAACAAAATTTTCCAACATCGTTCGATATGCAGCGCCGCTGACAGAGATTGAGACACCACTTTCATTTTCAAAAAAATATGGGCCAATTATCCTTTCGGAGGATACACCGCACCAAACAGTACACTTAAGTGGGTGTGATTGTCGCTGATGAACTGCTCTTGGATTTTGGGTAGCCCAAATCCAGCAGTTTTGCTTGTTGACATACCCATTTAATAGGAAATGGGCTTCATCGTTCATTACCAAATTCTGAATAAAGTCTGGATTTTCCTCCGCTGTTTCACGAAAACGAATGGCATATTCAAGCCGTTGCTGGTAGTCTGTCGGCTTCAATTCTTACACAAGTTGAACTCTATATGAGAACAAGTCTAATGTACTCAAAATTCTCTGCAGCGACCGCCAAGTTGTGTCGAACGCCTCCTTGTTGATGGACTATGCTGCACGCTCTCCCGTACACGTTCAATATTTTGACCAGTGTGCACGGTAGGTGTTCTTCCGGCACCAGGAAGGGTTCTTACAGATCCATGTTGACGAAAATTTCCAATCAAATGGTTTATTGCTGACGCTGTTGGTGCACTGCGCACATTAAAATGACGACGATGATGGCACGCTGTGTCAACACAATAGGCTGTTGGTTTGAAAAATAAAATTCAATTATTTTTGTACGTTGTTCGATCGGGTAATGATTCATAATTAATTCCCCAAGTTTTCTTCACAAAATGCTGAAAAGAAAACAAAGAAAAAATAATAATTAAAAAAGTTATAAAGAATTCATATAGCTCATTCTGCGCCACCCTGTACTTATAAAAAGAAATAAATTAAGAAATTTCACTCATAAAACTTATTATTTTGCGATATCAAATCACAGAAAAAATTTTGAAAACAACTGCCGTTTATTCGTCTTATTCCAATTACATTACAATGACATATGGTTTTTCATTTTTATTGTAAATATTAAAAAAAAAAAAAAAAAAACTGTTTTTTTTCCTCTACTGAGAATTTGTAAATTTTGAGTTGACTCCCTTTAGAAGAATCAGTGTGATATGTAAATATATATTTGTACATAGAGGCTAAAATGTAAATTGTTTCTGTAATGTTGTTGAATTAACACCATCTGTAAACTGAATTCGCTTTGTTGTCCAACAGTAAAACTTGTCATATTTTCATATTTGATTAAAATAGGGTTATTAAACTTTTTTTGGGTTTATTTCATTAGAATAAACATTATCGTCTTAAGTGTTTTTTTTTAATCTAGGACCAGCACTCAGGAGATGACTCCTACACATGCGAAGCATTGTGCTGGGAACTATAGGAAAGGGATAGTAGAAGAAACGACAGGAAGTGAAGCTTAATTAAGTATTTTGCAGCTCTGCTTTCGCACGTTCTTTTGTTTTTATACTCGTAGCAGTGCTGAAGCTTCGCTTTAGTAGCTATTTTTTTTATTATTTTACTTCGCCGGTGCTACACAATACCGACGAAGGAGGGCGTTCTGATGTGATTGTGGATTGCTATCAGCTGAAGCCGGTATTGTTCAGTGACCAGTGACTATGCCTTCGCCACTGAAACCTTCCGACAACAACTGACACACAAAAACACACTAATGCACATCAGAAAAATGCGAGATGTTTATTTTTATTTAAAAATTTTTTTTTTTTGTCTGAAACTGGGGTTGAACCAGTTGGTTGTGTAGTCAACGTGCAGACTACCATCCATCGTGCCATCGCCACCCTCAAGTGTTGAATAAACAAAATGAATATGAGATGCAAGTGAAAATTAAAACATCAAAAACGTGCCGACCCGCTGCTTCAAATAATATTTTAATTTTTTTTTTATATTAATTTCGTTTATTTTATTTTTAGTTGTGTTGCGTTGCGTATGAGTAATACAAGGTGAAAATATTATTCATACGACACTATATTTTATAATTAATTCGTTTTTTTATATTATTTACTGTATCTATCCTCAATTAGAATCAAATCTAAATGTTGTTAATTCGTTTATATTTTTAGAGCATAATAAATATTTTAAAGAATAATTCCTGTATTCATAAACAATTTTTTGGATGTACAAAAGCTTTGATAAGCAAAATTCATCCACAGAAAATCAAATCTTTTGTAAATTGATATAATCTTTATGAATATGGCAATTAGTATCTTCTGCATGAATCGAATCAGGCTTCTCATTGTTAAAAGTATTTTTTATCGCTGTGGTTACCAGTAATTGTTTGAGTATTTTTTTTAGAGAAGTATCTTTCTGGTAAATCAGATGGTAATCAGAAGGATGATTACCTTCTTTTTGGGCAGGGTTAGTGTAGGCACGAGACAACGATATTCTGGCTGTATAGACAAAACTTGAAATTTTTTTTCTGCATTGTTTTTCTATGTTAGAAGCTCACAGCCTATTGCCTTCAATAGCGAGTTGTTTGCTACCTTCACGTTGATGTGGAATTGCCGTTGAATCAAGGTGTATTCGAAGAAATTTTTCGTTGGAGTGTTGAACCAAACACTATATTCTTATATGTATATAGAAGCTGCACTGCCGTACAATTTTCTGCTGGTGCTAAAATGTACTTTTAATTGAGCAGGAAATCCGATGAGTATTACAAATGAAAGAAATCCATTCTATAGAGATTAGCTTACCGAAAAGAGAATATAACTCTCAGCAAAAATTATTCGCATGTTTGTAAACTGAAACAGAATACAGGCCCGTAGGGTGGGCGAAGCGAACTGTCAGCGGTATGACCGAGGCAGCTTTACCTAAAGTAAAAGGAATCATCTGGAGCGGATTGGCATCGTACAGGATGATATCTGCAGACTATGCGTGGAGGAGGGTGAGACAGCGGCACATATTGTGTGTGAAGTCCAGCTTTGGCTTATGCCAGACTAAGTTCCACGGGCCGTCCCATCCTCGAAAGTAGTGCAATGGGGAATTCAGTCTGGAGCAGATGCTAGCGATAACTAAATACTCCGAGATGAGTTTGGTAGTCTCGAAATAACACTCGACTGCGAAGAATTAATAGAGTCTAGAGCAAACGCTGGAATAGATGCGGATCTCAATGTCTGAAGGGTTTGCCGCTTGTTGTTGGCAATCAGAGCGGTACAAGGGGGTCGAAGAGGGATCCGATTTTGTGGTGGTCTGCTTCGATGTCCCTACAGTTCTATAATTAAAATAATGCTTCACAGCATACAGCAGCTGTAATTATATATTAGCAGTAATTATGTGTAATATGTAATGAAATCTCTCCTAAACTAAATTTCGAAAGTATAGTGTTTCTAACAAAATGGAAAATTTTTTTTAGCTTGGTTGCTAGCAAAGTTTCATAAATATAATTATATAAATAACATTAAACCTTTTAACGACGTATTTGCTGGGTTTTATTAGTGTCATGTATTAGTAACTCATTTATATATGTGCATATGTTCATCCACGTACCATCGTTTTTAATTAACAGCATACATTTCAATTTATTCGATATTTATTTTTGATTTCCGACATTCGCCCTTATTCTGCTTGGCGTCGTCAAAACAAGACAACATCGGTTTTTAATTTTACTGCTAATCGGTATTCCAGTTGTCGATATTGCCGTTTATTTTGATATGAAAAGTGCTTTTAAACGCTGTTTTTTTATCTAAACTTTCGTAGAGGAATCTTCTGAAAAAAAAGTACTTTTTGAACTTTTTTTGAGAAGTACTTTTAAAAGAGATATTTTTTGTTTAAGGTACTTTAGTAATGACCTTGTAAGTACGTTTTTAATAGACCCTTGATCTATTTTCGGAAGTTGCTTTTTGAAAAAACACACTTTTGAATAGGATTCTTTTGTATTGAAAATTTACAATTAAATTTCTACTTTAAATTATTTTTAACGAGCATACACAGACCAGCACTCGTTGTAGTGCTGCAGGCCAGTTTCTCTCCGCTACGACAAATTTATATAAATACATTTTTTTTTCTCTTTACAGGCGTAAATGGCTACCACAAATCGGTCGTAAACCAACTCAAAATAAAGTGGAGAAAACACCCGAGAAATTATTGGTCAAAAAGTTGTCTGAAAAGAACTTCAAGGTACAAATTAATAAATTAATTAAAATTAAAATGAAATCACATCTACATGTACATATACATATGTATGTATGTACTACATACAAGCACACATACATATACATGCATACATATATATATAACCACGAAATATATTTTTCAGTTGCCACAGAAACAATTGGACGATCCAAATGCATCACAGTTGGCATCAACCAACACAACATCACAACTTAATATATCGCAACAAGACTTCGAGGCCGAAGAAGATGTTGGACTTGAATTACCGCCTCCAATGAAACCAATACAAGAACCGCATTTAATTGCAAATGGGCCGCCAACATTTACAAAAGATATGAAAGATAATCCATCAGCAATGGTTAGTATAACAGAGACATATAAATTAAGAAATAAAGTTCCGAATATATTTATGGACTTACAAGATATAGCAGAATATCTGATTTTTCTCATCAAATCTACAACCTATCTTTTGGAAATCTGCTAAAATACCGCACTCTTCCCTATTTACACAAGGTTATTTATACTAAACAGCCTGATTATCTTTATTAGAGAATTCAATTTTCAATATCCAACAGTGGTTATAAAGTAAATAAGATTAGATATTGTTGTACTGCAGTTTACTTAATATATAAATAAATAAATATATACATACATTTAGTACTGTAACGAACATTCGTATTCGCCAAATTAAGGAGAATATTTATCAAATATCTTCATCATGTAATATATACAATTATTGTTGTTTGTTTTTGTCTCGAGAAGACCAATGTTTCTACCATATGAAATGTGTTTAATAAATTTAATATATTTCTTTCATAAAACATAAAAAACATATATTTAGGCAAATGAATTTGACAACGCTTTATATGTATATTTCTACCAAGTTGTAAAATTTTGATTACCTTGCTGATTCCTACGTTTTTTCAGTGTGCTATTTAATTAGCTGTTTTGTGTTTACAAATTCGCCGCAAGATTTAGTTTTACTTTTAAAACTAAAAATCATTTTGATTGATTGTGAAAATTGTTTTATATAGCAATAAAAAAGGCCGTTCACAATAGTGCTACTTGGCCTTACTACTCTGTTACTTATCTTTTTCGAAGACTTTGTGGAAATTTCGAGTTATAACATTCTAATCATAAACGGGGCAATACAATACACAAATGTGTAAAATGAACAAACTTAAGACTGGACGATATACTGTGCCACTGCTTCTACGCATTGTATAATCCTCACAATAAATTTGAGTAAATAGTTGCTCAAAAAAAAAAAGAAATAAATGAAAAAAGAAACACAAACATTAAAATAGTACGACGGAACACTTCACTCCATTTCAGTAGTTTTTCTGAATTTGTTAAGCTGACATGTGTACAAAATAAATAAATGCGCTTCGTCTGCAAACATCAAGAGTATTGCGATTCGAGCAAAAAAACAATTAAGTAAATAGAAACCCATACACTGAGAGCTACACACAAAATTTAACAAGTCTTATCGAAATAACAAATTAATTTCTTGTTTTTTTGTTTATTTCTTTAGTATTTGGTTTTTTTTTAATTTTCTAAATTGTAGATAAATAAATAATTCATTCGGTTTTTTTATTTTGGTATATCGAAAAACTTCCTCACATTCCAACAGTATAAAAAATTTAAATTTAGTTATACTTCGCCAATTATTAGCTTCGGCTGTTTAAAAATAAATTTCTACTGGAAGAAACGAAAAAAAATTTTTGCGATTATTCCTTTTAATAGAACTTCGTCAGAAGTGTAGCCAAAAGAAATTTAAAAATATAAATAGTATCAAATTTAAACCATGGTACTTTTATTAAAAGTCTTGAAAAAAATATGAAATATCAAATCCACAAATTATTTTCCAAATGTCTTGTTTTTGTATTTTTAGGCCAGTACGGGTAAAATGGATGGTCTCTCAGAAATTGAACAAATTGTTAAAGAAAAAACGGTAAGATGAAATTTTAATAACGAATCAGTCAGGGACGGACACATGAACAAGTTTAATATGCGACGGTGGGTCAATAAATCCGTGATATTTTTAATTTCCCGCATCTTAACGGAAAGGGCAACACTGCGAGAAATTCAAAAGGTTACGGATTTATTGACCAACTCGCATATGTAAGTTTCGGTAAATTCGGGAAAATTAGCTGTAATATTCCCACTAGCAAACAGCGTGTGTGAAATATTTTGTTTTCCATATGACGTTTGATATTAAGGCTCACATGATGCATACAGGGATCGGCGACCGAAGTGTTACCAAACTCCTTAATTTTTCCAATTTGTATTAATTATTTTTTTTTTTATTTATTTATTTAAGCACTTTGGCATATTTTAAAAGCATTCGATGCTTTTAATTGAAAACAATGCATAATTGCAACTGACTTTTTATTATGGGTCCCATTAGAATTGAATTGCGCTTATTTGTTGAATTCAGTGACTGGTTTCTCTTAAAACTGTCTTATCATCATGCTTTTTAAAATAGTTTATAAAATACTAAAATTAATTTTGTTAAAAGACACCTGCACATGTCCAAAGATGAGGCAGCTGTTCTTAGCCGTTTGCTTGCTACAATAATTTAAAATTGGTAATGCTTCGAACGCGTACCCCTGTTTAACTTAGTTAATCTGCGTTCTTGTAAACATTCTTACAAACTAACGATAATAATAGAAAATCATAATTTCTTTCAGGAAAAACATGAGGAAAAATCAAAAATTTTCACCGAAAGTAATGTTCGTAATGCAACTCTTGGAGCAGGTGGAACTACCAGTAGCAGTAGTTGTAGTGCAGTAGCAGCTGGTATAAATATTTCTGAAGGCGGAGATTTTTCGTATCCCAGCAGTGATAGCGATGTAAAGACAGAAAATAATGGCGAAGTAAATTAAAATGTTTTAACAAAATATTTTCAATTAATTTTCCTTATAAAAAAACTTAAAAAATCACATCCACAGAACATACATACCGAAGCCAGTGATAATGAATCTGTATCAAAGCACAGATTCCCCGCGCTAGCCGAGCTTTTGTCGACAGAGGAAATGTACATAAAGGATTTGGGCGACATTGTTAATGGGTAGGCACATAAGTACTAAAAATAGCAAGAAAAAATTAAATATTCTTCTATTAAATATTTAAAAAAATTTTGAGAAATTTCACGAACGTTCCTCAACATGCAAGCGAATATTTTTTTTTTCTATTTCTAAAAATCCTCTTGGTACAAAAACTTATTTTTGTTTTTAATCTGAATTATTCGAAAGAAATTTTCGTTTGCATTTAGATGAACTTAATATGGACAAATATCAAAATGTAATACCGCGCATTAAGATTTCTTGACTAGTTAGCGCATTGACTCTACGATCTAAGACCGTGAGGACCGATTCGAAGCTTCGAGGACAACATTCGACAATGGTATACAAACCAAAAAGGTGCAAAACCAAAACATCTTTTGGACTTTTGTACGATGTTTAATAAGGTCTACGAATTCCAGACGTCTTATAACACGAGAGGGCGACACCGTCTAATATATGTTAATATAACCAGACATTAGAATTTTTCAACCCTTTGTACTCCTTTAAGAAAAGAGGGAGGGTGCCCCGGTAGTCTAATTAGTAGTATACTAGTTTATCAGTTTGACCCAAGTGGGCTCGCTCCTTTCTTTACCTTTACATCCAGCAACCTGCCGACCTAACCTAACAAAAGAGGGAAGGTAACTGGGAAATTTGGATTACAATGGAATTACTGCGAGACCTCTTTCTACAACAAGTTATTTCAAGAAATGGTGATGTTGATTGGCCTCCACGGTCGCCTGATTTGACTGCTCCCGACTTCTTTTTGTGGAGATATCTGAAAAGCAGGGTTTATGCAAACAAACCAGAAACGTTTGAGCAACTCAAACAAAATATTCGTGATGAAATTAATGAAATGCCGCATGAAATATGTGAGAATGTAATGAAAAATGTGCTCAAAAAGGCTAACATTTGTGAGGCTAACAGAGTCCAACATTTATCTGATATTGTATTCCATACATAATTGCCGACATTAAATAAAACATTTATCAATATAAGATCCATTCTCCTTCATTTAATCAAAATTTATAAACAAAACAAAGTTGTATTTATTTTATTTATTATTCTTGCAGTATTAACGACAACAGTGTTGCAAAGGCGAACAAAATACATTGCGACAATTTTCAGGGTTGCATTTACGAACACACTGCAATGTATTACTACAAGCAACATGCGTTTAGAAAATCAGCCAATCTTCCATCAAAGGTTTATGGCAGAGGTTTTATGATTGCCGTTTGTTTGTAAAACATTGCTCAACAAAACAGGGCTACATCTGAGATATGGTTTTCATTGAATACGAAGCAATGCTTTGCAAAATGCGTTTAAGAATCCGTCGGGCTTTTTAATTACTCGAAAAGTTTTCTATTGGGTAAAGACTTGTACTTTGTGGCGAACAGCCACAAAAATCTTTGTGTATTCCCATTGCTATATTAGCGAAGTAGGAGTTGTAAATTGTCCTAATAAGTTTTTTTTTTAAATTCGAATACGAATTTTATTTTTATATATTTTTAAGCGAAAAAATCTCATAATGTTAAAAATTTCCGTTTAATTTCGATCTTAGAAAAAAATTAATATTTATTTATTTGCAGCTACATTGCTGAAACGCGAAATCCAAATAGCGACATACCAATGCCAAATGACTTAAAAGGACCCAAAGGACAAATAGTTTTTGCTAACATTGAAGCCATTTACGAATGGCATAGAGAGTAAGTCGATAATAATCAAATCTAATTCAAAAATATATAAAACATCAGAAAATAATTTAATTGTGCCGATTTTTGTGCTCAGTTATTTTTTAAAGGCCTTAATACAGAGTCAGAAAACTCCAACGGAGTTGGGAACAGTGATTAAACGTTATGGCAACAAATTTCAAATGTACATTACCTATTGCAATAATAAACCAAAGTCAGAGCATATTGTTACGGAGCACGCCCAGTACTTTGATTTGGTGCGACAGAAGTTACACCATCGTTTGGATGTTAGTAAAATTGAATTACGAAATTAGTTCATTAAAATATTAAATATTTAATTTTTTATTTAATTTGCAAATAGTTGAGTGACTTGCTAATAAAACCAGTTCAAAGATTGACAAAATATGTTTTACTACTGCACACTATAACGAAACAAATCGAGCAAGCCGGCTTGGTGGAAGATGTTCCCATAATGAAGGAAGCCTGTAATGTTATGAACGTTAGTATTGGCACATAAAAATTATTAAGACTAATAATTAAGCAAATTTTGTTTGTTAATAAAAATTTTTTTAGGCCATTTGTAAAGATGTGAATGATATTATGGTCCTGCGACGTTTGAAAAATTTTGATGGCAACATAACAGCACAGGGTAAATTGCTACTGCATGGTCCATTAACTTGTATAGAAAATGGAAAGAATACAACTGAAGGAAAAATACGTGAATTGCACGTATTTCTTTTCGAACAGGGCATTTTTTTCACAGAAAGACACAATTCAAAAATACAATTTTCCAGCCCAACCTACATTTATCGTTCGCATATTCAGGTATGTTTTGTGCACTCATTTCGATAAACAATTTGCAGACATGAATAAATTATTTATAAAAGAGATTACGTATGTAGGAAGGTGAACTAGAAACGCTTAAGTATATAAGCACTTGTATGAAAATTTGTGTAAACTAAATACGAATAGCTCCATTAAAAATTGGTTGGCGCAAATACGATATTAAATTCCAATTCTATTAAATGTATAGAAATGTTGTTCGATATCGAATGCCGTAATTTGAGTCCTTGTTTTTTTTCTCTTCATACGAGATCTGAACCATGTGTCTCAAAAAAATATTTTAAAAAGCAATAATTTTACAAACGTTTTTTGTTTTTCTAAATGTATTATTATATATACATACATGTGTTGGTATTACTCCTACAGTACCTTTGTTATATTGGCCATAAAGGCTTCATTCTGAATAAGTACAAAAAAAAAAGAAATAAATATTAAAAACCTAGATCGGGAATGAAGCCAAAAAGACAATAACTTCTCATTAGCGGGAGTTAATTTATTGTATTTTTCCGCCACTGTAAAGATTCGAAAGAAAGATCACATTTGGAAGGACACGGCTGTAAAAGACTAAAATATGCACCCTCATTCCAGGTGTCAGGTGAAATTGATATGCGATAGCTTTCTCTTCAAAGCTTAATTTATATTTATTCTGAGCGTTGAATTGTTGTAAATGTTCATTTAAATTTGGTATCGACGTTGACAACTGGAATGAGACTGATTATCTTTATATTTATCCGCGTCCCACATGGAATGGTTTAGATTCCATATTTACCTTTCCGTTCGAATTTGTTTTTGGAGTCACAAATTGTGATCGTTTTTGTCAGTCTGAAAAAAATATTAACAAAGCATAACGTGGCAATATAATCAATTAGCAAAACAAAAACCTGTAGTTTACAAGTGAAAAATACCAGCAATAAAATTTAAATCCAAAAACTTCTAAATTACTTTTAGAAATTTTTCAATCACTTAATTTTTTATGTTTTCTTTAGTTTTGTATGCTGCCGTATATTAATTTAGACAAAATGTGCCTATAAAACAAAAGTCGGCAATGCACCATAAAGCAATTCCGATTATTTTGTTTTCTGTCCCAATTTTTTTTAAAAGTATCAAAAATTTGCAAAACAATACGCTGAAAATTATTTATAATAAAATTTCTTGTGAAATATAAATAAAAAAAATTATTTCCTTCCAATATAAAGTAGTTTTAAAAGCCAGAAATTATCAAATCCGTTCCGTGATTTTATTCCGAAAATGTTTTCAATTTTATGAAACACCAAAATACGGATTGAATTCCGTTTCCGAACGGAATGACATGACTGGATATACATATGTATATTTTACCTTTTTCAGGTTAACAAAATGCAATTAGATGAGTGGCCCAACAATCGTTTCCTGCTAAAATCTACAGATCCCAATCGGCCTGATTTAAACATGATTTGTTATGCCGCCACAATTGATGCACACCGCGAGTGGCTTGACACCATACGCAAACAGTTGCAATTTCAAAATGATTTTCTCAACGCCTTAATACGACCCATCGCCTATCAGCAACAACAACAACAGCAACAACAAACAAAACACAATCATAGCGAACTTAAACATGAAAACAGTCGAGAGCAGCTATAGCCAGATTGAAATTAAATAAATTGCTACCGTGAAAACCAAACATACCCATACAACATCATCGTTATCCCCATGTATTAAATTCTACTAAACTCCGGTATTCTAAATAGTATCTATCCTAAAATAAAAAATGAGAGACAAAATACAAAAATTTATATTTAAAAAAAAAAAATACAACAATTCATACACATATACTAGAAGGTAACTTGCAAACACTATGTGTGATCAGTTATTATACTCAGTTCATGTGAATGAATTTACAAATTAAGAAAAGATTACAAATATATTTTTAGCAAAAGTATAATGTAACATACACATTCGTGCATCAATATACATACGTACATACGGTATAAATTAAGTTGAGCCGATATAATCAGTAACGTGCAGCAACAAGCACCCTATCAAATATTTGTGTACATATTTTCAAATATTGTAAGACTGTTTGAGTTCTTTGTTTTGGTAAAAAGAGAACTACTGATGGATGGATTGAGAAAACAACAACAAGAACAACAACAACAACTCTTTACTGATATTACAACATCATCAAAATGGAAATGTAGATAAAAGTATTATTTCTGCAATGCAAAACGAAATTAATTTATTTTATTATTTTCTCGTATTTATCTAATTCCTTAAAAAAAAACGCCAGTCATAATAAATAAGAAACGTTAGTTATTCTTTTGTCAATACATATACACACATCCATACCTACATTTATTTTAAGTTTATTATTCTCAATAAATGTATGTTTTTTTAAACATAAAAATTATGCATTTGCAAACAAGAAACTAGATAATCGACCAATTATTATGATGATTATGGAAGGCAATTTGTTTTACAAAATTTTATTTTTAGATATACATAAATATTTACAATAATTTTTTCCATAAAAATTATATATTTTTTTAATTATCTTTATTTTAGCAAGTAACGTTTAAGTGCTGTTTGAGTGATTCTAAATAATAAGTATTTTCAAATAAAATTACATTTATGTATCTGTCTTTTTTTTAATGTAGTAAGCAAGCAAACAAACAAGAATTAAATAAATGTAAATTTTTTAATTTATTATTTTTAATTTTCCTTAATTACATGTTTATTTTTTTTATATACGCATCCCAACATATTGCATACTCAAATTGAAAATAAATAAAAACGTTTAAAAATTGGATAAACGACTGTGTTGTACATATACAAAGTGAAATGAAAGTGAAAATGCATTTTTCACTAAGTTGCCGAACAGGGCCCAAATTACAATAATCGTTATCGAATGAATTCAATGTAATTCTGATAGAATTTTATTTGAATTTTCGAATCGAGTATCATAATTCGGAAACCGTTAGTCATCTACTTTAAATTAAAGTACACACTAGATGATATTCTCCATTTTGTTAAAGCGATTTGAAAAGTAAAATGTCATTTTCAATTTCTCTCGCACAAAATTTAGCGTGATTACTGTGTAAAAAGCACCGCTAGAGGTTGAAAACTTTCTGATGAGAATTTTGTTATATTGAATAATTTAATTTAAAAATTACGTGTTAGATGTTTTACAAAATCTTTCACTGACAAATATTAATAAATAAACAATATAAATCGTAAGACAGGTGTAAATCGGAGTATAGTAAAGTGAAATTATGAAATTAAATTAATAATGATTTGTTTTTATTTCATTAATGGCTTCGTAATATTTTTATTAAAAATACAAAGACAAAAGAAAACAATGTCCATAGCAAAAATATGGATTTCGAAAAAAAATCAATAATATTGTCAAAAAAGCAGAAAGTAAAAAAAGTGTTCGTTTAATATGCTTGTCTTCTTCAAGCTGCTGGAAATACTCTTCTTAATAAAAAGAAGTCGTATTAAAATTCGTTTTCATTTTCATTTCACAGCGGAATGTAAAACTTACTCGAAAATTATTTAATTATGTTGAAATTACGCATGTTAAAAAAATCAAAAAAGAAAACACGATTAATAAGGTAAAAACAATAAAGAACTAATAAATAAATATAAAAAAAGATTTATGATGTTTATTTTTAATTTTCCTTCCTTTTAGTTTGCACTACCTCACAGAAAATATTCAAATATGTAGTGAGAAATATTCAAAACAACCAGTTGTAAGGAGAGCCAGTAAAAATATGAAAAAACGTAATAAACTTAAAAAAAAAAGTGCAAAATTTGCTTCAGAGCATATACAGACATAAATTTACGAAAAAAAAAATATTAATTAATATTAAATGTTTCTAGAAAATACTCTTTGAATTTAAAGAGACGTGAAATCAAAAATTTAAAACATCTGTGTTCTCATTTTTTATCACATTCGTTTTAAAAATAGTTAACGTTATCGCGATTGCACTGTATGTAAATCTAGATTGGGCAATTTTTCTTCAAGTAAGATTCTTTAATTCTCTTAAAACTGCTGGATTGTTTAGGGACAGATATTCGGTTTCTTCAATTTTCAGAAAAATTAAATGGAGCCAAATGATCCCACATTCTAGGAAGACTTTTTATTTACTGTCGACTGCAAGTTTATCGCCCATGTTTTGAAAAACGTCAAGTAGGTATTCTGACAAACGAAAACGCTAGAACATTGGCATTTTCTAACCGCTAGTGTATACTGAAGAAATTTTGTATATTTTATTAAAATTGCACTTTAAAAGCAAATATTTTCAATTTAATGTGTTCTTTTTATTTAATGAAAAATTTATTACCTTCTGTTGCGATTTTAATTAAAAATTTAAAAATTTAAATTTGGTTTTGAATTTCTCAATCGTCTGTCTCAGCTGTTTGCTTATGAACTTCTTTCGATTGCAGCTTTTTTAAAGCCAAGAATGCTGTAGGCATTCTAATTTAAAATTTATTTGTTTGTTTATATTCTGTTATGATAAAACATCTGTATATGTAAATATTTTCATTGTTCGACTACAACTTCGAAAAATCGATCGGTTTTCAGAACATAGGCGTATGATTTTTACGGCTGCCCTTAAATGTGTAGAAATTTAAATAAGAATTTCCAAACTAAAAATTATGAACATTGATGTCACTATTAATACTAAATACAAAACCCGCTGGTAAACGAACACTTTGCCCACCTTGTCTGTGTACAAGGTGTGTTATAATCTGGTTCCCAATAAAGAATTTAAAAAATATTTCGAACTATGTACATAAGTATGGATTTGTGCATGTGAGTTAGTGTATTAAGTTAATATCTCTAGTATAGTATTTTAAATTATTTATAATCGTAAAGATGCATATTTTGAAATATGTCACTATACTTTCTCTTTCTCATTATAGTCATCAGAAAAAAGATATATTATAAACGTCTCAATTCTTCATTTGATTGTTCGATATAAAAGAAGTTTTTATAACGATCTGAAAGCCAACTTTTTTGCTTTTGTGTTAGATTACATTTATTGTTATTAGAATAAGTTTGTATAAAATAATATAAAATCTAGTATCTCCTCAGTTTCCATTAAATGAATTTTCTTTTTGTTTAAGTTTCAAGTAAATTGTTTAAAATTGCATACATAACTGCATGTGTGTTTCTTTGCAAATAAATGAGAATTATATTTTTATCACTTTTAAATACATATGTATGTACATGTACTAAGGAAAATGTAAATACTATGTTGTGATTAGTATATACAATTGCTTATATATAATTAGTATATGTTAATCGTTTTTGAATTAACGTAGAGACTGCCTAGGCAAAATATGATGTTTGTCTCTGTTTCACAAGCTTAAAAAAATTCTATAACTCGTAGGATTTTTTATTCATGTGCAAACAAAACTATGGCTTGTGGAGTAGAGAAAACGGTTTAACAAAAAAATAATTTTAAGGTGTTTTATTTTATTGCTCAGTCTTATTGTTAACGAATTGCTGGGATTTGATTTGTAAAGCAAAAAACTCATCAATTCTTCGTACTTTTTTTTGTATTTATAATTCAAAAATAGAATATGTCACTTGCAGCAACAGTTATCTATCACATTAAAAATTTTGTTATAAAAATACCGGCAGCGATTTTATTCTTAAAAAATAAATTAACTGCAATGCCCACGATATCGAAAGAATTTTATCATTCGTTTAACTACATTTAAAACAAAAATAATACTTTATAATTTGCTTTTATTTTAAATGTATTTGTACAAATAAAAAATTACTTTTTACATCGTGGTCCAGGCAATATAATCATGAAATAAGTTTTTCCATAAAGCTAAATGCTAATAGTAATTTCGATTCCTAAAATGTGTATTGCACTTTTCACTTTATTTACTTAAAATAATTGCTTTTTATTGTTGTATATCAAAGTACTGTAAAACAGCTTTATAGCGGAATAATAAAGTGCAAATGTTTTAAATGTAAAGACCAAAATCGGGCAAGAAATGCAAACAAAATACCATAAGATTTAGTTCTCTAAATAGAAACTTTCGTAGTTTCGATTTGTTATAATCAAATGGTAATATATGTATGTATGTACATATCAAGCCATGACCGCCAAAAAGCCGTAAGCGCTGTGATTATCGATTTTCGTTTTTTGATAAAAATGTATAGTTCTCGATCAGACGCCTCATCTTCCAAAAAAAATATGTCTATGTAAAGAATAAAGAAAAATATTCCCCTGTAAAATTTTTTTTGAGGCTTACGTATTATTGACTTAAAACCATAAATTTTTCTAAAATAACAGCAAAATCAAAAAATATTAGTTAATAGAATGAAATTTGCTAAACAAAAAAAGTTTTTGAAATTTATTGCCAAAAATTCGATTTTTGTTGTTATAAATTAATTTTTTTTTCTCTTTCTTATATCAACTCAAATTAATTTAATGTGCAAAATTGAAAAAGGACTCGACTCGTAAATACAATTATAAAATACATATAGACGTTTAGAATGTACATACATACATCATACATATAAAAAAGAAAAAACTTGATAGATTTATTTCCTTATACTTCAACTATATTCATAATTATGTAAGAATAGTAAATTGAGTTTCAATAAATAATAATAATTATTTTTGTTCGTTTTATTTATATTTTGGAAACATCAATATTCAACCACATATGTATGTACGTATGTACATATACATGACGTTATTGCAACTGGATTGGTGCGTCTGTACACAGCTAAAAATATACATTTGGATAGATTTGGGCACTTTACACGAATGCTTTCGTTTAACTTCAAACTCGTCTTCCCAAAGCAAGACTTTTAGCAAGTGTGCTTTAATATCCAAATCGCACCTCTGAATTAAATGTGGTTCTACCCAACATCGCCTCTTAACAAATTTTTTCTTTAGTTTTTCTTTCTTTTTTTCAATTGATTTTTTTTTTATTTAAGAAGTAAACAAATTTTTTGCAAGTTTACGACTGGACGACATTTTGAAAATGAACTTTCCACACGAATGTGTAAACATACAACAAAAGGTGGGGGGGGGGGGGGGGGGAGATTAAACTATTTGGGAGAGTTTTTAGCTGATAATGCGTACATATGCATGTGTTATATCCCAAATTACACACTGATGGTAACCCTACCAGTGAGAAACTCGATTGTCATTCATTAGGTCTGTTCGTTTACTCTAAATTGGGCGCCTGCCCGCGTTTTATTACGCAAAAATTGGGTAAATGAGAGAGGTTTTGAGAGAGTAATGTCCTTGTTCTTCACGCACGAGAACGCCGGTATTCTTTCTTCGGGCTAGTTTGGGCGCGAAGAACAAGCAATCAGCTGGTTTATAATAAACATTAAAAATAACAAAACAAAATTACAGAAGTAAAATTAAAAGTTTCCCAAAAATGCAATGAACAAATATTAGTTAATTTTATTTCATGATTTAGTTCAAAATTATTTAGGGTTTCTTTAAATAACATGTATAAGCCAAATTATTGTGTTTTTATGGATGTATGCATGTGTGAAGATTTTTAATTGTACATGGACATATATATTAAGTATGTTCTAGGTGCATAACAAAATTGACCGAACTCGCACAAATTATTTTATTTATATGTAAATGATTCTAATTTTAAAATTGTCTTTTTTTCCGAAACAATATGTAAATGTATTATTACATACATGGTATTCTCATAAAGTATTTTTTTATATAAAAGCAAACTCAAAAATTTAAGAGGAAAGCATATCCATAAAATACTATTTCGCTAATGCCTACTTAGCTCAGCAGTGGACTTTTCCCAGTTTTTGACTACAAATTCAAGATTCTTATGTTCAAAATTCAACTAATCAATCGAGAATTTAAGTTGAATACCGAACAAAACACCAAAAATTAATAAACAAAAACATAACAATCCATTAGTTTACTTTTTTTATAACACATACATATTTCTATTTTTACATTTTTCTTCTCATCTATATATATCTATATATATATATGCTTTCCTCCCCAGTTGTTGAGTTTGCTTTTAGAAAAAATACTTTATGAGAATATCATAAAAAATTTAATAATATATTTCACATATTTTTCTCGGGAAAAGCACAATTTTAAAATTAGAATCATATATAAAAAGACATTCTAATTTATTTATTTATAACAATAACCAACAGAGCCCATAAGGCCATATATCGTTGGTGGACAACAAGTGAAATATAAGAATTATTAAATATGTAGGCATCAAATAAGCTAGAAATAATGTTTATGAAAAAATAATAGTTATAATATTATTAGACCGCTACTATATAAATGGGAAGTTATATTGCGCATGAATTTGACTATATATATTCAGAATCTAGATCAGTTCGATTGCGAGAAATGCTTATCAAAGAAGTAAACTACGTGTAAGATGGAATCCTCTAAATTTAGCCAAAAGCGTGCCAGCAATTATTAACAATTTTTGTACAATTTTGAAATAAAATAACAAAGTTGCACGAACTTTTTCTTTGGGTAAGTTCGGTCTAGAATTAAATTATCGGCTGTTTTTTATTTATATATGATACTAAGAAATTAATCAGAAAATTTGCAAAGAAACGACAAAAGTTTTTAATTTAAAAAAGTTTTTTAAATAAATTTCAAAGTGTTAGTACATATATTTGTGCATATTTATCACTTTATTTAATAAAAAAAGGCCTTTACTCTTTTTCAATTTATTTTTGTCCACATTTTACAGCCGTTGCCAACGATGCAAATGTTTTTGTTATGCACGTTGAACGGATCTATTATGTGGTATATATTATGGTTTTTTCCGTTTTCTTACTTTTGTACATTTTGGTCTCTTATTGAGATAAATTATGGCTTACTCTCATTTTACCGAACTTTACCAGAAAAGTAAACGAACAGACCTATTATCATACTTATATTTTTTTTAGTTCGTAGAAATAACCTAAATAAAAGAGATTGAATTCAATACCGCGTGCATTTATTCAATTACGGACAGAACAGTATGTACATAGATATATAGCACTTGCATATATAAAGGCAACGTATTACCAAAGACTATAAATATATAAAGATGTTGCACTGTCATACATTGTTCTGCCAATGCTAAATTTGCTGATGGTTTTAGTAGAAAAACCATGCTAAAAACACTTTTTTCAAGAGTCATTTATTTTCTGAGAGAATTTATTATTCTCATGTCTCTACTATTCATTTACATATGTATACATGTGTTCATACGTTTGTGTCTTTGCATTCTCAAGTATGTGTGTACATTTAATAAACAAACGAAAGAATCCATATAAACAAACAAAAACAGCAAAGGCTCGTTTTGTGTTCGCACAATATATGTGGACATAAGATACGTAAAGCTAATGTCGCTGATTCTTATTTAATTGGCAAATATATGTATTTTATTGTTGTACTATTGCAAGAACATCGATTCGCACCGAATTTAATATTATTTAAAATTGGAAATTTATATAACTATGTACATCTATATAAAAATAACGTGTCACGACGTTTGTTCTCGCTAATCTCCGAAACTACTGGACCGATTTAAATGAAATTTTGCGCAGATATGTTAACAGTGTATAACTTGAAATATAGGCTATACTTTATTTTGAATTTGAAATAGAAAAAAACTCAAATTTGATCTGCATTTTAACAAGCCAATTCAATCAAGATCCGTTGGAAAACTTATTTTCATATATACGTGCCAAGGGCGGGCACTGCAAAAATCCTTCGGTTTATGAATTAAATGTCGCAATAGCTAAACTGTCATCTCTAAAAATAACTCAATTTAGTACCTCATCGAATTGTGCTAAAGACGATGCGATATTTTTACCTATCGAGTTTCAAACAATTTTAGAGGATACTCAAAGAAGTGGCAGTACATCAGAAAGTACTCACATTCCTGATGTAGATGTTACAAATATATTAGCCGAAAATGAAGACTATTTTAATGAAGATGCTGATTGTTTTAACTCTGAAAACATTCCAATAGAGTTAACATCAAGCCGCTATTTCGTTGGTTACATAGCTCAACGGATATCTTATGCTCGCTGCCGTATGGATATAATAAAACCCGCGCAAATTTTGTCATATCCATCAGAAATGTTTGTACATGCAAAAAATTACGATAAAAATTCAGATTTTGGAAGTTTGTGTGCTCCATCAGACTTATTTTTTGCAGTATGTAAGATTCATATAAAAGTTTTCGAAAAAAATTTTTCTGAATCCAAAGAAATAAAAAACATAAAAAAAACTATTGTTGAGCAATGTGTAAATTGCACCAAAAATACAATATATTCCTTTTGGTTTCAAGAAAACAACGTATGCTATAAGCACAGAATGGAGATGCTAAATTTATTAATTCTTACACTTTTACGAAAGCATTCCTCGTGGGAAACATACAAATACAAATTAACGAGCGCAGAAAAACTTAAAATTTTAACACAATAAAACATATGCTCAATTCAGAAAATTATTAAATATGTACCAATCACCAAAAATAATTACATTTCTTGTGCTAGTTATCACTTATTAAAAAGATTTTAATAAATTTTATAATAGTTTTGTAAACAAAATAATAAATTGTATGGTTTTCGAACTCAGGTAAGCTCACGTTTTATTTGATTTATGCATATACATAGATATTCTAACTATACAATTGAAAATTCTAAAATAAAATATTTAATAAAACAAATGAGTATACATAGTTCGGTGCGAATCAACATAAATGCAATAGTACAATAACAAAAAATGTAATTTTACCCTACAGCCATAGAAATCGGTCGCATTGGCTTTGCACTGTTTATTTGCACATGATTTATATGAAAACAAGAAACTGCTTTTAGTTGTTAATATTGTTATTGAATGTGCTTTGGACAAGAAATATAACACACACAAACACATTTCTCAATAAGCATCATTTATATGTGTAAACAACAAAAAAAACCATAATTTCTGTGGAAAAAAAATTTCTAGTAGAGTTAAAAAAAACAAAAATGTTTCAAAAACAACAACAAAATAAACTTGACAAAACCAATGCTTATTACTACATTCATACTTATGTACGTGCATATGTATGTATGCCTAAAATTTTTGTGTTCTCTTCTCTTGCTCAAAGACTCTCTTGCTACTTCCCCCCACAGCATCTATAAACGCAAACAATTTTTGTTTTTATTCAATTTTCTACGTGCAATATCTTTATATATTTATAGTCTTTGGTATTACGACTGCTACTGAAATTTCTTATTTTTGCAAATCATTTGTGATCTGGATTGCTATTGTATGCATTTGAAGATTACAGTATTTTAGACAACAAACTAAAATGTCACTTTTTTCTTTATTAAAATGCTTATAGCATCACATATATGTACATACAGTTTGTAAAAAATATGTTTACAAAACAAAAATTTTTTAAGAATTTAAGTTTAAATAAATATTTACAACAACAATATCATTATCAGGGTTGTCATAGAAACCAATATTGTCAGAATTGGTTTTAAAACCGATAAGAAAAAATGCTTTGGTGTCATAGAAACCAATATTATTGGTTTTATGTTCGAACTAGAATTAGTGTTGGTTTTAGGTGTCACAGAAACCAATGTTATCGGTTTTTTATTGGAAATAAACCAAGCAGCTAACAGCTGTCAGTTTTCAATTTTGCGCGCTTTTTTGGTTTTAATTTTTTTGCAGCGGGATATTTTTTAGAAATGTAAGTAAATTAATTTATTATTTGCTTTATAAAAAGAAAAATTTTTGCATTGACATTTTTATTTTCTAGGGGAAAACATAAAAACCGTACACAAAATACCATAATCATGGAATTCATGGAAAAATATCCGGATTTAGCCAAAGGCTTCACGAAGCGCGACAAACCAACAGTGAATGCTCTGTGGGAAGAATTGGCTGATTCACTGAATAGTGCCGGGCCACCACAATTTGACGTGAATGGGTGGAAAAAGGTAAACAAAATTTTTTCCACAGAACAAATTGTATTGTTATATGAAATGTCTTTTTATTCGTATAGAAATGGACTGAGTGGAAGAGCGAGGTGAAAAAAAAACTAGCTCAAAATAAGACAGAGTCTAGGGCAACTGGCGGTGGACCGTTTGCAAAGCATCACCAGACAACAACAGAAGAGGCCATAGTACGGCTATGTAGCATTTCGCAGTTGGTGGAAGGTGTTTGCGGCGTAGCAGTTGGTCTCAACGAAGATGTAGATGCTGCATGTGAGAAAGAAGTGCCCTCTACATCTTCAAAACGGCCATTGTCTCCCGTTGTACCAACCAGTACAAAAAGATATAAAACTGAAACTACCGGGGAGCGTCTAAAAAAATTTCTGGATGAAGACGATAAAAGAAAGAAAGAAATGACCGATAAGCTTGATGAATTAATTCAAACTGAAAAAGAAAACTCAAGCAGCCTAAGACGCATTTATAGGGCAATTGAAAAAGGCAATGAATCTGTTGCAAATGCTGTCACTGATTTAAAAAAGGAATTTGCACACGTAAGTAGAGCAATTTTGAAATCCTTTCAAGAAAAAAATGAATTGAAGAAGAGACAATTGGATCTGGAATTGGAAAAGTTTGAATATCAAAAAAATCTAGGAAGTGATTTTTAAATGAAATAGTGTACCTGATGAAAGAACATTATTTACGTGCCTTTATTTATATTTATTAAACATACATACATATGTACCTTTTAATTTTTGTTATATACTTACATACTGACTGAATTTAATAAACTTTGTTTTTGTTATGATAAATAATGTTTTTTAATTTAAAGCTTTTTATTTTTATTACAAACTGTTGGATATTTCATCCCTGATTCGCAGAGCTTCACTATGATGTGGCGTTAAAGGTGGCAATGTAACGTTCTCCACTATGTCATTAGATGGTAAACGTATGTTGTCATTTTCGTTGTGTTCCAGTTTGTAGTTTCTGCAGATATTATGCAAAGCACAACAGACATTTATAATTTTCACCACTTTTTCTGGCCGATAATGCAGCGCACTCATTAGGCAACGAAACCGACTTTTTAGTACGCCAATAGTTCGCTCAACAATATTTCGGGCTGATGCATGAGCCATATTAAATTTATATTCTTGGGAGTTATGGCGTGGATCCCTGTATGGTGTCAACAAAAAGGGTTCGATGCCATATCCACAATCTCCCAAAAGCTTCGATGTTCGATCGCCCGACTCATACATCCTAAGAAAATGTTGTCTGGCGCTACTTATGTTCCATACAAATGCGTCATGGCTACAGCCGGGATAACGCGCATCAACCGCTGAAATTTTCATTTGTCCTTTTTGGGCTTTATAATTTGAACGTGTGTCCCGTCAATGCAACCAATTATAGACGGAATTTTATATTTGTTGTAGAAATATTCTCTGGACCTGCTTTTTTCAGCGCTGTTCATTTCCAGCTGTATCCACTGAGGACAAATGAACCGCTCCATAACATTTAAAACATCACCTAGAATTGTTGAAATAGTGCTTCTACCTAGGCTTATGCTTAAATCGTTCCCGACTGATCTCTGATAAGATCCTTCTGCTAAAAATCGCAAAGAAGCAGCAAGTTGTAAAACCGGAAGAATTTTACAACGCGACAAGTGACCTTCAATACTGTCAAGCACCATACGAAAAGATTCCTTATTTAACCGATAATTAGCTATAAATCTTTAAAGCAGTTTTAAATATAAGCGCACAGTAAAAAAAATGTACTTACGATGTCTCCGGCAGTTCAAGTGGATTGCTGTAATCTCTAAGAATTCGTCTCGTCACCTTTTCTGAGCGTTCATCTTCCAATAACAAAAATGCTACAACTGCTGATGTCATTTTATTTTATTTGTAATCACTTACATATCACCTTTTAGTTATTTGATATAAATTATTTTCACAAAAAACACTTTTACTGAGATATTTTAATGAAAAAATATAATATTTTGTAAATTTTCTGCAAAAAAGTAAAATCAAAAATAATAAAAATGTAAACAACAGCTGTTTCGATATTGGTTTTATTTACATTCGAAATTAACAAAACCAACTTGGTTTCGTGACACCAAATGAAACCAATATTGGTTTTCAAAACCGACAATTAGCAAAACCAATATCGGATTCCATGACACCCTTGTATATTTGTAAATTTTTTTTTTTATAACTGTTGTTTTGTATGTTGACGACAAGCAGGTGTCGAGACTTTGGCAAATTTATGAATATATTACAACAACAACGCTACAAAATAATTTTGTATACTTTCAACAGTGTAAAAAAAATGTTTACAAAAATGCAAAGTCAAGAAAGAACCGTTGGTTTTTTGCACATGTATTGCGTGTAAGAGTTTTATACGGACGCTAAGAGTAGCTGTTGTCTTTTATTCTTAAATTGAGCTCATAGAACAAACAAGCGATTATCCAATTATATATAAACTATGCCAGGAAAGCGACTGAACAAAGACATTACCCAACTGGTGTATTTTAATTACTATAAAGGAAAATCTCACAGAGAAATTGCTGAAATGTTGTCTCTTAACCTAAAGACGGTATATAATGTTATTAACCGTGCTGAAAAAGAAGGAAGACTGGAACCAAATGAAGCACCAGGCAGACCAAAAAAAGTAACTCGGCGAATTGAAAAGAAAATTTTGAAAATGATTGATGAGAATCCACATTTCAGTACTAGAGGAATTGCACTTAACATCAGTAATGAATGTGGAGTAAGTATCCCTCTCAGACTGTTAGAAATGTGCTACAAAACCATAAATACTCTTCAAGAGTTACGAAGAAAAAACCTTTGCTATCCGCGGTAAATATTGAAAAAGGTATAAGTTTGCCATTGATCACATTTCTTTACCTCCGGAGCACTGGGATGATGTTATTTTTTGTGACGAAACGAAAGTGATGCTTTACTACCATGATGGACCTCAAAAAGTTTGGCGAAAACCCCTGACGGCTTTAGAAAATAAAAATATAATACCCACTGTAAAGTTCGGTAAACTATCCGTTATGGTGTGGGGTTGTATTTCGAGCAAGGGTGTTGGCGAAATAAGAATATTAGAGGATATAATGACCAAGGAAGTCTATCTAAACATTTTAAAAAAGGAATTGAGTACAAGTGTTCGCAAATTCGGTTTTGTTGACCCAGAAAACCCAGAAAAGCTCAAGTATAAATTTTACCAGGATAATGACCCGAAGCATAAGGCATATATTTGTAGATCCTGGTTGTTATATAATTGTACAAAAGTGATAGATACCCCAGCACAAAGCCCAGACTTAAACCCTATAGAAAATTTGTGGATCCACCTAAAGAAAAAAGTTGGAAAAAGGTCACCAAAAAACAAACAACAGTTAATAACATTTATTAAAGAAGAGTGGGAAAAAATACCTGAAAATTATGATATACCAAAGCTTATCCATTCAATGTCTAGACGCTTAGAAGCTGTAATTAAAGCTAAAGGAGGGCACACCAAGTATTAGCACCCTCAAATCTTTTTTTTTACCATTTAGAATATATTTAATTCAATTTAACACAATTTTGTAAACATTTATTTTATAGCGTAGAAACTGGAAGTATTTTTTAAGTTACGATTATTATTTTGTTATTTAATTTAATTTGGTTTTTTTTTGTGCAAAGTGTTTATAAACATCTTCAATTGAATACATGAAGAAAAAAATTTAATAAAAGTTATATAATTTACTTGCAAATAAGAGTTTCCCTTAAACTTTTTAATTTTTCTAAGCTTTGTAAACATATTTTTTACAAACTGTATGTACATACATTTTGCAAATGAATATTGAACAATGTTTGCATAATTCTGTTACTTAGTCTAATTGCCTGTTCATAGAAGCCGGGGTGAAAATAATCGTTCGCCATTTATATTGAAAACAAAAACAATTTGAGTTTTTTTATTGATGTTTTCTATATAAATGCCGAACGATTATTTTCATTCGGGTTCTATGAACAGGGAGTAAGTTCACACACGACGATTTTAGTTGAGCAATTCTTGAGTGTAAGTATGTTTTTTTCCGATTGTGGTGAGGCGAATAAAAAGGAAAATATAATCGCAGGTACTCGGCTATTTCAAACAATTCTCTCATTCGTTTTTTTGTAGTTGAATATTTGACAGTTCTTTCCATTCGGTGCTTCGCTTTTTTATTAATTTAATTTACACACAAAAATAAAACGTTTTAAATATTTAAAAATAAAAAAGCACAAAAAATTATTTAAGTGTACAAATTATTATTAAAAGCGTGCTTTATTGAATTTGTCAAATTGTAAGAAAATAAAAGCTAAACTTAACAGAAAAATTGCCGAAGAAATTGTCGTGTGTGAAAATAAAAGTAAGATCAAAAGAAATTCTGAAAAATTTGGGCAATTAAAATCGTCGCGTGTGACCTTAGACTTATGGGACGAATTTTGTTGCGAACTTTCTACATCAGAAATAAAACACGGTTCTGCATATAAAACTTAAAGCAAGGAACTGCGCAACAGATTTCATAAGCTGACGAACGAGGATTAAATTAGTACAGAGTGTAGCGTGTGGTTTGTTGTTATTATTTTTGTCTATTGTTGTTAGTGCTCATGGTAATTAGTTTTTTTGTAATCGTTGTGTCAACTTCGCATACAGTCAAAAGCTATGTGGTGAGTGAGCAGGGAAACGGAATAGGGGGTGATAACATACGAATGAGGTAAAAGATAATGCAAAAGGTAAACAACAAACTTTTATTATTGATGTTCACTTGCTATTTTTATGGTGACCTATTACCTCATTCAGATGCAAATCACTTATGATTGGTTTGAAGAGTTCGAGGCCACGATGTCATGGGTCACTCACCTTAGCGATCATACTGTTGATATTTGCCCCGATGAATATAGGTATTTAACGGCAAAGCGAACCACATGAGCGACCGATAGTTCGATGAACTCGGGGGAACCGCTACAGTTCTAATATTTTTGGTAAAAGGTTTTTTTTGTGGTGAGGTGAATTGCAAAAAAACGGGAAAAAGTAATATGCGGTGACGGAAGATTTTTGAAAGCAAGAGACCACCGCGGTTGGTTTTGGACAGAAAAAGATTAAAATAATAAATAAAAAGTTAAAATAAAAAAAAGGAGGAAAAAAATATTAAAGTGATAGACCGCGGTGTTATAATAAAAAGAAGAAATATATTGGAAGAATTTTAAATTTAAATTTATACGGAGGAAGTTGTGTTGGACTTGAAACCTGCCCAGGAGCTGAAACTCTGGGGGATCAGCCAATAGAATTATAATCAACCGGAGGTAATAACTGAAGCCTGCCCAGAAACTGTGGCTGCAGTGCTGAGGGATACTTGTTCTGTGTGGGTGGATTAATTGAGGCTTTAAGCGAAGGGAAGTTGTATCCGAGAGAATTTGCGGCTGTTGGGTATCTGGTAAGCTAAGGCGCCAGAACCGGGTGAGTCGACTCATCACCAACTGTATATCAAAATTTATTTCAAACAATTAACCAATTACTCACATTTGTAAATAAATATAATATTTATATACAGTGCACTCGGGAAAACGTCAACACTAGTTTACGTCAACATCCCAAAACGTCAACCCTTAATTTTTTACATTGTCTACTCTAGAACGTCAACCAAACCATAAAGCTATAAATAAATCAAAATTTTGAATTTAGCAACAGTTAAAATACACAGTTTTGATCACACACACACATTTATTTTATGAAATTAGTTCAGAATTTGGGTATTCCCCTTATAAGTACGTAGAATAGAAAAGAAATTGCATCTCTATGTGTTGTCTTTATTATATTCAGTTGCTTTTTTGTTCTCGTAATATGGTATTTCAAAATCAAAAATTAGCAAGATAAAGGATGGTTAAATTTCAAGGGCCGATGTTGATTTTGAATAAAACACAAATTATTTAGGAAATTATTGTAATTTTATTTTATTATGATATATTGGTATTACTCAATTATGTATGGAACAAAATATCGGCCAAATGGGCGCCGCAACCACGGCGGCACACCTCCATCCGATGGTCCAAATTTTCGATGACCCTGAGGCATAATGGAGGTTCTATGCCGTTAATGTGCCGAATTATCTCATCCTTTAGCTCTTGAATTGTTGCTGGCTTATCGACGTACACCTATCTTCGCAGCATTTGCTTGTCGAACCATTTGTTCTTTTTTTGTATTTGTTTATGTTTCGTTTTAGTTTATAGTCAATAAAAATGTTTTAAAGCACACTATCAATATGTTTTTTATTAAAAGTTTCTACCTATTCAGTGACCAGTGATATGTGTTCGCCACTGAAACCTTCAGACAACAACAGATTTAAAGGCACAATAATGCACTACAGAAAAAATGCGGAAATGTTTTTTTGTTTAGTCTGAAACTGGGGCCGAACGCGGGACTATTTTGGTTTTGTAGTCAATGTGCAGACTACTTCAGCCATCGCCACCCTCATAAAACTTCAAAACATTTTTGTAATAAAATTGCTAACGTTGTGCATATGACATCTAGAATATCTTCGACGTAATTGTGCGCCGCACTGAGAATTTACGTAACTTTCTTTGTGGTAAATGGAATTCTTCGTTCAACCAAATTGTCTTCCCAGCATTAATGATTAAGAAAAAAACGTCAAAATAATCTGAAAAGCAAAGAGAGAAAATTTGTTGCTGGCAACAACTTTATAGCGACAACTATGCCGTATTTTATCAACTCTGAAGAGTGACGGTGAATTAAAAGAAGTGTATATTACAGTTCTTAAAAAAAGCGGAATATTTCCAGTCTATTTATATATAGAAATTATTAGAAAAATTAAGTTAAAAGACTATTTCATCACAATCAATGGACGCCATTTTTAAACATATATCGAAAATTCGAATGCCTTCTGACCATGATGATATATATAAAGACGAGTGTGTGTACTCGTACGACAATCCGGAATCCCCTGCAGGTTTATATATAAGCTTATCCAGCTTTTTAGGTTTTGGAGAGGACTACGTTCAATACTATGCTGTACAAAGTGGTAATTATGTCTTTTTACATATTGACCGAGAGAAACATCTTAAAGATGAAGCTGCAAAGAAAGATGAGTGTGGGCCAGAGCGCAAAATAACACGTCTTGCTATAGGATTAGAAGGAGGTTACAAAGAAAACGATACTGACAAATATGAATATAAAAATAACTACAGTATTGTTATCATGCCGGAAATCAATAATAAAATACCTTATCCCAATAGTGATTTTCCATTGATTATCACACAGTCGGTTGAAGCCATAGTTCGGCAGAATTCCGCTATATCCAAATTGGAACGGGATATGATATCAGGTAATAGCAGAAATCTTAAGTAAATAGATATAATGTAATTAGACTTAGACATAATGTAATTAGTAGTTTCGATTTGTATAATAAATAGGCAGTTGGGATGGAGAAATTCGTATGACTTCAGAATTTTCAGAAAAATTGCAACAAATAAACAATGGGAAGAAGATTCCCCCATCAGGCTGGAAATGTGAAAAATGTGATATCACCAATAATCTTTGGTTGAATTTAACTGATGGTTCTATCTTGTGTGGTAGAAAATTTTTTGACGGTTCTGGAGGGAATGACCATGCCGTCGAGCATTACAGGAAAACTAAATATCCTTTAGCTGTTAAACTTGGCACAATTACACCTGATGGAAATTCCGATGTTTTTTCTTATCCTGAAGACGAAATGGTTGTCGATTCGAAGCTGGAGCAGCATTTGGCGCATTTTGGAATAAACATGGCCGCTATGAAAAAATCTGAGAAGTCGATTGTGGAACTTGAACTCGAAGTCAATCAGCGCATTGGCGAATGGTCTTTGCTGACGGAAAGTGAAAGCGAATTACAGCCATTGTCTGGGCCTGGATACACCGGGATGCGTAATTTGGGAAATTCTTGTTATATGAATAGTGTAATGCAAGTTCTTTTCACTATACCCGATTTTATTAAACGCTTCGCCGGTAGTGGTGCGGAAACTTACTTCAATCAGTTTCCAAGGTATCCAGCAAGTGATTTTAATATTCAAATGGCGAAATTGGGCAACGGATTATGGTCTGGCAAGTACAGTCGTATAACCGAAAATAGTTTAGACTCAACTGGTATATCGCCAACAATGTTTAAGAACGTTATAGGTAAAAATCATCCAGATTTTGGAACAAAACAGCAACAAGATGCTTATGATTTCTATTTACATTTGATCAATATGATAAACCGAAATTCACGTAGACAACTTTGTAATCCCACGAATTCTTTAAAATTTAGCATAGAAGATCGCGTGGAATGCATGAGTAGCAAGAAGGTTAAATATACACGTCGAGAGGAATACTGCTTGCAGTTGACAATTCCTTTAGAGAAAGCTACAAATCTTGATGAGGTAAAGGAATATTTAGAGAAAAAGGCCAAAAAGACAGATACAGCTAAAAATGATAAAGATGTAGTTCGCCACAAGATTCCATTGCATGCTTGCCTAGAAACGTTTTTCGCTCCTGAAATAATTGAAAAGTTTTATTCATCAGCAATAAACGGTATAACCACTGCCAAAAACACTGCTCGTCTTGTCAATATGCCTGAATATTTAATGATGCATTTGCGCAAGTTTACCTTAGGAGAAGACTGGGTTCCCAAAAAACTTGATGTAGAAATTGAAATGCCTGACGAGTTAGATTTGTCCGGCTGGAAAGCAACAGGTATACAAGCTGGTGAAGAAGAATTACTAGCAACCAGAAATACCACAATTGCATACGATCCATCAATAGTATCATCACTCCTGGAATTAGGATTTCCCCAGGAAGCTTGCCGCAAGGCTGCCTATCACACTAACAATAAAAGTGTGGATGTGGCTTTAGCTTGGCTTGTGGAACATATTAATGATGATGATTTTGCCGCGCCATTTGTTATACCTAATGTTGCTGCTGATGACACTGCACTGTTTGCACCTGATCCTGAAAGTCTTAACGTACTTATGAATATGGGCTTCGATGAACGTCAAGCTACAAGAGCTCTCAAAGCAACGGAGGGCGATATAGGACGTGCTACAGACTGGATATTTTCTCATGTTGGTGATGTTGGCAGTGTGGAGGATTCCTTTGAAGAACAACAGTCAACAGTGGATTCCCGTGCTGGAAGTGGAAAATATAAACTTGTTGCTTTTATTTCTCATATGGGAACATCCGCGCAAGTCGGCCACTATGTATGTCACATAAAAAAAGATGGCAAATGGGTGATTTTTAATGACAGCAAAGTAGCTTTATCTCAAAATCCTCCCAAGAATTTTGGCTATCTCTATTTATACAAAAGTGAATAGTTGCTTAGAAAGCTTCCGATTTTCTATTAACACATGTCTAAATTGAAAGTAAATGGAGAAATGATTTTTTATGAAGTGATTATAGTTTGACAAAAAACAATATTAATTGAAGTAAAGCCTAAATAATAATTAATTTTTTTTTTGCTATTAGAGAAATTAAAAAAAATTCAGTTGATAATATAACCTTCTTATTTTTATATTAACTGAATTTATTTTGGGAATATTTATTTATACATATGATTCTAATTGTGCTTTTTCCCTTATAAACTATATGTGAAATTTATTCTTCTTATTTTTGGTTTAATATTCAATAACTTATTTTTTAAATTATATGATGCTGAAAGAAATATTTGTAAAAAACAAGCTATATTCTTTTTGTGAAAGACAGTATTTGGCAGTAAAATACTGACAATATGTTTATAAAATAAAATAAATTATATTGCATAAAAAATATTAAAATGTAATAAATCCCTATATAAAAAATGTTAACAATAGGGTTTGTAACTGAAAAGTGTTACTGAAATAATTATAATTTTCAAACTTAATGTCCCTGTTTTTTTTTTGTATAAAAATTTATTTATTGTTTGTTTTAGACTTTTAAATTTATCATCATGGACAAAAAAATTAAATTAAAAAATTTCAACTGGGGGTTTCCGCACGCAAGCAAAGTGAATATTAATTTCATTATATATTGAGAACGCACAAAATTTTTTTTGGAGCTGTTGTATAAACATGTGAAATTTCTTAGCTTTGTTCAGGAATTTTTAATGAATTTCGACACGTTGAATAATTGAAGGAATAGTAACGACCTATTTGAATAATTTTAAGCTTTTGTTAGCGAAGCCGGTATTTGTTAGCGAAGCTGGTAGTTGTTATACGGGTGGCGCAAAATGAGCTATATGGTTTATAACTTTTTTATTTATGCAATTAATATAATTTTATTTTTTAAGTACAGTACATTGGGGAATTTTTTGCAATTAGCTTTGAAAATGATATCCTGTAAGTGATGTCCATTTTGTGCTTTGCACATGCGTGCTCTTTTTAGCATATTTTCCATAACTTTTCGCAAAATTTCGGGTGTAATGGCCATGATTTCATTTCGAATGTTGATTTTTAGTTGGAGTATGGTTCTTGGTTTGTTAAAGTACACTCTTTCTTTCAAATATCCCCAAATAAAACTGTCGGGAGCTGTTAAATCTGGTGAACGAGTAGGCCAGTTAAAATCGCTTGTGCGCGAAATAATGCGCTCGCCGAATACGTCACTTAACAAAAAAATAAAATTCAATTATTTTTGTACGTTGTTCGATCGTGTAATGATTCATAATCAATTCCCCAAATCTTCTACACAAAATACTGAAAAAAAACAAAGGAAAAATAATAATTAAAAAAGTTATAAAGAATTCAAAGCATATAGCTCATTCTGCGGCACCCTGTATTATTATATTTTTTGTTGAATGAACTTTAAACTTACCTAATGCACTTTGCTAACATTTCAATGTAAAATTATGTAAAAACTATATTGGCACTTCAATCGTTGGGCTTTTTTAAATAAATTTTAAGTTTATAGCAAGATATTTTTTTAACTTTTCAAATGATACCAATTTTGGCCATTTGGTTTCCGAAATGTAGTAGAAATTTGAATTTCTATATGAAAACTTCGTAGGGTCATAACTCGAAAACTTGGCGTTTCCGGAACTTTTTTTCACATATCTTATTTTTAAATTTTCTACGCCCTATCTTTTTTTCAATTTGGTGAAGCGTCCGTAAACTAGATTTGTTCCCTTTTTTCTTCATAACAATAGTTAAGTGCAAAATTTTATTTTTATTACTAGAGGTTTTTCTGCGTAGCCAGCTTATACATTTAATGTTAATATTTGTATAGTAAATTTTATTTCTATATTGTAATATATATTTTGAACATTACACAACATTTTTAAAATAATTAATACCAAGTTTCACAACTGTATTCAACTAATTGAAAAAAGCAACCACATTCACTCGGGTGAATATCAATATGTTAAGCGACTTTATAATAATTTGTTAATGGAATTTTCAGCTCAATTCCGTTTCTGATGAGCATGCAAATTTTGGTGTGGAGTTTTTAAAATATCTTTAACGATTGCATCCAATTTTTGAGAAAATGCTTCAAAGGAAAATTTTTGTTGAACACGTTTGTGTCCCATGGCACCCATACGTTCACGCAAACTATCATCTACAAATATTTTAGACATTGCCGTTGCAAATGATTCAGCCGTTGGCTCACATAGATAACCAGTCAAATTATTAACTATTGTTTCTGTTGGACCTCCTGAATTTAGAGCAATGACTGGCTTAGACATGTACATGCCTTCCAAAGGCACAATTCCAAAATGTTCATTTTCGGGAGTGTATAAAAGGCAATCCGATTTCTGAAGTAAATCAAATTTTTCCACATCCGAGGGAGATTGCAACAGTTTCACGGTATCCTTAACATATAGCTCCTCAATGATGCCTTCCAACTCATTAAAATGTTCCACATTCTCTACAACACGAGTATCGTATCCTCCAGCAATCACTAAACGACATCTTTTCCACTCACTTGAACTTAAAATATTTGCAAGCTTGCAAAATGCTTTTATTGCCAGAGGATGATTTTTCTTTCGGTCATATCGATTAATGTCTAGAAAAACAAATGCATTATGTGGAAAATGTAAACTTTTTACTGAGAATGGTTCTTCGAAGCTTAAAGCATTCTCGAGTTTCATTTCATCGAAATATTTAGTATTTAATGACGGATATAATACATCTGGAGTAGTATTTAGACGTTTAAAAGTCTCGTGGAAGATTCTCAATGTAAATTTTGAATTAACAAAAGTTATATCGGCCATATTCATTGTTACTTCTTCAAGGTAGTTAATAGGAGCCCGGTAAAAACTTTTAAGATAGCCACCTTTGGCACTTAACAACTGATCAGGAAAATGACAATAAAATATAATTTTTGGAGCACCCTTAGCTAACTTTAAAATTGGAATGCCTATAGATATTTGGTCACAGAATATCACATCGATTTTCTCACGACGGGATAAAACGAATGATGCAAAACAAGCTGCGTACAAAATCCGAAAATAAGCACAAAACGCATAAAAACGACCAAATATTTTCCTGGGAAGCCAATCTCCAACGACCCTCACTTTAAAGCTTCCATTCGCAGTTTCTTCAAAGCAGTGGCTCGAATCATAGTGGTTCGTTAAAAAACTGACTTCATGGCCACACTCTTTAAGGGCCATGGCAGCATCAACGACAAGACGCTCAGCACCACCTATTCCCAGGTCGGGATGTAAAAATAATATTCGAACCATTTCAAAATTATCGTCAAAAGAGAATAAATATTTCCGTCACAGCACTTTCCATGAATATGACCACAGAGGTCTAAAAATATGACTATTCGGCTTAATATGAAACGATATCACAGAATACTATATTTTAGTCTATGACGATTTACTAAAAAAATATATATCAAGTAGTCGACACTCTACTACAGAACAACAACAGATACCTGCGCCGAGGTAGTTCCATCGGCGGCGGCGGCTCAAAGCCGGGAATCAGTCAGCTAGCCGTTTTTTATAAGGCTCATACAAAAAATCGGCTTGAATACCAAGGGTGTTCTTCACTCCACTTTACAAGTCTATAGTTTAGCTGTTCACACATTTCATTTGGTGTTAATACCAAAATCTTCAGTAGACCTTCAGGAGTAATCATAAAAATTCTTATTATTTTTTGTTTTAAAGAATTTCGTAATTTTTTTATTTTCTGACATTTTTCATTAAATATTTTTTTTTATCAGGAGATGACTCCTACACATGCGAAGCATTGTGCTGGAACTATAGGAAATGGATAGTAGGAGAAACGACAGGAGGTGAAGCTTAATTAATTATTTTACAGCTCTGCTTTCGCACGTTCTTTGTTTATAGCAGTGCTGAAGCTTCGGTTTAGTAGGCATTTTTTATTATTATTTTACTTCGCCGGTGCTACACAATACCGACGAAGGAGGGCGTTCTGATGTGATTGTGGAATTCTCTCAGCTGAAGCCGGTATTGTTCAGTGACCAGTGACAATGCCTTCGACACTGAAACCTTCCGACAACAACTGAGACACAAAGACCCACTAATGCACATCAGAGAAATGCGATATGTTTTTTTTTTATAATTTGCCTGCAAATTTACATCAATTAAAAAAAAATAGCGAAACAGAAGGTATGCAAAAGCTATCGGCGGCTTATTTTTAGTAAATTTTAGCCGCAACATTTTCGGCGGCGGCGACTTTAAAAATTGTCGACGGCTCGGCTTAGCCGGCTATTACCGCTCGGCGCAGGTCCCTGAGCAACATTACACAACAACAGACATTTTGTTTGTGTAAAATACAATTAACACGTTGGCTGCGAAAGCCTTTTTAGAATTTTGATCGTTCAGTAGCAATGTCATTTAACAATTTTGGTCACCTGAGGCCAACAACTTATTTTTGTTCTTTTTTGTTTCTTAGTGCCCAAAAATAAGTTTTGACTACTCGCGACTTTATTTTGGTCCCTAATTTAGCAGTTATAACGGTTTTTTTGTGTCGCACATTTTCGTACGACATGGCCTGGGAGAACATAAAACATGTTGTGGGGCCACGTCGCACGAAAATGTTCGACACAAAAAAACCGTTATAACTGCAAAATTAGAGACCAAAATAAAGTCGTAGTTTTTGCTGATAGGGTAACAGCCAGAAAGAGCTTAAAAAGTACCACCACCTACTGCCCAATATGCCCCAATAAACCGCAACTATGTGTAGAATGTTTTCCTAAATATTCCCACCAGAAGAATTAATTTTGATAAATTTTTGCTGCATTATTTTTGCACTGATCTCCATTAACAAATTGAATTTTTAATTTTAAGTTTATTGTTTTTCTACTGATCTCCATTTGAATTTACATACATATGTATATATTTTTATTTTTTCATAATGAATTGATTTTTAAAAGAATGACAAATTTAAATTTCCAACTTTTTTATTACCAAAAAAAATACCATTAAATTTACACAGCGGCCATGGCAAATACAAAAAAATGTTCACCACAGGCCAGAGAATCCAAATTCCATGTAAAATTCCATATTAAAATGTACGAAAATGTGCGACGTGGCCTCAGGGTAACATTTAGGTGTCGCACGAAAATGTGCGACGTGGCCCCAGGGTAACATTTGGGTGTCGCATGAAAACGTGCGACGTGGCAGCCAACGTGTTAAAAGTAACAGCCATACCTAAACAAAAGCGGAAAGCGAACGTTTTTTCCGCTTAACTTTTATGCTGAAATGCCATACCTAAATGAGGGTGGCGATGGCACAATGGATGGTAGTCTGCACGTTGACTACACAACCAAAAAACAGACCTGGGTTCAACCCCAGTTTCAGAAAAAAAAATTTTAAAATAAAAATAAACATCTCGCATTTTTTCTGATGTGTATTAGTGTGGCTTTGTGTGTCAGTTGTTGTCGGAAGGTTTCAGTGGTGAAGGCATAGTCACTGGTCACTGAACAATACCGGCTTCAGCTGATAGCAATCCACAATCACATCAGAATGCCCTCCTTCGTCGGTATTGTGTAGCACCGGCGAAGTAAAATAATAAGAAAAATGGCTACTAAACCGAAGCTTCAGCACTGCTACGTGTGTAAAAACAGAGAACGTGCGAAAGCAGAGCTGTAAAATAATTAATTAAGCTTCACCTCCTGTCGTTTCTCCTACTATCCATTTCCTATAGTTCCAGCACAATGCTTCGCATGTGTAGGAGTCATCTCCTGAGTGCTGGTCCTAGTTAAAAAAAAAAAAAAAAAAAAAAAAAAGTGGCAACACTATGTCAAAGCGATAAAAACAGGTTTATCAAAAAAATTAATATAACAACTCTGATTATTTAAACAATAAAATTTATTGGTGTTTGCGATTTTTAAATAAGCATATTATAAACGATTTAAAGGATTCACTTACCTCCATTTTCTAATAACAAATATTTTTTTTGGATATTTCTTTCACAATTCTTTATTTGCAACTTACTTCACTATTAAACGCATTGTCAAAATCGGATTTTCCAATTGCAAAGAGTTGCCGTTGTGTTGACGCCGCGGTATTTCGGTATGCTACATACAAATTGTAATTGCCGAGAATAAATCAAATCGGAAATAAAAAAAATAAGCAAACCGGATGTTTTGGTTTGTTGCTTAGCACATGGAAATTGTAAACAAAGAGTGAAAAAAATTATTGATATTCGATCATTGATTTCTCAGGCATTAGTATATCAATTTAAAAATAAAAACCGAATATATGTAGGAATAAGGCCCTAGAATAAAATTTTATAATGTTCATAAATTATATTGATGATATATGCCAATTATTCAATGACCTGTTCAATCGCCTTTATATGTAGTTATCCGCTTATAATTTGAAAACCGTTCTTCGTGCACATATGGCACTACCTGCGTTCGAAAGCTATTACAAATACGCGTCGATTGGTATGCATATCATTCTTGAGGAGACCGTACAAAAAAAGCTTATTGCACCCAAACGATTCTTCGTGTACACATAGCGCTACCTGCCATCGATAGCTTTAAAAAAATACACGTCGATTGCACGAAGAACGGTTTTCAAATTATAAGCGGATAACTACATATAAAGGCGATTGACCAGGTCATTGAATAATTGGCATATATCATCAATATAATTTATGAACATTATAAAATTTGATTCTAGGGCCTTATTCTTACATATATTCGGTTTTTATTTTTAAATTGATATACTAATGCCTGAGAACTCAATGATCGAATATCAATAATTTTTTTCACTCTTTGTTTACTATTTCCATGTGCTAAGCAACAAACCAAAAAATCCCGTTTGCTAATTGTTTTATTTCCGGTTTGTTTTATTAGTGGCAATGTTTTAAAGGCACTTGCTGTGAAATTTTTGTTATATAATTCTATAATCTGGCTTCACTGGCGTACAACATATTCTCTCTTTATTTTCCCTGCTGTCACTTTTCACTGGCATTGTTTTTATCACACGTGCTTGGGTTAGTCAGTTGAAGTAGATGTGAAAATGGTAAAAGTGCTGAAACCAAGTCCTAAATCTTTTAAAAAAGATATATCTGAAAAGGTAAACAAACCTATAAAGAAAAAATGTAATGTTGCCTCTTCGAAGCAAAAGCTTAATAAAAGAGGAAATACGTTAGACTTGTCTAATAGTGAGGTTGTAAATGTCGGAAAACAGAAAAAGACTAAGAAAGTGCAGAACAACGTAGGAAATACTGTTCCAAAGAAGAAACAAATTGTGCCAAAAGTCGAGAAAACTACTGTAAAGGAAAATCCACTCATTGAAGAAGCTTCACATAAGTTGGAGAAAGTTGTTAAAAAGAAAAGTTCTAATGCTGCAAAAGTTCATAAAAAAACCTCAATAGTTTCTAAAACTGCAAAGAAAAGTCTACTTAAATTAAAAGTTGGAATTAAAAATAAACCTGGTGAGGGCGTAGTGAAACAGAGTGTAAAGGAAAAAAAGGAATCAGGAAAGGAAAACATAAAAGCAGAAGAAGACCCTAAGAAAATCACGTCGCCGCAATATGAACCTATTAATTTTGAAGAAGAAAAATTCAACAATATAACCACTTTGGAAAATATTAAAGAGATAAGCGAGGCACTTAAAGTTCTTGTCGAAAAAGAAGTTGCTAAAAAGAAAACTTCAATTTTTAGCGATTACAGGTATTTTTTGAATGTGACGTGCTTTAAAATTGCTAGTTGCCCCAAGCGTATGGTTAAATTGTAAGTATATAATATTTACATATTTATTAGAACTGAAATATGCCTCATATTTTAAATTGTAATGCTTATGCGATACCTTACATGTCTTAAAAAAATAATGATGAGAAAATATTATTGTTTATATTGTAGAAATATTGAGCATTCTCTAGTTAACACTGAAACGGATGATGTAGTTATGATTGTTCCCGACCTCAAGAGGGGAGCGAAGGTTGATTACGAACCCACAATACAACATTATGAAGATCTTCTGCGTGAAATCGGTGTGGATAACATTAAAATTGTACCATTTAATCAACTGCGCAAAGAATATTCCTCATTTGAAGCAAAACAAAAATTTGCTAAAACCTATGACTACTTTCTATGCGATGGACGGATAGTGAGCCATGTTGGTGGTTTCTGCGGATCGAATTTCCAAAAGCCACGTACGACTATACATGCTGTTCATTTAAATAATCCTCAAACTTATAAAAGAAATATAGAACATGCTCTTAAACGCACAGCTTATAGACAGCTTCATAAAGGTGATTTGATATCCATTCCTGTTGGTAATCATCTATTTACAACAACTCAGTTGGCCGAGAATATAGCAAAAGTAATTCAGCAATTAAAAACCTTATATCCTGGAGGATATGCTAATATACGCCAAATTTTTTTGAGAATTGATATTAAAGGTACATCTGCTTTGCCAATATATGTCAATTTAGGGGACGCACCTGCCGAAGTTCCCAATATAATTGGACCACGAGAACAAAAGATGAATCAGCTGAAGAAACAGGCAAACGTTATTTTGTCCAAATTTAACATGACGAAAACAGGAGATTTTGTAAAGCTTAATATAAAACAAGTTAGACAGAAAAAAAAGCTACAGAAAGCGCGCACAGCTCTTTTATCAAAAGAAAATGAAGTTGTGGAAAACAATAGTGAATGCATTTCATCTTCAAAAAAGAAATTTAAAAAAGGTAAACAGATTGCAGCACACAATGATACCGACGAAGACGAAGGAGAACTCTAAAATAAGCTAAGAAGAATAAAAATATAAATACATAATATATTAAATGAATTTACTTTGGGAATATCTTTATATATAAATGACTCTAATTTCAAAATTGTGCTTTTTCCCGAAAAAAAAATACATATATTATATTACATGTGCACGGTATTTGATTATAATATTCTTTTGTTTTATTTCTCCATTTGATAGAATGCATTATGTATGCTGGCCAATGGGTGTAGATGAGAATATAAATATAAAAATAGAAATAGAAATATGTGTGTATATTTAAAAAGTAAACTTATGGGTTATGTTTTTGTTAAAAAATTTATGGGTTTGTGTTCGGTATTCAACTTTAATTCGCGATTGATTATTTGAATATTGAACATAAGAATCTTTAGTTTGTAGTCAGAATTTAGGAAAAATCGACTGATGAGCTAATTAAGCATTAGCAAAATAGTACTATATGGATATTGTTCCTCATTAACAATCAATTTTATTGAGTTTATTTTTAAAAAATACTTTATGAAAATATTATAAGGTTGTATTAATACATTTCATTTTCTTTGAAATTATAATCATTTATAAATAAGTATATAGTATGTATTTAATAACTTATATCACAATGTAATGTATTTTTTGGACGAGGTTCAGGAAAACTATGTATTTAAAATCAATTATTTATGTATGTACGTTGTACGAAGGCACGATGGATGGTAGTCTGCACGTTGACTACAAATCCAAAAACAGACCCGGGTTCAACCCCAGTTTCAGACTAAAAGTTTAAAATAAAACATCTCGCATTTTTCTGATGTGCATTAGTGTGTCTGTGTGTCAGTTGTTGTTGTCGGAAGGTTTCAGTGGCGAAGGCATAGTCACTGGTCACTGAACAATACCGGCTTCAGCTGATAGCAAGCCACAATCGCATCAGAACGTCCTCCTTCGTCGGTATTGTGTAGCACCGGCGAAGTAAAATTATAATAAAAATGGCTATTGAACCGAAGCTTCAGCACTGCTACGAGTATAAACAAAGAACGTACAAAAGCAGAGCTACAAAATAATTAATTAAGCTTCACCTCCTGTCGTTTCTCCTACTATCCATTTCCTATAGTTCCAGCACAATGCTTCGCATGTATAGGAGTCATCTCCTGAGTGCTGGTCCCAGATAAAAAAAATATATATGTGCCGCGCAAAATAGAAATAATAAAAATTTCCTGTCGTGTTGAAGTTCACAGTTTTTTTTTTTTTTTTATCTTGGACCAGCACTCAGGGGATGACCCCTACACATGCGATGCATTTTTTTTTTATCTAGCATTGTGCTGGAACTAGGAAATCAGGTTATGGGAAGGAGGATAGAGGGAGTAGTGTGAATGGACATTTGATTTGAATTTTCCCACGCCATAAGTGACAGGAAAGACCTCGGCAGGGAGTTTGTTCCACATACGCGATGTTCGTCCGAAAAATGAGTTCTCCCTCTAATGCGTAGTGCGGTTCGCTGCCAAGTTGACTACAAATGGATGTGCTCTTAATGATGAACGCGTCGTGCGCGTGAATGATCGGGTTTTGGGAACAAGTTCCCTGATTTCATCAGAACACATCCCATTATAGTAACGATAGAACAACGAAACGCACCCCACGTTGCGACGATGCTCAAGAGAGTTAATAGAGTTGGCTACCCTACTGTCTCCTATGAGTTTCTTCGCTCTCTCCTGGACCCGGTCGAGTAACTTCAAAATAGTCTTTGAAGCACCGGCCCAAACATGAGAGTTGTATTCCATTTTCGGTCGGATGTTGGCGGTATAAATAGTGAGGAGATCAGATGGGGTGAAGTATGTCTTGCACCGTCTTAAAAAACCGAGGCACTTGAATGCTTCTTTTGATACCTCAAAAATGTGCTCAGTCCATCGAACATCGCACTGAATTTTCATGCCAAGAAGATATCACCGACACCAAAAGCAATAAGTTTGGACAGAAGTGCCCCATGCTACACTTTATCAAATGCTTTAGAAATATCCAGAGCCACGACTTTACTTTCGCCGAACTGGTGAATAGAATTACACCATTTTTCCGAGAGGAAGGCTAGTAAGTCGCCCGTAGAGCGCCCTCGACGGAAGCCGTATTGACGGTCGTTCAGTAAATTGTTGGACTCTAAATATTTCATTAGGTGAAAGTTCACCATACTTTCCATCACTTTGGAAATCGCGGAACAGATTGCGATAGGGCGGTAATTTTCAGGTTTGCTTGCCTCACCTTTTTTTGGGATCGGCGTTACATTTGCAACCTTCCAGCACGATGGGAATTGACCTGTATAGTACAGAGTGCTGAAAAGGATTGCCAAAGGACGTGATAACGTCGAAGAACACTGCTTCAGGACCAGTGCAGGAATTCCATCCGGCCCAGAAGACTTATTTATGTTAATGTCCGCTAAAACCCTTTTAACTGCACGAGCTCGGAAGTATATCTTTGGCATAGTTACAGATACACGCTCGGGTGCGGGCAGTGGTTTATTGCTTTCCGGCAGGTGAGAATTACCTGCAAACATTTCATCTAGGAGGTTAGCCTTTTCAACCTGGTCAGTGAATATTTGATCATCCTTCAAAGAGCCGGAATAAAAGAACTAGCATTTTCCTTCACTCTTTTTACGAAAGACCAAAAGCTTTTACTGTCCCGTTGGGCAGTAAGAACTTTGGTGCGAACACGCTGCTCGTACAAAGCTTTTTCACGTCTTAGCACTTTGGCACACGAAGATCTCGCCCTTTTGCGCATCGCATCAGTATCCGCGTTTTTGTCATTCCGCCAGATACTAAATGCTCCCTCTCTGGATCTGACTGCAAGTCTGCACGTCTGATTAAACCATGACTTCGGTCTGGGTTTAATCGAAATTTTCTTCGATGGTATGAAAATTTTCATACCGAGCAATATTATATTTTCAACCATTTCTGCCATGGCATTGACGTCATTGTCAAGGAAGCAGAGCTTCCAATTGAAATGCCGAAAGAAATCGTTGAGCTCAGCCCAACGTGCCTTTTCAAAAATATATTTTAAACGTTTCGTAGCTGGCCGTGAAACGTTAAGAAGTTCCGCAAAAGAAAAGGAGGCAGAAATGGTGCAATAATCCGAATTTCCGAGAGGGGCGCTAGTGTTCATTTCATACTTGTCAGGGTGTGAAGTGAGAAAAAGGTCGAGGGTGTTGTGTTGGTGCCCGTCAACACACGGAATATGTGTTGGTTCATTCACTAATTGCGCAAGGTGGTTGTGCGCTGCGAATAGCTCAACATATTGGCCTTCTGGAGTCGTATGGCTCGAATAGCGAAGCCACGATACGTTATGGACATTGGAATCACCAGCAATAACGATTTCACTGTTCGGGTAATTTTCGAGGATCTCCGATATAGAGTCGGAAAGGGCATCGAAGTTGTATATATTTTTCTCTCTTTCTGTATTTGGGCTTCTGTAAAGAAACCCGAAATGCAAAAGATGTGCCCTGATTTTGAATTTAACCCAAAGACAGCTATATTTGAGATCATGCGTGCCTAAAGATTGCTGGCACTGGTACACAACCTCATTGCGTATATAAATTGCAAGGCCCCTGTGCAGATGGAAAGAGATAGGAGGTGATATCCAGGTATGTGAAAATCCTGTGGGTCAGCATCTTCAGACACCTGGGTTTCACTAAAGGCGAAAACATCCGGCCGATGGAGACAAACGTGGGCATATACAGAGAAAAAATTTGCCCTTAAACCACGCAAAAAAAATCAAATCAATTGTCTATCTTTTATATTGCCGACACCAATGAACTAGTTGCCGCCTGAGAGATTGCTCGGTGATCAGTGCTACGCCTTCATCACCAAACAGTCCAACAGCAACTATCCCACTGGTATCCACAATATAAAAAATTTATATTTTTCTTTTGGTGGAGTGTTTAGCACAATGACGCGGAAAAGAGCCATAAAAGCCCTGATCCGGTCACTTTCACCCGAAGTGCCAACACTAGTTGGTGGTGCCAGCAGTAAATATTTTCGTTCGCCCGTCACTGGTATAGCGGATTTTATTTTCTGTTCTATTGTTTTGGTTGGAATTTTAATTTTGTTGTTGTTTGTTAAATTTATGATTTATTTATTCCCCGTTTGCATTTAATCCAAAGTACCGTTTATTTTATTTTATTTAAAGAATTTAAAGTTTGTAAGTTAATTTAGTTTGTTTTGTTTCACTATTGTTGTCACTATTTTCCTGTTTTTTTTTTTTTTTTTTTTGTTTTTCTTTTATTTTCCACTCCGCTATTTTAGTTCTTAGTCAATTCTGTGGTAATTTATCCGTCTCACAGAAGACGCGTGTATACCGGACGGACGACACGACACTACTTGAGTTACAGTTATCACAATATTGTGAAGAAATTACTTTTTTGATTAGAATAAGGGAAAGAAAAGTTAATCTCCAACACTAGTTGAGTATAATACGTATTTTATATGCCACTACGCATGTCATCAGTACCATTTGTGTCATCAGGGAGGTAGTTGTAAAGTCATTAATATCATCTATTTAACCCATCAGAGCTTAGGAAAATGCGTACGAGAATATAAGTTACTGACTACATAATATTAACAAAGGTTGCCAGCTTTGTTGTTTTTTATGTTTCTAGTATTTCCAGAGGAAACAGCTTCTGTTTTCAGTACGGGTGAGAACGAAATTAGTTTTACACAACTTTTTAACTGTATTTCCGTATTAAATTTTTATTGGATTATTAGCCCTCCATCCGATGGCAATGAAAACCCACATATGTCTTTATGATTACTTTGTGAATACCCGAAATATTTCACAGGAAACGAAAAAAATTTACGATTTTCATATATTTTGCCAGGGATGACCGACCGAATACAACTTTTAACTACGTACATTATCAACCATGAATAAGCATTCTTATAGTTTGTTACGAATTTATACAACTATACATATACTTTGTCTCACAACTTTTTTTTTGTGTAAGGTTTGTGTCATTCAGAAAATAGATGGAAATTAAAAAATGCCAAAACATCAGAAAAAATAAAATATAGTATTTTAAACTTTTATTTCAAATAAAACAATTAAATCTAAAATGTTTGGTTGCAGGTTAAAGCTTCTGAAATAAATGGAGCAGACTATAGTAACAACCTGTGAACAAGTTTGGAATACGTGCATTAGAAATTTTTTATGAAGTATAAATTGTAGTGTCGGTATAAATGAGAAAAATTTAAATGTTCCAATTTATTAAAGTTAAAGAATTGTGTTGTTATCTGTTATGGTTTTCGGTTTTGTATGCCTTCTGAAAGACATTGATCACAAATTTATCTTTAAGAAAATTTTTTCCGTGTGCGTCTGTAGTGTGCAAACTTATTGTGATTGGATTGAGGTAATTCATGCACTAGCCGTTTCGTGTAATCTGTAAGCAACTGATGAAAAAAATATGCCAAAGATATACATGAAGAAACCATTGACCAGTATGGTCAAACGAAACAGGAACAACATTAAAGATGTTGTTATCACAGTAAGTGTTATCATGTAAATTGCCATAGCCAAAGCTCAAAAATTTATATATCAAAAGTGCCTATATTACGTACATACTCGTCCATACATATATACATATTTATATGCCACAAATAAATGTTTAAGTGTAATGTTATTTAAGGGACTAGTTTTATTTACTTCTATTACACATCACCCACTGCTGACTTAGTGGTTAATCGCCAATGCGTCCACCGCGTAGGCAATCTTAAATCTTGATATTTATTAGCTTATCGAACTTTTGAGTAGTATTTATAGTTTTTTCCGTTTTTAATTGATTTCTTTATTGCAAATTATAATATATATATATATATATATAATATATATATATAAAAATAATTACTAGTATTATAACAATAACGTGTGGTCAGATGTGGAAATTTTTGTTATCCCTCCCAGAACAAATGGTGAATTTGGCATATTCGTTTACTATAGAACCTGGGTGTACATGCCTATAAATTGTATTACTGAACTGATGAATAAATAAATAAATTGGTAAAATCCCCTTAAACATACAATAACTAGTCGAAGATAAACAAATACATACCAGAACTAGCATTAGTCAATTAGTTTAGCTACAGCATATATGTATGTTTGTACGTATAATGTATGTATGTATGTACATATATATACAGTTGTAATATTATTCTGTTTTTATTATGCCAGGTCATCAGTAGATTTTTAACAATATTTGGGAGAAATTAAAAACCTTGAATGAATTGAGAATATTTCATTTGATTTTATTTACTTTCTACAAAATATGTTACTGTATGTACACGTGTATTTATGGACGTATGTAACCAGTATCTAGATACATATGCATGTACATATGTTTTTTCTTTTGTTTTTTCGAATTCACACGAATCTCTCTCCTATTAGTACTTAAGATATATTTTTGATTAGCTGACCCGGTCCGCGTTGCTGGCCCTAGGAAACATTAGTGTTGTATTACCACACGATTTATTTATTTAAAATAAAAAAAGCAAAAAAAATAAATATAGTATATGTCATTGGTGGTGCAATATGAAAATTGGATTTTGTGACGCCCCTCCGCCCGCAGACCGAAAATCAAAAATCAAACTTCACAGTGTCACCCGCCTGAATATTCTGAAGATTCCCTGAAAATTTCATCAAAATCGCCCCAGCCGTTTTGGAGTCCATACGTTACATACATTCACATATCCTGTTTTATATACATACATACAGTTTGTAAAAAAAATGTTTTCAAAACAAAAATTTTTTGAGAATTCAAATTTAAATAAATATTTACAACAACAATATCAGTATATTTGTGAATTTTTTTTTTACAACTGTTGTTTTGTATGTTGTCGAGAAGCAGGCGTCGAAACTTTGACAAATTTATGAACATATTACAACAACAACGCTACAAAATAATTTTGCATACTTTAAACAGTGTAAAAAAAATGTTTTCAAAAATGCAAAGGCAAGAAAGAACCGTTCGTTTTTTGCATATGTATGTCCCCGTCCATACTGTTGAGTTTTTGCTGCAAAAGTTTTTTGAATTCTCTTTTGAAACTGCAGCAGTGTCCATACATGAATCTTTTGCTTCATGTTTAGTATTTTTTATTCCTCCCTTCTATCTTCTTTTTTTAATTTTTTTTGACATTTCTCAATACCGAATGTAAATATAAAATAACTACCCTGTGATAGAACGTGTGAATATTTTTTTTTGGATAGACATTTGAAGCACAAGGTATAATTTGAAGCAAAATGGACGCTAAGAAGAAAAATTACATAATAATTTTTATATAATTTAATTTTTTTTTTAAATTTTTATTATATTTCACAAAAAATTAACAATAAAACAGGGTAGCTGTTATTATGATAGATGTTAACAGTATACCAAACGAAAAGAAATAAAATGAAACGTCAAATACACCTCATGTCAAAAGATGAAAATAAGAAATTCAACAAAAACTGCATGTACATGAAACAGCCTACATACTTTCACTCCTCTTCCCCTTCTCATCGACAAACTCAAAAGTTTTGCAGCATATGCTTCACAGTATGGACGGGGACTATTGCGTCTAATAGTTTTATACGGACGCTAAGAGTAGCAGTTGTCTTATTCATTAAATTAAGCTCATAGAATAAACAAATGATTACCCAATTATATATAAACTATGCCAGGAAAGCGACTGAACAAAGACATTACCCAACTGGTGTATTTTAATTACTATAAAGGAATATCTCACAGAGAAATTGCTAAAATGTTCTCTCTTTAACCTAAGGACGGTATATAATGTTATTAACCGTGCTGAAAAAGAAGGTAGACTGGAACCAAAAGAAACACCAGGCAGACCAAAAAAAGTAACTCGGCGAATTGAAAAGAAAATTTTGAAAATGATTGATGAGAATCCACTAGAGGAATTGCACTTAACATCAGTAATGAATGTGGAGTAAGTATCGCTCTCAGACTATTAGAAATGTGCTACAAAACCATAAATACTCTTCAAGAGTTGCGAGGAAAAAACCTTTGCTATCCGCGGTAAACATTGAAAAAAGGTATAAGTTTGCCATTGAACACATTTCTTTTCCTCCGGAGCACTGGGATGATGTTATTTTTTGTGACGAAACGAAAGTGATGCTTTACTACCATGATGGACCTCAAAAAGTTTGGCGAAAACCCCTGACGGGTAAAGTACTGTAAAGTTCGGTAAACTATCCGTTATGGTGTGGGGTTGTATTTCGAGCAAGGGTGTTGGCGAAATAAGAATATTAGTGGATATAATGACCAAGGAAGTCTATCTAAACATTTTAAAAAAGAAATTGAGTGCAAGTGCTCGGAAATTCGGTTTTGTTGACCCAGAAAAGTTCAAGTATAAATTTTAGCAGGATAATGCCCCGAAGCATAAGGCATATATTTGTAGATCCTGGTTGTTATATAATTGTACAAAAGTGATCGATAGCCCAGCACAAAGCCCAGACTTAAACCCTATAGAAAATTCATGGGTCCACCCAAAGAAAAAAGTCGGAAAAAGGTCACCAAAAAACAAATAACATTTATTAAAGAAGAATGGGAAAAAATACCTGAAAATTATGATATACCAAAGCTTATCCATGCAATGTCTACCCGCTTAGAAGTTGTAATTAAAGCTAAAGGAGGGCACACCAAGTATTAGCACCCTGAAATCTTTTTTTTTACCATTTAGAATAAATTTAATTAAATTTAACACAATTTGAAAACATTTATTTTACAGCGTAGAAACTGGAAGTATTTTTTAAGTTACGATTATTATTTTGTTATTTAAATTAATTTTGTTTTTTTTTGTGCAAAGTGTTTATAAACATCTTCAATTGAATACATGAAGAAAAAAATTTAATAAAAGTTATATAATTTACTTGCAAATAAGAGTTTCTCTTAAACTTTTTAATTTTTCTAAGTTTTGAAAAGATTTTTTTTACAAACTGTATATAAATAGATTATGAAACAAATCTGAGGAGAAACTTTAATGTACATGTACATGAGTGCTGACGCATCAATCGGCCGAGGGCTGGCGGCAACAGTCCTGTACAATTGTGGATAGGGGCAGGATCTTATGCGGATAGAAAGCTTTGAACCTATCAAATTGCCCGGAACTGACGGTATTTTTCCGACGGATTTGTAGCGAAATGCTGATATTGTGGTACCATAACTAATTCGGATGTTCACTGCGTGTCATAAGTGGACTGAGTGCTTGGTGGTGTTCATTCCCAAGTGCGGGAGGACCACACACAAAACCTCGAAGGATTTCAGACCGGTTTGTCGATCCTCGGTTGCTTCTGAAGACTTTGGAAAGGCTGATCGATCTTCATCTGGGAAACTCGATCAGGGGTGATTATATATCGGGGTCTCAGCATGGCTATGTCATGGAATATCTGGAAAATTCTGTGGCGTGTGCGGAGTATGCGTTGGTGGTTTTTCTCGACATAGAGGATGCGTTGAACAACGTGTGCGATTATGCGGGGACTGGCTGAGCATCGATCGTTGATTGGTCTGATGGGAGGGGGTGGCGGACTGTTGACCAGCGGCGTCATTATGTCCACCCTGGGGTGGACTACGGAAGTGAGAGTTTTGAAATGGGTGACACCACAGGAAGGGCGAGTCCTATTTCCTCTGCCGTAGAATCTGACTCTGAACTCTTTTCTGAGGGCGTGGACACTGGCGCAGAGGCTGCAGGCGTTGCTGGGGATTATAAATGGATGGTGTGAGGATTGCGGACTGCTGGTTAACCCGCGGAAGACGGATCTCGTGCTCTACACTAGGAAGTATAAGATACCGCCTTTTTCGCTTCCCAGGTTAGATGGCGCGAAGTATCTGGGCATCCACCTTGACTCGAAACTGTCGTGGCACGTGACTGTCCGAGACAGGGCGAGGAGGGCGGCTATTGCATTATTTACATGTGGGAGGGCCATAGTGTCGACCTTGGAGCATAGGCCCAAGAGGTGCTGAGATGATTGAGCCTATACTGATGTATGATGCTATAGTTTGTTGGCCCACGTTGGCGAGAGGCACGAACCGTATTAACGGACGGATCGAAATCAGACAGAGAAGTGGGGATAGGGTGCTCATTCCCCTCTGTGGACGGAGACTGAACGATTGTTGCAGCGTGATGCAGGCTGAGATATCAGCCATAAGGAGGGCGGCGAACTGGATGAAACTGAGAACAGGGAACTGCCGAGGGGCCGACTTTGGATGACGGTGGCGGTTGGTCTACACGCCAGGGATTGCATTTGCCGTATAACGACTTCTGCAGGAGCTGTCGTGATGAGAAGGAGGAGACGGTTGAGTATTTGCTGTGTCACTGTCCCGGTCTCGTCGCTGAGCGTGCGTCTGCAATGGTGTTCCCTGCGGACCTCGTGGTGATGCCCGGGCGCGATTTGAGGGGAATAAGCTTATTTATCCAAGACTCGTGATGGTTTGGGACCGGTAACACGGGATAAGGACTGATCCCGCTCAGGCAACACAATGGGACTCAGGAGGAGCCAAGTGGGCTGATTCCCTTTGGGACTTGGCGGCCTGCTAACCCAACTTAACCTAAATATATTTATAATTTACATATGTACATTAAGAAAAAGATGAGAAATATATACATATGTGGATATGGGCCCATAGTGCTGTAAGTCAACATAAAATAAAATAATTTTATCAGTTCCTTCGCAACATATTAGTACTTTAAACTAAATTAGTTCAATGTAATTTTCATAATGTCAAAATTAAACAATTTGTGGATAGGCTAATTAATAAGGAAATAAATAATGCCAGCGACTAGGCATAATCAAACTACATGGCCATTAGAATAATCTATAAAGCAAAAATTAAAAATGGGAAGAATAGGTTTATTAATAACGAAATCACCAGTGCCACTGATCAGAAAGCTATGTGGAGAAAAATAAAGGACCTAATACTTAGGAAAAACCAAAATAAGATTCAATCTGTGATATTTAACCAGATATTCTATCTACTATATATAGGAAAGATTTGCAATTAGCTGATAAGTTTAGCAATTATTTTGTTGATAGTATTAAATATTTAAGCGATGAGTTACCATATGTGCAATACTAGAACTATATACCAGTGATCAGGTTGCCCTGGTAGTCTAGTGAGTAGGATGCTAGTTTACCACTTCGATTCCTGGCAGAGACTCTGGTCTGTATCACTAAAAGACACGAAAGCTTTTCCACAACAAGTATTACAATGCGACCATAATAAATTGGACTCAAGTGGGCTGGGTCTTTTCTTTACCTTTACATCCAGCAACCTGCCTACCTAACGTACCTGTGATCAGAGCTTCTAACCGCAATTTAATTTGTTCCGGTTTTCAGTAATGTTCCTAAACTTTTATCGTTTCGGTTTTAATTTTTTTTAGTGTGAATCCAGTTTTTTTTTGGATACTAAGTTTTTTGTGTTTATTACCATATCGAGCCTTTGGTGCAATACCGTAGTAGCTCAAATAATTCAAATTTTGAGTTACTGGGTATGCAGAAATGATCTTTGGGGAAATATATATCTAAAGGAAAAAAGATTATGGTTCTATCTCTAACTGTTCAGATTCTACAGCTGCAAATTTCTTTATTGCCTCCAGCTATTTCCAACAATATTTATTTGCAATAATGAAATATTTCCTTTATGACAAGAAATTTACAAACAGAAAACATTACAAAACATGCCTCTAAAAACTTGTAAAAAAACAACTTTAGTAAACGAAAATACTATCAAAAAGATGGCTCAAAACTTCAAATGCATTTTTCTCAGTATTGCACCAAAGGCTCGATATGTTTATAAATATCAGAACTCCCGAAAAATCATTTTGTTTGTAGATTTTGTTGTTCTCAGGTATTTTTTTGGGAGTTCTTGTATAAACATATGGAATTTCATAGGTTTTTTCAAGAATTTGGTTAAAGGTCTACTGACGATTTTGATGTTATCAACAACAATTCTTATCGCAAGGTTTCAGTGGTGAAGCCATAGTCACTAGTCAGTGAACAGTAACGGCTTTAGCTGTATCCAATACACAGGCATATTAGAACGCCCTTCTTCGTCGGTATTGAGTAGCACCGGCGAAGTAAAATAATTACTAAAAATGGCTACTAAAAAACGAAGCTTCAAAATTTAATACGTCTCCTTGACATCAGAGGCGCTGCAACACTGCTATAAAAACAAATAACGTCCAAAAACAGTGTTGTAAAATAGTGAAGCTTCAACTCTTATCATTTCTCCTACTATCCCTTTCCTCTGGTTAGAGCACAATGCACCGCATGTGTAGGGGTCATATCCTGAGTGCCGGTCCAAGATAAAAAAAAATTAAATGTACTTATACTCCAGCTGAAACATATAACAAATATAGATAAATAATCGTATTAATTTTTACTCACGTTGGATAAATGAAAAAATAGTTACATAATTGTATTAAGAAAAATTTCATTTCTCATTTTGCCTTTTAGATACAATCATTGTCAACCAAAGGTGGACTAATTGTAAAAAGGTTTAGAAAAATTAAATAGATTTAAATCGAATAATAAAATGTTTGTTATATAAAGAAAATTTTTAAAGAAGCTGTTTTGTTTGTTTTCTTTGTATATTTCCGAATTCTAAGATTTTTTGGATGTTTTTTTTTACAAACATTTGAAACTTTCCAGCACGACGGAAATTCGCCTCCATGGTATAGGGTGCTGAAGAGGATTGCCAGAGGACGCGATAACGTCGAAGAGCACTGCTTCAAGACCAGTGCCGGAATTCCATCCGGCCCAGAAGACTTATTTATGTTAATGTCCGCTAAAACCCTTTTAACTGCACGAGCTCGGAAGTATATCTTTGGCATAGTTACAGATACACGCTCGGGTGCGGGCAGTGGTTTATTGCTTTCCGGCAGGTGAGAATTACCTGCAAACATTTCATCTAGGAGGTTAGCCTTTTCAACCTGGTCAGTGAATATTTGATCATCCTTCAAAGAGCCGGAATAAAAGAACTAGCATTTTCCTTCACTCTTTTTACGAAAGACCAAAAGCTTTTACTGAGCCTTTGGTGCGAATACGCTGCTCGTATAGAACTTTTTCACGTCTTAACACGTTGGCGCACAAAGATTTCGCCTTTTTGCGCATCATATCAGTATCCGCGTTTTTGTCATTCCGCCAGATACTAAATGTTTCCTCTCTGGATCTGACTGTAAATTTGCACGTCTGATTAAACCAAGACTTCGGTCTGGGCCTAATCGAAATTTGCTTCGATGGTATGAACGTTTTCATACCAGCAATATTATGTTTTCTACCATTTTCGCCATGGCATTGACGTTATCGTCAAGGAAGCAGAGCTTCCAATTCAAATGCCGGACAAAGTCGTTGAGGTCAGCTTAACGCGCCTTTTCGTAAATATATTTCAAACGTTTCGTAGATGGATGTGAAACGTTTCGTAGCTGGATGTGAAACGTTTCGCAGCTGGATGTGAAACGTTTCGTAGCTGGATGTGAAACGTTTCGAAGTTGCGCAATCGAAAAGGAGGCAGAAATGGTGCAATGATCCGAATTTTCGAGAGGTGAGCTAATATTCATTTCATACTTGTCAGGGTGTTAAGTGAGAAAAAGGTCGAGGGTGTTGTGTAAGTGCCCGTCAAGACATGAAATATGTGTTGGTTCATTCACTAATTGCGCAAGGTGATTGTGCGCTGCGAATAGCTCAGCGTATTGGCTTTCTGGAGTTGTATGGTTCGAATGGCGGAGCCATGATAAATTATGGACATTGAAATCACCAGCAATAACGATTTCACTGTTCAGGTAATTTTCGAGGAATTAGTGTCGGTAAGGGCATCGAAGTTGTATATATTTTTCTCTCTTTCTGTATTTGGGCTTCTGTAAAGAAACCCGAAATGCAAAAGATGTGCCCTGATTTTGAATTTAACCCAAAGACAGCTATATTCGAGATCATGCGTGCCTAAAGATTGCTGGCACTGGTACACATTGCGTATATAAATTGCAAGGCCCCTGTGCAGATGGAAAGAGATAGGAGGTGATATCCAGGTATGTGAAAATCCTGTGGGTCAGCATCTTCAGACACCTGGGTTTCACTTAAGGCGAAAACATCCGGCCGATGGATATAAACGTGAGCATAGACATAGAAGAAGTTTGCCCTTAGACCACGTATGTTGCAGAAGTCAATTCTGAATCGGCCTGTCATGATTAACGCGAGAAAAGTCAAATAAAATGTCTATCTTCTGTATTGCAAGCGCCACTGAGCTAATCGCTGCTTGAATGACTGCTGGTGATCAGTGTTACTCTTTCATCAGCAAACAGTCCAGCAGCAACCAACACAATGGAGTCAACAATACAAAAGATTCAAAAGTTAGGTATGGTAGGGTGGTTCAGCACAATGACACGGAAAAATGCCATAAAAGCCCTGATCCAGTCATCGTGACCCGAAGTGTCAACACGGGTTGCCGGTGTCAACACTGTCCGAAATCTTCACCCCGTCACTGGTATAGCGGATTATTTTGTTTCAATTATTGCTGTTGCACTCTGGATCCGTTATTCCTGATATTTCTAGTTATTGTTTTTGTTTTTTGTGTGTCGAAATATTGTAATTGGAATTTTTTTATTTTGTTGTTTGTTTTTTTTTCCTTTTTTTTAATGTTTCATTATTTTATTATTATATTTTTCCCTACTTTGCCACTATACATATATGTATGTATGTACTCATAATGTTGTTCCGCGAACCGCAAGAAGTCGCGTGCGTCCCGGACGAACGAGAAACTTCTATAAATTGGTTATAAATTCAGGTTTTCGGTTCGGTTCCGTTTCGAAGGTCTTCCAAAGAAGGTCGTTCAATAACAATAGATATTGGATTCATATGCCAGACTAGAATTGGATATCGGAGAGGATTTTACTTTATAATTGGAATGTGATAGGAAATACAATGATGTATATAGTAAATGAATCACTAAGAACAGGAGTATTTCGAGGTAGTTGCAGGAAATCGATGATAACAATAATTGAGAAGGTTTCAAAAACAAAATTTTGTGAAGATTTCTGTCCAATTAATATTTTACAAACAGACGAAAAAATAATAGAAAAGGAAGTGAAAGAACAATTATAGCAATATATGTATGTAGTCGAAATACCAATCCGGATTCCATAGAAATTTTTCTTGTGAGATTTTAAAAGAGAATTTGTAACGATTGATAGGGGTATGCTGATGCAGAAACTATAAAAATACGGCATTCAGGGAACTGAATTAATATGGTTTAAGTCATATTTAACGAATAGAAGACAGGTTACGAGGGTAGATAATATAAAATCCGGAACGTTGAATAATGATTTCGGAGTACCTCTAGGGTCACTATAAGGGGCATTTCTCTTTATAATATATACATATGCATGTATAAATGATATACCAAATATAGTGGAGGATTGTGAAATAACTTTATATGCAGATGATACACTTTTGTTTGCTAACGGGGATACAGATGAACAACAATGTTAAGATAAACTTAAAAGGGACATGAGAAATGAAGAAAGATTGGTGAAGATATATAAATTGAAACTAAACGAAGGTGGGAATAAATCTAGGTTACCAACACATCAACAAGTAGAAAAAAATTATATAGCGTTATAGAAAATTAAAAAATATAAGAAGAAAATATAAAGTGAAAAGTTGGCGGCTACGTTTAGTTTTCGAGTTATGGAAGTTTCCATATAATAGTACGATTCTCCACTACATTTTGGTGAACTCGATTTAAGGCGTAAATGTGTGTTATTTTTTTTATTGTTTAAATCCAAAGGCATATTTTTGTTGATTAAGTATGAATTTCTTTCCAATTAACACTTTGTCGTTCTCTGCTGTGTGCGGAATTTACTTGAGCGAATCACGCAATTGAACGAAATGATCCACTCTTTTCGCTGAGGACTTTTAGCTTCTTGTTGTTCAATTTTTTTTTAAGTTTTCATATCTTCTCCGTTCGTATTTATCTCGTTCGTTTCAGTTGTATCTTCTACCGTTGTATCAATCAAGTAGTATTTAAGGCTGTATATTTGAGGGTTTATCAAAATTATCTAATAGCATAGGCTCTGGTAAAAAGTATTACTTGCCCAAAACTGTTGAAGAAAATGCAATTTTGTGCAAGTTTTATTGTATTTTATTTAATATTTTTCTTCTTCACGCACTTCACTTTTTTTCCAGGAAAATATATTTTGTCAATGCTGTGGTTTTGCTATCGTGAATTTTATATTCTAATTTTACATTCCGTTGAATTAAATAATCCAAAATTAAATTATCTTTTCTTAGTGAACTGCGTAAAATAAAATTAAATAAAATACGTTCAAACATCTTGCACAAAATTGTATTTTTTCAACTTAATATTTTTCGCTTTCACGCACTAGATTTTATATTCAAGGAAAATATATTTTGTCAACGCTATCTTAATTGTTGCTATTGTGAGTTTTGTAATTTTAATTTTATATGGCGTTGAATTGAAGTTGTGAATCCCAAATTAAATTGCTTTTTTTTCGAAGTGAAAAGAAGATAATGAAGAAAAGGAGAAAAATATTAAATAAAACTTTCACAAAATTGTATTTTCTTCAACACTAACACTAGTGTTAGTAGTGAAACACAAGTCCAATAAAGTAATGCAACATGGCCTCAATCCCAAAACGATTTGTTCAATTTACATTTTGTTTACGAACATTCCATACTAACAAAAGGTAGCCGCTTGCTTTAGCCGCAAAACGCAATTCGCCATCGTGTTATTTGCAACTTCTGTTGCCTGCCTGTAATAATAGCTTTTTTATGCAGTCGTACCCGAGCTTTTCTGGCTGACGTGGACTTACCAACTGCGGTATTAAGTTCACAGACCATGTGAACCGAACATAAGTTTGGTATTCATTCTGCTCAATATCAAAGCCCAGTCAAATCTGGTGAAATATTCACAAAGTGAAAACCCTTCCATGCTCTTGAATTCATTCATGTGGAAAGGCAGTAGTTGTGACCAAATCCGAGAACTCCAATTTTTTCGGAAACAACTCATACGATTTTCAACACGGTTCCACCATTTTGAAGGGAAATGTGTCTGCTTTCAGAATATATGTATAGGTGTGTATTCTTGCGAAAGCCCTGTTAGCCAAAAAAAATTATAATATGATGCGCTGTCGTAGATGTAATTAACATGAAATAATCATTTGCTCAGTTTCAAACTACCAATTTGAAACACATGATTAAAATTCCCAGAATGTTCTCCGTACAATTTTTAAATTTTCAAATTCGACGTTATTTTGTCGACGCTATCTTGGCGCACATAATATATTTTCTGCGATGGCTGAAGTAGCTAGCACGTTGACTACAAAACCAAAAAGTCGTGGGTTGGACCCCATTTTCGGACTAAGTCATAAAAATATTTCGCATTTTTTCTGATGTACAGTCGTGGGTCTTTGGATCAGTTTTTGTCGGAAGGTTTCAGTGGCGAAGGCATAGTCACTGGTCACTGAACAGTACCGGCTTCAGCTGATACCAATCAACAGGCACATCAGGGAGCCATTTTTCATCGGTATTGTCTGGAACCAGCGAAGTAAAATAATTAGTAAAAATGGCTAAAAAACAAAATTCAAAATGGAGTAGCGCATTTTAACATCAGAAGTTGCAGAGCTTCTGCTATAAATTGAAAAAAAATTTGGATTACGAGGGGAGGTAGGGAACAGCTTCCGCGTCTCCGAAAGTAACTAATCGATTTCAATGAAATACAACGACACAGAGTATCGCCTATGTTCTGACAAACGCATCGATTTTAAAACGCAAATCAGCATGTTCTGAAATCGCGCTGTTTACTTTTCTCGAAGTCGAGTTCGAGCAATAGAAATATGTGTTTTCTCATAACAAAAGATAATAAATAATAATAATAAAAATAAAAAAGCTACAATCAAGTAAATAATGGTTGCGATATTGGATGAGACAGACAGTTGAGAAATTGAAAGCGAAATTTATATTTTCATATTTATTTTTTATCAAAATTGTGAAAAAAGGTAAACAATTTTCTTTAAAATAAAAAGAAAACCTATCAAATTTAAAGTATAAGTATAAAGTATAATTTAATTTTCTGTTTCAAGCGCAGTTTCCATAAAATAGACCAACTCGCTTCAGAATACAATAGCGTTTTTAAAACGACATTTTTCTATTGTTTTGGTTGTCAGAACACCTATTTGGTGTTTTTTTTAAATTAAAAACGCCAATTTTAAGCGATATGTCTTTTTCAGAACATGGGAGTATATATTTGTTCAAAAATAGGTCTCGAGGGTAGGTAGGGGGCAATTTCCGCGGCTCCGAAACTAACTAACCAATTTTCAAGAAGGACACATAAGCCATATATATTTTTTTTATAAAACTATCATAAGAGCTACAGCAACGCGTGTCGGTTCAGCTACTACATATACATACAGTGGCCAAAAAAACTATTCGACATAGGCCGTAAACTTTATATATTTATCAAGAAAAAAATATGGAATGTTGTTTTTAACAAAATAAACTTATAAAAGTCTTTATTAAGGAACACAAAGTTATATTCAGTAAAAAAAATTAGATCTCAAAGTAAAAAAAGCAAAAAACACATGAATTAAAATATTAATAACAAAAAACAGGCAAGAAAAGTATTCGACATTGGTAACATTTTTAAAATACATGAATTGAAATACAAGCTTATTTCTACTTCAGCAGCGAGTTGCTTTTCCTTGCCTACGTATAACCTCTTTTAAACGATCTGGCATAGATTTTACCAACGTTTTGGTATATTCTGGATCAATTTGGCTCCATTCCTCTTGCAGGATAACTTTCATCTGGTGTTTGTTCGTAAATTCACGTTTTCTGATTTTTTTCCAAGTGACCCCAAAGATGTTCAATAGGGTTAAGGTCTGGGGACTGTGGCGGCGTTTTTTATTAATTTTGGACAATTATATAAAAGCCAAAGCTTTGTATTAGTGGCACAATGTTTGGGATCATTATCTTGATAAAACTGAAATCTATTTGCCAGACCCAATTTTTCAGCACTTGACCTCAAATTTTGCTTTAGGAGGTCAATGTACTTTCGGTGATCCATAATCCCATCAATAAACCCAATATTACCCACGCCTGATGCCGCCATACATCCCCATACCATAAGTCCACCGCCACCATGTTTAACAGTTGGTACCATATTCGTTTCATCCAATTCTGTGTTAGGCCTGCGATGTACCTGAACTTTTCCATCACATCGAAAAAGGTTATATTTACTTTCGTCAGCAAAAATAAAATCCATCCAGAACTCCATTGGCTTATTTACATGCTCTTTCGCAAAATCTAATCTCAACTTTCTATTTGTCTTAGTAATGTGTGGCTTCTTCCTGGCTGATCGTGCATGGAAATCGTGCTTTTTTAAGACGTTACTTATTGTTTGAGGTGTAACGGATATACTTAAGTGTTCCTCAGTGTTTTTAGCTAAAGTGTTAGCAGTAATTTTTGGATTTTTTTCTTACTTCACGCACGATTCGCCGTTCATCTGAATCTGTAAGTTTGCAAGGTCGCCCAATCCTTACCTTGTTTATCACAGTTTTACTTGATTTGAACTTTTTTATAATGTAATATACATTAGTTCTTGACCTTTAAACGATTTCTGATATAGTCTTTTCCGTTTTTCCTAATTTAAAATAATGTATTATTAAATTTCTTACATCAACAGAAGTTTCTTTCCCTTTACGTCCCATCGTCGCGATCACTTGCACAGAAAAAGGAAAAAAGTTCTTGTAAATGATAAACAAGAAACATAGCGATATTTTTACCAACAATTACATGAAGTAATAAGAAATACACTATCAGAATAAGGGAAAAACAATGCCAGTCGAATACTTTTTTGCTTTGCAATTTTTGTTTTTTCGTTCAAACAGATAGATGAGTTAAAAAATGTGCAATTTTTATTATTTTTAGGACCATAAATTATTAAATACATATAATACAATGTGTTCTCACGTTTATACATATAAAAAACAAAAGGATACTAGCATTTTCAATGAAATTTAAGAAAATAATTGCAATGTCGAATAGTTTTTTTGGCCACTGTATATAAATAATAGCAGATAGGTAATATGCCTAATGCTTTTTTATATGAAGTTCTATATACCGTCAAAATGACATGTGTATATGTAGCTTCTGTTACTGTGTGAAAATAAATACGATTTAATGCTCTTTTGAGAATAATAATTTCTACAGCATGAGTAACTTTCTTTATTAAGACAAAAAAATAAAAATAAAGCAGGTAAATTCTTTTGTATTTATTTTAATTTCGTTTGTCATAATTCGTTTCGTTTCTTCATAATTATTTGATTTTTGCTCGTTAGTCCCAATTGTGTTCCCAGCATTAGTCATCTTTCATTCAATCAAAAATTGCAACTTCATGAAGAAAATGGCAGGCAGTACAAAAAAGTACGTTTTGATAACAAAACATTAAAAAACAACCTCTTTTATGCACTAATTTTTTTAAAGCTCATTATCTTGATTAAAAAATTTTTTTTCCTAGAAAATTTGAACCTATTAAAAATAGTAAAAACCATTTTACCAAAAAATGCAAGTTTTGTTCGGTGACTCCACATATGTATATGCATTCAGTGTGGAAAAAGTTCCGTTTCCGAAATAATATGAATTTCGAACATGGTAACGCTGATGTAAGAGAATAACAATAGAAACAAAAACACGCTCAATTGTGCTCTTTATATTTCAGCGTTGTCAACTTGAAAATTTCAAAGTGCAAGAGCAAAAAAAAAGCACTAAATTAAAAATCTTTATTATTTCAGGATTTTGTTGCAATCTTTTTTTTCTTTACCATATTGTAACATTAATAAGGATTAGTCTCATTTATATTTTTATTTTGACCTTTATTAAAATTTAAAAAAAATATTTTTGTTAATACAAATTATTATTTCCTGACAATGCTACCTATTTGGTAGCGAAATATTGAATAATAAATAATTGTTAAAAACTTTTCATAAAAAAGACCATCGCTCAAAAATAAATATAATTAAAAAATCAATAAGGATTAATAAAAAAATATCAAAATAATACGGACGTAGACGATAACAAGTAACTAACACATTGTGTGCTAAAAGAATTTGTAAATATTTGTAGAAGAAAACTCGCAAGTTAGCTGTTTAATTTTATGTATTCAATACAAATAATTTATTGAGGGTAAAAAATCAAATATTTAAAAAAGATATTTGTAAAATCTAATGAAATGTACGTATAGACTAGCTAAACCATATAACAAACATAGATAAATAATCGTAATTAATTTTGACTCGCGTGGAAAAAATAAAAAAAAAATAATTTTTATATTACAATAGTATTTTAAAAAAAATTTTTGAAATATATTATAATTATTTCCCGAAGCAGCTACACAAAGGTGCAGCGAAATATCGATATATTTATAAGAAAAATAAAAGAAACTAACTAACTAACATAAAGCTTGAAATTGTTTTTAAAATTAAAATAATTATACAATAATTAATTTTTATATAATCAATCAACTACGAAGACGTAAATTTTTTATAGCAATCAGCAAAAGTTGATAATTTGCCAACAGTTGTGCGAATTATGTAGTTCGGACACTGATCTTTACTTGCAAAAAAAACACATGTCGACTCTGGCAACTGCATTTGTTGTGCTTTTAATAAGGAAATATTAGGTCTGGTCCAGTTGCATAACAAAACAGTCCAGACTTTTCGGAATAAGAAGACTCTTTGAATGTGGCAAAGTTGGCCAAAATTGCTGGAACGCAAAAGCCACAATAGAACATGTTGAAATAATAGTGCGGCTTACTTTCTCAAATAAATGTTATTTTAGTGATGTTAGACGCTTAAAATGCATAATATTGTAAAAGCAAAATATTTGGATCATCAACTGTAAAAAGTGAATGAAAATATACTGGAAACAAGTTAAAGACTTTTTTTTAATAAAGTGATAAATATGCACAACTACATATGTATATGTACTTACAACTTCAAGTTTATTAGAAAAATCTTCCATTTTGCTTTTTAATAAATTTTTAACTAAAAACTTTTTTCGTTTCCTTTCAAATATTCTGATTAATTCTTTAGTTTCATAATTTAATTCTGGCCCGAAAGAAAAAGTTCGTGCAACTTTGTACAGGAAATGAAAAATTTTCCTCTCTCATTTTGTTATGGACCTGGAACAGACCTATTATTGTTTTTATGCAATTTTTTCTGTTTGTTACTAGGCATGTAGTCCATGTATCACAGGAATTTATTGCTAATTTAATAATTTTGTATTGCTCTTAGGCGTAATTTTATTTCAAAGAAATTTTGTGTTGATTTGATTTTACTATTTTTTTTTTATTTAAATAAAAAACAGTTATTGTTTTAATTCAAGTTATTCCATTAACCGTTAATGTTATAAATAATACCTTAGGTCCATGTTTTAATCTACGCTGTATTATCAAAAATAGAATCGAATAAGCAAAAAATTAAGCTCTCAATTGCTCTCAAAAGCTTTTATCATGCATATATCTTATTTTTGTGGAAAAGTGAAAATAAAGGCGAACACGAAATTCTTTTCCCAAACTTTCATCAGAAGAAAATGAAACATGAACGCGAACTACAATAAAGAAACTAATTCAATATTTTTTTAAAATATATAATAAATAATAAAATAATGTTACATGTATTTCGCGATAATCGAAAATCGTTGCTGTTTGATAAATTAAGAATGTAACATTCGTTCGTGTAGATTGTGTACAATTGCATATGCAGAGATAAAAATGTTCTTGTTTTTTTTGTTTTTGTTTTAATAAAATGGTTAAACATTTGGTTTTAATAGATAAAAGTTAATGAATGAATGAGTGAGTGAATGAATGGGTATACCTCCTACATTGCATTGTGATAGTGCTTGAAGTGATGATATAATTTAGTCAAGTGAAAGAAAAATATTTTTCCAACCTGCCTGTTTTTGTTGTTTGTAACATGCATATACATATATACAGCCATATGTATGCACATACATATGTACATATAAAATAAATAACGCAAAAAGTTTTAGGAAAATTTAATTTCCATGTGGCGATCGATATACCAAATAACAACAAATTACCATAAAAAATATTCGAATTTATTTTGTTTTCTGTGTTTTTTTTTTGGTGAAAAGCAAACGGTAAAAAATTAAAGACCCAAAAAATAAAAAACAAGCAGCACTTTCCTTTGCTACTTTTGTACGTACATATGTATGTATGTACGTATGGACATGCATACATACATATACCTTTATTTCTTAAGGACATGTGTACTTGCTTTCGTACCGAGCCTTGTGTTTCGCGTATGGTTGGCTGCGAAAAAAGCTTTTATAAATGAAAGTGTTAGGTTGTAAGGATATTGGAGAATAATACCAACACACTTTCTCTGTCATTAGAAAAATAAAAACTTGAACAAAAACAACATGTTACAAACTTCAATTTTAAGTTTATTATTAAATATGTACACATCCATATGTACATATACATACATTTGTATTTCTTATTTGTGAATAACGATGTACGTACATATTTGGAAAAATTAAAAAGACTCATTCACCACCATAATCACAAATGACTTGAAAAAAAAGACCCAAAATGCACCATTAATAATTTTTAGCACAAAATTTTGGCTAAAATCCAAATTACGAAAAAGCAATGCAAATTTGAAAGGAGTATGTGACAATGCTAGTGAAATGTTCAAAACGACAATAAGTTTTGACCTTTACCGAAATTAAGGAAATGTACACACATACATACATATATTTCAACTATATTTTCTAGTTACATACAAATGTACATAGCCACATACACAAGTATGTATGTGCATACATATTTATGCATGCACATTGATATAGACAATATTTAAACGCATATTCATGCACTGCAAGTGTGCATGCAGCAACTGAAGTGCAAGTGAAGTACCTTGTTTTTATTTAACTTAAAATAAAATAATTAACTTAAAAGGAAGACTGTCATTGCTATGCTTGCAACATGACGCAGTAATTAAATATTATTTGATTAAAAAATACCTACATACATACAAGATACAGACAGAATTAATAAATAGAAAAAAAAAATAACAACTAAAAATCTGTGTGATATAAAAATAGAAATAGATTTGCAACAAATGCAAAATATTCTTTAATAATACTGCAATAAAATTGTGTGCAATTAATAATATTCAAAATTATTCATTAAACGGTCATTGCTGTTATTGGTTTTGCGTTTTAAAACCAAAAACATATGTTAGTTATTAAAGAAAGAAGGAAGTGGAGAAGAGGAAATAAATTATTATATTGTTAAAAATAAAAAAAAAACTAAAAGCTACGGGATGACACGTTCGTATGAGCCTGCACCGTCCATCGAAAAAGATGCAACTCAACTGAATAGAAATGCAGAGTATAACGATAATGATACTAGTTTTGAAATTGAAGAACCTGAAGATGAAGAAACCATTTTCGTGATGAAAGAGGATGGTGTCTATACACCTACTAATGAGCCCAATGAAGAGCAGGAAATTAATTTGCAATTAAATACTACGAATGACCAAGATAATGAAGAAAAAAGTTTAAAACATATTGTACCTTCTTGTATAGTGGAATGCAAAGATAATAGTATACTTGATGGCAACAATGCACAAAAAGCAGAGCCGCCCGATGAGAGCAATGACGATTCGGATTGTTCCTACGATTCCTATACCTATTCATCTACGCCTACAACCGCAGATGTGGCAGATGTCACTACAGTAACTTTATATCATGGTAACAATACTGGCAATAGTAAAGTTATTAAGCAGCCGTGTCGGCGACTGCCTCCCTCAGCTAACATCCTAGTTATTGCGGTACAAACATGTCATATAAGTGGCATAGCATCTGCAACAGACGATAACTGTTCAGGTTCCCTAGAAACTACAACGACTGATATCAACACGGAAAGTGCACCATCAATAAGTTCACAAAACAGACAACACCAGCCAATATCAGATACATCTAATAACATTCTGTACAATTCTACTTTACATTCCATACCCACGGTGCTATTAACACATCCCTCAGCTGCTTTCCAAGACACAGATTCAAATGCTATTGAAATACCTCCTTCGCACATCAATCGCCATCAGCGAACAATGTCTTCGACTTCGCAGCGGTCAATAGCCTCTCAACATTCGGTACACACGGCTAACACAACACTGTCCATAACTCAACCAAAAAGCCGTGTCTGGACGTGTTTAAGATGGATTTGTTTAAGGTTTAAGGTGAATGTTCTCACTAAGTAACGATTACCGATTTTCAGTTTTTTTATTAATTAAATATTATCTTTGGTTTGCGTGTGGAAAAAAGAAATCAAATACTGGTAGTCTGTTCAACTGCCAACATTTTAACTGCCAATTTATAATTTTTCTCCACTGACTTTTTATTTGACGGAAGCGCCACTTCCATTCCTTTTTAAATTACTTTTAACAATCGCTAAATTCGTAATGATATTTTCCATCATTGGCAGCAGTTTGAGGTGCAGGTTAGCTCTCTTAACTGCTGCTGTTGTGATGAAATTTTATCGTATTAGATCGATCAGCAATTGCTAAGCTTAATAATTAAGGCTTTTTGATTGACTTTTAATGAAATATGTGTATATGTATATGTATTTTTGTATTTAGTGTTCGTCATATACATTAAACTTAGTCTAGAGTAATGTTCCGGGTCGTTTAGGCTGTTGGAGTGCAATAAATTTTTTTGTATTTTTTTCATTTCAAAATTCCAACATCCAAATTGACTTTGATTCCCCTTACAATCTGTTCGCACGAAGGCCATATTTTTTCTTTTTTTTAGGGTGGTGCGACTCACTGACAATCGGTATTATAATCAGATGATGTGAAGTATTAACTTTAGGATCCAAGCCAATACATACATATATTTAAATGTTTCTTTACAGTTCTTCAAATATCGCAGAAATGTTTAAAATGCCTTAGGAATATCTATAGAATTTTACTGTTGGAAAAGAACCCCAGTAAACAAGTCCTCCTATGGCAGCTGTACTATCGGTCGCTGAGTAAAGTGTAGAACTCCAAATAGTTCACAAGAAATTTACGCAATTGGTCGATAACATTCACGTCTCCTTGACTTCAGAGACGTTACAACAATGCTATAAAACAAAGAACGTGCAAAAAGCAGTGTTGTAAGATAGTGAAGCTTCACCTCCTATCATTTCTCCTATAATCCCTTTCCTCTAGTTCCAGCACAATGCACCGCATATGTAGGGGTCATCTCCTGAGTGTTCGTCCAAGATAAAAAAAAGCCGTGTTCAGCCAAAAACTTGTCCGCTCTCCGAATGAAGTAAAGCAAACTCCTGATTGAAACAGATTTGATTTCTCTCGGATCCTATGACCCCGGTTGAAAACCTGCATCTTGTTCCGGTCAGCGCAACACAATTACACAAATTGTGGTTTGTGGTTTCATCCTCCTCCAGACAGAGTTGACATTCCGTCTCACTTAGAAAACGTAACATGTTAAGATGATAACGCATGTAGTATGTCCGTCCTACGCAATCCATACAGCCCCTCTCCATAAGAGAACGGCTCCATCGACCGTCTGGCCTGTCATAGTCCGAGAGCGTCCTCTCATTGCGAAATCTTGCTGCTGTTGGCTGAGTAGTTAGGATTTTGGCTCTTCAACCAGAAGTTCCACGGCTCGAATCCCCGACCAGTCCAAAAATGTTGTATGCGCTAACAGAGCCGTCCTTCGTCCGTATTTGAGCAATAGTAAGTAAAGTAATAATTAAAAATCGATGGTCCGTCAGCTATCTCATGTCCAGCAATCATGGAATGACTAGGGACCCAGCAAAGCACGACCTTGTTCGGCGCACCGCGTCAGTGAAGATAACTGAAACACTCCACGACCAATGAATAACAAGCCAGTGCCCCCTATTCTGGGCTGGCTGGCTTTCCGAAAATATTGTTATTTGCGGACATCTCATGCCCTCTGTTCGAACGCGGAGAAAAACGACGCTGAGGTAAAAGAATGGCTTTGCAAAGATGAGAAATAAAAGGCGACAATCTTATTTGTAAATAACTAAACTTATTATTAATGGCTTTATTGTTAGGTTTTAATACACTATTCTTCTGCGATGGCCTGTTTTTCTCTTTAGCTTGGTTTGACTTGCCTTGACTTGGCTTGTTTGTGACTTGACCTGGCTTGTGTGTGTTTCTTTTGATGTTTTCTCTGCGGGCGTTGCTTTAGGACTGTTAATATTCAAATTGTGGCGTGCATATACTCGCGTCTCAGAGTTGATAATAATGTTAGTAATACACGCATGTATTTTCTGCAAGTGATGCCAACACCCTCCTATAGGTTTATCGTAGCGCACATCGAAATTGCATGAATTTTAGGCTGCTTTTAGGCAACTGGTCCGGCTAGATGGATAGTAGCATTATCCGTTTTTTGTAATCCCATTTACGGCCATACTAGAGCGCCGATTTTGGAAAGATGTACATATATGATTTTAAAGATTTTTCGGTACAGATGTGCACAATCTTAATTTTATTCGGATCGGTTTAGTACTTTAGTAGTAATATGACTTTAAATATACTACTCCACCATTACCATTAAACAAAACTCTCCTCCTCATATTAGTAGATGCAAGTAAAAACAAAAACTAATTACCTTTGCTTTACGTGTACGTGTTTTTGCAGGATCAAAAACAAAAGAAAAAGTGGATCAAATACAAGGTGGCCCAAAAGGAGCGAAAGTGTTTGAATTTCTAATAACTTTTTTTTATTATAATGGTTTTTTTGTTTTCAGTATTTTGTAAAGACATTTAGGGAATTTAAAATGGAACAGTATGCAATTAAACAAAGTGCCAAAATCGTTGAACTTTATTTCAGAAGAAAATCATGATTTTATTTATAACTTATTTATGAGCGACGAAGCCCATTTCTAATTGAAAGGGTTCGTTAATAGGCAAAAAAGGCTACAGAAAATCCTAGAGAATTACACCCACTCCTCCTAAAGTAAATAAAAAAATTAATCCATATATACATACTTAAATATATAAGAACGCATTATATTAATTTTTCTGCGGGAATGCATGATAAAAGTGATAAAAAATTTATACTAAAAATTAAAATAATTTTTCTTAAAGAATTTTTGAGGACAGTCTTGTCCCCGGGAAGTGCGCCTCTCGAGCAAGTGAAAGCGAGAAAGTACGTCTTTATTATGCACAATTCTATTCAAGGCAGATTGAACAAGATAACCTCAGTAGCCCAAATGCTTAATGTTTAAATTACAGAGGATGGTGATAACTGAAATATTCCGCATGTTTACTGCAAAACTAAAAAGTCTTGGGTTCGACCCCAGTTTCAGACTAAGGCATAAAAACATCTCGCGTTTTTTTATGTGCATTAGTGTGCCTTTGTGACAGTTGTTGTCGGAAGGTTTCAGTGACAAAGGAATAGTCACTGCTCATTGAACAGTGATCAATGCATCGCATGAGTGCTGGTCCAAGATAAAAAAGCAGAGATGTGTCAAAGTTTGTTTACTGTTGGTGTTTTATATCTCTAGGAAAATACATATCGCTCACACTCAGGCAAGTGAGAATGACAAAAATCACTTTTTTGTGATTTCATTATTGTATAATGGCACACTCATGTTTCCGCACATGTGCTGCACATTTACTCTCTTATGTGCGCACATGTGCTTCGCAACTAGTCGCAAATCCGTACCCTAATTATACATAACAATTTTTGTTCACATTTAATCATACAACAAAAATCTATGTTGAATAAAATTAGAATCGTAGTCGTTCGTGAAGGCTTCATTTCTGTAAATTTGAATTGAGTGTTCGAAGATGTTTAATTCATACCATACCATGCAACAAAACTCCATGTTGAGTAAAATCACAACCATAATGACGACAGTATGTGGTTTGGTCTGTTGTGAGCAGTGTGACCAGATTCTAAAATAAGAAAATACAGCTGCAAAGAACAAAAAAATGTAATTTGAGGCTGGAAAATACAGCTAAATTGTTTGCTACTTCTTTGATCACATTTGTCATAGTTTAAATAATAAATACGTTTATATAAATTTCACTTAAAATATATTTTTAAAAGTTTTCAAAAAAGAATAGAAACAAATAAAAAACACAAAAAGTTCTATTAAACTTATCATCAAATGAAAATTTTCGTAAAATAATTAATTAAAATGTCTAACACGGCTTCAAAAATGTAATGCGTCTCCTTGGCACCAGCTGCGGTGCAGCACTATTCCTTATTCTATTCCTTCACCATATGTAATCTCTACACATATCCCTTTCCTCTAGTTCCAGCGCAATGCATTGCAAGTGTAGGGGCCATCCCCTCAGTGCTGGTCCAAGATAAAAAAATGTTAGATTATCGTACTATCTTTGGTTTAAAAATGGAGAATACCGATACATTTTTCATAAACGTAGACTAACGCCAACGGTGAAGTAAAATTTTATTTCATTTTTAAATAGCAACCAGCGTTACCATACAGTTTTAAGAAATACTTTTTACATATGATTCTAATTGTGCTTTTTCCCTTATAAACTATATGTGAAATTTATTATTACATACTTTATGATATTCTCATACAGTATGAAAAATATTATAAAGCATTTTATTACAAAAGTAACTCAATAATTGAGGAGGAAAGCATATCCATATAGTACTATTTCGCTAACGCTTACTTAGCTCATCAGTGGATTTTCCCAACTTCTGAATACAAACCCAAGATCTATATGTTTAAAATTCAATTAATCAAACGAGAATTGTTTGAATATTAAACATACAAACCAAAAAATCTATAAACAAAAACATAACAATCCATGAGTTTACTTTTGTAACATACACACATTTCTTCATAAAGTATGTAATAATAAATTTCACATATATTGTTTATAAGGGAAAAAGCACAATTAGAATCATATGTATAAATGAATATTCCCAAAATAAATTCAGCTAATATGAAATACTTTTTATTTAAAAAAAAAACTTAATTTTTCAACAAGAAACTTTTTTCCACAAAAGTGACCACATAATGAAAACAAAGCACAAAAATATATATTTTGAATTAATTTTTAATCACAATAAGAGAAACAACAACAACAAACTTATCCTTCCCACGATTTTGCGCTGATCCCCATTTTTTTTTTAGCTTTTGTTGCAGCCTCGGATGTGTTTGTAGCATATTCTAAGCTATTTTCTCCACTTGCAGTGCTACTTAAAACTAATAACACCAAAACTAAAAATATTCCAGTAACCTTACCGTTTCTCTTTAAATATTTATCCATGCTTTTTTGAAATTGAAAACTTTTTAGAAAAAAAAAACAGACATAAAAAGCCTTTGTTATTAATACGGCACAGTTGTATTAAATAGGAAATAGACACATTTAATACTGTAGCAGTAATAAGGAGTGAAAAATTATAAGATCGTTTACATTACATGGCAATATCAAATAATATTTTATGGCGTTTTCTTTTCTGACAAAAATGTTACATATATGCTACATTTCGTTACAGTTTCTGTTCCATTCTAAAAAATATGTAACATTAAAAAAAGCTATTTCGTTCCTTTCTAAATATGTTGCACAAATAACTGGCAAAATATGCAACATATTTGACCCTCTAATCTCAAGTCGGGGTGATATACTAACCTTTTTTACATCTTTGTGAAGTACTTTTTTATACAAATAAGAATTATGAAAATCAATATACTCTTCACTTTGACTAGAGTCCGTCAGACTTTTGTTGGAAGAAGATTCTGTTTAATTTATTATTTATTTCAATGTAAACTTTTTTGATAAATTTTTGGTTTAAAGTTTTTGCAGTTTGTTCTAGGTAATAGCAGATGATTAGAAAACAATGTTGCTGACGATTTTTATTGATAAAATGGTGCTAAAAACCGTAGAAACAGTGAAACGCTAAGTATACATTAATATTAAATCTCAAATATTTTGTACCATTGTGGCAGTAAAAAATTTATCACTTTTTAAAGGTGTGGGCAAACTGTAGAAAATGTTATCCATCGAAAGGGCAACATATTTGTTCAGAAAAGAAATCACCATTAGTCATACATATATACAGTAAATCAAAATTAATAAACAAAACTTGAAAATTTTTAAGAATTTCAAGAAAAATTATTTTTGAAGTAAAAAAATTGAAAACTTTTCATCATATCAAAAACGTTGAAAAATAAGGAAAAAGTTGAAAAATGGTAATGCTGATGGCAACGGCAATGGGAATTCGCCCGATTAATTCTCTTTGTATCTCCTTCGTTTATCATATTTCTCACGATGTTGTACTTTTCGAATGTTCATTACTTTAATGTGTACTGTATTAATTTATTGTACTAAATATATATTTTTTTTCGACTAAATAATATTTTATTTTAAGCCTTGATCTCTAATTATTTGAATAAAATGCAACTACTTGCTCTATATTTAAAATAATATTCGTATCGAGTGTGTGGAGAAAAAAATAAAAGCAACATCTGCACACCGACACGGTCGTTTACATTACTTGATCTTTGCGATTATTTGATTGTGCCATTTATGTCTGTATGTCTCATTTGATCGTCATCACAATGAAAATGTTGAATGTAGTCACGAATTAAACTTGAATAAACGCTTTATTGAACAACTAAACTTATTTAAATTTTTAAATTGTTAATTTCGATTTATAGCAGACATAAATTGTTACTATTATATCGAAACTTTAACGACAACAGAGAAAAATCTAACAGATACTCATATTTCCATTTCTGTGACTAAGTTGCTACTGTATGACTGCCTAAATTTTGGTTTATTAAAATAAAGCTGTGTATGAATGGAAAGCACATTTATTAAGACTATCAGCGGTTTATTAAAAAAATTTGTTTTTGTTTTTTTTTTTTTATTATAAAATTTCTCTCGTAAGCATTACGATTGCATACTCGTCCTTTAAATACCATGTTAAAAGTTTATTACTCATACATACATACATACATACATACTTATGTACAGTGAATCACAGTGAATCACAGTGAAAACGGCCCACCTTTAACAATGATACATTTTTCAATATTTCTCACGTAATTATACAAAATATTAAATGAATACGGTATATTTTAGAAGCTGATGTTGTTAGTGTTAAAAGAAATCATACTTGCTTAGCTTATTTACAATAACAACAATGTTACATACGGTTAAAGAGAAAATGTCAATTTTTTATCTCACAATGAAAATGGTCCACCATATTTTTAGTCTCAAAAGATGAGTATTTTTCATTTCTTAGTACTTTGTAGGGAATCCTTTTTGAGTGATAACGGATTTAAGACGATTAGGAATGGATTCCACTAACTTTTTTGTAAATTCTGGAGAAATTTTTTCCATTCCTCTCGTAAAGCCGTTTTGAGGTCCTGCACATTAGAGATGTGATGCTTTAGCACTTCTAACTCTAGTTTATGCCATAAATTTTCAATTATGTTCAGGTCTGGAGATTGTGGTGGAGTTTTGATAACCCTTGGACAGTTATACAATAACCATTTCTTAACTATTCCGGCGGTATGTTTTGGGTCGTTGTCCTGGTAAAAGTGAAAAGTATCCTTTAATCCCAGTTTCTCTGCACTTTGCTTCAAATTATTTCTTAAAATTGTTAAGTACTGAAATTTATCCATGTTTCCGTCAACAAAATGCAGATTTCCAACGCCTGCAGCAGAGCACGCACACCATACCATAACGTGACCACCACCATGTTTTACTGTAGGCCTCAAGTGCTTGGGATTTAACTCTTGGGCTTTCTCCACACATTAATCCTGCCGTCGGAACCAAAAATATTAAATTTTGACTCATCTGCAAACACAACATGTTTCCAGAAACAAAAATCCTTCATCAAATAGCTGTGGGCAAACTCCAGTCTTATTTTTTTATTTCTTTCGCTCACGAAAGGGTTTTTCCGCGCAATTCTTCCATTAAATCCAGCTTTTCTAAGCACTCTTCGTATGGTTTCTGGGTTGCAACTTACATTTAAGTGCTCTTCAACCATGTCTCTTAGCTTTGGAGCACTTAATCTTGGATTATTTCTGGACTTTTGGAGTATCCAACGTTCATCCCTCTCAGAAAGTTTTTTTGGGCTGATTTTTTGCTTGCTGGCAATTCGTTTTTCGTCGTTAAACCTTTTAATAATATTTTTTACCGTTCCACGTGCTAGTTTGACTATTTCAGCAATTTGCCGCTGACTTTTTCCATCTTTGTAGTGGTCAATAACTAATTTTCTTACTTCAATTGTGGTATGACGTCCCATCTTCTTAAATTTGTTTAATTGCGATAGATCGATGTGCACAGAATTAAAAACAATCTAATCTTAGCTAGCATGAAGTTTCGTTCGTTTAATTTTAAAATTAACCGTTATATGAGTGATTTTTTTGAAATGGGCCATTTTCACTGTGAGATAAAAAATTGACATTTTCTCTTTAACCGTATGTAACATTGTTGTTATTGTAAATAAGCTAAGCAAGTATGATTTCTTTTAACACTAACAACATCAGCTTCTAAAATATACCGTATTCATTTAATATTTTGTATAATTACGTGAGAAATATTGAAAAATGTATCATTGTTAAAGGTGGGCCGTTTTCACTGTGATTCACTGTATATCCAGAGATAATCAGGCATGTTCCACAAAAGTAGTGGAATGAAAGTAAAATACCTTTTGAAAAGTAAACTTTTCATTTTTGGTGTTCTGCAAAAGAAGTGGTTTGGTGTTACATTTTCTCATTTGAAATGAAGTTCGAAAACAGAAATAGTAACAGCTGATTTTAAAAATAAAATTTTACTTTATACATAATTAAATTATTGAATGTTTTTTCGCATAAAAGTTAAAGAATTCGTAAAAAAATATTCAGGAATAATTAATAATTAAACAATGAATGTGATATTAGTGTCCATGGTGCTTCAAAACAATGAATTCGCGGCAGCAAAAGTGCAGAGGAGGATTCTGCGAGACCACTCAAATCCTTTGGATATAAATGACGCCATGTAAGTACACATGCATACATGATGTGTATATTTTCAATGAAAGTTTTAAATTATAATTATATATGTATTTAGGTTTTTACAGTATTACCGCATTAACAAGGATGCTTTTCATCTTCTTTTAAATTCTATAAAATGTAGGCTGCCTGTTTCTTCCATACCGGCACAAATACAGCTTGCTGCTACATTAAGATTTTTAGCAGAAGGCGGATTTCAACGAGGTGTTGGAAAAGACAGCGATGTGGTTTTAGCCCGAAGTACCACGTGCAAAATTTTAAATCGCGTGCTTATCATTTTAAAAAGGCACATTTTGTGCTAGATGGATCACATTGATCATGAGCGACGATGAGCTTAATTTGTCCAAGCGTCATTTTATGCAAAAGTTTGGTATATATGTATATTAAAAATGAAATTCATGACAATGATTGGAATGAATTAATAACTGATTCCGTAGCCACTTCAATAAGAGATGATATCGCCAACCGACTTTAGTTAATAAGATATACATCTTTGATTTTTTTATATGAATTTTATTATTTAATAATTCTTAAAGTATGTTTTTTATAAAAAAAAATAAAAATTTAAACTAAAAATATAGCGAGATCAATGAAAATTCAGTGCTGATATTAAAAAAGGAACCGTCTCAAAAAAATATTTTTAAACCACTTCTTTTCAAATTAAAGTAGTTTATAGAACATGGCAATTCACTACGAATTAATGTTCGAAAACAAAAAGTAAATGAAATGTCAAAAGTAGAATGTAGAACACTAAACATTCAAATTGAAGTGATTTCAAATTACTTTTACTTCAAAGTGATTTGCAGAACATACCCGAATAATTTCTTGGCTATAGTACGACTATCATGTTTCGAAGGTCCATTTTTTTATAGTTAGTAATTCTTATTGTTATTGCTGTTTGTCTTCCTATACTTATATAAAAATGATATGTTTGCTAAACGCCTGAAACAATTTCCTTGAAATTTTCACAGTACCTCTCTGTATGTCTATAGGCTATATAAATTACAAAAACTCCAACTGGCCGCCCATACAAAGTAATTTTTGTCTATCTTGAGCACGGTTGAAGTGAAAGTTTTTTTAATATGGTCTAAATGACTTTGTAGTTAAAACAAATCGTCAGTAAAAAACAGGGAGGGATTGGACAAGTAAACGTTGTACCTCCCATACAAACTAAATATTGATTTCATTATATCTTGAGAACAGTTAAAGTTTCTGTATTTGGTCTGAGTAACATAATGGTCAATACAAGTCATCAGTTAAAAAGTGGGCGAAATTAGACAAGTGGGCAGAATTGGCCAAATGGGCGTGTTACCTTCCATGCAAAGTAAATAATGATTTTTTGTATATCTTGAGAACGGCTAAGGCTAAAGTTACTCATTTTGGTCTGAATGACTTCATAATAGTTTTTTTTACGTCGGGCACTTTCATTATAGCTACATTACTGAAATGTGGTATACGGGAGAGTAAATAATAGAAGCAATATGAAAACTGACAATTTTTATCAGGGGGATTAGGCTGAATCTTTTTTGCATGTGGCACTCTCATTTTATGGACGGGTGCGTACTCTTCATAGAGCCAGAGAACTAAAATTGGGTATACAGGTAGGCATTAAGATGGTAATGAAGGGAGGTAAAGCAAAAAGTGGTCTGCTTCTAGATGAATACATAGACTACATATTTGTTCAAAGATAAGACCAAGCATGGGCACTATTCCAAATGACCTCATGATTTTAATATAGAGATGTTATTGTTCACATTTAACAAAATACCTTATCCTTTAAATGGGAGCTTAGAATCCATGAATGTTCCATAATTTGGTTATGTTTTAGTATGCGTTCACATTTAACAAAGCAACTCATCATGAATGCAACGCAAAGTACAAGTACAACTGCACATTTTTTGATATGAATTAATCGCCAGACTTGAATGCGTTCCCCTGAGTTCATAATGTCGTTAACATTTAAGATGGCATTAAAAATTAATTCAGATAAAGAAGTATTTAGGAAGTCATGAAAAAACCAATTCATATTGACAATATACTTTTTTGTTGCTGGGCATGAGTATACGCATATCGTTACTTTAATATAGATAGGCCCTAACGAATGTTTATTTTTTCTTGGAGCAGTGCTCCGTCTCTTTTCCCAACGTATGCAATCCATTACACGGAAACTAGACAAGTTGGTTTTTATGGAGGAGGACAGAGTGGGAGTAGTGTTTGACTTTCAACACCGCAATTACCAGGAAAGCCTTCTGCAGTAATAGTTTGGCTAATGCAATTCGATGGTAAATCGACCACAAATATTTATAAAATGGTTTTGGAAAACTGGATGGATGGTAGTAAACACATATCTTTTTTTTCTCCCGTTATTGGTCTACCGGTCGTATATAGTGGAAATACATCAAAAGATCTAAAATATCGAATTCAGAATCATGTGAAGCAGTTTTATATTACTTTTGTTAAGGCTAATTTTTCAGAAATATCATTGGATCCAAGATATAGATTGACCAGCGGTACTTTTTATTCTTTTTGTTGTTGACTCTTCTAATGGTTTCCTTGAAGTAAAGTCCTGCTGTGACATTCGTTGTACAGAAGACTTATTTCTTTTCCTGCGCTGTTCAATCAAGTCATAATAATGCTCAAGGTTTTATAAGTATTTTTTTTTTAATTTCTATCACGCCAAAATCACCCATCGACTAACTTTTAATAACTAATAAACATACTTACTGCCGTATTCATAAAAATTTTTTGGATTTATAGAATATTGAATATTGTATGGGAATTTGTCTAATAAAAGTTTTATAAATAAAAATTTTTTTTTATGAATACAGCAGTTAATTTTTAAATATTTATCACTCTGACCACTTTGTATCACAAAAAATTGTTCCTTGGGCAGGTTCCTATTGGAAGATTGGGAACTACCAATGGTAGAACCAAAGGCACTCCTGACATTCCTCATTATACTAAATCTGAATGAAGTGCTGTGATACATGGCAAGGGATACAATAGATCCCCTTGGTCGCAGTATTCTTTTTTAGCCGTCGTTTATAATTTATTCAATTCATTACGATACAATGATACAACGAGCTTGTGAATTCGAAATACTGTACATTTTCTTTCAAAGAAGAAATACATACATATGTACTTAACTTAATTTTTCTTTTATTTTCAGAGTTCCGGTATAGGAGAACCAAGTGTACATCATGCTTTGGTTGTGATCTTTTTAGAATTTTTTGCCTGGGGTTTACTAACGATGCCTGTAATATCGGCAAGTTTTCCAAAATTAACAAAATAAAAAGAAATATTTTTTTTAATAGCCCGACTCACGGTTCGTAGTAAAGACTTTTAGTATAAAAACAAGAAAATGCATAGATTTGAAAGTTCTACAATAGTAATTTACTACGAAGCGTGAATTGGGCTAATTGTTCTCAACTTAACTTAACGAACATTTTTATTTGTGAATAGGTATTGAATCAAACGTTCCCCGAACACACATTCCTAATGAATGGTCTAGTCATGGGAATAAAGGGTATACTTTCATTCCTAAGTGCACCATTAATTGGTGCTCTGTCAGATATTTGGGGTCGCAAGTTCTTTTTGCTAATAACGGTATTTTTTACATGTGTTCCCATACCTTTGATGGCAATAAACACCTGGTGGTTCTTTGCAATGATCTCAATAAGTGGCATTTTTGCTGTCACATTTTCAGTGGTATTTGCTTATGTGGCTGATGTAACAACCGTAGAAGAACGATCACGAGCTTATGGTTTAGTATCGGCAACATTTGCTGCTAGTTTGGTAGGTTTCCAATAAATATAATTTAATAGTGTAATTTGAATTCATATTAATCGATCCTTTATTTTTTAATTAATTAATTTTAGGTAATTTCACCTGCATTAGGTGCTGCACTAATGGAAAAGTATAGCGATACATTAGTGGTTGCTCTAGCTACAGCAATAGCTGTATTGGATGTTTTCTTTATTTTAGTAGCAGTTCCTGAGAGTTTGCCAGATAAAGTAAGGGGTTCATCTTGGGGTGCTCCAATCAATTGGGAACAAGCTGATCCCTTTGCAGTAAGTATTTTTATAAATGAAATGAATGTTTTTTTTATGAAAGGAACATAACGGTATGCCTATACGTTATACTAAACAATAAGCTTATAACAGGTGTAAAAGTTTAAAAATATTAAAGCCGGTTTTATTTTGTCACCTAGTGACGTCTCTGCAGCCATTTAAAGTCCTGATTTAAGTCGACAAAAAATAATCATGATAATTGACAATTTCATGCGAAATCTGTTTTCTAGCACATGTCCGAATTCACCACTAAATTATAAAGCAGTGATTTTAAAAAGTATCTCTATGTTTTAATTTTTTTGAATCAAATTATATACATATCGAGCCTTTGGTGCAATACCGCAGTAACTCAAAATTTGAATTTTTTGAGCTGGGTATGCAGAAATGATCTTTGGTGAAAGGAAAAAGGATTATGGTTCTATCTCTTACTGTTCAGATTCTACAGCTACAAATGTCTTTATTGCCTCCAGCTATTTCCAACAATATTTATTTGCAATAATGAAATATTTCCTTTATGAAAAGAAATTTACAAACAGAAAACATTACAAAACATGCCTCTTTATTTAAAAACTTGTAAAAAATAACTTTAGTAAACGAAAATACTATCAAAAAGATGGCTCAAAACTTCAAATGCATTTTTCTCAGTTCACGATTTATTTAATTACGACGGTATTGCACCAAAGGCTCGATGTAGATTAAAAATTTCCTTGGTTTCTTCTTTTAAGGCTTTGCGCAAAGTCGGCACAGATCATACCATTTTAATGCAGTGTGTAACGGTTTTTTTGTCCTATCTGCCAGAGGCTGGACAATATTCGTGTATATTTGTCTATCTAAAATTAAAAATGGGCTTTAATACGATGGAAGTATCGATTTTCATTGCAGTCGTTGGTATACTAAGTATAAGTGTTCAAGTAACTCTAGGATATTTAATGCGGTAATTTTTGAACATTGTCATTTAATGAGTTATCGCTGTTGTCTAAATTAATTAATATGTTCTTATGTACAGAAGAGTTGGAGCTAAACGTACCATCGTGTTGGGTCTTATATTGGAAATGACACAACTTTTTTGGTATGGTTTTGGCAGTCAGAAATGGTAAGCATTTCGTCAATAAACAAGCAGCATCTTGGTATAAAAATTTAATTTCATATACTTAATCAGGATGATGTGGGCTGCAGGAATTTTGGCAGCTTTAGGTTCTATAACATACCCAGCTATAAGTGCATTTGTCTCTATACACTCGACGGCAGATAGTCAAGGTAAGCAGTTGCATTTACACTTCTCGTCACATAAATAGAGAAACCATACTTAAGGTATGTACACACGATTGTCATTTACTACAATATTGACAGAAAAATTGTTACGAAATGTGCAACAACCGTGTGAACACACAATTATTGTGTGGTAACATCGTCACAAAATGTATTGTCGGTGCATTGTATGCCAATAATATTGTGACAATTCTGACAATCGTGAGAATACCCTTCGTTTCCATTGACACACAATTTACAGTCATTTGTTATTGTCGCATGTGCTTCATTTAGTGCACCGTACAATAACACCATTGGCAGATAAATATTTCTGTTGGCAACGCTGTCTATAAATATTTAGATTTAGTGTTAAACATCGGATCTGGCAACTTTTGCCATACAATAATCTGACAACCGTGTGAACAGTCAATTATTATTGGCAGAAAAATTTATTGTCGCAGAACTGTGTGCCAATGAAATTGTATGGTTTTCTTTCAATAGTGTGAACAGACAAATTACCAGATGGTAACAATTTTTCATTGTGAGCGCATTGCCACCATATTGCCCTATCCTACAATATTGTACAATCTGACAATCGTGTGAACATAGCTTTACGCTAAACGAATTTGAAATGTTTTTTTTTAATATAAGAATCTATCAATTAATTTTATATTTAATATGCTGATAACTGACAAAAATGCCTTAAAATTTTATGCTAAGCCCAGCACAATACGTCTCTTTATGTATGTATCGTAATATAATAATAAGGCTTCGCCCAATTTGTTTTGCAATTTGAAGAATAGTTGTCCCACTATTGCTGTAAGTTTTAATTTTTGCATTTGTTTAAAAACACTACACGAAAGTTAAGTTATCTATTCAAATGACGTTAACCTGGCATTTACCCATGCAAGTGTAAATCCGAAAAACTCAATCCACTCAAACTTTTCCACCATTTTTCAAACTTGCGAGTCTACTTAGAAGAAAATTGTCTGGCAAGGAAAGTATATTTATCAAGTAGCTGTATCTGTACAACAAAACAACAATTCCAAAAAATTATAATCATATATAAAGAAATATTCCGAAAACAAATTCAGTTAATATAAAATAAATTTGTTTGTTTGTTTTGTTTTCAATGTAAAATAACCAGTTTCTTTTATTCTTCGTGTTCTGCAAGCAGGCTGTTAATAATGCGATCTATCAAAAAAATTTTATATGCTCAAAAAATTAGATAGTGTGCCAGAAAAGTGGGAATGTGTAACAGATTTTTTAGCAAATCTGAAGTGGTCTAGTGGATTAAAGTTTCATTTTGACTTTGATGGCAAACATGTCTGACAATGTGACACTGAAAGCAGACTTTCGTTGTGATTTTTTTAAGACGGTACGAATTCTATCAAATTTCTTTTTGACATAATCCTACGATTATGTAGGTTACTTAACCCATATATAGACCTCTGAAATTTTCGAATATAAAAGCAATTTTTCGACATTTCTGAATCTATATAGCCAATATTGGTATCATTTGTAAGGTATTTAAAATATCTTTCTATATATTTGAAATTTATTTAAAAAATCTCAATACTTTAAGTGGTAATACTAGTTTTTTTTATCATAATTTTACATCAAAATGTTTCCAAAGTGCACTAGTACAAAGTACACAAAGTAGTGTAGTAGTAGTAGTTGATTCAAAGTGCAATTAAAATGAAATTACATATAGAACGCCGGCTTCGCACGTGTGATTAAAAGATGACTTTGGTCTAGGCTTAATCGAAATTTGCTTCGATGGTATGAACATTTTCATACCAAGCAATATTATGTTTTCTACCATTTTTACCATGGAATTGACGTTATTGTCAAGAAAGGATGGTATAAGAAACACCGGCTTCGCTCACTAAAACTTTTCTGCATTACCGGCATTCGACCGGATTTTCTCGTCTATATTACAGCAAACACCGGCTTTGTTCACTAAACCTTCCTCCTTTATGGTATCTATAGCAAACACCGGCTTCACTAAATAATGCTGTTTTCTAACAAAAGGGACCGAAAGTGAATAGTTATTTTTATTATATTTTTAATTAATGTACTCGTTCGTTTTTAATAAAAAAAATCCGCCTCTAAAGCTTTTCTCCATCCGCAACGAAGCTGCATACTAAAGATTTTCCACATAGCAAGACTTATGCCGCGCTTAAGGATTTTGTCCGCCATTATCAGGCCTGTTCAGCAAATCACGTTATTTGTAATCACGAACCGTTTTGAAACCACGCCGACGATTTGAAGCTGTTCTGTAAATCACGCGATTTTACATTTTTCGGCGTGGTTTTAATTTTTCGAAAACACGAGAAAAAAGAATATGAAAATGTCAGGAGCTACTTTATTGACAATTATTGTTTTAAGAAAGCATCATTAAAAAAAAGAAGATCAAGCTTTACAAACCATAAATTTTTTATTAGCACAACAAAATACCTACATATGTAGGTATGTATAATTGCGAAGTTGCCAGTGTTTTCATTAACGAAATTTACTTAAATTTTGCATTTATTTATTTATAAATTTGCACAAAAATTACTTAATTATTGACCATATTGATTTTTTGTACAACAATATATAAAATTTGTCTTAAATAAAGAACATGATAGTAAAATATCTACATATATATTTACATGACTTATAAAGAATGTGTTACTTTGGCAACCTCAAAAACATTTTTTTTTTTTTACACAATATATATTATTTATTGAATCTTCAAAATCAATTGAACTAACAATAAGTATTCAAATCTTAAGAACTAATTGCTAATTATTATTAAGTACAGCCTAGCTGTACAAAATTATTTATTGCTCGTATAGTTTTATTTCCGCGTCTACTACGTTCGGGCTAGGGAAAGAGTATCCCTTCTTTTCAGTCGAATGAACCCTCTTTCGCTTAAAATATTTCGGGCTAGTATATTTGGATGATCTTGGAGTTTGGTTAGGTATGACGTTGCGTATGTTGTTATCTCTTGTTTGACTGTCGGAATATTTAAATCCTTGTGTATGTTAGAATTTTTTATATACCACGGCGTATCTGTTATCATTCTCAGTATTTTGTTTTGACACCTTTGAATTTTTTCTATATTGGAAGCTGAGGCAGTGCCCCATAGCTGGATACCATAGCTCCATATTGGTTTTAAAATTGCTTTGTAAAGCAAAAGCTTACAGTCCAGTTTTAGCACAGAATTTCGACCAATAAGCCAATTTAGTTGAGTTGCTTTTAATTTCATTTGAGTTAATTTTGCATCGATGTGCTGTTTCCATGTTAGCCGTCTATCAATGTGCATCCCTAGATACTTGACCTCCAAACGTTGAGGTATTAACTGGTTGTTGATCAGAATAGGAGGACATGTGTCTCTGCGCAGGGTGAAGGTTATATGTACGCACTTATTCTCATTAACTTTGATTCGCAATTTTTTTAGCCAGGTTTCCAGCTGCGAAGTTTGGTGCTGTAGGCGACGAGATGCTTCGTCAGCACTTTCGTGAATGTTTAAGAAAGCTGTATCATCGGCAAAAGTTGAGGTATGGATGTTCACGACTGTTGGCAAATCTGCGGTGTATATCAAGTACAGCAATGGACCTAATATGGTGCCTTGGGGAACTCCAGCTTCAATCGGCTGCGGTGATGACAGCCAATCACCTTGTTTTAAAATAAATTTGCGACAAAGCAGGTAACTTTCCAGTAGCTTACAAATATTTTCAGGAAGGAACTGGGTCAGTTTATATATTAATCCCCTATGCCACACTTTATCAAAAGCTTGGGAAACATCGATAAAGAGGGCTGAGCAGTACTTTTTTTCTTCTAGGGTATGCTTTATAACATTCACAAGTCTATGTGTTTGCTCAGTTGTGCTGTGTTTACTTCGAAAGCCAAACTGATGGTCTGGAATGCAGCGCTTTTCGCTAATGATTTTATTTAACTTGATAGCTAATAATTTTTGAAAAAGCTTAGATAAATTTGGCAAAAGGCTAATTGGCCTGTAGGACTCAACTCTGGTGTGGTCTTTACCTGGCTTAGGTATCATAGTTATTAGTGATATCTTCCATTTAGATGGAAAGTATTCAATGCACAATATCGCGTTGAAGATGTGGAGAATTCTTTTAACTGCTGTAGTTGGGAGCTCTTGGAGCATCTTGTTGCTAATTTTATCGATGCCAGGAGATTTTTTAGGGTTCAAGTTGGCGATAGCTTCTTCGACGTCTTTCAATTTAAACTTTATCGAAACTGCTGCATCCGTAACTATCGATGGAAGTTCTTCAGGGTCGCTTGGTGCATTGGGGGTGAAAACATTTTTTAAGTGCTCAACGAACAACTTGCCTTTTTCTGTGTCGTTTCTTGCCCAATCCCCAGTTGGGGTTCGAAATGGAGGTTTACGAATAACCGGTCTTTTGAGATATCTGGTAGCACGCCATAGTGAATGATCGGATTGCGGTGTTGCATCAAGACCTTTAAGATACTCATTTAAATAATCAGTTTTTTTGGATTGTAACATCTCTCTTAGCTTTTTGGTACACTCTATTAGTTTTCTTTTGAGTTGAGGGGATCTATGAAGCTGTCACTCTCTTCGAGCCCTTCTTTTTTCAGTTAATAATAATTCGATGTCTGTGGAGCAAATTTTGTCCTGCCTAATTTTGCGTGAATTAATAATAGCGTGCTGTGCCGCCAGCTTGAGACTTTCGTCCAATTGTGTAAGAGATGCATCTACATCGTCTTGTGTACGAAGTAATACGTTTTGACAGTAGTGAGTAGCAAGGTATTTGCGAAATTTCAACCAATTTGTGTATGTTTTAATTTTTTCAGCTATCTCAGTCGCGTGTGAGTTTTGTGAGAGTGATATTGTAATTATAGTTGGTGAATGATTTGATGATAAGTCAACAGAAGATTCAACAATAATGGATTTAGCTGCAATGCCCTTTGTGATTGCGAAATCTATGACATCAGGTATTTTGTTACGATCAGTTGGCCACTATGTTGGTTGTCCGCTTGAGGCGACCGTCAAACACATTTTGGAAACTACGTTGTATAAAACGCGACCTTTTGGGGTAATCAGGCGTCATCCCCAATACGTGTGCTTTGCATTAAAGTCGCCAGCAGCTAGGAAACTATTGCCCAATGATTTAAAGAATTCAGAGTACTGATCCTCAGCAATTGAAAACCGCGGAGCCGAGTAAATTGATGATATAACTAAGCCTTTGAAAAATCCTTCAAGACAGATCGAAGTTGCTTGAAGATAGTCTTTGCTGACTGCACCCACTAAGTAGTGCTTTATTCTGTTCTTTATTAATATAGCTGAGGCCCCACATGCTCTACCACGGGGATCTTTGGCGTCATAAAATGTATAGCCTATTACCTTAAAAACACTTCTAGGTGTTAAAGGAGTTTCGGCAATGAGCATAACATCGATTTGTTGATCCGCTAGGAAGTGCTCAAGTTCGTTTTTTTGTTGGCGTATGCCGTTAGCGTTCCAGAAACATAACCTTAGGCAGTTCATGGACTTTTTGTTACAGCCTGCAAAAGCGCAGTTTGCATATTTATCAGTGTTTGCACCATTGACAACATAGTATTAACGAAATTTTGAACTGTTTGCACCAACATTTCTATTTTGGCTTCCATTTGGCTGGAATTTATGGGTTGTGGCTGGACTGTAGGCTTGGAGCTGATGTTTGTGATGTTATTGTTTGTCTTCAGGGCACTGCGCGTTAGAGGCGTGGCTGAATTTGCTTTTAGAATGTTCGCATATGAAATTTGTTGATTATTTGATGTCGGCAGCTGAGGGTAATCATTGGTAACGAGCTGTTCTTGTGTTCGGGAAGCAACATTTCGTATCTGGTTTGACGAGCTTCTAACGAGAGAGTAGACTCTGCACCCTCTATAATTTGCGGTATGGTTTTCGCCACAGTTGCTGAATTTTTTGGCCTTCGGGTCACCTTTTGGCTTTTTGCAGTTTGCTGTACTATGTAGGTCGCCACACACTACACAGACAGCATGTAGCTTGCAGTATGTCTTACTATGGCCAAATTCTTGACAGTTTTGGCTTGCACAGGTCCTGATCTCTTGTAAGGTTCCTCTATTGTCACCCTACGATGCAACAGATATCTCACGTTGTATATTGAGTGAACTTCACCCTTCTTTAATTTTTACCCGAGGTCGTAGGGACGTTATCGTCATTACCCAGAATTGCAAATCGGTTTTGAGAAGCAACGCTAGCGGTTTCCGAATCTCTAGCTACCTTATGTTGAGATGCGATGTTGGCCGATTTCGGGCTACGTTTCCTTTTCGTCACTATTAAGTACTAGTCCATACCGGTTTGTGCCTTCTCCTTATCCGAATTCGGAGGCAATGTACCGTCTAAGGGCGTTTTTAAGGCTGCGAATGATGTTCTTGGATCCTCTTTAGATCGCGAGCAATCTGACTCTGATTGTGTTTGCTTGGGTGTTTTAATGGAAACGTAATTACCGTTGTCCACACTCTTTATTAAGTTGTTGCTTGAACGAGTTTTACCTTCATCCGATTTCGTTGTTACGTATATATTCCTTTCGGGAACACTTGAACGACTAGGGCTTATATTTAAGCCATCATGGCTCATTTATTATTTATTTATTTATTTATTTATTGTTAATTTTTGTTTGCTGGGTAAAAAAAAGAAAAATATACAGCAAGTAAAGCAGAGCAAAAACAACATAAAATAAAAACTAGCGGTATTTGGTATGCTATATGTTGTTGTTTAATTTATATTGATTGCTTTCTATTAATCTGTTTTTAATTTATTTCGTGAATTGTTTATTATTTTATATTCAGTTTAATGTTAGTTAATTTTATGTTTTTACTTGTTTTTTGTAAATATTAAAGAAATTTTGTCGTGTTCAAATTACTATTATTATTTTTGAACTAAAAAAAATTCTTAGCACTTCACTTCTCACTCTCACTGATAAAAAGCGACTGACCTCAAAAACATGTTCGAAAAAATTAACCAGCTGACTGCTAAAAAGTAAATGTAAACCACAACATTGGTAAACAAAGCAAAACAATTATTTTCAAAAAAAGCAGTGTTCTTACAAATTTGCTCATATTTACGTTTTTATATGTAGCAAACCCAATTTTTTTTAGAAAAATAAATAGAAAACAAAACACATGAAATATATTATAGCATTTTTATTAAATTCTAAACGAAATACATAGAAAAAATAAGCAAGTGATTTCAAATCGTCAGTCATTTAGCTGACGATTTCAAACCACAAGATTATTAAAATTTTTTGTGCAGAACACCATTTCCGTGATTTCAAATCACTTTGACAAAAAGTGGTTTGCAGAACAGGCCTGTATGTCTTCTAAATTTTAGTAAATTTTTTCCAACAGCTTTAAGATTTAAAATCTTCTCAACAGCTTTAAAATGATAACCATATTGACCACATTCTACGGAATGTGTACTAGAACTTCAGAGGCCCATAACTCGGAAGATATGTGTTGCCGCCAACTTTTATATTTTTCTATCACATAGACTGGTTTTTATTTTTTTTGGATCTGCTTCACTAAACTGGACATAAGCCAAAAAATTAAATAAATGGTGCACTATTCAAGTGGCAGATATTGTTTATATTTGTGTAATACGTACTGATATGTGTTTATATTTTGTGTTTAGGTGCTGTTCAAGGAATGGTCACTGGTATGCGAGGTCTTTGCAATGGGCTGGGTCCGGCTATGTTTGGCGTTATATTTTACTTATTCAACGTTGATTTGAATAATGAAAAATCTTTACAAAACAATATGGATGATGATAGTTGGTTTCAATTTCCGGGGCCACCATTTGTCTTTGGCGGCTTTATGGTTATACTTGCCATACTTGTAGCACTGTTTATACCAGAAGTTCGTCGCGATTTACCTTTTGTGCGTTCCCCTAATGAAAAGAAACGTAAGTTAATTGGAAATTGAAGAATGTTTATTATTAGCAAATAAAATTAATTGAATTTTACCGTTTTGGAAAAGGGCCTTCAGTAGATGTGGAATACGAAGTTGAAGGTGGTATAAAACCAACAAGTCCTTTAATGCGCTCCGATTCATTGGCGCAGCTGTAGTATTGTTGCCTATTCGTAAGAAAGTTATTGTGTTAAATTGTTAGCTTAAACATAACACGGAGAAAAAAAAACTAGAATGCTTTTTATAAAATTCAAATAATGTATTCAAAGTTATCAATGATTATTTATGATTTCCAATCCTGCCATTTATAGGTGCATAATATAATTAATTTGATTAATTAAATGAGAAAAAGAGCGTTGAAATGTAAAATTTGTGTATTGTGAAAGCGATTTCTATGGAACTTTTTTTGTTTTGTTATTTTATGATTTATTAATTGAAAAATGTATATTCTGATTAGCGATGTCCGTTTCTCATTATTTATTTTGTGAATTACGCATATAGAAAGCGCAAAGTAATTTACATTTTGATTAAAAGACTAGTGACAAAAGAATATTTTTTTATTATTTTGTTAATTTATTTATTTATTAATTTTATATAAGGCAATAGCTTGTAATGAAATTTATTTAAAATTACAATCTAGTTCGTTTGCCGAGACTTATGTTAATGTAACTTTTAAACACTCTGTCCTTTAATTTTTCTTTATTTATTTTTTTTTTTATATTTTACATACGAAATATATACATATCGTCACCTTAAGTGCATTTCAGTGGAATCAAAACGCACATATTTGGATAAACCAATAAAGAAAGAATCTTTTAGAATATTCGTTTGGTTCCTTTGAATTTAGAGCATATAAGCTATTCAATAAACGGTCCTTTGTGTAAATTTGATGGTAGCTGCTATTTGAGTCTACTAGATAACAACAACGTTGATTGAGCGATACGTTTATATCAATTAATTTTTTTAAGTATCGTGTGCATAAAACCAAAAGTGATTCTTCAATTACCGTTATATACATATGTATCTTAAATCATTTTGTTTACAACATTTTTTTTATGCAAAATAATAATTAAAAATGTTAGCCTCCTATAAGATATAAATAAGTACATAGCCATTTAATTATTCACCGCTTGCTGCTTTATTTGTTCAGTTTTATATGGAAACGTCATTATAAATTGAAAGATGTAATATATCGGCACTAATTCAAATATCAAACACTCGTAAAAGCCCGTTATTTTTTTTCTTTCTGTGCTTATGTTTCATTAAGGCTGATCTTCACAAAAGCGCATTTAAGTTGGTCGCAACCATTACTTATAAAGAAGCCAGATAAAACGACGAAACCAAATAAAGTCTATTCGGCAATGACGACTGCCGATATGTGCGTCGCGCCGCAGGTAAAGAATTATTTCATATTCCGTATTATCAAGGTATGGGGCTGCTTTTCGTGGTATAGCGTTGGTCCAATTTTTCGTATTACCGATACTATGACACCATTTGAGTACAAAAACATACTGCAGAACATAATGCTGCCATATGTTGAAGAAAATATGACGCTTCGATGGGTCTTTCAGCAGGATAACGACCCGAAGCACACATCACTCTATACGAATGATTGGTTTCAAGCTAATTGCGTTAACCTGCTGGACTGTCCGAATGAATCCCCGGACATAAACCCTATTGGATACCTTTGGCGAGAGTTAAAGCAAAGGATTTCAAAGCACTATTTTTAAAATGAAGAACATCTTTGGAATTTTGTTTAAAAAAACTTGGAATGAAATCTGGCAATTAAACATCTGCCGTAAGCTTATTAACAGTATGTCAAGACGAATGCAAATTTTTTTTGAAAATAAGACAGGATACACGTGATATTAAGCAAATATCAAACATAGAGCAATGTAAAATTGATTTTAGATTTTTTATTTTTTTATCTTGGACCAGCACTCAGGAGATGACCCCTACACATGCGGTGCATTCTGCTGGAACTAGAGGAAAGGGATAGTAGGAGAAATGATAGGAGGTGAAGCTGCACTATCTTACAACACTGTTTTCTGCACGTTATTTGTTTTTATAGCAGTATTGTAACGTCTCTGATGTGAAGGAGACGTATTAAATTTTGAAGCTTCGTTTTTAGTAGCCGTTTTTAGTAATTATTTTACTTCGCCGATGCTGCACAATACCGACGAATACAGAATCTACTTATTATTTTGGCCACTCATTTTTATTCATATTTTTTTCTCTGATACCCTAAAGATTAGAATTTATGCTTTTAGCTTATAAATACCGTGTTGTTACATTTGATTTGATCTGCAAAAATAAACTTTAAAATTTTTTTTCAAAGAGTAAAACTTAGTCGTGTACTTATTATTTTGACCATATATGTACTATGTATATTCTTCTAAATACATATAAATGACCAAAAAATTTCTGCTGTCACAAAAATATTTTTCCCTATTTTTTAATTGACCCGAATTGACCAATTAAATTACGAATTAAAAATAAAATTTTAAATTTTTTAGATGCTAAGTTTCAATTTATAAATATAGCGTAGCTAAATATGTGTGTCATATTTTCTGTTTAAGTATTTTACTACGTTGACATTTAAGGTAACGATATGTTTCTTTATAAACAAATCCCACCACGTTTATTTATTTATTTCTTAAGCAACTTTAACTTGTTTAAAATTTAGATGCTTTCACAAATCTTTCTTTTTATTAATTTTATTACATTAAGTAATACATAATATAGTAGTTTTAATTAGAATAAAAAAACGTCATCAATTAGATGATTTACTGGCATATAAAGCTTTAAAAAAATTTAATAGAATAAGGAATTAATGTTTAGAAAAATATCAGTAAATCATTTAAGCGATAGCATCCTACTATCTTTCTTAATTTTATGATAAAAAGTTTTTTCAAAAATGCATGATATAAATATGTACGTATAGTATAACAGCACACTCAAATAACTTGCCGCTATATTTTCAACTAATTAATTCAAGTCTTGTTTTGACTTGTTATTTTATTAAGCCAGATTAATACGACGACTTTTTGTAATTAAAATTAAATTAATAAATTTTTTTTGCTGGCTTTAATTTCGTTACTTTTCGTTCCTCAATGGAAATGTAAAAAATAAAAATAAAAATTTGAATACTAAAGAAATATTTAACAGCTCCAATATAGAATGAAACTTGCAAAAAATTAAAGCATTCCATTAAATAGTTGGACTATAATAAAAAAAGCATTCAATATTGATTGAAATTTTCACATCAATTGTATCTCCTGAAATTCGATCACAATTTGGTCTGTGTTAAAACTCTTTTTGGCTTTCATATTATGGCAGGGGCATTGCTGTGGGAATCTGGAAAAACGTCTAATAAGACATAGACAATGATTATTCGCCGGTCTCTTGCCCACCACTTGTTAAAGTGCGTGCCTTTCTAACCTAACCTAATCTTCATGATAATTTGAACACGCTAGATACCCAACCATATAATTTTTTTTTTAATCCATAAAAAAGTCTTCGTATAAATCTAGTCTAACTGTAACGATACTAATATTCTATTTCCTAAAATAATTTAGACAATAAGGTATTCTATAACTGTACATACATATATTTGATATAATGAGCCGGCTATCTGGACGAAGGATTTGTTCAGGGATCCAAACCTTGTAATTTGTAGAAACGAGTGCTTATATTTCTTGTTTCTTTAAAAATTTTGTTGTAACACACACATACATACGCAAAATAACAAAAATATTATAAAAAATAGATTTAGCAATTGTTAAAAACTGTTAAAGAAAAACAAAAGATATAATATCAAATAACCAATTGTTTTTATCAAACGCATAATCTTCGAAAATTACATCTAACGATTGGCATTCGCGTATGAATAAGTTTATGAAACTGTGATGATAAGTAGAAATGAAATTTAATAATGGTGTAAAGATTTTAAGTTTGTTTTATATTGCGGAGTGATTATGAAATATGTAACTATTTTTGAATTGTTTGTTTTTATCCGAATACAAGGTTTTATGCATAAATATTTATAAAATAATATATATGTATGCACATAAGTATATATATATATATACTAGTATATATAAATTGTAATAACTGTGTAAATAATGTTGTAGTCTGCCAATCGCTTGGATGTCAATTATCAAATCGTCGTTCGTAAATTATTGTGTTCTATAGGTATAGGATTCGCTAATACCTATAGAACACAAAAATTTACGATCGACGAAATAGAATATATGTATTTTCTTTGTACACTAAATATTAATTTTTAAAAATGTAACTAAGTAGAATAAAATATTTGTTTTTTAAAATTTTAGTTTAACATAAATAGTTTTTCCATATTTGTCATATGTTGGTGCTAAATCAATAATTTCATTATTTTTTATTCCAAAACGATTCTTATTTAGAAGTTTTAATTGATTACGGGAATATGAATGTAAGCCGAATTAATGTCTTCAAAGATTTGGAGAGTAAATTAAATTAAATTTAGATCATGTTCACAACATTCCAACATCCGTTGGCTTAATTGAATAAATTTCTATACATAAATTTAACTAATGGAAGTCTAACATTGGAATTTTTGTTGATAGTTTCTTTAGGTTGTATTAAAAACAATATAATATAAAAAGTTTTGTTTTTTACAAAAAAAATTTTTTATTTTTTTTTCAGAAAATATATTGTTTGATACGAAAAGAAAAATAATAAAATACAATATAATTGTAATGCTTTATAGTTTTTATATAAAAAAAATGAATAAATAAAACAATAAACTAATAAATACGGCAATAAACTTTTAGAAGGACCTTATGAGAAATATTCCCGAAAATTACCTAATATTTTTTGTTGTAGCTCCCTTATTATTAATGAGACTTTTTTAATAAACACTTTAATAGATAATTAGTCTTTGAACGTGTTACATTAAAATAAAAATAAATTTCGGAAGGTTCAGCAATCGAAATCCGTGTATTTATTACGTAAGTACATAATGCACTTGGAACTAGTTTCTAGTTTTTCACCGTCTAAATGTCTTCAATTATTTCTCCGTATACTTCGGCGAAACTGTAGCTATTCCACATTATCTCCGGTAAGCAAGAGTTTAAACCACCAAGCTTAGCTACGGACAAATCCAGATATAAGTAAATGTAAGCCACCACCAGTTTTTGTCTCGTACAGCTGATCTATGTATATACAACAATTGATTAGTCGGCTTGATCGACTCCACCCATGCTTTTATTATAGTTCGGGAAAACAAAACGGATGTTTACACATACTTTCTTTTTCTATGCAGCTTCATCTTCTCACATTTCCGAGGCGATAAACAAAATCTCACGAAAAAGACCAACTTTCTTTTTCATGTTCTTGACAGATTCATGTTCTGTAGCAGTACCAGAATAACCTTATTCACGTAATTCTCACGGCAATGCATGACTGGTTAAAAAGTCGTCGGAATATATTACATGCAATATATTTAGAATATTATATTATACTAGATCACCGTCCCGGCTTCGCACGGAATCTGTTTACTAATGAGAAAAAAAATAAGTTTTACTGTTTTAGCTGACCCGGCAAACGTTGTTTTGCCATGTATATTATTTCTAGGATGCATTTTTTAGTTCAATCAAAATAACTATCTACTATAAGTGTGCGGGGATTTACTTATAATCGAAAGCGTTGTAGACAATGAAAATATGATTTATTTAGGTTAATAAATTAATCTTTATCAAAGTTACAAATATATCTTAAATTACAATTCTTGATAGCTATCTAAATATTAAAAAGAATTATTAATATTTTTACTATCAACTGTATAGTGAGTAAGACAGGAGACCGGCTTCGTTCACATTCCTTTAGGGTCAGTCGCCATATTGAACTTAGGTTGATAATAAACTTTTTAAAATCTCCTCATCATACCCTTTCATTTGATACCCATATTACAAAAAAGGAAAAAGTAGGTAAAAAAAAGTGGGAGTAAAGTGGGCGTGGTTAATTTTAGGTAAATGAAAATAGATGTTGTCCGATTCTCAAACCTACCCAATATGCACACAAAATTTCATGAGAATCGGTCAAACCGTTTCGGAGGAGTTTAACTACAAACACCGCGACACGAGAATTTTATATATTAGATTATAAAATACAAACAAATTTGCCAGAAACACATGAGTGCTACTTACAAAAATTAAGTAGAATAATATTACTTTCCTGCCCATTGGACACATTTGGTGACACCATACTAATATATGCCTCCGTTCGGTCTAATATTGTCATATATTTCCAATTTCATAATAATTTGATAAAAAGCCTTTATTTAAATAAATCCAGGCTAAAAATATGAACGCAAGAAAATTTAAAAAAATAACGTAACTTTAGTCAACAATCTAGTTCGTAAAAGTAGTAAATTTAAAGTTAAATTTTTTTTCTGGGACCAGCACTCAGGAGAAGACACCTACACATGCGATGCATTGTGCTGGAACTATAGGAAAGGGATAGTTAGAGAAACGACAGGAGGTGAAACTTAATTATTTTACAGCTCTGCTTTTGCACGTTCTTTGTTTATAGCAGTGCTGAAGCTTCGGTTTATTAGCCATTTTTATTATTATTTTACTTCGCCGGTGCTACACAGTACTGATGAAGGAGGGCGTTCTGATCTGATTATGGATTGCTATCAGCTGAAGCCGGTATTGTTCAGGGACCAGTGACTATGCCTTCGCCACTGAAACCTTCCGACAACAACTGACACACTAATGCACATCAGAAAAATGCGAGATGTTTTTTTTGGGCTTGAACACAGGTATGTTTTGGTTTTGTAGTCAACGTGCAGACTAATTCAGCCATCGCCATAAGCACATAATCATAAAAGATACTATTTTATTTTAAAGTCACACTATTTTTCAATGCAAATTTGGTAATAAATGGAATATACAGCATCGAACATAATTAATGTGGGCATATAAAGAACCTCACATGAGGATGCCGGGCGTAAATGGGTTAAATACTCAGCGCTTAAGGTAATTTGTATTTTAAATACTTATGCAAGTATTTTATATATAACATTTATTTATTTATGTTTGTTGCATGGTTAAGCTTGCTTAAACATGGTGGGGCAAAAGTAATCAACCTCGATGTCCTTTTGCTGATGCACTGTCTGAACTTTGTAAGGGAACATCTTTAAATCTTTGACCAAAATTCTGCGTAGCGATCGCCAGCTAAAGCACAATTGCGTGGCGCGTCGCACACTGGGGATTTCGCGGAAAAAAGTCAAATTGTCAACATGCTCTTCATGCAATATGCAGTGATATTTTGAAATTTTAGACTAAATGGTACAATCAAATCGAAAAGAATTACTCCGATCTGACTGCTAGTTTTTTTTTTATAGCCGTCTCAAACTCAGTACTTGTATGTTTTATCGAACCAACTTAATTTAAAGCTAAGAATTTCAAAACGAATATTATTTTATTATGTGAGCTAACGTTTTTCTTTTTTATTTAAAGTAGGATATTTCAGTATACTAAAATTTAAAAAATAAACTCTGCAGAGACTTAAGTTTTTTTTGTTTGTTTATTTTTATGAACATATAACAAAAATCCCTTTTTTCTCCAAACATTTGGACCTGCAATTTTAGCCATATTTTTCCACAGTTGGAAATCACTACTAATACATTATCTCATATCTGTTTTTACATTTTTAATAAATTTCAAGTGCCACCAGGTGCCACCTCTCAATTTGTTGCATTACACAGTACAACATTTTTCAGCTGATTGATTCGTGACTCAATTCTGATAAGGCTGTTTTGTTTAACATAACTCGGATTTTGCTTAAACAAGTTTAGAAAAACCAAGAATTACAATTACTTTCATCTGTTTATATAACGTTTCGCTACATAAGCAACAGTTTCGCAGTTATAAATAAATGTATGAAGAAAAAAAAATATTTTTTGCCTAAAAAATTAATTTTTTTTTTTTTCATTCATAAAAAATCCAAAACTGTAAAAAAGTGTCAAGTCCTATTACTTTCACGTAAAGTCGCATAACCTATTAACAAAATGAGACATAAATCATGAAAATCGATGAACGCGTTTTGCTTTTATTCACAATTATGTAAGTAAAGGTATGAATTTAAAAAATTTGCTCGAGATATGCACAAAATTCTTTGGAAAAAACATTGAAGACTTTTTTTTTTGTGATTTTCAGAATTAAAAACAAAAAGGTTATTTGATTTTTATGATTGCAGTAGCAAAGTAATAAGCGCTAATAAATTTGCGTGGACAATTAAAAGGAAAAAAGGAAAGTGCACTTTTTTAATTATTTAGTTTTTCCGTTAGTTACCTGCATGATTTTTTTACAGAAATTGCACCCACATTTATGAGTGCTCATGTTTTGGAACGTTTCGAAATATGCGCCTATTCATAAGTACCTGTCAGTAAAATATTGAAAAATACGTAGTATTTATTTATTTTATTTATTTAAATTTAGTCAATGGATATAATCCTTACAGACTAATAACAAGGTACTTATGGCTATATAGAATTTATATATCGTCTGCAGCATCTAATTTGGATTTTATATAATAATCAACGTCTTCAATAGTTGTATCATAAGCCAAACGGGAAATAAATATATATCTTTTCGGAGGCAAAACAATTAATTGCTTAGGAGAAATTCTGACAGAAATAGAACTTGATGAACCCGGAACGGAAGATTATATAGCGCCACTTTTAGACTTTTGGATATTATTCAACACACCAGATCCTGATGGACTTGGACCTTGATCAACAACAAAATTTTCCTGATTTATTAACACCGTATTCATTGGCTTTACCACAGGTGTTGACAACGCTTCATTGTTGGTCTTTTGACCAGTATTTGCAAGGGTATTGTACGAATCAGAAACAATTTCAGGCTGATTATCGGTGATTAATTGTTCATTATTGGCTTTATTTTTATTTCTGGCGGATTTACGTCGTTTAGGAGAAGACTCAAAAGACGAAGATTCTTTGCTAATCCTGCTTTGATTTCCGAAATCACGGGTCTAGATGAAAACATAATCAATAGGTTTTCAATAGTTCTCGAAGCTATAACAATCACCGAGGTAGTAAATCCAAAAAAATTTGGTGATTTTTGTCTGGAGACGGCAAAAGAGTTTGTTGCACTGTACGAGTGGTACAATATGCCACCTACACTTCACAAAATTCTTATTCATGGAAAAGATATAATTGAAAAGTGTATTTTTCCTGTAGGCTTACTATCCGAAGAGGCTCAGGAAAGTCGTAACAAAGACTATAAAAAATATCGCCTTAGACACTCTAGAAAATGAAGTCGAATTGCCACGAACGAAGATATTATGCACCGAATGATGGTAACATCAGATCCCATGATCTCACATTTGACTCCTTCATTTAGCCAGAAAAAGCATAGTGTTATAAGCGACGGAGTTAAGGCTCTTAGAATTTTTTTGTTAGTTAGGGCTTTTTACATTGTATGTAACGATATATATTTCTCTAACTTTCTTTATTTTGATTACTTTTGTGTATTACTATATAAATAAAAGTAAATTTGTGATGAAATCACTACATTTTTTGAGAAATATATTTTTTTCCGCACCTCCATACAAGAATCCCCAGTGTGCGTCTCCTGGTCGATGTTCCGGTCTTCACTTCGACATCTTGGGCAACGGCGACGATATTCTCAGGGGAACGGCTGCTCCGGTGCCGGCCAGCCTTGGGAATATCTCGTTTTGTTCCAGTCTCTTCAAGCCGAGTGACCAAACGCCGTTCTGTGCAGTTAGTGTCGAACGGGCAGGAAATTTGCGATGAAATTCACAGTGCGCTAACACAACCGACGAATTTTCGCGAAAAAATGGAACCAATTATTCCGCGTTCTTGCGTAGTAAACCGATTCATGGCTTGTCGATTGGTATTCTGCATTTGTTTACTTCACAAATGTCAAAACCGAATTGACATTTTGCGAAAGTTATAGCATTTTCCAATATCGTGATTCCTTTTGTCCCACCTTGAAACGTCAAATACACCTCATCTCAAAAGATGCAAATAAGAAATTCAACAAAAGCTGCATGTACATGAAACAGCCTACATACTTCCACTCCTCTTCCCCTTCTCATCGACAAACTCAAAAGTTTTGCAGCAAATGTTTCACAATATGGACGGGGTATTGAGAAATGTCAAAAAAAATTAAAGAAAGAAGATAGAAGGGAGGAATAAAAAATACTAAACATGAAGCAAAAGTTTCATGTATGGACACTGCTGAAGCTTCAAAAGAGAATTCAAAAAAGTTTTGCAGCAAATGTTTCACAATATGGACGGGGACTTTGCGTTGAATAAAGTTGTGTTTTCTTACTTTTCAGGTGAAGTTCGGTAAAATGAGAGTAAGCTATAATTTATCTCAATAATAAACCAAAATGTACAAAAGTAAGAAAACGCAAAAAACCATAAAATAGGTCTGTTCCACGTGCATAACAAAAGTGCCAAAATAAATTATATTTTAGTGATTTTAGACGCTTCAAATGCATAATATTTGAAAAGGTAAATATTTGAATCGTTGAATTGAAAAACAAGTGAAAGCCTTTTTTTATTAAATAAAGTGATAAATATGTACAAATATATGTATGTACTTCCAATTTCAAATTCATTTGAAGAATCTTGTTTTTTAAATTTTTAAATAAAAACTTTTGCCGTTTCTTTGCAAATTTTCTGATTAATTTAATAAAATTAATTAAATAAAAATCAGCCGATAATTTAATTCGAAACCGAACTTATCCAAAGGAAAAGTTCGTGCAACTTTGTACAGAAAATGAAAAATGTTACTCTCTAATTTTCTCTCAAAATTGCACAATAATGGTTATCTTGAACACTTTTGGGTAAAGTTAGAGCATTCCATCTTACACGTAATTCACTCAAAGATAAGCTTGTTGAACATTTCTCGCAATTGAATTGATCTAGATTCTTAATATACAGTTTGTAAAAAAAATGTTTTCAAAACTTAGAAAAATTAAAAAGTTTAAGAGAAACTTTTATTTGCAAGTAAATTATACAACTTTTATTAAATTTTTTTCTTCATGTATGCAATTGAAGATGTTTATAAACACTTTGCACAAAAAAAACAAAATTAATTTAAATAACAAAATAATAATCGTAACTTAAAAAATACTTCCAGTTTCTACGCTGTAAAATAAATGTTTTCAAAATTGTGTTAAATTTAATTAAATTTATTCTAAATGGTAAAAAAAAAGATTTCAGGGTGCTAATACTTGGTGTGCCCTCCTTTAGCTTTAATTACAACTTCTAAGCGTCTAGACATTGCATGGATAAGCTTTGGTATATCATAATTTTGAGGTATTTCTTCCCATTCTTCTTTAATAAATCTTATTTGTTTTTTGGTGACCTTTTTCCGACTTTTTTCTTTGGGTGGACCCATGAATTTCTATAGGGTTTAAGTCTGGGCTTTGTGCTGGGCTATCGATCACTTTTGTACAATTATATAACAACCAGGATCTACAAATATATGCCTTATGCTTCGGGTAATTATCCTGATAAAATTTATATTTGAGCTTTTCTGGGTCAACAAAACCGAATTTCCGAGCACTTGCACTTGCACTTGCAATTGCTTTTTTAAAATGTTTAGATAGACTTCCTTGGTCATTATATCCACTAATATTCTTATTTCGCCAACACCCTTGCTCGAAATACAACCCCACACAATAACGGATAGTTTACCGAACATTACAGTGGGTATTATATTTTTATTTTCTAAAGCTTCGTACAGACGATGCAAACAATTTGCAGTAAGTTGAGAATAACTTGCAGCGAATGTTTGCACAACTGTTCAGACCAATGCAAATATTGCATGCAAATTTCTTGCTCCAATCAGTTTTCGATTTGCATGAAAACTTTTGCATGATTGTTGCGTGCAATATATTGCTTTGGAGTTCACATTTGTTTTCAGTTTCTATGTGCAAGACAATAAATAAAGACGTGTTAAAATTATGTCGGCTCAAAAATCACGAATTGCTGCAATTGCTGTATTAGCACTTGTAATTAAACGTAAAAAACAAAGAAGTTTGGAGTCGGTAAAAAAACGAAAGTACTGGGTGAGAGAGTGGATTTCGAAAAGAAATGAAAAAGGCGTTCATGCTAACCTTTTAAAAGAACTAGAAAATGAGGATGAAGCAAGCTATTTCAATTTTTTCCGGATGTCCGTCAATGATTTTAACTTTTTATTAGGAAAAGTTAAATTTTTTATAACTAAAAATGACACTGTAATGCGCCCTGCGATTCCACCAAATGAGCGATTAGCCCTGACATTACGTTTTTTAACTACTGGTATGTATATAAAATAATAAACATTTTGATAAACTTTTCCAGTTTATTCTTATTTCAATATTTTACAGGTGATTCATATCATTCTCTGATGTATCTTTTTCTCATCCCATTGAGTACGGTGTCAAGCATTGTGCCTGAATGTTGCCGAGCTGTGTATAAATGCCTGAAACGGGAATATCTTAAAGTAAATAAAAACAGCATATATATATTTTACTCACCATCAGAAATGTTAAGAACTGGAGAATTGGTAGACGAGTATACGAGATTTGAATTAGAAGTAGAGCAAGAAAAAGTACCCTCATTTTCCATTTCCGATACTTCTAAGATAGCTCTTTGAATTTTCCTCCGAAGTAAAAGTATATTTTGGTGTGACTTCAACAATCTGAGTTCAGATGCCACAAAGTCACCGAAAACTTGATGTTCATCAGCTGGTTTATCAATTAAAGCGGATGCTTTTTTAATTAATGCATCCTCATCCTTAAATTGCACGTCATCACGTTTTCTTTTGTTTGTTTTTGATGTCCCCGGTGCCTCTTGTGTTGGTGTTGATGGATTAGTTGCTGGTGACGCTTCAGATAAAATTGAATCAACGGCGCTTTCATTTAGAGCCTGAATATATAAAATTTTTATAATTTATATAGTTTATAATTTATAAGTGCATTGTTATTTTCTTATTTTAGATTCCTAGTTCAACAAATGAGTGGCTTGAAATTTCATCCGATTTTGAAAATATGTGGAACTTTCCCCATTGCATCGGAGCTTTAGACGGAAAGCACGTGGTTATGAAAGCTCCATCTAACAGTGGCAGCACATACTTTAATTATAAGGGCACGCACAGTGTCGTTCTAATGGTGTTAGCAGATGCACAATATAAAATTATTTATTTCGATGTAGGAGGCAAAGGGCGGATATCCGATGGCGGAATTTTCAATGCATGTACTATATCAAAGGCACTGCAAAATGATCAACTACATGTTCCTGAGGAGCAGCCACTTGTCGGCCGAAATTGCAAGGTACCTTATGTTATTGTAGCAGATGATGCTTTTGCCTTAAAAAGATATATAATGAAACCATATCCGTTTAAAAATCAACCGGCTCCAAATCGGGTTTTTAACTACCGTCTTTCGAGAGCAAGAAGAGTGGTAGAAAATGTTTTTGGTATAATGGCAAGTAGGTTCCGAGTATTAAGGAAACCTTTAGAACTGGGGCCAGAAAAAACTATCGATGTAGTCTCTGCAATTTGTGCATTACACAACTGGTTGATGTCCAAAAAGGAATCAAAAAAAATATATGCTCCCAGTGAAACGTTCGACAATGAGGTTGATGGACAACTGTTTACCACTTCACAGAAATACACAAAACTGTACCGAAGCAAAAGATATTCGTGAAGAGTTTAAACATTTTTTTGTTTCGCCTGATGGTGAAGTTTCATGGCAATATAAGTATCTATAAAATAAATATACACATTTTGATTTAAATTTTAGTACTTACCAAATTTTGAATTTTATAATTTGTTTCTTTATCATTAATAATAAAGTTCAACGCATTAAAAAACTCCCATTTGCTGGTAAAGTTTTCCGAGGTACCTTGGTCACTCTTTTTTTGTTTTACTCGGCGGAGCTCTTGCATATACTGGGTGCGCAAATTATGAATTTTCGTTTTGATTTCTTCTTCACTTGAATTTAATTTTTTAGCAATTTCAATGTACGCACTTTGTTTTTTATATTTGTTTTTATAGTCTGGTGAAGACACATCCCACAGGACGGAGTAACTCTCATACTCTTCTATTAATTTTTTTGTCATATCCCGATCCCACATATTAATGATGTGTTCTTGTTTGCAGCAATAATACAACTGCTTGCAAACAGCGCATGCAAACAAGCAATCAAATGTCGCAATCAAAAGTTCGGGAAAGTACCGTATTCAGACGATGAGCAAAAAATATTGCGGCAAACAGTTATTGCAAACTTTGTTTTTGCAGCAAAATGTTTTCCTGACTGTTCATACACGCAAATTTGTTTGCAGCAATCAACTTGCTGCAAATTGTTTGCATCGTCTGTACGAAGCTTAAAGCCGTCAGGGGTTTTCGCGAAACTTTTTGAGGTTCATCATTGTAGTAAAGCATCACTTTCGTTACGTCACAAAAAATAACATCATCCCAGTGCTCCGGAGGAAAAGAAATGTGTTTAATGGCAAACTTATACCTTTTTTCAATGTTTACCGCGGATAGCAAAGGTTTTTTCCTCGCAACTCTTGAAGAGTATTTATGGTTTTGTAGCACATTTCTAACAGTCTGAGAGCGATACTTACTCCACATTCATTACTGATGTCAAGTGCAATTCCTCTAGTGGATTCTAATCAATCGTTTTCAAAATTTTCTTTTCAATTCGCCGAGTTACTTTTTTTGGTCTGCCTGGTGTTTCTTTTGGTTCCAGTCTACCTTCTTTTTCAGCACGGTTAATAACATTATATACCGTCCTTAGGTTAAGAGAGAACATTTTAGCAATTTCTCTGTGAGATTTTCCTTTATAGTAATTAAAATACACCAGTTGGGTAATGTCTTTGTTCAGTCGCTTTCCTGGCATAGTTTATATATAATTGGGTAATCATTTGTTTATTCTATGAGCTTAATTTAATGAATAAAAGACAACTGCTACTCTTAGCGTCCATATAAAACTATTATACGCAATACGTATGCAAAAACTAACGGTTCCTTCTTGTCTTTGCATTTTTGAAAACACTTTTTTTACACTGTTTAAAGTATGCAAAATTATTTTGTAGCGTTGTTGTTGTAATATGTTCATAAATTTGTCAAAGTTTCGATGCCTGCTTGTCGACAACATACAAAACAACAGTTGTAAAAAAAAAATTCACAAATATACTGATATTGTTGTTGTAAATATTTATTTAAATTTAAATTCTTAAAAAATTTTTGTTTTGAAAACATTTTTTTTACAAACTGTATATAATCAAATTCATGCGCAATATAACTTTCAATTTACATAAGATCGTTATCTAATAATAGGTCCCCAGCAGTCCGGTTACTCATTACAAACTGAAAGCATCCGATTGTATATATATATATATATATATTATGTCAATAGGGAAAATAAAACGAAAATAGTTAATCCCTTACAACTCGCATCTGATTCGGATTTGTCTTTTTCCCATCCAATTGTAAAGTTAAATGTTTATTAGAAATGAAGATCAAAACAAACACAAATAAAAATTTTGCATCGCATTACCATCTGCTTTGTAATGTATCGTATTGTACAAAATGACGTCATTTCGTTTTAATTATGAATTTTGTTCTTTTTTCTGAAGTAATTTTTCCGTTATTCTTTCTTTTTCATTTTTATTATTATTCCAAAGTAAAATTTGTATCAAGTTCATAAGTGTTTTTAAAAGTGAAGTGTTGGCGTCATTTTTTGTGGTAATATAGTTATAAATTATTAAATAAAAATAATTAAAAAAGGTAAGTGACTGTTTTATTTTTATTTATGTGTTAATTATTATATTAGCGTATAATTATGACGGGACGCAAAATAAGAAAGCATTTAAAGATTTTAAACTTTTAAATATGGCCATTTTCGGTAAATTCACAATATTATATTTACAATAAATTGTCATACTAAACAATGTTATTTATTTATTCTCTATCCTTTAATTCAGAAGCTGCCAAGGGCGAAGGATCAAATGAATAAGATTACCGAACAAACATTAGACACTGTTTCAAAGTGCATAAAGCCAGGCACTTCCGCAAACTTTCGTACAATAGAAAAATGGAGAAAAACTAAATAATCTACATGTCATAAATTCAAATTTTAAAGACGCTTCGTTTAGTATAATTTGAATTTTCAACATTTTGTTCTATTTTTGCTCTCTTGAAAAGTTTGGAAATTTTAATTAAAGTGTTTTGTCAAAATTTCACACTTATACATATGTATGTATTACTTTATCAATTATTTTCTTTAACTTTTATAATTAATTAATTATTTTTTATTTCTCATATAACAATTAATTTAATATATATAACAATAAAATATTGAAAAAAATGAAGTTCCTAATTTAATTATGCAATAGTTAAAATTCATTCCAAGATCAATGGCATTCAGATACATCTTATTGCACTCCGAATTCACCATAATAGTTGGACCCATCCAACATTCGCTTACAATGTATATTGTGTTGGACCCATCCAGCCTTCGCTTACAATGTATATTGTGTTGGACCCATCCAACTTTCGCTTACAATGTATATTGTGTTGGATAAATCTTACAGCCTAGGCCATCGCTGTGTAAATGTAAATAGAAATTGTATACAGACATTGGATGGGTCTTGCTTACATTGTCATTGGTCTCAAATCGAAGATGTATGTAGTAAAAATTTCACTGGGTCTGTACGTTTACTTTCTGGTAAAGTTCGGTAAAATGAGAGTAAGCTATAATTACTCTCAATAAGAGAGCAAAATGTACAAAAGTAAGAAAACGAAAAAAACCATAAAATTTACCAGAAAAAAAGAAATGTCAATTTTTTACACCTCTGTTTATATCGGAGATGATATTTGACAATTTTAAAATTGTACTTTTTTGACCCCAAATGTACTAAAAACATAAAAGTTGTGTGAAGTTTTACTATTATTAACTATTAGTAACAGAAAGATAAAATAAAATGAGTTCTTGAATATTGAGAATTTGTTTCGAAATCAATCAAATTAAAGTAATACTGAAAGAGTTCCTATTACTCGAGAGACCACCTCGTTGCGAGACAACCAACGTGTTGTTGAATAGTTAAAAATTAATGCAGTTCATTACAAAAGTATTCTTGAATTTTCGCAAATTCATAAATTTTACAGAAAGGATAATTTTACTCGTTTGTAAACTTATAATTCGGACCATAGTTTTTGAAGCTCCGTACGACTGAGTTTAGACGAGAAAACATTTAGTTTGGAAGCATGTTACGGGTGAGGAAGAGAGCATCGTTTTTGTGTTCGGTACTCGGCGACACGTTTTAACAACGACATATGTTGTCTTTGCTGATGGATAGAATGAATTTTTATGCTAATCCCTGAATAGTTTGTTTTAATATTTGTATATTTTAAATAATTGTGGACAATTATATTAAGAAAAAATTCACAGATGAAGGCCCACTCCAAGGTTCTGATGGATATTTCTATTTTATATTATATTACATTTCTTCTTTATATACATATGTATGTACATATATATTAGAATATTGAAATAAAATCAATATAACGAATTGAAATAAATAGTGTTTAATTTCAATTGTGATATCCTTTAACAGTGACCGATATATCCTTTAACGCTGACTAGTCAGCAGTGGTCGATATATTCGTCCATGCTGACCCGTCAGGAGAGACCGATTTATCCATCAACGATGACTATCACATGCACCCAGAAGTTTCGGTCATTTTTCTCATATTGCCATTGAGAAAATTATAGAAACTTTGTTCTACGCAATAACCTATAATTCTGTCAACAATGACGGTCGTATCACCGGTCAAATGACCGCCACTGTTATTGTAGGGAAGCTAAACTTATTAGCTATTTCGCTGGTCAGTTCATTCAATAGACCAAACGACAAAGTTTGTGAAAAAGTTGTGGAAAGTGGTTGTGCATAACAAAATTGCCCGAGCTCGCACAAATTTATTTTATTTATATATGATTCTAATTTTCCAATTGTGCTTTTTCCCGAAAAAATATGTGAATGTATTTTTACATAGTTTATGGTATTCTCCTAGTTTTTTTTTATATAAAAGCAAACTCAAATTGACAATAGCACAAAACTGTCGACAACGCTGTAACTCACGGAAGGAAATCATGCTACAATAGTACTTTTTTGATAATATTTTCAACCTTGTTGGTGTACCGTGCTACTACCACAACTTGGTACAATTTAAAAATCTTACTGTTTCACGATAATCCAACATCAATTTTGTATACACATATCATTGTGAAATAAGTCTACAATTAAATAAACTTTCTTTTTGTTGTAATGTTTGTTTGTTGTTTTGTATATTATTATTAAAATGAAAATTCTTGGAAAATATTTTCATACTGCAGAACGTGGAAATTTTTTTAAAATATTACTATTTTAAAACAAGTAAGCAAGTTAAGCGTTATGGTTAGAAAGAGACATGTTCAATCTTTGCAAAATATCAATAACGCAACTAACTGTTTACAAACGGTGGCGATGGCACGATGGATGGTAGTCTGCACGTTGACTACACAACCAAAAACAGACCTGGGTTCAACACCAGTTTCAGACAAAAAAATTTTTAAAATAAAAATAAACATCTCGCATTTTTCTGATGTTCATTAGTGTGTCTTTGTGTGTTAGTTGTTGTCGGAAGGTTTCAGTGGCGAAGGGATAGTCACTGGTCACTGAACAATACCGGCTTCAGCTGATAGCAATCCACAATCACATCAGAACGCCCTCCTTCGTCGGTATTGTGTAGCACTGGCTAAGTAAAACAATAATAAAAATGGCTACTGAACCGAAGCTTTAGCACTGCTGCGAGTATAAAAAAACTAAAGAACGTGCGAAAGCAGAGCTGCAAAATAATTAATTAAGCTTCACCTCCTGTCGTTTCTCCTACTATCCCTTTCCTATAGTTCCCAGCACAATGCTTCCCATGTGTAGGAGTCATCTCCTGAGTGCTGGTCCTAGATAAAAAAAAAAAAAAAAAAATATTAATATTAATTAAAGTCACTAAATTTGTGACTGTGTTTGTTCAATATTCAAATAACAAAATTTGTTATCAAAAACATTTTATTTTGTTATCTGGGACCAGCAATTAGGAGATAACCCCTACACATGCGATACATTGTGCTGGAACTATAGGAAAGGGATAGTTAGAGAAACGACAGGTGTTGAAACTTAATTAATTATTTTACAGCTCTGTTTTTGCACGTTCTTTGTTTTTAGCAGTGCTGAAGCTTCGGCTTAGTAGGCATTTTTTATTATTATTTTACTTCGCCGGTGCTACACAATACCGACGAAGGAGGGCGTTCTGATGTGATTATGGATTGCTATCAGCTGAAGCCGGTATTGTTCAGTAACCAGTGACTATGCCTTCGCCACTGAAACCTTCCGACAACAAAGACACACTAATGCACATCAGAAAAATGCGAGATGTTTTTTTTTACAATTTTAGTCTGCAGCGGTGGTTGACCCAGGTCTGTCAGACTAATTCAACCATCACCACCCTCATATAAAATAAAATAAAATTTGTTTACTAACTCATCTCTAGTATCTATGTAATATTTACGATTTTTTATAATTTTTTTTTTGTGCTTGCGATATTTTGCAAACATTTTTGTTAAGTTTCTGTTGTGAAAAAATATCTATTAATAAATGGTACCGTCATGTATTAATAAGTACATTTTTTTTCAAATTGGGTACAAAAAATGCCATTTTCCATCCCTGATAAAACACAAAATTTCGCCGATGGGCGCCCAATCTTACCCTACAACGTTTTCTTACGCAATAATTGGGTAAATGAGAGAGACTTTGAGAGTAATTCTTGTTCTTCACGCACGACAACGCCCGTATTTTTTCTTCGGGCTAGTTTGGGCGTAAAGAACAAGCAATCAGCTGGTTTATAATAAACATTGAAAATAACAAAGAAAGTAAAATTAAAAGTTTCCCAAAAATTCAATGAACAAAGAATAGTTAATTTTATTTCATGATTTAGTTCAAAATTATTTAGGGTTTCTTTAAATAACATGTATAAGCCAAATTATTGTGTTTTTATGGATGTATGCATGTGCTAAGATTTGTAATTGTACATGGTCATATATATTAGGTCTGTTCTAGGTGCATAACAAAATTGATCGAACTCGAACAAATTATTTTATTTATATGTAAATGATTCTAATTTTAAAATTGTGCTTTTTCTCGAAAAAATATGTGAATGTATTATTACATACTTTATGATATTCTCATAAAGTATTTTTTTATATAAAAGCAAACTCAAAAATTGAGGAGGAAAGCATATCCATATAGTACTATTTCGGTAATGCCTACTTAGCTCAGCAGTGGACTTTTCCCAATTTTTGACTACAAATTCAAGATTCTTATGTTCAAAATTCAACTAATCAATCGAGAATTGAACAAAACACCAAAAATTTATAAACAAAAACATAACAATCCATTAGTTTACTTTTTTTATAACACATACATATTTATATTTTTAGATTTTTCTTCTCATCTATATATATCTATATGGAATCCTCTAAATTTACCCAAAAGCGTGCCAGCAATTATGAAAAATTTTTGTACAATTTTGAAATAAAATTAGAGAGTAAAATTTTTAATTTTCTGTACAAAGTTGCAAGAACTTTTCCTTTGGGTAAGTTCGGTCTAGAATTAAATTATCTGCTGTTTTTTATTTATATATGATACTAAGAAATTAATCAGAAAATTTGCAAAGAAACGACAAAAGTTTTTAATCTAAAACGATTTTTTAAATAAATTTCAAAATGTAAGTACATATATTTGTGCATATTTATCACTTTATTTAATAAAAAATGGCTTTTACTTTTTTTCAATTTATTTTTGTCCACATTTTACAGCCGTTGCCAACGATGCAAATGTTTTTGTTATGCACGTTAAACAGACCTATTATGTTGTAAATATTATGGTTTTTCCGTTTTCTTACTTTTGTACATTTTGGTCTCTTATTGAGATAAATTATGGCTTATTCTCATTTTACCGAACTTTACCAGAAAAGTAATCGACCGGCCTATTATGTTATTTTTATAACTTCTTGTTGGTAACATTAGTTGACATTTAGTTACAGCTTTAGCCATAATTAAGTGTGAACTTTTCGTGCTGAAAGTAACCAACTGTGAATAACTTAAATAGGTACTTAAAAAAGTTAACAGTTAATAATCATTTCTGACTATGCGCCATTACTTTTCCACTGACAAGCTGCCATCACTAAAGCTACGTTCAGATTTCAAAAACGTATGGATAAATATTTAAAGAGAAAAGGTACGGATAATGGAATGTTTTTAGTTTTAAATAATAGTTTTTGTGTTATTAATTTTAAACAGCAATGCAAGTGGAGAAAATAGCGTTGAATATGCTACAAACACATCAGAAGCTCCAGCAAAAGCTAAAAATATGTGGAACTAGTCTAAATCGTGGGAAGAATAAGAATTTTTAAATTTTTTTTGTTTTGTTTATCTTATTTTCAATGAAAATTTATTCAATATATCTATTTTGTGCTTTTTTTCATTATTTGGAGAGTTTTGTGGGAAAAAATTTTTTGTTGAAAAATTAATTTTTTTTTTAAATAAAGTTATTCCTTAAAAATATATGGTAACGCTGATTGTCATCGTCGGCAAAGTTGTATGCTGTCTGTATATGTGTTTTTCCGTATAAAAAAATTACTTGAAATAATAAATATTAAATTAAATATATAAATTAAATATAATTAAAAAACAATTTTATGGTAAATAATTATGAATAGTTAATAAGGTATGTTAAATGTTAAACAATTATTAAAATAAAAATTAATCGGTAACTCTATAATATTAACTTGTTCGTCGGCGTGTTACGAATTTCGTCAACGGCGTTGTTGTGTTAATTTTCATATGGACAAATTTGTTATATTTCCCTCTAATTGTGTTCACACCATAAGTCCCCGTCCATATTGTGAAACATTTGCTGCAAAACTTTTGAGTTTGTTGTCGAGAAGGGGATGAGGAGTGGAAGTATGTACGCTGTTTCATGTACATGCAGCTTTTGTTGAATTTCTTATTTGCATCTTTTGAGATGAGGTGTATTTGACGTTTCATTTTATTTCTTTTCGTTTGGTATACTGTTAACATCTATCATAATGATAGCTACCCTGTTTTATTGTTAATTTTTTGTGAAATATAATCAAAAATTTAAAAAAAAAATATAAAATTATATAAAAATTATTATATAATTTTTCTTCTTAGCGTCTATTTTGCTTCAAATTATACCTTGTGCTTCAAATGTGTATCCAAAAAAAAATATTCACACCTATCACAGGGTAGTTCTTTTATATTTACATTCGGTATTGAGAAATGTCAAAAAAAATTAAAGAAAGAAGATAGAAGGGAGGAATAAAAAATACTAAACATGAAGCAAAAGTTTCATGTATGGACACTGCTGAAGCTTCAAGAGAATTCAAAAAAGTTTTGCAGCAAATGTTTCACAATATGGACGGGGACTAAGTTAATTTTTATAACGTCTTTTTTTTAACATAAAGTAAGATAGAGATTGATATTAGTGAGCAACGGAAAGACAATACGATAAGTTATGATACATTAAGAAAAGCCAATCATAAAACCAAAAGATATTTATATATGCATATATGTATGGAGCTTGATTCATTAGAATATTTTAAAATCATCCTTTAAAATAGATACATTCTCTTTAGAACAGAAATAAAAAAACATCCCATTTTATTAAATTGAAACTTGTTTGCCGTAAAACATCTGGCAACACTCAACAGTGAGACGACACTTGGCTTTTAGTTAATTTTTTCATTCATTGGAAAAGGTTGTTAATTCGGAGAAGCGGTGCGTTTGAATGCAGGTCGTTCTGCATTTTAAGTGTGTATGCATTGTGTGTGTTTGATTTTAGAAGAAAAAAATTAAAAATACCAAATAATCTATAAAATTTTGAAAATTTAAAATCAAGGTGATTTTAGTAAATAAATATCTTGAAGTTTAACATAAAAAGAATATCAAATAATACATTGGATGCGAAAGGAACGCATATAAATGGTGTGTAGTTAATAATAAATTTTAGATATATGTATGTACTTTACACAAATACAGTTTTTATAATGGACCAAAAATTATTTATTGTACAATGCAGTTATTCAATTAAAAGAAATATAATTAATGGAGATCAGTCCCACATAAAACTTATGCTGTTAAAATTCAGAATTTTTGTGTCAGTGATATTTTTTTTAATATTTCAAACCTCCTACTGCGCATACATATGTATCTCTTGCTGATTTCCTCTCAAATTCTATTTAGTTTATTTTCCAAGTTGTTTTCTTTGTTTAATTTTTATGCGAAAAAGAGAGATAATTGGTAGTTTTTTACAGCTTTTCTTTTATATTAAAAGTTTAGAATTTTATGTAGACACTTTGAAAGCCATATAAAATAGTAACATTGTCCATAATAATGTACGTAAATATTAGTTTTTTATATGTAAACGGTAAAGTGTGTGTAGTGGATATTTTATAAATAAAAAAACTACAAATGCAAGTTTGGTGTGCATGTGTAATATGCAGCATTTCTTGTTGTTGTTTTGTTAATTGATTGTAGTTTCTTTTCAAGCCAGTGTTACCAGTTATTTTTCATTTCAATTGTACTTATTTTTTATTCTTTTATCAAATTGTTTTTGATTCGAAACTGGTATTTAGAGGTAGTGCGACCTAGGCCAACGCTCTAGGGCCTGGCAAACGATGTTACACGATATCGAGCAAAGTATATCTACTCATGAATATGCAGCTCTACAAAAACAGGAACAAGTCCAATTTAGTGAAGCACCTCAAAGAAATAGCCTATGTGATAGAAAATTTAAATATAAAAATAAAGCGTATGTTCAGCTTCAATATTTGTCATTGTGTGCGTTAATTTATAAAAAATAGTCACACTTATACGTATATGTGTGATTATTTTTTGTAAAAAATAGACACCCAAATACAAATATTGAAGTTGAACATTGATCGTGTAGCATACGCTTTAAATATAAAATAAAAAAGTTGGTGGCAGCCCATAGTTTCCGAGTCATGATCCTCAAAAATTTTGGTATGTAAATGCGATTCTCTACTATATTTCTGAACGTTCTATGTGGCCAATACTGGTATCATGTGGAAGATATTTAAAATATCTTTCTATATATTTAAAACTGATTTAGAAATGCTCAATACTGTAAGTGCTAATACAGTGTTTGCATAATTTTACATCAAAATGGGTCCGAAGTGCACTATGTAATTATGTATGTATGTAGTTTATTCCAATTACCGACAGGCAGAATATTATTGATATGGCGCAGGATGATGATATAGAGAAATTATGAGGAAGTGATTCCGAAAGCGAATAATAATTTTTATTTTATTTTTAATTAATATCCTTATTTTTTAATAAAAAAAGCAAGGCTTAAATCTTTTCTCAATCATGGTATTTTCGAAGCTGCGCTGTTTAATAAAGATTTTCTGCATAGCGAGACTAAGACTACACATGCGATGCATTGTGCTGGAACTATAGAAAAGGGTTAGTAGGAGAAATGATAGGAAGTGAAGCTTAATTAATTATTTTGCAGCTCGCTTTTGCACGTTCTGTCTTTATACTCGTAGCAGTGCTGAAGCTTCGGTTCAGTAGCCATTTTTATTATTATATTACTTCGCCGGTGCTACACAATACCGACGAAGGAGGGCGTTCTGATGCGATTGTGCATTGCTATCAGCTGAAGCCGGTATTGTTCAGTGACCAGTGACTGTGCCTTCGCCACTGAAACCTTCCGACAACAACTGACACACAAAGACACACTAATGCACATCAGAAAAATGCGAGATGTTTATTTTTATTTTAAAATTTTAGTCTGAAACTGGGGTTGAACCCAGGTCTGTTTTTGGATTTGTAGTCAACGTGCAGACTACCATTCATCGTGCCATCGCCACCCTCATTACTTATGTGTTTTGTCAAAAGTTCACAGATATAATGTTACATATTAACTGAATTTATTTTGGGAATATTCATTTATATATATGATTCTAATTGTGCTTTTTCCCTTATAAACTATATGTGAAATTTATTATTACATACCTTATGATATTCTCATACAGTATGAAAAATATCAAAGCATTTTATTACAAAACCAACTCAATAATTGAGGAGGAAAGCATATCCATATAGTACTATTTCGCTAACGCTTACTTAGCTCATCAGTGGATTTTCCTAATTTCTGAATACAAATCCAAGATCTATATGTTTAAAATTCAATTAATCAAACGAGAATTGTATGAATATTAAACATACAAACCAAAACATAACAATCCATGAGTTTACTTTTATAACATACACACATTTCTATTTTTAGTCTTTTATTCTCATCTACACTAGGCTTGCCATCGGCCAGCATAACTAATGTATTTTGAATCAAATGAAAAAATTAATAAATGAAACAAAACAAAAGAAACAAAAGAATATCAAAATTTAATACCGTGCACATGTAGTATTTTATATTAACTGAATTTATTTTGGGAATATTCATTTATATATATGATTCTAATTGTGCTTTTTATATTTTATATATGTATATATTTTTTTATTTTATATATATATTTTATATATATTTAGATATAATGTTACCTTAATATAGAACGGCCTCAAGTGAAATTTTAAAACTTTTCAGAGAGCGAGTCGTTTTTGTTCATCAGGGATAAAAATACCAATTCATAGTGAACGCATTCACTTTTTGGGTGTCTATGTATAAGGGTCGTGTGTCACTACGACCATCTTCTGTAAAACCTAGCGCTCTCAAATTGCTTAGACTGCTGGAGCGTTTAGGCAAAGACAGTTTGCTCCGACAATTTGAAAAAAATTACATTGAGACAACAGCTCAAAGAAAGAATATGAAATAACAAACCGAATTGAAGTAACTTTTGGATACAAGCAATACTGTAACCACTACACAATAAAGACAGACAATTAAAAGCAAAGCAAATTTTTAAATTGTGTATTTTTTATTAAAATCGTGGGAAAGCGTAACAAGTTTTTCTGCAATTAAAAAGGAAAACAATTGAATTTAAATCGTGAATCTTTTCATTTTCTCCTTAAAGTGCAGTTTTTGTTCGGTAGAACTCTGGTTTTTTTCCGAATTCAGAACATATAGCGACAGGTATTTACAGTAATACAAAAGAAAATGATAGTTATTAAAAAACTTAGTTCTTCGACAATTACTCGATTAATAAGTAAAAAAGGAAAAGTAGGGCAATAAGCCACTATGAACGAGAACTAATAATATTTCTTATTAAAATTCATAAATATTATGTTAGCTTAGGTAGAAAAGCCGGGCAAATATGATCTCATCCTCCCAAGGCTGTCAGCCTCTCCGTTTTCAATTATTCCTTGATGTCGTGCTATCGATGTCATCCGTCGATCAGCACGGTACATGTCTGTGTTTATCTCAGACATTTAGCGACCCGACTTTCGTCTTCATTAATGCCCTGAAAATATCTTCACTGTCCGTAAAACCTGTTATCGGTTTCCTTTAGCCGCCGCAGATGGCAATGCTGCACTGCCTTTGGACTCTTTGAAGAGGTTTTACGTTAACTTTCCTCTCTAATAATGTTCTGTATTGTTCTGTGCCGAAATGCAGGAGACTCAAAACAGGAATCCTTTGCTTCTTCTTGAACAGGCAGATTTCCGTCTTCTCCGTGGTGACACTCAGTCCCCGTTGTTTCGCCCAGTCATTCAATCATCCGTCGGGAGTGCCTCTATCTTATCATTATCGTTCACATCGTCAGTCTCGCCACACCTTCAAGAAACATATGTATGTATATTAAATATCCATTAATAAATACTGTCGCGTGCTATTTCGAAAAGAACGAGAAAACCCTGAAAAATGGGAAAATATTTGAACCATTGAGTGGAGAACATATTTATCTGCAATGGAGGCAGTTTTCTGTCCTGTTTATTTATGTATTAATGTGCAGCTATTAGTGCTTACTTACATAGTTTTTTGTAAATACATACTTATTTACGCTCATTCAACAAACGGCATTGAGGTCAAATTGCGATAACATTTACATATTTGCTGGACAGAATTTTTGAACAAAAGTTCAGAATGTGTATAATAAGTGTTTGTGTTTTAAATTTAGCTAACGAAGTTAGGGTTGGATTATCTCTGTATATTTTTCATTTTATTAATGCAGACAAAGTACATAGTATGTACATACATTCTGCATAGGAAAATTTCATGTAAATATTGTAAAATCTTATTTCGACACGAATTTGTCGTGCAAAGTGTTATTAATTCATAAAATCTGTCCTATCTATTTATCATATTCTTTGCTTTGAAACATTTTCTATAATTGAAAGGTAATAAAGAAAAGAAATTTTCAACTTGTTTTGGGGTTCACTACACTTCACAGCATCCTGCGAAGGGTCAGTGAACATTCTCTCTTTTCTTCCGGAAATGTATACACAGCGCATGTGTATTTTATGTTATTTAATTAATTTAATTTTTCTTATTTCCACCTACATTGACATTTTTCGTTAGTTTAATTATACAGATACGAGTATCTACGTGTGGAAAGTGCGTTTATTATATTTGAAGCCAAAAAAGTCATAAAATAAAATTATTTTAAATTATTAAAAAAAAGATTTACATACATACAACAAATGTTATTCTCCAAGGTATACTAATTGAGTGAATAACAATTTTTCTTAGAAAAGTTTATTTTGAATTGTGTGTATAACATAAACAAAGTGAAATAAAAAATATATCCAATGTGTAAGTTGTAGGTAGATATAAATAAAAAGATAACAACTGTGTTCACAAATTGATCCAATGATAATAAAGAATATTTGACATTTGACACTATATAAATATTTGATAATAACTCTATAGGAGTTTAAATGTGTTAAAATTTTAGTAAATTTAAAAAATTAAGTGAATCGTTCAATGAATATAAGAAATTGTATTTCTGCTAGTTATATTGAAAAATTTAAATTATAACTGAAATCATACATGCATAAAACCTTTTTTATTTTAAGAAGAAAATGTCACACATTTGTCATCTAAAGAATTACTTTTGAAAAGTTCGATTTGCAAAAAAAATTCTTTTTTTTCTCTCTTATAAGATCCATTTGTTTACTTTCCCGGTGAAATCCAGTAGTTTAGTAAATTTTTTTATCTTGTTCTTGCACTCAGGGGATGACCCCTAAACATGCGATGTTGTGCTGGAACTAGAGTAAAAGGATAATAAAAAAAATGTACTCTCAAAAATATCTCTTGACACAAAAAAGTACGTGAATAGAAAAATTTCCAAAGTTTTGTAGATTATTTATGAAACAGCTGATTGCCTCCATTGTCTAGTGCGTGAGCATTAGTCTTATCAATAAGGATGTGCGGGTTCGAGTCCCGCCTAGGACATGGGTGTTTCTACAGACAAGCTATAAGAGCTTCGTAGAGTTCGTGTTGTTAAAAAAAAAACAAAAAAAACTTCCCCAACTAGCCTGAAGAGAAAGCACGGGCTGTTTCATACAAGTAGAAGAAGAACATTATGCTCTCAAAGAGGTTCTCATTTACACAATTTTTTAATACTGGAACGCTTTGTGGTAAGATTGCGACCCCGCGGCCCCCAATTTAGAATAAAAAACAGACCTATTATATATGTATGCACCTTAAAAGAATTAATGTTTCTAGCATAAAAACGTCGCTGTGCACTTCGGACATCTGAGTCGTTGGGTAGACCTTTCACGAATCAAACTCATTGCTGCGATAAGAATTGGTAATTTTGAAGTATAATGACTATAATTACTAAGGGACTCAAATTTACGTATGATTATCTCTCAAGTTTTCATAGAAATGGTATTCCTACGTTAGAATTAATTACCGATGAAGTTATTTTGTTTTTGTTTCTTCTGTTTTTATAACGAATATAAATTTCATTCTGGTGTTTGCATTTCATTTATACATCTAAAATGTGCTCCAGATTAATTTATTTCGCTAATGCTTAGTTAGCTCATTCAATTCAATTTTCAAACTATTTGAATCAAAATTGCTTATCGTGAAAAATGTAGAAAATAATTTGTATTAACTTGAAATATCCATGCCTGGTTTAATTTCGTATAATAAAATGAAATGAATGTAAAAATTTTTTAAAGAAGAAAATATATGTAGATAAAAACAAAAATAAAAATACGATAAAATAACGATACTACAAATTTGCCTATTCGCAAGCACATCAACACATGTCTTTTTCTAAACGATAAACAATACGAGTGAGCTTATGAATTGAGCAATTTTATTTTTTTTTAATTCAAACTAGAAAAGTCAAAATATCAAATTGTAATGTTTCACATTGGTTTAATTTTTCCCAATCATTGAGAAAGTTTTAAACATTTTTTTACAATTTTCATTTGCGCCTGCCGGATTAATAAAATGAATGTTGATTGAATTGTATTTGAATAGGAATGAATAAATAATGTCCTACCAAAAGGTTAATCAGCTAATAGGAAATTAAACACACCTTAGATTTTACGAACTAAACTAATGTTTCGCCAAACCTTCTATCCATAATTAATAATGCTGAAATGTTACTATTCATGAAAGAATTTGTTAATGTAATTAATTTCAATTTTAATATTATAATAATGAGGAAGGTACATAAATATGTATGTACATATATATGTATGTATGTATGTATGTAATACATATTGACTAGCAAAGGTTACTCATTAAAAAAGAAATGCCGTAATCCAAACTAAGATACATTTTTTAATTGTATTAATACGAGTGATAATTGTTTTAATCAAAATTTTTGTTACTTACATACATATGGTTATGCATATCCGTACCGAAAAACAAATGTATCAACCTTCAGAATATTGGAAGAGTTTAAATTTAAATTTCAGCCGGCACGAGCTCCCTTACTTTTTTATGTTAATACTCATATAAAAATACAGTCAGTCAAGAATGAGTTTGCACATTAAAAAAATACAATTTTAGCTTTTATTTTACAAAAAAAAATCATTTTTTTTTAGAACAGCACGTTTTTTACTTGATTCTAATTATTTACATTGTTAACAACATATAAGAAAAAAATATCTTGATTAAATATAAGCAAAAAAGTTTAACAAATTTCTATTTCTACTCCATTTTTTTGGTGTCAATAAACTCTTTTGAGTTCCATCATTTTTAAGGTTTATAGCCGATGTACCAATAGAACTAAATCGTAAGAACTCCAATAAATGATCTATAAATAATGCACAACAAATGGTTGAATTTTTACTTATCGGGTACAAACCTTAAAAATTATATATGTAACTCAGGAACGGTAAGAGCAAATTCAAAAATTATTTTTTCATATTTATTTAGAATTAACTGATCTTTCAAACTGCTTCATAAGTTTTTTTTTCATTTTCATAGAAATGTTAAAAGTTATAAAGTGTTATTTTAATATTTATGGAAAAATTGCGTAAAATTGTAATGTAAGGTATCTAAATGAGCAAAGTTGTTGCCACAACTTATATTTTTTTGCACACAGAAATAAAGCTTGGATATTTTTTGTTTAAATTGTTAACTCAAAAGTGAAGAAAATCGTGTTTTTTGACATACTTATGACAAAACACAAAGAACGACTGGCAAACTTGATGTTTGGGGAGAAATTCGACTTCTGCGACCTCTAAACCTTTTCCTAAAATCTGAAAAATTACACCAAATTATGCTTGAGCCCAAAAATAAAATTTTTTCGGACACACTAGTGTCTATCTCTTTGACATCGAAATTTTATCATTGTAAGAGCGCAATGCAATAGGAGACTGGTTTCTACTTGCTCTGTGAGAGGTCGGTGTTCCACGTAGTGCGGGATCGATGTATGGGCAAATATTATCTGAACGAACTATCGGTAGCGTCGCATATGGGTCATGATCTAAATATATAAGGTCTGCTTGATATTGAATGACAGCTGCCATTTTTTTTTAATTTGACGTCATCGTCGGGAAATGTTTTGTTGTGGTTAAATGGAAATTTAAAAGCTAGTGATTAAAATTATTATTATTACATATTTATTAAGAAAATTAAAGGATTATTTTATTGACAATTAATTAAAAATAAATGTGAACTGAGTTAGAGCAAAAAAAAGGAGTTTTTAATAAACAATTTGTGTAGAAAGTGATAAAATTTATTTGGACAATGAAATACTGTGTGGTAAAAGATTGTAAAAGCTCAAAGCAGGATGATAAAAATCTAAAATATTTTACGTTTCCAAAAGATCCAGAAATAAAGAAAGTGTGGATCAATGCATGCGGTAAAAAAAATGTTAATTGGAAATCTGGAACAATTTGTTCTAGACATTTTACGAATAATGATTTGCGTTTAAAGGATATATTATTGAACACGCCAATAAGAAAAAGATTGTTAGATGCGAAGGCTGTCCCATCTTTAAATATCCATGTAAACAGCATTTTACCAGTCGAAAGATCGAAACGATACGTAAAAAGAGCAAACAAACAAATTGTAAAGGAAGTAATTGCTGAATTTGATTTAAAGTAAATACAATTTTTTTAAAATCCACTTTTTTTAATGAAATAATATTTACAATTATTTATAGTCTGCAGAAATTACAAGAAGAAAGTATTGAAAATATTGAAGATATTGAAAATGAAAATCCAAATAAGTCAGTTGCAGTTCAAACAGAGGGCTCTATAAACCCTGCCAAGAATTTATGGGAAACATATTAAAATTAGAAAATATATTTAAGGAAATTAATAATAATACTTAAGTTTTCGAAATAATTATTTAAAATACCATAACATTAAATGTGATAACATAGATGTGCCTGAAAATGTAAAATCGTTATTTTTTAAAAGTCGGTTATATTTTAGAATAAGAAATTTAAACAAAATATTAATACAAGAAAAAAACGAAAAAAGAAAATTAAAAAAGACTATAACATAACAATTTAATTTGTTTTATTTATTTTACCTTTAAAATTGCAAAATATTTAAAAAAAAAAACAAACCCCATACATATTAAAAACAAATCTCGACGGTGACGTCACAGTAAAAATAATTTGAACTGTCAAGCAGACCTTATATATTTAGATCATGCATATGGGTATAGCTGACCTTATACGATACTTCAACGCAACGGCGAAGATGCAGCTGCAAATTTTCTTAGAAGCGATTTGATAATACATGGTTATCCGTTTTCGGGTTTAAAAGTAAAGCTAAATAAGACACACATAAAGCTATGATTTCGATGCAACTTTTATTTCATTATAATGCTTGGAACTTGCCATTACCGATAGCCGATGGGGGTGCTGATGGCGAGTAGTCAACGTGTTGGCTCTGCAACCAGAAAGACCCAGGTTCGATTCCCAGCCGGGTCAAATCAGAAAAAAAATTTTCTGAGTTTTCTGTGCTACAGCACTCTCCTTCGTCGGTATTTGAGCAATAAAACGTCGGCGAAGTAAAATAATAAATAAAATGACTCCATTAGCTTAAAAATAATGAGTCAAAAAACATCAGAGACGCCGCAACTTTGCTTTATAATTTACACGCAACTGCAGAGTTGTGCAAGAATTAAGCTCTATCTTCCTACCACTTTCACCACCTGTCTATTTCTTCCCTATCCTTCTCTCTAGTTCCAGTGCAATGCATTGCATATGTAGGGGATAGCCCCTGAGCAATGGTCCAAGATAAAAAAAAAAAAATGTACGAAATACAATGTCATTTAAATTAACGCCTCTAGAGTGGTTGCAGCAGTTGATCCTTTTGAGGTAGTTTTCGATCACTTTTTCGCACATTTCGGACGGTATATTGGCGATAAATTGACGATTGTTGCTTATTATAGAGTCATAGCGCTCTGAATTGATAGTAACAGATATTTTGGGCAATGCGCACATTGCGATAATGCACAGGCCTCACCACATCTGTAACGCTTTCAGTCTCTTCAAATTGCTTTATATTATTGCCACTTTCTTGCACAATGGGTCGATTATGACGACCGTAATCATTCCGTAATTTCCGAAAAGTGGACACGTTTGAACCACAGTTAGTTTTAGGTATTTTTACGCGTTCTTCTGTTGTTAAACGTAAATGGCATTCCCTTCCAGCTGCCTAGTCCAGGAATAAAGCAAACATGTCGGCATAATAACAGTGTAATATTACTCACTACTTTGCTTATATTAAAGGTAAGGTTATGTTAATGTTAACTCGCAATTGAAGAAAAATCAAGTAAGAAAGTTCGCAATAAAGTGCGCTTTTATCTTATGGCGTCAACAGTAACACACGTTTTTTTCTCTTCAAATTCATAATAAATATAAAATAAAATTTTAAACTTAAATTTTTATTTCCACTTCTAATTACATTTCTTAAATTTAACAAAAATACAACAAATATATATACTTTCGAGATCGTGCAGTTAAAAGGGTTCTAGCGGACCTGAACATATATAAGTCTCCTGGACCGGATGGAATTCCGACACTGGTAATCCTTTTCAGCAACCTATACCATGCAGGCGAATTTCCGTCGTGCAGGAAAGTTGCAAATGTAACGCCGATCCCCAAGAAGGGAGAGACAATCAACTTTGAAAACTATCGCGCAATCGCAATATGTTCTACCATTTCCAAAGTAATGGAGAGTATGCTAAATTTCCATCTCATGAAGTATCTGGAGTCCAATAGCATACTTAACGGGCGGCAATGTGGATTCCGTGGAGGACGTTCCACGTTCCATTAGCCTTCCTCTCGGAAAAATGGTGTCGATCCATTCACCATTTCGGCGAAAGTAAGGTAGTGGCTCTAGATATTTCCAAAGCATTTGACAGAGTGTGGCATGGAGCACTCTTGTCCAAAGTTATTGCTTTTGGTGTCTGTATTATATTGTATACATATATGTTTTAAAATTGTTATTTTATTGTTATTATTGACTGCTTCTTGAAAAACAGGTTTTGTGTAAGTTACAGTTAAGTAAGTTACGTTATGTAATAAAGAGTGTATATAATAGAATGGAATGTTAAAGTAGCATGTGATAAATATAATATACACAAGCTATTAATAAGTTATTAAAATAAATACAGGGTATCTAGTGACTTCTTACTCTTAATATACTTTAACATTTCTCTACATCTCCTTTTTTTTTTTTTTAATTTTCTATTTACTAACTTAGGGTGTTAATTGTATAGATTTTTATGTAACTACAATACTTATGTAATATATAATTATGTATTTAAATACTTAAAAAAATGATAAAATTTTGTCTTCAATTAACTATTTATCATCATTTCTGTTTACTTAAAGTTTTTCTATATACATATATACATATATATATATATATATATATATATATATATATATATATATATATATATATATATATACATGCACATAAATGTTAATTAAATACTCTTCATTAGTTATAAATATATGTATATGTATGTACAGTGGCCAAAAAAACTATTCGACATTGCAATTATTTTCTTAAATTTCATTGAAAACGCTAGTATCCTTTTGTTTTTTATATGTATAAACATGAGATCACATTGTATTATATGTATTTAATAATTTATGGTCCTAAAAATAATAAAAATTGCACATTTTTTAACTCATCTATCTGTTTGAACGAAAAAACAAAAATTGCAAAGCAAAAAAAGTATTCGACGGCATTGTTTTTCCCTTATTCTGATTGTGTATTTCTTATTACTTCATGTCACTGTTGGTAAAAATATATGTTTCTTGTTTATCATTTACAAGAACTTTTTTCTTATTTCTGTGCAAGTGATCGCGACGATGGGACGTAAAGGGAAAGAAACTTCTGTTGATGTAAGAAATTTAATAATACATCATTTTAAATTAGGAAAAACGGAAAAGACTATATCAGAAATCGTTTAAAAGTCAAGAACTACTGTATATTACATTATAAAAAAGTACAAATCAAGTAAAACTGTGATAAACAAGGTAAGGATTGGGCGACCTTGCAAACTTACAGATTCAGATGAACGGCGAATCGTGCGTGAAGTAAGAAAAAATCCAAAAATTACTGCTAACACTTTAGCTAAAAACACTGAGGAACACTTAGGTATATCCGTTACACCTCAAACAATAGGAAACGTCTTAAGAAAGCACGATTTCCATGCCGATCAGCTAGGAAGAAGTCACACATTACTAAGAAAAACAGAAAGTTGAGATTAGATTTTGCGAAAGAGCATGTAAATAAGCCAATGGAGTTCTGGATGGATTTTATTTTTGCTGACAAAAGTAAATATAACCTTTATCGATGTGATGGAAAAGTTCTGGTACATCGCAGGCCTAACACAGAATTGGATGAAACGAATATGGTACCAACTGTTAAACATGGTGGCGGTGGTGTTATGGTATGGGGATGTATGGCGGCATCAGGCGTGGGTAATATTGGGTTTATTGATGGGATTATGGATCACCGAAAGTACATTGACCTCCTAAAGCAAAATTTGAGGTCAAGTGCTGAAAAATTGGGTCTGGCAAATAGATTTCAGTTTTATCAAGATAATGATCCCAAACATTGTGCCACTAATACAAAGCTTTGGCTTTTATATAATTGTCCAAAATTAATAAAAAACGCCGCCACAGTCCCCAGACCTTAACCCTATTGAACATCTTTGGGGTCACTTGGAAAAAAAATCAGAAAACGTGAATTTACGAACAAACACCAGATGAAAGTTATCCTGCAAGAGGAATGGAGCCAAATTGATCCAGAATATACCAAAACGTTGGTAAAATCTATGCCAGATCGTTTAAAAGAGGTTATACGTAGGCAAGGAAAAGCAACTCGCTGCTGAAGTAGAAATAAGCTTGTATTTCAATTCATGTATTTTAAAAATGTTACCAATGTCGAATACTTTTCTTGCCTGTTTTTTGTTATTAATATTTTAATTCATGTGTTTTTTGCTTTTTTTACTTTGAGATCTAATTTTTTTTACTAAATATAACTTTGTGTTCCTTAATAAAGACTTTTATAAGTTTATTTTGTTAAAAACAACATTCCATATTTTTTTCTTGATAAATATATAAAGTTTACGGCCTATGTCGAATAGTTTTTTTGGCCACTGTATGTATATAGATATATGATCTTTATAATCGCTTTCGCAAGTGATATGAATTTCTTCTTAATATCTTACTATTCTGTTCTATTATATAGGATCGAGGTGTATCATGTTTTCCCAGAACTTTAGCGGGAAACCACTCTCCTCCGCTTCGTACCCATACGTTTTTCCCTTTTTCAAATTCGTTTCTCTCCCTCGCATTTCTGTCGTAATATTTTTTATTGTTTAAATTATTACGACGCAATACGGGTACGATTTCATTATTGAACTCATTATTTCGATAAAATCTAAACTTTCCTGGTACAAGGGTTCTAGTTTGTCTACCAAATAATAATTGAGTTGGTGATATATTTGAGTTTTTGAGTGGCGTATTTCGATATTCGAGCAACGAATGCCATAAATTGTCCTTTTCATTCTTGCTTTTCAATACAAGCTTTTTCGCAATTTGAATCATTCGCTCCGCAAAACCGTTAGACTTTGGATAATGTGGACTCACCCAATTGATTTCTGCTTCACCACCTCGCATAGTATTAATGTGCCTGTTGCTAATTTGAGCCGATCTCGCCATATCAATTGCAATATCCATTGTCAACATCTTCTTCTGCAACACCTTGTCATTTGTTCCTAGTACAATTCTGTCACGCAACATCCTACTGTCATTATCGAAACCACATCGCCTTACTATTTTCTTAATATCCATTAGGAAGTCATCAAATGGTTCACCATGTATCTGACATCGATTATGAAATACGAAGCTCTCATAAACTTCATTGCATTTTGACTTACAGAATTCTTGAAAGGCTTTTGTAACCTCTTCATATTTTCCTTTAGCTGCCTCACTGAGGTTGAAAGAATCAAATAGTTCTACAGCTTCTGGTCCGATCGCATTTAAGAATATAGCCACTTTCACTGCTTCAGATTTCTTTTCTATTTCAATTGCAATAGCAAAAATTTTGAAATTTTGCCAAAAAGTTCTCCAGTTTTCTGCAAGATTCCCTGTGATTTTCAGTTCTTCAACTTTCTTCACAAAATCCATATTATTGATATTATTTATGTAGACGTACTTTGTGTTTTTGAGGGGTCTTCAACGAGATTTTTTAATTACTCCACTTCTGTTTAATTTTGCTTTTCCCATGTACTGCTTACAATTTTTTTTGAGTCAAAATTTATTATTTCTTCTTATTTGTTTGACCGACTGCGCCATGTATTATATTGTATATATGTTTTAAAATTGAAGAAAAGTCTGTGCGATTGGTTTAGTAAACATTTATTGACTGCTTCTTGAAAAACAGGTTTTGTGTGAGTTACAGTTAAGTAAGTTACGTTATGTAATAAAGAGTGTATATAATAGAATGGAATGTTAAAGTAGCATGTGATAAATATAATATACACATAAGCATTAATAAGCTATTGAAATAAATACAGGGTATCTAGTGACTTCTTACACTTTATACTTTAACATTTCTCTACAGTGTCGGCGATATTTTCTCTCGATTTACATCGAGGTTTCTCAGGGATCGCGATATAAAAGTTGTTATAGACGGGATCTCATCTATCGAGTTCAAGATTAATTCAGTGGTACCACAAGGCTCCATTCTTTCTCCTACCCTATTTCTTAATTTCCTTAATGACCTTCCACGTCAAACTTCCAACCCTATGTAACCTTTTGCAGATAACAGTATCTGCTATTCATATTCATTTGATCATTTGGAGGGAGAACATTGAGGAGCGTGAAAGGAAGGCTTGTGTACCCTTATACGTCTGTAAGAGTATTTTTGGAAGAAGTGGGGTCTTAAGTCTAAGATCGCCCTCTCTACATACTCTCTAGTTGTGCGAGTTCGGGCACTTTTGTTATGCATCTGGAACTGACCTAATTATTGCGCAATAGATTTCAAGCATAGATTTGCGTATAGTTTTGACAGTTGCTGCAATATATGTTAATTTATTTATTGCTAGCGTAGACGGGGGTTTCACTCAAGAAATGCCACTACTTCTGACAAATATTTAACAACTGACAGCCTTGCCAGACCGGCGGTTTTGAAACGACTAAATGGATAACTCTATAGCACCTTTCATTTGAAACTAATTTTAACATAACAAGTATTGAAGAAAAGCTTACTGCTTGTTCATAGAAACCGAGTGAAAATAATCGTTAGTCATTTATATTGAAAACAACAATAAAAAACTAGAAATTTTTTTTTTTTCAATATAAATGGCTGTACGACTATTTTCAGCCGGTTTCTATGAACAGGCAGTTAAATTGTATTAAGTGTAGCTCCTTCCGTTTTTCTCAGCTGGAGTTTGCGTGCGCAAAGTTTTGTTGAAATAGATGGCTTAGCAGTTTATTAAAGGGGATGGGAAATCTTCATGGTAGTGGTCCCACCAATATTTCTAATGCACATTGTATTATTTCAATAGCTTAATGTGCGTGCAGACTTTCATATAAATATATTCGGTATTAGTAATGAATATTCAATTTAAATTTTATTAAGCGTGGCTTAAACCAGACACAAAAAAATGTTTCCAAATCGGCTTACAAATGATCAATGGCACGATTATGGATTGCAAGCGAAGTATTTGTTCAGTTGTCAGTTGCTAAAAATTGTAATGCAGGTAGTGCAGATCGAAACTGCATTAACTCAGTTCTCAAAATTCCATTGCTTTTTAATGTTTTTTGGAAACCACAAATTTGTGGTTAACCCCCTGGCAACTCAACAGAAGTTCGGTTGCTATCCATAATCAACCAACAAGTTAAAAAAAATACAATTGCATTGAACATAATAGGTGTGTTTGCTTACCCCAAATTGGGCGCCCGAGGGGTGCCCAATCTTACCCAAAAGTGTTTTCTTACGCAAAAATTGGGTAAATGAGAGAGGTTTTGAGAGAGTAATGTTCTTGTTCTTCACGCACGAGAATGCCCGTACTTTTTCTTCGGGCTAGTTTGGGCATGAAGAACAAGCAATCAGTTTGTTTATAATAAACATTGAAAATAACAGAGCAAAATTACAAATGTCCCAAACAGCTGACAGACATTAAAAGAGTTGTGTTAAAAATTTTTCTTAACAACAATTAATTTTTGTTATTTATACCATAAATTGTCAAAAACTTCATAAAAAATACCATTTTTTAAATAAATATTTTTGTTAATAGAAATTATTATTTTCTAACGATGCTACCTATTTGGTAGCAAAATATTGAAAAATAAATAATTGTTAAAAACTTTTCATAAAAAAGACCATCGCTGAAAAATAAATATAATTAAATAAATTCTTTCAATACTTGTTTTTTTAAATAAATTCTTTCACAAATAGTTTTTTTTCGGTAAACTGTCATCAATCACATTAAACTTTCAATGAAAATCAGGGATAATCAAGCTCGTACAATTGTACTTTTTTCAGTACACTTTGCATTGCAAAAGTACTACATTTCTCCACTAAATATTAAGTACCAAGGTATATTCATATGATTATACGTTGTTCAGTAATTTAAATTAATTATAGCAAAAATATATTTTCGTTTTTTCTTAATATAATGTTTAATTATTAAATTATTCACAACCACTTTCCACAACTTTTTCACAAACTTTGACGTTTGGCCTGTTGAATGAAGTGACCAGCGAAATAGCTAATAAGTTTAGCTGCCCTACAAGAACATTGACGGTCATTTGACCGGTGATATGACCGTCATTGCTGACACAATTATCGGTCATTGCGTAGAACAAAGTTTATATCATTTTCTTAAGGGCAATATTAGAAAAATGACCGAAACTTCTGTGTGCATGTGATAGTCAGCGTTGATGCATATATATCGCTCACTGTAGACGGATATCCCAATTGAAATGAAACACTATTTATTTCAATTCTTTACGTCGATTTTATTTCAATATTCTTATATGTACATATGTATATAAAAAAAAGAAATGTAATATAATATAAATATCCATCAAAACCTTGGAGTGGGCCATCATCTGTGAATTTTTTCTTAATATAATTGCCCACAATTATTTAAAATATACAAATATTAAAACAAATTATTCAGGGATTCGCATAAAAATTAATTCTATCCATCGGAAAAGACAACATATGTCGTTGTTAAAACGTGTCGCCGAGTACCGAACACAAAAACGATGCTTTCTTCCACACCCGTAACATGCTATCAAACTAAATGTTTTCTCGTCTAAATTCAGTCGTACGGAGCTTTAAAAACTATAGTTCGAATTATAAGTTTATAAACGAGTAAAATTATCATTTCTGTAAAATGGATGAATTTGCGAAAATTCGAGAATACTTTTGTAATGAACTGCATTAATTTTTAACTATTCAACAACACGTTGGTTGTCTCGCAACGAGGTGGTCTCTCGAGTAATAGGAACTCCTTCAGTATTACTTTAATTTGATTGATTTCGAAACAAATTTGTCAATATACAAGAACTCATTTTATTTTACCTTTCTGTTACTAATAGTTAATAATAGTAAAACTTAACACAACTTTTATGTTTTTAGTACATTTGGGGTCAAAAAAGTACAATTTTAAAATTGTCAATTATCATCTCCGATATAAACAGAGTTGTAAAAAATTGACATTTCTTTTTTTCTGGTAAATTTTATGGTTTTTTTCGTTTTCTTACTTTTGTACATTTTGCTCTCTTATTGAGAGTAATTATAGTTTACTCTCATTTTACCGAACTTTACCCAAAAAGTAAACGTACAGACCTAATGTCATGCCTACACTACACATGGCAGATGTACCGTACTATCACAGTGGGGACCAAAGTGATCGACGTAACACGGGGGTGCCTTTGGCGTTGACACTGCAACAAACGGATCCTCTGTTCAATATTCAGTCAGACCAAAACATATTCTATTGTGTTTGTGCTAGCAGCTCCCTCCTTCGCCGTTATTTGAGTAATAAAACGTCGGTTAAGTGAAATAATAAATAAAATGGCTCCTCTTTAGCTAAAAAATGATTGCGTCAACATAACATGAAAGACGCAAGATCTCTGCTTTAGTCCCCGTCCATACTGTGAAGCATATGCTGCATAACTTTTGAGTTTGTTGATGAGAAGGGGAAGAGGAGTGGAAGTATGTACGCTGTTTCATGTACATGCAGTTTTTGTTGAATTTCTTATTTGCATCTTTTGACATGAGGTGTATTTGACGTTTCATTTTATTTCTTTTCGTTTGGTATACTGTTAACATCTATCATAATAATAACTACCCTGTTTTATTGTTAATTTTTTGTGATATATAATCAAAAATTTAAAAAAAAAAATATAAATTTATATTATAATTATTATTAAGTAATTTTTCTTCTTAGCGTCCATTTTGCTTCAAATTATACCTTGTGCTTCAAATGTTCAAATATTCACACCTACCACAGGGTAGTTATTTTATATTTACATTCGGTATTGAGAAATGTCAAAAAAAATTAAAAAAAGAAGATAGAAGGGAGGAATAAAAAATACTAAACATGAAGCAAAAGATTCATGTATGGACACTGCTGCAGTTTCAAAAGAGAATTCAAGAAACTTTTGCAGCAAAAACTCAACAGTATGGACGGGGACTTACAAATTCTCAAAAAACACGCAACTGCAGAATTGGCTAAGAATTAAGCTCTGTATCATGCTATCCCTATCCAACTAATGTTTGTGAGGAAATTTAATATTGGTTAATTTTCTACTTAATTAAACAAGTTTTGTACCTATTCGTTGGTTTCTATAAAAAAATTACTACTTTCAAATTTTTTACAATTCATACTGAATTTGTATTGAATTTAATTTGTTCTCTCACAAGTTACTGGGTCTGCTAACTTACAGGTTTTTTTTATAAAATGTTTAATGTAAAAAATATAGATATTAAAATATGTACGACTGAGTACTCGTATGTGCACACAATATAACTTAATGTTACTTTTAATTTATTCAGAAGTAAGAACGTGAATTCGTTAATATAATAAAAAAATACGACTAAAAAATTGAAAAAGTAAAATAAATATGAAAAGTAGTTGTAGTAGTAGAAAATTTTATTTCAAATTCTTTATGGGTGTAAATCTGAATACTTTTGCAAACTTTACCACGGTGGTGGGTTCGATGAAGTAGTCAATACCTGTGAACAAAGAGAACACTATTTGAACTTTTTTCAAGACAACGAACTTTTGTTGGCATTAATCAATCAGCAGAATGAGACAAGATTTTACAGTAAAAGTTGACAATTTAAATTGATTAAATTTAATCAATTTGTACAAATTAGCCACCCAATCAATCTGTGGAATTTTCAGCATCATTTGGTTCAAGTTTGTTTTTATATGTAATTATATAAATTTGTCATATTAAGGCGTTGAAGTAGCACATTTCTGTAGTAATTTGGATGGTTTCCCTACATACAATGCACTTTTATTCTTCGTCGTTTTAATCACTTTTCCCGAATAGAAATATGATTCTGTAAATAGAAATATGATTCTGAATTCACAATAATTGTACAATTTACAAGCTTGTTGTATCAAAAGAATCAATTTTTTTTTTAAAACGTCTAATATTTTAATTCCATTTCATAAGTGAATAAAAAGTGAAAATTCTCTAGTAAAAAAAATTATTTCCTTACATATTTATTTCGGTAGCGTGCGTCACGATTTGAGTATCCCAAAAATTGCATAAAAAATTTTTGTAATTTTTATTTTGTTTTCTTATATCCTCGCTTCTTATCACTATTCTTCTCCTAGACCTATGTATGTATGTGACGGGAGCCATTTTGAATGGAATTTTCTTGCAACTTCTCACGGAAAGAGTGCAGTATTTGGAGTTGAAGCTGTTGTGAAGGGGCAAATTTGGCAGTTGGTTTACTGCTGGAAAAAGTCAAATTTGTTTTTGTTTTCAATATAAATACTCGAACGAGTATTTTCAGGCGTCTTCGATAAACAGGCAGTAAGGCTCAAAATCTTATACTCAATAACGTCCACATCTTTTAAATTGGCAAAAATAAATATAAATGACATTTATATTTTATATGTCAGTAGTAAATATATAAAAAATGGAAGTGGTTTCGGAGATATAGGCCAACTCCCCGTCCACACTTACAATTTTTAAAAATTCTGCTTTAAAATTACATTAGGGTCTACATTATGAAATTCTAGTTTTGCAATTTTTATATATATTACGTCTGTTGTTCACGAACAATACCAATACATCTACATCAAAGTGCAAGTTTAATAGTGGGAATACCAAAGCAAAAGAGATTTTTATCTCCCACCCCTGCCCTACCCTAAAGTTGCAAATTAATTAATTATTCTTTTTTTATATATCAATTATATTTGCTTATTTCAATCAAATACTACTATTCTATACTTAAAATTAAATTTATTTAGAAATATATTCCATAAATTAATTTACAAAATATAACAAAGACGCCGGGTGACTAGACCATATGCGCGCAAATAAAGCAGTTGTTATTCTATTTAATAAAAATTATTTACATTCCGAAGTACTTAAAAATTAATATAAAGATTAATATGTATGTATATATTTACATTAAGATTAGTTAAAACAGAAATGAACATTTTTGCAAAGGAATCATTCATACATCTTGAATATTGTGTATTTGAAGACTTCTCTTTATAGATGGTAGATTAACGATTTTAGTGCAGTCAATGATATTTTCCAAGTCTTCATCAATTTTAGATAGTGGACATTCGGTTAAACTGTGTGCAACAGATAGAATTACATCACAGGAGGTACATTTTGCGGGATCGGTATTTTTGTAATAATGTTGTGTATTGAATAGAGCTTTACCAACCCTTAGACGACATAATAAATTCGTGACGTTAATGTTGTTTTTGACCAGGAGAGCAATACCAGACTTTGCGTACTCGTAATCTTTGTTGTGATGAAATACCTTGTACCCAGGCAGGTGCAATAGATGTCTATTTTTACCAGAAATGTGCGTCTCCTCCAACGCTATTAAATTCGGTTAATGCGACGCAGAACTACTGGTTCTAGTGCGAATTTATGATTAATGAAACCCTGAATGTTTCTCTGGAGAAGAGTAAAATTAAGCCCAATACTCATAAAATATTCTTTTTTGTTTATTTTCCGGCACTTGCCAATTTACGTTTCGATTTTTTCAATGTTTCCGGTGTAATGATGACATTTAGTTCGGGAAAATTTTTATATAATTGAGAAGTTGGTGAATTTTCACTGTTTGGATTACAAGAATATGATCTAGGAGGAGTAGTTAAGCCTAGGCCCTCATTTATGTCTTTGATTATAATATCATCTGTTAAGTTTTTATCAGTGTTCATGCTAGAACATAAGTTATCTCTAGATTCAGTGTTATCACTGGAAATTGCATCCTCTGTGTTAAAATCCTTTGACGTAAAATTAATTTCTGTTAATGTAGTTTGTGTGGGAGTTGAATATTGAGAAGAAATGAAAGTGTTGTTGATAAATGAAGTTGATGAGTTTATGTTTTCTGATTGAGGTTCTGATGTTATTGTTGAAGTGTTGGACGATGTAGATTTTTTTATTTTGTTGTCAGATTTTGCAAAACTTACTGAAGATGCATGATTTTTCTCACTCGGTGGATTTGTCGTTGTTGAATTATTGTTTGGCTGTTGCTCGTTTAGCACTTGTGCATATGTTTGTACATTCTTTGATTTTTTTAATAATAGGTTTTAGTGTGTTTAGTGCAGGATTGTCATTGTATATTTCCCAAGCTTCACGATTTGTGCATCGTCTTGACATTCTCAAAAAATTAACTGACTTGTGTTTCCAAAAGGTTGGACAGTTTCGATCATTTGATGTGTGAGACTCTACTTGACAATTAACGATATTTTCGTGTGCATGATTTCAACATTACGGCAAAATTTTTTGGTATGTCCAATCTTCTGGCAATTTCTACATTTCATGGGGTTTGGTATGTATTCTTCTACTGGAACCCTCTCCCATCCCAGTTTAAGAGTTTCAGGACGATATACAAGGTCGAAAGTTACTATTGCTGCACCTGTGGCTAATATTTCCTTACCATAAAAATAAAATCAAGGCCTCGTTCTACTTGAAATACATTGTAAGATGCAAGGGGAGCAGTTTCAATATTAGAGTCTGTCGTTGTGGCTGATGCTACCAGATAGCGAGGGAGATGTTGTTCATTATCAGCAATTTCTGGCAAAGGGACGAAATCATCAGGGCGAAAGCGTTTGTTCTTATTGCTTTTGATTTTCCCAGGCATATTACCTAGTTCTTTAAACCGATTGTAATTCGGGGGGTCAACCCCGTTCATGATGTTTTCGACGGCAGTAGACGGTCTTTAAATTTATAACTGTCCAATAATATGAGAAATTAAATTTACTAAAACAAAAAATAACTGTATTCTTCCCACAGAAAAAAAGGAAAACCGATATGTAAACACTCAACGGTTAAGAAATCACAATCAATTAATGAGAGAGAAAGAGAGCAGTTGTTTACACGGCAACTGTCTAAAGCAGACTGTGTTAAAATTAAATATTCTTTATAAGTACATACATACAGTGGCCAAAAAAACTATTCGACATAGGTCGTAAACTTTATATATTTATCAAGAAAAAAATATGGAATGTTGTTTTTAACAAAATAAACGTATAAAAGACTTTATTAAGGAACACAAAGTTATATTCAGTAAAAAAAAATGAGATCTCAAAGTAAAAAAAACAAAAAACACATGAATTAAAATATTAATAACAAAAAACAAGCAAAAAAAGTATTCGACATTGGTAACATTTTTAAAATACATGAATTGAAATACAAGCTTATTTCTACTTCAGTAGCGAGTTGCTTTTCGTTGCCTACGTATAACCTCTTTTAAACGATCTGGCATAGATTTTACCAACGTTTTGGTATATTCCGGATGAATTTGGCTCCTGCAGGATAACTTTCATCTGGTGTTTGTGCGTAAATTCACGTTTTCTGATTTTTTTTTCCAAGTGACCCCAAAGATGTTCAATTGGGTTAAGGTCTGGGGACTGTGGCGGCGTTCTTATTAATTTTGGACAATTATATAAAAGCCAAAGCTTTGTATTAGTGGCACAATGTTTGGGATCATTATCTTGATAAAACTGAAATCTATTTGCCAGACCCAATTTTCCAGCACTTGACCTCAAATTTTGTTTTAGGAGGTCAATGTAATTTCAGTGATCCATAATCCCATCAATAAAGGGTGGCGATGGCACGATGGATGGTAGTCTGCACGTTGACTACTAAACCAAAAACAGACATGGGTTCAACCCCAGTTTCAGACTAAAAATTTTTAAAATAAAAATACACATCTCGCATTTTTCTGATGTGCATTAGTGTGTCTTTGTGTGTCAGTTGTTGTCGGAAGGTTTCAGTGGCGAAGGCATAGTCACTGGTCACTGAACAATACCGGCTTCAGCTGATAGCAATCCACAATCGCATCAGAACGCCCTCCTTCGTCGGTATTGTGTAGCACCGGCGAAGTAAAACAATAATAAAAATGACTACTGAACCGAAGCTTCAGCACTGCTAAATGAATAAACAAAGAACGTGCGAAAGCAGAGCTGTACAATAATTAATTAAGCTTCACCTCCTGTCGTTTCTCCTACTATCCCCTTTCCTATAGTTCCAGCACAATGCTTCGCATGCATAGGAGTCATCTCCTGACCAGCGTCCCAGATAAAAAAAAAAAAAAAATTACCCACGCCTGATGCCGCCATACATCCCCATACCATAACACCACCGCCACCATGTTTAACAGTTGGTACCATATTCCTTTCATCTAATTCTGTGTTAGGCTTGCGATGTACCAGAACTTTTCCATCACATCGAAAAAGGTTATATTTACTTTCGTCAGCAAAAATAAAATCCATCCAGAACTCCATTGGCTTATTTACATGCTCTTTCGCAAAATCTAATCTCAACTTTCTATTTTTCTTAGTAATGTGTGGCTTCTTCCTGGCTGATCGTGCATGGAAATCGTGCTTTTTTAAGACGTTTCTTATTGTTTGAGGTGTAACGGAAATACCTAAGTGTTCCGCAGTGTTTTTAGCTAAAGTGTTAGCAGTAATTTTTGGATTTTTTCTTACTTCACGCACGATTCGCCGTTCATCTGAATCTGTAAGTTTGCAAGGTCGCCCAATCCTTACCTTGTTTATCACAGTTTTACTTGATTTGTACTTTTTATACTGTGTTTGCTTCTTCCTTTTGTTGTACTTCTGTTGAAAGTAAAACTCCTTTTTTTGGAAAAAGCTTCTTGCTTTATTGACGATATAATAATGAGTGTTTTAATACATAGTAAGTATATATAGAAAAAAAGGAAAAGTGTGTATAACAAAACCGTTATACACCGTTTTCGGCGAATTGTAAATACATAAGATCATATGGAACAATAAGGGCCATTCACAGCCAATGTTGAACAATAGGGATATTCATAGAAAAATTAATTCGATTGAAATATAAAAATTTATAAACGATCAACTGTTGAACTTGATTCAACATATTCCCGCGCAATTTAGTGGCAGTTGCACACACTCCGTTTTCCAGAAATAACGTATCCGAAAACCGTAAACTTGGTTTCCGGAGAGTTCATTAACTTCTTCCTTTAAGCGGCACGAAGCGATTTGAAGGCGTGTAAGAGTTTTTAAAGATCTGAGATGCTCACTTAGTGGATTCATATTTCTTCCTTGGTTGTATGATGGCAACAATTCCAACAATAGTTCCATCTCTTGAGGTAAGATCTTCAAAATCTTAACGTTGACTGAGGGCATGATTTTAAGGTGAGGGTTACGGGGTGGCATGGTGAAAGCTGTGGGGAATAAAAGAAAATAACAAACATATAGACTGTATTATTAGTATCTTTGGGTTGCGACTTGATTTTGAAGTGATTATTTCTTTAATTTGCATGGTTCTGGGTTAAACTCGGGTGGATTATTTGAACGGGTATCTTCTGTTGTGGCAAAAGTAGTTGGCAAGAGACATAATTTGACAATTGAGCGTGTTATAATTCCGTTTTGCGTTTTGATTTCTGCTACACGCACCTTGTTGTCGCTCCCGTAGATTACTTTTCGTATTCGTCCCAGTCGCCACTCGGTAGGGGGTAAGAAATCGTCTTTAACTATTACAAAATCATTTGGCTTGATGTTTTGCTGTTCTGTTTTCCATTTGTGGCGTCGTTGGAGCTCAGTAATATATTCGTTTTTCCAACGGCGGGCAAAGATGTGTTGTATGGCCTTTAAACGATCCCATCTTTTGATAAGACTTAAATTTTCTACGGGGGGGTTTTCAGGAGATTCAGGCAGGGCAATTAGTGGAGCTCCCTTCAAAAAATGTCCAGGAGTTAAAGGTAAAAGTTCCATTGGGTTTTCAGTCAATGGAGACATTGGACGGGAATTTAATACCGCTTCTATTCGGATTAACGTAGTAGCAAATTCTTCAAAGGAAAAGTTGAGATTACCTGCCACCTTTTTAAAATGCGATTTCATGCTTTTCACGGCAGCTTCCCACAAGCCACCCATGTGAGGGGCGTACGGTGGATTAAACGACCACTTGAATCCATGAGTGTTATATTTATCTATTAAGGCCTTTTCAGTAATTTTTAAGAACTCGTTGTAGGATTTAAGTAGTACCATGCTGGCTCCCAGGAAGTTCCGACCATTGTCAGAAAACATTGTTTTTGGTAAACCGCGACGGCCAATGAATCTATCGAAACAGGCTAGGAACGCTTCATAAGAGAGCTCGGAACAAGCTTCCAAATGAACTGCTCTCGTAGAGAAGCATACAAAAATAGCTGCGTAACCCTTTATTGTCTTGGCGTTTCGGAGACTAGAAGTTTTAATGTTGAATGGGCCAGCGAAGTCGATGCCTGTATAGGTGAACGGTAATGAAAATTTTACTCTTTCTGGGGGGAGTGATGACATTATCTGTTGCTGAACTCGATGCTTGTAGACAGTGCACGTTTTGCAATTCCGTATGCATTGTCGAATTATATTTCTTAGTCGAGGTATATAAAAGCCATGCCTAACAGCTCGTAGCATTACGTGATGTTCAGCATGCAATAAAATTTTGTGTGTATATTCGACTAATAGTTTGGCCAAATAGGATTTTTGTGGAATGATTATAGGATGTTGTTCATCGAAACTTAGTTCCGAATTGTTCAGTCTACCTCCTACGCGTAAAAGACCATCCTTATCGAGAAATGGGCACAACGTTAACAGTATGCTTTTATTGCGAATTGTCCGTTTCTCCTTTAAACACCCGTGTTCTTGGGGAAAATGATTTTGCTGGGCAAGAAGGATGAGTCGATTTTTTGTGAACTGAATTTCATCTGCCGTGATAAAGCGTTCGTATAGACTCTCACTCTTCCTCTTGTAATTGAGAAAACGAAAGCAGTAGCTGATAACTCTAAGAGCTCTACCGAAGGACGAGAAGTTTGCTAATATATGAGGGTTGTTGTTGTCTTGAAGAGTGGCGTGGTAAGTTGAGACCTTTTTTGTCTCTAGTTCGGTAGGACGAAAAGTTCGAGGTTTTGGCCAACGTTCATTAGGTTCGGCTAGCCATGCAGGACCATGCCACCATATTTTGCTCTCCATGAGTTCTTTAGGAGCGCAACCGCGAGTGCCGAGGTCGGCCGGATTGTCTTCTGTTTTAATGTGTTGCCAGCTGCTATTACTGACGATATTTATTATTTTTGCAACTCGATTTGCAACAAAAGTTTTCAGGCTTTGTGGCGGTTTTTGTAGCCAGCCTAGGACTATTGACGAGTCCGTCCACAAGTAGAGTTCGTAAGGGAATGTTATATTTTCCGTGAGGCCTTTTATTAGCGTTGCAAGCAACAATGCTCCACATAATTCAAGCTTAGGAACTGTAAGCTTTTTTATCGGTGCGACCTTTGTTTTAGCAATTAGCAAATGGCACTGTATTTGTCCGTCGGAAGTGGAGGTTCGTATGTAAATTGCGCTACAATAAGCCCTTTCGGATGAGTCGCAGAATCCGTGGATCTGAACCCGACAAAATGGTGTAAACTGCACCCATCTTGGAATCGTCAAGGTAGAAATTTTTGGTAGATTTTGAACGAAATTGTTCCATTTAAGTTGTAAGTGCGGTGGGACACTCTCACCCCAATTTGCTTTTAGCTCCCATAGCTCTTGCATGAAGAGTTTCGCTATTATAACTACTGGACCTATCCAGCCGAGTGGGTCGAACAACTTTGCTATCACAGATAAGATTTGTCTTTTTGTGTTCGTAGATACAATTCTATTAGGTTCGACAACGTAATGGAAGAAATCTGATTTTGCATTCCAGCGAATACCTAACGTCTTAATCGTGCTGCTATTATCAAACTTTAGAAAGTCTTCGTCAAGAAGGTCCTCCCGGGCTAAATGTTTTAGCAGAACACTGTCATTGGCTGTAATTTTCTTCAAGGGGAAGCCTGTTGTGTTAAGAGCTTGTATCAATTGACTCTGTTTCATTAGTGTTTCCTCCAGACTGTGTTCTCCAGACAAAATATCATCCACATATATTTCGTTGTTTAAAATTTCAGATGCTTTTGGAAAAGAGTTTATGCAGTCCTTACTTAACTGCTGTAAAGTGCGTATGGCCAAAAATGGAGCACAATTTACGCCAAATGTGACCGTTTTCATTTGAAATGTTTTGATAAAACTATCCGTTTCATTACGGAACAAAATTTGTTGATAAGATCGATCCTTTTCATGAATTACAATTTGACGGAACATTTTCTCAATGTCGCCGGTAAAGACAAATTTATAATAGCGCCAACTAAGCACTGTCTTCAGTAACTCGGTTTGAAGAGCTGGGCCTTGATGAAGAACGTCATTCAAAGAATATCCACTATTCGTTTTCTTTGAAGCGTTGAAGACAACTCTAATTTTTGTCGTCTTGCTTTCTGGTCGAATAACCGCATGGTGTGGCAGATAATAAGAGAGTTGCCTGTTGGTTTTATTTTCAGGATAAAATACTGGTTCCATATGTCCTAATAGGACGTATTCATGTAAAACTTGGTGATATTTTTCTTTTAAATCCGGAGTCTTTTCAAGAGTTTTTTCCATTCGGTAGTATTGACCCAGAGCACTGTTGCGTGAAGATCCCAAAAATATCTCACGACGATATTCCTCTTTGAAAGGTAAACGTACTACGTAGCGACCGTCGGGTTGTCTGTATGTTGTTGCTTTATAATAACTCTCGCAAAATAAATCGTCTTCGCTGGGAGTAGAATGTATTTCGACTTCCTCAAGTTCCCAGAACCTTTTTATTTGTTCGTGAAGAATAAAATCGTCTGAAGTACTGACTGTTGTAGAAAACGCATTAATTTCGCTGCCATTATCCGGTCCTGATAAGTACCAACCAAAATGGGACTCTCTGGCTTCCAAATTTCCAGATATATTTCTTCGGACACCTTTAAGATTTATTGACGGCAGAAAATCACTTCCTATTACCATATCGATAGAGGCGGGTTGATAAAAGTGTGGGTCGGCAAGGGTAAGATTTTTTATCCCCGTAAAATCTAAGATTTTAGCAGGATTGGAAGGTAAGATATTGGCAATCTTCGATACCACAATAGCCGCTATTTGCATTTTGAAATCCGAAATTCGCGATTTGACAGTAACGTAACAACTTCCTTTAGAATTTCCGACGACTGTACCCCCAAATCCTGATATTTTACGAGGATGCAACTCCAGCGGTAGTGCTAGTTTTTGTTGTATACGTTTGGTAATAAAACTTTTTTCGGCACCAGCATCCAGTAGTGCCCGAACGGTAAATAGTTCCCCGGCCTTTTCGAGGTAAATCACATCGGTAGGCAGCACTGTGGTGCCTGCACCATGAACTGCACATGTTTGAGAAACTGGGAAAACATTATTTTTAAAATCGGGTGATTGGTTTACATGAGTATTAAACGCACTTGCTCTGACTTGAGTACCTGATATGGAGGGCCCTTCAACCTCGTTGTTTGGTTGGTGTAAATGGTTAAACGATCCACCTTCATTTTGTGAAATTTCAGCTTTATTTAAGTGTAACAGAGTATGATGTTTTTTGTGGCAGACAGTACAATCTCCTGTGCTCAAACACTTAGATTTAAAATGAGTTGGCGAAAGGCAATTAGCGCAATATTTATTGGCAAATACAAATTTTATACGGTCATTTGGTGATATCGGTTTGAAAGATTTACAAAGTCTTAGTGGGTGATTTTGGTTACATTTTTTGCAACTGAAACGTTGGTCACCTTGAACGTGAAATGCTTGAGGTCTTGCCGACTGGCCTTCCCTCGGAACGGGGTTTTTCCTATCTATCATCGTTTCAAGAATTTCAACTCTCTCTGAAAGAAATTCATTCAATTGAGGCCATGTAGGCAACTCGCGGTGATTTTTCAAAGTAATTTCCCATTCTTTAATAGTTTCATCCGAAAGTTTGGAAACTACGACATGAATTAAAAACGGGTCATTATCGTGTAGTTCTATATGATGGTTCTTCAAAATTGCCAAACAGTCATTTACCGAATTTTGTATGTATCTGAGGGACTTCATGTTTTCATTTGAAACTGGAGAGATAGCATGAATTTTTTTGATTTGGTCCTGCACAAGGAGTCTTTTGTTTTCAAATCGAATTTTCAATTTCTCCCAAGCTAATTCGAAATTATCATCTACCAAGTCAAAATCTTTTATGACTTGGTAGGCCTCCCCCCTCACTTTGCTGCGCAAATAATATAGTTTTTGAGCTGGAGCTACTGATTGATCTTTACCAATGACTGCCTGAAACATGTCCCTAAAGGCAGGCCACTTTGAATAACCTCCTTCAAAAGTTTGAATCTCGCACGATGGCAATTTGAGTGACGACCGAATGTTAACATTCTGAGTTTGCTCTGTTGTGCTTAATTTTATTTTATAAAGTATTTTTGTCCTTAGGGACTGATATAACTCGCTTGCTTCCTCATATTTCACTGACAAATTGTCTTTAGCATCCTCCTTGGGAGCATCTTCTTCTATCACGTAATCTTCATAAGATTCGTTTAATTTGGCCCATCTTCTTTCTAACTCTTGATTTTTTACTTCGAGAAACGTATAGGTATGCTCCTGGGCACTAATTTTTTCGAAGTTCGTGCAAAAAGAACTAATTTGTAAAAGGTCAAATTTGCATCTTCTTTTTGCTGTTGACATTTTGTTTAATTTATTGAAGAAATTGAAGAATATTAAATAACCGTTAACAAAACTGTTTAGTGAAAGTAATAATTTTTTTTTTTTGGTTTAAATTCCCTTTTCAGCCGGTTTATTATTTTATGAAGAACTAATTTGGTATTGATGCGCAAATATTTCGTAACTGCTTCTTTCCTGTCCTAGCCTATTCTAGGACTTTGTCGAAGGACCAATGTTTGCTTCTTCCTTTTGTTGTACTTCTGTTGAAAGTAAAACTCCTTTTTTTGGAAAAAGCTTCTTGCTTTATTGACGATATAATAATGAGTGTTTTAATACATAGTAAGTATATATAGAAAAAAAAGGAAAAGTGTGTATAACAAAATCGTTATACACCGTTTTCGGCGAATTGTAAATACATAAGATCATATGGAACAATAAGGGCCATTCACAGCCAATGTTGAACAATAGGGATTTCATAGAAAAATTAATTCGATTGAAATATAAAAATTTATAAACGATCAACTGTTGAACTTGATTCAACATACTGTAATATACAGTAGTTCTTGACCTTTAAACGATTTCTGATATAGTCTTTTCCGTTTTTCCTAATTTAAAATGATGTATTATTAAATTTCTTACATCAACAGAAGTTTCTTTCCCTTTACGTCCCATGGTCGCGATCACTTGCACAGAAATAAGAAAAAAGTTCTTGTAAATGATAAACAAGAAACATAGCGATATTTTTACCAAAAATGACATGAAGTAATGAGAAATACACAATCAGAATAAGGGAAAAACAATGCCAGTCGAATACTTTTTTTGCTTTGCAATTTTTGTTTTTTCGTTCAAACAGATAGATGAGTTAAAAAATGTGCAATTTTTATTATTTTTAGGACCATAAATTATTAAATACATATAATACAATGTGATCTCACGTTTATACATATAAAAAACAAAAGGATACTAGCATTTTCAATGAAATTTAAGAAAATAATTGCAATGTCGAATAGTGTTTTTGGCCACTGTACATATGTATGTATGTACTCGTATATTGAATTTCTAGTAATAAGTTTTGTCCTTGAAGGCTTATTGCATTACAATAAATAAATAAATATAAATAAAAAAAGAGAATTGGAGAACACACGAAACCGTGTAGCTCTCTCGCGTATGTTTTTCACCTCTCTCGGCAACAAACTCAAGAATTGCAGCAACAAAAATTGCAAGTGTGTACGCATTAAAGGTATTAACTCGGACTCATCAAAACATAAAAATCAGCTACAAACGTATTTATATTCATTCATAAATTCACTGATAAACATAGAACTTTTATTAGCAGCCGTTAATAAAAAACAAATCTAATGTATACATTCTATAATAGAAATAGTACTTGTCTCAAAAAAATTGAGGTTGAAAAAAAACTAAATTTTGACGAATTTTCATAAAAAATGTTATTATGAAAGTATTACTTGTGTTATAGAAATGTGAAATGTGGCCCCCTTACTATTTGCTTGTTTTTTTTTATCTGGGACCAGCACTCAAGAGATGACCCCTACACATGCGATGCATTGTGCTGGAACTATAGGAAAGGGATAGTTGGAGAAACGACAGGAGGTGAAGTTTAATTAATTATTTTACAGCTCTGCTTTTGCAGGTTCTTTGTTTGCGATTCCAATTCTTAGCGGTTGAGAATGGCTGAAAGAAATCTCCTCTTAACGCTTTTTAAAATTTTGTGCTTTTTGGGAGCTAAATTTTGCCGCAAGCAAACAAAATGAAAATATGTTAATATTGAAAAATATTGAGAAATGAAACTGTTTAATACACATATCAATATGTACATATGTACATATGTATGTATGTACATGCATATGAAAATGGGTAATGTGTTTTGTTTCTGTTGTGATGTTCAGAACTAGAGGTGTAAATGAAAAGTTGCTTACTCTGATTTAAATTTTAATCGCTGTTTTTTTTCTTGAGTTTAAATTGTAGTTGGCATTGTGTAAGGTAAAGGTTAATTGTGATGACACTGGTAAATACCAGTTCTTTGTAATGCTTTTTTTATATCAACTTGACATTGACTATTAAAATTTTTTAGTAATAATTGAAAATGCTTTGTGGTGTTTTAGATATAAATTTGTTTTCGGTAGTTTATTTTATATATATTAACATAGTATTATCTTTCAGCTAGTTTCTCGGACATCCCCTGAGCACTAGCCCATGAAAAAAATTAGTTTTATTTGAAAAATTTTTAATTATTTTTAATTCAAGTCGATATTTAAGCCACAAAGCTGACCAATATTATCAGTGCAACTGCTGATTATTAAAAACCGGCGACTTGGTTCAACTTTGCTCCCCATCTTCAGCTAACCCTTACTACGATTCTTTTCATACGACATAAAATGTTACAAATTAAAAATCAGAAATGTCAGGGACGATAACAGAGATCTAGATGTAATTTTTTGTACTTATTGTTGTCTCAGACATTTAAAACTGTATTTATGCCAAATACAAGATCTTGCTCTGGTTTTTTATTTACTTTTTTTTCTATTCTCTGTTGCTTTTTATTATTTTTTTTTCTTCAATTTCTTTTAAATTATAAAAATGAAACTTCAGTTGACTAACAACAAACAACTTGTTTGTGCGTATTCATTTTATCTTACGGATATCAGAGTGTTTTAAATTGATGTGCAATATTTAATGGGCATACAGAACGTACGAGTACATCATATTCTCTTTAAGTATGATTAATTAAGAATATTATGACATTGAAGAAATGAACCACCATTTTGAAAATTGCAGTTAAATCAAAGACAAATTAATAGAAAATTATGCAAATAATAAGAAAAGGAAAATAAGAAAAAGTTTGCAAATTAACATTTCCGTATGCTGACTCATTAACTATTTAAAGATAAAATTGTCGACATTTGTTACACACTAAAAAAAAAATTTAAATTAGACGGAATCTGTACATATCTACATATACGATAAAAAATTTTTGGGCTTATCAATGGTGGTGCGTCCGTTCCATAACTCTTTATAAAGTGCAGGACATACGGGTTACAAAATCTTACGGTCCAACAGATTGAGCTGTAAAAACCAAACATGTAAATATGTATAACAATTTGTTTTAATTCTCATTCAGAGTAAAGCTTAAGTGAAATTTCATAACATGAAATAATTTTTAATTGTTAAATATGTACAGACATACATATGTATGTACGAGGTTTGTTCAAAAGAAAATGTGAATTTTGGGTTCTTCGATTACAATGGCGTGGTGCATCATGAGTTCTTGCCAGCAGGTCGTACGGTTAATAACGACTACTACAAAGAAGTTATGCAACGTTTGCGTGAAGCAATACGGCTCAAGCGATCACTTGACATACTGTATAGTATGTCTCGCACAATAATTATTCTTTGATAAGAAGTGATGTTTTTAACAACTTTTCAAATGTGTACCACTTGTGTCATTTTTATCAGGTTGTTAGTACTTTTATTTCGTCGGCTATAAAAGCAAATATGTAGCTTGTTTTAAAATACTAATAAGGGCAGTGTACGAGAATGTTTTTTTTTAATTTCAAAAGAATCACCGTTCACGTTCGCATACGTAACGGTAGCATACATTTCGCCGCATATTGCAATAAATATGATGAATTTTATGTCAAACTGAAATGAGTTTCTGTTTTGTGTAAAAAAATATGTAAATAAAAAAATTCGTGGGAATGATGGAAAGTGGGTAATACTGTACACGTAGACGTACAGCTACGGTATAAAGTAGCGCTGATGTTGGAATTTATAAACGTCTAACGTTTGCAACTTAAACCACTGATTGTTTTCAATTTAATTTAATTTAATTCATGTCATGTTGTATTATTTTTTATGTGAGAAAGTTATTTCGATTCTCGAAAAGCGTACGGCAATTTTCACTTTATTTATTAAAAATATTTGCGTTTTATTATAAATATTTGCAAATTTGTTTGAGATATAGAAAACCGTTAACAAAGTCTGAGTTTAGACGAGCGAACATTTGGAAGGGAAACGTTTAGTTTGGTAGCATATTACTTTTGGGGAAGAGAGCATCATTTGTGTATGGGTACTCGGCGATACGCATTGTCCACATTTTCTTTGCTTACAAAAAAGCAACTAATGACAATAATAATGTAAATTCGCCGGCATCATTTTCGTCTGTGTGAACGCGAATTAAAAAACAAATGAGAATTCCAGATGTTTGCCTGTCTAAAGTCGGATAAATGAATTCGATTTTTAAATTCTGTTAATTATGTCCTTCAACAATATAAAACTTAATTAATTAAAGAATTAAAAAAAACCCAAATACTAATGAATTACATATGTACATATACATATATATATATATATCAAGGTTCAGAAAGTACACACATCAAACATTCAGCGTACTGTTCAAAAGCAACCAACACATATTTTTATTTTCATAACATTTATGTGTGTTTTGTTTTAATATTCAATTTTGTACACGAACTTAAGAAGTTCACGTACTGTCCGATTATAACACACTTCAAACACACAGGTTCGAGTGTACGAATATTTTAAATTCGTGTACGTTCGCGATAATAAAGTACATGTACGATAGACAGATTCAATTTTGCCTATACATTATGTACTGTACGTGTACGGCAAGAAAAGTACATGAACGAAAATGTTTGTGTACGGAAAAAGTACATGAATGTTAATAATACGTACATTTATGTAGGAACATTTTTTGAAAAATCTGATAAACGTAAATGAAAACAACAGCAATTATTTCAAAAATTTTTATTTTTAAAATGAAAATATGTATGTATATAATTCATTGGCAGCAACAAAGAAAAAAATATATGTTAATATATATATATATATATATCTCAGGATTGTATTTAGATCCTCGCTTTAATTTTCAAGGAACTCCATTATTAACCAACGAACAGAAACAAACTGCAGTGGTAGGTTTTAATTTTAACTTCAAAAAAAAAAAATAATAATAATAATAATATACATAATTTTTTTAGGACCACTTAATTAAGACTTATGAAATGCTTAATCATATATCGCATTCGTCATCTCCACAAGACGAAAATGCCAATACTTCATTTTCAGAATATCCATTAGATATTACTCCAAGTACATTAAATACCGCACACTCTAAGCTAGCACAACACATAAATATACTCGTAAATACAGCAAATTTAAATCCAATAAATCAAAATTATCACATAAAAACAGAACTACTTGCTATATGTAATGTATAGGCAAAATTGAATCTGTCTATCGTACATGTACTTTATTATCGCGAACGTACACTAATTTAAAATATTCGTACACTCGAACCTGTGTGTTTGAAGTGTGTTATAATCGGACAGTACGTGAACTTCTTAAGTTCGTGTACAAAATTGAATATTAAAACGAAACACACATAAATGTTATGAAAATAAAAATATGTGTTGGTTGCTTTGATCTGTGTTCGTTTACATTTATGTACGAGATTTTTATACGGTGTGTGTACTTTTCTTAACTCTGATATATATACATATAATAGTATACCGCCAATCAGGCTTACAACAAAAATGTTCGTCCTAATTGTAAATAAATAATATAAATGAATTATTTGTAAATATGTAATTCATTTTATCTATTAATAAATAATAATAGAACTCTTTTATGTGATTAGAGTTGTATTTTTACGTTCATGATGAACATGTGACAGAGAGCAGACCTTGCAATTTTTTGTGGTGGGGCAGAATCAAATATCAATAATTTCTTTAATAATATCTCTTTGACGTAATCGGTCGATTGTGCAGGATAAGAGTCCTGGGTTGAGTTCGCTGAAGGGACTATTAACTTTTCAACTACATTTCAAAATTTTAAAGAACTGCTTAAACGTAATATTGTTCGTGGTCATTTGAAATATGTGAAATTAATTCTAATTAGAAGCAAATTCTATATTATATTCTTTAGTAGCTTATATATAAAACGCAAAAATTGTACGAAATCACAAATTACCTAATTTCTGTAATTGATGTCGTTCGAAATTAAACGTGTAAATGTTAATATATGTACATAAGTATATATTTTTGGTCGTTAAAGTTTTTAGCCATCGAAAATCATGTGGAAATTCAATTTATTACCATCAAGTGTTATTTTCATCACTTATTTGCTATGCGTGATTGTTCATTAGTTGATATGTTATCGCGTTGATTGGTTATTTAAAGTGTAAACAATTGTGTAAATGGCAACAATACTACGAATCATTACGGTGTTTGTTTTCTTCTACTACGTTTTAACCACACAATCGTTAAATGCATTGCACGTTTCTTTGCCAGAAATAAAATGCTTAAAGTTCTAATTGAAAATTGCACAAAGAAAATATGGAAAAATTTTAACCGTTATGAATAATGGATTCAAAATGTGGTTCAACGGCTTGCACTTGACGTTTTTAGAAACTTTAATGTCAATAACGTAGATCTATTGCACTAAACTATGTCATAAAAGTCTAATTACAATCGCAAATTCAATATACATACATACATTGTATGTACATATTTCGAAGAATTTTTGTTGAATTTTTTCAATTTTACTCATACCCTAATAGAAGAGAGCCAACTAGTATATATTGGATGAAAATGTAATCTAATCATCATACCTATAATTTCGAGAGCATAAAGTTTAACTTTTTTTTTATTTTTATTTATTTTAATTTCCCGCTATAAGAAGTTACTGGTTTTACCCAAATTTTCGAAAAAGGAGTTTTCATCATATTTCGACGTTTTTAGATTCTGGGAGTAGTTTCTGTGAGTATTTTCGCGATGATGCCAGTAAACAGATCATAACTTTAGAACAGACAACAAGCAATTAATGTTGTAAGATAATGAACCGATTAAGTATGGTAGATTTCTGAAATTAAATTTTCTTTTTTTTAATAAACTTCAAATTGCTATCTATCTATCTAATCAACACTTCACATGAAAACGAAACGTCGCTTGCTGCCAGTTGACTAAAATCGGGTGCTTCTTTCTAGCCATCGTTGACAAAAAATTTCGACAAATCCTTTTTTCCCCAAAAAGTCTTCGTCAAATCGATTTTTATAGACTTAAAAAATGTATCTATCTACCGAATCACTCTATCTATCTATATTCGAAAATTTCCTAAAAAATAATTGTTTTTAATTACTTCATAATTTCCTGTCACATCAATTTTCGATACGCATTTGGATTAACCAATTCCATGTATTTTTTTATATAATTAATTAATAACACGAATTTTTTAAGCTGTAGGTCTTTTTAATATATGTAATATTTATTTTTCTTCGATATTTCTCTACTCCTTTGTGTAGCTTCTTCAGGAAAATTGCTTTTTGCTTAAACAAAGATCTTAAAGTTCTACAATAGTAATTTACTACAAAGAGTGAAAACCGTTATTACCTTCTAAATTTCAATTGAAAAGGATGCAGTAGAAATAATATTTTTTCAAATTAAAAGACAGTAGTCTACGCCGAGTATAAAATGTTTATTATTTTTTTTTATCTTTGACCAGCACTCAAGAGATGTCCCCTACATATGCGGTGTATAGTACTGGATCTATAGGAAAGGGATAGTAGGAGAAATGATAGAAATCTTACAACACTGCTTTTTGCACGTTATTTGTTTTTATAGCAGTGTTGTAGCGTCTCTGATGTCAAGGAGACGTATTAAATTTTGAAGCTTCGTTTTTAGTAGCCATTTTTAGTAATTATTTTACTTCGCCGGTGCTCCCCAATACCAACGAAGGAGGGCGGTCTTATGTGCCTGTGGATTGGAAATAGCTGAAGCCGTACTGTTCAGTGACCAGTGATTATGCCATCGGCACTGAAACAACAACTGACACAAAGACACACAAAAGCATATCAGAAAAATGAGAGATATTTTTATGAGTTTCAAACTGGGGTTGAACCCGGCAAAATTTTTAGTTTTGTAGTCAATGTGCAGACCTGTGTACTGGTGGACGCCGGAGATTGCTGGGCTCAGGCGTGACTGCCTCCGCAATAGGAGGGTCTATACTAGGGCTAGGCGGGCGGGCGAGGCTCTACTGGAGGCCCAAGAGTACAGGCGGTCCCGCGGGGCGTTGCGTCGCGCGATTGTGGGGAGCAATAGGGCGAAATGGGAGGAACTTCGGAGCGACCTGAACAGTGATCCATGAGGACTCGGCTATAGGATCGTGGCGGGCAAATTAGGCGCGAGCCGTGCTGGGGTGCAATTGGCGGAGAAGCAGGACAATCACGTCCGGCGCGGCCCAGGGATCTGTGCTGGGCCCGGACCTATGGAATCTGACCTACGATGGGATCTTTGGGGTGGAAATGCCCGAGGATGCTCAGCTCGTGGGATACGCAGATGATATAGCGGCGGTGATCTTGGCGCGGGATATGGATGCCGCCAGGGGGAAGCTGAACCGAGTCATGATTAGAACCCGGATGTGGCTTGAGGACCACGGCTTGGAATTGGCCGGGGAGAAGACCGAGGTGATGTTGATGACGCCGGCACACATACCACTCGGCGTCGACATGCGGATAGGGGATGTGTCTCTGGTTACCCAGAGTGCGATAAGGTATTTGGGCGTCAGACTCGACTGTAGGCGGACTTACGGGGCCCAAATACGGCATGTGGCGACTGAGGCAGCGAAGATGACTGGCATGTTGAGCAGACTCATGGCGAATGTCGGAGGCCCGACACAGAGCAAGAGGAGGCTGATTATGGCGGTCACGAAGTCGAACTTGCTGCATGAGAGCGAGATTTTGGGGAGATGTACTGGGTGAGAGAACCAAACGCAGGGTGCTCGAGGCGGTACAGCGGACGGCGGCCCTTAGGGTTGCTTCGGCTTACCGCACGGTCTCGGGCGCTGCGGTCCTGGTGATATGTGGGGAAATACCCATAGACTTCTTGGCGCGCGAGGGGTGGGAGGCTTGGAACTCGAGGGGGGAGGGCCCTGGTGTTGGTGCTATTGGTCTGAGGCCCCAATCTGTCCGGCGATGGCAGGACAGGTGGACCGCGGACACGGTCTTCTGGTGGACGGCGAGACTCATTCACTGCGTGGAAGTATGGATTCGGAGGAAATTTGAGGAAGTTAACTACTTCCTGACACAATTCCTGTGCAGACTACTTCGAAACTGTGCTTTTTGCCGATAAAAATATATGAAATGTATTGTTACATACCTTATGATACTTTCATAAAGTATTTTATAAAAAATAAACTCAATAAAATTGATTATTGCGGAGGGAAACATATCCATATAGTACTATTTCGCTAATGCTTAGTTAGCTCATCAGTCGATTTTTCCTAATTTCTGACGAAAAATTTTAGATTTTTATGTTCAAAATTCAACTAATCAATCGAGATTTAAAAGCTGAACACCGAATACAAAAGCAAAATTTTTAAACAAAAACATAACCATGTTCCAACTATTAGGTCATTGCGGCTCTACAACAATCCAACAATACCAAAACCAACAGGCTTTAGTAAATTGAGCACTTATCAAAAACATTTTTTTTTATCTGGGACCAGCACTCAGAAGATAACTCCTACACATGCGATGTATTTTGCTGGAACTATGTGAAAGGGATAGTTAGAGAAACGACAGCTCTGCTTTTGCACGTTCTTTGTGGATTGCTATCAGCTGAAGCCGGTATTGCTCAGTGACCAGTGACAATGCCTTCGGCACTGAAACCTTCCGACAACAACTAACACACAAAGACACATTAATGCACATCAACAAAATGCGAGATGTTTTTTTTTTTTTTTTTTATAATTTTAGTCTGAAACTGGGGTTGAACCCAGGTCTGTTTTTGATTTTGTAGTCAACGTGCAGACTACTTCAGCCATCGCCACCCTGTCTACAAAATAAAGAGAAATGTCGTTTGTTTCAGTTGTTTTTGGAAAAATTTAAAATAATAAAAAAAAATTCTTAAGTTTTATTATTCATATAATCCAAATATTTTGGAAAATTTAGTGCAATTATGAAGGAGGGGATTAATGCAAAAGATTTGCATTAGAAATACATAATCAATAGAATGGGAAATGTGACCAGGAGATCTCTGAGCTCTTTATTGGTTAATGACCGAACACAAAAATTGTTAAACAAAAATAGAACAATCGATGAGTTTACTTTTTACACATATAAAAACATTTCTATTTTTATATTATTCTTCAAAGTAAATTTATTTAATAATTTGTAATTTCTTTGTAAATTTTTTTCAGTTTTCTCTTAATGGATATATTGGGAGCTCTGAAAACCTCACACTGCCAAATGCTTTTAATAGAACGGAATATTAAGCCTTAATTTAACGCCACCGTGCAGCATCAGTCATATAAATTAAACATTCCTCCTATAATTATAAAAAGACGGCATCAATTGTATGACGAGAAACTCTACAAAATGACATTAAAAACTTTAGATGTGTATCAGACACGATTTAATCAAATGAAATCAGTATGGAACATAATAAGCTTTTGTTTGTTAACAATAATTATTTGTAGTTTATGCAAAACCTCCAGCGCATTTGATTTAAATACAAAATTGAATTTAAAGCCTACAAAATATACGGAATGGTCCAAGAATATAACATATGGCAGCTCCACGCAATACAATGCTCGTGGAATGAAACCGCTTTATGAAATCACACAAAAGGTGATGTGGCTCTTGAGTAGAGGAGAAAAACCGTTACCAGATGGTGGGTTAAATATATTTGCAAATTATAAAACGAAATACTAAAATGGCGGAGTTTTGTACTTTTACAGGATATTTGGAGTTTAAGGATTCGAAGCTACTCTTGGGTCCCAAACTTGAAAACAATGAGTGGGCCGATCTGATACTACACTATTGGCCAATTATTTTAATTATTTTGGTAGTGGCAGTTTTAGTTGCGTCAATGCCGGTAATTGGGTAAGCGCTGTATACTTGAATAATAACCTCGCGAATATCACGATAATTTTGTGTCCTTTTTTATTTACTTTAAGGTTATGTTTCTGTTGCTGTCGCTGTGCTGGAGCATGTGGTGGTCGCTCGGAACCATTTGATAAGAAACACGACACTTGTCGACGAGTGTTTCTAGGCTTCCTTTTAATTATTTTAGCAACTGGAATATTGTAAGCACTGCTCGTTATTTTGATTGCAGAAATAATAAAATATTGTGTGTTACTTCTAGGTTTGGTGTTATTGTGGCATTTGCTACCAACAGTTATATTCAATATGGCATCGATGATACTACCAATGTGGTACGCGCTGGCAGCAATGATACACAAACATTTTTGAAAATTACTTCGGAACAATTGGAATATGTATTAGTGAACAATTACAAACAGTTATCAGATCAATTGGAATTAATTTTAAGAGGTAGTTATTTGAGTTTATGATTGTGCACGTTATTAACAAATTAACAATTAAAATCTGACTTAGAAACGTCCGACTTCATTATAACTCAGTTAGAACAAAAATCAATGGCGGTTTCAGTAGGTTATCTCACTGATTTTCTTAAGAAATTACCAGATCTGCGGCAAAAGCTTCAGAACATGAAAATAATAACAAATGATCTGCGCGTCTATGCGTCTCAATTAAGTGATGGTATGTATTTTGCCAATTTCGAGTTATAAAATGTTATTTTCTAATTACTTTGATTTTTACTACAGGTTTAAGAGGCGTCAAACGAGATTTATTGGTAATGCTCAATAAATGTTCAGATCAGTCTTGTAAAGACGTATTGAACAGATACGAAATTGGTAAACTGGATGCAAATGGAATACACTATGATCAGGTGAGTTCGTGCTAAATAAAACTATTTAAAATTTGGAAGCTAAATGACGCAAAAAGTAATTTTAAACCCTGTCACTCTAAATACGAACGAAAATTTGTTCGAATATATTTTTTATTATTATTACTGTTTTCAATTTAAATGTGCGAAAGTTTGCATTTTCAAATGTTCGTTTGCATTTAGAATAACAGTTATTAGGTTATTAGTCAATTAAATAAATGTTATGATGATTGGCTTATTAAAAAGTTTAACTAATACTGTCACATTGTATTTTTCGCTGCTAAATATTAAAAAAAAAGATGGTAGATCGTTATTTCCCCAAGGTATGTTCTGGTAGGATTTTCAGCTTATTTCAAGCCTCTTCTTTCTGGTTAACTAATTTTGAGTAAAATTATATATAAAATATTTTTGTTTCTTTATTATTAGCTGCCGGATGTAACTGTTATAATAGAAAACTTGGAACAGTTAATTAATGATGATATAGCATCTGCCGGGGAACGTGGAAATAAAGCATTGAAGGCGATGCGTAAACATCTAAATGATACTATAGCCATTTATACACCACAAATCGTAGATGCCATCACAAAAGCTGGTTAGTAGTCTTAATATTGAGGAGATTTTTATTCCTTATTATATGGTCAATAAATTTTACAGGTCAAGGCTTGCAAAAAGCTTCAAATGATATTAAAACCGAATTGCAGAAGGTTTCTAGAATTATTGGCACGAATACAAACAAATATACGAATATCGCTGATGACTATCGAGTCGAATACGGTCCATATAGGTTCTACATGGGTATTAGTGTGTGCTCCATATTATTATTGGTAAGTTTGGGAGTTGATTTTAAATTATGTTCGATAAATTTTAAACAAAAATTTACTTTTATGAAAGGGCATTATGTAAAATGTATCAATCAATATTTGAAGGTTATGTTGCACACATGTAATAGCTCTAACATTTGTGCAAATTTCCACTAGACTGTACTGAAAACCATTCTTTTACACAAAAATTTACAAAAGATACCAACATTTGAAGGAGTAAAATGACAGTTCTTTTCTGAGAGTCTGCAAATTTTTACTGAATGAATTTTTGTCAGTAGAATCGATTGGAAAAGAAAAACACATGGTTAAAAATAAACAAAAAAATTAAGCAAACAAGAGTTTACAATTTTTTATAAAAATGTTAAAAAAAAAAGGAAATGGTGATTTAAAACTGTAACAAAAACTAAAAATAATAGTTTTCTACGTGAAATATATTACACAGGTCAATAGCAAAAATGGGCTTTTAAAACCACTATTTTTTTAATCGGCTGTGGTCACCTAACTACAAAAATCATATTTTTTCAAATTCTATGGTAAATTTTGTTTTTTAAAGAGACGACTTCCTACATCTGGTCGTCACTTTGGAAAGACTTATTCAATCTTGCTATGCAGTGCATCAAAAAAATTGTAAATTACACCAGCTTTATTATCATTATTTGATTTAGGCATTAGTTTTGGAGTTATTGATGAAAAAGTGAAAAAAAAACTTTTTTTTTTGGAATAATTACCAAATTTTTTAATTCAAAAAATTCGTAAAAAAATAGAAAGCAGCAAAACATTGCCACTTTCACTACTTAGCTGAATGCAATAGAAATAAAATAAACTTTATTTATTATTATTTTTTGGACCGGCACAATGGGATGACCCCTATACATGCGGTGCATTGTGCCGGAACTAGGAAATAAGGTTTTGGGAGAAAGGATAGAGGGAGTAGTGTTTATTGACATTTGATTTAAATTTTTCCACGTCAAAAGTGACACGAAAGACATCTGCGGGTAGTCCATTCCACATACGAGCCGTTCGGCCAAAAAACGAATTTTTTCTGCAATGCGTAGTGCGATTTGCTGCCAAGTCGACCGTAAATGGATGCGCTCTTAGTGTTGAACGCGTCGTGCGCGTGAATGACCTGGTTTCGGGAACGAGTTCCCTGATTTCATCATTTAAATTAGATAAATTACTCGTAAATAAAAACGCATAAATGAGCGGTTTGATATTCATCTGTTCAAAATCAGTCTTCTTTTTTCATTGTGTACCATTTAAATAGTTCTTTCGTCGTACAGGCATGTTCATGCTTATTAATGAGTGTCGCTGGCTGCGACTGTAGTTTGTAAAGGAGGCGAATTTAACTCCACTCCAAATTTAAAACACAATTATTTAAATTTGTGCTAAGTACAATGAGTGCGTTTATTTCTAAAAATTACAAAATTATTTTCCAATATTCTTCCAATATGTAGTATATTCTAATACAACTTACCACAGTGCTTTTCCTTTTCAAACTAAATTCTTCCCGTTAAAACTCTTGCGGTAACTAGGTATTTAAATATATGTTCATACATTGTATGTACATGCGTACGTATATGTATATGTGCAAACACACGAAAAGTAACGGGATAAACTTAACAAAAGCACTGCAGTGAGATCAAATGTGAAAGAGAACAACAACTTTTACATAGACTGCATGAAATCTTAAGTACATAAGACAAATAAGAAATATAAATGAAATCAACCCAGCAAACAAATATACAAGTTAAGTATTTAAATTTAAATGTTTCAAACGCCAATTGACGACATTCCCACCCTCGTGGATCGGCGACGATTCACTACTCAAATCAAGAACGGCAAGCTTGGACACTGGTCGCTTTAGAACGCTACTACTTGTCTGGACATCAGCCCTTCTTATAACACCGTCTGCTCCAGAATACAATCGAGCACTCCGTCCTCTCTTCCAATCTCTTCTCGAAACAACCGGGTTACATATTAGTACAAGATCACCGATGGCTATAGGTTTCGTACGTTCACACCACTTAGAACGTCTAGTAAGCGTAGGCAAATATTCAATTATCCATCTCTTCCCAAAATGATCCCGTAATTGTCGAGCAATGCGCCACTGTTTCCTCATAACCACAGGCTTTACAATTTTTTTTTTTTTTTTTTTACTTGATAAAATTTTTAAAGAACAAAATGTACATCTGTAAAATTTTCCGATTTTATTAAATAAACATATAGCAAAGTGTTAACTGCGCCAACGTTCGGAAATTAAATGTAAAAATTATATCCACGAAATCGCAAACAAGATCTGCTAAATTTACACTTTTATTGCAGTTCCGTAAAAAATATATTTTTTTTAATCTTGGACCAGTACTCAAGGGAAATCTCCTACATATGCAATTCATTGCAGAGCGATTTCATTTATTATTTTACTTCGCTGATGTTTTATTGCTCAAATAACGTCGAATGCGTGTGCTGCAGCACATAAATCTCGACCGGGCTGGGTATCCAACCCGTGCACTTCTAGTTGACAACACGTTAACTTTTAGATATGTACGATTATAGTATTTTAACCCAGCTAGCATATTCATATTCCAATCTTTTAGGAATAAGTTTTCGATCATAAATGAAATTCACTTGTACCCTACAAGTAAACCACCTCAGAGAATCATTTACTATACAACTTTCTGATTAATTTTTGTGAAGAATGAACAATAACCGAAAGTCATATTAAATAAGGTAGAAAAATTTTAAATTTTCCTAATTGTTTTTTAATGAAAAGCGTGGGGCTGCTTTAATATTTTTTTATTTACAAATGTAAAAATCATATAATAATCCTTTTTCAATCACTTTACTGATAAATCAGTTTTTAATCGTCAAATGTGATCTGAAAAGGCTCATTCAGGAAATTTTTTTTTAAATAATCACCCAAAAAAATATTTATTTTATATTCATATAGGTAATTGGATTGTCAATTTATTCTTTTCTTTTATGTATATTAAAAATGAAATAAAGCTATAATAATTTTTTTGAGTCTACTTTTTCCCAACATACTCTTTTTGTGACTCCTTCTGAAATTTGTCATACTCACTTCACACGATGCACTTTGTTCGTGTCTCAGGAATCATTCGACATGAATTTATAAGCGCGAACTGATGAGAAAGTAGAGGGGTAGACAAAGTGGCATGATAGAGGCTGTTTACATTAAGAATGATGTCTCTGCGAAATGTCGCCTGCGATTCGTGTTTGTAGGCGAGTGATGTAGAGTAACATACGTGGTAGACAAAGAAGCACAGAATGCACATAGATGAGACAAGATTCAATTTTTTCCTTTGCATTTTCCACTCTTTCGCACTCTTTCTATGCATATGTTTTTTATAAACGGTGTATATATATAAAAATTTTTCTATTTTTTGTAAAAAGTATTTGGTAATTGAACATTAAAAACTGTTACAAGTTTTGTAGACTTTTATATATGTACATACATATGTGACGCACAAAACCGGTTTTGTTCAGGAGAGCCATTTTAAAGATTTAAATACGTGTATCTTTGGTGTACTTCACTTTCATAAAACGCGCATATCTCTGGGAGGGAACACTTTTGGGGCATGGGATCGGTCTCATTCGATGCTAGATGTTGTCCACATCAAAAAAAAAAAAGTGAAAATTGCTTTTTTTACCCTTAGGTCCCTTTCTCTATGCGCTGTCACATATATATATATATATTGCAAATAACAAAATAATTAAACATGTCTATGTATAGCAACGCCGAAAAAACACCAAAAATTCCTTAACTGTTGCAGCGAAAAGTGCAAAATGTAAACGCATGAAAGGTTACGTAGGCACGGATACCAAAAGAGAAGAGAAAGTTTGGCCCAGATACAGTGCACGTCATGTGAACATTTCACCGACAACGTATTCATTTAAAAACTTGGACCAGTGCTCAGGGGCTATCCCCTACATATGCAATGCATTGCACTGGAACTAGAAATAGACAGGTAGTGAAAGTGGTAGGAAGATAGAGCTTAATTCTTGCACAACTTTGCAGTTGCGTGTAAATTATAAAGCAAAGTTGCGGCGTCTCTGATGTTTTTTGACGCATTATTTTTAAGCTAATTGAGCCATTTTATTTATTATTTTACTTCGCCGACGTTTTATTGCTCAAATACCGACGAAGGAGAGTGCTGTAGCACAGAAAACTCAGAAAAAAACTTTTTTCTGATTTGACCCGGCTGGGATTCGAACCTGGGTCTTTCTGGTTGCAGAGCCAACACGCTGACTACTCGCCATCAGCACCCCCGTCCCCTCTGGGGTTTTGCTGAACCCAACAAAAAATGATTAGGAGTTAGGGGCTCCTCATCTTCATGGCTGACAGGCAAATGGGTTAGCGGACGGGAATTCAATATTTATTTATTTATTTATTTAGAAATATATTCCATAAATTAATTTACAAAATATAAAAAAGGCGCCGGGTGACTAGACCATATGCGCGCAAATAAATCAGTTGTTATTCACTTTAATAAAAATTATTTACATTCCGAAGTATTTAAAAATTAATACAAAGATTAATATGTATGTATGTATATATTTACACTAAGATTATTTAAAACAGAAATAAACATTTTTGCAAAGGACTCATTCATACGTCTTGAATATTGTGTATTTGAAGACTTCTCTTTATAGATGGTAGATTAACGATTTTAGTGCAGTCAATGATATTATCCAAGTCTTCATCAATTTTAGATAGTGGACATTCGGTTAAGATGTGTGCAGCAGATAGAATTACATCGCAGGAGGTACATTTTGCGGGAACGGTATTATTGTAATAATGTTGTGTATTGAATAGAGCTTTACCAACCCTTAGACGACATAATAAAATGCATTCGCTTCTTGTCAAATTTGTGTTGTACTTTACTTTGGGTTGAGTAGACTAAAGCCTTCTTTGTGAAGCACGGAATTGGTTGGAGATAACTTTCGGAAAGCATGGAATGTCTGTAATGTGCAATAGATTTTGTGCATTTTTGGCCACTCTGTCGGCGAATTCATTCCCCTCTAAGCCAATATGGGAGGGAATCCATAGAATCAATATAGATCGGCTTCGATTAGGTAGTGTAATGACATTGTCATAGATACCGTTATGATTCTTAGATAGTGCCTTGGTTACGCTTAAGCTATCCGTACAAATCATGGTTTTTACACCCCTTTGAATAGCATAGGAAACTGCTGTATCTATAGCCGCTAATTCTGCCAAAAATACCCCAGTATCATTAGGGATACGTGCTTCTTCAAGGATCTCAAATCGAGTCGGACTTATTTCCCTAACAATTGAATATGATGTTACACCACTTTGAAATGAACCATCTGTGTAAAGTATAAACTCGGGTGCAAATGATAATTTTTTCTCCTGTAAAGCTTTCATAAAGACTATCGGATTTATGTTGTTTTTGTTGTGGCGGCGGCTTAAACTAGTGTCAGTTTTGACATAAAAACTGTAATTATTAGTTATACAAGGCTTTTGAGGTAAAATAATATTGTGAGCGTTTAGTAACATAATGATGTGATAAATTGCAGATTGAGGGACAATATGCGGGTGCTTGAGGTGTTTCCAAAACACGTTGTGAAGACCATCAGATGGAATTGTTATTGATTTAGACGCCATACTTACAGCACTTTTCTCTAAAGTGAACTGAAATTCTCGGTATACCGCCTAAAGTCTTAGCAGTTCTAGGGGAGTTGATCTCAAAATACCAGATGCAGTTCTATAACAATTATTAATGGCCGCGTCCAATTTTTTAATGTTACGTTTGGAGGTCCACCCATAAATTGTAATATCATGTTGAAGTACACCGGTAACCAATGACCGACAAATACCAAGTGCAGTGTCAAAATGGGGTCCTTTTTTACGTGAACATATTAACTTTAGGAGATTGTTTAACCTGCTCAATTTGTCAGATAAATATTTGACATGAGCGTTCTATAACAAATTTCTTGTAAACAATATACCTAATACTCTCATTTTTTCTGAAATGCCAATTTCAACATTCCTGATGGTGATGGTGGTGTAATTGCAATCTCTCTTTCTACAGACTTGAAGAACTTCAGTTTTCTCGGCTGGTATCACTGCTCCTCTCTTAACCGCCCATTGATGTAACTCTCGATCCAGATTGTTTAAATTGCACATGCGTCATCATGATTACCAGACGTAATTGCGAAAATATTATCCGCATAAATAGCAACGAAATCTATTCCAGGGATATCCTCAATGGACTTTGGTAATGCGTTAGCATAGATTGTATAAAGGACCACTGATAAGGGTGATCCCTGTGGCACACCGTTATCCAAGGGATAAGTCGATGAAAAATAGCCATCCACTCTGACAGTTACTTTGCGATTAATTAGGAACGATCTAAATAGCCTAAGCATGTTTTTGGATATACCCCAATTGTTCATTTCAATAATTATAGACGTTAGAACAACTTTGTCAAAAGCTTTTTCTATATCCTCGGATATGACTAAACTATGTACACGATTATTTAAATTTCTCCGTAAAACTTCCTCCATCTGATGACATAAACTATGGACACCGTGCTTTGGTATGAAAGCGTGTTGTATCTTAGAGACATTATCGATTGTAAACTTCCAGAAACGCTTGGCCAATATTTTTTCCAAAATTTTGGAAAGCACTGGAAGTAATGATATAGGCCTGTAGCCGTCCAATCGGTTAGGATCCTTGCCAGATTTAGGGATTGGTGTTAAAACTTTAGTTTTCCAATCATCAGGAAATACTCCATTAGCCAAAATGTTGTTGTAAAGCTTGCACACACGGAATCTAAATTGTACTGGAGCCTTTTTAATCATGGAATAAGTTATTTTGTCACGTGCTGGTGTAGAGCCTTTTAAAGTTTTCATTATTTCATCCAGTTCAGATAAATTTATTTCGTAAGACATAATTGTTTGCTGACCATTAAATGATAAACGATCAATATCGAGGTTTTTCTTTGCCGATACGATACTTGCATCAAGTGATGAATCTGAACTTATAGATGTCCAATATTCAGCAAATTTGTCAGCAATTACCTGGGGATTAGAAAAACTGTCGTCGCTGATACATAAAGTAGGAAAATTGTTTGTCCTTTCGGTCCTCAAGTTGTTAACTTTTTTCCATAAGTAACGAACATCCATTGTTGGGTTTAAGGAATTTAAAAAATTCTCCCAAGTACGTTTTTTTGAAATTTTACATTCTCTTTTCACTTTAGCACAAGACTTTCTATGTTCAAACCATTTGTCTCATTACGGCACCTTTTAAAGATTTTCCAAGCCTCTTGTCTTAAACTCAGTAGCTTAGCAATACAACAATTAAACCAAACAGGATTATTTTTTTGTTTAGGTCTTCGACTTATGGGTATACTCTCATTAGCTGACTTCCTTAAAATACGCTTTATTTGAGACGCTTCCCTGTTAATATTGAAGACTGAAACTCGTTGTTAAATCTGGTTACCTTATCTTCAAAAAGCGACCAATCTGCTTTTGTGTCATTAAATCGTGGGGAGAACTGCCTTTTAATTACCTCCACATTGTTGGAAATCTTTATAGGAAAATGATCACCAACTTCCGGTAAAGACAAACAACACCACTCAAGACCTGGAGTAAAGTCCACGCTTCCCATAGTGACATCAACACCATTTTGGCGAAAGTAAGGTAGTGGTCCTAGATATTTCAAAAGCATTTGACAGAGTGTGGCATGGAGCACTCTTGTCCAAACTTATTGCTTTTGGTGTTGGCGATATCTTCTCTCGATTTATATCGAGCTTTCTCAGGGATCGCACTATAAGAGTTGTTATAGACGGGATCTCATCTAACGAGTTCAAGATCAATTCAGGGTACCTCAAGGCTCCATTCTTTCTCCTACCCTATTTCTTATTTTTCTTAATGACCTCCTATGTCATACTTCCAACCCTATCCACTCTTTCGCAGATGACAGCAGTATCTGCCATTCATATTCATTTGATCGTAGGCCGACATCAACTATGATCGCGGCGACTCGGCAGAATATGAATGATTCGCTAACAGGTGACCTCACGAGAATATTGGAATGGGGTCACGCGAACAGGGTCGATTTCAATTCCCAAAAGACCCAATGCTGCATGCTAACCCATCGCCGTATGCACGATCACGCTGCCTCATCTGCAATTATGGGTAGCATAAACATTGAGGAATCAGAAGCTCTTGATGTTCTTGGCATGAAAATTCAGTGTGATGTCCGATGGACTGAGCACACTTTTCAGGTCTCAAAGGAAGCATTCAAGTGCCTAGGCTTTTTAAGGCGGTGTAAGACATACTTCACCCCATCTGATCTCTTTACTATTTATACCGCCTACATCCGACCGAAAATGGAATACAACACTCATGTATGGGCCGGTGCTTCAAAGACTATTTTGAAGTTACTCGACCGTGTACAAGAAAGGGCGAAGAAACTCATAGGAGACAGTAGGGTAGCCAACTCTATTGACTCTCTTGAGCATCGTCGCAACGTGGGGTGCGTTTCGTTGTTCTATCGTTACTATAATGGGAGGTGTTCTAATGAAATCAGGGAACTTGTTCCCGAAACCCGGTCATTCGCGCGCACGACGCGATCATCATTAAGAGCGCATCCATTTGTGGTCGATTTGACGGCGACTCGCACCACGCATTACAGCGAAAATTCGTTTTTTGGCCGAACGGCACGTATGTGGAATAGACTACCCGCCGAGGTGTTAGTTTGGGATGATTTAAATCAAATGTCAATAAACACTACTCCCTCTATCCTCCTTCCCATAACCTAATTTCCTAGTTCCAGCACAATGCATCGCATGTGGAGTGCCGGTCCAAGAAAAAAAAAAAAAAAAAAAAAAGTCAAGGTGTTTCGGGTGTTTAATAAAGTCATGTCTATTTTTACCAGTAATGTGCGTCTCCTGCAACGCTATTAAATTCGGTTTATGTGACGCAACCAGTAGTTCTAGTGCGAATTTATCATTAATGAAACCCTGAATGTTCCACTGGAGAAGAGTAAAATTAAGCCCAATATTCATAAAATATTATTTTTTGTTTATTTTCCGGCACTTCCCGATTTACGTTTCGATTTTTTTAATGTTTCCGGTGTAATGATGACATTTAGTTCGGGAAAATTTTTATTGGTGAATTTTCACTGTTTGGATTACGAGAATATGATCTAGGAGGAGTAGTTAAGCCTAGGCCCTCAATTATGTCTTTGATTATAATATCATCTGTTAAGTTTTTATCAATGTTCTTGCTAGAACATAAGTTATCTCTAGATTCATTGTTATCACTGGAAATTGCATCCTTTGTGTTAAAATCGTTTGACGTAAAATTAATTTCTGTTAATGTAGTTTGTGTGGGAGATGAATTTTGAGAAGAAATGAACGTGTTGTTGATAAATGAAGTTGATGAGTTTATGTTTTCTGATTGAGGTTCTGATGTTATTGTTGAAGTGTTGGACAATGTAGATTTTTTTATTTTGTTGTCAGATTTTGCAAAACTTACTGAAGATGCATGATTTTTCTCACTCGGTGGATTTGTCGTTGTTGAATTATTGTTTGGCTGTTGCTCGTTTAGCACTTGTGCATATGTTTGTACATTCTTTGATTTTTTTAATAATAGGTTTTAGTGTGTTTAGTGCAGGATTGTCATTGTATATTTCCCAAGCTTCACGATTTGTGCATCGTCTTGACATTCTCAAAAAATTAACTGACTTGTGTTTCCAAAAGGTTGGACAGTTTCGATCATTTTATGTGTGAGACTCTACTTGACAATTAACACAATATTTTCGTGTGCATGATTTATGTGGTGTAGGTGTACCACATTCCTCACAAATTTCAACATTACGGCAAAATTTTTTGGCATGTCCAATCTTCTGGCAATTTCTACATTTCATGGGGTTTGGTATGTATTCTTCTACTGGAACCCTCTCCCATCCCAGTTTAAAAGTTTCAGGACGATATATAAGGTCGAAAGTTACTATTGCTGCACCTGTGGCTAATATTGCCTTACCATCAAGTCTTGTTATCTTGCGGACATCGACAACTTTTTGGGACTTAAGTGATTCTATCAATTCTTCTTGTGTTACGTTAATAATTTTTCTCGAAAAGTTGCGTCCTTGGACAGTATTTAAAGTTTTGTGAAGACTGATTTTAACTGGAATGCAATTTATGAAATGAGCTTTCAGATATAGTTGCGCTAGTTTGTTATTTGGAACCTTGATTAAGAGGTCACCACTTCTCATTTCAGAAACTTCTAGACGTTCTTTGCTGATAAAATCAAGGCCTCGTTCTACTTGAAATACATTGTAAGATGCAAGGGGAGCAGTTTCAATATTAGAGTCTTTCGTTGTAGCTGATGCTACCAGATAGCGAGGGAGATGTTGTTCATTAGCAGCAATTTCTGGCAAAGGGATGAAATCGTCAGGGCGAAAGCGTTTGTTCTTATTGCTTTTGATTTTCCCAGGCATAGTACCTAGTTCTCTAAACCGGTTGTAATTCGGGGGGTCAACCCCGTTCATGATGTTTTCGACGGCAATAAACGGACTTTAAATTTATAACTGTCCAATAATATGAGAAATTAAATATACTAAAAAAGAAAAAAATAACTGTATTCTTCCCACAGAAAATAAGCAAAACCGATATGTAAACACTCAACGGTTAAGAATCACAATCTATTAATCAGAGAGAAAGAGAGCAGTTGTTTATACGGCAACTGTCTAAAGCAGACTGAGGGAATTCAATATATTTTCCGCTTTGAAGCGTGTGCTCTTTTGGGGCGACTTCTTTTAACGTTACTCGTAACACTTTCTTAACACTCTGGACCATTCGTTCCCATATGCCACCTTCTGCAGAGTTATGTGGACAATTAAACTCCCACACGATGCCTTTCGTTGACATTTCATCCTGAACCTTAACCATGTCAAAAACTTCTTCAAACCGTTTAGCTTCCTGGTTAACACCCACAAAATTTTTTCCGTTGTCACTGCGCATTTTTGATGGCGTTCCACGTCGATTAATAAAGTTTCGCACACCCAAAATACATGCATCTGTGGAAAGATCAAAGGCCACTTCTAAATGTACTGCTCTGATTGTTAAACAAGAAAACAGGGCCACCCAACGCTTCTCACGACGTCGACCAATAGCTACGTTAATCGGGCCAAAGTAGTCTATACAAGTATAAGTAAATGGGGGAACGTATGGAGTCAATCTGTCACTTGGCAACGATCCCATAAATGGAGGCACTGGAACGGCAAGACGGAATTTACATAAACAGCAATTTTTAACCGTTTTTCGCAGAAGACCTCGTAAACGAGGGACCCAAAATTTTCTTCTTATTTCACAAATGGTAGCTTAAAAATTTTGATGTTTCATCTTGTTATGCACGTGAGCGACAAAAAGTTCAGTTAAGCGATGACAGGGCGACAAAATAATAGGCCTCTTTGCATTTAGGGGCAACCAACTAGCAGCATCGATACGCCCACTTAATCGTAGCAAATTGTTTTCATCAATATATGGTGAAAGCGTGTACAAATCGTTGTCCCTTTTTAAGGTATGTCCAGATTTTATAATTTGAATTTCACAGCCAAAACTTTCTCCTTGTGAAATGCGACACAAAACAGTTTCTGCAACCTTTAACTCATCTGCAGATAAACTATCCGGTCTATCATGTTTTACCCCTTTTTTGCATCGGAGTATGAATCTCATAACCCAAGCCATTGTTCGAGTTAGCCTGAGAAATGAAGAAACTCCATTAAAATCAATAAGTAAAATTTTACTAACCAGAAATGTAAATTTGGGCCGCAATTCTTCATCACATATAGGGGTAGTTTTTGTGGGGTTGTTTTGCTGCCAGTCAGTTTCGTTTTCGTAAAAAATTTTGGCCCTCGAAACCAGCGGGTTTCATTCAAAAAATTAATCTTGCCCTTAATTCTGGTGGTTTTATCTGCAACATTGAGATCAGTAGACAACCATCTCCAATCACTCGGCCGCGTAGAATCTAGTATTTCTGTAATTCTGTGGGCCACAAAGGGCTTATATCTTCTGCTTTCAGAACCAATCCAATTTATAACAGTTGTCGAGTCACTCCAAATTATTCTACGAGAGACACAAATCTCGTGCTGCTTTAATATTGTACACATTAAACGAGTTCCCAGAACAGCAGCTTGTAGTTCCAATCGGGGTATTGTCATAGACTTCAACGGAGCACATTTTGTCTTAGCAGCAATAAATTATACTCCAATACTTTCATCATCTGCGCAATATCGATAATAAGCTACAGCACCAAACGCGTCTTCACTAGCATCAACAAAAATATGCAATTCAAGACCGGAACACAAGCCTCTTTCAAAATAGTATCGCGGGACTTTTAACAAAACAAAATTTTTTAAATCTTGGCACCAATTGTTCCACATCTCTCTTAATGATTCCGGCAGTTTCTCGTCCCATAATATACCATATCTCCATACCTCTCGTACTAATAACTTTGCTCTAATCATTAGTAGCTCAAGAAACCAAGTGGGTCGAAAACAGACATAACCACACTTAAGAGCTCTCCTTTAGAGCTTATACCCGAAAGTATCGTCTTTCGGTTGCCAATGCATACCGAGAATTTTTTCCGAATGTGGCTCATTACCATCATCAAAAAAGTTTATCGGGGCGTCTACTGTACCACCAAGCGTTTTTATAACGTCGGGCGAGTTTGATGAAAAATTACGTAATTCAAACCCAGCTGCTTTATGAATGTCACGAACTTGTGAGGCAACTTCGACAGCCTTCGTGACCGTCGGAAAACTATCAACGAAGTCATCCACATAATGATGATCCATAATAGACTTTACGGCACGGAGATATTTATCACGATAGTTCAGAGCATTCATATTTTTTACATAATGGGCCACACAAGGCGAACACGCAGCACCAAAGGTCATAACCCGCATTTCGTACGTATCAGGTAAGTTTTTTTTATCCTCGCGCCAAAGGAAGCGTTGGGAGCATCTATCTTCAGGAGCCACAAGCACCTGGTGAAACATTTCCTTAATGTCCCCACAAACACCTATTGCACCAATACGAAAATTAAATAAAACCGTTGGCAGCGGCTTATATTCCTGTGGACCTTTGAGTAGGTTTGTATTCAGCGAGACACCTTCAACGGCAATAGCGGCATCAAAAACTAAACGAATTTTTCCTGGCTTGTTGGGTTTCACTACTCCGATATGAGGGAGATACCACGTCCTGGGACATACATCAACAGCTTCAATAGGCGATAATTTACGTACATACCCTTTACACAAATAATCCTTCATGATGGATTTATAGGCTGTACCAAACTCAGGATTTCTTTGCATTTTTCGTTCTAGTCCAATCAATCTATTTAAGGCCATAGAGTAACCATCTGGCAGAATTACATCATTACGGCGCCACAAGAGTCGAGTCTGGAATCTACCCTCAACCCTAAACGTAGACTCACTCATAATTTTACGGGCTCTTACATCATCCTTTGATTCAATAACTGCCAAGGCCTTCACACCAAAATGTTCAGTTTCAAAATAATTCTCCACCATGTCATGAAGAATTTTCTCTGGTTGCACTGACAATAAACATAAATGGGAGTCGGATGACTTACCCTTCAGTTGACCAAATACTACCCAGCCCAATGGCGTATTAGCGGCATAAGGACCATATTCCTCCAGAGGCACAATGTCATCGGGAAGCCCAGGTGACAATGATCTAAACCAATTAGAACTTTGGGAGCGACATCATTATACAACTTAATAGGCAAGCCAGAGTGAGCCGTCAAATCCATATTAAAACTTTGAGCCGGCAATTTCAGATTTGAGACACCATAAACGTTTTTTAATGCATGCTTTCTACAACTACCAATTCCACTTACATGTACATTAACCACGGTTGCCACTTCTTGCGCTGCCTTTCCGCCATACCAATGCAAATTCAATTTGCTTTGTTGCCCCTGAAGACCCAATTTCTTCACCAAGGAGCTGTCCACCATAGTAACCGAAGAACCTTCATCCAACAAAGCATATGTTTCAATTCTGTTACTAGGACCATGAAGTATTATTGGTACCACTCGAAATAATAGTGTGCCCCTTTCTCCAGGCTTAGAGACACAACTAAGAACAGATTTACGATCACTTCTTAAGCCGCTTGTAGTGGGCGACTCAGACGAAATAGCATTATTAATTTGCACCTCATGTAACAATTTGTTAGGTTTTCGTAAACAGCCATCTACTGAACACGGCTTGCAGATTCGACAGAATCTGCTCGAGTGTCCAGTACCAAAACATGAAAAACATAACCTCATTCTTTTTACCTCACTCCAACGATTTGTCACGTTTAACGCAATAAATTTCCTACAATCAAATAATTTATGGTTTGCCTGGCACATAGGGCAACATTTTTTACGCTGATCATCGGCAGCATGAAGCATAACTCTTTTCTTTTGATCACCAACAGGGCGACTGGTCATAGAATTTGTTGTTTGTATACTTACCAAGTTTGCAATTCTCTGAAGCCAGGTACTAAAGTCCATCACCGTAGGCCACCTTTGTAAAGTTGAAGCAAACTGGGCCCAATCTAAACGTTTACTCATTGGCAGCTTCTGAACTAATTCTTCCATCAGGGTAGGGTTCGATAAATGATGTTGCCCATTTGCAGTCTCTAAAAACGCTGCTAAATTTCTCACCTTTATGGAGTACGGCACTAACTTGTCAACAGCATTTTCCGCCATAGGTTGAACTTCCTTAATTTGTTGCAACTGACATCGAATTAGAACCTCGGGGCGACCATATTGCAGTCTGAGCTGCTCAATAGCTATTAGCACATTATCCGGATGGATAAGCAACGACTTCACACACTCTCTAGCCTCACCTTTCAGGGCCTTTTGCAACCTTAAACAGTTCTCAAAATTATTGTAAAAATACGCCGCAGTAGAATGTTCAAAGGCAGACAAAAACATGGGCCAGTCTTCCGGAGTACCATAAAATTCGTGCAAATCATAAATTTTACGGTGCATAGCCATGGACGGAATAGGGGATTGACTCACGGCTTGACTGATCAAAAATTGTTGTTGGGCTTGGTCACTGGGGGTTACATTAGTACACGGCGTTGTATTACGGCGTTCTACTACATCTTCTGTACCGAAATTGTTACCGCTCGCCACTGGCGTGTTACTTACCGGAACTGACATATTTTGCTGCCTATTCATAATGTTTGTGTTTTCAGCAGCCTTTATAGATCTTTGAGCTTCAAGTAATTGCGCTTGCAAACTTTCTATTTGACGTTGCAGGCATTTCATATCGGTACTTACGTGGCTCGACATATCTTGTGATGATTGCTTTATACTAGGACCAGGCACCAATGGCGGTAAAATTTGTTGAACTTCACTAATAATTATATTTCCTGGCAGTCATCGTCTGGCATTCGAAGCGAACGGTTATTCTGTGAATTCTTTTCTGTAACATATTCGCTTAGTGCTTTCCCGTTAACTTTTGTTTCTTTTTTCAACTTTTGATAAAACCGCGTGTTTTTTCTTTTTGCTTTCCCTCTTACTGATTTAACTTATTACACTAATAAATATTAACAAACAGTTACATATATAAAAGGAGAAGAACTCCATTTAACTTTTTGGACAACATGGCTCCGGGCCCACCGGACAAATTCTCCAATAACAGGTTCTCTGTGTTGTGGGATTATATAGACAACCCACCGAAAAAACCAAAACCAAACGCAGACACTTCTACAATTTACCACAACAATAGAAACAATCCAAAATACGTGATAATCTCATCTACTGACCCGAAAAACCAACTATCAAACATTAGCCCATTTGCAATTAAAAAAGGCTTGGAGAGCATCAGTTCTGAATTATCCTCAATCACTTTACTACGAGACGGCAACATCTTAATACTCACGCGTAGCACACGCGTAGCTGAAAGATTTTTGAAAGCCAAAACACTATCGAACATATGCCAAATTTCATGTACACTTCACAACAGTCTAAACTCAGTTAAGGGTGTTATATATGCTCCCTGTCTAGTGAACGTCCCAGAACAAGAAATAATACAGGAGATGAAAGACCAGGGCGTTACCGACATATATAAATTTACTAAACCAAGTGAAGACGGCAAAACACGCATTCCATCGGGCAAAATGATAGTCACCTTTGACCTCCACAGGTTACCAGCATCAGTAGACGTTGCTTGGTATAAATGCAAGGTTGATCATTACATCCCTAACCCGATGAGATGTAAAACATGTTCAAAATTGGGCCATACCAAAAACAGATGTAAAGGAAATGCTACATGCCCTACATGCAACCTTCCTCCTCATGGGGATGCAGAATGCACTCGCACTTTTTGCACGAATTGTGCAGGCGAACACTCTTCAACAGACAACAACTGCCCAAGATACCTACAAATGAAAGAGATACTGAAACTTAAGACTATCAACTACTGTAGCATGGGCGAAGCTCGCCGCGAATACAAAGAAAAAAACCCCCTTCAACCCTCCATCAACACTTACGCCTCCACTGTATCTAATCATCTTCCAAACCGTGTACATAACCCGTTTAATACTACCGTAAACAAAACAATATCATCAAAAAGTAACAGTGAACAATCAACAACAACGACAAAACTATTCAATAAATCCCCGCATATCACACACGAACACTCACACATACAAGACCCCAAGAAACTAACACAAAACAGAAATAATACTTTGTCACCGACGATCGACAAAAAATCACAAGAAGACACAACATCATCTAGCAACAACACTAAAACTGAAATAAAATCACAAAAAATAACAACAGCTATTAACAACAATAACAAACTTTTAAGTAACAATACAAACATGAATACACCTAACTCACCAATTTCACATTTAACTCAATCACTAATAAGCAACAACAATTATTACATCCCATCTCTTGACGAGGAATCCCTCGACGAGATTACGATGGGACCCTCTCCAACGTAGGAGCATTTGCGAATACAACAACTCTTAGTCTCCCATCATCCATTTCCAAATTAACAAAGTCTACATGTTTTACTGCACGGAACATAATGGAATTTGTTATCTTACAATGGAATATCAACGGCTTCAATAATAACTACCATAATCTCCAACTACTCATTAAGGAAATGGATCCTAGCTTGATATCGTTACAGGAAACTCATTGCCCCTGCAGTTTCAACCCAATACCACCCAAAAACTTCAACGGTCATTTCATCAACTCATCACAAAATACCTCACAAAAACAAGGAGTTGGAAACTTCATTAAATCAAATATACCGCACAGATTCTTACCGATTAACTCCGAATACCAAATCGTAGCAGTCGAAATAAACCTAAATATAAAATTCACCATCCTCTCCTTTTATATACCACCCAACCAAGACATACGTCCCAGCGAAATCACCAATATTATCTCTTCATTCAACACACCATTACTTGTTATTGGGGACTTTAACGGGTGGAACACCATGTGGGGTTCCGTGACCAACAACAATAGAGGCATCTTGCTGGAGAACATAATACTCCAAACTGGTCTGTGCATATTAAATGACAGCAGTCCCACTCACCTCTCAACCCACAACACCTTCACTAACATAGATATTTCACTCTGCTCAATAAACCTACTCCCCTTGATCTCATGGTCCACTCTTGACGACTTAAATAGCAGTGACCACTTTCCAATTAAGATATCTATAAAATTATCTGAAGCGACATGTAAACCAATGAAAACTAATAATTACCTACTCCACCTGGCCGATTGGAAAAACTATACTCACAGAGCAAACATCGAAATCCAAAAACACCAACCCTCCTCCTCAAGCAACAAAGATGCGGCAGTCATCACCAAATCTATACGCATTGCAGCTAACAACCACATCCCGCGATCTAAGCAGGGTACAAAAAAAGAATATATTCCAGTCCCATGGTGGAGCCCATCTTTAGCAACCATACGGAACCTCAAAATGAAACGCTGGCAACGTTTTAAAGCCAACCCTGTACAGGAAAACCTAATATTATACAAAAGGGCAAATGCTAAATTTCGTAGGGAAGTAAAACTTGCAAAACGCTCCAGCTTCGAGGAATTCACAAAGTCAATAAACAGAAACAGCACCACTTCAGAAATTTGGAACAAAATTGGCAAAATCACTCGCAAGGGCCCATCTAACATTATAAAAGCAATAGAAACTCCATACAATACTTTAATAGACCCAACAGAAATTGCTAACCATTTTGGACAGAACTGGGCAGAATATGCATCAGACTCTAACTTCCCTCCACTTTTCACTACATCAAAACAAACTCTCAATCCATTTACCAATAACACACACGATAAAAGAGCACAAAGCCTTGAAGCCCCAATCACTATGACTGAATTAACACACTGTTTAAACAAGGTAAAAGGAACAACGCCAGGTCACGACAAGATACCCTACCAAATGGTCAAAGCTCTATCTCATAACAGCAAGGGATTTTTATTAAAATTATATAACACCATTTTCAAATCTGGCACTATACCACACTCTTGGAAACTATCGCTTGTAGTCCCTATACCAAAATCCAATAACCCGTCTTCAATTAAATCCTACCGTCCCATTTCCCTCCTACCATGTCTCTCCAAAATCATTGAACGGATTATAGCCACTCGACTTGCATGGTTTTTAGAAAATAAAAACCTTATAGCTAAGGAACAAGTAGCTTTCAAGTCTAACAAGGGATGCGTTGACGCACTTCTTCATATTGATTTCTACACAACACGAGCTTTATCTGCCAGGAATCATGTGACAATTCTATCAATTGACTTCGAGAGAGCATTTGATAGAGTTGGATCCCACGTAATTTTGGGTGCATTGAAAACATGGCGTGTCGGTCCAAAAATTTTTAACTTCGTCAAATCCTTTTTATCGAACAGACGTTTCAAGGTGAGAGTCAACGGCCACACATCAAAATCCTTCAGACTAGACAACGGCATTCCGCAGGGATCGCCCCTATCAGTCGTGCTATTCCAGATTGCTTTCAATGAAATTGGCAAAATAATTAAAAAACACTGCCACATCGAACACTGCTTATATGCTGACGACCTTTACATCCTCTGCAAGAAAAACGATAACAAAGAAACCAAAAATGTCCTACAAAATGTACTTCAAGACATAAAAATATGGAATGAATACTCCGGCGGGAAAATTTCTATAGACAAAACAAAGAAATTTCACATATGCAGGAAACACAATTGTGACTCCGACACCTACACCATCCAATTTGAAGGTTCTACAATTGAAAACGTAGAAAGACTAAGAATCCTAGGACTAATTTTTTCAAGGAAGTACAATTGGAAAGATCAACTATTACAGCTCAAAAACGCAATAACATCCCGATCAAACATTATACGTTATCTCTCAACTAAAAGCTTTGTGCATATAAACACATTAACCTACCTTACTAAAACCATTATATTAAGCAAAATAGACTACGGCCTTTTCATATACGGAAACAGCTGTAAAACCAACATCAACATCATAAAATCCGCTTACCACCAGGCCGCTAGAGCATGCGTTTATGCATTCAGAACAACACCCATCGACAACATACTGTTCGAAGCCAACCTCCCATCAATACAAGATAGAATATACCAATCGAAAAGCAGAATGCTGCCGAAACTACTAAACAGCACTAACTCAATCATAGACAAAGACATTGCATCAATTACAAAAACAAAAAAAGAGAAACGAATACCATCCGCAATAGCACAATCATTATCCCTCCGCGAAGAACTGCATATACCCCTCTCCTTTACTAGGAAGCATGTTAGAAAACCCCCTTGGAAATTCAACAGCATCTCACTAAACTTTTCGCTTTCACGGTTGAACAAAGCGTCCACCCCAGCAAATGCCTATGTCAGTCACCTGTCCGAAGAGCTAACTCATTTAAAAACCAACAATTGGCGTATCATATACACAGACGGCAGTAAATCAGTAGCTAATATACCAGGTTATGGGGTAGTAGACGAAGCTGGAGCAAACATCATTCTGGGTACCCTCACCGAACAATCCTCTGTTTTCACTGCAGAAGCGTGCGCTATTTACCGGGCTATTCAAAAAATTTTATCCAGCAAACATAAAACTGCAGTGTTCACGGACAGTCTCTCGGTTATCAAAGCCATAAACAACCCTTTCAACAACAAATGGAACACCATAATCAAAATAAGAGATGCACTTATCGACAATGAAGACAAAGTCAGAATCCTATGGATACCCAGTCACATCGGCATCCGGGGAAATGAAAGAGCAGATTCAGCCGCAAAATTTGCTACATATGCTCCCATAATAATGGATGATACCGTGGAAAAAATTGACATCCAGCGATATATTGCCAACTACAACAAGAACAGAATGAAACAAAAGGAATTTACACATCATCATTATTCAAATATTATTGCTCATTGCAAACACCCCGTATATCCTACGACGCTTAACAAACATAAAATAAAAACATTTTCCAGATTACGCCTTGGTCACACCCAATTTTCCCATGGATGGATTTTAAATAAAACACCACAACCATCTTGTAACCATTGTAACACCTCACTCTCAATCCAGCACATCCTTACAGAGTGCCCATTATTCTCGGAACAAAAAACAAAACTGTTTGGCAATACATCACCTCTAGATACCCTAAAGGACCCAACCGTTGACAATATCAGAAAAATATTCAATTTTATAAAAGTAACAAAACTTCAAATATAGCCCAACAATATTATAATCAATAGCACATGATCCAAAACTGTAATTAAGTAATACACTTACTACACTAATACTTATAGAGCTGATGGCCACTGCTGCTAGTGCTCCTCTTTTTTTTCTAATTTAATCTTAGAATTATATTCCTTAAGATTAAATAAATATAATAATAATAATAATATATTTCCTGGCAGTACATATGTTCTAGTTTGAATATCACCCGTTACCGTTGTTGTTGTTTTGGCGTTCGAAACACTATATGTCTGTGAAGGCACAGGTTGGGCAATCTGTTCTGGGATAAGCACAGCATCAGCAGGAATAGGTCGATCCTGACTTGCTGCCTGGAGACGTGGGCTTTTTCGTGTCGGAGAACGCTGCATCTTTCAAATCAAATTGACGGGCGAATCAAAAAAAAAGCCACTTGCGAATCGTTCGCAAATAATTTTTAATTTTTTATATGTTCCGGCAATAAAGGAACTACGAAAACAATATAATTTTATCTACAATAACTTGTTCCGACAGACGGGAACTGCAGACACAAATAAATTTATTTTATAAATTGTTCCGGCAGGCAGAACCACAGACACAATAAATTTATATTTATAAATTTGTTCCGGCTGGCAAGGAACCACAATACCAATAATTTTATATTTATAATTTGTTCCGGCTGGCAAGGAACCACTTTACCAATAATTTTCTTCAATAATTTTTTCCCGGCTGGCAGGGAACCACAATATTTCGCCAAACTTCAGTTGTGAAATAAAGAAATTGTCGCTGGCTGCGACTGTAGTTTGGAAAGGAGGCGAATTTAACTCCACTCCAAATTTAAAACACAATTATTTAAATTTGTGCTAAGGACAATGAGTGCGTTTATTTCTAAAAATTACAATATTATTTTCCAATATTCTTCCAATATGTAGTATATTCTAATACAACTTACCACAGTGCTTTTCCTTTTCAAACTAAATTCTTCCCGTTAAAACTCTTGCGGTAACTAGGTATTTAAATATATGTTCATACATTGTATGTACATGCGTACGTATATGTATATGTGCAAACACACGAAAAGTAACGGGATAAACTTAACAAAAGCACTGCAGTGAGATCAAATGTGAAAGAGAACAACAACTTTTACATAGACTGCATGAAATCTTAAGTACATAAGACAAATAAGAAATATAAATGAAATCAACCCAGCAAACAAATATACAAGTTAAGTATTTAAATTTAAATGTTTCAAACGCCAATTGGCGACAATGAGATTTATTAACCACAACAATATTTATCAATTGTTGTGAATTGATTTTATTTATGAGATTTATTAACCACAACAATATTTATCAATTGTTGTGAATTGATTTTATTTATGAGATTTATTAACCACAACAATATTTATTAATTGATGTGAATTGATTTTATTTATTAACACAAACATATCTGCATGTAACGAAAATCAGTACTTATGACATTTACCTTTTTTAGGTTCTAGTATGCTTAGTTGCTGCTTTATTATGTGGTATATGCGGTAAGCGTCCAGATGGCTATGGCGACGACTGTTGCAATAAAGGTTCGGGGTCCAGATTTCTCATGTTGTAAGTTGAAAAAAAAATTTATTTTAATTGAAATGTTCATGTATTTTTTTTAACTTTCAGTGCCGTTGCAATTATATTCTTAACGATTTCCGCAATAACATTAATTGCATTGATCCATTTTCTTATTGGCATTGTGGCATACAGAGGTATTTGTGTACCCCTAAAGTAAGTCTTTTCACTAGGTGAGAATTGTAATTTTACCAAAGGATGACCTTTTCTTTTTTAATTTCAGGGATCCGCAAAACGATGCTTTATTTGCAAAATATGATAATTTAATTGATTTAAATGAAGTCATGTATCCATCGAAAATCAAGGGCAAAGCAGCATCTGGAAAAATGCCACCTTTCAGAATTTCACATGTTATAGCTGCCTGTCAAAGTAATCAAACCATTTACGAAGTATTGCATATTAAAAATCTTGTCGATATAAACGAAATCAATGAATATCCTACACATTATAAAATCAATCAGACCCTCGAGAATCTTGTGCAGGGCATAGACTTTGATGATAAAGGTGTGGAAATTTTATCAGCATCAGACAAACAACGCATTATGAGCTTAAAAGAGTCTGCCCTGAAAGATTTCGATTCAAGTCATTTCATTGATAATTTAAATGATGACATTACAAAACATTCTCTGACTGAAATTGCTATTCAGTTGCGTGAAACTGCCAAAAAGATCATAAGTCCAGATATGAAAGATGTTCAAGTATCATTGCGTAACCAGGCTTTGCATTTAGAGACTTATGATCAAAATCTTGTTATACCTATGAAAAATCAATCATATGAATTAATTAAACTCGCTCAAGACTTAGATAAAACTCTTAGTTACAAAGACCGTCCATTCCAAGATTCCATACCATTGCTTGTACAGGAAATCGAAAGAGCACAAGCATTTATACAGAAAGATGGACGGGCCTTTGTTAAGGCTACTGCAGAAAGTTTTACAAATCACTTTGCAGGTGAAATAATTCGTTACTTGGAAATGGTCGTTACATCGGTTGAGAAGAAGATTGGCATATGCGCCCCAATGTATAGAGTATACGAGGCTGGCGTGGTGGCTACTTGCAATAGTGTTGTTGATCCTTTGGTAAGTTAAATTTTAGTGGAATGCATGAATGAATGAATGAATTATGACTTAAAATTAATAATATATGTATCTACTTCAATATTAAAACAGAATGGCTTCTGGGCTGGAGTGTTCTGGTGTGTTGTACTTTTCTTGCCAACTTTAGTAGTTGCTGTCAAGCTATCTAGTCTTTATCAAAAATCTGATCCATATCCTGGTCCCTTGGTTGAATCGTAAGTAAATTTTTTTAATACCATCGCTTTTTTTTGTTTTGTTTGCAAGTAAGACTTCACCTTAAAATTATTGTTGTAATTTCAATGCTGTAACATTTGTTTTGAATGACTAGAAAGTATGTAGTTTATTTTATTTTTATTTTTCCAACATTTTAAGCTTTATTCTTAACATGTAGCTTCTTCCTTTGTGAACGTTTGTTTGAAAACTATGTATGTATCATAAACTAAAACCAATAACTTTTCAGGGAGTATTTGTATGATGCTTACAGTGAACGTGATCACATTCCATTGGCAAAGTAAGTGTTTTAACACGTTTTTCAGTTAAGCATTTACATTTTAAATATTACCATCATCATTGTATAAAAAAAACAGACAATTTTCCTTTTAAAGTTATTTTAGGAAATTTGCGTTTCCTTCCTTATAAATATCATGAGTTATTCGTGATATTTTAGTCGTAATTTGTATTTCTGAAACACTTTAAGGGTCCTCATGTAAATTCTTGAAAGCCTCCCAGCGCAAACTGTTATATTTTTATATTCTCGCAAATGATTTAGACAGATAGGCGGCCTCATAAATTGGGCCACAATTCTGTCTCGAAAAAGCTGTGTTTTGTAAAATCACTAAATATAATCCTTATAGTTATTTGCTCCCAAGGGATTAATAACAAATAATAATTTGTTGGAATAACTTCTTTTTAACACTTGATTTTATACTTTTTTTTTTTGAGAATTTTACTGCCTGGCCCGATATATGTATGTAGTTCGGTCGTTTAATAAAATTTAAAACAAAATTTAAAATGTTTGCTATTAAGGGACCGAACGATACCTAAAGCCAGGCAGTTATTTAAAGTGTTTTTTTTTATAAACAAGTGCACAATTTTTTCCTCTTCAAAGTATTTATTAAAAAGGTAAAAGTTATTAGGAGCAGGCAAGCATTTAAAGTAAAACAATTCCTTACAGGCCGTTTGTAGAACACGCCACTATGAACGCATTTTCGCATTGAACATGTAGGAATACGTAATAATTTTCTTTAATGAAAGTTGTTTCGTTATTTTTCAGTCGTCCTGTGGCGCACCTATCAGCGTTGGTGTCAAAACACAGTACAGCCATTATGCAAATAAATATCAAGCCTTTGGTGCAATACCGTAGTAATTCAAAAAATCGTGAACTGAGAAAAATACATTTGAAGTTTTGAGCCATCTTTTTGAGAGTATTTTCGTGTACTAAAGTTATTTTTTTACGAGTTTTTAAATACAGAGGCTTGTTTTGTAATATTTTCTGTTTGTAAATTTCTTGTCATAAAGGAAATATTTCATTATTGCAAATAAATATTGTTGGAAATAATTGGAGGCAATAAAGACATTTGTAGCTGTAGAATCTGAACATTTAGAGATAGAACCATAATCGTTTTTCCTTTAGATATACTATATTTCCCCAAAGATCATTTCTGCATACCCATATCAAAAAATTCAAATTTTGAATTACTACGGTATTTCACCAAAGGCTCGATATTATTTATTTACTTTTCTTCATAAAATTGATAATTGTAGCACAAAGGGTTACCATCTTTTGTGGCGGCAGAAAGGAAAAAACAGTTTTGTAAACGAACGAAAATTTTTGAAATCAAACAAATTGTGAAATTGTTTTGTTAAAAGTTATTGAAACGATACCGATACCAATACTCGAAAATAAATATCGTCGATACCGATACGCATATTGAATTTGAATTCAAGTTAAAATTAAGAAAACTCAAGTAGAGACATTTTTTTATTATACAAAATTACAGTGTGACAGGTTATTAATATTTAAAATTTATATTTTAGCCGATATCCTTAGAAGCTATGACTATCATTACATATTAATATTATATTTGTATGATTTTAATATCTAGTAATATCAAAAAAAATTTAAATTGATATTAATAAGATGAAAAAAAGAACGAATTTGATTTAACAGAAACAAATTTATTACTCAATTTTTTATATGTCGCACTTCTTTCAAAGCAGAAAACGCCATTAGATATTAATTCTAAAATTTCTAAAAATTTTCATGTTAATTTTTTATTAACGCGGTTTGAAACGGTTTTAAAAATAGGCTTCATTAATTGCTAAATGATTCCAATTAATTTTAAGCTTTTAAATGAGTACCTTTATTAAGATGTTTGTATATTTTCCCCCTTCTTTACACCGTTCCACACTCTTGTAATTAATTAACTTTTTTTATTTGTAAAATTTCATTGCATTTTATATGTTATGTTTTTGTACTTTACATGTTTAGTGGTCCAAAAAATAAACGGCGCAAGAATAAAGATCGCCGTCGTCGTGATTATTATGAGGATCCTGTAGGATCAACTTCTCACGGAATTCCAGCGGCTGCAGCTGGTGCACGTGATACACGTTACAGTGACATGGCACCCAAGTAAGTTTATGTTAAAATATTAACAATATTAACTTCTCTTCGAATCTTGAATGATTTAAACAGCTTGATGTTACTAAATAGTTAATTTTTTCTCCTTCAATATAATTTAATAACTAACTGGGAATGCTCTTTTATTTCTTACTTTTCAAATTAACTAACTTTGTAGTTTTCTTTTTTTTTATATTTCCCTGGTTTAGTGATTTAAAGACAATAAATAGTCAAGTTAATATTTTCCTTTCATACATTCGAAATTCATTCAATATACTCATAACAATTTATATTTTTTTAATATTAATTTTTATAAATATATACATATTTTTTTAATTGTTTTTTTTTTTAACTTAGAAATATGGTTGAGGCTACTGACACAAGACCAAAAGCATTGGCGGCAGATGGTTTCTTTTAGGTATTTTTTTTTATTTTTAAAATCAGCCACCACACAGTGTGTGTGGATCTATCTGTGTGGCTTAATGTGGTATGATGTATGCTTTCACATTTAAATATTTTATTTTTAATTTCATTTACCCGTTTTTTTAAACGCATTAGGGGTTTTCACGATGGGTAGTGCAAACTGTGCGAACTCCCTTTGAATTTAAAAAAAAAACCTTGAATAAAAACAATGGTGCATATATGCTTAGTTGCAAATAAATTCCAACAACAAATACATTGACATATCAAGCGCTATATTTTTTATTTGTAAAAAAGGAGTAGTATTAGCTAAAATTGTATAGCAGAAAATGATTAAAATATTTAATAAAATACATATAAATATGAAGTAAATATATAAAGCGCTGCCACACTTTTTTGGGTTGCTATACTTTTTTATTAGAAAATTGTATTCTTTTTGAAAATTACAAAATGCAAATTTGTACAATCACCATCGTGATTATCCCAATTCATTTTTCTTTAATTGTAAACTTTTAACCACAAATCCATCAAAACATTTTATAACGTTTCATGGTCATAATTACATATTTCTCGTTCAGTTTTATTCTAAAATTATCTGCACTAACGATTGTCGATGTAAAATAAAAATGCTTTTGAAATAACCAAAAGTGTTACAAATAATTTTCAATAAAAAATTATAGAAATGACTTGTTTTTTGTTAAAAACTTGTTATATTAAAAAGATCTAGTGCTTAAAAAATTATTTAAAATTAAAATACAAAAAGGGATATGTTTGTAAATTCATCACTGCACTGCATAATATGATTATTTTGCGAAGCTTTTCCTAATCAGCTGTTTACTATGTTTATATTTGCTTATTTGATTACTTGCATTTGCAAACGAAAAACCTCAATAAGAGTTGCCATTGTTTGCATTTACGAACATGATACGCATATTATGCAGCGCAATGACACACTTTTTAATACGTCAGATAAGAAAAAAATAACAAAACAAAAAAAAAACCCAAAATTGTAGGAAAAAGTGCACTGCACTTTTCAAATATTTGCAAATATTTTAAATGCATTATACAAGAAATTCAATGCACTTTTGGTTGAAAAGTAAACCTCATTAATGAAATTTGTTAACACTGTGTTAAGTAGCTTTACAAAAAAAAAACTTCAAAGCCCTAAGTCAGGCCGAAACTATGTCAATGAAAAATTGCTTTGGATTGCCATAAAGTTATTCCAATATTCACCGAATATTGCTTTTGCTTTATTCATCATTCAGGCATTCATTACCAAATAGTTACAAACCATTTGGGTGCCACATGAAGTAACATTGAAAAATTTCGTCGACCAAATTTCTATTTGCGCTTCACTGCTAAAACGGAACGAAATCGAACCATTTCTAAACCGAATGATTACGGGCGATGAAAAGTGGATCACGTATGATAATAATATGCGAAAAAGATCATGGACGCAGCAAGCTGAAGCTTCGCAGACACCAAGAAAAATAATGCTGTGTCTGGTGGAATTGGAAAAGATTTCTTCATTATGAGCTGCAAAAACGTAGTGAAACGATTGTTTCTGATCTCTACTGTCAACAATTAACGAGATTGAAGTAAACAAAGCCAGAATTGATCAATACCGGACCACACACCTTTGATGAACCTGCACAACCTGCGAGAGTTTGTCCAGGAAGTTTTGATTCATAGCCCGCACTTTGCACCTTCAGATTATCATTTGTCTCGATCTCTGCAGAACTCTCTTAATGGTGTAAATTTAAATTCCTTAAGTGCCTGCAAAAGTTTATCGCCATCCTCCTAGACCCTGGGTGTTTTAATTTGTGGTATCACAATGTGTCTAAGTGGGGCGTTCTCCTTTGGGGAGGGTCCGCCACTTAACCTAACCTAATAATATTTCCAATATTTTTTTCTTGGGCCAGTGCTCAGGGGATGCCTCCTAGGAAAAGTTAGTGTAGAGAAGAGACAGGTGGTGAAATGATAAGAATGATAGAGAGCTTAAGGCTTGCAAAACCCTGTATTTGTGCGTTTTTTAGCCAATTTTATTTTGTTCTTATTGTTTTCAACGAAATTTCTATGATCATTTAGTAGGATAATGCGATGGTAAAAAGAAATTTTTTTTAGTCATTCGCACTTTGTATGGACAGGTAGTAGGTGGAAGTAATACCAATATAAACATATAAAGACAATGCCTAATTTTGGTGCGGTACTATTTTTTCTCTGCTGCTGTTTTATAAATGAAAGTCTGCTTTAACAAAAACATATTCACTAACAAGTACCTCTTGTTAGTTAATAAATGAATGAATGATTTATATATATATATATATATATATATTCTCTATGCATTTGCAAAATTTTATTTAAAAATTTGTATAAATATGTTATGTATGTTGTAAAGTTGTTACTGAAACTTGTATGAGCTTTTCAAAATAAAAACTATTTGAAAGTTGTTCCCTCTCTATATAAAAATGTACATACATATTAACAAACGACATAAAATGTAAAATTTTCTATGGAAACATTTAATAAATATTGCGCTGTTTCTTTTTATTTCTCTTAGACATTGGGATGGCGGTCCACCCAGATATCAGAACCCACCAATGGCTCCGCCAGCATCTGAATATGAACGACCACCACCATATTATTATCCTGGCGCTTCAGATCAGGACTAAGTGATCTATATTGAAATTCAGTTTTAAGCTGATGTATTCTCATTGAGCAACAGAAACAAAAATAAAAATAAAATACACGAGAGCAGAAGAAGTACTGGAGTTAATTTTACAAAATTTATACCAAGAATAAGAATAATAGTACGAGTATGCAAATGAATACAATGGACTACTAGAAGCAAAATACGGAAACGAGCCATCATCTTAGTTTTATAAACTTATTGTTAATGAAATGTAAGTTATTATTTAAGAATTTCTTTCTTTTATTTAATCTCTAATTTACTGAATGCAAGTACGAGTAAGTTAGAGAAGCAGTATGGCCAAATGTTTTTTTTATAAACTAAAAGAAGAAAAAAAAGAAATAGAGTCATTTACATTGAATTAATAAAATAATACGAGTAGTGGACGAAAGTCGAATTAAGATATTGTTGATAACAATGATGAGTTTACGGTAAATAAATAATAAAAGAGGTTGTTAAACGTGAAGGCAACAGCTTTAAAGTTGACATTTCAATTTTCAAATTTAGTATCGACTACTTTTAGATAGACCCAAAATGTTTTCATATTTACATATTATATATCTACTACTTACCAACATCTCCACTGCTACATATATAGATGTATACTTATGTACATAAATAGCTACATCTGTATATGTATATATGTATATGTCTGTACATTTTTTAGTTGGCCGTTTGCCAATATAAGTACCCATGGAGATGCGGAATTATTATTAATTTTTTTTATATTATTTTTATTATACTATGAAATATTTTATTATTAATCAGTGAGACTGTAATTTTTTTATGAGTTAAATTATTTTATGGATAATAATTATAATGATTAATTTAATTATTTAACTTGTAGTAAATATCAAAAATACTGATGATTGATATAAAGAATTTTTATGATAATTGATATGCATTTAATTATATAAAGAAATTGTTAAACGATTCAAATTAATAGTTGAAAATTTGATTTTTTTGTACAAAAATCAACTTCAATTTTAAAATATATTGATAATGATACAATAATGCAACTTTTTTTTAAATTTTTTAATAGCCATAGTTGTATTTAATTCTAGATATAAATACATGTAAATTTAAGGCATTCCAAAGGGATGTGTATGGATAATCGCGAAGAAGAGAAAAATAAAGAAAAAAATATTAAATCGAAAAGCTAAAAAACGAAGGTGTTAATTAAAAAAAAAAATAATAATAATTTATAAAATGTCCCCTTACTGGTGAAGAAAATTTATTCTAATTCCTGTATATGTATTTCTAAACTTGTGCAATTATGCCGATTATTAGTATCAGTTCCAGTAAATGCGTACGACAATATCAAGCGAACATTCATATTGATAACAATAAAAGGTCAACAAAAAAAAAAAAAAGAAATTTGTTTCATGAAATTTAAGAAATTTCTGAGTTAAGAGGACAAGCTAAAACTTGTTATAGTATATTGTTGATGAAAACGTTGTTTTTGGCAGACATCATATCAAAAAGTAAATTTTTAACTTTAAATTTTCGTACAGTGAACTCGGCATAAACGTCAACTAATTTGTACCAAGGTTGCTCTCGTTTTAAAATGTTGTTCATATTTTCAATAATGAAGATTTTAGAAAAAAAACATATTAAAAATAAAATAAGAACTAACTACCTGTTGTAGTAAATAAAATAGTTAATAAAAATCAAAATTAAAAAAATTTACTAAGAAACAAGCAATTCAAAGAAATCAAATGTTAAAAATTGTATTGCAAGTGTACAGGGCGGGCAAAAAGTCATCATGGAGTTTAAAAATTTAATAACTTTTTCGTTTATATATTTTTTTATTTTTTTTTTCAGATTTTAAAATGGAAATTTTTTTACACTAAGTGTCACTTAAATGACACTGTATTGTTCTAATTTCTGCAATGTTGGGCGATGTCTAAAGTCGACTACAAAATCAAAAAGTCCTGGCTTCGATCGCAGTTTCTCATTTTTTTTGAGTTGCATTAGTGCGTCTTTGTGTCAGTTATTGTCGGAAGGTTTCAGTGGTGATAGCATAGTCACTGCTCAGGCTTCAGCTGTAACCAATCCACATGCATATCAGAACACCCTCCTTCGTTGGTATTGTGTAGCACCAGCGAAGCAAAATAATTACTAAAAATGGCTACTAAAATAGAGCTTCAAAATTGAATATGTCTCCTTGACATAGAGTTGTATGATGTATCGGGATTGTTCACAAATATTCGCTCCTTTAAATAATCCCAAAGAAAATTGTCGGGTGCTGGAAAATTTTGCGAACGCGCTGACCAATTAATTTCAGAATTTCTGGAAATTATTCGTTCTCTCGTATTAAAAGTATCATTGTGTTTCGGGCAGTGTGGGCATGACTTCATTCTGCTGAAACCACATTTCAGGTCTGTTTTCAAGAGCAGGACGTAAAAGATGTTCTATCATAACCGATACCGCTATCCATTTACGGTTAAAGCACTTCCATATTCATTTTCAAAGAAGTAAGGCCTTGTTCAGTTGTGAATCTCGCCATTATTTATTCTCCAGCTATTATTTATGAATATAATCTAAAAAAATAAAAAGAATATATAAAGGAAAAAGTTATTAAATTTTTAAACCCCATTGTTACTTTTGCCCCACCTTGTATTATGTATAGAAGATCATTTTAATAATATTTATTCATTTAAAAAAAAAAAAGAAAAAAAAATCAAGTTTTTGTAATTTATACCAACTGCAATGCAAATAGTTAAAAATAAGTAAGTAAAACAATAAAAAAAAAATTATGAATTAATTCTGCAAAGTAAATAAAGAAACAACTCAATTTCCTTCAAAAGATGGATTTTTCACCAAATAGTTTTTCACAGAAGAAAATCGTTTGCACAGAGAGAAAATGTTTTTGGTTTCATCATCTCGAACTCTTAGGCTGGGATATCCCAAATTAGAAAATAATGCAAAAAATAAAACGAAGACTCGAACAGTTTATTCATGTTCTACAAGTGTTACTCATACTTTGTTCACTTTTTAGAGTTGGCAATGTAAAAATAAAAGTGTTCACGTTTCCGAGTCTTTCATGTTTCCGGGTATTCACGTTTTCGCGAGTTCACTGTATATAAAAACTAAGAAATTACAGAATTATGATTTTCAAGTTGATTCCATAGAAAACAAGAAGAAAAAATAACCACCAAAAGAGATGTTGTGAATATTTAACCGATTTTGCTTTTGACTAGCATCTATGATGAATCGGTTTTAATTCGAGATCAGGAATCCTCGATTTATTCTTTTACATATTAATTTTACCTAGAATATCGAATTGTATATTTGAAAGGTCTTCCCTGATAAGAGCCTGTAGGCTCTTTAATTCTTTGCCAGTTGTGTTGAAAAGGTTCAACCTATCTAAATCTTCTCTCAAATACATCGGCTTGAATTGTATGTTAATCCAGATCTTATTAATTCTATAGACTAAATTTACACAATATTTTCTTATCAATCTCATTCTTACTTTATTTTTAGTATCTATATATTTATTTGCTAATTTTATATTTATCTCTCCTCATTATAAAACTGTTATTATAATTAAAAGAATTTATTAAGCTCGAAGTCTTTTTTTTTTTGGTATTTTTTTTTTTTGGGTTTTATTCTTCGTTAACAGCTTGTTAACATAATCAGGAATAATAAGAAATTATAATTGTTTTTCTTATATTTTTTTATTGTTTATTATAATATTTTCTTATATTTTTATTATATTTCAATATAATAAAAAAGGTCAATTAAGAATATAATAAAAATAAGAAGAATCATTTATGCCCCAATAGGCTCGATTATTGAATAAAAATGAGAATGAAATTAAATATTTTCGTTTTCACCTTCAATTGCTTTAGATTATCAGGCATGTGATCGAAAGCGAACGATTTAAATAAGTACCATGAATAGGACCAATTTTTAAATTACATAGTTTGAAATTATTCTCTTTCCAAAATCAGATGGGATGATCAAGCACAATACAAAAATGTGTTCAGAAATTTATAAAATATTGATTAAAGCATAAGTTTTTTTTTAAATCCATTTCCATCACATGCCTGTTATGTTAAGTTCGGACAAAAGTAATTTTCATAGTTGGAATTGTGTGTCAGCCACTGTCGCTTCAACAGCCGCAGTAAGACAGTCTATTACCAAGTGAATTGGAATTCTGTTTTTATTTTACTCAGTTCATTGTATTATCCTTGAATTTTTTTGACCAAGATTTTAATGGGATTAATATTAAAATATGTTGTTATTATGATTTTGTATATATATATAACATTAAAATTTTTTATTACAAGTTTTTTGTTTTGTAGCAAAATTTTATTACAATATTATTAATAAAATCATTGATTGATAAAAATGGTATGCATTCAACATCGAAGGGGGCAGGGACATCCCCACTCATTTCTTTTCAAAATATTTTTCTTAAATACTTTAGAAATGAAATTAAAAAAATATATAATTATGTACGGTTTAAGTAAAGTAATATAAATTAAGTAAGAAGAAAGGAAAAAAAATTTTAAATATTTTGAGCACTCATAAAATTGTTAATTAAAAGAACAGAATAGAATAGGAGGCAATAAGGTTGCCAAATAATACTAATAGTAAATTAAATAAATAATAAAAACATTTTAATGCCAATATTACATTAAATTGAAATAATTTATATTAAAAAAACTGTGTTTTAAAAATGATTTCCATTTCATAAACGAAGTTAAAAGAAAAAAAAGTTAAAGAAATTAAGTGACATATAGACAACAAACACATATGATGTATGTATATGTATTTATTTCTCATCTATTATTATAATTATTATTAAATATATATTATACTGTCATTCCAAATCTAATAAAACAACAAAATAACAAATACGAATCATGAGTTTCAAAAAGAAATAAAATAATATTAACATCAACCAAAAAATTACATTATGGCTTAATACGAGTAATAATTGGCTCTCTTAATCGACGAAATTAATGCGGGCACTTAGATAATACATTTTATTAAAATTCGTTGGGCGAATCAGGAGATTAGCATAAAGGAGGTAATGGCTGAGTATTTACTACTGTTCGTTGAGTAGTTGCCATGTTGGGTCAGCAATCAGAAGATCACCGTTTGAAATAAATGCGAACAGAATCAGCAACATTTTAATATCTTTCTCGTTTATATATTCAGTTACACGCGGATCGAAAAAAGGTATTCTGCAAAAAACTTAATCGAAAGAAAAATAAGAATAGAACAGTATGTTTAAACCAGCAGCTTTGCTATGAAACGTGTGAAATAGGAAGAGAAAAAATAAGCATTTTTGTAAACATTGTAATTGTTAAATTGTAAAAAGTTAAATTTAGTAAAAATAATAAAACAATGATAAATATATAAAAACTAAATATTTTGGTATCTATATGTATAATAATTAAATAAACACATCAGTTAAGTGCAGTTAAACATTTGTGGCCAAACTATTTCAGTGTGAGGAATACTGTCGCGGAGCAATAAATAAATAAAGGTTCATTACTGTGAAAAAGTTTATTAAATAATTAAGAGCTATTTGTGTCCGAAATATTGCAGTGTAAAGAATCCTGTAGTGACGGAGGCGATATTTTCATTTTCTATACATCAAAATAAAGTTTTTTTTAATTTCGAGAAGAAATGGAATCGACAGCAGTGGCGTTGTTTTTTTTATCTGGGACCAGCACTCAGGAGATGACCCCTACACATGCGATGCATTGTGCTGGAACTATAGGAAAGTTAGAGAAATGACAGGAGGTGAAGCTTAATTAATTATTTTACAGCTCTGCTTTTGCACGTTCTTTGTTTATAGCAGTGTTGAAGCTTCGGTTTAATAGCCATTTTTATTATTTTACTTCGCCGGTGCTACACAATACCGACGCGGGAGGGCGTTCTGGTGTGATTGTGGATTGCGGTGTGTGATTGTTGTTGGAACATGAGAATAACTTGCTCCAGACTGCAGAGTAAAGAATTGAAAGGCGGAAATTGAGAGACAGTTGCAATCCATTCAAGATGTCAAAAAAATTTTTTCCTAAATAAAGACGCGTTTAATTATGTATGTGTTAGACACATTAATATCATAGCACATGCGTATTGTTTTTCGATCTGCAATAAATTAATAATAACCCTTTAAAATTTGAAAAACAAATAAAAAAACTGTTACAAAATAAATGTATTACATTTTATACTTGCATTTCATTTAATTGGATACTTTTTTAACTACAAAAACTAAAATTGATAAATTTTCCATTAGTAAATGAACAACGTGCAAAAACGTAGCTACGATCGTAATGCAGAAACATACATTCGAAAAACAAATCGAAATGTTACGGGGAACGGAACACAGAATACCAAAGTTGCAAAAAGGAGTTAATTTCGATTCGAAACGAAATGCAGAATAGGGGTGATTATAAATACGCAAATATACTCTAGTTCCAGCATAATGCATCACATGTGTAGGGGTCATACCCTTTGTGGTAGTCCAAGATAAAAAAATAGTAGGGTACTGACAAATCTGCCCAATTAACGTCCGAATTTCTGGAATTTATTCGCTGTCTCGTATTAAAAGTGCCACTGTGTCTCGGGCAGTGTGGACAATAGCTCCATCCTACTGAACTCACATTTCACATCTGTTTTCAAGAGCTGGACATAAAAAATATCTCATAAACCGATACAGCACTTCCATATTATTTTTCGAAGAAGAATGCTAAAGTGTACACTTAATTGACGTCGATGAATGGCTCTTGGATTTTCAGCACGCCAGAACCTTCAGTTATTAACAAAACCATTCAAATCAGATTTTAAAACAATTGATCGCTGATTTAAATAATAAAATTCTATTATTCCAGTTCTTTGTTCAGTTGTAAATCTCTTCCTTATTTATTTCCCAGGGGGGTTACTCTCTATTGCGATGCGAAAGAAAAATGGTATGAAATCGAACGATTGGTACTTTCTAATCCTTTTGCGCATTTGCCTTACGCATCTATTATTGTCCCTTTCGCAAGTCTGGTATGCGAAAGCGTCTGTTCGATAAGCGCAAATATCTTGCGTTAGGTAAATATCAAACGCAAATGGAGAAAAACATAAAAGCACTCTGAAAATACACTTATACTTGATATTTAAATTGTTTTATGGAAAAAGCAAAAATATTACAAACAAAACAACGGCAGTTTGAAATTTTAGTGGATTTCATAATGCAACATAGCCACTTGTCCAAGGGACAGTTGCAGTTAGCAAATACTAAACAGGTCGCAAATAATTTGTGGACAAATGCTGCATACTAACACACCGCCGTATGCACGATCACGCTGCCTCATCTGTAAAAATGGGTGGCATAAACATTGAGGAATCAGAAGCTCTTGATGTTCTTGGCATGAAAATTCAGTGTGATGTCCGATGGACTGAGCACATTTTTCAGGTCTCAAAGGAAGCATTCAAGTGCCTAGGCTTTTTAAGGCGGTGTAAGATATACTTCACCCCATCTGATCTCCTCACTATTTATACCGCCTACATCCGACCGAAAATGGAATACAACTCTCATGTGTGGGCCGGTGCTTCAAAGACTATTTTGAAGTTACTCGACCGTGTACAAGAAAGGGCGAAGAAACTCATAGGAGACAGTAGGGTAGCCAACTCTATTGACTCTCTTGAGCATCGTCGCAACGTGGGGTGCGTTTCGTTGTTCTATCGTTACTATAATAGGATGTGTTCTAATGAAATCAGGGAACTTGTTCCCGAAACCCGGTTATTCGCGCGCACCACGCGATCATTATTAAGAGCGCATCCATTTGTGGTCGATTTGACGGCGACTCGCACTACGCATTACAGGGAAAATTCGTTTTTTGGCCGAACGGCACGTATGTGGAATAGACTACCCGCAGAGGTGTTTCCTGTCACTTTTAGCATGGGAAGATTCAAATCAAATGTCAATAAACACTACTCCCTCTATCCTCCTTCCCATAACCTAATTTCCTAGTTCCAGCACAATGCATCGCATGTGTAGGGGTCATCCCCTGAGTGCCGGTCCAAGTCAAAAAAAAAAAAAAATCCTGTTTCATGATATCAAAATAATTATTTTTCGTGTATTTACAGTTCAAACAAAATTTTACAAAGTTTTAAATGGAATTGTACGAAAGAAAGAATTCTTTCGACATTATAGAAAATTCAATAAGTTTTAAAAGTGGATTATGAGTTTATTAAAATGTAGGTTTTATTCAGGCATGTGATGATAAACGACTGAGACACAAAACCGATTTGAAAACGATAAAAGGTGCTATGTGTTTAGTAGGTTTTCTTTTCAATAATTTTTGAGACATTTTTTGTCAATACTTTACTATATTGTTTATATTTTATCTTCTAGCATGCTTTTAAACGTCAATAGTTTGAGATGGGCTTAAAAATGATTTTCCAATTCGATCGGAATTCATCACACTTTTTCAAAAAATAATTAGAATTGCTGTGGATCTCCTTGAAACTTTTAGCTCGTGTTGAATGAATAGTGTTTAGAACATACAGAAACGCCTCCTTATACAAACCGAAGTTTTGTACAAAACTTAAATAAAGCAATATGTATTTGAAAACATATTCCGCTACAGATTTTTTTCTTACATGCGGTCATTTAAAGAGAGTATATCGGTCCTAACTCTTAAGACTCGTCGTGCAACTCGTTCTACACGGTCGTTTTCCTCATCAAACCATAACGCACAGAATCCATCCCTTTATTTTTAATTAGAAACTGTTACACTTCCCTTTTGCTTAACTTTGCTTTTTTAAAACGTCGTGTTGTAACATTTTATTATTAATCTATGACATATTTTCTTTTGCAATGTCAAAGTTGCCACTTTTTCAAACAGGTTTGCGAAAGTAATAGAGAGTATGAAATTGGCATCTCAACGCATTTAGCTTTCGCATCGCAATAGAGAGTAACCCCCCTGCTTTTTGCACGTTATTTGTTTTTTTTTTTTTTTTTTTTTATATCAGTGTTGTAGCGTCTCTGATGTCAAGGAGACGTATTAAATTTTGAAGCTTCTGTTTTAGTAGCCATTTTTAGTAATTATTTTACTTCGACGGTGCTATACAATACCGACGAAGGAGGGCGTTCTGGGGAGTTGCTCTCTATTGTGATGGGAAAGGCAAATGCGCAAACGGATTAGGGAGTCCGAATCGTTCGATTCGGTACCATTTTTCTATCGCATCGCAATCGAGAGTAACCCCCCGGTCCAGAAACACATTTAAAAATTTATTTAATTTATAATTGCAACAGCGCAGTTGTTCACATGAATTAATTGTCAAAGTTGACTGTGTTTTCCACATGTAATATAATCATGTCAACATTTAAGATGGTTTTAAAAATGACTTCAGATGAAGAAGTGCTTAAAAAATCATGAAAATACCAATTCATAGTGAACGCATTCACTTTTGTTTTGCTGGGATAATAAATGTTTCCGATATTTTTGTAATCTTCTGAAACTCTTTTTGTTTAAACACATGTGCAGCGCATTCACTCGCAAATCCGTGCCCTGCTACAAAGTCATTTCGACCATATTCAGAAACTTTCATTTTTCACACTTCTAAAGATATCCAAAAATAAATATTTACTTTGTATGGGCGTGGTAACGCCCAGTTGGAATTTTTGAAATTTATATAGCTTATAGTTCCTTCCAGATATACAGAAAGATACTGTAAAAATTTCAAGATAATCGGTTCAGCCGTTTAGTTGTCCATAAGGCACACCCACACATACATCCATACGAACATGTCATTTTTATATATAAGAAAGAAAATAAAAAATTTTTATTGAAAAAGGAAAAAAAGTAAACTTCAATAAATTTTTATATTTAATATTGTATATTAACTGAATTTATTTTGGGAATATCTCTTTATATATGATTCTAATTTTAAAATTGTGCTTTTTCCCTTAAAAAATATATGTCAAATTTATTATTACATACTTTATGATATTCTCATAAAGTATTTTTTACAAAAGTAAACTCAATAACTGAGAAGGAAAGCATATCCATATATTAATATTTTGCTAATGCTACTTACATGTGCACGGTGTAAGATTTTAATATTCTTTTGTTTCATTTTTTAATTTTTCATTTGATTCAAAATACATTAGTTATGCTGGCCGATGGCAAGCCTAGTGTAGATAAAAAGAAAAATCTAAAAATAGAAATATGTGTGTGTAATAAAAAAGTAAACTCATGGATTGTTATGTTTTTGTTTATAGATTTTTGGTTTTGTGTTTGGTATTCAACTTTAATTCTCGATTGATTAATTGAATTTTAAACATATAGATCTTGGGTTTGTATTCAAAAATTAGGAAAAATCCACTGATGAGCTAAGTAAGCATTAGCGAAATAGTACTATATGGATATGCTTTCCTCCTCAGTTATTGAGTTTACTTTTGTAAAAAATACTTTATGAGAATATCATAAAGTATGTAATAATAAATTTGACATATATTTTTTAAGGGAAAAAGCACAATTTTAAAATTACAATCATATATATTTAATATTTTCATGTTTTTTGTATAGTACATATGAATTTGTCTTATTTTTTAAATTCGTCGACATGTAAAAAGTCAAAATCAAAAATTCCATTGATAATTCATCAACAATCGTCCTACTGCCTGCCTGTTAATTTAATTTATGCAAATGAAAATTTTTTTGGAATAATTATAATGAAAATATAATTGTTAACAATAAAAACAAATGGCAGAAAGATATTGACGTTATATATAAAGGATCAGAAAACGCCGATAGAAAACATCGGGAGAGTTGCGAAGACGTAGTAAATGGACTTGGGAACAGATAGTTTATGTAAATAGTAGAAACATTTGAATAACTTTTATAAAACTATTCGACTTCGTATACTTCTAAAGGGTGTACAAATATGAACGCAAGAATTGTGTTCATCAGATTTGTTATTTTTTAAACATTGTTCAACAAAGGAAAACACAATGTTCTGTCGTGCAACGCCACTTTTTTCACCGACGTCGAAAAATGAGGACGTTCTTATTCAATTGTATTTTTTATGTGTGTTGCTTCAGAACTTTTTACTGTATCGATTTTTAAGATTATTTTTTCATTAGTAAGCTCGTGCTTACGTGTGGTCCCATTTTAATGGCGGGCGAATCAAAAAAATTATAAAATAAAATTTTTTTTTAAAAATTTAACCGATTTAAAAAAGGAACTAGAAAGTAAAAAAATAATGAAGTTTTAGTTTTCATTCTAAACTGTCAGCAGCCCATTTGCCTCTTTTTTTCTCATTCTTAACGCAACGATTTTCGTCTTTACATTAGTTTTGATGCACCCTTTACATAACTATCATATTTAATGCACATACAAACATATGTATGTATTTATGTTTTATTAATTTCCTTCATTATAAGACTATAATACAGATTTTTTAATAAAACCAATTTTGTAACAAAGGAATGAAAGTAAAAAAGCAAACACTTTAAAAGGATTTTTTTTTAATAATAATAAAAAAACAAACGGAAAATCAAACATCTTTTAGAAACATGCAGTTAAGAATTATCACAGTTTTATATACAATAGAGCGTGTTTTCACATTTTCGATATTTTTGTTTTTATTAAAATAATTTTGTGATTTTGTGTTTAGTTTAAAATTTCTTTAATTTTGTCTTAATTAATAATAGTAAAGAGTGTTTTTTGTTGTTATTTTTTTTTTTGGAAACAGGCAAGTAATTTGAAAAGGTTACATACGACAGAAAGAAAATAAAAGATATTGTATCAAAAAAAAATAATTATTATAACAAATTAAAAGATCTCAGTAAAGCTTTAAAGAACTTGTTCTAAATCTAGTAACATATGAAGTATTCGTGCATAGTCCTTCTAAGCAATGTAGTGGAGCAAACACTTCTACTACCCGTTTTTATTTTGTTTTGAAAATACAACTGGAGTATATGATCCACAATTTTTGATTTTATTTTTATTATTTTTTGATTTCTATTTCGTTTTTGTTTTTCACAAATCTAATCAGTTTGTAGTAAAAGCCATAATTTTTTGTTACCTCTCGAAAAAATATAATAATAATTTCATTTGAAAAGAAAAAAAATGTAAACCAGGGTTTACTTTAGGGAAATCTACTTCAAAGCTACTAAAATAGTGTTCTTGACCTGGTTCACCTAGGTTTTTGAAAACTTTAAATTATGATTTTTCACTTGCACCGTTGAAGTTTCAACGAAATTAGTTCCGAAACAATTTGCTGGCAAAGCTTGAACTGCAGTACTTTTCTTAGCGGCTGCTTTTTTTAAATAAAGTTTCCGAAGATATTTGATATACCAATGGCTATTATTCTCCAACTCCAAACGGATACCACCATAGTGTGCTGTTTTGTTCTTTATGCAACTAGTCACAGAAGTAATTAAGCTTTATCTGATATGTATTATTAAACTATTAAATATTAATGTTGCATGTATCGCTTTTTTTATACAATAAACTACGAACTAAAATTTAATTATAACTAAATTAATATGTAGTAGAGCAACCATGCCAAATTTTAATGGGAGCATTGCATGTGAACGGATAGCCGGGCAGACGGAGATGCAGCTAATAAATATGAGTATATAGTAATTGTTCCGTTGGAAAATTATTGAGTATTAAAAGGCATAGCAATTTTTAACGAAATGTTACAGACAAACTAAAATGTAAATGGGAAATTTCTCAAACAATTCATAACTCGTAACAAAACCAAAACGTACACATCCATTTGCAATAACAATTGATTCTAGGAAGCATTTTTTTAGAGATTAAATACTATAAAATTTTTCGTCGGAAATTGTTATTATGCTATGAAAGTATACTTTATATACGTGTGTACGAGTGAGTACTGAGTGAGTGTAAATAAATACTATTTACAGAAATATGTAATAAACAATGCATTTCATGTTCCTTTTTAATTCTGATTGCACTGGGCAGTGAGGAGATGTCAGTGAATTAATAAACATAATATAAAAAAGTAACTATTTTTAGGCTGGAGCTTCGGTAGGTACATGACAACCTTCTACATTTTCAGGCCAATCGCATACATTTTCTTGGGGATTGAACACCAAATTGGCAGGACATGGCATGTGATGTTTGCGTTCACCCTCACACATGTAATAATGAGTACAATCATTCCAATCTTTGTGGTAGCTGATGTGACCATCCTCCTCCTCGCAAGTTACTTCGTGAGCTTAATTAAGTATTTAAGTAGTTAAAAAACAATACTGTAATAGAAGAAAAAAAAACTTACGATCTTTCGTGGTATATGCTCCTCTAGGTCCACGAGATTCATACGGGCCCTCATATTCCAACATAACTTTGTAATCCTTAAGTTCATCATTGAGAGCATTCAATAGGGGATATTTTCCGTTACCACAGCGACCAGTAAAGTCATCCATATCAATGGACCATACCATAATGCCACCGAAACCTTGTTCTTTCAACCATTCCATCTAAATACAAAGTAAACATTTCATTCGTGTCTATGCTTTATTATCTCCAGGATTGACAATTTTAAGATTATGATTTGGGACGCAAAATTCCTCACAGAGTAGACATTTTTAAACTATTTCTAGTTTTTGTTTTATTTAAATTTATTTGAGAAAATACTCTCTACATTGGCTGTTGACACCTGTATTGACAGAATTTGAATAAACTAATTTCTTTAGATTTGCAAATGGTTTTGAACCTTCACAACACTTTGTATTAAATATGACTTGCCAAAATTGTCAAATAATTCTGCTAATAAATTATAGCAATTAAAATTTCAAAGCAGTAATTCCAGCATTCATCGTCAATGCCTTCGATATGGTACAGGTTCACGACATTTGGAACAAAATAAAACAAGTCTGAAATGCTTTTTTATTTTAGATTCTCATTGTCAAAATAAAGAATAAATGCTTGTCAATCATATTGTAATAAAATGCTTTTCTTTTATATTTGATATAAAAAACTGTTTTTTCGAATAAAAATCTGCAAGTCTGTTTTGCACTTGAAAAATCTGCAAAAAACAGATAAATCTGCACATTTGGCAGCTCTGATTATGATTCAAAACCAATTTTAATTGCCTTCGTTAAGCTGTTATCAAGTAAATAATAATACTAATTACAACTTAACGAAGACGACTGCAATTAGTTAAGTATCATTATTATAAAAAAAGTTGAGTTGTATAAATGACATCTCAACGTATTTGAGTGGTGACTCATAATAAGGTCATAAATCTGATAAACTTGATTTCAAAATAGTGCATCACTTCGAATATTTCGTAAAATTCTAGCAGCTTCTAACTGTAAGTGGACTGATTGAGATGCCGCTGTAGGTAAGTTAATCCTGAAATTCGAAACACAACATCTACAAATAGTCCTTCGAAAGCCATTTCATAAAAGGGAAGTGTCTCATAAGGAAATATCATCACAGTGAATTATTTGCCCCGCCCAAAAGAGAACAACAAATGGCTGTCATCTGAAGTGTCATTTATTTAGTGACTTGTTTGCATTTCCGAATATGTATCATTTAACAAACGAAGATCACGTAAAAATAGTTAAATCTTGCTATAAATATAAGGGGTTCTAGGTTCGATTCCTAGCAGACACTCTGGTCTTTATCACTACAATACGTGAAAGTTTTTTTCAAAACATATATCATAATGGAAGCATAATAAAGTAATGGAGAGTATGCTAAATTTCCATCTTATGAAATATCTGGAGTCCAATAGCTTACTCAGCGACCGACAATATGGCTTCCGTGGAGGACGTTCCACGGGTGTTTTATTAGCCTTCCTGTCGGAAAAATGGTGTCGATCCATCCACCATTTTGGCGAAAGTAAGGTAGTGGCTCTAGATATTACAAAAGCATTCGACAGAGTGTGGCATGGAGCACTCTTGTCCAAACTTATTGCTTTTGGTGTTGGTGATATCTTCTCTCGATTTATATCGAGCTTTCTCAGGGATCGCGCTATAAGAGTTGTTATAGACGGGATCTCATCAAACGAGTTCAAGATCAATTCAGGGGTACCACAAGGCTCCATTCTTTCTCCTACCCTATTTCTTATTTTTCTTAATGACCTCCTATGTCATACTTCAAACCCTATCCACTCTTTCGCAGATGACAGCAGCATCTGCCATTCATATTCATTCGATCGTAGGCCGACATCAACTACGATCGCGGCGACGCGGCAGAATATGAATGATTCGCTAACAGGTGACCTCACGAGAATATTGGAATGGGGTCACGCGAACAGGGTCGATTTCAATTCCCAAAAGACCCAATGATGCATGCTAACACACCGCCGTATGCACGATCACGCTGCCTCATCTGTAAAAATGGGTGGCATAAACATTGAGGAATCAGAAGCTCTTGATGTTCTTGGCATGAAAATTCAGTGTGATGTCCGATGGACTGAGCACATTTTTCAGGTCTCAAAGGAAGCATTCAAGTGCCTAGGCTTTTTAAGGCGGTGTAAGACATACTTCACCCCATCTGATCTCCTCACTATTTATACCGCCTACATCCGACCGAAAATGGAATACAACTCTCATGTGTGGGCCGGTGCTCTAAAGACTATTTTGAAGTTACTCGACCGTGTACAAGAAAGGGCGAAGAAACTCATAGGAGACAGTAGGGTAGCCAACTCTATTGACTCTCTTGAGCATCGTCGCAACGTGGGGTGCGTTTCGTTGTTCTATCGTTACTATAATGGGATGTGTTCTAATGAAATCAGGGAACTTGTTCCCGAAACCCGGTTATTCGCGCGCACGACGCGATCATCATTAAGAGCGCATCCATTTGTGGTCGATTTGAGGGCGACTCGCACTACGCATTACAGGGAAAATTCATTTTTTGGCCGAACGGCACGTATGTGGAATAGACTACCCGCAGAGGTGTTTCCTGTCACTTTTAGCATGGGAAGATTTAAATCAAATGTCAATAAACACTACTCCCTCTATCCTCCTTCCCATAACCTAATTTCCTAGTTCCAGCACAATGCATCGCATGTGTAGGGGTCATCCCCTGAGTGCCGGTCTAAGACAAAAAAAAAAGTGGCTTGGGACCTCTTCTTTTACCTTAACATTCGCCAACCTGCCGACCTAACTTAACCCACTACAAATTTGGTTGTTTTATCGTGGCCACTTTTCGAGCATTACGGGGTGATTATTGTCGTTTTAATCGACCGACTGTACAAGGAGAAATGGAAAGATTATAAAGAAATTTGAAGAAACTGGAAGGGTTATAGGTATGGTCAGGCCCGTACATTATCGCACTGCCGAGAATATCGCTTCTGTTAGTGAAAGTGTGGCGGAACCATTACCGTCAATTCAGAGCGTTATGCCCGTACGATAACCGAATTTTTTTGGCCTGCAATTTAAGATTATTTTCTTTTATAGAGGCAATGATTACCTACTACTAGGTGTTACCTTCTATAGGAAAGGGAAGTGATAGACAGAGAGATGAAAGCTACATAGTCATTACAACTCTGCTTTTGCACGTTTTTTGTTTATAGCAGTATTCCAGCTGTGTTCTGTGACCATTTTGTTAATTATTTTACTTCCCCAATGATTCTGCTACACAATACACAAGACAAAGGAGGGCCATCTGATGTTATTCCCGGATTAGTATCAGCTGTGACTTCCTTCTATACCACTGAAATCTTCCGACAACAACTGACACAAACTATTTTTATGACTTGTCGGACACTGACCTCGAACCCAGGACCTTTGGTTTTGTAATCAACGTGCTAACTACCTCAAGCATCGCCACATTCTACACTTAATACTTAATAATAATATTCTTTGTATAATTTCGTAAAACAGCTTATACACTAGAATTTAAGTGCCCAACTATTTTAAAAATTTCTTTTGATGATAAGATTTTGAATATCTAAGCATATGTATGTATTTATTTAACTTTTGGGGACAAATTGAAAACGACTGTTTGCAGACGTTTCGAATTATTAATTGAGAGATATGAAGCATTACAAAGTAGTGTAAATAACATGTGTTCATTCTTTTATATAATTTTCTGCCCAGTAAAATTTAATTTTCTTTAAATTTTTCGTAGAATGGAATTTTTTTTCATAAACATTTTAAAATTTTATGTATACCGCATTTTTGGCGGTATGTATAGTTTTCCGTGTCAGTGTACGACTGCGGATAAATAAGTCCGTGAACTTTCGAAATTCCCCCGTAGTTATATGAAATGCAACACTGTTCCCATCAAGTACCGCCTGTTAATGGACAAGTACAAATTACACTGAACGTTCTGTAGTCAGTACACCCGAAAATGTCGAAAAAAATCCACGGTATGGTGTTGGTACATCGAAGAGTAAAAGTGCGTGAGATTGTTGATGCCATAGGCATTTCATATGGCAGTGTGGTTTCGATTTTAAATGATCAGCTGGGTTTAAGAAAGTTGCCTGCAAGATGGGTGCTGCGTTTGCTCTCAATTGACCATAAACGTAAACGTGTGACAACTTCAACGGATTGTTTGGAGTTGGTTAACCGCAATCCGAATGAGTTTTGTAACTGTGTATGAAACATGGATCCATTACTGTACTCCGGAGACCAAGCAGCAGTCTAAACAAAGGGTTTCTCCGGGTGAACCTGCTCCGAAGAAGGCTAAGGTAAGTTTGTCGGCCAATAAAGTGATGGCAACAGTTTCTGGGGATGCACGTGGGATAATCCACATCGATTACCTTCAATATAATAATAAACGGCGAATATTATGTCAACTTATTAGACCGATTTAATGAGCATTTAAAAAGAAAACGACACCATATGGCCAAGACAAAAGCTCTTTTTCATCAAGATAATGCACGGGTGCACACGTGTGCAGTCTCAATGGCAATACTCTATGAATTGGCCTACGAATTGGTACCTCATTCGCCATATTTTAGGATTTAGCCCCTAGTGACTACTTCCTATTTCCAATCCTAAAGAAATGGCTCGGTGGAAAGAGATTTAGCTCCAACGATGAAAACAAATGCCTATGTTAAGGACCACGAAAAATCCTATTTTTTGGAAGGGATAAAAAAACTGGAGAAACGGGGGACTAAATGTATTGAGTTAAAAGGAGATTATGTTGAAAAATAAATTTTTGTTTTGCAAAAAAACTGTCAAAAAAAACTGTCACGGACTGTTTGATCCGCCCTCGTATATAACGAAAAGTAAAATAAAAATAAACTCATTATCTTTCTTTCTTTTACCTTGGACCAGTGGTCAGGGGCTATCCCCTACATATGCAATGCATTGCACTGGAACTAGAGAGAGGGATAGGGTAGAGAATGGACAGGTGGTGAAAATGTTAGGAAGATAGAGCTTTATTCTTGCACAACTCTACAGTTGCGTGTTAATTATAAAGCAAAGGTGCGGCGTCTCTGATGTTTGTTTTTATTTGACGCATTATTTTTAAGATGGAGCCGTTTTATTTATTAGTTTACTTCGCCGACGTTTTATTGCTGAAATACCGACGAAGGAGGGTGCTGTAGCACAGAAAACTCAGAAAAAACTTTTCTGATTTGACCTGGCTGGGAATCGAACCTGGGTCTTTCTGGGTGCAAAGCCAACACGCTGACTACTCGCCATCAGCACCATCAATTATGCATAAGGGTAATTCGGTTGGTAAGCAGACGTCATAAAGTTGAGTAAAATTATGTCTCAGTATGGAAGAGTATCTCAGGTCGACTTTAGCACTTCAATTATTTTGATGAAAATATCGTACTAACTTCCAGAATAATAGAATTAAATTTGAAAATACTTTTAGTTTAAAAAAGTGGGCATCTGACAAACAATCGAACTAGATCTAAGCCATTCCATATTATCACATAAGGATGTTTTAATTGTGAGTTATTTGATTTTCCACAGAATTTATTAATTAATACAGGCAACGTAAGGGTTGTTCTACGAGTTGCTATATTTAAAAAAAAATTAACTTCTTCCTGGTGTTTCACTGCCGCTCGTAACAGTATAAAGTAAGTAATTATTGGGAGAAAAGCGTATGGCATGTTTGTCTACTTTATATTGGTATGAATAAAAATAAATTTGTGAAAAAAGGAGTGGAATTGTCAGGTAATTTACTTTATAACTTTAAACATTCTTCAAAATTTACCTTTGTTTTAAGAGAACGTTCATCATCAAACCCGACCCATTGATTATCGCGATATGCAAATGGTACTTGTTGTTCAGAGTCCCAGACTAAAGTGGTATTATCAGCCGCCAGGAATGAACACACTTCATAGTAACTGAGGAAGCCAGCTTCATTGGTAAACTTTCCATGTTTTCCACCTCCAGAAGCTGGCGCACCAATATCGAACTGAGTTTCGTTGATTAATTCAAATGAACGTCCATAGGTTGGCATGCCAATAAGCAGCTTTTCCTTGGGGGCACCTTGCTTCACCCATTCACGGGCACTGTAATCTACAGTTAATTTTTTCTGATAGCCGGTAGCTGATTCAAGAGGAAACAGCGGAGAATTGTGGCCCACTGTACGCTCCCATTGGCCATGGAAATCATATGTCATAACATTAATGAAATCAAGGTATTTGGAAATTTCCGGTACATCATAACCGGCTGCTATAGCTTCAAATGATGCTGGTACAGCAGCAGTCAATAGCAGTCGTGGTAGACCGGAAGATTTCGCTTCACCTTCAAATGCTACACGCAATTCTCGTAATAAATTCACATAAGCTAGACGGTCATCAGTACCCCGAGGATATTCCCAATCAACGTCAAGGCCATTGAATTTGTAATCGCGCAGGAAGTCGATGGCTTCATAAACAAACTGATTCATTCGGAACACATTCGAGGTAAGCTCTTTGAAGGGCGTAGATCCAAAAGCCCAACCGCCAATGGCCAATAAAATTTGCAAATCCGGATTGGCATCGCGCAAAGCAATAACCTGTTCGTAATTATCGGGATCTTCGTCGTTATTTTCGGCAAGTTTATGATCCTTAAGTGTTGCAAAAGCATAAACGATATGAGTACAAAGTTTGGGATTAATGTGGGAAGGTTCAAATTTGCCAGCACCGGGACGTTTCGAAGACCAGCTTGTCAAATAGCAGAAGACTTGAGCAGGTCGAGCTTTAAAAAAAAATTTATTATTACGAAAGTTCATGTTTATCATTTTAAATAAAATCATACTATTTTGATCAATAGCTACCAATCCAGATTTGATTTTATGTTTTTTGACAGGCTTGCGAACCTTGGCAAGAACTTCTTCAACAGAAATTTTGATTGGTTCAGGTTTTTCGATCTAAGAAAGTACGAAAAAAGTATATATTAACTAAAATTAGTTGTAGATTTTTTACATAATTTCCATTTACCTCTTCTATATCTTCAAATGTGGCTGCAACTTCAGACCAATTGACATCCTTGGCTTCCTTGCCTCTTGAAATGCCCAAAAGTTCTTCGCGCATTGCACCAATAAGAGGATATTTGACATTTCCTCCGCAGACCTCGCCTTTAAAGTCATCCATATCAACTGTCCAAACCATAGCGCCTCCAAAGCCGTTCGTCTTGATCCACTGCATTTTATTACGAATAGCACGTTCGTCATCAAAACCGACCCACTGGTCTCCGTCAACCAAATAAGGAACCTTCATTTCATCATCCCATACATAAACGGCTCCGTTCAATAACATTTCACAGATCTCATAGTATGCCAAGAAGCCACTTTCTTTAGTATAAACACCCTCTCTTCCACCTCCCGTAGCTGGCGCATTGGGTCCATGTTTGGCCGTATTAGCCAAGGTAAACGAACGACCATACGTAGGCATACCAATTATTAATTTCTCCTTGGGAGCTCCCATCTTCACCCACATATTAGCTGCATTATCTACCGACAACTGCTTACGCCATTCTGAGTCAGTGGACGGGGCATAGAGAGGAGCATTGTGTCCTGTTTCACGTTCCCATTTGCCATGGAAATCGTACGCCATCAAATTTATAAAATCCAAATAACTAGCCACAGCGGGCACATCATAGCCACCACGGACATTGTCAGGACCCACGGGTACGGCAGCCGTAAGCAGCAAACGTTGTCTCTTTAATTCTTGCGCTTCAGCCTCAAATGCTTCACGCAATTCCTTCAGCAACAGTACAAAGTTTTTCTTGTCATCGGATCCTTTGGGATATTCCCAATCCAAATCAAAGCCATCAAAAGCACGTTTACGCAAAAAAGGTATGGCAGAGTAAATAAAAGTCTGACGCGTGTACCGTGTAGCGGACATTTCTTTGAACTTTTGTGTGCCAAACGACCAGCCACCCAAAGCCAATAGAATCTGTTGACATTTTTAACTACTTAATTAAAGCTTTCAAACGCATTTAAAAAAATCTTATTTACCTTTAATTTCGGATTAGCTTTTTTCAAAGTCATCATGCGATCATATAAGCCTGCCACTGTATCTTTTGTTTCATCATTCGTTTCGTATGAACTCAATTTGCCCTTTTTCAACCACCCAAAGGCAAATATTATATGAGTACACAAATCTGATGGTATGTCTTCCGGCACGAATTTACCAACCTTCGTTCTGTATTGAGACCAATTCGTATAGTAGCATACAATTTTCTTCCCACCATCGTCCGCTTTAGTCTTCTTGCCCTTTAGACTGGAACCGCTAGCCAAAAGACCACCGACAGAAGACTCACTGCGTAATTTGGACTTGGAACGTAGACGAGACCGTGTAACAGTAGTCGATGGTGAGGATTCTTGATCGTGTTGTTTTTCCGCTGAACTTTCTGTAGCTTTTTTAGCTGTAACACGAGTGCTACGTCCGCTAGATACAGAGCTTATAACAGAAACTGATGAATTGGATTCTTCCGGAGCACTAGTTGGTCTCCTGAGTCGTCTTCTAGTTTTAGCTGAGTTTGGAAAGATATAAACTTTTGTAATTTTTTTTCTTATCATAAATACTATATTACGACGTATAAGCGAGCACAGCGGGCAATTTATTACATACATACATATACATATTTTTAATGAAACGATAAAATTTTCGTTTTAAGCATTAGACACGTCATTTAAGGAATAATAAATGAGGCCAGTCTTGCGTATTCGGATGGGAATTGATTTTTATACTGCACAATTTAGCATTTTTTTTTTATCTTGGACCAGCACTCAGGAGATGACCGGCCCACATGCGATGCATTGTGCTGGAACTATTGGAAAGGAGTAGAGGGGGAGAAATGATAGCAGGTGAAGCTTCACTATCTTACAACACTGCTTTCTGCACGTTATTTGTTTTTGCAGCAGTGTTGTAGCATCTCTGATGTCAAGGAGGCGTATTAAATTTTGAAGCTTCATTTTTTTTTAGTAGCCATTTCAGTAATTATTTTACTTCGCCCGGCGCTACACAATACCGACCAAGGAGGGCGTTCTGATGTGCCTATGGATTGGATACAGCTGAAGCCGTCACTGTTCAGTGACCAGTGACTATGCCTTCGCCACTGAAACGTTCCGACAACAACTGACACAAAAGACACAGAAATACAAATCAGAAAAAATGCGAGATGTTTTTATGAGTCTGAACTTAGGAAAATTTTTGTGCAAATATAATATATTACTGCAATATATAAATGCAGCGATCCGACCCAGCCATCGGCTTATCGGCCACTTTGTATGTTGGATGGTGCCGGCAAGCTGCTGGAGAAGCTACTGCAAAGAAGGCTGGCGGAGGCCGTGAGGATGGCTGGGGGGCTGTCGGATAGACAGCATGGCTTCAGACCTGGCAGGTCAACGCTCGGGGCGATTGCTGATGTGGTTGAGTGCTTCGAGCGCGCTCAGAGCGAGAGGCGCTATTATCCGAAGCGCATAGTTGTCCTGGCAACACTCGACGTTCGGAATGCCTTCAACAGCCTACGATGGGCTGATGTTCTAGAGGCGCTACGGGGGATGTTTTGTATTCCCGGATACTTGTATAGAATTCTCCGTAGTTATCTGGACGATCGGGTACTGTTGTACGATACGCCGAGGGGGCGGAGGAGCAGGACGATCACGTCCGGCGCGGCCCAGGGATCTGTGCTGGGCCCGGACCTATGGAATCTGACCTACGATGGGATCTTTGGGGTGGAAATGCCCGAGGATGCTCAGCTCGTGGGATACGCGGATGATATAGCGGCGGTGATCTTGGCGCGGGATATGGATGACGCCAGGGGGAAGCTGAACCGGGTCATGATTAGGACCCGGATGTGGCTTGAGGACCACGGCTTGGAATTGGCCGGGGAGAAGACCGAGGTGATGTTGATGACGCGGGCACACATACCACTCGATGTCGGCATGCAGATAGGGGATGTGTCTCTGGTTACCCATAAGGTATTGGGCGTCAGACTCGACTGTAGGCTGACTTACTGGGCCCAAATACGGCATGTGGCGACTAAGGCGGCGAAGATGACTGGCATGTTGAGCAGACTCATGGCGAATGTCGGAGGCCCGACACAGAGCAAGAGGAGGCTGATTATGGCGGTCACGAAGTCGATCTTGCTGCATGGGAGCGAGATTTGGGGAAATGTACTGGGTGAGAGAACCAAACGCAGGGTACTCGAGGCGGTACAGCGGACGGCGGCCCTTAGGGTTGCTTCGGCTTACCGCACGGTCTCGGGCGCTGCGGTCCTGGTGATATGTGGGGAAATACCCATAGACCTCTTGGCGCGCGAGCGGTGGGAGGCTTGGAACTCGAGGGGGGAGGACCCTGGTGTTGGTGCTATTGGTCTGAGACCCCAAACTGTCCGGCGATGGCAGGACAAGTGGACCGCGGACACGGTCGGCAGGTAGACGGCAAGGCTCATTCCCTGTGTGGAAGTATGGATTCGGAGGAAATTTGGGGAAGTTAACTAGTTCCTGACACACTTCCTCTCGGGCCACGGATACTTTCGAAAGTACCTGTACCGGATGGGCAGGGCAGATGGTCCCGACTGCATTTACTGTAGTATTACGGATGATGATGCAGAACACACTTTCTTCGACTGCACCAGGTGGCATGCTGAGAGAGGTGCAATGGCGCAGCGGGTTGGCGGGTGCGCTCCTGCCACCGTGATAGGGAGGATGCTCGATTGTGAAGACAATTGGGACGCTGTGGCACAGTACGTGGGATACGTTCTGCGGAGGAAGAAGAGGGACCTCGATGCGCTGCTGCATATCGGGGCCCCCTCTGACAGGGACCAGGCGATACGGGCCGGGGCCATGGCGCCGGCTGCAAACTTGGCGGACCCAGACGTGGGTGATTGAGAGTGGTCCTAATTGGGACGTGGCTCTGGGCCTTCCCGAAGTAATGCGGAAAGCGGTTCCGGGGAGGAATCTACCCAGAGGAGGAGGAGGGAATTTTTTAGTGGCAACACCACTCGACGCAGAAGACGACGGTCTCTGTAAGTGCGAAGGCATTTTCAACCCTACCTCACACGCCAAAAAAAAAAAAAAAAAAAATATATAAATGCAGCGGTCTACACGACTACAAATGAAGTGGCCTGCATATGTAGCCTTGTAATTGGCTACTTATTTATTTTGAAGAGGACATTGGAGCCGATAGCTGTTTGGTGTCGAAATATATACATATTTCAGTATTGCATTGTTGCTCCCGCATTACAATACCCGACTTTAGAATTTATCCCATTAATATTATAAATGTCAATGTTTGTATGATTAGATGTTTGAATGTTTATTACCGTATACCGCCTAATACCCTGGACAGCTTTGTATGAAATTTGGTAGACGGATAGTTTATTGCCAAATTTAAAAGAGAGAATACTTTTCATGGGGTAAAAATCTATCAAAGATCCTGATAATGGTTCAAAAATTATATTAAGAATGTCTGCCATCTCTCCTCAATTTTACTATTTGGTTTGTCATTTAGGAAGACACAACACCTAGCGGACAACTATGTACATTAATGGGTGTGGTGTGTCGCGAAGCGCAACGACAAATTGTTGATTGCCAGCTGAACCGTACTTCATTTGCCATCCATAATCGAGCAAGAAAATTTCGTTATTATTAATTAATATACAGTTTTAGGCCTGTCGTGTTCTTCTGTGTTCTAAAGCAAAACAAAATATTTTAAGCTCTGATTTATTTTATATTTCTTATTGCATTGTCGCTTATTGTCGCTTACAAAAATGCGAATTATTATTGTGGTCAGTGTGACAATTTTTCTGTTTTGACAAAAACTTTCGGGTGAAGGCCGGATTTGCAGAAAGTTTTTAATACGCGAAGCCGGTATTTGAAAAAAGAGGAGAAAATTATTAAAGCCGCCAGGAAGACCGGCTATGCACACAATCACAGGTAGTGTTTAACAATGTTTTCTTCCGCGTATGTGAAATATCGTCTTGGCGGATTAAAGATTTACTGCTTAGCTGTCCTCCCGCACTGGGAGTTCATTTAGCATAGCCATTTGAACTTACGTGTTTGGCAATCCAGCAGAACCCAGCTAGGGTATCAGGAGTTTGGAGACTATGCCTTGTAATCATATCCTGTAAACTAATTTGAAAGTAAGCAGTCTCTGGTATCATAGTATCGGGGAGTGAGTATGTTTATAAGAACAGAAGCATTACCTTATATTTATACCAGGCGTAGCAGACCACGAATTCGCGACTACCCAACGGGATTGATGCAGCTAGCTCATCAACTCAAGGTTAGGTTGGAGTGCACTTCATGTCGACCCTGAAAAGTTGGAGGTCGTCGGTTATAGTTTGGGATTCGCGTTGGCTGCAGTTTTTGGTCCAATCGAAACACATCGTCATCTTTATGACATGAGCCGTGATACGACTCGATATTAATCTATGTGCTGTTGTTGCCATTCAACAGTACCCACCGGAGAGTGTCCCGTCTATGCAATTGTTGAAATCGCCATGGGTATTATATCTTCGGATAGAGTCATTTCATGGTTAGTCGTACACGTTCTATTTATGGACAGTGGCTTAAATACAGGGTTCACGGATGAAAGATTTTCTGCAAAGACGGGCTTAAAGATTTGTCCCCCCACGAATGTCAAATACCGGATTCGCGAATGAAAAATCTGTTGCATAGCCAGCCTTCGGCCCGGCTTAAGAAGAAATGCCCACACAATTTTTGTAAAAAAAAAGTTGTGTCATTGTCCACTTAGTTTCGGTGATTTAACATTTCGAAATATTTTTTTGTTCATAATGAACAAATACCCAATTTTAAAGAAATATAAAATGTTTCACATACGGGGAGGAGAATAGTGCTTAATCGCAAAAAATTTTTATTTGTTGTTCATTTTACACTCTGGTTTATTGTTCACATTCCGTTAGGCGAATGGATGCTGTTTTTTGGGTGTTTGTTCACTGCGATGGTTCACGAAAGAATTGGGTGATTGGGATTTGGGCGATTATTCGTACAGTACTTTGGACTTCCTTCATTAAATTTACAACTTAGAAAAACGTAGATCACTTCTTATGCAGAATGCATCCAATAATAAAAAATCGAACCGAAGCGGAAAGCAGAATACCAAATTTGAATATCGGCGAAAATTTCGACTGTGCTTGAAATGCAGAACAGGGGTGAGAATAAATGACAAATACTGCTGTCTGTAAGAAAAATCCAAAATAGGGTAGGAGAAAGTACGGAACCTTGCGGTACCGCAGAATATATTGTGAACTCGTTTGATGAGACCTCATCTATTACAACTCGTATAGTACGATCTCTAGAGAACTCAATATAGATCGAGAGAAGTCATCACCGTCTCCAAAGGCAACAAGTATTGACAGAAGTCCTCCATGCCACACTCTGTCAAAGTCACAACTTTTCTTTCGGCAAAATTGTGTTTGGACGGACACCACCTTTTCGAAAGGGAATAAAGTAAGTCTCCCGTACAGCGAGCACTACGAAAATAGTACTGGCGGTCGATTATCCAAAGAAAAAAAAATATGGACAAGAAATAGTTAATGCATGGGTTCTATTGAAAATTAACTAGGGGTGTCATTAGCGAGCAGATTTAACAAAACAGCTTGTCATTTAAATGACGTCGTTTTCACAGTTACTAGCCTCCCCCTTTTGGAGAGCGGCGTTACATTGCCAACCTTCCAAAACTTTAGAAATAAACCAGCATGGCACAAGGTTGTTAAGTTGTTGCCAAAGGACGCGCAACCGTCGTAGAGTACTGTTGCAAGACTAGTGTTGGTATTCAATCCGGACCAGGAGACTTGTTAGTGTTGACGAGTCTGCTACTGTCACAGAGTCATATATATGTATGTAAGTGGCGTATGCAAGTCCGTAGCATACTGCATGAGCATTAGTCTTATCAATTTGGAGGTGCGTGTTCGATTCACGTCTAAACTTGTATCTTGTGGTATCACAATGTGCCTAAGTGGGGTGTCCTCCTTCGGGGAGGGTCCGTCACATAACCTAACCTATATTCAATTTAATTTCGTCATATTTTTTTTTAATTTCTCCTACTTTCCCTAGAAGATTTTTTTTTTTTCTTGGACCAGCACTCCACATGCGATGCATTGTGCTGGAACTAGGAAATTCGGTTATGGGAAGCAGGATAGAGGGAGTAGTGTTTATTGACATTTGATTTAAATTTTCCCAAGCTAAAAGTGACAGGAAACACTTCTGCTGGTAGTCTATTCCACATACGTGCTATTCGGCAAAAAAACGAATTTTCTCTGTAATGCGTAGTGCGAGCCGCCGCCAAATCGACCACAAATGAATGCGCTCTTAATGATGGTCGTGCGCGCGAATGTCCGGGTTTCGGGAACAAGTTCCCTGATTTCGTTGGAACACATCCCATTATAGTATCGATAGAACAACGAAACGCACCCCACGTTGCGACGATGTTAAAGAGATTCAATAGAGTTGGCTACCCTACTGTCTCCTATCAGTTTCTTCGCCCTTTCTTGTACACGGTCGAGTAACTTCAAAATAGTCTTTGAAGCACCGGCCCATACATGAGAGTTGTATTCCATTTTCGGTCGAATGTAGGCGGTATAAATAGTAAAGAGATCAGATGGGGTGAAGTATGTTTTACACCGTCTTAAAAAACCGAGGCACTTGAATGCTTCCTTTGAGACCTGAAAAATGTGCTCAGTCCATCGGACATCACACTGGATTTTCATGCCAAGAACATCAAGAGCTTCTGATTCCTCAATGTTTATGCCACCCATAATTGCAGATGAGGCAGCGTGATCGTGCATACGGCGATTGGTTAGCATGCAGCATTGGGTCTTTTGGGAATTGAAATCGACCCTGTTCGCGTGACCCCATTCCAATATTCTCGTGAGGTCACCTGTTAGCGAATCATTCATATTCTGCCGAGTCGCCGCGATCATAGTTGATGTCGGCCTACGATCAAATGAATATGAATGGCAGATACTGCTGTCATCTGCGAAAGAGTGGATAGGGTTGGAAGTATGACATATGAGGTCATTAAGAAAAATAAGAAATAGGGTAGGAGAAAGAATGGAGCCTTGTGACAATAAGTGCCGGCAAAAACTTTTCTGAATGATACTTGTTGCTTTTTACACAACAAAACTGACGCTGAAAGCGGTACGTCCACACCTTCCACATCATCTCATAATTTCTATTTTTATACAAAATGACATTTTATGAAATTTTTTAATAAAAACCTTTAATTTTGCGCGTACCACTTTTATTTTCAACAAAAGAAAAAAAATTATAAAACCCCAAAAAGAAGAAGCATAGCTTTTCAGTTGTGAAAAGTTTCTCTACACACAAACGGCAAAGTAAAAAGTTTAGACGCTTTATCGACAATGTCACCAATTTATGCGACAAAAGTGGTGACTAAGAGATACTTCACCTCTTGTTGCCTTCAGAGTACATATTCACACTGAAACACACATACATTCATAGCCAGAATCGAGTTCCAGAACCTCAAAGCGTCGAAATACACCAATACCACGTCGTTTTGCGTCGTTTCGAAGTTGCGTCTTTCTAAAATTTCTGTGAATTCAAAGTTGCGTCGTTATTGTTTCAGTTTGCGTCGCATGGCTTCGAAGTTGTGCCGTTAGTGTCTTCGATTTACATCGTTAATATGAAAATGTTTGTACAAAGCTAAAACAGAAAAGAGGGATTCCCCTTTAAAGTCTAATACAAATATGTATCTGAAGGTTGTCTGCTTCATACTATATTAACACATCAAAATAGACTTTTCCTTTAATGTGTACGAAGAATTTCTTTTGGTTAGTTTTTATCTTAATAGTTTTGTATTGTTTTTCTTCGTTTTTCTCATAAATTGTTATATTTTTATTTTGTAATAATAAGTGGTTTACAAAAAATTGGTATGTGAATTAAAAAATCAATTTTTTGAGCTAAAATTATGAACCTCGGAACCAATTAAATGAAAATCAATACAAATGTGTGAAAAATCGTATTGGTGTATAATGAAAACTAGATTTTCGGAATTTGTGGTAAAATCAGTAACTTCCTATAACAGGGAGTTAAAAAGGAACTTTAGATGTGTAATTTATTTACTTTTTCTTTAATTATATTGAAGCAAGTTTTATTTTCAAGTAAATTCTGTGCTATTAAAAATTCAAGTATTTAATGTTCAATAGTGATTGGGGCATTTTTGTTTATTTCTTTATGGCTATAAGTTATGGATTTTTTTCTACAAAAGGTAAATCGAAATATTCAAATTAATTGTAATTATTCCCGTATCGTATAAAACAAAATAGCCTGTTACTTACTTTGAGCACTGTCTGTCGTCTGTGACATTAAAACAATTATTAAACATATCGGGAATACGAATTTAAATATTCGCGGAGGCAACTGAAAAACAAAAGAAATAAAACGGTGGTTATTAAATTTGTCATGCAGAAAGACTTTCCATATAAATTAATATACTTAAGTCCAATATTATTTTGACTGGATTGTATATAAGAAATAAATATCCTTAATATATTTACTGTTGCCTATAGACGTCATGACCATAAATTATATTTATAAATGGAGTTTAAAGCTGACAAAAGTTATATTTTCACAGAGCGTCGTAGTTGTATTTTTAATATTTTTTTTTATTATTAAGTAAACGTTTTTGGGCTCTACCGAATAATGTCATGACATTCATAAAAAAATATGTAATAGTACATACTTATATTGCCACCGATTTTGAAAAGTCAGGTCAGACGTTAAAGTTGAAAACAAATTTACTTTCTTCTAACTTTTCGAACATGCAAGATGGTGCTGATGGCTGACTAGTTAGCGGGTTTGCTCTGCAACCAGAAGGAGCCGCGTTCTATTCCCATCCCGGTAAAGTCAAAAAGTTTTTTCTGAGTTTTCTGTCCTACAGCACTCTCCTTTGTCGGTATAGGAGAAATAAAACGTCGGCGAAATAAAAAATAATTAAAATGGCTCCTTTAGCTTGAAAATAATGCGTCAAAATTAACATCAGAGATGCTGCAACTTTGCTTTTTAATTAACAGGCAAGTGAAGAGTTGTGCAACAATTAAGCTCTGTCTGCCTATCACTTTCATCATCTATATATACTCTACACTATCCCTCTCTCTATCTGGTTTCAGTGCAATAGATTTCTCCTGTACACTGCTCCCAGAAAATAAAATAAAAAAACAGGCGAAATCATGTGTTTTTCGTTTTATTATTATTGTTATTTTAATAACACTAATTATTTTAAGCCTAAGGTCTTTTTATATATTTTATATTTATTTCAATATTTCGCTACTCCTTTGTGTAGCTTCTTCAGGAAAATTGGTTTTTTTTCCTGAAGAAGCTACACAAAGGAGTAGCGAAATATTGAAATAAATATAAAATATATAAAAAGACCTTAGGCTTAAAATAATTAGTGTTATTAATATAAAAAAAAGGTCAAAAAACTAGAAAAATTATTATTGTTATTTATTAATAAATATGTATATATTTGATAATACAAATTCATTACCTATATATAGCATAATATGATTGTTGTGCGCCAGATTGGCATATTAATACATAATTAATACATAATTTTTGTTTGTTTATTTAACGATAACTGTATATATTTATGTACATACGTATGTGCATATGCAGATTTTTATATAAAAATTGTATTTTTGTTTATAAAGCAAATTCATTTATTAATAATTTTCTATATTTCAAACAAATTTCAATATATGTATGTATTTATATAAACAAATAAATTCAGTATGTTTTAAACAGTTGCCGTATAAACAACTGCTCTCTTTCTCTCTGATTAATAGATTGTGATTCTTAACCGTTGAGTGTTTACATATCGGTTTTGCTTTTTTTCTGTGGGAAGAATACAGTTATTTTTTTCTTTTTTAGTATATTTAATTTCTCATATTATTGGACAGTTATAAATTTAAAGTCCGTTTATTGCCGTCGAAAACATCATGAACGGGGTTGACCCCCCGAATTACAACCGGTTTAGAGAACTAGGTACTATGCCTGGGAAAATCAAAAGCAATAAGAACAAACGCTTTCGCCCTGACGATTTCATCCCTTTGCCAGAAATTGCTGCTAATGAACAACATCTCCCTCGCTATCTGGTAGCATCAGCTACAACGAAAGACTCTAATATTGAAACTGCTCCCCTTGCATCTTACAATGTATTTCAAGTAGAACGAGGCCTTGATTTTATCAGCAAAGAACGTCTAGAAGTTTCTGAAATGAGAAGTGGTGACCTCTTAATCAAGGTTCCAAATAACAAACTAGCGCAACTATATCTGAAAGCTCATTTCATAAATTGCATTCCAGTTAAAATCAGTCTTCACAAAACTTTAAATACTGTCCAAGGACGCAACTTTTCGAGAAAAATTATTAACGTAACACAAGAAGAATTGATAGAATCACTTAAGTCCCAAAAAGTTGTCGATGTCCGCAAGATAACAAGACTTGATGGTAAGGCAATATTAGCCACAGGTGCAGCAATAGTAACTTTCGACCTTATATATCGTCCTGAAACTTTTAAACTGGGATGGGAGAGGGTTCCAGTAGAAGAATACATACCAAACCCCATGAAATGTAGAAATTGCCAGAAGATTGGACATGCCAAAAAATTTTGCCGTAATGTTGAAATTTGTGAGGAATGTGGTACACCTACACCACATAAATCATGCACACGAAAATATTGTGTTAATTGTCAAGTAGAGTCTCACACATAAAATGATCGAAACTGTCCAACCTTTTGGAAACACAAGTCAGTTAATTTTTTGAGAATGTCAAGACGATGCACAAATCGTGAAGCTTGGGAAATATACAATGACAATCCTGCACTAAACACACTAAAACCTATTATTAAAAAAATCAAAGAATGTACAAACATATGCACAAGTGCTAAACGAGCAACAGCCAAACAATAATTCAACAACGACAAATCCACCGAGTGAGAAAAATCATGCATCTTCAGTAAGTTTTGCAAAATCTGACAACAAAATAAAAAAATCTACATCGTCCAACACTTCAACAATAACATCAGAACCTCAATCAGAAAACATAAACTCATCAACTTCATTTATCAACAACACGTTCATTTCTTCTCAAAATTCATCTCCCACACAAACTACATTAACAGAAATTAATTTTACGTCAAACGATTTTAACACAAAGGATGCAATTTCCAGTGATAACAATGAATCTAGAGATAACTTATGTTCTAGCAAGAACATTGATAAAAACTTAACAGATGATATTATAATCAAAGACATAATTGAGGGCCTAGGCTTAACTACTCCTCCTAGATCATATTCTCGTAATCCAAACAGTGAAAATTCACCAATAAAAATTTTCCCGAACTAAATGTCATCATTACACCGGAAACATTAAAAAAATCGAAACGTAAATCGGGAAGTGCCGGAAAATAAACAAAAAATAATATTTTATGAATATTGGGCTTAATTTTACTCTTCTCCAGTGGAACATTCAGGGTTTCATTAATGATAAATTCGCACTAGAACTACTGGTTGCGTCACATAAACCGAATTTAATAGCGTTGCAGGAGACGCACATTACTGGTAAAAATAGACATGACTTTATTAAACACCCGAAACACCTTGACTTTTTTTTTTTTTTTTTTTTTTTCTTGGACCGGCACTCCACATGCGATGCATTGTGCTGGAACTAGGAAATTAGGTTATGGGAAGGAGGATAGAGGGAGTAGTGTTTATTGACATTTGATTTAAATCATCCCAAACTAACACCTCGGCGGGTAGTCTATTCCACATACGTGCCGTTCGGCCAAAAAACGAATTTTCGCTGTAATGCGTGGTGCGAGTCGCCGTCAAATCGACCACAAATGGATGCGCTCTTAATGATGATCGCGTCGTGCGCGCGAATGACCGGGTTTCGGGAACAAGTTCCCTGATTTCATTAGAACACCTCCCATTATAGTAACGATAGAACAACGAAACGCACCCCACGTTGCGACGATGCTCAAGAGAGTCAATAGAGTTGGCTACCCTACTGTCTCCTATGAGTTTCTTCGCCCTTTCTTGTACACGGTCGAGTAACTTCAAAATAGTCTTTGAAGCACCGGCCCATACATGAGTGTTGTATTCCATTTTCGGTCGGATGTAGGCGGTATAAATAGTAAAGAGATCAGATGGGGTGAAGTATGTCTTACACCGCCTTAAAAAGCCTAGGCACTTGAATGCTTCCTTTGAGACCTGAAAAGTGTGCTCAGTCCATCGGACATCACACTGAATTTTCATGCCAAGAACATCAAGAGCTTCTGATTCCTCAATGTTTATGCTACCCATAATTGCAGATGAGGCAGCGTGATCGTGCATACGGCGATGGGTTAGCATGCAGCATTGGGTCTTTTGGGAATTGAAATCGACCCTGTTCGCGTGACCCCATTCCAATATTCTCGTGAGGTCACCTGTTAGCGAATCATTCATATTCTGCCGAGTCGCCGCGATCATAGTTGATGTCGGCCTACGATCAAATGAATATGAATGGCAGATACTGCTGTCATCTGCGAAAGAGTGGATAGGGTTGGAAGTATGACATAGGAGGTCATTAAGAAAAATAAGAAATAGGGTAGGAGAAAGAATGGAGCCTTGAGGTACCCTGAATTGATCTTGAACTCGTTAGATGAGATCCCGTCTATAACAACTCTTATAGTGCGATCCCTGAGAAAGCTCGATATAAATCGAGAGAAGATATCGCCAACACCAAAAGCAATAAGTTTGGACAAGAGTGCTCCATGCCACACTCTGTCAAATGCTTTTGAAATATCTAGAACCACTACCTTACTTTCGCCAAAATGGTGTTGATGTCACTATGGGAAGCGTGGACTTTACTCCAGGTCTTGAGTGGTGTTGTTTGTCTTTACCGGAAGTTGGTGATCATTTTCCTATAAAGATTTCCAACAATGTGGAGGTAATTAAAAGGCAGTTCTCCCCACGATTTAATGACACAAAAGCAGATTGGTCGCTTTTTGAAGATAAGGTAACCAGATTTAACAACGAGTTTCAGTCTTCAATATTAACAGGGAAGCGTCTCAAATAAAGCGTATTTTAAGGAAGTCAGCTAATGAGAGTATACCCATAAGTCGAAGACCTAAACAAAAAAATAATCCTGTTTGGTTTAATTGTTGTATTGCTAAGCTACTGAGTTTAAGACAAGAGGCTTGGAAAATCTTTAAAAGGTGCCGTAATGAGACAAATGGTTTGAACATAGAAAGTCTTGTGCTAAAGTGAAAAGAGAATGTAAAATTTCAAAAAAACGTACTTGGGAGAATTTTTTAAATTCCTTAAACCCAACAATGGATGTTCGTTACTTATGGAAAAAAGTTAACAACTTGAGGACCGAAAGGACAAACAATTTTCCTACTTTATGTATCAGCGACGACAGTTTTTCTAATCCCCAGGTAATTGCTGACAAATTTGCTGAATATTGGACATCTATAAGTTCAGATTCATCACTTGATGCAAGTATCGTATCGGCAAAGAAAAACCTCGATATTGATCGTTTATCATTTAATGGTCAGCAAACAATTATGTCTTACGAAATAAATTTATCTGAACTGGATGAAATAATGAAAACTTTAAAAGGTTCTACACCAGCACGTGACAAAATAACTTATTCCATGATTAAAAAGGCTCCAGTACAATTTAGATTCCGTGTGTGCAAGCTTTACAACAACATTTTGGCTAATGGAGTATTTCCTGATGATTGGAAAACTAAAGTTTTAACACCAATCCCTAAATCTGGCAAGGATCCTAACCGATTGGACGGCTACAGGCCTATATCATTACTTCCAGTGCTTTCCAAAATTTTGGAAAAAATATTGGCCAAGCGTTTCTGGAAGTTTACAATCGATAATGTCTCTAAGATACAACACGCTTTCATACCAAAGCACGGTGTCCATAGTTTATGTCATCAGATGGAGGAAGTTTTACGGAGAAATTTAAATAATCGTGTACATAGTTTAGTCATATCCGAGGATATAGAAAAAGCTTTTGACAAAGTTGTTCTAACGTCTATAATTATTGAAATGAACAATTGGGGTATATCCAAAAACCAGCTTAGGCTATTTAGATCGTTCCTAATTAATCGCAAAGTAACTGTCAGAGTGGATGGCTATTTTTCATCGACTTATCCCTTGGATAACGGTGTGCCACAGGGATCACCTTTATCAGTGGTCCTTTATACGATCTATGCTAACGCATTAGAAAAGTCCATTAAGGATATCCCTGGAATAGATTTCGTTGCTATTTATGCTGATAATATTTTCGCAATTACGTCTGGTAATCATGATGACGCATGTGCGAATTTAAACAATCTGGATCGAGAGTTACATCAATGGGCGGTTAAGAGAGGAGCAGCGATACCAGCCGAGAAAACTGAAGTTCTTCATGTCTGTAGAAAGAGAGATTGCAATTACACCACCATCACCATTAGGAATGTTGAAATTTGCATTTCAGAAAAAATGAGAGTACTAGGTATATTGTTTACAAGAAATTTGTTATGGAACGCTCATGTCAAATATTTATCTGACAAATTGAGCAGGTTAAACAATCTCCTAAAGTAAATATGTTCACGTAAAAAAGGACCCCATTTCGACACTGCACTTGGTTTTTGTCGGTCATTGGTTACCGGTGTACTTCAACATGGTATTACAATTTATGGGTGGACTTCCAAACGTAACATTAAAAAATTGGACGCGGCCATTAATAATTGTTATAGAAATGCATCTGGTCTTTTGAGATCAACTCCCCTAGAACTGCTAAGACTTGAGGCGGTATACCGAGAATTTCAGTTCACTTTAGAGAAAAGTGCTGTAAGTATGGCGTCTAAATCAATAAAAATTCCATCTGATGGTCTTCACAACGTGTTCTCGAAACATCTCAAGCACCCCATTTTGTCCCTCAATCTGCAATTTATCACATCATTATGTTACCTAACGCTCACAATATTATTTTACCTCAAAAGCCTTGCTTAACTAATAATTACTGTTTTTATGTCAAAACTGACACTAGTTTAAGCCGTCACAACAAAAACAACATAAATCCCATAGTCTTTATGAAAGCTTTACAGGAGAAACAATTATCTTGAACCTGAGTTGATACTTTACACAGATGGTTCATTTCAAAGTGGTGTAACATCATATTCAATTGTTAGGGAAATAAGTCCGACTCGATTTGAGATCCTTGAAGAAGCACGTATCCCTAATGATACTGGGGTATTTTTGGCAGAATTAGCGGCTATAGATACAGCAGTTTCCTATGCTATTCAAAGGGGTCTAAAAACCATGATTTGTGCGGATAGCTTAAGCGTAACCAAGGCACTAAGAATCATAACGGTATTTATGACAATGTCATTACACTACCTAATCGAAGCCGATATATATTGATTCTATGGATTCCCTCTCATATTGGCTTAGAGGGGAATGAATTCGCCGACAGAGTGGCCAAAAATGCACAAAATCTACTGCACATTACAGACATTCCATTCTTTCCGAAAGTTATCTCCAACCAATTCCATGCTTCACAAAGAAGGCTTTATTCTACTCAACCCAAAGTAAAGTACAACACAAATTTGACAAGAAGCGAATGCATTTTATTATGTCGTCTAAGGGTTGGGAAAGCTCTATTCAATACACAACATTATTACAATAATACCGATCCCGCAAAATGTACCTCCTGCGATGTAATTCTATCTGATGCACACATCTTAACCGAATGTCCACTATCCAAAATTGATGAAGACTTGGATAATAACATTGAGTGCACTAAAATCGTTAATCTACCAACTATAAAGAGAAGTCTTCAAATACACAATATTCAAGACGTATGAATGAGTCCTTTGCAAAAATGTTCATTTCTGTTTTAACTAATCTTAATGTAAATATATACATACATATTAATCTTTGTATTAATCTTTAAATACTTCGGAATGTAAATAATTTTTATTAAAGAGAATAACAACTGCTTTATTTGCGCGCATATGGTCTAGTCACCCGGCGCCTTTTTTATATTTTGTAAATTAATTTATGGAATATATTTCTAAATAAATAAATAAATATATAAACAAATAAAGTTAGAGCCATTCAATATAGGAATTACTTCATCTTCATTAAGGCTACTATTTCCAAAGCATTCATTCTAACCTATATACATACATTGTATATGGGACATTCGCCAATAAAATATGAAACGTTCTCAGCCTTATCTAAGTTGTACAGGGTGGCACAAAAGGAGCTATATGGTTTAAATTGATTACACCTTTTTTAATTATTATTTTTCTTTCTTTTTTTTCAGGATATCAAAGCTAATTGCAAAAAAATTCCCCAATAATTTACTGTATTAAAAAAAAAATTATAATAATCGCATAAATAAAAAAGTTATAAAACATTTAAACCATATAGCTCCTTTTGTGCCACCCTGTATATTGTGCATATATTTGTTATGATATTTGAAAGCTCTTCCGTTTAAGTCTAGTAAACCACATCGAGCTCTTACTATAATACCAGTCATTCGGGTTGAGTAATTATTCTGTAGTATAGGGATAGAGTTGAAATTTAAACGTGGGTAGAGATCGTGGAATTGGGAGCCCTGTGCATAATTAATAAGTTGCTCTCTTTCTTTATCCACCCGCTAAGGTGTTTTTATTCGTTGCAAATAGTCCTATATTCATATTCAGCTAAAATACGGGGTATTCTGCGTTCATTCATATTGGGAACTTTGTTAATATATTTGAAGTCTAACTGAAATTTGAGATATACATATATAGAGTGATATCCTGTTTCTAAATTTAGTACATAATTTGGTGTTGTATTAGGTAATAAAAGCACTCTTTTGACAAAAAAATCGGAATAGTTTTTCAACTTCATCATAGTTTTGAAAAATTTTAAATTTATTGTGATTAGAGATTTGTGAATTATTTCTGTTGTTCATTTTAACGGTTTTGTGATAAATTAAGACACGTACGGCGATACACTAGTGGAAAAAATACAATTAAGTTAATCGTACAATATATCTTTCTTCAACGTGATAACGGTATGTTATTTACTCATAAGTAATTGAAAATCTTGAAAAATTTTTCACATTAGTATGTTCTGTACTGTAAATAGTTAATAATTGAATAAAAAGTAATGTAATTAGAAATCTCAATATAAAATGTATATTATACATACATATGTTAATTCATACATCCAATCAAAGACTAACAAAATTCAAAGCCTTAAGGTCTAGTTACAAAACCGTATTACGTTCGTAGGTTCACTAAAAACGTACCGTTGACCTTGGCACGTAGAATATCTATAGAGAATATATTGTTACGTTGCAAACGTCAAACTTGGTATACTTAAAACAAAGGCTGAACAAAGCCATACATATGGAATTATTTTTTATTTTAATGGAAAATAATAAATACTGAATTAATTAAATGCATTTCTTTCAAGAATTTAGGTTTCTGTTGGCTTGAAACACCAATATCTTGCAGTATTGTTTATAGTGATACGTATTTACAACAATTGATTCATCCCTATTGTGAATACTTTTACCCTCGAAATATTTACCCTTTCTTTAAATTTGCAATCGTGAAAAAATTTCTCGTGAATAATTTCATGTTAAAATAAAACTCCCCTTATCTTGATTAATTTTTTCCCCACAAGTTTTTTTCATTTTTCCCTATAATTTATTCACTTTATTTTTGCTGAGGAATTGCATACAAAATGTAAGTCCTCTTTTATTTATATATGTATTTTAATAAATATAATTTTTTTATATCAATGTCAGCTATTATAATGGAAACATACATAACTAATAAAAAATTATAAACCAATTGACTGTGCTTTGTTTTTTTTTCTTATCTTGGATCAGCACTCAAGAGATGGCCCCTACACATGTGATGCATTGTGCTGGAACTATAGGAAAGGGGTAGTAGGAGTAATGATAGTAGGTGAAGCTTCACTATCTTACAACAATGCTTTTAGCAGTGTTGCAGCATCTCTGATGTCAAGGAGACGTATTAAATTTTGATGCTTCGTTTTTAGTAGCCATTTTTAGTAATTACTTTACTTCCCCAGTGCTACACAATACCGACGAAGGAGGGCGTTCTTATGTGTCTGTGGATTGGATACAGGTGAAGCCGTCACTGTTCAGTCCCCAGTGACTATGCCTTCGCCACTGAACCTTTCCGACAACAACAGACACTAAGCCACAGAAATGCACAACAGAAAAATGCGACATGTTTTTATGAGTCTGAAACTGGGGTTCAACCCAGGAAAATTTTTTCGTTTTGTAGTAAACGTGCAGACTACTTCGACCATCGCCACCCTCACCCTGTTAGAGTATACAAAGATATCGCGGCCCAATTTTGGAGTTTTCTTACGGATTAACTTAAACTGCAGGTACATCATAGTTCCAAGTCTAAGCATTTATTAAAATTTTTGGAGTACTCTTATATTTACATATTTTATTTTTTAAAATTTTGAATTTTCACACTTTTGTTAATTCTTCCATTCAGGTACTTTTATTGTTCAAATGCAATAATTTTCATACGGGTGACGAATTAACTGACCCCTGAATATTAAAAACAAAAATTTAACAGTTAAGACATTTAAACCCATGAATTTTTATTTCTATACTAAATGTTAAATTGGTTTGCTTTTTAATTAATTTTTATGTTTTCGAAATGTTCTTCCATTTTCTACATTCACTTAGAATGATAACGGGAATAAAATTCCATATGAACTTCTTGAAAAAAATTCATTTCTTATTAGCGATAGAGGTGATTGTTATTATATAAATAATATGTACTTAAGCACATACATACATACATACATACTAGGGTAGCCAGTTTTGAAATCATATAAAACAGCACATTGAGGAAAAAAATCAGCACATTTGAAAAAAAATCAGTACAAACATAAATTTTACTATATTGCATTTTAGTATATAACATATTCAAAAATTTTTTGCCCAATGTCGAATATTAACGTTTGATTGATTCTTATATCATAAATTCTTCAGTAAATAAAAATACAAGTTATATATTCATATACATACATATGTATGTATGTATTTATTTTATTAGATATTACACAAGTTTACAATTTCAGGTTAACTTTTCGACAAGAGCAACTGAAAGTATATCTTGGAAACGTAAACCAATTTAAAGAAACGGAATGCAGATTTGAGTCCAACGATCGAAATTACTTTAAAAATAGCTTTCACTTGCTCCTGTCCAAAACCGTGTATACTCTTGTTATTAACAAACAAAAACATGAACAGAACAAAGCAATTATTGAAATAATATAAAATAAAACTCATATGTAACAATTAAAATGTATGGCACATTAGATGAGATCAAATATATTTCTTGTACATTTGTAAAATCTTAAATAATAAAATAAACAAAACAATTCAGTTATATGTACACTCATATATTCTTAGTATATTTCATAAAAATAAACTACATATATTTGTGTTTTTTTTTACACTATCTATAATTTTTCGTCCAGTTTCAGTTTTTAAAAAATCAGAAAACTCATTACAAGTATAGCAAAAATTTTGCTTAATCATCAACTCGCTTTCTAAGTTTGATATTAGAAATTTATTCCTTTCTTTTCTCCAATTTGAGAACATTAAACTAAAAATTCGTTCTGTGTCTGCATTTGAGTGCGGGATAGAAAATATAAAACTGCAAATCTTTTCAAAATTTGGGTATGAGCCGCTATTTAAAAACTCTTTCCATTTGTCTTCAACTGTTTTTTCCTTGTCTACTGTTTCAGAAAACGCTTTTAAGGATAAATATTCATCGAAAATAGTATCAATATTAATATTTTTTATTGAAAATAGTTTTATTATATCAGAGAAGTCATTAAACGATATATTATTATCTAATTTAAATACACAAAGCTGTTGAAACTTATTATCTTCCATTTGAAAACGTTGTTCGATGTAAGTTATTATTGCACACAAAGCAGCATCAGCTCGTTTTGTAAATAAAGCAGTTTCATTTAAATTATTGCAGCTATTGCAAACAGTATTAGCTATACATCCATAAAAACTTTCATTTTTTTGTTCCTTTAATTTGTCAAGAAGACGCTTTGTTATTTCATACATATTAATAATAACTAATCCGATCTCTTCTAATTGTTTTATACTTTTCAAAAAAGCAGTACCTAAACTATGAACAAACCCTAAGTAAGCTTCTGAGGTCTCTAGCTCCAAAAATTGTCTTAGAATATATGGGCAATCTTTTGAAAGAAGATACAATTTTATAGGTGTATAGTTTTTGTAAAGCCTTTCAATTGCTGGAGTTAAACTAAGCCAGCGTGTTGTTACGTGGCGGAGCATTTCACTCCACTCTATATCACAAAACTCAAATATTTCTTTTAAGTTAGCTGTTTCCTTCGTTGAAGAGCTGAATTCATTAAAAATTTTAATAACAATGTTGTCCAAATCATACTTTAATAACTTTATGCCATGTTTAAATGCATTGTGAAGAACATGACATAAGCAACCAATACCTATTACATCTGGATTACTTTGTTTCAACTGCACAAATACACTCTTGTTACATCCAAAGTTAACGTTTGCATTATCTGCACAAAAACTTGTCATGTTTTCTAAGCTTATATTACAGCCTTTAATTTTTGATATTAAGGCATTTGCAATATTAGTAGAAGTTTCGGAATTTAATTCGAAAAAGCTTAAAAGCTTGATATTTATTCCTGTTTGCTTAGAAAAATAGCTAACAAGTAAAGGGAATGTTTTTATGTTGCCTTTATTTGAAGCATCTGTAGATATAGAAAATGGATGACCATTCCGAAAGTCATTGACAATCATTTCCAAAGAAAACTTAACCAATACATTGGTAATAATTTTGCTACACTTTGTCTTTCCACAAATAAAATCGAATGCAATTTCCGAGTCAGGAAACAACAGCTTGAAGAGCTTGTTGCTGCAACCGGCAGATATATACCTCTGGCTATGCATTACAGTGTGGTACACAAAAATGGCCTCCGCTTCACTGCTACTACGACCAACATAGTTTTTTTGTTGGCACAAATAACTCGAAACTGTTCTCTGATCACTGCTTGATACATTTCGCATATGTTTACTTGTTTTCATGTGGCGTTTTATGTCACAGATTCCTCCATTTGCTATTGAAAAAGTAGTCCCACAGATCGAACACTTAGCTTAAAATTATTCTTCTGTACTAAGTAACCAATTGAATTTGTGTTTACAAGAATTATTAAACTTGTTTTTTCTTCTTTTTTAAATTTTATTATTTTGTTTGCTTGTACAGGGCCTGCTACCTTCCCGAATATCACCTTCATTCTCGGAAGAGAAGTCTTCGAGTTCAATAGTTAAATCCATTATTGCTTTCAACTGTTGAAATATTTATTAGGTTTAAGTAATCATAATATTATTATCAATATCTTACCAATATGCCAAAATTATTACGATTATTATATTATTTTTATATTTCTTCGTTGTATATTGAAAGTATGCAGAATTATTTTATAAGTCAGAAGTCCCAAGCCAAAAATTTTAAAATTTAAATTAGGGAATAAAATATTTCTTTGAAGTTTAATTCACAAGGCGACTCATGCAAAAATACAGTATAGGTTGTCTACACTAGGCAGTGATTTTACTTTTACCAATAGAGGCTCTCGTATGCAGCGTTTAAAAACTTCTGATATGTGGATTTGCTTTGTCTACTACTTTTGCTTCTGCTACTTAAAATACAAGGAGTCGAAGTCAAAGAAAACTAAAAAAACGAAAAGTTCAAACAGTTGTAGTTGAAGTATAATACAAAAACAAGAAGTCGCAAGAAGTCGTAGTTTTTGTAGACTTTAAAAATATAAAAGTTAACACAACGTAGTACTACAGAAGTTGACATGTTCGATCACTCTTATGTTTGACTGACTACAACTTTTGATAAATTCCGAAGTTAACGCATTATAGACATTGTGTGTTTTTTCTGTTATTTTTGCATACATACAACCAGCGTTTAAAAAACTGCAGTCAATGTAGCAGAAGTCGTAAGTTTTTTCTATTTTTTCGACTTCTCTTTTTGTCACTACACAAACACAACCTGTTGTTTAAGTTAATGCTTCTTAAAATATGAAGAGTCGAAGTCAAAGAAAAATAAAAAAACGAAAAGTTCAAACAGTTGTAGTTGAAGTACTACAAAAAAAACGAAAAGTTCAAACAGTTGTAGTTGAAGTACAACCAAAAAAACGAAAAATTCAAGAAGTCGTAGTTGTTGTAGAATTTAAAATGTTGAAAGAAATACAATCTTCGGTTACCAGTCCAATATATTATTATTTTTATTTTAAAATTCATATGCATACATATTTATGTATGTGTTGTATGTATGCAAAAATAACAGAAAAAACACACAATGTCTTTAATGCTTTAACTTCGGAATTAATCAAAAGTTGTAGTCAGTCAAACATAAGAATGATCGAACATGTCAACTTCTGTAGTACCGCGTTGTGTTTACTTTTATATTTTTAAAGTCTACAAAAACTACGACTTCTTGCGACTTCTTCTTTTTGTATTATACTTCAACTACAACTGTTTGAACTTTTCGTTTTTTTCTTTTTCTTTGACTTCGACTCCTTGTATTTTAAGTAGCAGAAGCAAAAGTAGTAGACAAAGCAACTCCACATATCAGAAGTTTTTAAACGCTGCATACATCACATTCATAAATATGTATGCATATGAATTTTAAAATAATAACTTCGGCGGCTTTATTTAGTTTTAGAAATACCTTAAAACGAAATACAATGCCGCGAAATAAGTCAAATGAAGTGTGGAAATATTTTGATAATGATGTGGATGAGGGTTTTGCTGTATGTAAGTTGTGCAAAAATAAGCACAAAAACAATAGAGTGTCAAACTTAAAAATACATTTACTGAGACTGCATAATATAAAAATTGAGAATAATATCGAAACATCTAAAAATTCTTCTCCAACTATAAAAAATATTTGTTATTAGAAAATGGAGGTAAGTAAATCCTTTAAATCGACCACATAACTCATTGTTTTTTTGATAAATCTGTTTTTATCGTTTTGACATAGCGTTGCCGCTTTTATTTATTTAGGTATGGCATTTCAGCGTAAAAGCTAAGCGTAAAAAACGTTCCGCTTCCGCTCTTGTTTAGGTATAGCTGTTAAACAACAGGTTGTGTTTGTGTAGTGACAAAAAGTCGAAAGTGACAAGAAGTCGAAAAAATAGAAAAAACTTACGACTTCTGCTACATTGACTGCAGTTTTTTAAACGCTGCTCGTATGTCAAGACAAAATTATGTTTCGAAGATATTGTTGTATATTAAAGCTTAAACAACAAAACAGTAAAAAAAAATTACAAAAATGTAAAAATCAGTGCATTTGCGTACTGATTTACATGTTATGCATACAGCAGTACTTTACTGAAAAAAACAGTACTGTACTGATAAAAACAGTACGAATGGCTACCCTAATAAAGGGTGTCCCAAAAAGAACGCAAGATTTAAATTTGGCGCTATTCGAAGTGTCATTGTTTGACATGTGAACAATTGTTATTGTTTGCTAGTAGAAGGTACGAGGTTAGTAAAAATGGAGCGCTACACGAATGAACAACGCATTCTCATTGTGAAATTGTTTTACCAAAATGGTGAAAGTTTTGCGGCTACAGTTCGCAAATTGCAATCAATTGGGTCACACTGTAAAGAGATTAATGAATAAATTTCCCGAAACTGGGTCTGTTAGTAATGTAAAGACAACAACGCACCTTCGACCAGGTCGATCGACCGAAAATGTCGCAACTGTACGTGATGATGTCGCTCAAACTCCATCCACCTCAATTCGACACCGAGCTCAGCAAATTGGTGCCTCCAAATCCACTATGCAGCAAATTTTGACGAAAGATTTCCATCTTCATGCATACAAAGTTTAATTGACTCAGGAACTGAAGCCAGCTGACCATGGACAGCGAAGGGAGTTCGTTAATTGGGTATTGGAGAGACAACATGAATTTGCTGATTTTGCCGATAAAATCATCTTCAGTGACGAGGCCCATTTCCATCTTGATGGCTTCGTCAATAGGCAGAATTGTCGCATTTGGGGTGAGGAAAATCCTCGTATGATTCACGAGAAGCAAATGCATCCTCAACGTGTCACTGTGTGGTGTGGATTTTGGGCTGGAGAAATCATTGGACCTTTTTTTATGAAAATGAGGCAGGTCAAGCGCAAACAGTCAATGGTGTTCGGTATCGTGAAATGATAACCAGTTTTTTCGTGCCTAGAATTGAAGAAATGAATGTGGAGGGCATGTGGTTTCAACAAGACGGCGCCACGTGTCATACAGCCAGAGAAACAATTCAATTGCTCCATCAGTCATTTAAATCTTGCGTTCTTGTTGGGACACCCGTTACATACATACATTTGTAAATTAAGTAAAGAAAAATAGTTTGTAACATTTTAATTAAATATGTATATTTGAAAGAGAAAATTAATAATATGACAATAAGTATGTTCATTTACTTTACTAGTAAAAATTAGCAACGAGAGAGTAACAAGAAATTTTCCAAAATTACTCTCAATGTAATGTGAAAAAGTAAATGAACGCTTTACTAGCTAAAATTTGCAAGTTAAAGTAGTATTGTAATGTATAGGTATATATGAGTACTTAATAACTGTCCCTATATATTTTGGACAAATTATACATATATAGTATATTATTATAAAAATATTGTGATTATGGTCGTTTATATTCAGCATGGTCGTGACTGGCGTTTTTCGAGTACGGCTTGTAGTAGAATAATGAAAAGTTTTGCAATTTTATTTAATCTAATACTAGGCGTAGTCGAAATACGCTAAACACGATAAGGGTGATTAGCTACTTTTTAATAAAATGAATGAATAAAATATCTATTTTTAATTAGTTTATACGTTATAACAGCCTGCCTACATATAGCAATGATTTTTACACACGAATTTGTAAGATATTTCAGGTTTTGCAAATAAAATTGCCCTATTACTTTTTGTATCATATTCACAAATTTATAGCAATCTGCTCCTAAAGTATTAAAGCGATTATTCAATAAAAAAAATCCTTCTATTAATTGATTTAATAAATAAAATAATAAACAGCCGCCGAAAAGAGAAAAAAGGAGACAAATTTAAGCAATTTTCATTGTAATAAAAAGCTGTATCCAAAATAAAATTTCATGTTGCTGCCAGCATTAAACCCCAAAAGCAGTAAAAAAAAAGTAATTTAATAAATTATGTGTTAATTTAAATTTATTTGCAAATATATATCTGAACTAATTGAATTATTTGCCTGCTCAGTGTAAAGTACCGAGTAGCTAGGTACTCATAATATTTACAATACTAAAAATAACAGCTGGTCTGTTTGCCGGAACAACATTTGCCACTGATGTCCCAGATGCTTAGTTTAATTCCATTAGACATCTTATTTTGCTTCTGTTGTTCCTAAGTTACACGAAAATAAATTTGTTATCTTTTTAATACTTTTTATCGTTTTAAAAGTTTACATTTACTTATATTATTAATTGACCTTTTTTATTATATTTTTTGATATATATTTATTAAGCCTGAGGTCTTTTTTTATCTTATTTTGTTTTTTATTATTCGATATTTCGTTAACAGCTTGTTAACATCATCAGGAATAATAGGAAATTATAATTCTTTGAAATATAAAAATATTTTTGAAACATGACACAAAATTTTTGTTATAAAATTTGATTGAAAATTCAAAAATGTGTAGTAGTAATATAGGCGCATATAAATATAACGAATTTTAAACCTACATAAATATATATACATATATACATACACACATACAACATAGCCCGACTAACTTGTATATATATAAACATATATGCACATACACACACATACATATATAGATATATACACAAATATAAACTTTCTTAACAAACTCATACAAATATATATATAAATATATACATACAATGCCCACACACGTACACATATACATATGTATATACATACATAAATATGCATACATGCACAAACATACATACATAAATACATACATAAACACATAAAAATGCATATACAAACATACACACGAGTATATTTATATGTACACACTCGCATATACATAGATATACACGCATCCATACATATACTCATAGATATACGAATGTACGTACACACATGCAAACATACAGTCATAAACATATACATATGCAGCCACAAATACATGTCCATGTACATAAACATATATATATGTATATATTAAAAAATTATTAAATAACAACAATTATAAATAAAAAGTTTTTAACAATTAAACGCATGATGAAAATGTATATAATAAAAAAGTGTGCTTTGTTTAACAATTTTTAACATACATACATATTTACATATGCAAAAATATGAAAAATATTACATAACAACAATTATAAAGAACTAATAAATGAGAAAATATACTTGAATATATATGTATATATGTGAATTTTTACAAGAAAATGTTTAATAAAAATAATTAAATTAATAATAAAATGAATTTTTAAAATTTTAAACAAATAATAAATTATAACTAACAAATAATCATTATCTTAAGAAATAAACATTAACCTAACAAATATTACGTAAATTTTTACTAACTAAATATCTATAATTCTGTGCTAAGTTATCCGTGTCTGCCTTAAAATTTATTCTACGTGTTAATGGTGTGTTAATAATTTCTAACATTTCTAACATTAAGCGCCGTTTATAATTATTTTCTGTGTTTAATATTGAAACATTCTCAAAATCAGGAAAATGATATAATTCAGAACAATGGGAAGATAAAGCGGTTTTTTGTGAATTTATGTGTCTATATTTTTGATCCGATTTGTGACCTGCTATTCTAGTCTTCAATTTATTCTTGGTCGTGCCAATATATACTTTATTACAATTATCCTCATCATACAGCTTCGGGCTGAATGATTAATTATTATTCCAAACATAGTAGACATTTTATTATAAACACTGCTAAAAATTTCATAGAAAGAGTTCTTAACATTAGTGACAATCAATTTCACAATGGAAATAAAGTTAAGATTAGAAACATGTTAGAAGATAATAATTTTCCCAAGTATTTAATTGATACATTAATAGGTCAATATTATAGAAATGATAGAATGGGTAGTATAAATAATGTTACGGATCATAGGATATACAAATCTGTGACTTATATATCCGGAATGTCGGAAAGATTGGCTAAATCTAAAATTTATAATACGGACAGATATAGAATAGCTCATAAATCATTTAATACTTTAAATAGATTATTTAGTAAACCAAAGGATGGAATTGAAAAATGGGATAAATCGAATGTAATTTATAAAATACCATTTTTTTTTTTTTTTACTTTTAAAAACTTGAAAGAATTTTTCTGCCTCTCAATTTTTTACGCTCTTTTGACGCTCTCTCGTTGCAAATTTTTTGGGTTAATGAACGCTTTCTAGAAACAATTGTTACAAATTTGTAAAAATTTTTAGTAAATGAACACAACTAATGACTTTAATGTATGGTCACAGCGTACATACATACATACATACGTATGTACATACATATGATACATATGCATGTACTTATATACAACAGTTTCTAAACAATCATAAAACTATTTAAACATTTTCGATTTTTGTTTATACCAGTGACATTGACCTGCTTCATAAGTGTTACTCTGAGCAACTTACATACATATACATATACTATTATCCATATATATATATGTAGATACATATATATATATATATATATATACACATACATACCTATATATAATGTAGGACAGCATACATACATACATATGTATGTAAATTCATTTGCAAGAAAACCACTTTGTTTGAACTCGTTTAAAGCAAAATTTTTATTTCTCTTCCAAAACAAGATCATCTGATCAAATGATTTCTTATAATCAGACCAATATCACGATTAAAGCTTTCGATGACTTTAAACCATAGAAAAGCAATTAATATGCATTTGTATAACTGTAAGTAATTTTGAAGACGCTAGACGTAAGCGAGAGAAATGGATCGAAAAAGAAAATGAAGCAAGGAATGTGTAATTCAGGGATGGGAAAGGAGATTTTCATTTTGGTATCAAGTGAAATTTTTTACAGTAGTTTTTTGGACCTAAGAGTTCCATTAGAAAAAATTAGGTCCATTGCATTCAAAACACAATTAATACCTGAATTAATTGCCTTTATAGGAATATGTATTCTTTCAATGACAATTATTTTAAATGCAATGAAATAAGTTATTGAAATCCAACAATATTTTACTTATCAATTGTGTATGTACGAGTATGTACATATGTATGTATATTTCTATAACCTTCTTGTAAATGATTGTTTCTAACTTCATACGCTTCATAGTATCTATGCAACTTCTTTTTCTTTATTATATAAATTTGAGAACCGGATACAAACAAATAAACATTCAAATTTAAACGAGTGTCTTCATATGAATGCGATAGTGAATATAAATAAACTCCACAATAGATCTAGTAAAGCTTTTATTTATGTCACGCCTGACGTTCACTTGTAAAAGTTATGCTTTAGGAAGACATCAAGGTCTTGTAATTCTTCAATAGTTAAACTTATATTTTGTATAAACCAAAAAAAATATTTACAGCCATACATTGTATGTATGTATGTACATAAACCCATATGCACATTGTGTAGCTTTAATAAAATGCAAACACTTTATATTATCAAAACAATACATGTACAGTGCGCTCGAGATAACGTCAACATCCCAAAACGTCAATACCTTTACAACCAAACCACAAAGCTTTAAAACCTCAATTCTAAATAAAGCAAAAGTTTAGCCTTAGTAACAGTTAAAATACATATCTGTGAACTTTTGACAAAACAACATACATATGTAAAATTTTAAGGAGAGCAAAGAAGTAATTTTTAGCTCGCTTTTATACGTTATTGTTTGTCTTTTAAAAAATTAAATAAACAACCAGTCCAAATAATTTAATTACTTTTTGTCACTAAGTCATAGAAAGGCGATGATTAGGGTAACCAAAGCGTTTCTTTTTCGATTAAAATACTAAGAAATTCTGTTATCTCGACTTATGATCTTTTGTCAAAAGTCCACTAATATGTACATACATATCTACATTGTGTGTTATTAATTCCGACTTCAATGGTTACCGCTATTCTAAGCCATGTAAAAGTATGGATATGTACGCCGTGATCTCATGGAGAATATTAGTTTACATTTAGGAAGGAGACCTATTTTTATTATATTTCCGATTTGATTTTTGTATAGTTTTAATTTCTGAATAAAAAAAACGCTTTGAACTACAGTATCATAATAATATTTTGATATTAAATTTGCACATTCGTAAACGTCAACATCAGATAAATGTCAACACTAGCGGTTTTAAGTAGTTGACGGTATCCCTAGCGCACTGTATTAATATTAATAATTATGGACATATTTTATCTGATTAGACCGCTTACAATAAAAAAACCCCTTTATGAGCAGCTCAATTAAAATGTTTCTTTAAAGGTGTCACATATTTCGTTATAGAAACATAGTTATATACATATTTCCATACATACATAAATAAGTACATATGTATGTATGTAGGTGTGTACATTTTGTATCATTTTATATTCATTTATATTTTTTATTTGTATTAATTTGTAAAAAGAAACTCAGTTTAACAATTTTCCCCAAGCGTAACTTTAATTTATGGCAGCACTTAAGAAATTTAAGTCACTGCCTTTAATTGCATTCGTTCAGTTGAAATGAAATACTGGGATCCAATGTAAATTTGTTAATCGTATAAATGAAATCATGAAGAAATTAACAGGGTAATAATCGAACTTGATAAACAAATAACCTGTTCTTTTTGAGGTTAAAATATATTTGTGGCATTTGCAACACATGATTGCATAAATCATATTAATAATCAGGGTAACCAAAAATATTTTCTATCATACGTTTTTCTGCATATCGCACAATCGTTTGTAGTTATTTGTATGAACGAAACTTTTTACGACCTTGGACATCGATTTATTACAGCACCGTTTTGCATATTTTGCGCATAAGAATATGCTCTCATACATATTTTACTCGTAGGATTTCAAAGAAAGTAACAAGTAGAATGTATTTTAATTCTTTTACAGTGCTTATGCCTTCCGTTTCTTAGCGCATTTCCCTGAGCACACAGTTTGTAAAAGTTAAAAACATTTTTAAACACAATAAGTAAATAAAAATTATCTATTGTCCTGGTTATTATTAATATTTACGCACACATTTTGCAAAAATTTAAAGATTTATTGTCAGGAATAAATAAATAAAAATAGTGTTTAAGTGTTTAAAAGGGTCTGCATGGAGTCTTGCAAAAACGCAACAATTCAAAGTATAGCATTAAGAACGCCAGTTTATTGACGGTTTATTGACAAAGACTCTGGAACCCGAAGATCTGCAATTCAATACCCAGTCAGACCAACAAATTTTTTATTGCGTCTGTTCTAACAGTGCTCTTTGAGCAATAACACGTCGCACACTGGGGATTTTTGTATGGAGGTGCGGAAAGAAATATATTTCTCAAAAAATGTAGTGATTTCATCACAAATTTACTTTTATTTATATAGTAATACACAAAAGTAATCAAAATAAAGAAAGTTAGAGAAATGTATATCGTTACCTACAATGTAAAAAGCCCTAACTAACAAAAAAAATTCTAAAAGAGCCTTAACTTCGTCGCTTATAACACTATGCTTTTTCTGGCTAAATGAAGGAGTCAAATGTGAGATCATGGGATCTGATGTTACCATCATTCGGTGCATAATATCTTCGTTCGTGGCAATTCGACTGCATTTTCTGGAGTGTCTAAGGCGATATTTTTTATAGTCTTTGTTACGACTTTCCTGAGCCTCTTCGGATAGTAAGCCTACAGGAAAAATACACTTTTCAATTATATCTTTTCCATGAATCAGAATTTTGTGAAGTGTAGGTGGCATATTGTACCACTCGTACAGTGCAACAAACTCTTTTGCCGTCTCCAGACAAAAATCACCAAATTTTTTTGGATTTACTACCTCGGTGATTGTTATAGCTTCGAGAACTATTGAAAACCTATTGATTATGTTTTCATCTAGACCCGTGATTTCGGAAATCAAAGCAGGATTAGCAAAGAATCTTCGTCTTTTGAGTCTTCTCCTAAACGACGTAAATCCGCCAGAAATAAAAATAAAGCCAATAATGAACAATCAATCACCGATAATCAGCCTGAAATTGTTTCTGATTCGTACAATACCCTTGCAAATACTGGTCAAAAGACCAACAATGAAGCGTTGTCATCACCTGTGGTAAAGCCAATGAATACGGTGTTAATAAATCAGGAAAATTTTGTTGTTGATCAAGGTCCAAGTCCATCAGGATCTGGTGTGTTGAATAATATCCAAAAGTCTAAAAGTGGCGCTATATCATCTTCCGTTCCGGGTTCATCAAGTTCTATTTCTGTCAGAATTTCTCCTAAGCAATTAATTGCTTTGCCTCCGAAAAGATATATATTTATTTCCCGTTTGGCTTATGATACAACTATTGAATACGTTGATTATTATATAAAATCCAAATTGGATGCTGCAGACGATATATTTGTCACTAAATTTTTATTCAGAATTCATAAATTCTATATAGTCATAAGTACCTTGTTATTAGTCTGTAAGGATTATATCCATTGACTAAATTTAAATAAATAAAATAAATAAATACTACGTATTTTTCAATATTTTACTGACAGGTACTTATGAATGTTCCAAAACATGAGCACTCATAAATGTGGGTGCAATTTCTGTAAAAAAATCATGCAGGTAACTAACGGAAAAACTAAATAATTAAAAAAGTGCACTTTCCTTTTTTCCTTTTAATTGTCCACGCAAATTTATTAGCGCTTATTACTTTGCTACTGCAATCATAAAAATCAAATAACCTTTTTGTTTATTACTTTTTTTTTTAATTCTGAAAATCACAAAAAAAAAGTCTTCAATGTTTTTTCCAAAGAATTTTGTGCATATCTCGAGCAAATTTTTTAAATTCATACCTTTACTTAATTGTGAATAAAAGCAAAACGCGTTCATCGATTTTCATGATTTATGTCTCATTTTGTTAATAGGTTACGTGAATACTTTACGTGAAAGTAATAGGACTTGACACTTTTTTACAGTTTTGGATTTTTTATGAATGAAAAAAAAAAAAAAATTAATTTTTTAGGCAAAAAATATTTTTTTTTCTTCATACATTTAAATATAATGCGAAACTGTTGCTTATGTAGCGAAACGTTATATAAACAGATGAAAGTAATTGTTATCCTTGGTTTTTCTAAATTTGTTTAAGCAAAATCCGACTAGTGGTTCTTGAGTTATGTTAAACAAAAGAGCCTTATCAGAATTGAATTATCAATCAGCTGAAAAATGTTGTACTGTGTAATGCAACAAATTGAGAGGTGGCACCTGGTGGCACTTGAAATTGATTAAAAATGTAAAAACAGATATGAGATAATGTATTAGTAGTGATTTCCAACTGTGGGAAAGTATGGCTAAAATTGCAGGTCCAAATGTTTGGAGAAAAAAGGGATTTTTGTTATATGTTCATAAAAATAAACAAACAAAAAAAACTTAAGTCTCTGCAGAGTTTATTTTTTAAATTTTAGTATACTGAAATATCCTACTTTAAATAAAAAATAAAAAGAAAAACGTTAGCTCACATAATAAAATAATATTCGTTTTGAAATTCTTAGCTTTAAATTAAGTTGGTTCGATAAAACATACAAGTACTGAGTTTGAGACGGCTATAAAAAAAACTAGCAGTCAGATTGATTTGATTGTACCATTTAGTCTAAAATTTCAAAATATCACTGCATATTACATGAAGAGTATGTTGACAATTTGACATTTTTCCGCGAAATCCCCAGTGTGCGTCGGAGCAGCAAAATAATAAATAAAATATAAAATATAATAAATAAAATATAAGAAGTCTATAGTATTTGAAAGAGTGTGGCATGGAGTACTTTTGTCTAAACATATTGCTTTTGGTGTCGGTGATATATTCTCCCGATTTATATCGGCTGTCGCAGAGATCGCGCTATAAACTTACACCCCGACGCATGCCCGATCCCGCTGCTTCACCTGTAATTATGGGTGGTATAAATGTTATGGAATCAGAAGCAAGAAAAATCAGTGTGACGTACGATGGACTGCGCACATTTTTCAGATCTCAAAAGAAGCATACAAGTTCGCCCGTTTTATAAGACAAAACAATGTAATTTTTTTTCCAATTTATAAAAAGTTTTTGTTTAATTTTTTTATTTGCATACAAATTAAGTTAAACAATGCAAAACATTTTGATAATTTTTGTTATTGTATTGAACGAAAATAATATTACTTACATACTTACATATGTATTTATTATGAATGATTGTACATATCGGTATATAACTAAATCTTACGTAAATTTCATTACTTTTAATGGATATGTATGTATGTATATCTGCCTTTATGTATGTACGCACATACATATGTATGTACATGTACATAATTGCATGTATGCTTGCACTCCTATTCGGGCTACTGGTCATTTTGCTTTCAAATCTGAAATTTGTCAATTTTAACTTCAAAGTCTATGTATGACTGAAAAATTATTTGTCGACTCATGTATCTGCAGCTGTAGCATTGTGATCTTAAATACGAGCTTTTTTCCACAAAATAGCCAAAAAGCAAAGTTATTACATTTCAAAGAGTTTCATTTCAGAAAACGTGTTTTCCAACTAACGTACATATGCAACACATATCGAGCCTTTGGTGCAATACCGTAGTAACTCAAAATTTTAATTTTTTGAGCTGGGTATGCAGAAATGATCTTTGGGGAAATATATATCTAAAGGAAAAAGGATTATGGTTCTATCTCTAAGTGTTCAGATTCTACAGCTGCAAATGTCTTTGTTGCCTCCAGCTATTTCCAACAATATTTATTTGCAATATTGAAATATTTCCTTTATGACAAGAAATTTACAAAACATGCCTCTTTATTTAAAAACTTGTAAAAAAATAACTTTAGTAAACGAAAATACTATCAAAAAGATGGCTCAAAACTTCAAATGCTTTTTTCTCAGTTCACGATTTTTTGAATTACTACCGTATTGCACCAAAGGCTCGATATGTATCTACACATGCATATGTATATGTACAAGCGCGTAAGCATGTAAATTTTTGGCATTTGTATAGAAATATGAGTATTTATTAATACTCAACATACAACCAATCCATTTGTATATTGCGCATGCTTTAAGCTGAATACCCGTATCTAACAATAAATTTTAAAATTGGCTAACTGCATTCCTCGTGCATGATTGGTTTTTTTTTCTAATTCGCATGCATCGGCGTAGTTAAAGGGGTCTTGGAGGGATAAAGCCTCCAACCCAAAAAAATATAATGTGTTGTAAAAAGAAATGCATTCGTTTTTCCAAATATATGGATTTAGTAATTTCGCGTTGTAAGTACATAGAAGTATGATTAGGTTACTCTAGATGACGCTACAAAGATAAGATTTCACAGTAAAAACACTTATTTTGAGAACTTTATGTACTATTTATTTATGCATTAAACATTGACACCAGCAGTCTACGGTGTAGCTGTCGTCCATTTAGACCATAAACTACAACCATAACTACAACAAAATTTATTTTACATTGCAAAACATCTGTTTTTAAAAGTATAGGTATAACCATTCCTTATGCTATCATTTTATTCACTCACACGAACCTTGTAACAAAAACTGATTTGGGGCTTTTTCAACTGTCACTTGTGGATTTTCTGTATGTATATTCTGTGATTTAGACTAATGTTTTTTTTTTGGTAAGCGACAATGAGTAAATCTAGTGTTGCCAATATACTCGTACATAGTATGATATGAAATAAGTGAGAAGTTCACAGTGATATTAATTTTGTTTATTTCGGTTTCCGTACACCCCTAAAAATAATACCGTTTTTTAGGTAAAATTACCGTACGCAAACTCTTCTACAGAAATAATATTTTCTTATTAAAACAGGATTATATTTGTAATTCAATATATTTATTTAATTTGTACTTTTCGTAAAACCAATGTATACATTTTTGTAATACAGTCAAAATAGAACGACAAAAAGAAGCTGAATAACCAAAACTATAGAAGCGTCTTATTGTATGGTTTGCGCAGTGTCGACAGTCCAAACAGATGTAAATCGTTTTTATATTTTAACCCCGCTTAATCGAAATCCCTTTATTTCGAAAACTCCTGTAATTCGTAAAAAATAGCTGGTCCCTTCGATTACGAATTAATGGAATTTTACTGTATATAATCATACCTGAAGTGTTATTCTTACATTTATGGCAGAAACGAATTTAACAACAATTGGCGTTATTTTTCTTAGTTGATTTGTTTTTATAAGAAATATGTATATCATGTGTGAAAAAACGTTTAGCCTCTAACATAGACGTTAGCTGCTATCGTTCTAGGTTAAAACCATTTTATTTTATTAAAGAGAAAAAAGTCCCACAAACGTAAATTGTGTAAAACATCAACAATCTAAACGTTTTCAACGCATTAATCGTTTTGTTTTTTAATTTTTGAGTGATATAAATACATTTTAAATAAGTAATATTAAATTTATAAAAGTAAATAATTTTAATATGGCAATACTGAAATATATTTCTACAACAAACACTTCAAAGTTTTCAGCTGATTAGAGAAGTGGGGTTCAAAAATAAAATAAAGATGGGTTGGTGAGAGAATTTGCCCAGCAAACATAATGTCAAACGTTTAAAATAAGAAAGAAAATGGCAGCTATATACAACTTATTAAATGAATGTAATTTAAATTTTAATGTTTTGTAACATAAAAGGCATTGAATGTTTTGAGAAGCATCGTTTACCATAAAATAATTTTCATATTTCATTTCGTGAACTTTTATTATTTTTGAATTTTTTTCGTATTCAATTCTAATTGAATCGCGTGTGTTTATTGTGCTACGTCCATCAAGAAACAACAACAATGCTTAATAAATTTCTGAAAAAAATTACAATAACCATCCGCATGTGTATTCATCGCTTGCTCAACGACGACTGAATGAAAGTTTTTAAAAGAGAATAACAGCTGTCTGTGTAAATTTTTCAACAAATGTTGTATGTGGCTAACATCACTGGATTAGAGCCGATTTACATTGAGGGTGATGTCGCTGCTACAATGCTTACGTTCTCCTTTGTAGTCCCTCTTTAAATCCAGACGCGTTTTTTTCTCGCAAGAGTCAGGGGACTTTAAATAAATTAAAATAAATTTAATTGATCAATTCTTCTTATTCCTTCATTCGTAGCAGTGTTGCCATAAAAGAACAATTTCTTAGTTTCTTAAATATAAAATTAATATGCTTATAGGCAATACTGGCAATTATTTATAAAGTAAAAGTAAAAGTAATTATTAAAAGCAAAATGTCTGATTCATACAGCATAATCACAAATATTCAAATACAAGTCAAAAATTTGTCTCATTGGCAACACTACCTCATACATAGCAAAACAAAAATACGAGCGAAAGAAATATGCAAAGGAGAAGAGGCAAGATTGTTGCTTCAAATCCTATTCCGCGCGACTTTTATTACCCCGCAAGCTGCTCTATACTTTCCCACCACAAACTCGAGTCGCAAGCGACGTGTCTCAGGAACATGCTCTTATGGTGTAGCTGCCGTTTCCAAAATATTTAAGTAGCTGATTCCACGCCGAAAATAATTGCCAGCGTCATTTGTAGTCGTGTAGTCAGTGGCCTGCTGTCGCGAATCTTCTTAAGAATAAATCAGTATAGAGAGAATATGAAGTTCTTCAAAGTTTTTCATCGTTCGAAGCGGATTGCGTAAAATCTTCTATCTATCTGGAGGTTGCGGGTTCGATTCCCGCCTAGACCGTGACGATTTCTGCCGACAAACTGAGAGCTACGCAGAATGTGTGTTGTTGTTTAGAAAAAAACTTTTTTTGAAGCCATGGCGTAGATAATAGATAGGTAGATACGCTGCAAAAGTCTACGAGCGATCACAAATAGAATATGTTTGCACAAATGCTTGTTGAATTTTCATATAATTTTTTATACAGACTTACTTGCTTTTTAATTGAAGCATTTTTAATGCAAGATACACACATTTTTAACAAATAAATAATAAAAAAATATATGTATGTACATATATTGGCCTAAGGGCTTTAAAAAATTATACTAATAATAATAGTCGCCGTCCACACTTGCAATTTTTGTAGCAGCAATTCTTGAGTTTGTTCGCTAGAAATGTGAGATGATTTGGGGAGTACACGGTCTCATCTATTCTGCAATTCTCTTATGCTTTGCAATTTCCACTATTCAACGTGAAGTTTGATTTCGGTGTTTTGGTATTGTACGTACAATAAAGCCGTAAGAAATATAAAAATTGTAAAAGTAGAATTTCATAAAGTGGACGAAAATGCAATTTAAATTTTAAAAACTGCAGCAATAAGAATTGCAAGTTTGAACGAGGACTTATAAATGAAATAGTTTTTAAATTTGTGTATAATGGGTGAAATGTGATATACGGATAGAATGTGGCCCAGACTAAAATTTAGGGTACATTTTAAAGGTTAAAAACGGGAAAAAATTTAACTTGAGGGTGGCGATGGCTGAAGTAGTCTCCACGTTGTCTTCGAAACCAGTTTTTTTGATGTTCATTAGTGCACCTCTTGTCAGTTGTTGTCACTGAACTTTACCGGCTTCAGCTAATAGCAATCAATAGGCACATCAGAACACCCTCCTTCGTCGGTATTGGGTAGCACCGGCGAAGTAAAATAATTACTAAAAATGGCTACTAAAACGAAGCTTAAAAATTTAATATGTCTCCTAGACATCAGAAACGCTTCAACTCTGCTATAAAAAACGGGCAAAAGCAGAGTTGTAAAATAGTGCAGCTTCACTCCTGTCTTCCCTCTCACTATCCCTTTCCACTAGTTCTAGCACAATAAATCGCAGTGTAGGGGCCATCTCCTGAATGCCGGTTCAAGATAAAAAACGCTTTTGGTACTTTTCACTTCGTAGTAAAAATAATATTAATCGCTAACTTAACAACGACTTGGTATATATCGGTATTTGGTATGTAAATAACTTTAGCCTGGTTTAATATGTAATGGGCTGAAATTGATACTTTTTGCATTTCTGTGAATTTCTTACCTCGCAACTGGGGCATTTGTGAACCGATTTCAAATTTTACTTCGACTGGGTTTGTCGCGACTTGGGTTCCATTACTTTATTTTTGGAAAATGGGCAGTGTATCGCACGTATAAGTTAATTGTATGTACGTTTTCCACAATTTTTTTAAATGTTTTTTATGTTTTGAGATGTTTTTATTATTCAGCCTGATACTGGGTTCGAACCCGTTAAATTTTGGTTTTGTAGACAACGTGCAGACTATTTCAGCCATCTCCACCCTCAAAGGATTTGTAAACTACAATGGTGTGGTATACAACATCTGTGCCAACCACAAGTGCAATTAAACAATCAAATAACGTATTTGAAAGCCGTATACTAGGAACATGTACGTAGTATTAACGTAGTCTCTTATTGAAGACACGCAAAAAGCTATGACAAATAACAATAATGCATACCCAGTTCCAAGACCCCATGTACGTGTGTATATGTTCTTAATTTTCTTACCAGTTAATAAATTTTATTTCTGTCTATAGCATCGCATACATACATATGTATGTATGTATGTATGTTTACATGCACAGAAGGCACATTTAATTTTTTCACATAAAATATACTATTTTGTATTATTATCTTGCATTATATTCATATATGTATGTATGTACTTAAATTATATATTATAATTATGGCAAGCAATTTTTCTCGTTCCACATTTTGAAACATATGTATGTAATAAAAAACATAAAAATAAAAAGATACTATGCATTCTACATGTCTGTCGCACTATAGTACTATCAATAACCGTAGTATGCGTAACTTGGTGTATAAACCATATGTGTGCCTGTGGTATAACATACAGAGAACTAAAAACAGGTAAGACTTGGAAAGTAGTTTTACCTTCTTGCATATGCCTGAATTTGGTTTAAAGTTTGCTTTAAAAAGAATGAAATTTGTCACACGGATAACTTAAAGCCTGCGTTAACACACAGAGTAGTTATAAGTGGTAAAAATATTTCGAAACGTGTACTTCTTACTTTCTTGCATTTTCCTGAATTTGATAAACAAAAAAAAAGGTCAATGGCTTTTAGTGCAATGTTTTATACACATAATTTAAAGATTGGACTAAAATATAGAATTTTGTATAGAGATAATCTAAAACTTGGTAAATTTATGTAGACGAAGTCACAGGTGAAAGCTAGAATGTTAATATTTTTCCATGTAGTAGTACTTAAATATTTAAATACGTACTCGTGTAGACAGTTGTATTTACATACATAAGTACATCCATACATACATACATATGTGTACATATGCAGTTACGTGCATTTGTAGGTTTACATTTGTAATAAACTTTGTTGCTCTCTGTAAATAGTCACTTTCACTTTCACTAGTTTTTAATATGCAAGTTGTAAAACATACAACACAATTTGAAAACTTAAAAAAAAAAAATTTGTGGGGTTTGAAATGTTAGAAAAATTAAATCCAAAGCGAATGAACTTTAAAATTTCAAAAATAAATCATTCATTACTTTTAAAATAGAAATATTTCACACCATTTATTCACCACTAATATTCAAAATAACTAAATGTTAATGGATTCATACTCTTGTGTTCTACAAAATTTAAAAAATAATCATGTAGTGTTTTTTGGAGATTTTATGCGACTTACATTTATAATTTGTTCTTCTCTCCTGTAGCGGTATTTTTTACTCATTCTTAATAATTACACAAATAACAACGTATTAACGCACTAAAGGATTATTTTGAATATACAAGGTGGGCCAAACGAAGTCACCGATGTCGTTTGGCTCTCATTTTATTTCTAAATGAAAAACTTCGATTCTGTTTTTTGATTATGTTTATCTGAACCCTTAGAATTTTATTGGTCAAGTCGAAAAGATGATATCGTCCAAATGGGCGTCGTCACAATTGATTGCTATACGGGCTCGTTTTATGGCATTTTTCATCCCTTCGGCGAGAACTTCGGGCGACAGATTCTCGCACTCGTGTCGAATGTTGTCCTTGAGAGATTCCAGGGTCTCGGGCTTGTTCACGTAAACACGGGACTTCAAAAAACTCCACAAAAAAGTCTCGAACGGTTAAATCGGGCGATCTTGCGGGCCAGTGCAAATCGCCAAAACGAGAGATGAGGCGACCCGGGAACGCCGCCTTAAGAATATCGGTTGTGGCTCGCGCAGTGTGTGCCGTTGCTCCGTCCTGTTGGAACCACATGTCCTCCAGTCCTAATTCGTTCAATTGCGGCAGAAAAACTCTGTTAACATGGCCTTATAGCGCGCACCGTCAACTGTTTTGACCAGCGGCGTCCTGGAAAAAAAATGGCCCGATGACTCATCCAGCGTGAACAGCGAACCATGCAGTCACTTTGAGCCGGTGTAATGCCTCCTCGTGCATCACTCGTGGATTTTCGGTGTCCCAGAAGCGATACTTTTGCTTGTGCACGTACCCGCTGATGTGAAAATGAGCCTCATCGCTCATTATGATTTTGGTCGAAAATTCGTCCACTTCGTCCTCGAGATTGAGGATGGCTTGGGCGTAGGTTACGCGCTTGTTCACTTGTATTCTACATCTGTCTAGTTCACAAATGTCAGAACAGATTTGACATTGGCCGCCATTTGCAAAAATAAGAGCATCTTCCATAGGGTGATTTCTTTATACAAGTGCGTATAACAACAAGGTCATCTGGTTTTGTTGATTTTATTGTTCTCCAGATTCCGCTGAAGTGTTAATTTTTTTTATTCTTTTTCACAAACGAAAAAAAAAGTTCAACAGTGATCAGAACACTTAAAACTGAAGTTATGTATATGTGACAGCGCATAGAGAAAGGGACCTAAGGGTAAAAAAAAGCAATTTTCACTTTTTTTTTTTGATCTGGACAACATCTGAGCATCGAATGAGACCGATCCCATGCCCCAAAAGTGTTCCCTCCCAGAGATATGCGCGTTTTATGAAAGTGAAGTACACCAAAGATACACGAATTTAAATCTTTAAAATGGCTCTCCTGAACAAAACCGGTTTTTACCCTTAGGTCCCTTTCTATTTTGCGCGTCACATATATCGGCTTTTCAACAGGCACGCTACAAAAGTAGAGCGACAGGGACAGCAAACGACGCCATATTTCTTGCGCCCTTTTGACATTTCTCTTCAGTAAGGTTTGCCATTTCATGATGGAAAGATATACGAGCCAACAACGAGTCGAAATTATTAACATTTACTATCGAAATTCGAAGTCAGTGGCCTCAACGTTAAGAGCGCTACGTCCAATTTATGGTCGTCATAATCGTCCTAGCAGATCAACAGTTGAGCGTCGAGTGGAAAAATTTGAATCTACAGGCACAGTAAAAAATGTTCCCGTGCCAGTGAGACAAAGAAATGCCCGTAGTGTCGAGAATATTGCTGCCGCTGAGGCTTCAGTTGAAGAAAGCCCAAATGTGTCTCTCACTCGTCGTTCTCAAGCGTTGGGCATCTCTGTGACGTCGTTGTGGCGAGTTTTGCGAAAAGGTCTTGGCCTACATCCTTACAAGATCAAATTGACGCAAGAACTGAAGCCGCTTGACCACCAGAAGCGTCGTATGTTCGTGAATTGGGTTGAGCAACAACTTGAAAATGATTCGGATTTTCATCGAAAAATCATCTTCAGCGATGAGGCTCATTTCTGGCTGAATGGCTTCGTCAATAAACGAAATATGCGTTATTGGTCAGGCAGCAATCCATGCGTACTCCATGAGTCATCATTGCATCCCGAAAAAATTACGGTTTGGTGTGGTTTATGGGCCGGCGGCGTCATTGGGCCGTACTTCTTCCGTGATGATCAAGACCGGCACGTTACTGTGAATGGGAATCGCTACCGTTCAATGATAACCGAATATTTTTGGCCCCAATTGGATGATATGGACTTGGAGGACATGTGGTTCCAACAGGACGGCGCCACAAGCCACACACCGAATGTCACAATCAATTTATTGGAAACCAAGTTTGAAGAACGTGTTATCTCACGAAATGGTCCAGTCGATTGGCCGCCTCGGTCGTGCGATTTGACGCCGTTAGACTATTTCCTGTGGGGCTACGTCAAGTCTATGGTCTATGCAATGATCTAAATATATAAGGTCTGCTTGATATTGAATGACAGCTGCCATTTTTTTTTAATTTGACGTCATCGTCGGGAAATGTTTTGTTGTGGTTAAATGGAAATTTAAAAGCTAGTGATTAAAATTATTATTATTACATATTTATTAAGAAAATTAAAGGATAATTTTATTGACAATTAATTAAAAATAAATGTGAACTGAGTTAGAGAAAAAAAAGAGTTTTTAATAAACAATTTGTGTAGAAAGTGATAAAATTTATTTGGACAATGAAATACTGTGTGGTAAAAGATTGTAAAAGCTCGAAGCAGGATGATAAAAATCTAAAATATTTTACGTTTCCAAAAGATCCAGAAATAAAGAAAGTGTGGATCAATGCATGCGGTAAAAAAAATGTTAACTGGAAATCTGGAACAATTTGTTCTAGACATTTTACGAATAATGATTGGCGTTTAAAGGATATATTATTGAACACGCCAATAAGAAAAAGATTGTTAGATGCGAAGGCTGTCCCATCTTTAAATATCCATGTAAACAGCATTTTACCAGTCGAAAGATCGAAACGATACGTAAAAAGAGCAAACAAACAAATTGTAAAGGAATGAATTGGTGAATTTGATTTAAAGTAAATACAATTTTTTTAATGAAATAATATTTACAATTATTTGTAGTCTGCAGAAATTACAAGAAAAAAGTATTGAAAATATTGAAAATGAAAATCTAAATAAGTCAGTTGCAGTTCAAACAGAGGGCTCTATAAACCCTGCCAAGAATTTATGGGAAACATATTAAAATTAGAAAATATATTTAAGGAAATTAATAATAATACTTTAAGTCTTCGAAATAATTATTTAAAATACCATAACATTAAATGTGATAACATAGATATGCCTGAAAATGTAAAATCGTTATTTTTTAAAAGTCGTTTATATTTTAGAATAAGAAATTTAAACAAAATATTAATACAAGAAAAAAATGAAAAAAGAAAATTAAAAAAGACTATAACATAACAACTTAATTTGTTTTATTTATTTTACCTTTAAAATTGCAAAATATTTCAAAAAAAAAACAAACCCCATACATATTAAAAACAAATCTCGACGGTGACGTCACAGTAAAAATAATTTGAACTGTCAAGCAGACCTTATATATTTAGATCACAGATTATACATCTGTGATTTAGATCATGGGTCTATGCCAACAAGCCAGCGACGATTGATGAACTTCTTACGAATATCGAACGTGAAATTGCAGCAGTATCGGCCGATTTATGTTTGAAACCCGTCGAAAATTGGGTTCAGCGTCTGGAATTCTGCAAACGTGCCCGTGGTGGCCATGCAAAAGAAATCGAGTTCCATACATAATGGCATCGAACGTACTTTCACAGGAATAAAGAATTTCATTTCAACAATAAAATATATACGCGTACTATGATTATGGTGCGATCATATTGAATTTTTAGAAAATTGTCACAGGTTTAAAGACAATCATCAATCATATCTATTATACTCGTATTCCATATGCAATATTAAGAGACAACTATTACTACGTTTATACATGCTATTTATAACGGTCATCTTGTTGAAACTACATCTGTCAAATTAGTTGTCATTTATTTGTTTGTTTTGCCAAATCACCACGAACGGATATATCATTCAACAACACGTACAAATAATAATTTTTTTTTTAAATGGGTGTACCGCGCGAAAAATCATCTTCAGCGATGAGGTTTATTTGTAGATGAATGGGCACGTGAACAAACAAAATTTTCGAATTTGGGATGATATCAATCCACATTAGGTGTGTTCGTTTACCCCAAACGCGGGCGCCCAATCTTACCCAAAAGCGTTTTCTTACGCAAAAATTGGGTAAATGAGAGAGGTTTTGAGAGAGTAATGTTCTTGTTCTTCACGCACGAGAATGGCCGTACTTTTTCTTCGGGCTAGTTTGGCCATGAAGAACAAGCAATCAGTTTGTTTATAATAAACATTGAAAATAACAAGGCAAAATTACAAATGTCCCAAACAGCTGACAGACATTAAAAAAGTTGTGTTAAAAATTTTTCTTAACAATAATTAATTACAAACATTTTTGTTATTTATACCAAAAATTGTTAAAAACTTTTCATAAAAAAGACCATTTTTTTAAATAAATATTTTTGTTAATACAAATTATTATTTCCTAACGATGCTACCTATTTGGTAGCGAAATATTGAAAAATAAATAATTGTTAAAAACTTTTCATAAAAAAGACCATCGCTGAAAAATAAATATAATTAATTAAATTCTTTCAATACTTGTTTTTTTAAATAAATTCTTTCACAAATAGTTTTTTTTCGGTAAACTGTCATCAATCACATTAAACTTTCAATGAAAATCAGGGATAATCAAGCTCGTACAAATGTACTTTTTTCAGTACACTTTGCATTGCAAAAGTACTACTTTACTCCACTAAATATTAAGTACCAAGGTATATTCATATGATTATACGTTGTTCAGTAATTTAAATTAATTATAGCAAAAATATATTTTCGATTTTTCTTAATATAATATTTAATTATTAAATTATTCACAACCACTTTTCACAACTTTTTCACAAACTTTGTCGTTTGGCCTGTTGAATGAAGTGACCAGCGAAATAGCTAATAAGTTTAGCTGTCCTACAAGAACATTGACGGTCATTTGACCGGTGATATGACCGTCATTGCTGACAGAATTATCGGTCATTGCGTAGAACAAAGTTTATATCATTTTCTTAAAGGCAATATGAGAAAAATGACCGAAACTTCTGTGTGCATGTGATAGTCAGCGTTGATGCATATATATCGCTCACTGTAGATGGATATCCCATTTGAAATGAAACACTATTTATTTCAATTCTTTACGTTGATTTTATTTCAATATTCTTATATGTACATATGTATATAAAAAAAAGAAATGTAATATAATATAAAATAGAAATATCCATCAGAACCTTGGAGTGGGCCATCATCTGTGAATTTTTTCTTAATATAATTGCCCACAATTATTTAAAATATACAAATATTAAAACAAACTATTTACGGATTCGCATAAAAATTAATTCTATCCATCAGCAAAGACAACATATGTCGTTGTTAAAACGTGTCGCCGAGTGCCGAACACAAAAACGATGCTCTCTTCCACACCTGTAACATGCTACCAAACTAAATGTATTCTCGTCTAAACTCAGTCGCACGGAGCTTCAAAAACTATGGTCCGAATTATAAGTTTACAAACGAGTAAAATTATCCTTTCTGTAAAATTTATGAATTTCAAGAATACTTTTGTAATGAACTGCATTAATTTTTAACTATTCAACAACACGTTGGTTGTCTCGCAACGAGGTGGTCTCTCGAGTAATAGGAACTCCTTCAGTATTACTTTAATTTGATTGATTTCGAAACAAATTCTCAATATTCAAGAATTCATTTTATTTTATCTTTCTGTTACTAATAGTTAATAATAGTAAAACTTAACACAACTTTTATGTTTTTAGTACATTTGGGGTCAAAAAAGTACAATTTTAAAATTGTCAATTATCATCTCCGATATAAACAGAGTTGTAAAAAATTGACATTTCTTTTTTTCTGGTAAATTTTATGTTTTTTTTCGTTTTCTTACTTTTGTACATTTTGCTCTCTTATGAGAGTAATTATAGCTTACTCTCATTTTACCGAACTTTACCCAAAAAGTAAACGTACAGACCTATTAAATCGAAGAGCGTACAATGCATCCCGAAAAATCATTGTTTGGTATGTATTTTGTGCCAGCGCCGTCATCGGTACATATTTCTTTGAGAACGATGTTGGCCTGGCCATCATTGTCAACGGCGAGCGATATAGGCCGATGATTACCCACTTCTTTTGGCCTGAATTGGATGATGTGGATATCAACGATATGTGTTTTCAACAGTACGCCGCTACGTGCCACACAGCTCCGGCCACATTGGATGTTCTGCACGAGCGATTTTATATCATGGTCATCCTACGTGGAAGTGATTTGAACTGTTCACCGAGATCGGGACCCTGTTAGCATTTTTATGCTAATACGTCACAAACTACTGCGGCCTAAAAGCCAACATAACCCGTACCATCGATCAAATTCAGCCAGATTTATGCGCCTGAGTCATGGAAAACTGTACATTTCGGATGCGCTCCACCCGTAGCAGCCGTGACGAATATTTGAACAATGTTATATTTCACAAAATTCTCAAATATTTTTTGGGAGTTCTTGTACAAAAGTGGGAAAGTACAGATTTTAGTATTAGCACCAAATAAAATGCGCATATTGACCAGCTAAACCATATTACAAACAAGGATAAATAATCATAATTAATTTTGACTAACGGTGAATAATTGAAATAATAGTTACATATTTCTAATTTAAAATATTAAAATATTATGACAATATGAATTAATATGATTTAAAACTAACACACAGAGTAAAGTAAAATCAGATTCAATTAAAAAATACGAAGATTCTATTAAAATAATAATTGCATTTCAACCTATCATGAAAATTGTAGCATAAATAAGCAGTTTTAATCAAAAATAAAACTGTCAAAAAACTGCTAATATATATCGGTCGACCCTTATTCCTCCTTATTTCAAAGTTGGTTTAAAATAAAAACACATGTTCATAACGCGAATTGACCTAGAAAAACTATGATATACCGGTATTTTATTTTTCGACGTAGATTCCTGTAATATTATAAAATACCAATATGTACTACAAATCGAAAATTAGCTCCAAAAGCAACATAACTAGCACATCACTACTTTCTTTCGGTTTTAAATCTTTTCACTTATTCTACTTGTGTTTAAATATCAATTAGTTTTAATTAGTTATTGGTGAAGGGCGATTCCGCACAAGGAAATAGACATTTAATTCGCTCTTAAGAAACAGCTTTTTCAAATTTCATATTTTCAATAAAAACCTAATAAAAAAAATTTGTCTTAACAATGCAAAAACCACTTCTCCAAACGTGTTTCATTATTTAAATGCTGAACTTTTAATTGGCTTTATTCTTTTTTTAGGTTTTTTAACGGTAACAAAATGCCTGCGGTAAGAAAGTTTGACAATCTAATTTTTTTCTAACTAAAACACATTTACCATACATAATTATATAATTATTATCTTAATAAATATGACCAAAAGCAAAAGTGATCGTCATGTTAAACGTTCATTTCGGTATTTATACAGACCTATAAAATGTATGAATGCATGTGTGCATGTATGATGTATATACATATGTACATATATACATATGGTAAATAAGAAAGGTGAGCTCTACCTACGACAATAAAATTGTAATCATACACACACAAGCAATGAAGGTGCGGTCGCATTGGGCAAATTATTGATGAAATAAATGTAGACAAAGGCCTTTTAAATTTTTAATGAGAAACACAAATGCAATGATGTGAAATATAAATATTTTTCTATAATCAAACAATAAATGTACATATTTATGTACTTTACGCTCTCTATACCAAAAATTCGCTCAATCTGACCGCAACTTTGCACTTGCTCAAGCTATTGCAAGCAATTTACAGTGAAGTATATAACTAAAACGTGTTTCGTTCAACTTTTTATGACTATATAGGAAAGCAATTTAAAATAAAGTTGTACGAGACCGGATAAAATACCGGACATGGATCTATAATTATTTTACCAATCCTTTATTTTAAAATAATTAAGTTTTATTCCAGTTTACACAACAGAATGTTATAATAATACACAGCATTTGCGAAAAGGTTTTCGTTCACATACGCTGTTTACCAACAGTTGACGTTTGGTATAACGACTGTTAAGAGTTTTAGTTATAAAGGCAATATTTTTATTGTGGTTTGCTGCATGATGGTACTCTCCGGAGGATATCGAATGTACTCGTAACACCGCAGCAGTGTCTCTCTATTAGATAACGATACATTCTAGGGTGACACTGACATGAGTTCCCGGCGATGTGGACTGCAAAGTTAACTGTGCGGTGGATGGTAATGACTCAATGGCATTGCTATGGGCTAGGCGCAAATTATATAAACTTCCTCAACGAAGGTGGGAAGCGAGGAGACTTGCCTTACGAGCAGGGCGCTATCGCCCCACTATGATGAAGGGAGGAAAAGATACGATTACTGCTGGCGGTGCCAACGGAGCACTGGGGTATAAGCACTTATGCTTGGAGGATGGATCTGAGTAGCAACGACTGCAGGATGTTGGGACTGTGCCCTACTTTATCTGCTAATGTCCTGAACTGTTTGATATTAGCAGAATTCCTAAAGAAATCTAGATAGTTTAGTGAAGTCATGTTTCTCGTCTGCTATCAGGGTATCACAAAGGCACCGAATCTGACGGTGCCAAGAAAGCCACCTCGCTGGAGAGCATACTTTTGGACCTTAAATTAACATTCAAAAAAAATTTTGTTTACAACTGCTCAGGAGATGTCGCCCACGTGCGCAAGGAATGCACCGGGACCAGTTGGAAAAGGATAGTGTAGAGAGGAGACAGTTGGTGAAGGGACAAGAAAGACAGATGGAGCTGCTGGTGAGTGTTTTTGAGCATTTGTAGAGCAGAGTTGCTGCGACTCAGCTACCGCGTACTGCTTTTGGTCCGGTGATATCTTTTCTAGATTGATATCGGTCTTTCTCAGAGATCGCGCTATAAGTTGTTATGGACGGGATCACATCTAACAACGTCAAGATTAATGCCCCTACCATGATTCACAAGTCAACTAAGTTGAGTTGTCAATGTTGCAACTCTACTAATTTTTTGCATTATGATACACAACTAATTTCAGTTGTCTTCGTTGAGTTGTTACTGGTATTATGATTTACATGATAAAATCTTAACGAAGACAACTAAAATTGGTTGTGGACCATAATACAAAAAATTAGTTGCGTTGAGTTGAGTTGTGAAACATAATATGGGCATAAAACAGCGGTACAGCAAGGCTTCATTCTTTCTCCTACCCTATTTCTTTTGTTTTCTAATGACCTTCTATGTAAAACTTCCAACACTATCCACTCTTTTTCAGATGAAAGCAACATTTGCTATTTACACTTGAATTGCAGACCAACATCGGTGAGATCGGGGTGATGAGTCACGTGAACAGGGTCGATTTTAACGCAGTAATTATGGACGGTATAATTTTAGAGAAATCAGATGCTCCTGATAATCTTGGCATACAAATTCAGTGTGATGTTCGGTGGAATGAGCAAATTTTCAGGTATCTGAAAAAGCATTCAGTTGATCCGGCTTTTTAAGACGCTGCAAGACATACTTCACTCCAACTGATCTCCGTAATATTTATACCACTTACAATCGACCAAAGATGGAATACAATTCTCATATATGGGCTGTTGCTTCAAAGATTATTTTAAAGTTATTCGACCGTGCTTAGGAGAGGGCGAAGAAATAAATAAATAATTGAATAAATCTCCTGCAGAGGTCTTTCCTGTCACTTTTGATGTGGGAAAAGTTAAGTCGAATGTCCTTAAACATTACTTCCTCTATTCGCCCTCCCATAACCTCATTCCCTGATTCCAGCACAAAAAAAAAACAACAGCCTCTAAATTTAATACAAATTGGGTGATTTAATACTTTCAAATATTTTGGTATTGATGAACAATTCTAAAATTTTTCAAAAACGTTGAAACATGACGTTTAAGAGAGATGTTGTTTGTCCTTCCCAGCAACGGCTGTATTTTATTTTAATAAAGCATGTGTATGATTGACTATACAATAAATGAATTATAAAAATATTTCACAGATACTAAACTTCAAGTTTATTATTCATGAATACAATAACTTGTTGTGGTGACCCTGAAAGTTGTTATGGTCAATGATATTTTCAGATAAAGCAGTCTGATATACATTTATACATATAATACACTAACAATAAAAAGAAAAAAAAACGAGCCAAGATATACACATTTAAAACAAACTAAATAGTTAAAAATCATTTCAAATTACTATTTTACTGTTTGGATGGGTACTATTCTGAACACATTTCCTCAGAACTGCTGTGAATACTAATTTCATGGGCCTCATACACCGGCAACGAATTTTTTTTGATCTTTTATTTCAAACATAAGTCTTAATGTGTGAATTGAATGGCGTGAATAATTGTGATAACGAAAAGAATTAACAAAACAGAACTTAATATCCGTTCAAAAGTAATCTTGTATTCTTTTAAACTGTGTTGTAGTGTTTCCTTTAAAATTACCCACACAAACGAAAATAATTTATATTAATTTAAAGAGAAAAAAAAGAATTGTATCTCTGATTGTGTGATTAGGTTCAGTTCAGTATTATTTTCGGTTTGTTAATATTTTGATTTAATAGACGTTTCCCAAATTAACAGTTATTTTGGTACATTTTACAACAGTTTCAAAATAAATAGCCAAGAATGAGTACATACAAATACACACATGAACATACGAGTCCATATAGACGTGCTACATACTACGAGTAGATTTACTAACTGCGTTGTCAACTTTTCAATTTTAAAACGCACTAAAATCGAGAAAAAAACTCGTATTTTCGAAAAGTAGCACTAAATTTAAAATATTCGAAATTTATTTTATAATATTCTTTTCATAAAAAAAACATTTAATTAAAAGAAAAATGATAACAAAACATAACAACAGTCAATTCTATCGATGATACTTTTTCCCTCGAAATATCTCCCCTTTCCATAATTTGCAATCGTGAAAAAATTCCACGTGAAATTCATGATAGCAATTATCACTCGAGCGAAATAAACATTTTACGTGAACAAAAATTTTACTTCTTATTCGCGATAGGGGTGAGAATTTTCTTAAAATCTAAAATATCATCCATTTTCAATACTATATAAAATATTATTATTAGCATAATATTATGTATAAACATTTTTGGTAGACTTCAAGGAATTTTATTAAAAAAATTTGTGGCAGAAAAAATAAAGAAAAGCTCTAAAAATAAAAGCAGCGAGCACTGACTCAAGAATTTTTCGCGTCGAAAATGTTAAAAAGCATTGCGAAAACCACCGAGTTGACAGTGCTATTTACTAACATGCATGCAGGGTATACAATAATTTTAACATTTAATTGGTTATTGATGTTTATGGCCAATCGAAACTGGTATTGATATTTGCGTGGTATTGGTAAAAAAAAGTATTTGCCAGTGTTAGACAACTAAACTACTACTTGTATTTGGGGTAATTTTTCCAAACTTTGGCTTTTAAAAATAAAAAGAAAAATTATAAATTTGCGATAAAGTAAACTTCAAAATGTATACACTGTTAATTGTTACATAGGCATTGACTTAGAAATTACCAACTTATGGACAACACATTTTTATGTGTAGTATGTACGAATGGTCACAGACGATTTTGTACATTTTTCCTTTATTGCACGTTGAAGCATTCAAGCTGCAATTTTTTCTTTTTATGAACAGTGCTCAGGGCATGTTCCCTGAGTATACAAAGCATCGCACCGGGACTAAGAAAATAAGTTTTGGGGAATAGGATAAAGTAGGAATAGTGTTTTTGGACAATAGACTTAAATTTTCGAACATCGCCACAGCCTTTTCGAGCGTTCTATACAACAAGGTATAGTTATTAAGTAGACGCTACTCTGCTACAATACCAAAAACAACAGGCATTTTGTATGCGCAAAATCTCACTGAGATTGTAAAAAAGGACTGACTACATAGCAAAAAAAATTAAATTTCATTTATGTACCTATTAATTGTTTTTGCACTGCTCTTTTGGAAAGTCAACAAATGTGTAAAAGTAACAATGGCGCGTTTTAAATGTAAACATATTTTGACAACCACAATATGTGTTTACATATTTACGACCAAAAAAAAATCAGAGGATTAGTTAAACTGACCGTATAATTGACAGACCTTGCTACATAATATGATTTTATTTCCGAAACCAATTACGACTGGAAAAATTGTATACTTGAAAATTAAATAGAAAAGTAACACCCTATAAAATATTTTGATATTCTTGTTACTCGTGTGGATGTGTGCGTTAGTATTTACACAGATATTCTCTTTTAGCTGGCAGATGTATTCTGGTAGAAGAAAAATTCTTTAAAATTTTGCAATGTCCTTGAGTTACGTGTGTGTTTAGTGTGTGTGTGTTTGTTTGATTGTTTATAGAACTGAAGAGCTTTAACTTAGAATTGCATTTAATTATAACGACTAAAGTTAAATGCATGCAAATGAGGAATTAAGCAAATAACTATCATTTCAATCGATACTTATGATTAGAATATTAATTTAATGCTTATTATCTTTAAATGTACATAGGTACAATTTGTTTCAATGTTTTATATGACTCATTATAATTCTGTTTAAATGTCAAATTATACAAGTGGTTAATGTCAAACATTGCTTTTCTATTGATTGAAAAATTACTTTTTGTTATTTTCAAACAGTTTTGATTATTTGGACGAAGGAAAATAGTGAATAACTGTTAAACAGTGAATTCGTACGATGATGATGTGAAATATTAGAATCGATCTCCATGTACAGTGAGACCTAAATGTAGTAACAATTGTCTTGAGGTGATAGAAACTCTAAACTTTTTTTTCACCACTCGTATACACAAACTTGTTGTGCGCCATCTATTCATCATAACTTTTTTTACAAAAATTTGATGCGCGCCATCAATTGATGAAAACCGACCGAACCAAAGGGTCGATTTCAATATTCAAAATACCCAATGCTGCATACTGACACACCGATCATGCTGCTTCACCTGTAACAATGGATGGTATATGTTTGGAGAGGGTGAAGAAACTCATTCGGGACGGTAGGCATGTCTTGAGTATCGTCGCAATGTGGGGTGTTTCGTTCTTCTATCGTTACTATCAGTGAACTTGGTCTGATACCTCCTCATTCCCCAACACGTTCATCATTAAGAGCGCATCCCTTTGTGGCCGATTTCGCAATGAATCGCACTACGCACATAACATACCGGACAATAAATAGACTTTTATTTTTCATAAAATTTAATCACTGTGCAACCTTTATGTAACCTAAAGTACAATCTCAAATTATTCGGTGATTGCCACCAATATAGAGAGTAAAAGAGGGCACTGTGACAAATGAACTGTTATTAGTAAATTTTGTTCATGAGCATGCATGCGTGCGCATGCCCAAATTACTCACGTTTCCATCTCTAATATCACGCATAAAAACATGCTGTATTGATTTGCAACTGAAAAGCTTTTGTAACTCGTTTTTTCGAAGTATTTCATACATATTGTGCTCTTTTTAATTTTAATTTTTTTTTTTGTTTTTCATTTAAAAACAAATTAAATTTACTCAAAACCATTTTCAAAGTGCAGTGCAATTGCATGAACGTCTATTGCCACTTAAGTTCGCTGCTCTAGCTTTAAGGGGTTCAAGCATTTACACACAACTACATAATTATAATCCATAAGATGGTTTAACAAATGCATATGTATGTATGTATGGGTTTGTATGGCATAAAGTCTATGCTAATATTGGCAAAATAATTTAACTTTAAGCCACGTTTTCTTTTGTTTTCTTTTATTTTTTTTTTTTTTTTTTTTTTTTTTTTGTAATAAAATCAGGTGTCTGACTATTCGTCAGGTGTCTGACTATTTCAGTTATTCTGTTATTAACACACGAATATTAAAAAATGTCTATTAATATCTCTATATGTACGCAACTACACACTCCACACTTACTATATAGTATGTGTGTGTGTGTGTGTGTGTGTGTGTATCTACTTATATTATTTATGTATATTGATATTTGAAAGTATATAAGGAGTTGCAGGCAGTAGTTTTTATCTATAACAATGACGATTTCAGGTTTTTTAGCAATAACTTTTACCTGTTTGGTTTTTTTTTTTAATATTAATTTTGTTTTATTCCGCATACATATTTATAAACTTTTAATTAACAGACAGAAAATATGCACATACAGCAGCAGCACTATTTCGATTTTTTAAAATTAAATTTGAACCGAAAGGGAAGCTTAAAGATGCATTTTGATTGTTAATTGGTTTTTGTTTTCAGTTATTTTTAATTTGTACGTGTCTAGTTAGTTATTACACTTTTATTGCGAATAATGATCATTTAAAGGGTGGTTAAATTTCAAGGGCCGATGTTGATTTTGAATAAAACACAAACTATTTAGGAAATTATTGTAATTTTATTTTATTATGATATATTGGTATTACTCAATTATGTATGGAACAAAATATCGGCCAAATGGGCGCCGCGACCACGGCGGCACACCTCCATCCGATGGTCCAAATTTTCGATGACCCTGAGGCATAATGGAGGTTCTATGCCGTTAATGTGCCGAATTATCTCATCCTTTAGCTCTTGAATTGTTGCTGGCTTATCGACGTACACCTCTTCTTTCAAATAACCCCAAAGAAAAAAGTCCAACGGTGTCAAATCACATGATCTTGGCGGCCAATTGACATCGCCATTACGTGAGATAACACGGCCATTGAATTTGTTGCGCAAAAGAGCCATTGTTTCGTTAGCTGTGTGGCAAGTGGCACCGTCCTGCTGAAACCACATATCGTCCACATCCATATCTTCCAATTCGGGCCATAAAAAGTTCGTTATCATCTCACGATAGCGAACAACATTCACAGTAACTGCCTGACCGGCCTCATTTTGGAAAAAATACGGCCCGATGATGCCGCCAGCCCATAAACCGCACCAAACACTCACTCTTTGTGGGTGCATTGGTTTTTCGACAATCACTCTTGGATTCTCATTCGCCCAAATGCGGCAATTCTGTTTATTGACGAATCCACTGAGGTGAAAATGTGCCTCATCACTGAAGATGATTTTCTTCGAAAATTGATCATCCACTGTTGCCGTGGTCGCGGAGCCCATTTGGCCGATATTTTGTTCCATACATAATTGAGTAATACCAATATATCATAATAAAATAAAATTACAATAATTTCCTAAATAGTTTGTGTTTTATTCAAAATCAACATCGGCCCTTGAAATTTAACCACCCTTTACATTAAAACCTTTACAACTCCAAGTATAGCGCCTTTCAATGGTTTTAATTAATGTGCCATTCTTTAAATTAAATTTAAAAAATAGTGTGCTTGATATTTAAAGAATAATAATTAACTAAATTTCAGAAGGAAAAGAAATATATGTATGTACATATGTACAGACATACATATGTTTATAGTAAGTAACTGTACATACATACACAAAAAAGACGTAATGATGAAAAATAGTGGAGTTAAAAAATATTGTTATGAAAAGGAATATTTTACGAAAACCACTGATACATAAAATTAAGGAAACTTTTCAGAAATGTTAAATAGTAAATTAACAACTACATATAAATACATACGGATCACGCTTTTCTATATAAATGCATTCATTTCAAAAAATTAAATATTTAGCAAAAAATATCTCTTAGGGCCCTGCAGTCGACCATGATAATCACAAGAATGGAATGTGAATGCCTGGACCTTCTCAACGGGTTGGGGAACTTTAACGCCGTTACAGTGGGGTGGGTATGAAAAGGCGGACAATCCCGTACCCTATTTGAGGGTGGCGTACGTTGACTACAAAATCAAAAAGTCTTGAGTTCGAGACCAGTTTCAGAATAAGTGATAAAAACATTTTGCATTTTTTCTGATGTGCATAAGTGTGGCTTTGTGTCAGTTGTTGTAGGAAGGTTTCAGTGGCGAACGCATAGTCACTGGTCACTGCACAGAACAAGTCTCAGCTGTAACGAATCCGAGCCCTCCTTCGTCGGTATTGTGTAGCACCAACGAAGTAAAATAATAACTAACAATTTGCTATTTGCTTCAAAATTTAATACGTCTCCTTGACAGCAGATGATCCATTTTTACCATATGAAAAGTATCCTATATTTTATGTTGGATCATAAACCATCCGTCTAACAAATTTCATAAAAATCTGTCCAGCGGTTTCGGAGGTATAGTGGACCAAACATCCAAACATGCAAACATCTAAACTTACAAACATTCACATTTATAATATTAATATGATATTTTATTCTATACGATGTATGTATATTTGCCGTATATCTGACCGCAACTTTATCCTCTTAATATTCTTTGAAGCAAAATGCATGGAATTATTATGTATTACAAAACATTTTTGAATTCGACATTAATAAATAATTCGAAAATCTTTCTTCTATTAAGTGTTTATTGTCGCCTTTTATTAAAAGAAATTTCAAATGTAGGCATATCAAGCAAATATTCCATGAAATAATGTGCTAAAGAATTGACACATACATTATTTGTAAACTGAAATCTTTATTTGATCAATATTATTTCCGTATTCGATTTAATTTTTTTTTTATCTTGGACCAGCACTCAGAAGATGACCTCTACAACTGCTTTTCATTGTGCTGGAACTAGAGAAAAGGGATAGTAGGAGAAATGATAGGAGGTGAAGCTTCACTATCTTACAACACTGCTTTTTGCACGTTATTTATTTAATGTCTCAAAAAATAGATTTGATTTTTTTATTTTAGCACCTGTTTGATGGCATTTTCAATAGATTTAATTCATGTTGTCATCCCATCGAGTGTTTTTTAATTTTCTTATGGGATAAAGAAATGTCCGAAATTTTCCAGCAATTAGCTTATTTACAAGTCATACATGGTAAATTGAATACTATTTTTTTTGGTGTTTATTTTCAATACCATTGTACAAACGGAACAAACGAGTTGATATCGGTAAATTTAAAAATTAAATAATTAATTAAACTGAAACCAGTGTATAGTTGGAAGTTGGAATTTGATAGAATGTTTCTGCTCCAATTTCAATTTAATGAATGCGTTATATTTTTGATCGTTTTCAAAATCAACATTTTGTGCAGTCTTTAAAAATATCACATAAATGAAAACGTGTGACAAAAGAGAGGCAGAAATATGAATTCATGGCTTTGAGATTATCACAGAGCTTGTAATTCAATAAAAGGAACATCTTGGAACAATAATTATAAAAATATAAAATTTTTATTTAAATTTTGTTCGCTAATATTTAGGGTCATAAAAGGCCTTTTCTATGTTGTATAATTTTACGATGGATGCCTAACACGGAAAACCCATATACATATGTGGATGCAAAATTCACCCCAATAAAGTGAGAAGTCATACAGATGTTTTCGATAATTGGTAGAAAGTCTGCTCTCACTTTTGAATGAAAACATCAGAGGCAGTGCCCCAGAATTAAATACAGAAACAATTCTTAATTCTTAATTAAACAAAACGTAAAACCATATTATAAATAACATGGAAAATTTAAAACACTTTCACACTTATTATTACTTGTTTTTGTAAAGTGTTTTTGAAAAGTAATCTCGTAAAGTAAATATGATTATATTTGTAAATGTCGTCAAATGATCTGACATTTAACGCATTTACAATATAAAATCGATAGGGTCTAAAAGCAGCTATAAGGATGAATGTTGTAGGCATCTGCAACAACCAATAAAACGTTACATATTTGAAAATTATAGAATTATTGAAATCGCTTATGTCACCTACTTTTTGTATGTATATGACATAACTTTTTCACCCGCGGTATTCTATGTTTATCGTAGTCCCGAAGTTATCTTCACGTATATCACTAAATCAAAGAAAAAAAATTTCCTATATGAACTTTTAAAATCTTTTGATTTATTCAGGCCTCTATTTGTCATAATTGTGGAGATATCACGGAGCCATTTTATCTATGAATTTGGATATTTTTTCAACAATCGAAACAACTTCCAAATCTGCCACAAATATTGGAGAATTTTTTTTTTCAACAAATCTTTTTCAGAACAATTGTGGAAACTTTACAAGGGCTCTCACAAAAAAAGTTTTTTCAGATACATGAAGGTAGCTTCGGAACTACGATATGTTTGTATGTGTTTCAAAGAAAACTGAAAATATGTTTTGCAACTCTTCTATACGGAGAACACAATTTTCTATCCGTGCTGCACATGTAATTATGTTCTCATAGTCACCAGAACTGTAAAAGATTGCAATCGATTTAATTGCAATCGATTAATGATTGCTAATTTTTGATTTCATTAAAAAAATCGTAAATTGATTTCAATACGATAAAAACGATTGCAATAAAATTTTTGAAAATGAATTCATAAATTTTTCAATCAAATTTGATTGCAATCAAATCCAGCAATTGTAATCAAAATTAAATCAGAATCAAATCTTCGTTCTCTTCTAGAAATAAAACTTACTCTGATAATTTTGAAATGCCAATAATGTCAATACTTGTTTACAAAGTTCTCTACATATTAAACATACGAAAAGGGAAAATATTTTACAGTAATTGACAAATTTAATTTTTATAAAAAGCGGCAAATCAAAAATGAAAATATCCAAATATTAATAAATTTGATTTTTATAAAATACTGAAAATAATATAACTCAAATAACAATTATTTTAAAAATGTTTACAATGGGCACGTTCAGAAATCGTAACTGTTGAGCTGACCTGCTACCAAACTGTTTAACCCAACAGATACATATTAGAAACGGCTTGATGATGTTCATATATAGTAAAAATCTAAATAAAAACCATAGACAATGAATATTCTGTGATAAAACTAATTTTATGAAATTTTATAATTTTTAATATTATTTTGTAACTTTTATTCTATAAGCTGTTTAGGCTGAGCACATAAATCATAATGTCATAAACTACTCAACTGTTAAGCTGAGCTGCTTTTCTAAGCCAAACACTCAACAGTTGCGCAACAGTTACGTCTTATGAACGCGCCCAATGTAAAATTATTTTAACTTCTATTATCTTTTTTTTTTTTTTTTTTACACAATATATATTATTTATTGAATCTTCAAAATCAATTGAACTAACAATAAGTATTCAAATCTTAAGAACTAATTGCTAATTATTATTAAGTACAGCCTAGCTGTACAAAATTATTTATTGCTTGTATAGTTTTATTTCCGCGTCTACTACGTTCGGGCTAGGGAAAGAGTATCGCTTATTTTCAGTCGAATAAACCCTCTTTCGCTTAAAATATTTCGGGCTAGTATATTTGGATGATCTTGGAGTTTGGTTAGGTATGACGTGCGTATGTTGTTATCTCTTGTTTGACTGTCGGAATATTTAAATCCTTGTGTATGTTAGAATTTTTTATATACCACGGCGCATCTGTTATCATTATCAGTATTTTGTTTTGACACCTTTGAATTTTTTCTATATTGGAAGCTGAGGCAGTGCCCCATAGCTGGATACCATAGCTCCATATGGTTTTAAAATTGCTTTGTAAAGCAAAAGTTTACAGTCCAGTTTTAGCACAGAATTTCGACCAATAAGCCAATTTAGTTGAGTTGCTTTTAATTTCATTTGAGTTAATTTTGCATCGATGTGCTGTTTCCATGTTAGCCGTCTATCAATGTGCATCCCTAGATACTTGACCTCCAAACGTTGAGGTATTAACTGGTTGTTGATCAGAATAGGAGGACATGTGTCTCTGCGCAGGGTGAAGGTTATATGTACGCACTTATTCTCATTAACTTTGATTCGCCATTTTTTTAGCCAGCTTTCCAGCTGCGAAGTTTGGTGCTGTAGGCGAGGAGATGCTTCGTCAGCACTTTCGTGAATGCTTAAGAAAGCTGTATCATCGGCAAAAGTTGAGGTATGGATGTTCGCGACTGTTGGCAAATCTGCGGTGTATATCAAGTACAGCAATGGACCTAATATGCTGCCTTGGGGAACTTCAGCTTCAATCGGCTGCGGTGATGACAGCCAATCACCTTGTTTTAAAATAAATTTGCGACAAAGCAGGTAACTTTCCAGTAGCTTACAAATATTTTCAGGAAGGTACTGGGTCAGTTTATATATTAATCCCATATGCCACACTTTATCAAAAGCTTGGGAAACATCGATAAAGAGGGCTGAGCAGTACTTTTTTTCTTCTAGGGTATGCTTTATAACATTCACAAGTCTATGTGAATCTATTATCTAAATGTCTATAACATTGAGTACATTTAATATATCTGTTTTATAGTTAATTCGCTGTGTATATGATACTTTTATAATCTATAACATCTCGTGTATTTATCTACGTCTATAGTTATTTTATCTATCTAAAATGATTGTATTTTTAAAATCTGGATAATGATTATGATCTTTGCAATGTAATGTTAATGCTGTTTTTGGTGTATTTGTAATGTTTCTGTATTTTTGATTATATATACCTTATTACAAATATCATTGTCATTACTGCCACACCGTATTCTATAAACTAAGTGGGATATTTCTGATTTATCTATTCTATCGTTTGTTCTGCTAAATAGTCTACCTAATGTGTTACACATTTTATGTGCCATTCTATATTTTCCTTTATCATAAATTTTAAAATTCTGTAATCTTTCAGAAAAAAGAGATTCAGAAGTAAGTGACATACATTTTTGGTTCAGTCATTACTCTTCTATTGAAATTATTAAAATTTTTATATTGCCTTATTAATCCAGCGATCAGTGAAAGTGTGTAATTATTATTAACTAAAATACCCTTAATTAGCCTTATAAACATATATGTCACTAATATTCAATACTCTCTCAATCAGATTCTTCTTTGTGTTAATAATAACTCTTCTAGGATTTTTCGAATAATAATTAATAATCCTTTCAGTCTAAAATTAGTATTTTTCCCTTTCTCATGACAAATGTATCTGAATACGGTATTCTTATTTTTAATTATTATTTATAATTTATTATTATCATGAAATGAATTGAATACAGTCAAAATGTTATCTATAGATTGATTTCATATTATACAAAACAAATCACCGACATATTTTTTGATAATTTTTGATTTTTTATCTAATTTCTCAATACATTAATAAAGGGTGTCTGGTAGCAGATTTATATTTTCAAACTTAAATAAAAAACCTAATAATTGGCACAAAGTTTTATTAAGAGCATTGAACGATAGAATCGAAATGCGGATTTTTTAAAGATTATGTCATCCAGATCCTTCAGATCCTTTTTGAAAATTTCATGAATAATCGCTCTTGGAAGTCTCAGTGAGGCTGCTCTTTTCCGTATTGAAAGTCACGGATTTTCACGTAAACTGCTTTCAACCAGTTCAATGTTTTCGAGAGTCCTTGAAGATCGAATGGGCCCTGGTCGTGGGGCATTCATAGCCGAAGAAGTTGCGCAGAATCTCTGCACCCACGAACGAATTCAATTTACACTCGGTCCATCACTTATTCGCCGAATGCCGAACTTTGAACAAAATTTTTCACGAGCAAATACGTAAGAATTATTAATATTCAAAAATGTCTCCACAGCGAACGCGGATGCTCACTTTACCACTGCGACATCGTGACTGACAAATCCGCACAATCGACAATTCCAACGGCGTCCCCCTCCCTCCGCACCCTTTATTACTTTTTGAAATAATCGTATTTAAAAATAGAAATTTGCCACCAGACACCCTGTACAATATTAAGAGAGCATACCCGTATATAGAATGTGTGCTCTCTATAATGGGAGTGTCACATACAAGAGACGGTCAACCTGGTCCCGCAAATAAAAATTTCAGGTTTTAATATTTGCAAATTGTTCACTGTGCCTGCTCGTACACCGAATTTCAACGCTGTAGCTAGAAGTACCCGATGGAAAAAAGGAGCACCCTGCTCCGCCCTCATAAAATTGCCAGTTTTCATATTTTTCGAATTATTTTATTTTTTATTTATATTATAATACAAACTCGTATACTAAATTTCAACTCTCTAACTATAGTGGAAGTGTACCATCGTTCACAGCTCTTTTTGTTGCATACAAAAAGCTTACATCCTATTCGCAGACCTACTGAATATACACACAAAATTTCTTAAGAAGCGGTCAAGGCGTTTCGGAGGACTTTTGTTGCAAACACTGAGACACGAGAATTTTATATTTTACTTATATGTATGCACATACATACGTAGTACATATATTATTTCCTTGGTTGTAATTCCAGACGAATTGATTGCAATCGTATGGTGTCAATAAATATTTTTTTTGCTGTGGAATTGATTCCACATAAATTAGTTGCATTCAGTGATTTGCAAAAAATATTGTTTTCAAAATGATTGCAATCACAAGATTTTATTTTGAAATCTGGATGAATGAAATCAGTTTGTTTGCAATCACAATTGGTTGCATTTTTTTACAGCTCTGATAGCCACTATGAAATAAACATACGAGTACATTACATACATACATACATATGTACATAAATTCCATCGCATGACCATAGAGTTCTATAAAACGTTATTATTATAAGCTTTTAATATCTTTTTTACATTTCGTCGTATGACACAGTTTTGCAAAAACTGTTTTTTCCAACGTTTTCAGCTGTACAATGCACAGTAATAAAGTTGGTTCTATGCCATGTATTGTACATAAAAATAATGTGTAAAAAATGTATGCATTTACGAATATTCATACATATACATAATGAATATTTGTTTATGTATGTATGAAAACTAATACAATAAAACGGCATTGTTAAAATTAAAATGAAACATAAAAAAAATACTGGTGTGCAATAATAAACGAAATTTTATTCTACTCAAAATGATCACGAACTATTTAGTAACCATTTTTGCAAATATAATAAAAAAAAAACGTTCTTAAAATGAAGTTTTTATTACTTCAGTTGGATCAGAAACTAAACGTGTTTCTATTTTGTTTAATTTCAATTGTAATATCTAACAAAACGCAAATCGCAATACATAAAGTTTAATAGAAACGATTACAAAATTTATTGCAAAAATATTGCGAGGGTCATGTGATATTTCTGTCGTAGATTTCTGCTGCATTTTGTAGCATTTTGTCTCATTCGATGCTCAGATATTGTCCACATCAAAAAAAAAAAAGTGAAAATTGTTTTTTTTACCCTTAGGTCCCTTTCTCTATGCGCTGTCACATATATTTCTTGTGATGTTAACTGTCTGGATTTGTATGTAAATAAAATAAATATTTTCGTTAGGGACTTTGAATAGACAACAAAACAAAATTGAGTTTTTTTGTTGTCGTTTCAATGTCGTATTTACAAAGACAGTAAGTTTTGATTGGTTACCTTTGGATGTTAACTATACCATTAAATATCCAGTAGCAGTTCGTTAAAAGGAAATCCCTCCGAGCGGATCCTTATGAAAAAGTAGACCAATATGTCTACTTTTGTGGAATTTCCCATAAACAGAATTTTTTAACTTGGACCAGTGATACTGCGATTATTCCTACATACATATGATGTGCATTGCACCGCAACTAGTTGGAAAGTGCAGTGAAGTGATAGGAATCAGAGAACAGATTGAATGACTTATTTAGTTGTTTTGAATGCAATCACAAAAAACCTGCATACTGTTATCAATCTACACCGTTTAAAAAAACAATACATGGCACAATTAAAAGAGATGAATTTTATTGTGTTCATTGTTTGTTTTATATAAATGTTTACTGGACTTGTCAAAAGCAAAAATGTATTTTACGTAAAATTATTTACATGAAAAAATTTTTATTTGAAATACATTTCAGATCGATTTTATTTTTTACGGTGTTAATATGCTTAATGTCATTTTTTAACGTAAACATAAGCAAAGAAACAATAATATTCATTCGTTAACTGTATACTGGTAAATTTATAGAATTTTTTTTATTTCTTTTTTTAATTTTGGGATATACAATTAACGATTAACGAATATTGAGTGAGTGAATGAATGGTATGAAAGAAATCAGTTCTTTCATGCTACATCATTTAATTTCGCTATTTGTATTATATCGACATTGTGATATACCGCCCGATATTTTGGAGAGAATATGCCAAAATTGAACCCAGCGTATGAACCATTTGAGGCGTAGCCGCGGTCAACATCTTTAAATATTCAATTATATAGATCTTTCTATCTACTCAAATAAAGATTTCATACATTTGTCTAAATTTCATGTTTTTTTTTTAAATAAAATCCTAAAGCTCTTACAAAATTACCTTTAACATGACTGTCTGTGCCGGATATACAATTTTTTGTGATCCTTTGCACCGTTTGCATTTCTCTGAGTATTTATTGTAGTATGAGTATTCATTTTTCAATATTTTTATGAAAAATCTTTTCATAAAAGTTGAATTATTTTTTCCTTAATGTTTTGTCTGTATGTAATTTCTTAATTTAATGTTGAGCTGAAAAGGGCCGAAATGTATTAGAAAGTACCAATGACCCATCAAACAATCAAAGTGTCACAAATGGCCCAATTGTGTTACATTTTGCATCACTGTTATGCACGTAATCACTCTACAAAAAAATTTGAAATGTGTCTGAATTCAACTCGGCTCTATTCTTCTTCCTCACTTGTATTTTTCTACGTCTTATTAAATGTGGAGAGAAGATGGCTTTGACCGATGATGTTCAAGAATTATTGATTGAATATGAAATTGATAAAGTAGTTTTAAGAGCAACTCGGATTACGGAAACATATAGGAAGATAAAGGAGATATGTATACACTTCCACGCAGAACAATTTTTTCTGAATTACACACCGTCTCCTAAGCTCTTAATAAAAGTTTGTCTGCACAAACAGCCAGGGTTCTAGGCGGGAATCGAAGCCGCAACCCCCATATTGATAGACTAATACTCCCGCAGTAGATCTTTTATACGAAAGATGCACAAAATTTAAAAGACAACTTCAGAAGTACTTAGGACCATACAGAACAATATATGTACATATAAAAATCTTTCATGCCAAAAGACACAATGTGAATTAACAGCTTTTTTATAAAAGGAAGATAAAGTATGCAAAAAATAATGCAAACAATATAAAACATTTAATTTCTTTCAACCGTCTTTTTAATACCAGTTCTTTGCTTCGTACAACATGGTTTTTTTGGAGTCTAGCCCCATTTTTTTAAAATTTAATTCTTTAAAACTTTTTGATTATTAATGTCTTTACAATCTTTTACATATGTGGTGGTGTTTTCTCATTAATAAAATAAAATATTGACGTGCTCTCATTTATTTCATATTGACAGCACTAAATATTATCATGTCGATCACAGAAATACAAATAACCACAAAGTTGGCCACAGCTACAACGGTGATCGTGTAGGCATGCAGCCCTGTTGTTAATTAAATAATCATTATGATAAAAACACATGTATTCCATTTTTGGCAGGTTGCAGTCGGTAGCCTGCTGTCTTGAATGTGTTTCATGCATTAGTGAAGACAATTTACCATCACTGCCCCTGGCGAGCGAAATAATTTAATATTTTGTATATATATTTATTGTTATTAATAACAGCATTTAAAGTTAAATTTTAAATCTAAACTTCGTGTATTTCTCATTTCAAAATTTTTAATACTTTCAAATTCAAATGTCAGTTACAACTTGTTATATGAAAAGACTGACTGAAGGCAATTATGTGAAAATTATTTGAACATTTTTAGCTTACATATACATATGCATGTATATTTGTTATAAATAAATAAATACCGCAATAAATTTATGTTTATGGGCAGTGTTTTAAAAATTTCATAATATTTTTAACTGGTTTCTGACATATTGCTACATAATTTATACGAAAAAAGAAAACGAGTTTTTAGTTGAAAACCTTTTAAGACCTTTAATTTCAAAATGACTTATTGGTGTTTCGCACAAACGTTGTCAACGTAAATATAAAGAAAGAATGTTACTACAAAAAACTTTAAATTAATTTTTTTTGATTTACAAATTTTATTTTCAATTAAATTGAGTTAACATTTTTTCTTAAATAAATTATATTAAAATAAAAAAAAAAGATTTCATTTGGCAAAACCAGATATTTTTTTTCATTTGTAGAACCATGTAGGTTATCTTAATGATGCTAAATAAACCAGTCTGTTAAATTAGCAGTTGAGACAATGATATAAAAAATTTAATAATTAAGTCAATCTCGTTATTTGGTAGGTCATTAAGATCTTCCTTTTAAAATTTTTACTTAAAACAACAAATAAAGTAAAATAATACGAGCACTAATGCAGTGTTTTAATGACATTCAGCTTTTAATCAAATATAAAACTTAACAATTTTAAAACAAAAGTAGGTTTTAGCTGCAATAAAAATGTCAGAATTGCATAAATTATAGCCAGACCGACACACACACATATAGATATTGCAGAATGTATGAAATGCCGTCTTGAGCCATAATGAAAATTTGTGCCTTTGCCTTTAGGGACCCTATTAACTGATTAAAAAAAAATATATTAATTTAATTTCTATCTACCTAAAGCACTTGCTTACATATGTACATATATAAAAAGCTTTAATTTCTTACCATTTTGTATATCTTTTACTGTAGTATCCAATTTATTTCCAAATAATCAATCAATGGCAAAGTTTGTCTTTTCACTTTGTGAAAATAAAATTATAAATTTTTTTATCCAATTCGCACGAAAACTAACTAAAAATTAAATAAATAAAATACATATTTTTATTAAATAAATATTTATCCTTTTCCTTTAAGTTACATAATTTTAAAATTTTCTCTTATTTTTTAATTCAAACTTTATTGAAATTAAATTTGTATTTTGTTTTTAAATATTAAAAAAATAAACATATAAATATATATGTATATATAAGTATATGGATTAAATTTTTTTTGTATGTTTTCTGCAAACACAAGCCGTTGTCACGATCTTACTCTTTCAAATTGGTAACTAAAACTGAAACATTCAATATGCGCAAAACCACACAACTAAAACGGTAACGGCTGACAAGAAATAAAACAAAAACTTTAACACCAAACTGAGTGTGCTTTCCTCTGTGTTAAAACAAAAACACACAACTTCAAGACCGAAAAAAGAAACACACACAAAAGCTTAACGCTTAGGTCGACTTAAATAATGTTGTTGTACAAACAACCACTCTTAATTTACTAAACGAAAAACTAAAGAAAAAATACAATCGATTGTACATGTGCGCTCCAGCCCCCCACCGCCTTATTTTGTTACATACATTTCTAAACACATATACATATACATGCATACGTATGTTTATTTGTGTGCAAAGTACAAGAAATCGAAAAGAAAATTACAATAAACGCAAGAAAAACAAACATTATTTTTGAAGTCTTGGTTTTTTTTCGGTGTGAGCAGCATTGATAATTAACTTGATTCAAAGCTATTAAGTTCGCTTGGCATGAGAGCTTTTTTCATAGACATTACTTTTGGCTATAATGTTGAGTGTGTGTATGTGTTTGTGTTTGTGCAGTTATACGAGTTTGTTTGTGCCGGGCCATAAAAAGCCACATCAAAACGAAAGACTTAAGAAGCGAACACAATACATTTTGACTCGCAGGCAGAGGGATTGATTTGTTTTTTTTGTTGTTGTTGGGTGCTTGCTCTATTTGGAAAAATTATGCACATACATACATACATACATACATACATACATACATACATATTATGAATGTATGTATTTATTTAAAATTTCAAATATACTATATATTATGCGACAAGTTAGCCATTCACCAGACCTGTTCAACGTTTTATAGCAGAGTTGTAATATAATTTATTTTATTGCTACATAAACGGTTCCGATTTGGTCATAAGCAGTCTGACTCTATAATGCTTATCAGCCGTGTTAAGCTACTACTACTAAAAATATACGAATATGTACGGATATATGTATGTATGTACATATTGTTATTGTCAAAGAAAAGAGAAATGTGATATTCTTCGATTTTAATTTTCACTTTCTCATCAATGGCAAGAAAATAGTAACAAATCCCATTACAAATTACTGTGTTTTTTTAAGAGAGAGCGAGAGAGTAGGTCACAGAATCACGTTTTCTGTACGCAATAATGCATCACAGAAACAATAACATATTTATTTAAAATACTCAACAAATTTCCCGCGTAGAATAACTTTTTCGAGGGTAGCGGCTGTCATATTCGTACAGTTAAGAGTTCTCGGTTAATATTAAATTAATTGTTTAAAATATTACTATTTTAGAATAAGTAAGCAAGTAAAGGCACATGTGGTGACATTTCGCAAAAGTGTAGGGATCAATTTCCATGGTTTTACTACATTTACATCTGAGCGAAATCTAGTACTTACGAGATTTCGTGCAAATTTATTTGATTTCAAGATTTTTCACTAGATTTGGACGAAATCTTCTCAAATCTAGTAGTACTTTGAAATGCAACTATGGTTTTTTACAAATTATACCAAAAAAATACAATCAGTTAAGTTAAGTATCTTGTTGATCAAGTGCCAAATGTATTTAGAAAATAGGCAACCCTAACCATTCAGAAAATAAATTTTTGAATCCTTTTGAAAACTGACGCAGAATGTAATTTATTTGCAGTAGCACTCTATTTAGTTCACCATAATTAGTTTTGAGCTTTATTTAAACCGTAATAATATGCCGGTCCACTTCTTAGGTCTTTGGGGACACGGCAGCCAGTCGAAGCTCGGTATAACGAATGATATAATATCAGACGCTTTTGTTAAATTGCGAAATTCGTTATACCCAACAAATTTGTTTTAAATAGAAGCTAGAGGCACTAGGCTTTAAATTAAAATGCTTATGTCTATTTAAAATTCAGTTTTCATTTGTAGAAATTTGCACACATCCAATTACAGGTAACCGCCGTACAACGTGGTAGTTATGTTTCAGAAAAGTCCAGTGTTGTGTGAAAACGCGTTATATGAGCCTAAAAATTATATAAAAATAGAAATGACGTATTAATGTTTCGTTCTTAGTCTGAAATAAATAATATTATTATTTACAGGTGTGTGAACTTTGCAGAAGCATGCTGTATAGGTATGGTTCGGGAAATCACCTAACTAAGTAATTTACTCGTACACGTAAACAAACATGGCTCCCAGGTACATTTACAGTCATTTAGAAGATTAAATAAAAAGAAAATAACAGTATTTTAACGTCTTTGCTTCCCTTTTTTTTCGGTAGCATTCGATAAACAGAGCGTAAATTAGTAGACCGTTCGTAAATAAAGTAGCTAATGCAATGATGTACTCATTCCTTATATCGGATTTTCGTTAAAACGCCTCTTTGTTATACCGGAGGTCGACTAAGTATTAAATAATAATATTGTACAATAAAATTGTATATATTTAATATATACCTTTTGCCATTTATCTGTTACTTCTGAAAATGTGCACATTCTTTGACAAAGTTTACATGGATTTAGTTGTCAATAAATATACAGAAGAGGAAAGAAATAGCAAATCGACGGAAGATATGGTGCGGATCAGAGGAAGTTAGAAAATGGCAGCGACGAGACAAACATTAATTTGTTTGGAAATGATGCTGGACGAAATGTTAGAAGAACAAATGGGTAAGAATTTTACCCACGCTTCACCCAAAAGATAACTGAAGGTGGCGATGGCTGATGTAATCTGCACGTTGACTACAAAACCAAAACGTGCTGGTGGGTTCGAGCCCAGTTTCAGACTAAATTATAAAAATATTTCACAATTTTTATGATGCGCATGTGTAGAAGTCATCCCCTGAGTACTGATGCGAGATAAAAAAAACTCGAAGAATGAAATTGAACTGTGAGTAACTTTTCATCCGGATTGGTTTTCTATTACTGAAGCCAGATGTGAAAGCTTCGTGACAAAGGCAGTGCAACATGATACTAAAACGATAATTTTTCAGAAATCCTTTGATGTCTCTTAACATCGGGTTCAAATCTGAAAACTGTGCACACCACTTCATGAGTTTTAATTCATTATTATTCAACCACTTCTTTGCATACTTGCTCGTTAGCTTTGTATCTTTATCTTATTGGAATACCCAATGTAAAGTTATTTCTTCCTCAGCATATGGCGGCAACATTATTTAATTTAACATTTCGACATTTAAATGATATTTAAGAATTTCCTTCATCCAGCAACGTCATACAAAGAGAAGCATCCCTATACCATTATGCTGCATAATGTTTAACCACTTTGTAGGAGTATTTAAAATCAGGCACATTCCAGTCGTTATTATTTACTGTCACTTTTGCCATAGCCCTCGTATACACAACAAAGAGCATTAAAACATTCCGTTCATATGTATGGGCACATACTACCTGCATACTTATTCATTTATTCATATTGGACATACAAAAATTAATAAATAAAACAAGTCTTAATTATTCAATATCATACTATTTGTGATAAAAGAAAGTGAGCTTTAGTAACTTCATTAACATAAACAAAAACTCACCGAAAGTTAACTTACATAATTCGAATATTGTAAATACTTCAGTTATTAACATTTTCTTTCTTGTCTAGACTTTTTTTGTTACTGTTTTTCATTTTTATTTTAAAAAGTATTTTTAATCCTAGACTAGAGTTATGGTGATTTACATTCTGGAAAGGTGCATAGCACTCTTCACTTTATTCATTAAAAACGTTATTGTTCCGCTGTAAAACTACAATTGTAGCACTTTAAATGGAAGAATGAAGTGCGCACTGGTCCAAAAAAATAAATAAATAAATAAATAAATATTTCTTTAAATTACTATACTCGTAGATCCAATTTCTTAATTTTTTTTTTGGAAAAATTATACTCGAAATCACTTTCAGTTTCAAAGTTTAGTTTGTGCTCTGTGCCTATGTATGTATGTATGTATGTATTACGTAGATAATTGTAGTTTAATATACATATTATATATATACATATGTCACCGCATACCTCTTTTGAATTTTTATTTTTAGAAATTTTTTTTCCACCGTTATCAGGAAAGCTATTGTGGGATGGCATCCGTAAGTAATTGTATACATATTTAAGAGACTTACATCAGAGAACGGCAAAGGGTGATTGCAAAAAAAAAATTCATACGTAATCAACAAGCTAAAAATATGCCTTTGCATTCAAACAAAAAAAAAAACATCAAAGCACACATATTCGCTGCTGGTTTTCAATCGCTCCAATCATGTTGTTGTGTTTGTGATTTTATTCATTTGTCGCATCATTTCGATCTTTTCGGGTGTTTGATCGTTTGACCAGTTTGGTCTGTGCATTTCGTACTAGATTTAGTGATTTTTGAGTAATAATAGTGCGCACTTTTTTAACTTGGTGCTTTTTTAAAAATTGCACTGAATTGGTGATATTTCACTTCCAATTTTCATTCATTCAGTGCGTTTTACAACTCTTCTAAAAAACAGCTTCAAAAAACGTGTTCGTGACTGCTGAGCAAAAGCAGAATTGTAAGACAGTGAAGCTTCACCTTCTGTCAGTTCTCCTACCCTTTCCACTAGTGCAGCAGTGTTGTAGCGTCTCTGATGTCGGCTTCAGCTAATAGCAATCCACAATCACATCAGAACGCCTTCCTTCGTCGGTATTGTGTAGCACCGGCGAAGTAAAATGATAATAAAAATGGCTACTAAACCGAAGCTTCAGCACTGCTATAAATAAAGAACGTGCAAAAGCAGAGCTTAGGCTTCACCTCCTGTCGTTTCTCTAACTATCCCTTTCCTATAGTTCCAGCACAATGCATCGCATGTGTAGGGGTCATCTGCTGAGTGCTGGTCCAAGATGAAAAAAAATATTAAAGAGTTCCTTGTTGATGCTTTTAATCAGAATATTAAAAGTTTAATATTAAATGTAATACCAATACTCAGCTATTGATTTAATATTTTACAAATTTTCGAAATAAATGTAAACTGCATACTTGGTTTTTCATTTCCTCATCTTTTGTCCTTTCTAAAGGACATTTCTTAAGGATGCTTAATTTAAATATTTTTTTTTCATATTAAGATAAAATAGTTGTTAAGCAAAATAAAGGGAAGACGCTACAGAATTTTATGAAAATATTTACTGAACAAAAATATGTAAAAAAGTCCTTAAAAAAAAATTTTTTTTTAAATTATGTTTCAGCTTTAAGACTTCAAAATTTTATGATTTTATCTCTCCTGTGACAATGTTTCTCGTAGTACAAAATGAATTTCTATAGAAAATTAATGTGGAAAATTCACATATTGAATAAGAACCATATAGGCCATTGTTGCAAAACATTAGTCTTCTCGAGACAAAAACACCGATATATCATTTTTTTAAGATACGACCGCAAATGATATAGAGAAAAGATTAAGAACACAACCCATAACTTCTTATTAAATTTAAAAATATTAGACCGTGTATGGCGTACTTTATTTTCCCTGTAAAGTGGTACGCTCAGATGTACATGATGCTCTGCTATGGCAGATGGTTGCCGAGAGGGGCGCGGACGTGGTTGTTATCAGCGAACAATACGGTCCGATGCACCGGGGGTTCTGGCTCGGGGACGAAACAGGTACGGCGGCACTCTGGCTACCTGGCGGCGGTGAACTCGCGGTTGCGCGGTACGGGATCGGGTGCGGCTACGCGTGGGCTCGGATCGGCGGTTTTGTGCTGGTGAGCTGTTACCTCACTCCTAGCGATAACGTGGCGCGATTTAGGGCGAAGATGGCCGCTATCGAGGACGCTCTGGCTGGTATGGCCGGACCCTTTGTGGTGGCCGGTGATTTCAATGCCAGGGCTGTGGAGTGGGGTGATCCGGTGACGAGCACGAGGGGGAGGTGCGTCCTGGATATGGCGGCCAGGTTGGGCCTGGTAGTCATGAACGCTGGCGGTGTGACTACCTTCAGGCGGCCGGGGTGCGAGTTCACCACTCCTGACATCACTTTGGTATCCGAGAATCTTTCTGGGATGATCGAAGGATGGAGGGTACTCGAGGAATATACTGGGAGTGATCACCAGTATATTGAATTTGGGGTAGTATTGGAGGCGGGCGTCGCGCGGTCGCACGGTGGGAGAGGCGCGCGTGGATGGAACGTCGCGAGGTTAGACCGCGGGTCGTTCTTGGCCGGTTTCGACGGTACTACGGTTTTGGACGGTGGGGGGGACGCTGACTCCCTGGCGGGTGCTATGATGCGGCGCATTGTCCGTGGATGCGACGCATCGATGCCCCGATCGTCGCGAGGGGCGGGGAGGCGACCTGTGTACTGGTGGACCCCGGAGATTGCTGGACTCAGGCGTGACTGCCTCCGCAATAGGAGGGTCTATACTAGGGCTAGGCGGGCCGGCGAGGCTCTACTGGAGGCCCAAGAGTACAAGCGGTCCCGCGGGGCGTTGCGTCGCGCGATTATGGCGAGCAAGAGGGCGAAATGGGAGGAACTTCGGAGCGACCTGAACCGTGATCCATGGGGACTCGGCTATAGGATCGTGGCGGGAAAATTGGGCGCGAGCCGCACTGGGGTGCAATTGGACGGCGCGCGGATCGAAACGATTGTGGGGGGCCTGTTCCCCACACACCCTCCGCTGGTTGGCGAACGTGGGCCCTACGATGATGAGGTTCCACCGCCCTTTACCGGGGAGGAACTGAGGATCGCTGCCGGGGCTCTTAGGACGGGGAAAGCCCCTGGCCCGGATGGGGTACCGTCGGAGGTGCTCAAGATCCTGGCTGAGAGCAGGCCGGAAGCATTGCTTCCGGTATATGATGCTTGTTTAGTCCAGGGCGTCTTCCCAAGACGCTGGAAAACACAGCGGCTCGTGCTTGTTGGCAAGGGCAGGGGCGATCCGACCCAGCCATCGGCTTATCGGCCACTTTGTATGTTGGATGGTGCCGGCAAGCTGCTGGAGAAGCTACTGCAAAGAAGGCTGGCGGAGGCCGTGAGGATGGCTGGGGGGCTGTCGGATAGACAGCATGGCTTCAGACCTGCCAGGTCAACGCTCGGGGCGATTGCTGATGTGGTTGAGTGCTTCGAGCGCGCTCAGAGCGAGAGGCGCTATTATCCGAAGCGCATAGTTATCCTGGCAACACTCGACGTTCGGAATGCCTTCAACAGCCTACGATGGGCTGATGTTCTAGAGGCGCTACGGGGGAGGTTTCGTATTCCCGGATACTTGTATAGAATTCTCCGTAGTTATCTGGACGATCGGGTACTGTTGTACGATACGCCGACGGGGCGGAGGAGCAGGACGATCACGTCCGGCGCGGCCCAGGGATCTGTGCTGGGCCCGGACCTATGGAATCTGACCTACGATGGGATCTTTGGGGTGGAAATGCCCGAGGATGCTCAGCTCGTGGGATACGCGGATGATATAGCGGCGGTGATCTTGGCGCGGGATATGGATGACGCCAGGGGGAAGCTGAACCGGGTCATGATTAGGACCCGGATGTGGCTTGAGGACCACGGCTTGGAATTGGCCGGGGAGAAGACCGAGGTGATGCTGATGACGCGGGCACACATACCACTCGATGTCGGCATGCAGATAGGGGATGTGTCTCTGGTCACCCAGAGTGCCATAAGGTATTTGGGCGTCAGACTCGACTGTAGGCTGACTTACTGGGCCCAAATACGGCATGTGGCGACTAAGGCGGCGAAGATGACTGGCATGCTGAGCAGACTCATGGCGAATGTCGGAGGTCCGACACAGAGCAAGAGGAGGCTGATTATGGCGGTCACGAAGTCGATCTTGCTGCATGGGAGCGAGATTTGGGGAAATGTACTGGGTGAGAGAACCAAACGCAGGGTACTCGAGGCGGTACAGCGGACGGCGGCCCTTAGGGTTGCTTCGGCTTACCGCACGGTCTCGGGCGCTGCGGTCCTGGTGATATGTGGGGAAATACCCATAGACCTCTTGGCGCGCGAGCGGTGGGAGGCTTGGAACTCGAGGGGGGAGGACCCTGGTGTTGGTGCTATTGGTCTGAGACCCCAAACTGTCCGGCGATGGCAGGACAGGTGGACCGCGGACACGGTCGGCAGGTGGACGGCAAGGCTCATTCCCTGCGTGGAAGTATGGATTCGGAGGAAATTTGGGGAAGTTAACTACTTCCTGACACAATTCCTCTCGGGCCACGGATACTTTCGAAAGTACCTGTACCGGATGGGCAGGGCAGATGGTCCCGACTGCATTTACTGTAGTATTACGGATGATGATGCAGAACACACTTTCTTCGACTGCCCCAGGTGGCATGCTGAGAGAGCTGCAATGGCGCAGCGGGTTGGCGGGTTCGCTCCTGCCACCGTGATAGGGAGGATGCTCGATTGTGAAGACAATTGGGACGCTGTGGCACAGTACGTGGGATACGTTCTGCGGAGGAAGAAAAGGGACCTCGATGCGCTGCTGCATATCGGGGCCCCCTCTGACAGGGACCAGGCGATACGGGCCGGGGCCATGGCGCCGGCTGCAAACTTGGCGGACCCAGACGTGGGTGATTGAGAGTGGTCCTAATTGGGACGTGGCTCTGGGCCTTCCCGAAGTAATGCGGAAAGCGGTTCCGGGGAGGAATCTACCCAGAGGAGGAGGAGGGAATTTTTTAGTGGCAACACCACTCGACGCAGAAGACGACGGTCTCTGTAAGTGCGAAGGCATTTTCAACCCTACCTCACACGCCAAAAAAAAAAAAAAAAAAAAAAAAAAATGTACATGATTGAATTTTATATTACAGAAATTTTTTTGATTAAAGTTACAAATAGTAACATATACTTTTTATTCATTTATATTTAAACTAAAGATTGGTGATGAGTAAAATATTCTGCACGTTGACTACAAAACCAAAAAGTTCTGGGTTTGACCTCAGTTTCTCAGACTAAGTCATAAAAACATCTCGTATTTTTATGTTGTGTCTTCGTGTCACTTAACAGTACCGGCTATAGCTGTGACCAATCCATAGGCACATCAGAGTGCCCTCCTTTGTCGGTATTGTGTAGCACCAGCGAAGTAAAATAATTACTAAAAATGATTACTAAAACAAAGCTTAAAAATTCAATACATCTCCTTGACTTCAGAGGCGCTATTAACGAAAAAAATGTGCAAAGCGAGAGTTGTGAGATAGTGAAGCTTCCAGCACAATGCATCGCATGTGTAGGCGTCATCACCTGAATGCTGGTCCAAGATAAAAAAATACAGTGTAATGTATTAAATAGACAGTAAAGCAGGAACTAAAAAACTATGTATTTCTCTTCTTATATACAAAAATGACATGTTTGTATGTATGTATGTATGGATGTCTGTATTGATGTGTGTATGTATGAAACAATAGGCTATATAAATTTCAAAAATTCTAACTGGGTGTTGCCACGCCCATAAAAAGTAAATAATTTTTGTATATCTTGAGAACGGTTGAAGTGAAAGTTTCTAAATATGGTCCAAATGACTCTGTTGTTAAAACAAATCATCAGTAAAAAAGTAGGCGCAATTGGAAAAGTAGACGTGGTACCTCCCATACAAACTAAATATTTATTTGAGAATTGTTAAAATTAAAATTTTTGTATTTGGTCTGAGTAACTTAATGGTCAGTACAAATCATTAATAAAGAAGTGGGCGGAGTTGGACAAGTGGGCATGCTACCTCCCATACAAAGTAAATAATAATTTTTGTACTATATCTTGAGAACGGTTAAAGCGAAAGTTTCCCATTTTGGACTGAATGACTTGATAGTAAATTTCGGGTACTTTCACTACAGCTACAGAGCCGAAATTCAGTATACTGGTAGGTACTTGGAAGGTAGGGAGGCTACGTAAAACGTAGATAGGTCTGCGTCTAGATTGACACATAGACTACATATTTTTTCAAAGATAAGACCACGATGGGTGGTGGGGGAAACTTCCGCGTCTCTGAAACTAACTAACTGATTTTAATACAGGACTCATAAGGCATAAACATTTTTTTTAAATAAAACTATTATAACAGCTACAGCAACGTGTGGCCGGGTCAGCTAGTATGTAAATATTAAAAAAAATATATTAACTAAATTTATTTTGGGAATATCTCTTATTTTAAAATTGTGCTTTTTTCCGCAAAAATATGTGAAAAAAATAAAAGACTTATGTGACCCCTGTTATGTTGTGACGTTTTTAGTCTTATAACGTTGTATTTTAATATTTAATAGTTCACGTTGGGCTTTTATTACAAGCAGGAGCGTTTTTTAAATGCTGCAATACAAATTTCTTAGAATGAGGGTGTCTAATTTGGAATATTTCTCGTTAACTAGAAGATTATTAGGTACCGGACTTCTCATTATAATTTTATTTTTTATTATATTCCACAGATTTTCTATGAGATTAAGGTCCGGCGATTGGGGCGAGCAATCCAACCACCTTATATTGTTATTTGAAGCCATTCCATAGTCTTGTTCTTCTTGTGTTTTATGTCATTAATTTGCATGAATAGTAGGACATCGCCTGCTTTGCATCTAAAAATTTCGAAGGTAAGTATATAGGAACCCTCTAATACAGGCTGGCACAAAAGGAGTTATATGGTTTGAATTCTTTATAATTTTTGTAATTATTATTTTTTCTTTGTTTTTTTTCAGCATTTTGTGAAGAAGACTTGGGGAATTATTCGAAATGAAATCATGGCCATTACAGCCATTGAAATTTTGCGAAAAGTTATGGAAAATATGATAAAAAGAACACGTATGTGCGAAGCAGAAAATGGACGTCACTTACAGGATATCATTTTTCAAAGCTAATTGCAAAAAATTCCCCAATAATTTACTGTATTAAAAAAAAAAATATAATAATCGCATAAATAAAAAAGTTATAAACCATTTAAACCATATAGCTCCTTTTGTGCCACCCTGTATAATTTTCTGACTTAATAATGCCAGCAATTTTACGAAGGATTTCCAACTTTTCTTTTTGCAAACAGCACCATATTATTGGAGTTCCCAAAGGAACATGTAAAACGGACACCCGAGCTTCGGAAACTTGCCGTATGGTCCCACCAATCAAAAATATATTCTCTAGGACCAAAAGAACAAATTTGGCAGTGGTTGACATACATCGTGAAATATTCAAAATACTTTGAAAAGTAGTGTCGGTTCTTAATGATTTGATTCTGTTTCGAAGGAAAATGATTGGTTATATTAAAATTTCAAAACGATGTCGTTTTTCTTGCAGAAATTTGGTTTTTAGTGTTCCCGTACTTTTGCACATTTTTATTATTGAGAGAAGTTTAAGTTTACTCTCACTTTACCGAACTGTAGCCAAAAAGTACAGGATCACGCATATTATGTTCTTTAACTGTTTATTTGCAAAATTTCTATACAAAATTTTCTGTACAAAATTTGTCAAATAAGTCTTAATTACATACAAACAATTTTTTGTGAATAAAGAAATAACTTTAATTTCCTTGCTACAATTGTACAGCAACAAAACAGGCATTCTTATCCTGCCATTACAAAATCGGTAACATTCGCGTTTCCTGAGATGTGAAAATAATATGTTATCTTTGTTATTTTTTTTATAAAATGGCACTAGCTGCACTGCCATCGGCAAATTTCGTACCGCCAATGCACTATCTTTGTATATTTATAGTCTTTGACATAAGTAAGTATGTTTGCATGTAATATGTCTGCATATAAAAGCGAAAGTTTATTGACGCACCAGTAATGTTGAGCTGAAAATAATTGCCATGCCTTTTGTTAATTTCGATCATGCCATTGTTGAATTGAAAGACAAGAAAATAAAAAAATATCGCATGTATGAAAGTATCATTATTGTACAGACAAAATATATTAAAAAAGGTTTAAAAATATTAAGTGCGCAAAGTAATAGATAGTATTAATAAAAATAAAATATGTGAAACATACATTGTGGAAAGCGATTGATTATAATGGCAGCATGATCGCATACGAAAATAGCATCTAAATTCTAAAGCATGGAGATAAATCCAAAAAGTCGTTACTAACAAAAAATTTCAAACTAATTTTTTATTTAATTACGATATGATTATCCTTGTAATTATCGCCCAAGATACCAAAAATTTAAAGCCGATTTGTTGATTGATCATGATGCACCCTACCATAATACACGTGCTGCAAAATTTTATGCTTATACTCGTACAATTAAAATAACATCCGCAAAATTCTGAAAGCTGCAGAAGTTATTTAAATTTTTTGCTTCCGCTGTTAAATTTGTGCAATACAACTTGGGTCTTTTTTGATTTCATATGACGCACTAACCAATCAATTTATTTAATTAAAGAAAAAAAATATATCCCATAAAATATGCTAGAAAACGAATTTTAGTATAGGACGAAAGGAGGAATATGTGAAGAAAAGCCCGAAGCAAGCAATTTCGCTTCAATATGATAAAACTGATTTCATCATAGTCTGAGTTTACCCTAATAAGATTTTTGAGGCGGTTTCCTCAAGCCACAAACCACTGATGCTGAAAATCTTTCAATGAAACAATAAATCATTGTGAGTAACAGCTAATAACTAATAATTCGGAGTTGTTTTTTAAGTCTCTATTAGTCTAATATTTAAATAATTGTAACAAAACTTAGTAAATTAATAATTTTACAAGTACGCTTATCAGAGCACACAAATATAAATAACAGGTACTTTTTTCGAACGTGGAGAACTTTAAATTGCAAAAATTATTTCCACTTACATATTAACCGCTGTTCGCTTAATTAGTGCGCGCTTTGACCCTGCAGCCAGAGTATCTAGGGTTGAAACCATAATCCAGTCATAAAATTTTTTTCTGATATTTTGACACTCGGTGTAAATGTAATTGATAATATCAATAGAGCAGAACCACTGATGGCAGAATAGGTGATCAATATATGTAAGTATATCGCCACACAATGCAAGACAATAAGAATACATTGACAATTAGCAAAAAGTTTTGCAATGTAAGTAAAAAAGAATCACCAAATTTATTTCTGTAAAAAATTTAAATTTTACGAAGTGACTTATTTGGATTTAACAGACAAGTAGTGCGATTCAGTAACTTTTAACGGTTCGAAGAAAATTTTGACTTTGACCTATGAAAACGTCGCTAGCGACCTCTCATGTGTTAAAAATTTTGTGAAGTAATTGTATAAAAAAAGCTTGTAGATTATAAGTTATAGACAAATTAAGTCGCAAACCCGATTTAGGTATATTTTGACCGATTAAATGCGAACCGCCTGGCCGTTTTATAAAGGGTGTCTGGTAGCAGATTTATATTTGCAAACTTAAATAAAAAACCTAATAATTGACACAAAGTTTTATTGAGAGCATTGAACGATAGAATCGAAATGCGGATTTTATTTTTTAAAGAGAATGTCATCCAGATCCTTCACATCCTTTTTTAAAATTTCATAAATAATCGCTCTTGGAAGTCCCAGTGAGGCTGCTCTTTTCCGTATTGACAGTCGCGGATTTTCACGTACACTGCTTTGAACCAGTTCAATGTTTTCGGGAGTCCTTGAAAATCCACTGGGCCCTGCCCGTGGGGCATTCATAACCGAAGCAGTTCAGCGGAATCTCTGCACCCACGAACGAATTAAATTTACACTCGGTCCATCACTTATTCGCCGAATACCGAACTTTGAATAAAATTGTCGACGAGCAATTACGTTAAAATCATTACTCTTCAAAAAAGTATCCACAGCATACGCGCGATGCTCACTCGACCACTGCGACATCGTGACTGACAAATCCGCACAATCGATTATTCCAACGGCCCCACCCTCCCACCGCTCCGTTTATTGCTTTTTGAAATAATCATATTTAAAAATAGAAATTTGCCACCAGAACCCTTGTTCTTCAGAAACGTAATTTTTGATCACTTCTTTTTTACCCTCAACTCATTGGAAAATGAACGGTGAGCTGAAAAAACAACACGTTAGCCCATCGCATATATTTGAAAGTTGGTCTAATGTATATACATAAGTACATAATTCTAAATTATTATCTGCCTTTTCATAGAAGACGAGTTAAAATGCTCGTTTGTCCATTTATATTAAGAACAGCAATTAAAAAACTGAAAATGTTTTTGTTTTCAATATAAATGGCCGAACGAGTATTTTTACTATATAATTCTGTGTGATTTAATGTACAGGGTGGCTGATGAAAGCCGATACCGAAAGAAAACTTGATAACTTTTTTTCTATCTACATAAGTAATCTGGAATTTTTTTTTTGGTTTTTGTAGATTGATTCTTAGATTTAACGAAAATGAAAAGTGGAACACTGGAAAAAGAATGCCGCTATCACGCATTGGCGTCCGTAGTTTTGGTTCAACTAACTAACAGGCTCATTTCAAGAAACTCAACCTTCCGTTGTCCCCCAGATCGCCTGACCTAACTCCACCGGACTTTTTCTTGTATGGTTATTGTAAACAGGAAGTGTACAAATGGCAACAGACAAATGTGGAAGAACTAAAACAATCAATTTCAGCGATAATAGCTGCAGTTCCAGCGTTAACTTTGCGGGCAGTAATGAACAATTTTTTGCTAAGATACCGCATATGCATCGATGAGCAGTGCCGGCATTTAAATTCGATTATCTCTAAAACTAATTCAATGTGCTTTCAAATGAAAAGAGATTGAAAATATTCCATGCATTGCAAAAGAAGTTATTTCAGTTTGTTAATGTAGCAAAATTCATCAGCCACCCTGTATAAATAAATATTTTAATAAAAGCCAATTTCATAAATATGGCTTCTTATAAGACAATTTTGTTCCTCTAACAATCAAATAATATTATCGGAGAGTTCCTCACGCACAACAAATTTCTTCGACGGCGGTGTTGTGCCAATTTTCATATGCACAAATGTGTTTTATTTCTGATGAAGAAAGTGCGCAACGATTAATTCGTCGTTCGACCGAATTGTGTTCCTAGCATTTAGTTTGTAAAAATGAGAGAAATTTTTTATATGAAATCGTTCAACAAATGCATAAATACGTTGGTACATACAAACATATGTATGTATGAACATTCATACATACTTCTATACAATATAAAAGTATTTAGAGTATGATAGTGAGAGTTTATCACTTCAATATACTATTTATTAGAGCAGAAAATATAAAAGTACAAAATTGCAATAGAAGCACGCAATATTCATTACCTGGGTTATTTTTTTTTCGAGTTCAGAAAGAAAGAAATCGAAAATTTCCGAAATAATTGATCCTCGTGAAATAAAATATCTAGAACATAAAATCGCTGAATAAAAAAACGTTTTAAAGTTCTTCCAATAGAAAATCCGCGAATTGATTAATCCGAAGATTACAGAAAGTTGTTCATTATTTAGGAAGTACTTATGCTCGTACGAAACTCACTTACGACGGAATCCTAAATGTGAGCGAAAAAATCTTATTTTTATTTATAAATGCGGCAACAACATAAAATTCGCTACAATTAAATAAAACTGATTTTTCATACCAAATTTTTAGACCTTTTATTTCCAAACCGAAGAAAATAAGAAAAAAATATATTTTTAGATTTCTTGAACCCTGGCATAATTAAAATAAAAAAAGTTGTTCTTTTTTCAATATGAGGGTGGCGATGGTCGAAGTAGTCTGCACGTTGACTATAAAACGAAAAATTTTCCTGGATTCAACCCCAGTTTCAGACTCATAAAAACATCTAGCATTTTTTCTGATGTGCATTTATGTGGCTTTGTCTCAGTTGTTGCCGCAAGGTTTCAGTGGCGAAGGCATAGTCACTGGTCACTGAACAGTAACGGCTTTAGCTGTATCCAATCCACATACACATCAGAACGCCCTCCTTCTGCGGTATTGTGTAGCACCGGCGAAGTAAAATAATTACTAAAAAAGGTGTTATAAGATAGTGAAGCTTCACCTTCTATCATTTTTCCTACTATCCCTTTCCTATAGATCCAGCACAACGCACCGCAAGTGTACAGGTCATCTCCTGAGTGCTGGTCTAAGATGAAAAAAAATATAATTAATTGTTCCATAAAATTCTAGTTCGTCTTTAGAATAACATGCTTAATAAATGTGAAATAAAAAAATTTTCAGGCCGTCCCTGAAACTTCTCGCCAAGCTTAACCCATTTAAAATGAAATTTGCAACATTCGACAAATTTAGAATAATTAATGCCTATCTAAAATCGACAAGAAATTGTGGAGTAATTATAGACACAACATTTTTTTTTGCAAATTTTCGAAATCGATATCTCTCAAACCACTTTAGAGATATTTGACAAATTTGCAATTTTCAAGTTTATATGTAAATTCGATTTGACGACGACTTTTGGAGTTATCGTGTACGGTATGTGTCGAACGAATAACCCGATTTAAGTCAAATTGGCACCAATCGACATTTCTTCTTGAAGTTAACAGTCGATTAGATTTTGAACTTGATGGACTTCGTAATTTAAAATTTATTTGGAGAAAAACATTTTTCGAAATCTACCGAACTGAATCTCACGATACTCATCATACACACGTCGAAATATTATGATGCTGTCTCTGCAACTAGAAGAAACCGGGTTCTATTTCCAGCAGGGTCAAGTGAAAAAAGTTTTTTCTGAGTTTTCTGTGCTACAACACCCTCCTTCTTCGGTATTTGAGAAATAAAACGTCGGCGAAGTAAAATAATAAATAAAATAACTACCCTTAACTTAAAAATAATCCGTCAAAAATACTCTCAGCGACGCCGCAACTTTGGGGTTATGAATGAACCTCTATCTTCCTAGCACTTTTACCACTGTTTAATCTCTACACTATCCTTCTCTCTATCGAATTCCAGTGCAATGCATTCCATTTGTACGGGATTTTCCGTAAGCACTGGTCCAAGATACAAAACTCGATCTTTGAAAATTGGGGTGAAATCAGTCTCTCCTATAGCGGAAACTTAAAAAATCGTTTTGAAACAACGTCCTCACGTATGTCTGTATGTAAAATTAAAAACAAAACTCGATTAAAAATTCAATTCGAAATATTCGGACCCATAAACGAGTCAAATTAAAAAACAAATCTATTCCCGGAGTAATATACATTTCTAATCGATTATTTATGGTAATCTGGTACACAAAAAACGAGTCGAGCACGACACATTTTCCAAACAAAATATTTGCAAGAAATATATTTTTCATTTGTTTTGATGGTCATCGTTCAGAAAGGTATTTCAGAGTTAAAATGTATGTTACGAATATAAATTTTTAATATTCGCGAATACGAATACCTGCGCCAACATTCGCCGAATACGAATATACAATCTGAAATTTATAATCTAATTTCTAATTTAATTGGGAAAATCTTACTTTTGCGCTAATAACAAAAAAATTAAAAAAAACACTGTCACACCACCATAGGCATTTAGCAATATTTTAACACTACGATGACTGAATTTATCAGCTTCGCATCTGAATGCCATTACTGATAATTTTTAAATTTTTACAGTTACATACTTTCACGTTTAGTTTCTGTCACTATGATTACGCTTTTACTTATGGTGTTTTTTTTTTCTAAGGAATATTCTGCATTTATTCTGCCTTTTAGATTTCTTTAAGTTATTTTCAGAAAAAATGTGTTTATTTAAAGTCCATCGCGTTCTTTTCTCATAATGTTGATGTTAAAAAAAAAATGCTGCAAAAATGTATAATAACATAATTTACAGGTTATTTTATTCTCGATGTTTCCGTCGTATTCTTAGTTCTATCTAATAGCTAGTTCTCGAGTTATTGCAAATTACGTGGTGCAACCTCCGCTTTTTTCTATATATCGGAGTACCATATGTATTCAAATTGACTATAAAACCTGAAACCACACAAAAAAAATTGCTTTTGTTGACCTGTGTAAAATATATTTTAACTAATATTTTAATATTATCGTGGCTAATAAACCCAACTCTATACGTAAGGAAATTATGTACATTCATATATAAGCATGCACATACATAAACACTAAGCAAAATATCAACAATGTCACTTTAATATTGGTTTAAACATAGGTACAACCCATGATCTAAATATATAAGGTCTGCTTGATATTGAATGACAGCTGCCATTTTTTTTTAATTTGACGTCATCGTCGGGAAATGTTTTGTTGTGGTTAAATGGAAATTTAAAAGCTAGTGATTAAAATTATTATTATTACATATTTATTAAGAAAATTAAAGGATTATTTTATTGACAATTAATTAAAAATAAATGCGAACTGAGTTAGAGCAAAAAAAAAAGAGTTTTTAATAAACAATTTGTGTAGAAAGTGATAAAATTTATTTGGACAATGAAATACTGTGTGGTAAAAGATTGTAAAAGCTCGAAGCAGGATGATAAAAATCTAAAATATTTTACGTTTCCAAAAGATCCAGAAATAAAGAAAGTGTGGATCAATGCATGCGGTAAAAAAAATGTTAACTGGAAATCTGGAACAATTTGTTGTAGATATTTTACGAATAATGATTGGCGTTTAAAGGATATATTATTGAACACGCCAATAAGAAAAAGATTGTTAGATGCGAAGGCTGTCCCATCTTTAAATATCCATGTAAACAGCATTTTACCAGTCGAAAGATCGAAACGATACGTAAAAAGAGCAAACAATCAAATTGTAAAGGAAGCAATTGGTAAATTTGATTTAAAGTAAATACAATTTTTTTAAAATCCACTTTTTTTAATGAAATAATATTTTCAATTATTTATAGTCTGCAGAAATTACAAGAAGAAAGTATTGAAAATATTGAAAATAAAAATCCAAATAAGTCAGTTGCAGTTCAAACAGAGGGCTCTATAAACCCTGCCAAGAATTTATGGGAAACATATTAAAATTAGAAAATATATTTAAGGAAATTAATAATAATACTTTAAGTTTTCGAAATAATTATTTAAAATACCATAACATTAAATGTGATAACATAGATGTGCCTGAAAATGTAAAATCGTTATTTTTTAAAAGTCGTTTATATTTTAGAATAAGAAATTTAAACAAAATATTAATACAAGAAAAAAACGAAAAAAGAAAATTAAAAAAGACTATAACATAACAATTTAATTTGTTTTATTTATTTTACCTTTAAAATTGCAAAATATTTCAACAAAAAAACAAACCCCATACATATTAAAGACAAATCTCGACGGTGACGTCACAGTAAAAATAATTTTAACTGTCAAGCAGACCTTATATATTTAGATCATGGGTACAACCAAAGTATATTTATCAAGTAAAATCAACTCTTCAGATGACTTTTTTGCTCGTTTATGTTTTACACGCCGTATATGTCAAAATTTGTTTAGATTTATGCGTGCTATCATGATTTTTACTCATTTGTTAAATTTGAGAGAGCGCGCCATTAACAGTTTTACTCAATTCTTTATTTTGAGAGAGGGTTGCAAAAGCAATTAAGGCATACATAAATGAAATTAATGTTTTTCTTGCTATTGTAGCCTTTGTGTGTTTACTTTTGAGAGAGTAGTAGACACTTTTGTTGACATCCGAAAGTTAATTGACACAAACAAAATGCCTGTTGTTTTTATGTTGCTCTTTGTTGTAAAGCTGCATAGACATAATTCATGATCGAATGAATTTTATCGAAATTTTTCTTTTTGAGATCGCCATATTCGTTATCGAATAAGACGTGTCGAAATTTCAGATCGTGGGATTCGATAACGAGTAGTCGAACGAGTACATTCTCTCGAAACTTCATTCGATAGACTAAAAGCTGTCGTAAACTAGTATTTTGTTTGCTGTTTAAGAAAGAAAAATTTTATTAAATTATTCAGTCATACAAATTAGCAAAAGTATATCATACAGGCATGTCACACATTCCGATTGGAATGGTTTTGATTCCGTATTTGCAATTCCGATCGATTTTGTTTTAGGTGATCCAGTAGCTCGTTTCTGTATTTCTCGCATCGTAAAATTCCTCGCATGGAACGAGGGAATTGCAACAAAAAGAGTGTAATTTGAAACAAAACATGGTTTTTCTCACACAAGTGTTTCTGTATCTGTGTTTGGAAATTATTTCTTTAATTTAGAAAATTGAAAGAATATCAAAAAAACCAAAACAAAAGCTAGTGGACTACATGTCATCGAATTTAGAATTTGCTAGAGGTCAATTTGATAAATTGAATTGGATTTTTACTATATTTTTTCTTTATATTTAATCCAATTTTTTTTAACTTTTCACTGTTTACTGGTTTTTCTTTTATTTATTTCTTTTGTTGACGTTTGACTTGAATTTGACACTTAAAATTTTAATTTGAATTACTGGAAATATTCCAGTAACAACAGAATCAGTATTGTCTGTTTTCGCATTCAAATACAGAAACACTTTTTTCTCACAAATAGAGAAACGATGAAATATTTTGTTTCATACTTCATGTAAGTAATTTTACGATGCGAGAAATACAGAAACGAGCTACAGATTCCGAACGATTTTGTTTATTCCAAAAAATTATAAAATCTCTGCTTTTCAAATAACGAATGGCAGTGTTGTGTTCAGAGACGACAAAACGTTTTTGAAAAGGTATCGCCTCAGCAAGGAACCGTTTATAATGGTTTTGGATAAAATTACTCCATATCTAAAACGGTCAAGCGTTCCATCAATAATTCAATTGGCAAGCACACTGCGAGTTTTAAGAACAGGATCATTTCTATGTTTACCCCTAAAAAATATTGTAAATTTATAATATCGAAAAAATTTTAATAAATCTGTACTTACATTTTTATCCAATTAACTTAAATGCAGTCGCTTTTTATCAGTGAGAGTGAGAAGTGAAGTGCTAAGAATTTTTTTTAGTTCAAAAATAATATAATAAACAATATAAATTAAACAACAACATATAGCATACCAAATACCGCTAGTTTTTATTTTATGTTGTTTTTGCTCTGCTTTACTTGCTGTATATTTTTCTTTTTTTTACCCAGCAAACAAAAATTAACAATAAATAAATAAATAAATAAATAATAAATGAGCCATGATGGCTTAAATATAAGCCCTAGTCGTTCAAGTGTTCCCGAAAGGAATATATACGTAACAACGAAATCGGATGAAGGTAAAACTCGTTCAAGCAACAACTTAATGAAGAGTGTGGACAACGGTAATTACGTTTCCATTAAAACACCCAAGCGAACACAATCAGAGTCAGATTGCTCGCGATCTAAAGAGGATCCAAAAACATCATTCTCAGCCTTAAAAACGCCCTTAGACGGTACATTGCCTCCGAATTCGGATAAGGAAAAGGCACAAACCGGTATGGACAGGTACGTAATAGTGACGAAAAGGAAACGTAGCCCGAAATCGGCCAACATCGCATCTCAACATAAGGTAGCTAGAGATTCGGAAACCAAATCAGTGAAACGAAAATTCAAGTCCTAACAGAAGACAATTATCGAAAAGTTGTAAAGACGTTTGAGGAAACAAAAAAAAGCTTTTACACTTATCAGCTTAAAAGTGAAAAAGGCCTTCAAGTGATCATAAAAGGTGTTGACCCCAGTGTTGCTACAAAGGAAATAAAGGACAGCCTGGAGAGTCTAGGCTTTAATGTAAAAAATGTAATAAACTTAATAAATAAAGAAAAGGTACCACAGCCCATCTTTCGTGTCGAACTTGAGCCAGGTAAAAAAAAATTAAAGAAGGGTGAAGTTCACTCAATATACAACGTGAGATATCTGTTGCATCGTAGGGTGACAATAGAGGAACTTTACAAGAGATCAGGACCTGTGCAATGCCAAAACTGCCAAGAATTTGGCCATAGTAAGACATACTGCAAGCTACATGCTGTCTGTGTAGTGTGTGGCGACCTACATAGTACAGCAAACTGCAAAAAGCCAAAAGGTGACCCGAAGGCCAAAAAATGCAGCAACTGTGGCGAAAACCATACCGCAAATTATAGAGGGTGCAGAGTCTACTTTCTCGTTAGAAGCTCGTCAAACCAGATACGAAATGTTGCTTCCCGAACACAAGAACAGCTCGTTACCAATGATTACCCTCAGCTGCCGACATCAAATAATCAACAAATTTCATATGCGAACATTCTAAAAGCAAATTCAGCCACGCCTCTAACGCGCAGTGCCCTGAAGACAAACAATAACACCACAAACATCAGCTCCAAGCCTACAGTGCAGCCACAACCCATAAATTCCAGCCAAATGGAAGCCAAAATAGAAATGTTGGTGCAAACAGTTCAAAATTTCGTTAATACCATGTTGCCAATGATGCAAACACTGATAAATATGCAAACTGCGCTTTTGCAGGCTTTAACAAAAAGTCCATGAACTGCCTATGGTTATGTTTCTGGAACGCTAACGGCATACGCCAACAAAAAAACGAACTTGAGCACTTCCTAGCGGATCAACAAATCGATGTTATGCTCATTGCCGAAACTCATTTAACACCTAGAAGTGTTTTTAAGGTAATAGGCTATACATTTTATGACGCCAAAGATCCCCGTGGTAGAGCATGTGGGGCTCAGCTATATTAATAAAGAACAGAATAAAGCACTACTTAGTGGGTGCAGTCAGCAAAGACTATCTTCAAGCAACTTCGATCTGTCTTGAAGAATTTTTCAAAGGCTTAGTTATATCGTCAATTTACTCGCCTCCGCGGTTTTCAATTGCTGAGGATCAGTACTCTGAATTCTTTAAATCGTTGGGCAATAGTTTCCTAGCTGCTGGCGACTTTAATGCAAAGCACACGTATTGGGGATCACGCCTGATTACCCCAAAAGGTCGCGTTTTATACAACGTAGTTTCCAAAATGTGTTTGACGGTCGCCTCAAGCGGACAACCAACATATTGGCCAACTGATCGTAACAAAATACCTGATGTCATAGATTTCGCAATCACAAAGGGCATTGCAGCTAAATCCATTCTTGTTGAATCTTCTGTTGACTTATCATCAGATCATTCACCAACTATAATTACAATATCACTCTCACAAAACTCACACGCGACTGAGATAGCTGAAAAAATAAAAACATACACAAATTGGTTGAAATTTCGCAAATACCTTGCTACTCACTGCTGTCAAAACGTATTACTTCGTACACCAGACGATGTAGATGCATCTCTTACACAATTGGACGAAAGTCTCAAGCTGGCGGCACAGCACGCTATTATTAATTCACGCAAAATTAGGCAAGAAAAATTTTGCTCCACAGACATCGAATTATTATTAACTGAAAAAAGAAGAGCTCGAAGAGAGTGGCAGCTTCATAGATCCCCTCAACTCAAAAGAAAACTAATAGAGTGTACCAAAAAGCTAAGAGAGATGTTACAATCCAAAAAAACTGATTATTTAAATGAGTATCTTAAAGGTCTTGATGCAACACCGCAATCCGATCATTCACTATGGCGTGCTACCAGATATCTCAAAAGACCGGTTATTCGTAAACCTCCATTTCGAACCCCAACTGGGGATTGGGCAAGAAACGACACAGAAAAAGGCAAGTTGTTCGTTGAGCACTTAAAAAATGTTTTCACCCCCAATGCACCAAGCGACCCTGAAGAACTTCCATCGATAGTTACAGATGCAGCAGTTTCGATAAAGTTTAAATTGAAAGACGTCGAAGAAGCTATCGCCAACTTGAACCCTAAAAAATCTCCTGGCATCGATAAAATTAGCAACAAGATGCTCCAAGAGCTCCCAACTACAGTAGTTAAAAGAATTCTCCACATCTTCAACGCGATGTTGTGCATTGAATACTTTCCATCTAAATGGAAGATATCACTAATAACTATGATACCTAAGCCAGGTAAAGACCACACCAGAGTTGAGTCCTACAGGCCAATTAGCCTTTTGCCAAATTTATCTAAGCTTTTTGAAAAATTATTAGCTATCAAGTTAAATAAAATCATTAGCGAAAAGCGCTGCATTCCAGACCATCAGTTTGGCTTTCGAAGTAAACACAGCACAACTGAGCAAACACATAGACTTGTGAATGTTATAAAGCATACCCTAGAAGAAAAAAAGTACTGCTCAGCCCTCTTTATCGATGTTTCCCAAGCTTTTGATAAAGTGTGGCATATGGGATTAATATATAAACTGACCCAGTACCTTCCTGAAAGTATTTGTAAGCTACTGGAAAGTTACCTGCTTTGTCGCAAATTTATTTTAAAACAAGGTGATTGGCTGTCATCACCGCAGCCGATTGAAGCTGGAGTTCCCCAAGGCAGCATATTAGGTACATTGCTGTACTTGATATACACCGCAGATTTGCCAACAGTCGCGAACATCCATACCTCAACTTTTGCCGATGATACAGCTTTCTTAAACATTCACGAAAGTGCTGACGAAGCATCTCGTCGCCTACAGCACCAAACTTCGCAGCTGGAAAGCTGGCTAAAAAAATGGCGAATCAAAGTTAATGAGAATAAGTGCGTACATATAACCTTCACCCTGCGCAGAGACACATGTCCTCCTATTATGATCAACAACCAGTTAATACCTCAACGTTTGGAGGTCAAGTATCTAGGGATGCACATTGATAGACGGCTAACATGGAAACAGCACATCGATGCAAAATTAACTCAAATGAAATTAAAAGCAACTCAACTAAATTGGCTTATTGGTCGAAATTCTGTGCTAAAACTGGACTGTAAACTTTTGCTTTACAAAGCAATTTTAAAACCATATGGAGCTATGGTATCCAGCTATGGGGCACTGCCTCAGCTTCCAATATAGAAAAAATTCAAAGGTGTCAAAACAAAATACTGAGAATGATAACAGATGCGCCGTGGTATATAAAAAATTCTAACATACACAAGGATTTAAATATTCCGACAGTCAAACAAGAGATAACAACATACGCACGTCATACCTAACCAAACTCCAAGATCATCCAAATATACTAGCCCGAAATATTTTAAGCGAAATAGGGTTCATTCGACTGAAAAGAAGGGATACTCTTTCCCTAGCCCGAACATAGTAGACGCGGAAATAAAACTATACGAGCAATAAATAATTTTGTACAGCTAGGCTGTACTTAATAATAATTAGCAATTAGTTCTTAAGATTTGAATACTTATTGTTAGTTCAATTGATTTTGAAGATTCAATAAATAATATATATTGTTTTAACAATCTATTTTTTTAAGCTTTAAGGTTTTTTTTCTTTTTATTTATTCTCTCTTCGATATTTCGTTAACCTTCGGTTAACATCTTCAGGAAGTTTTTTATTTTAAAATTTTTTTTTTTTTTTTTGAAGTTTATATATATTTTATATTTAGAATATATATATTTTATATTTATATATATATAGAAGGTTAACGAAATATCGAAGAGAGAATAAATAAAAAGAGAAAAAACCTTAAAGCTTAAAAAAATAGATTGTTAAAATAATAAAAAAGGTTAAAAAAAAGTATTAAGAAAAATATATATTGTGTAAAAAAAAAAAAAAAAACTTAAATGCAACGTAAAAATATTTTATGTATTTTGTTTTGCTCATCGTTTGCGTTGCCACCGCTTAAATTTGTTCTACTTCATAAATTTTTGTTCACAAAAATAAGTGGTTTGCCCAAAAAATAATGTGGCAATACTTCGCTTGAAAAATACTTTAGTTGTTTTGTTTCTCTCAACAAGTTTAAGAAATTCAAATGCTTATGTATAAATATTGCCTAAATGCTTAACAAATCAGTGTAATAATCAAATATACTGTTTAATGTTTCATTTTGAATTAGTTTTAAAAATATTTTTCTTTAATAAATCATTAAAAATAGCAATTCCACTTTGAGAATTTGAAGTGGTGTCATTTCGAAGAAATTTTTCGTTTTCCAAAGACCCAACTTTCGGAATTGAAACGACTTTCGATCGGAATTGCGTTCTGTGACATGGCTGCTTTTTTTTCTGGGACCAGCACTCAGGAGATGACTCCTACACATGCAAAGCATTATGCTGGAACTATAGGAAAGGGATAGTAGGAGAAACGACAGGAGGTGAAGTTTAATTAATTATTTTACAGCTCTGCTTTTGCACGTTCTTTGTTTATACTCGTAGCAGTGCTGAAGCTTCGGTTTAGTAGCCATTTTTTTATTATTTCTCTTCGACGGTGCTACACAATGACGACGAAGGAGGGCGTTCTGATGTGATTGTGGATTGCTATCAGCTGAACCCGGTATTGTTCAGTGACCAGTAACTATGCCTTCGACACTGAAACCTTCCGACAACAACTAACACACAAAGGCACACTAATACACATCAGAAAAATGCGAGATGTTTTTTTATAATTTTAGTCTGAAACTGGAGTTGAACCCAGGTCTGTTTTTGGTTTTGTGCCATCGCCACCCTCTTATCAATCAAAAAGTCGATTTTGTATTTTTTTTTTGTATAGGAGGTAACACGCCAACTTGTCCAATCCCTCCCAGTTTTTTACTGATGATTTGTTTTAACTACAAAGTAATTTGGACCATATTCAGAAACTTACACTTTAACCGTTCGCAAGATATACAATAATAAATATTTACTTTGTATGGCCGTAACAACGCCCAGTTGGAATTTTTGAATTATATATAGGCTATAGTTCCACATGCCAGGAATACTGTGAAAATTTCAAGAAACACACATCCATACATACAAACATGTCATTTTTAAATATGTATAAAGATTGTTACCATATGTTGTTATTCTATTACAAAGCACAAAAATCGTCTACATTTTAAAACAAATTTCGATTCGAAAGCTTTCGAATGCCTCGATCTGACTATTCGATACGTCACGAAAGCTGATTCGATTACGAATGCCCCAGATGTGAAATGCTGTTAAAAATGTTTATGGATACGGCTGTATGTATGTATAAGCCTTTACTAAATTAGTTCTAGTTGTGCAATAGATCTTGTTTCTTTTTTAATTCATGTATATTGAAATGTAGTTGTGGTGATGCAAACCCTTTCTAGTAATTCCACAAAGTTCTTATATATAAAGCAATGTACAAAACACAATGTACATGTATGACTTTTATTGATGACAAATTCTTTTAAACTATATATAAAATTTTTCTACAAAGTGACACAACATAAAAAATATTTCAAAGCCAACTATGTGAATATACATGTTGAATAAGCAAAGTGTTAATGCTCAAATTATATTTCCAACACTCCTCCTCAACATATATATTTTACAAACTGATTTTATGTTTTTAAATTTAACAAAGTAACAAATTTATTATGTTTTAATTTAGACAAATTTTTAGTAAATATATCCGCAATCATATCTTCCGTAGGACAGTATTCCAAATAGATTTCCTTATTATTTACTACTTCTCTAATGTGATGATACTTTATATCTATATGTTTGCTGCGATTATGAAATACTGGATTTGTTGCTAATTTTAAAGCTCCTTGATTATCGACGTTCAATTTAATACTTTCTTCATTTATGAAACCAAGTTCTTGTAGTAATCTTCTTAAGTATACTGCTTCCTTTGCTGCATTTGATATAGACATATATTCAGCTTCTGTACTGCTTAATGCTGTTGTGGATTGTTTTTTCGACTCCCAAGATATTGCACAATTTCCAAGATAAAATATGTATCCATTATGTGACTTTCTGTCAGTTTTACATCCACCCCAGTCTGCATCAGCATAACCGATTAACTCTTGATTACTTTTGCAAAATTTTAATTTAAGATTTTGAGTTCCTTTCAAATATCTAAGAACTTGTTTTGCCGCTTTAAAATGTTCTACATGTGGATTAGTATTTCTTTGTGCTAATTTATTTACAGAATATAATATATCTGGCCTTGTCGTTAAAGATAAATATAATAAAGAGCCAATAAGTGATTGATATAATGTGCTATCAACCTCTTCACATTTTTCATTGCATTTTGTTTGAAAATTTGGTTCTAGTGGAACTGATGATGTTTTACAATTTTCCATATTGTATTGTTGTAACAAATCTTTAATATAATTTTCCTGACAGATATTTATATCTCCAGTTTCACCGTTACGTTCAACTTTCATCCCCAAAAAATGTTCCAATAAACCTTTATCTGATACTTCAAATTTCTTACTAATTTGAGACTTGAATTTTAATATTTCTGCTTTATTTTTACATCCAACTATTATATCGTCGACGTAAACTGCGACTACAATCAATTCTTTGTCTTGTATTTTTTTATATAAACACGGTTCATTTTTGCAACTTTCAAATCCCATCTTACATAAAACTTCATTTAATTTAAAATTCCATGCTCTCCCGGATTGCTTAAGACCATAAAGAGATTTGTGCAGACGTAACACTTTATTTGGATACCTTTTGTTTTCAAAACCTTTAGGCTGTTGCATGTAAATTTCATCATATAAATCTCCATTCAGGTATGCTGAAGTTACATCTATTTGGTGCAAATGCATTTTGTGCTCAACTGCTAATGCCAAAATCATTCTTATCGTTTCGTATCTTATAACAGGGGAAAAAGTTTCTTCGTAATTTATGCCGTATTTTTGACTACAGCCTTTGGCGACCAACCTTGCCTTAAACCTTTCAATTTCACCTTCACTATTTTTCTTTAAAGTGTATACCCACTTACTTTTAATAGTTTTATGACCTGCTGGTAAATCAACTAATGACCATGTCTCTTTTTGTTCCAACAAAGACATTTCTTTTTTCATAGCTTCTCTCCATTTTTCACTTTCACGACTGGATAATGCCTCTTCTAAAGTTTTTGGAACTTGCTCCTTCACTGCATTATTCAGTTGTTGATATATTTTTCTTGGACGACCTGGCCTACCATTACTAAAAATTTTAGGTCTACCTGGCCCACGTTTACCTTTTTCATTTGTTTCTACAACCTCATCAAGTGAAATATCGCTATTTACTGATCTTACAATGCTATACTCTAAATCTTCTTGATTTGAGGTATTATTTGTCTCAAATTGTTCATCGACATCTTTCTTATTTACAATCGCTTCGAAATCCATAAAATTTTGAATGTTATCATTAATTTCTTTACAGGGTAATTTATATTCATTAAATAAAACATTGCGTCTTTCAATAACTTCTCGTGTTTTCTTATCATATAAGCGATATGCTTTTGATACTCTAGAATAACCAACCATCATCATATTTGCACCTTTTGATTCAAATTTTCCTCTTCTTTTATTCAAAACTACTGCATTTGTACCAAAAATTTTAAAATGATTTACACATGGCTTACGACCCGTCCATATTTCATAAGGCGTTTTTCCATCGAGACTTTTTGATGGAGATCTATTACGTAAATAAACTGCTGTTGCTATAGCTTCAGCCCATAAATCTTGTTTTAAACCAGCATCGACTAACATACAACGAGCCATTTCTACTATTGTTCTATTAAACCTTTCCGCTACCCCATTCTGTTGCGGCGTATAAGGTACCGTTAACTGACGTTGAATTCCGCATTGCTCCAAATAATTATTAAAATCTTTATTAATATATTCTCCTCCATTATCACTACGAATACATTTTATTTTACGATTTGTATGACGTTCTACTAATTCTTTGAAATTTTTAAATTTTTCAAATACCTCGCTTTTGTATTTTAAAAAATAAACAAAAACTTTTCTTGACTTGTCATCTATGAATGTGAGGAAATACTTTGAACCTCCAACTGAATCTATTTTCATAGGACCACAAACATCCGAGTGTATTAAATCTAACAACTCACCAGATTTACTTTCAGATTTCTTCGGGAATTTTATAGCATGAATTTTGCTAACCATACATATTTCGCACGGATCTTGATGTTTCTGCGTCAAATTTATACCATTCACCATATTTTTCTTCGACAACTCAAACAGGCTTTCATAGTTCAAATGTCCATATCGACGATGCCAAGTTTCATTAATGGATTGTAAAACACATAATTTCTCGTTCGGTATTTTTATTTTAAATTGGAACAAATTTTCTTCTTTACGGGCTTTTAAAACTATTTCACCGTAAGCATCAGTAAATATTGCACCCTTATTATTAAATTTGATTTTGCCACCATACTGTACGACCTTATTGACAGATAAAAAATTTCCATTCAGATCTGAGGAATATAAAACATCTTTTAGTACAATTTTATTATTATTTATAAACAGATTGACTGTTCCTATTCCTTCAGCAGCAATTGATTTTCTATTTGCCAACATTATATTATCACTGCATCTGTCTAATTTACAAAATAAATTTCGATTTGCACACATGTGACTTGTAGCACCGCTATCAATGTACCATGTCGATGTTTGTGTATCTCTTTTTTCAGAATTCGCCATTGCAATCAAAGAGTAAGTTTTTTCTTGATTACGTTTTTCGTTGCACCTATTTGCATAATGCCCTTTCTTACCACATATGAAGCAATTTCCCTTTTTAACATTCAAATTATTATTACCTTTCTTGTAACCTGTTTCTCTTTTGGCTGCACCAAAAGCTTGTTCAATCGTAGATGATTTGTTTTGTTGATTTCGACGTTCATACTCTTCAAGAAGTTTAACCTTTAGCATTCCTAACGCTGGTAGAGAATCCCTCGTTTCTATGGCAATAACGAAGTTTTCAAACTCTCTCGGAAGACTTGACAATAAAATGACTACCAATAATTCTTCTTGAATACTAATTCCAACATCGGCTAATTTCTCCGTAATTTCACAAAAACTGTTTAAATATTCGGCCATATCTTTGCTGTCTTTCATGTTCAAACTTAACATCTTTTTATATAAGCTAACCTTTTGCATCGGACCACTCGGCTTGTAAACTTCCTTAAGTTTAATCCAGGCATCTTTAGATTTGTTAATGTTTTTAATATGGTTCAACTGGTTAGACTTAACACTTAATAAAATTGTTGCGAGCGTTTTTTCATCATTACTCTTCCACTCCAAAATTTTATCACGACTCCAGGTTGAATCTGCTTCTTCTTCGCCACTTGCATACTTCCAAAAACCAGAATGAATAAGGATACTTCTCATATGAATACTCCATGTTTCGTAATTCCTTTCATCTAGCTTTTCTATCTGATATAATGACGACGATGCCATTTTTTCTTTTTTAAATCTTGCAATAAAAATTCAACAACTTCCAAATCGTATGTCTGGGCCCATAACCTATTGAAATGTAGTTGTGGTGATGCAAACCCTTTCTAGTAATTCCACAAAGTTCTTATATATAAAGCAATGTACAAAACACAATGTACATGTATGACTTTTATTGATGACAAATTCTTTTAAACTATATATAAAATTTTTCTACAAAGTGACGCAACATAAAAAATATTTCAAAGCCAACTATGTGAATATACATACATGTTGAATAAGCAAAGTGTTAATGCTCAAATTATATTTCCAACAATGTAAACATTTTAAATTTTTAATTAAACTACATAAATAATTTAATAAATTAATATCGAATAATAAAATGTTTGTTGTATAAAAAATAAATTTTTCTGAAGAAGCTATTTAGTGTATTCTGTTTCTACATACTCGTATATTTCGTAATTGTCAAGAATTTTTTGTAATTGTCAAGAGTTTTTGTACAAACATTTGGATTTTCTTAACTCTATAAAAGAATTTGTTGAAAAGTCTAACTGACGATTTTATTAGCACCAAAATTAAATATACATAAGTATATCATGAATTCCACAGAAAAGTCATCCGTATGGTTAAAGAATTAAATTTTATTTTATTTATACTCTGTTGATTTACAACAATATTTTTCAAGTGAATTTGTAAAAATTGCAGTTGTTTTCATAATAGTAGTACAGTAGAGGCTCGTAAAAGTTAAGTAGTTTGTTTTGGGGGTGCATAACATTTTGGAATTTTTAACTTTTCCGTGATATGAATAATCCATGTGATTATATGGCTATTCTATATACGTATTGTGCTTTATGTAAAGTTTTTCTCTTAATTTGGTCACATGTACCTGACACTGCAGCATAAATGTTTGCTTTGTTTCTTTTAATTTTTGAAATTGAAGCTTCAGAAACATGAAAATCCATGGCCAATCGATTAGCTAAAACGCCTTCATCTAATTTTTTTAAAATCTTGCATTTTTCCGCGACTGATAACCTTTTTTGTTTACGTGCTGCCGACATTGTTGCGATTAAAACAAATATGTACCTACGACTGTTCTCTTAAACAAGCAACTGATGTGTGCAAACATATAATGTATGTAAGAAAGAATACGTGTGCGTATATTCGCAAGAAATTTATAACGGTAAATGCCGATTGCCGATTGGACATATAATAAGTTAAAATGATGTTAGGAATATAAAAATAAAACAAAAACAAAAATTACTCAAAAAATTCGAGAAGCACTTAACTTTTCCATATATTTAACTTTTGCCCGTCTAAACTTTTACGAGCCTCTACTCTAGTAAAATTTCACAATGTAGATTTCATTTCCTACCAATCACCTTGCAAATCTGATGCAGTATCGGCAAAACTTTACGACAATATAGTTTTATTAATGTTTCTTGAATTAATTTTCTTTTTCGTTTCCAATTCAAAATAAGAAATTAGTTTAGCCTCTGTACGTTGGTATTGATGGACTTTGAATTTCGCTTTGTTCTCCTGGAATGTTCGCTCATGTCTAATTCTTTCTGACTAAAGCTCTATGAACTTTAGATTAAATTTCAATTTTATAATAACTAAATTATACTAAAATGTGAAAAGTTTAATCATTTTGTATTGCAGTTTATTATTTAGCATACTCGAAGGAAATGTGTATTATAAAAGTATGGTGTAATTATGAGTGACCAATGTAACATGTGCGTGCTAAAAGTTAAAAAAATATATTATAAAAAGTATAATATACTAAAGTTAGAATTCGCTGAAATATTAGATAGAAACTGAGAAATGTAAATTTCGTAGCGCTTGCGTACGATACATTTTGCTCTATATCAATGAAATTTAACAAACGATTAATAAAGCCTTTACACATTTTGAAAAAGAGTATAAGTTTGAATAATAAAAACGGCAAATATGCTTTAACAAAAAATATTTTTTCAACAAGATCAGTTGCAATTATTCGCACGCTGTTACAGAGCGTTACATGGCTTTCGTGACATATAGAGCAGCTAATAAATCATATAACAAACATAAATAAATAAGCAAACGTTTTTCTTTATAAAATTTATTAAAAATTAATATTGTTGCTTATTTTATGAATATATTCGTAACGTCACTAATATACATGCTTATGTATCATATTTAATTTGTATGTACATTAAGGTGGCCCAAAAACTTAAAATTTACTCTACAACGCAGGGTATCAACCAATTTTTGTACTTTAGTTGATAGTAGTACAGTTCAATGTCTTAAGTGGAGTAGAAAGCAACTTCCGCAAAGTTTTAAAAAATTTCATTTTTTTTTTATTTTTCAAATATTTATTTCTGGGTTTTTATTTTTTTCCAGATGCTGTTTTTATGTAAGAAAAAAGTGTAGAATTTACCAACAAAAAGTGGGTTCCGAACGAAACTATAAAACAATCAGTTGCTAAAAGTGTGAAGCTTGCAAGTTCAAAGAATTAAACCATGTATATTTACCCCACTTACCAGTTTCCAAAAAGATGTTTTTATTATGCATAAATTTTGTACTATAATATAAACTAATTTACTTCTTCTCAACCAGTGGTACTTAATTTAGAACCAAGAGTACCAATCTTTTTTTTTAATTTATGAATGTTAGATTGTTTTTGAACTCTGCCTTTCAATTGGAATATTATTTTCAAACTTAATATTTGTTTTGCTGCTAGTAAAACAATTTGGGAGTGCACAGATATGTAAACCAGTTTTGAAATTTTTAGTATATAATATGGGCCACGCTAATGTACATATATTTAAACATTTAAAAGAATCAAATATTTTATTTACGAAGTTTGCGAATTAGAATGACAGAGAATGTATTTGAATTTACTTGTTTCATTAATTTTTTTAATATTTTTTTTTGTCCAAAATAATGGCAAATAATAATAATAAAATTAAATTATGACTTTATTACCGCTTTCAATTTTTCGAAAAATTTTCCCGGCTTAAACCAACTGAATTTCGGTAATTCATGCAACTCTTTTTTAATATTTGATGGAGATGAAAGTTCTGTTGTGGTAACATCATCGTTCAGTGACCTTGACTTTTCTCTATCATCTAGAGATTTCTGTAAATTAGCCTTATCCTTTTCTCCTCCATCTGAAAACAAATCTTTTTCGCTTTCAGTTTCACTTAAATCGATATTAAACGATGGATAATGCTGATTGCCAGTCAAATAATCCAAAGTTTCTGCTTGTGGTAAAAATGAATATTTGTCACCGTTTCGATTAAAATCGTTCTTAAATAATCGGGAATATAGTGTAGTAATTAGATTCTCTTGAATTTCTTTATGATCTTTTTGTGCATGTTCAACTGAAAACGAGTTTTTGAAGTTAATTTTTTCATCGCCAAAACTTGGGTCGGCTTTCACAGCGGCAGCAATATCATTATTAAATTTCTCATCAAAATGTGAACTTGTTGATGAGTCTACGTTGTTTTCATTATTAACGTTACCTAATAGTTTGTGCCTTCTACATATATTCAATGGCCTAGGGGTCAAAATGTTGCCAGTGTTATCAAAAAACCAGGAATTATCAAATATTGGAGCCTTGGTAGCAGCTTTTGGTTCAACCATTTGGGCTTTTATTTTTTCGTTTTTATGTTTTTGACCACTCAAAGGAGCAGGTCGTAGTAAATTATTGCTTACGTCATTAAACCAATCGAAATGATTGCTAGTGGATCGTTTGAGGCGATTCTTATAATTATTTCTTACCTCTACAATATCTCCAACTTGTACATGCTCATTCTGACTTTCTTTGCCTGGTTTATAAACCGTAACAGTTGATCTTTTGTTCCGAAATCCGTATAATTTTCTCTGTCGATTCTGTTCGAATTGTAAAGCTTTACGTACAAAATTATTCCCTGTTGGTCCTTGTATTAAAACCTCAAAGGGTATATTTAACTTCTGAGCATTCACTTGAATTTGTCTAATGCATTCGGTATCAGGATGATCATCGTTGCATTCACAAATGCATTCTTCGCCACAATAGAAGTTCAAACAACCACATTCGTTGCAAAGACTTTTGCAAATTCCGCTCTTCTCCAATTCATCTTCGATATTTTTTGGGGGCAAAGAAATTTGATTTCTTATTTTTATGTCGTTATTGAAAGCAGTTGTTACGACAATAATCCACAAAATGAGCAACGAGGCGGTATACAACCAGAATTGGAAATTTGAAACGACCGTCATTATTTTTTATTTTTTTTTCTGGTAATTTTATAATTTGCTACGTCGTTCACTTTTATATGATTGTAGTATAGATTACATTTCTTGCTTGACTTGTGACTTGTCTTTTATATCAATGTTCTTGCATAGTAATTTGGGTATATCTGAAGCTGTTTGAAATTAAATAAAATAAAGAAGTAGCGCTATTGTCGCTAAAGATCGAATCCATGTTCCATTAAGTATAAATTTTAACAGAGTTTTATAATTATTTATTTATATTTGTTATATGGTTTAGCTGGTCTATATTTATGTACATTTCATTTCATCAAATTTTTGAAAGAAGTTAAGAAATTCGAAATGTTTATACAATAACTCCCAAAAATTTTTTAAGAATTACGAAATATATTAAACAAATTTCGTTGGTGCTTATACGAACTCATCAGTAGACCTTCAACCAAATTTTTGAAAAAGCTATAAATTTGCACAAGTTTATGTTGAAGGTCTTATTGATGAGTTGGATAAGGACATTTCGTTGGTGCATATAGACATATAGACTATAGTTTATACAAAATAAACTAATTTTAATTTTGTAATTCAATTTTACTTGTTTTTTTATTCTATTTGTATTTTTTTATATTTCATATTAAAAATCTTAAAACAAAGCGGTTTGAGTATTCGACCATCCCCAACAGTCTAGTAACGCTTTATCAACATTTTTTCTGACTAAAAAAACATTAGTTTTTTCTTAAAAGTACTGCAATATAAGAAAATATGAAAAAAAGTTTGCTCTTGAATTTTCAAGGCAATGAAATAGTTTATTTAAATTTAAAAATTGGCATATTTTTGTAAAATATTGTTACTACATCAAATTATATTTTTATTAAAAGTCAAGTGAAGAATAGAAAAATTGCTTTTCAATTGATTTAGTAGTAAATTGAAAATATAAAAAAGCCTGCACGAAATTTTTAAGCTTTAAGATGTATGTTTATAGTTGCTTTTGTTTCAGATTTTCACCTAAAGAAAAGAAACATTTCTTATGTTGTAAAAAAATATTTAATAAACTTGGCAGAATGCAAAATCCGTACGAAAGGAGGGATGTACATATAAAAGATATACATATGCTATTCCATTGTGTTTACATAACACTTAAAAAAAAAGTGACTACTATCCGCTATAAATATACAATCTATTTGGCTGGGATTTCGCTTGATAGCAATGTCAGACGGAATCAAGCATGTTGCAGTGCTTTCTTCAAATTATTAATTCTACTGCCTCACTGATCACGCGGCCATACAATATACATACATCCATATACCTTACATTGGTTCACACAAGGCTTTAAAATAATAAGTGACTTCTACGCGCTTCTTGTCATACATAATGTAAATAATATCGCAATATCATATCACATATTTAGTTCGGATTTCGCTTAACAATGACAGACGGAATATAGGATGTTGGCTTGCTTTTTTAAATTGTCACGTTTTGACCAATACCAGAAAGGCACATGCAGTTTGGGTCGATAGTATCTCAGTAGGGGCATTCCAGTTACTTTTGTTTATTACGATATATGGATAGTGTGGAGAATAGGCAGTTGGCGCTTTAACAGGTATTGTTTATAACTGCAACAAAAATCCCAAGGAGAGTAGAAAGTAACTTGAAACAAGGGCGATTGTGTTGTAAAACTACGCTTTCAATGGACATAACTAAAAAACTTCATTTTATTTTTCAAAAAAAAGATAATCAAATTTGTAAATAAAAATGGTAACACATTAACGTCTCTTGCCTTTTCCTTTTTTACCACCACCAGAACTACTGGGTTGCTGGGCATTTTGATATTGATTTGACGGCTCACCTCCCGGTTTACCCTGACGTGTTTTAAGTTGGGGAATTTTGTTGGCTACATATAACATAATTGCATCGCGGCTTGCCAGTTCCGGGTTACAAAAGCTGCCATCATCATTTCGCATTTGGACACGAATTCTTCCTCGAAATTGAAGTTCCTAAAACGTTAAGTAAGAATGAACAAAAATAGTAAAACATGTTATTATTTTAATAGTGTAACTTCACTAACCCTACTTCTCTCCCTGCAGTATTGTTTATTTTCAGCACCAACCTTTAAATTAGTAACAGACAAAACATCTCTGATTTCTGCATAAGTTGGATTTTCTACACAATTTTCCTTGGCAATCCGACGACCTTCCTGTCTTGTCTTTTTGTTATTGATGTATGCTGGATATATACAAATCCACCTAAAAAACACCTTTTATTCATATGGTTGGGAAGACAAAATAGTGAAAAATTGGAAACCTTTCAACATCACTATGCTTCTTAGATGAATACAAATTGGTACGCACTGGACCAGCAGTTGCCATGATTTTATTGAAAAAATATTTTTGTTTTATTAAACATAAAATTATTTTTATGAAAAATAAAAAACTGTTTTGACACTTCGACACGTCTCAATGATAATCAAAGGCTAATATGATAATGCTGTTGTTTATGTACTCAATACTCGCTATATTTATAAAATGTCTGCATCACCCTGTGTTGGCAACGAGTGCATCAAGGTATTAGTAATTTTGAATCGAGTTGTATTACGATTAATGTTTTTTGCCCGCGGTATGTATAAAACAACAAATGCAAATATTTCCAAAAAGTGTGTAGGTTAGGTAAGGTTAGAGGGCAGTCGACCAAGAAACACAACTAGCACCGGCGGTGCTATTTTGCTACCCTAGCCTCGTAGAAACCAAAGGACGTCACAACTAGCCTGTGCCGTTCACGTGCCTTACTAAGTCCGTCAGTTCCAACCGAGAACCGCGTTTTACTTATGAACAAAAAGTGTGTGTAAGATTTTTAATTTTTTAAAATCATTTGAATTTAAATACAGTTTGTTCTTAACAAAAGCAGAATTTTTAAACAATTTTTTGACGTATGTTGCACAAACGTAGGTACAGCAAAAATTGTCAACTGTGTTAAATACCCCACCTAGTTTGATACGCCTTGGACTGCATATTGTTTATTAATTAGCAATGGAAGGTGTAATATTAATTTTACATTCATTTACCTTTTTTTTTTTTTAATATACTTTACACAGTTTGAGAACAATTGGTTTATTCGAAAATAAATTTTTTTTTTTGGGAACATTGATTTTTAAACATTCATTATGAAAGGCTGTTGAAAATTAAAAATGTACTAAAGTTTTCATTCCTAGCTTATTCTTTATCCACTTTAATAAGTAATGTTCACCTTTGGTGTTCACGATATTACACTACCGTATTATAAATAATGCTTGACAGTCAACGTACAATATAAAACGTTAGTGCACATACCTTTATTAACAAACATTGCCATTAATTAGTGTTTTTTCGAACATTAATCAGCTGAGCCAGATGTATGGAAACGTTTGCGCAACGTCGCCGCAACACCAAATATCGTATTGAATTGTAGCTGTAATAGCTACTATTTGCTTTAAAGTTTTCAAATGTACTTATTTGTAATCAAACTTTTAGCAAACAAGAAAGTTGTTGTTATCAAAAATTTTAGTAAATCTTTTCAGTTACAACAAACCAATTGTTTATATTGATATCGCTAAAGAATGGAAGAACTAAATTGTATTTTGGAAATGACCAGGGACCAATCTACACAAAAAGAACAAGATGAAGTAAATATAAGCATATAGTTTTGGTTTTAGCATTATTCGTTGAAAAGACTGCCTTATTTAATGTAGATACTGCTGCAACCGTTTGCGTATATTCAACAAATTCCTGGCAAACAATTCCGATCCCAACTGTCGGTGGCCTTCAACTATTGGCTACATATACCTGAAGAAAAGCTGCAAGTAATAGGAGAAATTGTTCAAATGCTTCACAATTCCAGTCTTCTGTGAGTAACGAATTCTTTCTCTTAATTAAAGTTAATGCATGATTTTTATATCCACCATGAATAAAATTTTGTGATTTTAAAAAGTGTGCATGTACAATGTACAATATCTATGTATGTATGTAAGCATTTGAAATCAATTGAATGTTTAATTTGTTTATTCAACAGAATAATTAATTGGCCATGTGAATAATATTCTAAATAGAGAATTTGAAAATCAATACATATAAATTTGTACCTCTGTGATACATTGTATATTTATGCATACATGCATATATGTGTAGTATCATATTTAAAAATACAGGTAACCCCGTATAACACGTTAGATACGTTCCAGAAAAATGTGCTGTCTGTATGCGTGTATAGGACACGATTCTTGTTTTCAAAAGTTTTTATGGCATACATACATATACTCGTGTATTAGGCATACAACTTTTTGACAATTTTTCAAGATGTCAAAAGGAAGATAGCCATACTGTAAAGTACATACAAACTAAATAGGAAATTTGTGTCATTACTTGTGCTCAATATTTATTATTACAAAAAGAAAAAAAAATACTAAATTCTTTATAAAAACACACGAAATTAGGGAATAATTAATGATCCATCGGCATTAAAACGGGATCACTCGGTAAGCTCGAACTTCCAATGAAAAAAGAATCATCAAAATCGGTCGACCATTAAAAGTTCTGTCCGCCATTAAAGTGGAACCAATTTTCAAAGAAAAACCTATCTTCAAACTAGTTCCACCCAGTAAAAAGTTCTGGGGTAACAGACAAAAAAAAAATACAGTAGAATTGAGAACACCTCCTTTTTTGAAGTCGGTTAAAAATAGATCATTGTGGAAAGGCATAAAATGCCTCTTTCTCTTCTATTCGCCTAAAAGTGGAAAAAACATCCAAACACGTACAAAAATTTATAATATTAGTAAGATTGTACACAAAAACTGCGTTGTCCGGATTGTAACAGTTATCAAACCGTGTTAGAGTGAATCCGTGTTCTAGAAGCGCCGCGGTATATAAGTTATTCGCAATTCTTTAGGTGTACGAGAGCTAATCGGCGTTGTACAAGTACCGTATTATATGGGGTTACCTGTAAAACAAGATACATATGTACATATGTATAAAAGCATCTGAGTATATGTATTTGGTTGTATTTATAACAGGAAAATAGTATTAATTTTTAGGAAGCATTCGGTCATAATTTCGAATTTTTTTTATGTCGAATATAATATTAAAAATATTTCTTACTAAACATGAAGAAAATAATTTACAAAAGTTTATATATGTATGTATGTATGCATGTATGGATAGGCGGAAATATATCTGCTGTATTCATAAAAATGTTTTAAATTTTTAGCAATTATATTGATTGAATTTTGTATGGAAATTTGTCTATTAAACCTTTTTTTTATAAATGAAATTTTTTTTTTGAATATGGCAGTATGTATGTATGTATATGTATAATTACACTGTACAACAAATTGTAAATTTTTTTAAATTTTAAGGTTCTGCCAACTGATTCTAGTAGAGGTGCCTAAACAGAGATATATGTACGTGCAGCGGCGTTTTAAAAGTTTACATCTGTATCTCGTTTTACGGCCGTTTAAAATTTTTATCCTTGTAGAATAAAACGGCATATAAAATCGTAAGGTACTTAAGGACCTTTCAGACTATAATATTTTGTATTAAGACATGTCAAAAAACAAGTATTACTTGCAAGTGTGATAATGTGAATCCAATGGGTTATGAAAATAGCAAATAATAATGTAAACCTGCTGATCTGGCAGTTTGTTTTAGATTTATTCGATCGACTCGAACCATTCAACTTGAAGTACCACTGATCCGTCGCTCAATTTTCGAACGCTCATTTATGATACGATTTTGTCGTACCTGGAATTCTTTGCCTTCCCAATTACGAGTGTTTCTTATTCAGTATCAACCTTCAAAAATATGATTTTAAATCACAACTCCTCCGTCAACGTTAATGTAATTCACCTTTCTTTTTTATTTCATTTACTATTTTTTTTTTTATTTCAAACTCTTTTTTCCATATCTGGTTCTACAGGATAATTTACTTCACTATTACTTTTTTAATATTCCAACTTATGTTAGGATGTATGTTTTTTGGCTGGGGAGCAGCTCTTTTGTATTATTAAATTTATTGAAAATAGTATATACTATAAATTATAATTCTTTGTTAAATAATTTTATTACTACTCATTTTGTTAATGTTAATGTACATTGATAGTTTTACACATGTTTATTACTCTAGCAGTACATTTTGAAATTGGTCACGAAGACTTTTTTTTTTTGAAACTCCTTAAATAAAAAATAAAAAAATAATGCATTTGACATCCCATAACGCTTTCTCATTTTTAAAAGCTTTTCAAAACGATACGAAGTTTCATTTTATCACAGAATATACATACAGAATACCCACAAGTGACAGTTGAAAAAGCCCCAAATCAGTTTTTGCACAAGTGTCGTGAGAGTGAATAAAATGATAGCATAAGCAATGTATTAAAAGCAATGGTTATACCTATACTTTTAAAAACAGATGTTTTGCAATGTAAAATAAATTTTGAGTAGCAAAATGTGTGAATTTTTTGGGAAAAATTTGTTTTTTAGTTAATATTTCAATTTTTATGAATGGAATCTTAAATCCGCGGTTTAAAAAATATTATAAAAAGTTAATGTGCAAATGAAAGTGTTATATTCTATGCGCACAACAAAAAAAGTATGTGTAATAAGTTCTAAAACTTTGACTGAAATTTCCGGGAAGAGTGGAAATGCAAGTAATGCATTAGATTTTATATTATTGGCGGGTTGGTTTGTTTTAAAAGCAACATAAAGTTGTTCCACCGGAATTGCACCAAACCGATGATGCAGCAAAGCAACTTTAACTAACAAACCATGGTGTGTATGTTTGTGTGCCGGCACGTTTGTCTATTGATGAATTAAGAGTTTCGGTGTGGTGGTGGAGTTTCATGAAACATTTTACGGATATACCCAGCAATAATCCGCCCAGTATTTTAACAAGGAATTTTACAATGAAGTGCGCTTTGTTAAAACCACAGAAAATGTATGTGCATTGGAATTAACTTGGGTTTTGCCGGCGATGGCAAAATTATAAATGTAACCCTGATCGCTTTCTCATCTAATTGGTTATTATGGTTAACGCAGTTTGTCTGCTTATTTAAGAAAAAGGTTAGTTTATTTTGTTTTTACTGATTATCTAATGGCTGCTAACATTTGCAAATGTTGTTTTCCTTTTTTTAAGACTCTGGGGCTTACAACTAATAGCTGCAGTAGATGAATCTGGTTTCGATACAAATTCCATTTAAGCCTTTTTCAATTTGCGCATTTACCTAACTGGCAGTTCTTTTCAACATTTAAACGATATTTTGTCAACAATTTTTTGCATACATACAGCTTTGTGGTCATTATGATTTCTTAAAAGCTTATGAAGAATTGTCTAGCATAGAGGCCACCAGTTTTCACTTTGCTTCTCAAGAGCCTGCCTTTGAAGATGTACAAAATCTATTGGTTTTTTCGAAATACTATCCGCCCAACCATATTCTAATGAAATTTCAATATTTTTGAATGAATAAAATGATATGCAAATTGATAAGTTCAATAATGAACAAAGAAAAAGTGCTAAGTCCAATAGTGTTAAAATTGTGCTAAGAGCCATTTGAAATATTACATTTATTTATTTCTTAATAGATTTTTCCGTTTTAAAATTTCATTAGTCCTCTTTTACGACTGAAGGCAAAGCATTTGTTTTAGTATAACTTTATTTTCATGATTATTTCCTCTTTTAAAAATCATTTAATTTCAAAAATAGAAACCGAAACTGAATAAATTAATGTTACACCGATACAATTTAATGTAAATTAATTGTTTTTATTTAAAAAGAAAAAACTAAATTCTACTACAGAAAGTATTTTTAATTAATAATAAATTATTTTCCATTCTTCTGGCTGCATTTGTTTCCATTTCTCTTCTCATCCAAAACCAAGTTTCACATATTCACGCACTCGTTGAACATATACATATATAAAAGAAAATAAAAACAAATAAATTTTTTTAATTATAAAAACGGAAAACGAAATAATTAAAAATTAAATTTTAACAATCTGTTCCAAAATGTTTGTTCTATTTGGTTTTGTCAATCATTGCTATTTTATAAAACACAAACACACTTTGTTGCTTTTGTTAATCATAAAATCAATTGGAATTTCTTTTGCTTATGTTAACAAATTGTTAGCACTAAACACTTTTGTTCCAATTGGTTTTGTGCTTAATAAAATAACTGGACGTTTGTATTTTAAAACACACTAGCACATTTGGGGTAGGTAATCATAAATATTTAAAAACTTTTGGTCCAGTTTGTTTTGTCAATCACAAACCAACTGGCCATTGCTATTTTATAAAACACAAACACATTTGGTTGCTTTTATTAATCACAAAATCCACTGGAACTTCGTTTGCTTATGCTAACAAATTTATTAGCACTAAACAATTTTGTTCCAATTGGTTTTGTGCTTAATAAACCAACGGAACGTTTGTATTTCATAACACACTAACACTTTTGGGGTAGATAATCACAAATGTTTAAAAACCTTTGGTCCAGTTGCTTTCGTCAATCACAAACCAACTGGCTTTTGCTATTTTATCAAACACAAACACACTTTGTTGCTTTTGTTAATCACAAAATCAACTGAAACTTCTTTTGCTTATAATAACAAATTGTTTAGCACTAAACACTTTTGTTCCAATTGGTTTTGTGCTTAATAAAATAACTGGACGTTTGTATTTTAAAACACAGTAACACTTTTGGGGGTGGGTTTTAGAACTTGGGACACTAGCACTCAATAGAAAATGTATGACTTACCTTGCTACTCCTACTGAGCCAGTTATCCTACTTCTCATAGCTGCTTTTATTGCATAAATCCATTCTTTGGCGTCGATGTCATGTATTGTCTGAAACACAAATTTTTTATTAGGGGCTAAAATTGCAATTTGATAACATGTACATATATCACCTACCTGTCTAGACTTTTCCGGAACATGTGGAGCTTATATGCTTCTGTGCACCATAAAACGCAATGTTGGCTCCTAAAAAATTTAAATATAATATAGTAAAAGCATTTATATAATTACTTTTTAATTAAATACATATGTATGTACTTACCTTTTGGTTTTTGTTCACCGGCTTCTACATCCGCTTTTGTGTTGTTTTGCTTGTTTTCACTTTTGGTAACATGTAGACAAAATAATCTATATATTTATGTCTACATATTACCAACTTTGGTCATGATATTGGAGGAAATTGGAAAATTATTTCCAATTTGCTCCAATATTTTACAAAAAAATTTATTTTCTGTCAACCAAAAGAAAATTTCACAAGCTTCGTACGACAAAGAAAGCAACATTTTTAAAAAACTATTTGTTGTCCCTCTCGCACGAAGCTTGAGACCTGGCAGCACTAAAATGTTTGTGTCGAGTCTAGTTGTAGTTTATGCATTTTATTATGCTTATAGTAGTACAAAATCAAACAAAGAAAATAACAAAACAACAAAAAAGTCGTTTACTTCTAAACCGGTTTTGTTCTTACTACTTATACTTTTCATTTTATATGAAGTGTGAAAGCAAAATGTAATATTACTTTAGATTTTTTCGCTGTGGCATCAAATCTCATTAGATTTCTCTCTCACAAAGTATTATGAAGGTCGTAAGACTTGTATTATAATGTAAAAGTACCTTTACGTTTTTGGTATGTCCCTGTCCATATTGTGAAACATTTGCTGCAAAACTTTTGAGTTTGTTGACGAGAAGGTGAAGAGGAGTGGAAGTATGTACGCTGTTTCATGTACATGCAGCTTTTGTTGAATTTCTTAGTCCCCGTCCATATTGTGAAACATTTGCTGCAAAACTTTTTTGAATTCTCTTTTGAAGCTTCAGCAGTGTCCATACATGAAACTTTTGCTTCATGTTTAGTATTTTTTATTCCTCCTTTCTATCTTCTTTCTTTAATTTTTTTTGACATTTCTCAATACCGAATGTAAATATAAAAGAACTACCCTGTGATAGAAGGTGTGAATATTTTTTTTTGGATACACATTTGAAGCACAAGGTATAATTTGAAGCAAAATGGACGCTAAGAAGAAAAATTATATAATAATTTTTATATAATTTTATATTTTTTTTAAAATTTTTGATTATATTTCACAAAAAATTAACAATAAAACAGGGTAGCTATTATTATGATGATCTTAACAGTATACCAAACGAAAAGAAATAAAATGAAACGTCAAATACACCTCATCTCAAAAGATGCAAATAAGAAATTCAACAAAAGCTGCATGTACATGAAACAGCGTACATACTTCCACTCCTCTTCCCCTTCTCGTCTACAAACTCAAAAGTTTTGCAGCAAATGTTTCACAATATGGACGGGGACTTATTTGAAGCTTCAAAAGAGAATTCAAAAAAGTTTTGCAGCAAATGTTTCACAATATGGACGGGGACTATACAATGTGTTCACAAGATTTATTCAGAATATTACAAAGAACACAATTTTAGTTTATGTAGAGTACTAAATTCTACCTCTTCAGAGAAGGGGTCCCTTTTTGAAAAAAGTTACAAATCACCTCTAAAATAGGAATATAAATTAGTTGAAATATTGTTCAAAAATGTTTGCCATAAAATGTTACTATACGCTTCCAAACACAGTTAAAACCAAAATTCAAGTTTAACACAAAAAATAAGGAAAAATTTAAAATGCGGTCTAGGGTTAATTTTGCTAGACGTCGTACAAAAAGGAAATTAACGGCTTACCTCGTACCTTTAGTTATGAAGATACTTATATTGATATTAGATAAAATAAAAAAAGAAATGTAAGTCCCAAAGCGTTTATTTAAAACATTTTTCGTTTAGGTCTAGGCAGTTGTATGCAGTTATCAAACAATATCCAACATATTTTAGCTTCCACAACAAAACTTAAGTTTTAAAAATAAATACTAAAAAGAAAAATACGATAGAGGAAAATTAATTGTCGTGATGTGAGCCACATTACAGTATTGCAATTTAAAAAATTGAATTTGATAATAATAAGGTAACTTGTTTGCAGAGTCTAAAATTACTTTATATAAGTTACGTTCGAGAATAAAACTGAAAAATGTTCCCCTTTAAAATCTAATGCGTTGTTTGTTTTTTTTTTTTTTTTTTTTTTTATCTAGGACCAGCACTCAGGAGATGACTCCTACACATGCGAAGCATTGTGCTGGGAACTATAGGAAAGGGATAGTAGAAGAAACGACAGGAGGTGAAGCTTAATTAATTATTTTGCAGCTCTGCTTTCGCACGTTCTTTTGTTTTTATACTCGTAGCAGTGCTGAAGCTTCGCTTTAGTAGCTATTTTTATTATTATTTTTACTTCGCCGGTGCTACACAATACCGACGAAGGAGGGCGTTCTGATGTGATTGTGGATTGCTATCAGCTGAAGCCGGCATTGTTCAGTGACCAGTGACTATGCCTTCGCTACTGAAACCTTCCGACAACAACTGACACACAAAAACACACTAATGCACATCAGAAAAATGCGAGATGTTTATTTTTATTTAAAAATTTTTTTGTCTGAAACTGGGATTGAACCAGTTGGTTGTGTAGTCAACGTGCAGACTACCATCCATCGCCACCCTCATGTGTTGCCCTAACGTTTGCTGGGATAGTATTCCAGAGACGTATAGCGGGTATAAAGAATTGCCAGTCCAATGTTAGCGTATATCTCATAGGTATTATTGATTTGTTCCTTTCAGATTGGGTGAAATTAAGACGATTGTACATTTCTTCGGGTTGATGCCAGCTGATTATTTTATGGAGTAGTTACAAGGTTTTTTATTTTCATTAGGTCATCGAGATGAACACCGAAGCTTTGCCTACAGTAGTAGCTAAAGTAGCCAAAGACGTATCTTGTTATATTATTAAATGTAACGTTTAGCCTCGATCTGCGTCACAGTTTGAAAATATTTCACAAGCATATGTTAATCAAGTAAGTTTTCCCCAGAAGAAGCCGGATCCTAAATTGAACACAAACTACGAAGCATCGACAATGTTTTCCCACAGGTTGTTGAAATGTGGTCCGACCAGGGCCCAAATCGTCGTATTCGTGATCGAATGAATTTGATCGAAATTTGACTTTTTGAGATCGTCATATTCGTTATCGAATAAGACGTGTCGAAATTTCAGATCGTGGCTTCGATAACGAGTAGTCGAACGAGTACATTCTCTCGAAATGTCATTCGATAGACTAAAAGCTTTCGTAAACTAGTTTTTTTCTTGCTATTTAAGAAAGAAAACTTTTATTTTATTATTCAGTCATAATTTTCTATTAAACATGTTAGTAAATACATAAATAAATAAAAAAAATTCTACTAACATCCAAAATTTTTATTAGGACAAATTAACCAAAATATATCATAATCAATCGAAAAGTCAATTTTCAATAGGAGGTACCACACCTACTTGTCCAATTCCTCCCAGTTTTTACTGATGATTTGTTTTAACTACAAAGTCCTTTGGACCATATTCAGAAACTTAGACTCCAACCGTTCGCAAGATATACAAAAATAAATATTTTCTTTTTATGGCCGCAGCAACGCCCAGTTGGAATTTTTGAATTTTATATAGTTCCTATAGTTCCTTCCACATATCACGGATACTGTGAAAATTTCAAGAAACACGCATACATACATACAAGCATGTCATTTTCATATAGAAAGATTGTTACCATATGTTTTTATTCTATGACAAAGCACAAAAATCTTTTACATTTTAAAACAAATTTCGATTCGAACGCTATCGAATGCCTCTATCAGACTATTCGATATGTCACGAAATGTTATTCGATACAAAAGCTTATTCGATGACGAATGCGGCGATTTGACCCCAGGTTAATGTGTCATTGAATATAATACCCAAGTTCTTTACTTTAAGTACGACTTCAATTTGTCGATTGTTGATATAGAGTCTTTGTGCTACAAAGTATGCGATACAATCTTTTATGAAGCAACATACATATATTTTATTTTGTTGGGTTAAGGCATATACCATTGATGGCAGACCATACCGCAAATCGCCCTAAATCTGCATTAAGCTTATTCTCAAATCCGTTTGTTCTGCTGCTTTTATATATATATATACATACAGTTTGTAAAAAAAATCTTTTCAAAACTTAGAAAAATTAAAAAAATTAAGAGAAACTCTTATTTGCAAGTAAATTATATAACTTTTATTAAATTTTTTTCTTCATGTATTCAATTGAAGATGTTTATAAACACTTTGCACAAAAAAAAACAAAATTAATTTAAATAACAAAATAATAATCGTATGTTAAAAAATACTTCCAGTTTCTACGCTGTAAAATAAATGTTTTCAAAATTGTGTTAAATTTAATTAAATTTATTCTAAATGGTGAAAAAAAAGATTTGAGGGTGCTAATACTTGCTGTGCCCTCCTTTAGCTTTAATTACAACTTCTAAGCGTCTAGACATTGAATGGATAAGCTTTGGTATATCATAATTTTCAGGTATTTTTTCCCATTCTTCTTTAATAAATGTTATTTGTTTTTTGGTGACCTTTTTCCGACTTTTTTCTTTGGGTGGACCCATGAATTTTCTATAGGGTTTAAGTCTGGGCTTTGTGCTGAGCTATCGATCACTTTTGTGCAATTATATAACAACCAGGATCTACAAATATATGCCTTATGCTTCGGGTCATTATCCTGCTAAAATTTATACTTGAGCTTTTCTGGGTCAACAAAACCGAATTTCCGAGGACTTGCACTCAATTCTATTTTTGAAATGTTAGACTTCCTTCATTATATCTACTAATATTCTTATTTTGCCAACACCCTTGCTTGAAATACAACCCCACACCATAACGGATAGTTTACCGAACTTTACAGTGGGTATTATATTTTTATTTTCTAAAGCCGTCAGGGGTTTTCGCGAAACTTTTTGAGGTCCATCATGGTAGTAAAGCATCACTTTTGTTTCGTCACAAAAAATAACATCATCCCAGTGCTCCGGAGGAAAAGAAATGTGTTCAATGGCAAACTTATACCTTTTTTCAATGTTTACCGCGGATAGAAAAGGTTTTTTCCTCGCAACTCTTGAAGAGTATTTATGGTTTTGTAGCATATTTCTAACAGTCTGAGAGGGATACTTACTCCACATTCATTACTGATGTTAAGTACAATTCCTCTAGTGGATTCTCATCAATCATTTTCAAAATTTTCTTTTCAATTCGCCGAGTTACTTTTTTTGGTCTGCCTGGTGTTTCTTTTCGTTCCAGTCTTCCTTCTTTTTCAGCACGGTTAATAACATTATATACCGTCCTTAGGTTAAGAGAGAACATTTTAGCAATTTCTCTGTGAGATTTTCCTTTATAGTAATTAAAATACACCAGTTGGGTAATGTCTTTGTTCAGTCGGTTTCCTGGCATAGTTTATATATAATTGGGTAATCATTTGGTTATTCTATGAGATTAATTTAATGAATAAAAGACAACTGCTACTCTTAGCGTCCGTATAAAACTATTATACGCAATACATATGCAAAAAACGAACGGTTCTTTCATGTCTTTACATTTTTGAAAACATTTTTTTTACACTGTTCAAAGTATGCAAAATTATTTTGTAGAGTTGTTGTTGTAATATGTTCATAAATTTGTCAAAGTTTCGACGCCTGCTTGTCGACAACATACAAAACAACAGTTGTAAAAAAAAAATTCACAAATATAATGATATTGTTGTTGTAAATATTTATTTAAATTTAAATTACTAAAAAATTTTGTTTTGAAAACATTTTTTTACAAACTGTATATATAAAGTTGCATGTCATCAGCATACATCTTAATACGACAGTGCATTAGCGGATTGGACAAGTCATGCGTATATAGAGGAGGGAGAGGCCCTAGAATTGAACCTTGCGGTACAGCCTTATTTACGGAGAAGAAAGTTGGCACTGTTGATGAGTTAATCTTTACGTACTGTTCTCTGCCGGTGATATAGGACTGCATCAACTTGCAAGATATTGTTAAAAAATACATCATTCTTTTCAACTTCTGAATTAGGATGGTGTGGTTGACAGTGTCGAATGCCTTGGAGTGATCCAACAAAACTTATACTGCCATATATCCGTCATCTAATTCTCCCCGTAAATTCTCAGCTACTTATGTCGGCAAGAGCAGTGACACAATTGTGATTAGCACGAAAACTAGATTGTTTTGATGTTAATAAGTTGTTATCTTCTAGGTATTTAGTTATTTGTTGATGAAGAATTTTTCAAAGACTTTCCACAGGTATGTTAAAATGGCGATAGTCCGACATTCTGATCTTGATTTTGGGATGGGCTATACTTTTGATTGCTTCCAATGTTTTCGATAGCTGCTAGTTGTAATTATAGCATTAAAAAGATATGTTATAATCGGCAGTAAATAAGGAAGAAGAATTTTTAAGAAGAGTGTGCGAATGTAATCGACTCCTACGGCAGTATATTTAATGTTAATTCAGCCCGTCATGACATCAAAATCTCTAACACAGCTATAAGACAAAAATTTTTTTTTCTTTTATATCGCTCTTGAATAGGAATAGCTGCATGCTTAATGAAATCGTTCACCATGTCCATCGGATTCTCCCTACTCACGCTAAAAGTAATCCATTGGTTATGTAGATGATGACTACTGCTTAGGTTATGTTAGGTAAGCAAATCCACGGTAAAAATAAAGAGCCCAACACACTTGGGGTCCAATTCATCATGGTCCGTTGTGATACCTTTAGAGATGAAGAGAGAAGGCGTAGAGTAGAGTAGGATAAGATAGAATAGGTCAGGAAGAGATGCATCACTGGGCGGCATGCGATAGGGTGGGAAGCGTTCAGCAGGAATTGAAGAAACAGACGGTCCGATGAATGCGCTACCTCGTTGGCCCTCACCTCCCCTGCTACCGACGATAATAAAGACCACGTAACGGTAATCAGTGAAGGAGCAGGCCCCCACACGCGGTAATGGGCGTTCGCGTCGGCGTCCACTATCACGGGAATGCCTCTCGCGTTTGAAGCCTCCGTCAACTTCCGGATCATAATGCCGGGAGGTTGCTCCAGCTGGTCATGCGCCATGCAGCAGGTGCTTATCCAGATAGTCAAACCCCATGTCTCCTATGCAGCCGTCACACTATCTCCATCACTGTAAACAGAAACAATAACAATAACAATATTCAGTTTACTTTTCGCTAAAATATAGGATATAATGCAGTTATCATCATTACCTGCAACATCCGCATACAGCAGCCTGTAGCCCATGGCGCCGAGTCCCCTATTCGAGTCGTCAATGATCCAGGGCTCCTGTATCAGCGCTATGTCCTCCCCTTCTTCCAGTTGACGGGTTCGTAGTTGACTTTAATGTCCCCAACTAGATTTGACTCTCATTGCGAGCTTCTTGGGGCTGTTGCCTCTCCGGTCCCCGAGACCACGACTCGCGGATCCGCTGGTTGGGCGCTGATGGCTCCGGTGACGGGTCTGTCTTCCCCCCGGTATATGTAGAGCCTGATCCCCATGAAGCCATAGTCTACCGAGGTCAATTCTAGCCTCACGCCCGGCTACACCTCCCCCCGTGAGCCAACCACTTTACTCAGCCCAGATGCCGACCTGTCATCTAGGCATTCGACAAGTTTCACCCTGCGCTGAAACCAGTCTGCATCCTTGAATTGCTGCGACGGCCCTGGACCACTTGTTGGTCCTGCAAGTAGACGTCCAGCATCTTTTGACAGATCAGTCCCCATTTATCACGGTAGATTGGTCTATTGCAGTTGCTCAGTTGCAGCTCACTGTAAGGTCGACGTGACGACGAGCAGCCCATAGTTCGCAGTTTGCCTGAGGAGAGGCATACCGCCTGACACGCGTGTGGAATTGCGTCCAAGGACATGCTGCGAGAAACCCTTAGTCCTATCAGAGGTTGTGCTAAAGGTTTCGTGTTGTTTTCTTTTTACTTTTTACTTATATTCATGTGATTACCACGAGTATATCAGTAAAGGACGAACCACCCATACAGTGACGGCGTGTATGGGTTAGGATAAAAGTTACAACCGACCCATGCCTTGGCATCGGAGGGGAGCTGTGCACGACTAGTCCTCTTTAACCATCTAAAGCCATGCATGTGAATTTGCGCACTCATCTTACGGTGAAGAACACAACCTTCCAGCAAGCTTGAGTCATGGCGGACGCATCTGTAATTCACTTGTGCATTGTATAAACGATGAGCCCGCCCGACTTCCACTATTCGCCACATGGGGACGCGTCCGATGGGAGACCACCACCAAACTCCACACGGGGGAGCATCTTGAATAGGTGCACATCGTTCACCATGTCCATCGCATTCTACTGACGCTCAAAGTAATCCATATTGTTATGTAGATGATGACTGCTTAGATAAAAAAAATTAATCGGTACTAATTTTTTTTTTATTAAAGCATTGTTTCCAAAACTTAGTATGGCGATGATAAAAGAAGATATGAATTATTAAAAGCTAAAGGACACAAAATAAGCTATCAAAATTATACCATCTTTATAACAGGTATTTTTGTTGGTCCTGATATAAGAAAGCTAATGCAAAATTAGGAATTTGAGCAAGAGGTCTCAACAAGAGTATTTTCCATGTGGAAATGTGTTAAAGATGTCATTCGTAATGTTCCAGTTAAAACCCGTTCTTCTATTGCCCGCAAATAGTTCGACATGATACTGACGTGGTGTTCATATGTCAATAAAAATTAATTTCCTGAATTCTCATATGAAATACTTTGCACGGCCCCTCTACTTAAATCAGTTTGCCGAACCCTGTTATTTTTTTCGTGTTGTACAGTGTTATTAAAAATATATATGTATGTATTATGTACATGAGTAAATTAAGTGCTATAATGTATACAGAATTTTAATTATTTGAAATGTTTTTCAAATGTTTATAAATATTTTAGACGCAGTTTTACTAAAATTTATCAAAGTTGAAGAAAGATCAAAAAGGCTCTCATTTCTTGCCTACAACAATTCCCTAACACATGTAAATTTTAAAATAAATAGTGAATGATTAAATTTATTTCATAATCTTCGAGGCAGCTATTAGACTGCGAAAATTCTACATTGAGCATAATTGGCCTGTCCATCTAAATACAATCACATTTTTTTTTCGAATATTTACTTTGAAAACGAATTTATAATAAATTTTAATTATGTAACTATTCTTTCAATTTTTTTTTATTTATTTTTTTTCCTATTATTCCTGATGATGTTAACAAGCTGTTAACGAAATATCGAATAATATAAACAAAATAAAATAAAAAAAGACCTCAGGCTTAATAAATATATATCAAAAAATATTCTTTCAATTATTCAACGTTAGTCAAAATTAAATACGATTATTTATCTATGTTTGTTTCATGGTTTAGCTGGTCAATATGCGCTATATGGTTTAGAAAAATTAAATAGATTTAAATCAAATAATAAAATGTATGTTGTATAAAGAAAAAAAATTTAAAGATATTTGGTTTGTTTTGTTTGTATATTACGATATTCTCAAATACTTTTTGGGAGTTCTTGTATAAACATGTGAAATTTCTTAGCTTTTTTCAAGAATTTGGTAAAGGTCTACTGAAAATTTTGATATTAGCACCAAATGAAATCCGCATATAGACCAGCTAAACCATATAACAAACATAAATAAATAATAAATTTTAATTATTTAAATTATTGTGTTAAAATATATCGTTTGAATGATACAACTCCGTCTATTCGAAATGGACCCAAATAGATATATGTAAATAGAAGAACTTAAATCATTTATTTCTTATATAATTGTGCATTTGATTATCGGTAGTTCATTCATTAAGGCTGTGAATATTTCCAGAGTTCTGTTTATTTAAAATAAAGTAAATTTTAGAAAAGCATTTAAAGATACTTTTACATAAGGTATAATTCCCGAACACGTTTATTCTTTTTTGCATTTCTTTTTTATTTATATGAAGATTCTGTTGTAATAACATCTGAATGCATGGCTTAGAAATAATAAAAAAAAGGGAGTTAATGTTGTTTACTAACATCTAATATTTACAGAATTGATGATATTGAAGACAAGTCAATACTTCGCAGAGGTGTACCAGTTGCCCATTCTATTTATGGTGTTGCCAGCACAATAAATGCCGCAAACTACGTCCTGTTTCTGGCATTGGAAAAAGTACAGCAATTGGGTCATCCGGATGTGAGTCACAAAAAGTTAAATATGTCGTAAAAAAATTAAAAAAAAAACTTAATACATATACATTTCATTTCAAGGCGACAAAAGTTTATACCGAACAATTGTTAGAATTACATCGTGGACAAGGTATGGAAATTTATTGGCGCGATAGTTTTACCTGCCCTTCGGAAACTGAATATAAGTTAATGACCGTACGTAAAACTGGTGGACTTTTCATGTTGGCCATACGCCTAATGCAATTGTTTAGTGAAAATAAGCAGGATTTCTCAAAACTAACAGCAATTTTGGGTTTATACTTTCAAATACGCGATGATTACTGTAACCTAAGTTTAAAAGAAGTAAGAGTTACAAAGATGTTTTTAACTCAAACACATAGCAATGTTTGTAGATATTTTGAATTTCTTTTAATACCTCTTTTAGTATTCAGAAAATAAAAGTTTTGCTGAAGATTTGACAGAAGGGAAATTTGGTTTTCCGGTTATACATGCCGTGCGAACACAAAAACAAGATAACCAAGTATTATGTACGTCTTAATATATAAGAAAAAAACGTACCTATAAATAGTTCATAAATTGTCTGTACTTAGTTATTTTAAGGCAACGCACGGATGCCATTGAAGTGAAGAAATACTGTATTGGTTTGTTGGAGAAGTTGGGAAGTTTCCAATACACTCGTGAAGTCCTGGAATCACTAGATACAGAAGCAAGAACAGAAGTAAGATATACGGTTGCTTATGATATATTTATAACTCTTTTCTTCTTTTTTTAGGTAAGTCGTTTGGGCGGCAATCCTTATATGGATATTTTGCTGGATAAACTTTTATCCTGGCGTCTGGCGGAAAATAATAAAAATAGCCATGCTAATAATTCACCATTATCCAGCAACTGCAATTAACAACCAAAGAGGCAAAGAAGGGAATATTAACCAGTTTTAAACAAGTTCACCTTTTTTGCTGCAACTTGATTAATTTTTAAGTTTATTGAATGAAGCCTTCGCATATAAGCTTTATTATTTAAATTTTAGTTACTACTTTTATATTGTATTCGTTTTTATAATAACAAGCTAAATTCATTAAAAGTTTAATGGAGTGCATATCGCACTTGGTCAACAACAGGGCATTAATTCGAAAATTTTAATTTTTACGTTTTGCAAAAAGTCAACGTTGAGACCATTTTCGTGATATTTTAGTGACTGCCTCTATATCAACAAAAAAGCATTATTTTGCTTTCATACAAAAGTTTAATTTTTAAAATTTCCACTTAATACCCTCTTGTTGATCAAGTCCATCATATGTATGCAACACTTATGAATTGTACCTATATGTATGTATGTACATATGTATTTAAAATAATAAATTAAAGATGTTAAAATTTTTTCCAATCTCCTTTTATGAATGTGTCCTTAAATAAACACTATTTTTAAAACACGAAAGCTGCAATTATACACACCACCTCCCGAAAAAAAAATAGCTTAATTAAATGTATAACATTGGATAATATACACATGCACATGTTTAAATTTTATACTTCGTGTAAAAATTAGTTTTCTGCAAATGAAAAAAAAGATAATTAGTCAATAAAGTTATTTTGGAATATTTGAAAAAAAGTATTTTCTTTGAATTGTGAAACTGCTGTGCAAATATTTTTTGTTTTCGTTCCTTTAAATCGCTGATAAAGTAATTTAAACCGACAGTAAATCCCTGGCGAAACGTATGCCTAGAGTAAGTTGAAAAGATCATATGCTAAAGTATATATTTTGGAGACAAGAATAGGTTCAATGAAAAGTGTTATTTTCTAACGTGGAAAAATTTACCAAAAATAAAATAACTGTTTTAAATGTTTTTAAACAAGACAATTTGCGGAGCTCTTATGTAGCTTGTCTGCCGCAACACCCAGGGCCTAGGGGCAAATCAAACCCGCACCCCAGTGTACATATTGTGCAGCACATGTGGCGCTCATGAGTGTGTCACCCTATCCAGCCACAACGTCACGCTCTATAATACAGAGTCTGAATATGATGTGCAATTTTTCTTATTAAAAAAAAAACCGTAGTTAATTAACATATTTTTTGCCACACATACATACATGCATACTTCCAATTGACCAATTTTCATAAAATTTTATTTTTTACCTTATAATTAAGAAAATTCAAAATTTTAGGGCCGGTGGTTTTTAAAATTTTTCAGAAAATGAGTGATTATTATAATAATCACGTAATATGTGATCACAAATTATATTTTTATGAATACCCTGATGTTTTGCCTTCTTTTGAATCCTCTGATTTTGGCTTTTCTGCTTCCATTTATTTTTGGTGTGTATGCATGGAAACAAGAACGTTGACGATTTCAGACCGATACTCAAGTTCTGTTCTGCTTTGGATTTTTAGAATGTTGCACAAAAAATAGTGCAACATCCACGCATTTATAACAGCCGAATCTGCAACGTTTGAAAATAAAGGACACTATTTTACATTTACACGGTAGTTCGATAGGGCATTATCTGCCATATCAACACCTGAAAGTTACAAATGGTTTATAATATTAGGCTTTTCAACATAGATATATGTACATACTTATGACAGTTTCGATTATAGGCTAAGTAAATGTGGTTTAGAATATAACGAAATTAGTCGCAGTCACAGTCGCACGAAACGAAGTAAATCAACCAATATTTTTCACAGTCACTGCTTTTCAAATAAATTTAATTTTTCAAACTTACAATAACAACTGTTACTTAAATTGTATCTAATGGAACCATGAGAGTCGGAGTCAGTGGGCTGGGATAATTCCATACCTTCGAAAAAAAAAACACTTGATTCTTTGCGATGAAAGAATGCAGATGATGTGTCAACTTTAAAGAAAATGTTCCCAAGTAGTGTATCATTGTTTGGTCCACAGATTCCTAAACAGGAGGGCGATAGGGGGGAATTTTCTGCCCCTCCGAAACGTTCAAATCGATTTTAATGAAATTTAGAAAATAGATAAATCTGCATCTACCATTCCTGTTCGGCGGATATCCGAAAGTTTCACTCACCAGAAGATTTTCAGCTGAATCAAATAATTTTTAATAAATTTTTAATTTTTAAAGGGAGAACGAATTCTCCTCTTTATTAAAATAATCAAATTTAATCAAATCAATTGCACGTAGTGCTCACACTTAACTTGTTAACAGTATTAACTATATATTTTATGAAAGAATAAAATAAAAAATATGATTATTAAATTCTTATAACTTTATTACAAATTCCATTTTTTTTTAAGAAACCAGTATGAAATCAAAATACAACAAAATTTAAATAAAACAATTTGATTATTTTTAACTTCATAAAGAAAGGTGAAATTTTTATTGCAGATAGATTTTGTTCGGTGACTCTAATTCTGGATATTAAATTTATGTTGAGTGGTAGTTTTCCTTCCTCGGCATGTTCATTGGCAATGGCAGTGTATGAAAATATAAAAGAAAATTAACTAATTAGTTTTTTAATTTACTGCCTGGCCCACGATGTTGAAAGAATTTTTTCATTCGTACAAATACATTGGAAATAAAAACAAATTCTAAAATATTGTTTTTATATTTTAAATGTAATTGAACGAATGAAAAAATTCTTTCAATATCAGCTAGTTAAATTCTCAAATATTGGAATTTCTTAATTGGTTAATTGAATTTATTTAAATATTAGTAACACTAAAAAGATACATTTAATAAAACAAGAAAAAAAATGTATATATGTATGTATAAGCACAGCAAATGAATCGCAGGTTTTAATTCGGTTGGCTTATGATGGTATTGCAATAAGCCCTCAAATTATAATACCACAGAAAGAAGAAATATACTTTAGAGAAATTGCTCCACATTAAACAGAGATTTTTAGCTAATAGAAAATTTATTCTATTGTAATTGTTTATAGTAGAGCAGCTTCCACTACTATAATTTAACCTAATTTAAATAACATTTTTAAATAAATTTAAAATATATCCCATTTTTCTTGCTAACACTTTTTTCATGAATTTGATAATTGAACATAAGCAGCACATTAAACTGCTTTTATTTATAATTACGGTACTCCTTCCTACCGAACACTTTTCGTTTTTTATAATATTAATATTTTGGCGAAAAATTATATAAATGCGCCAATATTAAAAAATTTGCACATTTTAATGAATTTTTAGTCAATTAAAGTAAACATTCCGATAAAAACATTGAAAAGAAAAAATCGCAGAAAAGCTGATTTGTTATCCCTTTTCGATCTTTTAGCGGACAGAGATGTTAAACTTTAACAACCCTGTATTTATGTCGGCTATATATTATTAGCCTATGGTTTGGTCAATCACTTCACCAGTGACAAAATGAAATTCTGTCAACACAATGCTACTCAAAGACAAAGTGTGTTCTCCAGCGATTTCTTCTACACTTACTGACTGTTCGGAGCACAGATACCTTCACATTACACTTTTTTTTATATACTACACCGAACACTTTATTTTAAAACAAATTTTTATAAATTTTCACAATAAAATTAATCAAACCTAGGTGTATTTATTAGGTCTATGCAGCTCAACAACAATGAACAACACAAAAAACAACAGGCATTTTGTTTGTGTAAATTAACTTTGGGATGTCATAAAAAGAGACTACTGCTCTCTCTACAAAAGCAACAAAAACATTATGTATGCCTTAATTGCTTTTGCACCCCTCTTTCAAAATAAAGAAATGAGTAAAACTGTTAATTGCGAGCTCTCTCAAATCAAACAAATGAGTAAAATGTAAACAAATTTTGGCAGTGCACAGACCAGGTGGCTGCATTAGCTAAAGTTCTCAAAGCTGTGTTCAAAGCATGTTAATACGTAAACTGTTTTGACAACTTGAATAAAATTGTTCTATTTGTAAACAAAAAATGCTGTTGGTATAAGGACGAGTTCACCTGTTATGAATTCGCCTTGACCATGTACCTATCCATGTACACGCATGTCTTTACAATTACAAATCTACACACATGCAAACATACATAAAACACAATAATTTGGCTTATACATGTCAATTAAAGAAAACCCATATAATTTTCAACTAAATCATAAAATAAAAATAACTATTATTTGTTCATTGCATTGTTGGGAAACTTTTAATTTTACATTATTATTGTTTACTTATAAAACAGCTGATTGCTTGTTCTTCTTGTCCAAACTAGCCCGCAGAATAAGTACGGGCCAAGGCAAGGCAAATTCATTACCAGCTGGTGAGCGATATATCCATCAACGCTGACTATCATATGTACACAGAAGTTTCGGTAATTTTTCTCTTATTGCCCTTAAGAAATTGATAGAAACTTTGTTCTACGCAATGACCGGTAATTCGGTCAGCAATCACGGTCATTTGACCGGTCATTTGTAGGGAGGTAAACTCACTAGCAAATTCGATCGTCAGCTGATACAAAAATTTGTAACGTTTTTTTGTGCCGAACGTCAGAGTTTGTTTACTATTGTGAGAAAGTTAAGAAAAATGGGTGTAAATAATTTAATAATAATAATAATAATATAATACTGTAATAATAAGAATACAAAATATATTAGTTTTTCTAATAATTAATTTAATTTTAACTCATATTACACTAATTTGGCAGAAAAACAACTGCATGTTTTGAATAATAACAATAAAATATTTTTACAAAATTAATTTCGCAGAGACAATGCGAATACATACAAAATATTATCTTATAAGATTTTCTTGAATAAAGTGTCTGCTTAACATCTCGACAAAGATTCCGGTAGTAATCTGTCATCCATATGGTGGTTCAGTCTTCTTGTGGATATAATCACCACAAATGAAAGGAAAATTTCAAGTATTTTTTTAAATTAACTCGCAATATCTCTAAAACAAGAGTTGGTAGAAAAAAACTATGAGCCTGGTCCAGGAAAGTCGAATGATATCGTTCGACTATCGACATCGTGGAACAGGCCGTAATGTTATATTCGTATTCAGCGCACTAAATTACATAATGACCAGTTATTTTGTTTTCCGAAAATGTTCATAAAAAAGGTTTAGGGACTAAAACAAAAACAAGTATTTTAACAGTAAGATATCGAGGCATACAGTAGTTTCCTTTTAACTGATTGTTCAATAATTCATGCTCTGTGATGCAATTAACCGGGTAAATGATTTAGGTGATATGCTGTTAACTGATTCACGAGGTACGCGGCATATTTTTGGAATTACTTAAGCCGGTAAAATAATTGTCAGGGGATCAATTAACCGTAAAGTAGATACTGTATTCAATAATGTGAATACTCAGTTGAAAAAGATTTTAATGCAAATTAAAAATACAGAAAATATTTTAAGGTTTGAGGGACCGTTCGCGAAATACGCAGTAGGGAAAAACTAATGATGTCATTGTCGTCCGCAGATGAAAATACATAAGGATCAAATGTTTTTAATTCAGAAAATTTTAAAAACCTCTATTTTGTTGTTCTGTGTAATACCTACGACAAATCGAGAATCTTTCGCTGCCTAAGTTTTGTTAAAACAAGACAAAATGATAACACCTATTTTCCAAATGCCAGCGCAATGCATTCCGTACGCAGCACTGGTCCAACACAAAAAAACACCAACATTGGGAAAAAAAACGAACAAGTTAACAAAGCGGCAACTTAGTATGTGTACGTACATTCAATCAAATTGAGATTCTTGCCGCATAGACTGGATGGGTTGTGTATTAAATCTTCTTAAATTAGTTCGTTGCTTCAACTACACTAGTATAAACGTGCTACATGGCTGTAACGTGCGTCTCATTAATATTTTTTATGCATCTTTGTTAGTACATACTTTTTTTGTGTTAACACGGCACTTTCAAAACAAATGATACACATCCGGATGTGAAAGAAAATATCTCTGTACAATAAAAATAGAATTTCCATTTCACAGGAATATATAAAAATGAAATAATCTGCTTTTAAATGAAGAGGAGCACTTATTTAAAATAGATTGAAACCAATTGCAACAATGTTAACGTAAATTTTATATAAAATTCAACTACAAATATTTAAAAGTTTGAATGAAAGAATGTTTGCGAGTGTGTGTGTGTGTGTGTGTGCCTGTGCTAGCTAATATTTATAGAATACCGATGTGGCATTTTTACAATTAAAAAAAAAACTGTTAATAAGTAAAATATATAATATCTATATGTGCAAAAATAAGTATGTTTGCATGCAACTTGTTAGTTAAAGCAATATCTACATGCAGAATAAAATGCAGTTTATGTGAAAGAAAAAATGAGACATGTAGAAAAATGTTGTAAAAGCCTTTAAACAAGTTTGACATACAAATTTCATTGTGGTGAAAAACCTGTTGCTTTAACGTTAATAATGCATTATGTGAGTGCATGTGTGCGATTGTGAGCAGAGGCCACAGACCATAGAATATTGTTACGAGAGCAGTAACATGACTCTGCACTTAACATCGCAATTGAAGAGAATGCGTCAGTTAAAACATATAACATGTGTTCAACGTTACCCTTTTGTTACTTTTCAACACAGAAATTATTAATTGTTCTTCTATTTTCTTACATTTCAGGCAATAAAAATATTTCAATAATTAACGCCTGTTTTTTATTAACGTTCGGGAAGGGTGCTGTCCCAGTAACACCAACCGGAGATACATAGAGCCCATTATGAATCTCTTCGAAGGAAAAGGATAGAAAATAAGAAAGAATTGAGTAGAAGACGAAGAGGAAAGCAGATCTCGCCACCAGACAACATTACGTGTCTTACAGCCGGGGCAAAGACACACAATGTACTCCATGGTCTGCTCGTGTTCTTCGCACAGCCTCCAAAAATCTGAAGGCCCCTTTCCCATTTGCAGACCATCACTCCAATCTAACACTGACCATTTGAAGCTCCTATACGAACCTTCAAGTCCCTCCTTCTCATTCCCAGTAGCCGTGTGATTCTTGTCCCATTCCGCTGGCTGCACCGACATGTCCCACTGCCATTCGCAGAGAGATGAACCCAGTCTCACTAAGTCATACGCCGTCTCTTTACCCTCAACTCCACAATTGCCCAGTACCCAGCACAGCGGGACAATACTACATTTACCCATCAAATCGGCTCTGTGCAACCTCCAACCACCGTCGACTTTAAAGAAAATCTGAGTGCGACGTTCGCCACTAATACCAATAGAATGGGAGATAAAAGTCCACCCTCGGGCGTACCCCTCGTCAAACATGAATTGTGAAGCTGATGATGTAATTGCTGTTTTGATAATTTCTTTTAGCAACAACAAAAATTGACAATAATAGGCTTTTAAGAAGAAACGGGAGGTCGTATATAATATTATTAAAAAAAATATAACTTAAAACTCCAGAACACTATAAATATTTTTACGCATGGACGCCATGAAAATTTTAAATTTCTCGTCTGTGGCCTGCTTTAGTTTTTGGTTAAAAAGATGTTTTTAACGTGGCAACACTGCATGTGTTCAATTTGGCAAGAACTGAATCTTGTGTAGCCTAGAGTGAATAGTTAAATATATGAATTAAAAAAATTACGTGATTAAACTATGATTTGGGATTTTTAAATTTACAATTCAATAATAATAAACAGTCGCACAAAAAAACTTTTTAGACGCGGACATGTGAATACTAAATATGACTAGATTAATTACTGAAAATCCATATTCTTACAAGCTAGTAGAAGTGATATGGAAGGGATATAAATTGAGCACAATATAAAATTTATATGATTTTACAAAATCTTTTGTTTCATTTCATATTGTATTGATCAGGTACTTTTGTTTTATTATAAAAAGTTGACTATTACACTGTGGGACTAATTTGATTTTTTTTAATCTTATTGGCAGCAATGCGACTGTACTCCCATTAATCTTGGCGCAAAACAAATCCAAACTGCATACTACGTTTTTCATTTCCTCAGGTTTTGTCATTTTTAAACGAATTAACGTTTCTTAACCTATTTTCTTGCCTATTAAAAAAAATTTTTTTTTGTCTTATTAAATAGTTGTCAAGTAATATTGGTCTCAAAATAAAGGGGGAACTCTATAGAATTTTATAAAAATATCTACTTTACGTCCGTAGAACAAAAATATGAAAAAATAGTTCTTTGAAAAAACTATTACAACTATTTGTTGTTTGTTGACTACTAAACCAAAAACTGACCTGGGTTCAACCCTAGTTTCAGACTGAAATTTTAAAATAAAAATAAACATCTCGCATTTTTCTGATGTGCATTATTGTGTCTTTGTGTGTCAGTTGTTGTCGGAAGGTTTCAGTGGCGAAGGCATAGCTGATAGGCGGCGGATAGCAATCCACAATCAGATCAGAACGCCCTCCTTCGTCGGTATTGTGTAGCACCGGCGAACTATAATTCGCTGGAATTGGATTTGAAAGGTTCAAAGTTCTACATTACCCGTAAGAGCCTGCCCCTGTCTACAATTGTGGCAGAGTCCAGGATCGTCGCCGATCCTACATGGCTCTAACGCGCGTCTCACTAATATTTTTTATGCATTTTTGTTAGTACATACTTTTTTTGTGTTAACACGGCACTTTCAAAACAAATGATACACATCCGGATGATCCAAGCACTTGGCCCATGGACGTGCGTCACATCAGCACTCTCCCCGTATTGATGGCACATTCCGGAAAATGCGCATCCATGAGTACCCCAAGGGTCTCACTTCCGATTGTCGTCCACTGACATTCTTTATATTTTTGAGAAATACCTTTTCATGCAAACAAGAACTTTTATTCTTGTGATTTTATTTGCTAAAGCGGGAGATTTATGAAAAAGAGTACTATTATTATTGATAAAATTATGCTAAAAACCGTCTAAAAAGCCTCAAATATTTTGTTCCATTGTGGTAATAAAAAATATATCACTTTTTAAAGGTATTGAGAAACTGTAGAAAGAGGTCATCCATCGAAAGGGCAGCAATTTTGTTCAGAAAATAAATCACCATAAATTTAATTTCTAATCATTGAAAGACTGTATTCGCTATCGCATTTTCCACGAATTATTATATGTGACTTCTAATGCTTAACAAACAAATTTAAAAAGGTAAATGATGTTTTCTTTTACAATTAAGATAAATTTGTGCCTTCTCCTGTCCTATTCAAATGCCGTACAATTTTAAGGTTCTTTTCTCCGGGATTTTATCATTTAGTTAACTTCAAATAACTTATATTGTTTTCTTAAAAAAAAAATATATCAGAAGTGTTACATGTGATTTGGCAACATTTTTGAATGCACACCTGATTGTTAAAAAGTGTTGCATATTGTTTTACCTTTACAAAAGAAAACACGTTTCGGCATAAAACAATAAAGGGCAATTATTACAGAACAATATCTAAATATAAAATGATATAATTATCAGGAGAGCAGAAATAAGAATTATTAATTTCTTCAGAAACAATAACAAAACCAGCTGTTAATATAGTGCTGTATTTAGCCCCGTTAATTCAAATTAAGGTGTACATGTAGCATTTTTCCCTTTTAAATTGGAACATCATGAGAAAAGAAAGTGTTACACTTTCAAACTAACACTTATTATCCATAAATGAATATAAAAATATAACAGGCAGAATATTACTCAGAAAAGAAAACGCCATTAAAAAACTAAATATGTATAAAACTTGTAAGTCTAATTCTTTCTGATTAAAAACTTTACAAACTTTTTATGCCGATTTGTTTTCAATAATAAAGCAAACATTAACTAATAACTAGAAAAATTTTCCCAATAAATATTACATTACAGTAGAAAATTTATTTAGTTTACAAGATATTTAGGAATAGGGTTAATTAATGAATTGTACGTGGGATATTTATGTGACCTGTACGAATGTTCTGTAAATTGTGAGAACTTGTCACACCGAGAAAAATCAACCAAGTATATTGGTTATCTTTTATCCTGCATGGTCATTCATGCATAAATTAAAATAAACTTGCAAAAAACATGCAATTATCACGCATTTTTACCAATCATTCCGTGTTTCACAGAACGACCATAGCTTATTAGAATTTCTTCACATAAGTCACAGAGCATACATATGTATGCATGTATGTATGTACAGCAATGTATAGAATACTTGAATCGCTTTTCGATTTTAGAAATTGCATTTAACGAATGAATTTAATAAAAGTTACCAACATGGCCGATATACGTTTGCGTATTGAACAACCGACGGTTCATTTAGCAACTAACATGGCACGAAGACCAATTCATCCGCTACCTAAAATTGCTCTTAGGTGAGTTAAGTGCGTGAAACATGTTTCTCGTTTAAATCGTCTACAATGGAAGGTCTTAGTCACAAAATCAAAATTTCCAGACTGCTACTTTGAATTCGAGTACAAGAGAACTGTTATGAGAGGAAAACGAAATTGTTCAAATTTGATGGGCCTTTGATTGTAGATATGAAGATTTTGTTCTAAAATTTTAATATTCCATATAAAAATTTAAATTCTCAATTTATTTATGTTTGTTATATGGCTTAGCTGGTTTATATGTACATTTCATTTGGTACTAATACCAAAATCGTCAGTAGACCTTTAGCCAAATTCTTGAAAAAAGGGAAGAAATTGCAAATTTTTATACGCGAACTCCCAAAAATTTTTGAGAATTACGAAATATACAAGCAGACTAAACTTTTATATCTAAACGATTTATATCTGCTAAATTTTTTAAAACCAGCTGAACCATACAACAAACATAAATAAATCAATAATCGTAATTTATTCTGACTCGTCTTGAATAAATGAAAATAGTTACATAAAAATTATATAGCATTAATAAATAAATTTTTTTGGTTATTATTGAATCCAAATCAGGCTAAAGTTCGTAAAGTTTTTAGTTAGAAAGATTAAACATAAAACAGCATTCCAAGGGAACAAGAAAAAAGGAACGTCAATCATTACCGGCTTGCACATTCTAAATAGAACGCGTTTTCGTAAGCATCAGTGCTCTTTGTGATTTCTTATATAATTCACCACTTGCCATGCAACTTAAGTTGTAAGTAAATTTTAACTATGTATATATCCAAGTTCTCTGACGAAAATGAATACGAGAGTTATTAATTCGAACATACACAACTGTTGTCAGCTTAATTTGTAAAGTACAAATTTAGTATCTCTAATTTCTACTTAAGTCAAAATTTTTTGGTTGAAATTTAATACTAAAGTATATATATTTTTAATTTTTTGTCATCTAGTATAATTTATAACTTTAACTATTTATGCGACAAAGCAGAGTAAGCATGCCATAACTCATACATTGTTCCATTGGAATGCTGTCTCATGTCTAATTCTTTCTGACTAAAAACTTTACGAACTTTAGCCTGATTTGCTTTTCTTAACAAATCAAAAATTTACTAATAACCAGAAAAATGTTAGAAATAAATATATAATATATAAATATATAACTATAGCATTAATTTATAAGAAATAAAATCAAATATAAAATTTTGCTTTGTAGTTGCAATGATGACGGTAATATTAGCAAACTTCATCCACCCCACCAACTACCGCTTTCCCCCAGCTCAGAGGAAGACAATTCACCCACAGAAATGAACAATTGCCGCCGATTATTGGACAAACCGCCTTTGGTAATAATAACAATTATAAAGCACTTGTATTTTCGAATCTTTTTCAGGCTCTAGGTCAATTTATTTGTTTAAATAAAACCTTTGGTTTTTCATGCAACCGAGAATGGTATCAAGGAACCTTCCCGCAACCACAAGTGCTTTGTCGTCCGCATACCATAGCGTGTATGTGCCCATAGAATCGAGCCTGCTTAGAAAAGTGAAAACGGTAATGTTCCACAGAACAGGCGAAAGATCACGCCCTGTGGACAGCCCTAAACAATCCTTGCCCGATTGACCACTCTCATTCTTAGAGTTGAGTCGATGCATCCCAATATGAATGATCGATCACATACAGGGATGGATAAAAATGTCTACCCGATTACATTCCATGCCAGATGAATTTCAACAACACCCCAAGCCTCAAAATGTTAATCAATGGCTGAACTGTTGAAACTTTAGTGCCGCATACACAGCTAAAAAAATTCATGTCTGAAGTTGGGCTGCGGCTGGGTAAATTTGTACAACAGCAGCCACAGCCACAGCTATTATGTCGAAAAAAGACAAGCTCAGCCAACAGCAATTTTTTGGTGCTTTGCCTGATTAGTTAGAATTGGGCGCATTTCCTAACGATCTAAAAGTTTTCTCTCTTTCCCTGCCCAGAGATAAATCGGCTTTACATGTACAGTCCCACATATAATAGTACGTAGGCCTTAAAAATTCCTTAATTTTTCAAAAATTGCTGATATTTAAAAAAAGTAAATAAACCAAAAATTTTAAATGAATTTTAAAGAAAAACTTTAATGTAATATTTAAGTCGATTTGCTTTTTCCTGTTTATTTCGCTTATTAATGGTTTTTTTCTTCGTACGCGGCTATGGAATTGCTGAAATTGTGGGAAAATTTTGCGTGGACGTCCAGTTTTTGGCTTACTTGCTCAATCCCTATTGAAACTCAGAAAAATGTTTTTATTACAGCCTTTATTATTAGTATTATTATGTACACGTTTATATGAAACATGTCACATAAAGTATTCTTAACGCAGCGCAAAGCGAAAAGTTGGGCATCTTTTATCTTTTTGCGTGCTTTGACAATCAGTTTGAATAATTTTCTTTATTCGTGTCTTCCTTTCTCTTCTTTTCGTTTTCAAACAGAAGAATATTGTAAGTCCCCGTCCATATTGTGAAACATTTGCTGCAAAACTTTTGAGTTTGTAGACGACACAGGGAAGAGGAGTGGAAGTATGTACGCTGTTTCATGTACATGCAGCTTTTGTTGAATTTCTTATTTGCATCTTTTGAGATGAGGTGTATTTGACGTTTCATTTTATTTCTTTTCGTTTTGTATACTGTTAACTTCTATCATAATAATAGCTACCCTGTTTTATTGTTAATTTTTTGTGAAATATAATCAAAAATTTAAAAAAAAAATATAAAATTATATAAAAAGTATTATATAATTTTTCTTCTTAGCGTCCATTTTGCTTCAAATTATACCTTGTGCTTCAAATGTGTATCCAAAAAAAATATTTACACCTTCCATCACAGGGTAGTTATTTTATATTTACATTCGGTATTGAGAAATGTCAAAAAAAATTAAAGAAAGAAGATAGAAGGGAGGAATAAAAAATACTAAACATGAAGCAAAAGTTTCATGTATGGACACTGCTGAAGCTTCAAAAGCGAATTCAAAAAAGTTTTGCAGCAAATGTTTCACAATATGGACGGGGACTAATTGTATATCGCCCAATAACATTATTGACTTTTATTTTTATAATAAAAAAATAAATAGCATAATTATCAAACACTTTTCTTTGGTAAAAAACAATTCGTGAGTGTTGTCAAAGGGTTTATTGCTTTTATTGCGTTTTTTGCTTTACGCTTTTCTGTCAAAGTTAGAAACGTCACGCAAAGCGACAAAGTTCTATGTGACATGGCCTTTATTCTTAAACTCCAATTTTAGAGGGTGTACGTACTGTGTGACTGTACATATTTTAAGTTTATATACTTTTTTCACTGCTATTCATATTTTAACTACGAGTATTAGTAATCCCTGTACACACTGGGCATTTCTACTGTTGAAATGTGTGCTATGCGTGCAATACATATCGGAAATGACAAACTTTGTCCATAGTACACACTTTTTTATCTTGAACCAGGCTTCCGCAGATGAATCCTACACATGCGATGCATTGTGCTGGAACTAGAGGAAAGGAATAGTTAGATAAATGACAGAAGGTGAAGCTTCACTATCTTACAACTCTGCTTTTGCAGATGTAGAGCCTCTGATGTAGAGCAGACTTATTTAAATTTTGAAGCTTCATTTTGGTAGCCATTTTTCGTATTTATTTTACTTCGCCAGTGCTACATAATACCGACTAAGGAGGGCGTTCTGATGTGGCTGTGGATTGATAGCAGCTGAAGCCGGTACTGTTCAGTAACCAGTGACTATGTCTTCGTCATTGAAACCTTCCGACAATAACTGACACAAAGAGACAATAGGTTAGGTCGACAGGTTGCTGGATGTAAAGGTAAAGAAAGGTCACAGCCCACTTGTGTCCAATTTATTATTGTCCCATTGTGATACCTGTTGTGAAAAAACTTTCACTTGTTGTAGTGATTCAGACCAGAGTCTCTGCTAGCAATCGAACCTAGAACCCCCAACTGATAAACTATCACAATACTCACTAGACTACCGGGGCACCAAAGACACACTAATGTACATCAGAAAAAATGCGAGATTTTTTATGATTTAGTCTGAAACTGGGGTTGAACCCACGACTTTTGTTCAATTTGTGAATTTTATTGGGTTTTATTAGCTAATAAGTTTGCATCATATGTTTTTAATTTATTATTTTTCGATTGAATACTTTTAACCATACATGGCCCACAACGGATTGTTAAATTGAGTAAATAAATAAATTGTTATTATTTTAACAATCTATTTTTTTAAGCTTTAAGGTTTTTTCTCTTTTTATTTATTCTCTCTTCGATATTTCGTTAACCTTCGGTTAACATCTTCAGGAAGTTAGAAAAAAAAAAAAAAAAAAAAAACTTCCTGAAGATGTTAACCGAAGGTTAACGAAATATCGAAGAGAGAATAAATAAAAAGAGAAAAAACCTTAAAGCTTAAAAAAATAGATTGTTAAAATAATAAAAAAGGTTAAAAAAAAAAAGTATTAAGAAAAATTGTTATTATTATTATTTCCAATTCATTAACAATTTTTCCAGGTGAAACGTTTAACAATGGGAATGGGCTTAAAGAGATCCACCGAAGATAGTCGACCTTTAGTTCACACCACATCATCATCATTCAATTCGTACACATCTCAAACACTATGCGATGGTTATGTGAATGAAGCTATTTGTGATCCAGACAAACTAATTTCAACACGTTTTGGAGATTCATGCAGGCAATCTCTAACGGATCTAAAAACATCACAATGCCTTCAGGAGCAAAATGAGTTCGGTTATCCGAAATCATTTTTAAGAAAAACATGCAGTGGTAAGTTTACCAACCAGGATGGTGTACTTACTATATAATCAATTGCGATCCTAAGCCAATTCTAGCCCTAAACACATTTCACCAAGTACACCTTTGCGCTTGGAAGGCCTTAGTTTGGCGGAACAAAATGAACTGAGAGGTGCCCCTTGGTTTCAGGCTGGCATACCACGAGATATTTCACTAGAGGTTTTGTCGAAACAAAATCCTGGAGCATTTTTAGTACGTCAAAGCAATACTAAACCTGGTTGTTTTGCCTTGTCGCTACGAGTACCTCCGCCCTCACCAAAAGTAGCCCATTATTTGATTCTTAGAACACCGAAAGGTTATAAAATAAAGGTAAAAATAAATCAATTCACTTAAGTTTATAGATTTTAATTTTTGTAAAAATTTTTAGGGGTTTACAAAAGAATTCCCTTCACTAAGAGCACTAATAACACATCATTCGGTTATGCCCGAACTTTTGCCTATACCATTAAGTCTACCTAGACCTATTACGAATGGCGCTAAAAATAGCAGCAGTCGCACTAGCAGTTCAGAAGATAGTTTTGATACATACGGTTCATTAAATGACTTTCGTAAAATGATGTCTGATCTCAATGTATGACTATAATATAAAATAATTCTGGCATAGAAAGGCACCGCAATTCTTAATTTTATAAATCTATATACTAGGGTATTTAATCGGATAAAAGTTAATCGGTTAATTAATCTGAAACATAATCACTCAAGATTAAAAGAAAACGAAAGTTTTTTTTTTTAAATACAACAAATATACGAACACAACGCACCAATCGATATCAATAAACGGCCTGTAAATTGCTTAGTTTCTTTTTCCATTAACCGATTAACTGCCTGTTCATAGAAATTGAGTGAAAATAATCGTTTTGAGTTTTTTTTATTGTTCTTCTTTCTGCTCTTCTATGACCAGGCAGTTAATAAAAGTTTGGCATTTTTGTAATATGTATTTGAAAGTATTTACTTACACGAGCAATTATGAGTCAGTTTGGTTGTCAGTTGCAATAGAATTGTCATGCTTCGGGGTCATTTCTATAATGAAACCTTAACAAATCGTTTGACGAATTTTGTTTAGACGATGCTCACGGGGCATAGATAGAGAGATCAGATAAGCAAATGCTTAGCGCATCTTCCATTCACACAAGAAATTTTCGCCGTAATTATGCCAATGTATTGTTCAATGTACGTAGTGTAAATATTTTAACCAAATTATTTTCCTTAAGTGACATTTTATAAAATTTATGGCTCTTTATTTTTTGTTTCTTTATTTTATTGTTTTTATTTTAATAAATTACTTAATCGAATATGAAACGATTACATAAAAACCCGATTAACTGAATACCCTAGTATGTACATACATACATACATACATATGTACATTCAAGTGTAACATTCATATTTGAATAGGCATAATTTAATGAAGGCTATTTGCATAATAAAAAAAGACTGCATTATACAAAAATTTAAAAAAAATTCACATCGACGATAATTTTACAATAATTTCATCAAAAAATGTAGAAAAGAGTTCTGATATTATTTTCACAGGCAATAGGACCTCGGGACAAATTAGGTGTGTTTCTTTACTCTAAGTTGGGGTACCGCTGCTTCCCCCTCACTCAAAAAATTGGTAAATGAAAGACATCGTGAGAGAGAGTAATGCTGAAAAAATGATAATGAAAAAATACCGTAGTTTTTGTTCAAGCTAGTTTGGGCAAGTAAATAAGTAATCCGTTGTTTCATAAATAAACAATAATAAAGTAAAACTAAATGTTTCCCAACAGTGAAAAATGTTGGAAATTTTTATAATAAAAGATTTGAAAACTTGTGGTTGATTTCATTTCATGATTAATGAAAAACTAATTGGCTTTCCTTTAATTTTTTTTAATTAAAAAAGCCAATTAAAAAAAAGTGAGAATTAGGACCCTTTCTACATGATACCGGCGATATTTATGTATGGATGTGTCTAGGTTTGTATTGTATTGTTTGTATCTCAAATGAAATGTTTTTGATTTAAACACTTCGTTAAACGCGTAAATGGCAGGATTGCATTTAATTTTGGGATATGTTCACTGTGTTTTAGTTTACTCTCATGTTACTAAAATGATTTTACCGAACTTCAGACAAAAAGTAAAGAAACAGACCTATTGTATCATTCGCCGTCGATCTAAATGTGAACAATTTATTTTAATACCGCTCATTATCGAATGACATAATTTATCCAATTCCATAGCATTTTTAATATTTTAATATTCTACATTGATGATTTCGAACTAAAATTTATAATAATAATAATAATCACTTCGAATGAATCGAAATAACACCATTTACATTTAAATACTGAAATAATCGCCAGGCAAGTAGCTGCCTTGGCATTAACTTTTTTCCATATTTTAAAATGAAAACGCCATGAAAACAATATCTTATAATTAAACTGAACTAAAATGGGCTTTTGACCTTTAAAAATAAATAAAAATTATATAAAAACAAAGTTTAACTTTAAGTCATAAAATGGAGTATGTAGTATGAAAATCGATGAATTTGAAAAATAAAAAACTGTGATGCATTTCTCTAAAATTTATTGAAAATTTCTTTCACCGATTTAAAATTAAAGTCTTTGATAAAAGGCAGCAAGTGATAAAATAAAGAAATGATAAAAAAATAATTAAAATTTTTGAATTACTAATACGACTTTAAATATTTTTACATATCTTCAAAATCGGTGTTGATGACTCCAATTTATTCTGTAACAATTATTATGTTATTGTTATTTTTGACATGTACTTTATTTAAATAAATATACATACATATACATATGTATTATTATATACAAAATATGTAAAAGAAATTATAAAAATTATATAAAAATCATAGTCTAATTTTCCATTAAAATAAGATAAAAATAAAAACTTTATTTCCGCGTGTGTTTGCAAACAAATCAATTGTTTAAATTGTTTAATTTTAGGAATGGCTTAGAGAACTGCTATGAATGCAGATATTTTGCGGAAATTTTTATCAATGATTTCAACACTAATTAATTGCTTTTGATATAGATTTTCAAGCTGAGTTGATTTAATATCTATAACCATGAAATTAAGTAATAATATTACACTGGTATCTACATTCCCAGGGACCTACTCTACATAGCAGGGGTGGCCGGCTATACTAACCGCGATAGCCACGTTTACGAATTAATATTATAAAGGGCCATTTTGTTATTTTTGAACACAATACATTATACATTGAGAATAAATTGCTGCAATTGCACTGAAAGAAAACATTTATTTTAATTTCTGATTGCATATAAGGCATTCCACATTTTTGTGTAGTAATAAATTTATTAAAAAACAAATAAAAAAAATTTGTCTAATAGAATTATTAAATATTGTGCATAGGAACCATTCATATACGCATACTCATGTACTGTATATAGAATAAAATGAATGCCCTTGATGCAGTGCCTCGTTTCAGCTATTCATTCTTGTACCATCAAAACTTCAGTTTCAATTCACTTTTTTCGGAACAATTCCAGTTTAGTGAAGCAGTTAAAAAAAAATAAGAAAATTAGTAGCAAATCATATTTTCTAAGTTATGGGAAACTGTGAGGTTTCATAAGAAACTGTGAAGCATCTTTAAAGAAAAATGTAGAAATGTGATCGAAAAATAAGAACAAAAATTAAATTAAAAAAATTGGATGCACCCATCTGAAGTTTTCATAGAAAACTGTGAAACGTCTCCAAAAAACATTTCCTCCAGCATGGTATTTCCTGAAACGGTTGCCAACAAAGGATTTTCTGCATAGCCGGCATTTGGCCGGACTTAAAGATTATTTTCATCATGGTATTTCGCAAAACGGCGCTGCGCTGTGTAGCTGGCCTTGGGGCGGCCTTATAGATTTTCTTTATAATAACATTTGCCGAAACAGTACTTCTTACTAAAGTTTTTGTGCGTACCGGGTCTTAGGCTGCATTTTATTTAATTTATTGATTTATATCTTACAAATTTTAGTAAATTCTCAACAGCTTCAAAATGACACGAAATTTCGACCCCATCCTATAAAAATGCCTAAATAGGTTCACAAACTTATAATAGAACTTCAAAATCCGTAACTCGGAACAAGTCGTCGGCAAGTTTATTTCTAATTTTTCTATTTTCTGTCACATATGCTATTTAGTCCATAAATTATACATATGAATGAAAACATCGTTATCGTTAATTCCCGCTCATGAACTAAATAAAATAATAAGGCTTAAGTCTAGTTTATGGACGCTTCACCAAATGGGGAAAAATTAGATAGGCCAATACAAAATTTAAAAATAAGAAGAAAATATAAAGTGATTAAATTATTTAAAAATTCTTAACCTATTAAGACCGGCGATAAATTTGTGAACTTAAAAGTTTTTTTTTTTTTATAATTTTAAGCTTTTGTAAGCGAAGCCGGTATTAGTTACACCATTTAGGAGACAATTCTGCGCACGGCCGAGAAGCTTTTGTTACCGAAGCCGGTGTATGTTATACTATGGAGGAGAAAATTCTTGCGCACGACTTTTGAGCTTTTGTTAGCGAAGACGGTGTTTATTACAACATGGAGGAGAAAATCCCTTTTAGCTAGAAGCTTTTATTAGGGGAGTTGGTATTTGTTATATTATTATATTTTTTGTTGAATGAACTTTAAACTTACCTAATGCACTTTGCTATTATTTCAATGTAAAATGATGTAGAAACTATATTGGCAACTATATATTCAACCGTTGAGAATTATTAAATAAATTATACGTTTACAGTAAGATATTTTTAAAACCTTTCAAATGATACCAATATTGGCCATTTGGTTTCAGAAATATAGTAGAAATTAGCATTTTTATATGTCCTTTTTCCTAGGTCCTTAACTCGAAAACTAGGCGTTGCCGAGACTTTTTTCATTATATTTTATTCCTATTTTTAAATTTTCTATTGCCTTATCGCATTTTTTTTTTCACTTTGGCGATTCGTCCGTAAAGTAGATTTGTGCCAAAAATAATAACTAGTGATTAACACTGGAAAAGAAATATTTCAACCAACACACACACGCCCAGTTGTAATATGTGTGTTATCCTTGTGGTATATGTACATACAGTTTGTAAAAAAAATGTTTTCAAAACAAAAATTTTTTACGAATTTTAATTTAAATAAATATTTACAACAACAATATCATTATATTTGTGAATTTTTTTTTTACAACTGTTGTTTTGTATGTTCTCGACAAGCAGGCGTCGAAACTTTGACAAATTTATGAACATATTACAACAACAACGCTACAAAATAATTTTGCATACTTTAAACAGTGTAAAAAAAGTGTTTTCAAAAATGCAAAGACAAGAAGGAACCGTTAGTTTTTTGCATATGTATTGCGTATAATAGTTTTATATGGACGCTAAGAGTAGCAGTTGTCTTTTATTCATTAAATTAAGCTCATAGAATAAACAAATGATTACCCAATTATATATAAACTATGCCAGGAAAGCGACTGAACAAAGACATTACCCAACTGGTGTATTTTAATTACTATAAAGGAAAATCTCACAGAGAAATTGCTGAAATGTTCTCTCTTAACCTAAGGACGGTATATAATGTTATTAACAGTGCTGAAAAAGAAGGAAAACTGGAACCAAAACAAACACCAGGCAGACCAAAAAAAGTAACTCGGCGAATTGAAAAGAAAATTTTGAAAATGATTGATGAGAATCCACTAGAGGAATTGCACTTAGCATCAGTAATGAATGTGGAGTAAGTAGCCCTCTCAGACTGTTAGAAATGTGCTACAAGACGAGTTACGAAGAAAAAACCTTTGCTATCCGCGGTAAATATTGAAAAAGGTATAAGTTTGCCATTGAACACCTTTCTTTACCTCCGGAGCACTGGGATGATGTTATTTTTTGTGACGAAACGAAAGTGATGCTTTACTACCATGATGGACCTCAAAAAGTTTGGCGAAAACCCCTGACGGGTAAAGTTCGGTAAACTATCCGTTATGGTGTGGGGTTGTATTTCGAGCAAGGGTGTTGGCGAAATAAGAATATTAGTGGATATAATGACCAAGGAAGTCTATCTAAACATTTTAAAAAAGCAATTGAGTGCAAGTGCTCGGAAATTCGGTTTTGTTGACCCAGAAAAGTTCAAGTATAAATTTTAGCAGGATAATGCCCCGAAGCATAAGGCATATATTTGTAGATCCTGGTTGTTATATAATTGTACAAAAGTGATCGATAGCCCAGCACAAAGCCCAGACTTAAACCCTATAGAAAATTCATGGGTCCACCCAAAGAAAAAAGTCGGAAAAAGGTCACCAAAAAACAAATAACATTTATTAAAGAAGAATGGGAAAAAATACCTGAAAATTATGATATACCAAAGCTTATCCATTCAATGTCTAGACGCTTAGAAGTTGTAATTAAAGCTAAAGGAGGGCACAGCAAGTATTAGCACCCTCAAATCTTTTTTTTCACCATTTAGAATAAATTTAATTAAATTTAACACAATTTTGAAAACATTTATTTTACAGCGTAGAAACTGGAAGTATTTTTTAAGTTAAGATTATTATTTTGTTATTTAAATTAATTTTGCTTTTTTTTGTGCAAAGTGTTTATAAACATCTTCAATTGAATACATGAAGAAAAAAATTTAATAAAAGTTGTATAATTTACTTGCAAATAAGAGTTTCTCTTAAACTTTTTAATTTTTCTAAATTTTGAGAAGACTTTTTTTACAAACTGTATATAATAAACACCTTATAAATAAAAAATACCAAATAAAGCAATTTTTAACATACATATGTATATAACAAACAGTATACATCTTCTGCGGTAATTTACTTGGGTTGGTAAAATTTTTAAATATATTCATGTGAATGTTTTCTTAGTTTATTAGATTCACTTACATAGGTGGACTTGGCAAAAAAAAATTAATTCTCCATCTCCGACTTTTTACATTTCATGGTGTTTTTCTGTGACATGTTCAGTAATCGCAACTTTAATAACTCAACGCAGTGAACACACTTCGACATTGGACTGTTGTAGGACCAGCTGGTTAAACATTATTAATAAATTGAAGAATAACTTAGTAAATAAAAGAAAAAAATGGCCACTAAAGTTGCTTCTGGAAACAATAAAGTATTTCAAAATGTAAGCAAGTATATGGGATGTATTTTTTGAGCTAGAAATTGTTAAAATTCTATTCTAACCTAACTCTGGTTTGGGGCCGCAAGCCGTGGATTAATCACTGTTGGACTAAAAAAATTAATTGTGAATTTTTAAATAACTTTAAATGTAATTTATAATTTACAGCACGACGACGTGCATATATCGTTCGAAGACCAACAGAAAATAAATCGTTTTGCAAAATACAATGCTCGTATGGACGATTTAAAAATCGAATTAGAAATGAAAAAAAACGATTTAAAAAGTGTGGAGGAAGCTTTAGATGAGATTACGTTATTTGATGACGACGAAGATATTCCATTTTTGATTGGCGAAGTATTTTTATCCCACAAGTTGTCCAAGACACAGGTAATAATTAGCATTGTGGTCTAAATATGCTCAACAATTAATATAATTGTTTCCTTATGTTTGTTTTACAGGATCTTTTAGGCGAAGTCAAAGAACAAACACTTAAGGAAATTTCTAGTATTGAGGCTAAAGCAAATAATATTAAATCTGAGATGAATGAATTAAAAGCTCAACTTTATCAACGTTTTGGTAGCAATATATCACTAGAAAGTGACGATTAAAATTTGATGTTACAAATAATAGCAGTATAAAATAATGAAATTATACATATGGGCGTACCGCACTGTTCCGTTTTGGGCTCACTGTTATTTGTTTTGTATTTGGATGATGTGATAGGAACTGCTTAGGGGTGGGTGTAGGTATTTTGTTTGCGAATAATATAATATAGTTTAATAGTAGTAATAGGCAATTTCTAGAAGGTTTGGAGACCAATATGAGTTCTTTTTTGGCTAGTATATTGTTCGTTATGGGTGGCAAGCAAAGTTAACTTAACTAAATATATGGTGACTGGCAATGTTGCCGATCCTTAAATTGCACCGATTTTAAGTGCAACCGTAACTGCAGTTCATTGTTGGCAACAGTTTATTAAATTTATTATTATTATATACAACATTAAATATAAGTTTATTTACGACATTTTCATCAACATTATTTTAAAAATTTCCTTCCACAGCTTTAAAAAAAACAAGCCATTCTTTTTTGCCACAGTGTCTAGTAGTTTATGTGTTTTGCTATTGTAATGTGCTGTTTTTCACAACTTTTAGGATTTACTCCAAATGTCTGTTGTTTTTGGTATTGTTGTTGATTTGCGTCTGATTGTAAATAAATTTAAAAATTTCTTCGGCCGCTACTGAGACGTGTTTAGTAAACATGAATATAGAAATTAAACACAGTAATCTAAGTTTTTTAGTTCTTGGTGGTTCGTTATAAGTGTGGCGAAAGTATTCAATTTCCAATTGGAAAAGTATTTCTATACAGCAAATTGTCTAAAACAGAGGTAAGAATTGGCAGTGAGATATAAATTAAAACCTCTAATATTTATTAGTAATAAAAAATATTAGTAGTAGGTATTGAGGATTAGCAAATACTATTAAGTATGGTATGAAAGAGTTAGAAGCTGATCTTTATCAGCGTTTTGGCAGCAATATATCACGATTAATATATGACATTGCAACAATACTAACTAATGATATAATGTTATTAAGCATTAAATGCTTTTGTTCTTAATTTTTTGTAATATACATACAGTCTAAGAAAAAAGTCTAAATACACCCCCTTATTTTAGATTTTTAAGAAATTTGTAAAGAATTAAATGGAAAATATTATTGTAACATTTAAAGCACCAATAAATAGTTTTGTTTTTAAATTAAAAATGTAATTCAAAAGTATTATGAAAACAAAAACAACAAAAACATATAAAACTCGCAGGAAAAAAGTCTACATACAGCAACAAAATTAAACATTAAGTTAACGTTTTTAATATAAAAACACAGGCCCAGGTCCACCCTGGGCATCAATTACTGCTTGAAGACGACGGGGCATCAAATTAACCAAATTTGCTGTTATATCTGGTGTGATTTCAGCCCATGCGCGTACAAGAGCAGTTTTCAGACTTTGGCGACTGCTTATGTCATATTTTCGCACCATTTTTTCGAGAACTTCCCACACGTGCTCGATCGGATTCAAATCTGGTGATTGTGGTGGAGAATTCAGTTGCGTTGGAGCATAATACAAAAGCCAGTCTCGAACAACGTGAGCGGTATGCTTCGGATCGTTGTCTTGTTGGAAAACCAACTGATAGCCCAGGCCTAAACTATCAACGGATGACTTTAGATTTTGTTCCAATATACTTTTATATTGATAGCGATCCATATTGCCTTCGACAAACACCATCCGACCCACTCCAGATGATGCCATAGCCCCCCAAACCATAACACTGCCACCACCATGTTTCACTGTAGGTATAATATTTTTTGGATCAAGCGCAGTGTTAGGTTTTCTCCAAACGTTGGATCGACCATCATTTCCAAAAATGTTGTATTTACTTTCATCAGTAAATATAACGCGTTTCCAAAAATCCATATCCTTGTTTAGATGCGCCTTAGCAAACTCAAGTCGAAGTTTACGGTTTTTTGCTGAAAGTAATGGCTTTTTTCGTGCTAGTCTGCTTTTAAAGCCGTTCTCGTGTAAAGCGTTTATAACTGTTCTTGGTGTAACAATAATGTTAGAACATTTTTCAATGTGTTCCGCCAATTTTGGGGCACTTAACTTTGGATCCCGATTGACTTCTTTTAGAATGCTGCTCACATCGCATCTTGAAAGCTTTCTTGGTCTACCAGTTCGTGGTCTATTTTCAGTACTATTTGTCATTTTATAATTTCGGATAATATTTTTATTTATTTTTGAAATTTCTCCAAGAGATTTACCTTCTTTCCGCAGATTAACCACTAAATTTCTAACTGAAATCTCTATCTCTTTTTCTTTTTTCCATTTTCGACGATTAAAGTTTAAATATTGTCTTCTTAAGATATCACTTTCTCAATTAAAATGAATATAGTGCTTGTAAAAGCAATTACAACAAAAAATAACGGTTGTTTTCCTGCTTTTGTTCTTAATTTTCCATTAACTACGTGGAGTTTCCACACTGTATGTAGACTTTTTTCCTACGATTTTTTAACGTTTTTGTTATTACTGTGTTTACAGTATTTATGAATTGCATTTTTATTTTATAAATAAACTTACTTATTGGTGCCCTAAATATTGTCATACATGTTTTTTACATTTTCTTTACAAACTTCCTAAAACTCAAAAATTAGGACGTGTATTTAGACTTTTTTCTTAGACTGTATACTTGCGGCGCACGTAGAGATAAATAACCGAATTACGACACAAAAATGGGATTTTTTATTTTGTTAAATGTCACCACTATTGCACTTAATATATTCTGTATAGAAGTACACAATCAACCTATAACTAATTATTTTTTAATCGCATCACATTAGTTTATACGTGCGTGCAAAGTATTATTAGGTCTGTCTTTTTACTCTAAATTAGGCACTCGCGGAATCCAATCTTACCAGAAAGCGTTTTCTTACACAAAAATTGGGTAAATGAGAGGCGAAACAGCCCGTACTTTTTCTGCGGGCTAGTTTGAGCATGAAAAAAAAATCAATCGCCTGGTTTATAAGTAAACAATAATGAAGTAAAATTAAAAGTTTTCCAACAATGCAATGAACAAATAATAGTTAATTTTATTTCATGATTTAGTTAAAAATTATTTGGGTTTTTTATTAATAAACATTGTATGTATTAGCGTAATTATTGTGTTTTTAGGTATGTATGGATGTGTAGATTTGTATTTCTAAAACCATGCCAAGAGCCAAACAACATCGGATGACTTCTTTTGGCCCACCTTGTACAAAAGTGCCCGAACTCTCACAAATTTATTTTATTTTTGCTGTTTTCTTTTATTTTATTTGTATTTTATTTATTTATAATAATAACCAACTGTGCCCATTGGGCCATATATAGTTAGTGGACTACAAGTGTAACATAAGAATAATAATGAAACATGTAGGCGACAAATAAGCTAGAAACAATGTTCATAAAGAAAAATAATAGTTATAATATTATTAGATAAGGCTAATAATTAAATTGCAAGTTATATTGCGCATGAATTTGACTATATATATTCAGAAACTAGATCAGTTCTATTGCGAGAAATGTTCAACAAGCTTATCTTTGAATGAATTACGTGTGAGATGGAATGCTCTAAATATATCCAAAAGCGTTCAAGATAACAATTTTTGTGCAATTTTGAGATAAAATTAGAGAGCAAAATTTTTCATTTCCTGTAGAAAGTTGCACGAACTTTTTCTTTGGATAAGTTCGGTCTAGAATTAAATTATCGGCTGTTTTTAATTTAATTAAATTAATCAGAAAATTTGCAAAGAAACGACAAGTCTTTATTTAAAAATTCAAAAAAGAAGAATATTTTTCAAATAAACTTGGAAGTTGTAAGTACATACATATATTTGTGCATATTTATCACTTTATTTAATAAAAAATGGCTTTTACTTTTTTTCAATTTATTTTCGTCCACATTGTACAGCCGTTGTCAACGATGCAAATGTTTTGCTTTTCAAATATTATGCATTTGAAGCTAAAATAAAATTTATTTGGGCACTTTTGTTATGCACCTATTTAATAGTTTTTTACGTTTTCTTTTGTACATTTTTTTCTCTTTTTGAGATAAATTATAATTTACTCTCATTTTACCGAACTTTACCAGAAAAGTAAGAAAATACACCTATTATCTGTTACACGCACTTATATATACCTCTCAGCAGCATATCTATACCGTTTATTGTTGCTACGCTCGACAAGGGTTTGTAAATTTACAGTTTAAAGTTTTTTAAATATATTTTTAAGCTTCGGATATCTAATTTAATTTACAGTTATTATTAAAATAACAATTAAAATAAAAATATATTGAAAAATTTCCTTTAGCTAGAGCTAAAGTTCCAAACAGTTCTACGACTTTTCCTTATACATAAGATAAAAAAAAATAACTACTAATAAGTATAAGCAAGTTAGTGGTGGTCCCCCGTTTCTGCTTTCAATAAATAGAGCATATTTTCCTTAAGTAGTACACTTAATATTCTGAAAATCTCACATGCAAAAGACATTTTTTTTTAATTCGTTATTTTTCATTCTGTGCAGTCTCCTCACAAAATTCTTGTGTGCACCGCTGATGTATACTTAAAGTGCGGAGGCTTAAATTTGGTGCACCAGAACAGATTATATGCTACATCAACAACTACTATTCATTCCGTTAGATATAAACCATAATTTCTTAGCTTTGCAAATAACTTATTGATGCATAAAAACTTGGAGCCAAAAAACTTATGAGATAAAATTGCAAAAACGAGAAAGTATTTGCCGGGCATTTTAGACCAATTATACATATATCATATTTGTATTTTGTATTTAATATTTGAAATAAAATAGAATTCCTGAAAAATTGGAAATTTTAATAAAATTTGTTTCTGTGGTCTGTGTAAAGAAAAATATGTTGCTAGTTCTCTTTTTTATTGTTGGACAGTTATAGTCGCCATATGAAAAACCCCAAGAGACAAAAATGTAATATTGATTATGATGCATTTTACAATCCTACAAATAAAAACAAGGTTCTTAGAACATTTTTTTTTGCTTCTGTTAAATTTTTTGCATTTCAATTAACGCTTCTTTGAATTCCTAAAAAAAATACTTTGATTTTACAAAATATCTTAACTGTCAATCTTGCCAGTAAATAATGTGGTTTTTAGTACAAATAGGAAAATGGAAAGTAATCATCTTTCCTCAATCGGTGCTGAAAATTCGAGGCCATCGGAAGTGCACGAGTGAATGACTTTATTGTCGTGTGTTCGGTTTACAATTGAAATCGTTTAAAAATTAAAAAATCATCGGTTAACTGATAACTATCCGGTAATAAATTCCTGTATCCGTGTATTAAAGTGTTTTTGTTTCATATCCGTTTTCCGTTTTAACGGAATTTATTCTTATGTTTGTTTCAATAGGTTTCGTCAAGTAAAGAAAAGCATAAAAAGAGAGCAGCTTTCTAACATGTTGCGATTAATTCAAAAAGCTCTTTATTATTCTGCATTAAAAAAAATGTGTTGAAAAAGTGTGTGAATAAGATAAGAAGGGTTGCCAGAATTAAAGATTTTTTTCTTTAAAAATGGAGATTTTTGAAGTAGTCTAATAATGGTGTTTTCCTTTCTGGCAAAAGTATTACATATATGTTACATTTCGTTACTATTCGAGTTCTATTCTAAAAAGGTTATAACATTAATAAAAGCTATCCCTTTATCCTTTACATTCTAAAGAAGGCAACATATGCAACATATTTGACCGTCTACTCTCAATTTGGGATGAGATACTGGCATTTTTTACACCTTAGATAAAATCCTTTTTAAAAAATAAAAATTTTATTCTTTTTTATTCTCTAAAGCGGGAGATTTATAAAAAAAATTATTATTATTGTTTACTTTTTATTATTATTATTATTGAAACCATTAGGATAAAAATCGTAGAAGCAGTGAAAAGCTAAGTATACATCAATGTTAATTCTTAAATATTTTGTACCAATGTGGTAACAAAAAATGTATCACTTTATAAAGGATGGGACATCCATCGAAAGGGCCACAATTTTTTTCAGAAAAGAAATAATCATAAATATGCAAAATTTCTGCCTGTTATGTAGACGACATCGAAGAAAAGCATGTCGTAATTGAGTCACAACATATAATTATGTGCGATATCTGACCATATGTATGAGATCATAAATTGTGTGTATATATTTATCTTCGCGTAAATTAATACACTATGTATGGAGATGAATTGTTATGCAATTTTTTCATTGCTTCTTCATAAATATAAAACAATATATTTAAAATATACATACATTGCAATTTTTTATATTTGATCGGGCTTTTGACGATTTTTTAGTAAATTATATCTGGCAGCCCTGATGATAAGCAATAAGTGCAGTAGTAAATATTAGAAAAAAAATTATGTATGTCAAATGAGAAAAATAAATAAAATAAATAAATTTTAATTATATTATTAATTGACCTTTTTTATTATATTTTTTGATATATATTTATTAAGCCTGAGGTCTTTTTTTTTATTTTATTTTATTTTGTTTTTTATTATTCGATATTTCGTTATTTTAAATATTTCATTATTCCTGATGATGTTAACAAGCTGTTAACGAAATATCGAATAATAAAAAACAAAATAAAATAAAATAAAAAAAAAGACCTCAGGCTTAATAAATATATATCAAAAAATAAAATAAATAAAAATAACTGAAATAAATAAAATGAATAAAATAAATAAAATATAAAAAAGTGTTTGTATTTAAAATGTAATAAGAATAAAATGAAAGGAATAAATGTGTGAATATAATAATTAATATTAATAATGCAAAAGAAAATAAAAAATAAATAAATATCTGAAGTAAATTAAGTGTTTCGTAAATTTCGTAAGGCTTGCTGAAGAGTATCAAATATTCTTTCTAATTAGGTTTTCCATACGTTTCAACCCATTCAGCATTCAGCTGTACATTTTCACCTCTTAAAGAAGGTAAGTCGCTTATTTTCACAAAAGTATATTCAAAGTCTACTCGCCTGTTCAAAAGTAAAGGTGAATTTTGAATTTTTTTGAAAAGTATTTATTTATTCATCAATATCCATTTTGTCCCCTTCAAAGTAATCCCCCTCATATATAATGCACTTATGCCAGCGCTTCTTGCAATCCTCGAAGCACTTCTGAAATGCGCTTTTCTGTATTTCCATTAGCTGGTTCTTCAATTCCGTATTTATCTCAGCAATTGTGGCAAAACGCTTTCCTTTCATTGGTCTCTTCTGTTTGGGAATAGCAAAAAGTCGCAGGGATCCAAATCTAGTGAATAAGTGGTTGAGGCATGATGAGGGTGTTGTTTTTGGCTGGTGCATTATCGTGATGCAGAATCCATGATATTTTTCCGATAGTTTGAGCCATATTGCTTCACGCAAATGTTGCATAACTTCCTTGTAGTATTTATTATTAACCGTACGTTCAGTTGGCAAGAACTCATGATACACCACGCCTTTGTAATCGAAAAAAATAAAATTCACCATTTCTTTAGAACAAACCTCGTATGTATGCATATTGTCTGCAATTATACGGCCAAGCCCAATCGTCTCCGTTTAGCACTCCATACGAACTCAAGTCCTAAGACTCGCTGAAACTGAACTGAAACTGGGGTTGATTGAACCCAGGAAAATTTTTCGTTTTGTAGTCAACGTTCAGACTACTTCGACCATCGCCACCCTCATGCAATCAAAATAATTTTATAATTATGAAACGAGCCCTCCCCGTATTTTTTGATATGACTACTTCGTAACAGAAATAGTAGGACGGCCACATCTCAAAAATAATGATCAAAATTGAAAAGGAAGAAAATACTAAGCAAAACTAAGCAGAGATATACAATCAGTCGATATTTCGATTCGTCGTTACTTTCATATTTGCAAATACATATGTACAGCAACACGCTTAGAACTTGCACTTAACTAACTACAAAAAATATTTTCTGGCTGTAACGTATGATGGCCGCAGATATTTTTCACAGTTCATTATTCATGTCTGCCACTCTGCTTGCTCTTGTGCATTACGATTTTAAGGTTGTAAATTATTCGCTAAGACTTAAATAAGTCCATATGTACGAACATAGACACATACAAACATCCCTTGGAACATTTATGTGTAGGAACGACCAACTTTCGCACATTTATTCCATTTATTTATTGTGAATCGTATTCTCTAGATTGTTAATTGTAGCGGTTGTATTTCCAGACCCAGAGAGCCTCAGTTTCTCATATTCATATATTTTAAATTAATTGCATTTTGTGTAAAATATAACATTATGGCATTAAAAATGGCGTATGTTTGCGAACATGTAGCACATTCGTCTTCGTATTTTATTATTAGCAACTCAAAAGTTCTACTTGCACTTTCACCAAAACTAAAGATAAAAGGAAAATGAAAGAATATTCTAAGGACGCACTCTAGGCAACGCCTGGGTCCCTTAATTACAACCAGAAAATGCACCAATACCCCGTTTTGCGTCGATAATTGGGGTCGGAGAAACACGACGCAAATCGAAGTACAATTTTTCGCACATTTATACTGATTTTCATTTAATTGGTTTCGATTTCCGTAATTTTAGCTGAAAAAATCGATTTTTCAATAAAAATATAAAGTTTTTTTTTAAAACAGTTTTTATTAAAATAAAAATATAATAATTCATGAAAAAACGTGTCGATGTGTTAATACATGGAGCAGATGTGAAGGTTCAGACATATTTGCATTAGACTTAAACGGGGAATCGCCTTTTTCTGTTTTAGCTTTGTACAAACGTTTTCATATTAACGACGCAAATCGAATCTACTAACGACGCAACTTTGAAGCCATGCGACGAAAACTGAAGTAAATACGACGCAACTTTGAAATCCCTGAAATTTAAAAAAGACAAATACGCAAACCGAAACGACGTAAAACGGGGTATTGGTGTACATATGTATGCATTTAATAACTAAAAATTTTACTATTGTGTCTGCGTTAACAGCGACCTACTTTGTCCGTATTTGAGAAATAAAACGCCGGCGAAGTAAAATAATAAATAATAAAAAGAGCTCTCCTTCAGCCATTATTGCATCAAAATAATACCTGAGACGCAGCAACTCTGCTTTATAAATTCTTTAAAAACGCGCAACGGCAGAGTTGTTCAAGAATTAAGCTCTCTTTCCTTTGTATTACTTCACCACCTGTCACTTCTATAGACTATGCCCTTCCAACTAGTTCCGGTGCAATGCATTGTATACTTAGGAGGCATCCCCTGAATACTGGTCCCATTAATTAATTTAAATATTTCGTAAACCGCAAAAGTTCACCGAATATTATGCCCCAATAATGTATTTCAGTTGGGACATTAAAAAACATTAAGAACGTAAGACAAATTACGCCACTCGATATGGAACAGAATGTCAGCATATTTAAATAAAAATTTTGTTAGAAATTTCCATCGATATGGTGCAAAGCAATTTGCGTCCAAACATAATCAAGCCAGTAGTACTCAATTATGTACGGACTACACTCGATAATTTGAAACTCGTTAATTTATGTATATCTCTTGATAAATTCATATGATCAGGTTCCTTGAAAAATATTCGATAAATTTCGAAGACATCAATCCAATTCAGTTCCCTTCAAAAATCATTGGACATTATCCAAGAACACAATGCCCCCAAATTGTGTTCGATTTTTAATTTATTTGCTAGAGCTTGTTAAAGCTTCCATTATATACTTTTCACTATAAATTTCTCAGTCGTCTGTTAATGTTTGATAAATACTCTTTCTTGAATTCTCGTTTTAAAACTATTAAAAAACCAAGAGTAACTCTGTTCGATTTCTTATTACTTTAAAGAAACAACATTAAAACCAACCAGTGTTTTATTTCTCGAAGTGATCACAGACAGAGTCATTAGAGGTATTTTGTAAATTTAAAAGATTTTACTGGGAAAGTACTACCTGAACTCAGCCATTATGGGATTGAGAAATATTACATTTTCTGTTGTAATTGGAACTACCTTTTCAAAACTAAAAAAAAAAATCACGCAAACTCCTTGAAGAACCTCCTGTTCTGCATCTTAAGACTGATTAGTTAGCGTGTTGGACCCTACCATCGCGGTCAAGTCAAACTTTTTTTCTGATGTTTCTGTACTCCTGCGTAGGTATTTGCGCTATCATTGGTCTCGCAGTTCTATGAAGCATTTTGACGAAAGAAAGTAAAGTGGCTCTGGATATTTCTAAAGCATTTGATAGAGTGTGGTCCAAACTTCTTGCTTTTGGTGTCGGTGATATCTTCTATCAATTTAGTATTTCGAGCTTTCTCAAGGATCGCGCTACAAGAGTTGTTATAGACGCGAACTCATCTGACGAGTTCAATATTAATTCAGGGGTACCGCAACGGTGCGTCCATTCTTTCTCCTACACTAATTATTATCTTACTTAATGACCTTCTATGTCAAACTTCGAACTATGTCAACTCTTTTGAAGATGACAGCAGCATTTGTCACTCATATTGATTTAATCGTATGCCGACATCGACTATGATCGCGGCGCTGCGGCAGAATATGAGTGATGCATTGATTAGTAACCTCATAAAATTATCGCAATGCGATCACGCGAATAGGGTCGCTTTCAATGCTCAAAATTAACATTCAATGTGTTTCAAAGATTATATTGAAGTTTTTCGACCGTGGAAATTTATTGGGGATGGTATTGATTCTCTTTAGCATCGTCGCAATGTGGGATATGTTTGTTTTTCTCTCGTTACTATAAAGGGATCTGGACTAATGAAATCAGTCCCGAAACCATCTCATTCCTGCGCACTACGTCTTCATAATTAAGAACGCATCCATTTGTGATCGATTTAGCAGCGAATCGCACTACGTATTACAGAGCAAACTCATTTTTCGGCCGAACAGCGCGTATGTGGAATAACCTCCTTTGCAGAGGTCTTTCCTATCACTTTTAACGTGGGAAAATTCAAATCAAATATGCGTAAACACTACTCTTTCTATCCCCCTATTCATTTGACCTATTTTCTTAGTTCCACTACAAAACATGGCATGTGTAGGGATCATGAGTTCTTGTCCAAGAAAAAAAAGATGACTGCTACGCCAAGGTTTTTGCCAAAATATCCCTGTCTCCATCGGCCTTTACAAATGTGTTTAAAGACATTCCCACTAAAAAGCATTATTGAAAACAGTTCAGTTCATTATTTGTGAGTTTTTTTTTATGCCACAATTTTTATTTGGCTTCCAAACATTCATCCGATTATTACCTATTAAAAGGAATAAATAAATTTAATAGTAACAGCTCATGTCGGCGTCAATGTTATTCAAATTTCCAAAGTATTTCACTTCAAAAGTTCTTCACTTCTTCACTTGAACAGTTGGAGTCTTTAAAATATTTGTATTCACATTATCAAATTTTGAGGGGTAAGATGCAGTTTGCATATCTCACTTTAAAATTTTTATAATTTTGCATACTCCCTCAAAGTTAGAAGTTATTTTAGTGAGCACTTTACGGACTACAATATTTGAAGTTTTTTAAGGAGAAAGTAGAAAGACGAATAATTAAAATTTTTAAATTAACCTTTGTTCGGTTAAAATATGTTAATGCTACAATTTCCTTTTTCAAGTACAAAAGTACTTTTAAATTAATGCACATACTATGTATTGCAAGGCAGACACAAAAATAAATAATAAAATATTTTTAAATAAAATTCTTCTGACACTTGATCAACAAGGGGTTATTAACCTTCAAATTTCAAAATTTTCAGTAGATGCCAAAAACTATTTGTCGTTATTCTTTCAGTGGATTTGAAAATGCAAATACATCATGATTTGAGATGAACGATGAAACTGAATACGGTGAAATTTTTACGGCGGATATATGTATGTATATTAATGGTGTTAGTTGATTTCTTGCAAAAAGTGAAAAAAATATAAAATTTCGAGTTACGAAATATCCTGTTGTTGATCAAGTGTGATATGTAAAATAAATAGTTTTGAGTATTATAAAACTCAAAAATTTTATTTAAAAGTTAAATTAGATAAAAATGAAACTTATAACTTTTTTGTGTAAAATAATGGTTGGGAAATATTTCAGCCATTTTGGCACGTTTTCGATACGAACTCGGCATGAAGTTAAAACTTTAAAATACCAGCAGGTCTTATTTTCTCTTTTCCATTTTATCTGTTGTCAGTTGCTAGCCTTTACCATCTGTATTGTTTTTTTTAACAACACAAAGGAAGCTGTTGTAGCTTGTTTGTAGAAGCAACCAGGATCAAGGCGGGACTCTAACCCGCACCTCCCGTTTGATAGACTAATGCTGGGAACACAATTAAGACGAATGACAAACTTCGTCTACCACAAGAAATTCGTCGGTAACAGTGCGGCGACGAAAAAAATACAGCTGTCATAATCAACAAAATTGTTTGTAACCGTATAAAAAAATTACTCGAAAAAATTAAACATTTAGCTAAAAATAGTTAAAAAGCTATTTTATGGTAAATAATTCAACTCAAGTCATTTATTTTAAAAGTTAAACATTTATTAAAATAAAAATTAACTTTATTTACTAATATATTTAAAAACTAAAATGAAAAACGGTAACTCTGTACTAATTTGTTCGCCGTTCGTCGACGTATGAAATAGAAATAAGTCTATCGGAGAGTTCGTCACACACGACGACTTTCGTCGACGGCGCTGTTGTGTTAATTTGCATATGCCCAATTGTGTTTTCACTCATGCAGCAAGCTACGGAGGCACCCCGTTTGCCACTCGAACTGCCTTATGCCACTACAGGGTACACATGCCAATTATTATTGCAAATATTGAAAATATTGAAAATATATTATTTTATTTTTGTACCAAATGACAAAACATTTTAAACATTAACGGCCATTTTCACAATGTCTAATTATTTTACTTTTAACAGAAAATTAACTAATTGGCGATTTGCTTAACAGGCACTATTTAATCGACGGTTAATGATTTCAGTTTCACCATCCTTCAGTTACTTAACAAAAGAATTCGCTAAAAAGTATGGCAATATTGTTTGTGTTTGTTTACGAAAAATACTATAATGACAGAAAATAGAATCAATAGAATAGAATTTTGTGAAAAAAAAACATTGAAGTATACTGAAAGGAAATGGCGGAATTTTCATCAGCAACAAATTGTTCCAACTTGGAAAATTCAAAAAAAAAACAAGTGAGACAGGTAAAATATTGGTCTATAAAAATATTAAGATATACACATGTTAAAAAGTTTTTTGTAGAGCCTCTAATATTACAGCAAGATTACTTTTTTTTGTTCCAAAGTTTTCAAATTATAAACATTGAAAAAATATAAGTGTTGCTTTCCCATTTGTACATTTTTTCTATTTATCAATTAAAATTAGCTATGCATAGGTGTCGATTAGATTGTTAACCGCCACATTTTGTTCGGTTAAATTTAACAGAGACTTTTTCGTTAAATGGTGTCAGTTAAAAGTTAATCATACATTGTGAAATATATTTTTAGTTAACCGCCTGTTAAAGTTCTAATTAAGTTTAAATCAGACATTGTGAAAATGGCCGTAAGTGAGATATAATATTGGAAAATGAATTACATGCACACTATAAAAATTGGCAAAGTCCGCTGATGCTTTTTGAATTAATTTTGAATTGACCCTTGTTCTACAAAAAAAAAGTATTACGCATCATCGTTTGCTATATTGGGCCTGATCAATTGTCACCACCATAGAATAATCACCCTGTTCGTAGAAAATACAAATATTTTCGAAATTTATATTTGTTAGTTTTTTTTTACTACCCATTTTTTGTTCATTTCCGGAGTTAAAAATATATGCACGTGTGTGCAGTTGTTGCAATCGTTGTATCTGCCGCGTATGCACATAAACGAAGAAATGAAACAATGAAAAGAAAAAACGGAAATATTTTGAATTTCTAGTAAATTGTTCAGGAAATGGAAAAGAAATACAATTTGTTAAGGAACAATAAATGTTTCCTTGACTTAAGCGAAGCAAAACACAACACAATTGAGAGAGTAAAAGCAATTACATATTTCAAGAATTATTTGATTTTTATGGGAAATCCCTCATATACGTAAATTTGTTTTCGATTTCTCTGTCATAATCTGCTGGCGAAACCTGTGTTGTTGGAAAAAAAAATTTCTTATTGTTCGCAGTAGTCATAACTGGGATTCCCAGAAACTCACAAGGAACATTTAAATTAAAATCTATAGGGAAAATGCATTGAAATCTCGTACGATGCAGAATTCCGTAATTTGGGAGGTGGTTATAACTCTTATACTGACCATCACTTTTTTTTCTATTTCTGTCAAATTTCGCTTTAATGTGTCTAACAAATTCATCACCATGGTGTCTGTTACTCAGTACTTATTCTATTTCAAAAATAATTTATATTTAAATTTTTGAAGCAAACATGAACGCGTACAACGAACGTCCATTAAGTCGCACTTAAAATTGAACAAAAATGTTCCCTGGAATTTTAAGAAAGAAAAACAAAATTAATTAAATATTGCGTTAACTGCTTTTGAAGTCATCCTACGATTCCTCAGAAATCTTTTTTGATCGAATTTCGGTTAAAATACTTCTTACTTTTTGGTACTTTCAATCACACTGAGTATCATGAAATGCAATTAAATTGTGGAAAACTTTTCTGCTGGAGAATTGCGTGTTCTTTTTTCAGATGAGTGAGCGTCAATCTATAAATATTGGCCCCACGCAAAAGTGTGTATCTCTTGAAAGAGTGAGGCTATTTCAATTATCGGGATACTTCTAAAGGACATAACGAATAATTATAAAAACATCACTGTTGTGTAGTGTTGTCTACCTATAGTCGAAATTCGCGAACATATATGCTCTCCCTCTGTAGAAGAAGCGTAATCAGTGAAGGGAAACGAAGTGTTTCGTTATTAAAAAAATATTTTATGACTTTTGGCCCCCAGAGTAACAAATTTAAATTCTGTAAAGAATTTTTTTTTTTTTAAAATATGTTGTAAAATTCATTTGTATATACATACATACATACTACATACGCGGTCTGTTAAAAAAAAAGCTGAATGTTGAATTTTTTGAAAAATATTTATTTATTCGTCAATATCCAATTTGTCCCCTTCAAAGTAATCCCCCTCAGATATAATGCACTTATGCCAGCGCTTCTTCTAATCCTTGAAGCACTTCTGAAATGCGCTTTTAGGTATGGCCATCAGCTCGCTCTTCGATTTTGACTTTATCTTATAAATTGTGGCAAAGCGTTTTCCTTTCATTAGTCCCATCAGTGTTGGGAATAGCAAAAAGTCGCAAGGGGCCAAATCTGGTAAATAAGGTGGTTAAGGCATGATTAGGGTGTTATTTTTGGCCAAAAAATCACGAAGAAGCTGGTAAGCTGGTGCATTATCGTGACGTGCAGTTTATGGGTTACTCCTAGGACATCGTAATGTTAAATATACCATGTTTTCTCCATACATTTGGGGTAGTCCTCTAGTCTTCTGTGGACTGCAATATACATTCATGTGTGGACTGGTCACATTATTTGCAAGGATCTAGTGCATTTGTTTACCCCGAAATTTGTGGAATTTTGTGCATGAATTTTACTGAATTTTACTGTCATGCATTCGTATATACACAAATTTAAAAATTACAGTTCTTTTCTGGGATTCCGTAAATTTTTACTGAACTTAATTTTTGTCACTATAATCCAGTAGAAGAGAAAATCATATATTTTAAAGCACCTGAAACTATCGAACTTGTTAACGGCTAGAGGGATTTTAATGATTGTGTTCCACTATTAGTTAGATTGTGCAGTTGGCTATACGATGGGTGCACCTATTGCCACAACAATTTTATTTATTAATTTTTGAGACACACAGGTTGCAGATATAATATTTAACTTAGCGATAGTGATAGTAGCATGGCTTGATATTCAGATCTACACAATAGTGAAAAGAATCATTCAAATCGCTCAAATGGCAAAGGCTGAAGTAGTATGCACGTTGACTACAAAACCAAAACACCTGGGTTCAACCCAAGTTTCAGACTAAAATAATAAAAAAGAACTATCTAGCATTTTTCTGATGTGCATTAGTGTGGTTTTGTGTGTCAGTTGTTGTCGGAAGGTTTCAGTGGCGAAGGCGTAGGCACTGGTCACTGAACAATACCGGCTTCAGCTGATAGCAATCAACAATTACATGAGAACGCCCTCCTTCGTCGGTATTGTGTAGCACCGGCGAAGTAAAATATAATAAAAATGGCTACTAAACCGAAGCAGCAAAAGCAGAGCTGTAAAATAATTAATTAAGTTTCACCTCTTGTCGTTGCTCTAAGTATCCCTTTCCTATAGTTCCAGCACAATGCATCGCATGTGTAGGGGTCATATGTCTTTGCTGTTATTCATGGTTTTAATTCGGCTACGTCAAATAGTGCCTAGAGTGTGCATTGACGTTTTAAAAATTGTCATTCTCATTTGGAAATAAAATATTTTTAACAAAAGTGGTATAAAGTGTAATAAGTAATAAGCCATTAAAATGCACAATTAATAAAAACAGACAGATACTGCAACAAAACAAAAATTTCAAGTATTGGGAAAATATGCTTGAGAGTATCGGACTTGTTAGGGCCGTACTGCGGTATTTTTTAAAGTCAAATATTATCAAAAAAAGTACGAGCATATCAACTTTCCCATCAGTGAGCGAAACCAGTTTCGTTGTTCTATCGTTACTATAACGGGATGTGTTGTACTGAAATCAGGGAACTTGTTCCCGAAACCCGGTCATTCCCGCGCACGACGCGATCACCATTAAGAGCGCATCCATTTGTGGTCGATTTGGCGGCGATTCGCACTACGCATTGCAGAGAAAATTAGTTTTTGTGCCGAATGACACGTATGTGGAATGGACTACCCGCAGAGGTGTTTCCTGTCACTTTTAACGTGGGAAAATTTAAATCAAATGTTAATAAACACTACTCTCTCTATCCTCCTTCCCATGACCTAATTTTCTAGTTCCAGCACAATGCATCGCATGTGTAGGGGTCATCCCCTGAGTGCCGGTCCAATAAAGAAAAAAAAAATATGCTTTTTGTTACTGACAGCTTTTTTTAGGAGCGCAGGCTTGGACATCTAGAGAAATCCTTTTTTTAGCATCAGGAAGATTAGACTCCGGTAACCCTGCCCAACTACAACGACTATGTGAAGTGTTTTGAGTACTCTCTATGACTTAATGTGAGTGCTCCCTCCTTAATCGGTATTTGAAAAGTAAAAGTAAAATAATAAATAAAGTAGTTCTTCTTTGGATTGAACAAATTACACTAGAGACAAATTCATAATACACGCAACTTCGTTGTGAATTCCTCTTATGACTTCACCACCTGTCTCTTCTTTACACTATGGCTTTGCAGCCAGTTCCGGTGGAATGCATTGCATACGTAGCAGAAATCCTCTGAGCGCTGGTCCAAAAGAAAGAAATCGGCCCTCTGGGTGAAAAGGGTACGAAGTGGCTAATGTTTAAGATTCATAATTGTGGATCAATACATATATGCGTAATTAAATATCAAGCTTTAACCGCCAAAAAGACATAAGCGCCAAAAAGCAAATTTTCCATGGGAAGTTTTTTCTTTCAATCTTCACATACATAACCTGTAGAAATGTCAAAATTTCTTTCTTTGTAAAATCGTAACGGCACATTTCACAGCTCTGAAATTTTGTAAGGTGATGGGAAAAATCGAGGAGTATAAATTTTCATCAGAAAAATATAATTGATAATCATGGAGCTTACGCCGTTTTGGCGGTTATGGCTCGATAAGTATCCAATCCAAACGATCCAACGTCAGTAATGTCGACATTTCACAGCGGTAAAAATTCACCACATATCACCGCCTTTGAATCCTGTTAAATTCAGTTCTTATCCTTGTAACGGTATGAGAAGCTATATGTAAGACGCTAGAAATTACAATATATACTTCGCCTGAAACTGTGTGGCTTAGCAGATGGTAGGTCTGGAGAGATCTCCAGATATCAGATATCAGATAGATATTAGAGTACGAAGAGCGCTCTGCGCTTGAGCGATTTTTTTTTGTATCATGGGTCATGACCCCTATACATGCGTTGCATTGTGCTGGAACTAGAAGAAAGGGATAGTAGGAGAAATGACAGGAGGGGAAGCTTCACTATCTTACAACTCCGCTTTTGCACGTTCGTTGTATATAACAGTGTTGTAGCGCCTCTAATGTCAAGGAGCCGTATTAAATTTTTTGAAGCTTCGTTTTTAGTAGCCGTTCTTTAGTAATTATTTTACTTCGCCGGTGGTGCACAATACCGACGAAGGAGGGCGGTCTGATGTGCGTGTGGATTGGTTACAGCTGAGTTATTCCTTTCGGAAGGCAATCTTTAAAAATAGAAGAATATACCAGGTAAATCAAGAACAAGTGTGGTCCATATTACGGCCTCCATGAGATGCTGTTTGTATGTATATCTTAAACACAATCTCACCATCGACATTAAGTTCCACTTTGAGAACCACTGCTTTAGATGACGGCTGTGTTGTGCTTCGTTTAGTTATTTAATAAGTAAAATTTTTTAAATATGTGTGCGTGTGTGCGTTGGTATAACTGTGATGGCTTGTGCGGGCGCGTGTCTTTGGTTAGAAAGTTTTCGTAATATTTAATAATTTACTTGGCGGATACCGCCATAGTTTTGTTATTTAATGACAATCTAAAATTGCTTGCAAATTATAATTGTCAGTGAAAACTGTTGGATCCTCATTGTTGTGACGATGGTGGTTGGCTCCTGCTGTTTATGGTATTGCGGGTGCTGTGTTTTATTGGCGCAGCAGCGTTCCCATTCAACACTGTTATCATTTGTGCGGTTTTAAGCATCAGCGGAATATGGATTCACGTTTATTATTATTTTATTTTGCCAAATAAAGTGAAAGCTGTTAGTTTTTTTTAATAATTAAAATGCACAAAGGCTTTTGGTAAACTTTTTAAAGTACTTTTCTTACAAAAGAAGTTGTAATTGTGTGCGTTCTGCTATTCAAAATTAAACAATAAAGGATATCAGGATTGTCGTTAAAATATTTCACTAATAAACAAACTTTAGAAATTTTTCTTAGTGATGTTTTCCTTTGGCTCTGCAGATGATCATTACGCACGTAATTGTTGCTGATGACTAAGGAAGATGAATTTACTGCAGCAGCTGTCCATACTGGCATAGCAAGAATGGAAAATAAATACACTGAAATAAGAAAAAGAAATTAAAAAAAATATTTAAATTTTTTAAGAAATTGCGATAAGATTTACAGGATCTTGCAGCGAGACGTTTTTTTTTCAGTAGGCCGCCATGTTAACATTTGTCATGACTCAACCTGCAACCTCTTGACACAAGTAAAAAGTAACCAATTACCAAAAATTATAAAGGTTACGTTTCAGTTACGTTACGGATCGTCGTGAAGCGTCGTCTCGGCCAGCAATTGTAAAACTGGCGGAGAAATTTGGCTGTTAGGACAAGTTTGTGATGTGAGAAACCAATCCCGTGCTTGTCGCTCAAGAACAACTGAGCATATCGATCTTTTAGCGCTTAGTGTTGAGAAAAATTCACATTTGTGCCTTTCTCGGCGATCTTTGTGAAATGCGCATTCCACAAACGGCATTACATTATATTTTGCAAAAAGACTTGCATTTAACCCTTTCACTTTCATAGGGATAATGCATCCGAAATCACCAAAAATACAATAATCGCTTTATCTAAAATTAGAAAAGTCGCATTGGTAGGTTTTGGTGTAAGTGAGTAAGCGACAATATTATGTAAATATTTTATTTTATGTGCATTTTGTTCATTTGGGATAATACATCCTATTGGTTTTGTTTGTTCCACATAGTAAATGGGACATATTATACCATTGGTATGCATCAGTAAGACAATTTTTATATTTTCAAAATGAATAAAAACAAATCTGGCAGACTAAAGGAAAGCGAAATATTTGCTAAAATAAATTCCAGTGGCTCTGATATTATAACATTATATATGTATGTGCAAAGTTCCCCCTTGCTTTGATTAAACAAATATTTATTTAATTTTTCATCCGTAATACAAGTGGTCAATTGGTCATTAAAAAAAGATATTACAAGTATATACAATTACTATGAACATATAATTAGAAAATTTATATAAATAAAACTAAAAGTTATTACACAAGTCATGCTTGCGTGTATAAATATAATAATTTTTTTTTTTTTTTTTTATCTAGGACCAGCACTCAGGAGATGACTCCTACACATGCGAAGCATTGTGCTCGGAACTATAGGAAAGGGATAGTAGAAGAAACGACAGGAGGTGAAGCTTAATTAATTATTTTGCAGCTCTGCTTTCGCACGTTCTTTTGTTTTTATACTCGTAGCAGTGCTGAAGCTTCGCTTTAGTAGCTATTTTTATTATTATTTTACTTCGCCGGTGCTACACAATACCGACGAAGGAGGGTGTTCTGATGTGATTGTGGATTGCTATCAGCTGAAGCCGGTATTGTTCAGTGACCAGTGACTATGCCTTCGCCACTGAAACCTTCCGACAACAACTGACACACAAAAACACACTAATGCACATCAGAAAAATGCGAGATGTTTATTTTTATTTAAAAATTTTTTTGTCTGAAACTGGGGTTGAACCAGTTGGTTGTGTAGTCAACGTGCAGACTACCATCCATCGTGCCATCGCCACCCTGTTTATTATTATTTGTTATTTTTTTTTTAAATATATGAAAAATAATATCTGATAGATGACCACCATTTTCATCGATGCACAGATGGGCTCTTAAACAGGCGTTTTGCATAACTGCACGCAAAGTCTCAGGCTCTATTGTCCTGATCTCAGCTTCAGTGTTGTGGTTTAGCTGCTCTATAGTTTGGGGCTTGTTAACATACACTCGTTCTTTGAGATAACCCCATAGAAAATAATCAACGGCAGTTAAGTCTGCTGAACGTGCTGGCCAATTGAATTCTGAATTTCTTGAGATAATTCGGTCTTCAAAAATTTCATTTAAAAGACTAATTGTAGCACGAGCCGTGTGTGCTGTCGCTCCATCCTGCTGGAACCACTTGTTGGCTGCCAGGTGGCGTACAAAATTATTAATCATTGTCCGATACCTGTCCCCATTCACCGTCACTACATTACCAACTTCATTCTCCAAGAAGTAGGACCCTATAACTCTTTATGATGTCACTCTACATCATACCGTCCACTTGAGCGAGTACAATTGGCGCTGGTGAACAACTTTGGGGTTTGCAGTACCTCCAAAAATCGCATATTTTGTTTAATTACATATCCATTAAGATGAAAATGAGCTTCACAATAATTTCGATAAGCTCGTTACGTCAGTGAAATTTAATGCCTATTGGAAAAGTAACATTCTACCACTTTGGTTCGTTGCTCGGACGTTAAATTTGGCATGTTGGTGTAACAGGGTTCGATGAATAAAAAAATAATAATAAACAAAAAAGTTATTAAATTTTTACACGCAGGCGTGACTTTTGGCCCACGCTGTACATCAACAGAAAATTTCTGAAACTATAGATACGAGTATAATATGATAAAAATATAAATGAAATATATTAATTTAATAATTATGACCATAAACGGGCAACTCGGATAAAAAAGGACATTTCAAACACTAGAAAGTATATGCGAGATATGATAATTTGAGAATTTCTAGTAGATCGCGAGAAAATAGCATGTGCAAAGTATGAACAGCAATTTGGCTTTTAATGATATTATATAGGTAGATCAATATTCAAAATTTTAAGAAATCCTGAAGAATTAAGTTTTTATTATTATTATTATTATTGGGCACGAAGCACTGTGCCAAAAAAGATCTATTGTGCAAAGCCCTTCAAAGCCGTTCAGACAACTACATAAATCTATATCAGTATAATAGGAAGGTAAGGAAAGGTCCCAGCCCACTTGGAGCCAATTTATTATGGTCTCGTTGTGATACCTGTTGTGAAAAAACGTTCACGTGTTGTAGTGATACAGACCAGAGTCTCTGCTAAGAATCGAACATAGAACCCCCAACTGATAAACTAGCACACTAGTCACTGGACTACCGGGGCACCCTATAATAGTGTAAAAACAATATGTTTGGAATCTGACCAAAATACGGCAGTTTTTAAAAATTTTCAAAAAGCTTATACTTTTCATTTTATCAGGGATGTGTTTTTGTGTAAGTAACCAAAGAAAATAACAAGACAACAAAAAAGTCATTTGCTTCTATACCGGATTTGTTGTTACTACTTATACTTTTCTATTTATTTGAAGTGTGAAAGCAAAATGCAATTTTACTTTAGATTTTTTGGCAGTCGCAACAAATCTCATTAGATTTCTCCCTCACAAACTATTATGAAAGTCGTAAGACTTGTATTACAGTGTGAAAGGGCCTTTAAGTATATATGTATATCAAGCAGACGTAACTCTACAATAAAATAACAATACCAAAAACAACAGGCATTTAGTTGCGTAAAATCTCATCGACTACAATATAAATTTCATATTTGTACCGATCTCTCAAAATAAACAAATCAGTAAAGATTGAAACATATTTAACATATTTAACATATTTAACATATTATTAAAAGAGCAAAAAAATATCACTTGATCAGTTAAACCAACTGTATAATTAATAGACCGTGAGTAGTAACTATATAGTTTTAGTTTCAAATTCCTCCGAAAACTACCGATATTTCGGTCGGTGAGGCAATATAATAATGACTCCCGAGCCATCGGTTTGACCTAGTAATGAAGAGAAGATACCGATTGGTTCGACTAAGGTCAACTACGCTAACGTGATAACCAGCCGTTGTCCCTGATAAGTCCACTAAGCTCGCTGGTCTTCACCTCAGTCAATTCGGATATGCTGTCGAACCATGCAGCCCCCAACATGTGGAGACACAGGTCACCAAGAGGCACACTCTCCTCTTCCTCGTTAATCTGCAGGCTCGCAAAGTCCAACAGCTGCCCGCAAAGGAAAGTTTATATAAAATTCGTTGGAAATTATCGATATTTACAGCACTTGCGGATCAAAATATTATAATGTTCTTCACTTGTTTGGAAGACCTTTTTTGCTGGGCTGATATGTACAAATAAGTCTTTTCCATTTTAACTCAAGTTGTGAAATATATATTTTGTTTGTTTTGTTTTGTTTTATACTTTACTAAGACACTACTTTTTTTTATCAACAAAAATGATTAAAAATGAATATTTTTGTTTCATATACATTTTATTATTTTATTTTTTTTGGAACGTGTACACAAAATATCCACGAAATATTCGCTTGAATTTGGCGAATACGAATGTTCGTAACATCACTAGTGCAAAGTACTTCTCTTAATAAGTATGCAAGTGGGGGACACTTATTTATGGCTGTATTAGTGTCTCAATATATTAATTTTTTTCAGTCACGTCGGCCTACCTTTTACTGTATTTAACAAATTTCATACATATTTCAGTGAATCCTATTAAAAAGGCATATTTTCATGTAACCATAAATGAATATGTGTATGTATGAACTCGTGAATATGTATACATTATAAAGGATGCATGTGTATGTACATACATATATACGTATCGGAGTTCCAATGTATTTGTAACTTTTCCCCATGATATTTGCCACACACATTTCCATAAATTTATTTAAAATAAGTCCCTTCCAATTGTATTATAAATATTTATGGATTTCATTGAATTTGAGACAGAAAAAAAAATAGAATAATATATTTCAAATATTTGCAATAATAGCTGTGTTCAGGTAGTGCTTTTCCATTAAAAGTTGTATATTTATAGAATAAATCTACCAAATATATTAGAAATCTATCACCATTAGCGGCCATTGAGCTTATCAAGAGATAAAAATTAACGATGTTAAAATTATCGGTAGTAGGCCGCACATAATTGAGTTACACAGGCGATTGTTGTAGCTGTAACTGCGCGTCTTAGTCCTTCGGTACAGGGAGAGGTTGAAGTTTAAATGCATGAACGGTACAGGGCAGATATCGGCCATAAGGTACTATAGGTACTATAGGCTATACGATGAGTATATCCGGAGCTGTACGAACAGTAGGGCCGCTGTTAGGTCTCTATCGGATGTCTACGCGGTAGTTAAACTGGTCTGCGTATGTCGGGGTTCTCTCAACGAGATAGCGAGAGATTCTAACATGGAGCTAATGTGGGTAAGTGGGCACGTGGCTGTTCCTGCCAACGCTGTCGCAGACGGTCTTGCTACGGCAAGAACTCGACAGCACGACAGAGACACTGACCTCATGGTGAGCCTCCCAATGAGTTACTGAAGGGAGGCCACCTGCTCGACATTGCGGCTGATATGGGGGCGTTGACAATGTGCTGCTAAATAGCTGTGCATGCTAAAAGCTGGGATCTGCTTCTCGCTTCTGTAGGACTTGTCCGGATAAGGAGGAGAAGACGGTGTTGCACCTCCTCTAAAATTGAACGAACCCCGCCGAGAAAAGAACGTCTCGTCTGTGTGCTTCGATACTACTCAGTCTCGAGGTGGTATAAGAGAACTGCGTCAGACGGATAGATTCGTTTATACGAACTACAGGCTTGTTTGACACCGGTGATGGTGGCAACCGGCAGTTGGATGCTAAGGGTTGCCTCTCCAGCATCACAATGTCACAAAATTAGGACGCGAGTTCATCGCACAATATCGATGGAAATTTCTAATAAAATTTTTATTTAAATGTGATAAAATTTCGATCCATATCGAGTGCCGTAATTTATCTAACATTTGAAACTTGCACTACTGAAGGTCTTCAACATGTCAACTGCAATACGTTATTGTAGCAAAAAGTTAGGTGAACTATTTGCGAAATGCCCCGATTTATGCTTGAATAACTTTAGGAAATCTCAGCAATTTAATTTCACAATGCAGAATTAACTGCCGCAAGTGCACGAAAATTACATAATTAGCCTTAGATCGGCCATGCAATTTGACAAAGATATTTGAGTTGGTTCAATTACAATTCAACCGTGTTGAGTTGTAGACCGCAATACGGGCATTAGTGCCCGCGTACGGTTATTGGAGTGTCCGGTTATGGGGTTTTCCTCTATTTATAATCTGAAATAGAAAGAGAATTTTTAGTAATATTATGCTTTTAGCTGATACTTATTTAATAAAAAAAGTCAATTAAAAGCGCAAAAACGTCATTTTTTTTCTTGACAAAAATAAAAGTCTTTCTTCAATGTTGAAAAGTACAAGAATTACTGAACTAATTTATTTTATATAAAAATGAATTTTGAGTTATGTATATCTCAGAGTGAAAATTAATAAAACAATAGTAACAAAAATTAATAAAACAATAGTTGTTAAACTTAAAAACAGATATTAAATATTTTAAAAACATATATGTATATGTAAATGACGATTTCCAACATAATCAATACGACAAGTACCGCTACGACAAGCTGCCTATAAGAGAACTGCAGCACCGCATTTGCTTTCGTATACGTATTTACCAACCCATCTTTCCGTATTGCTATATTTGAGACTCTGGCATACTCAAAGTATATTTATAAAGTAGTCGCAACTCTACAACAAAGAAGCAATACCAAAAACAAAAGGCATTTGTTTGTTTAAAACACTTTGAAATTGTCAATAACAGATGACTACAATAGCAAAAAAATTAAATTTCATTTATGTATGCCTTAGTTGCTTTTGCAACGCTCTCTCAAAATAAACAAGTGAGTAAAAATATTATTTGCGCGCTCTCTCAAATGAAACAAATGAGTAAAAAAAGGAAGCAAATGATTTAAAAAAACAATGGCGCGTTTAAGATCACAGATTCCAGAGATTAGCAGCTCATATGAGTTTTATTGATGTAGAATATAAGGTTGCTACATCCGTAGAATTACAGAGCTATGCGCTATAAACACCCCATGAGGGGAGGGCGTCACACACATCCATACAACGGATATATTAAAAATATGTTGTATGGTTTAAACCCACGATCTACTTGCCAACAGCAGCCTCATTATTATGATTTGCATGCATAAAATAATAATATTGTAGGGCTTCTTTTATTACGGATATCTGAACCCCACTGTAGATGTGATTAGTCCGTTAATTTTTGCAATCAGCATTAATATTGGTTGGTAGTGCAAAACTATTGCAATAATTTTATGGATTTTCATTGGTGATTTGAAAATTTGCAATCAAAATCACAATTATTGATATTGTGTTAAAATATGTTTGCACTAAAATTAATTTATTCGGTTTAAGAAAAATGCAATCAGAAATTTATTGCAACATTTTTTTCTGGAATCATTTGATTGCAACGTAGAAAATCTGCATTAAATTTCATTTTTTAATGTCATTTGTTTCATTTGGGAGCGCCCGCAAATAATATTTTTACTCATTGGTTTATTTTTTATAATTATTTTTGTGCACTAATTCAGAAATGAAGAGAAATAATTCATCAGAAGTAATAAAATTTAATATTTGTTCAATTCACACGCTCGTATTAACGTCGTAAGCATTTTGTAATCGTTTTATTATACGGTGCTGTATTTTTGTTGTTGGTAATTTTTCTACAAAAGTGTATTTTGATTATAGGATTGAATTTTATATCTTTTAGAAATAGTTGTATTGGGGCCAGGTCTGGGAATATTTAATTTTATCGATTAACTTTTTAAAAATATTTCAAATGTATGATAACTATTACCAGCAAATAATTGGTCTGAATAAATTTTAAAATTATTGGAATCAAAACGTGAAGACTATTCCGTATCAAATTGAAATTTTCATATCTGGTTTAATTTTATGGAAAATTAAAAATGAATGTAATTTTTTTTTAAAAAATGAAAATATAAATAAAATAACGAGAAAATAACAATACTACAAATTTGCCTGTTCACAAGCACATAAAGACACGTCGTATTTTTTTAAAAGATAAACCATACGACTGCCCTTGTGAATTCAGAAATTTGTGTTGTATTAAAATTAAAAAATTTACTGTGCTCGTAATCTCAAGAATTATAAAGAAAAATTAATATAAAATGAAGATATTAATTCAAAAATAACAAAAGAGAATTAAATCTGTTACTTGGAACTGAAAGGGCAAATGCCAAAATAATCACTTTTGAGAAAATTTCAATTGAACCTGACTTTTATAGAAGAGTTCTTAATGATACTGCAATGCATTGTCAATGGCAATGAAACTCTTCTGGATTAAATTACACATTCGCTGTTTCAGCAAAATAAAAGCAAATGAGATAAGATAGAGAAAATAATACAACGAACAACCCAAAACAGGGGGCTAATTCTGACAGTCGTTATCGAAATTGTTTTCTATTCGATAGAAATGCCGATAGTGCTCTTATTTCTAATTATATCAGTCGATAGCGAACGAAATATATTTGTCAGTGTTGTAAAACATTTAATTGAGTGTAAGGGATTTCTATACAAAAAACTCAAGACCAAAAATTAATAATTTGTGTCCGCTAACAAGCAATAAAATGTCTGAACTAAAATGTTGTATATTTGTGTGGCTTTGTGTCAGTTGTTGTCGCAAGGTTTCAGTGGCGAACGCATAGTCACTAGTCACTGAACAGTAACGGTTTCAACTGTCATTCGAAATTTCGATGCATGTTATTCGATAACGACTGAGAGAATATAAAAATTAAAAAAAAATCCAACGTACGAGTAAGTATCCGATCGTATAACCATGTTCTTACTTTGGAAAGCGATAAGTCAAATCACCATATTCTGTATCGTAAATACGAGTATAAAGCCAGTATTGTTGTGCCGTTCTTTATAGTAGAAAGTGTTCTTCCTTTATAAAGATTTTCCGTATGTTTTCCGTTCTACGAGGTCTCTTCAAAAGAAAAGGTGAATTTTGAATTTTTTTGGAAAGTATTTATTCATCAATATCCATTTTGTCAAAGTAATCCCCCTCAGATATAATGCACTTATGCCAGCGCTTCTTCCAATCCTTGAAGCACTTCGGTATGGCCATCAGCTCGTTCTTCGATTTTGGCTTTATCTCATCAATTGTGGCAAAACGCTTTCCTTTCATTAGTTTTTTTTAGTTTTGGGAATAAGAAAAAGTCGCAAGACGCCAAATCTGGTGAATAATGTTGTTGAGGCATGATTAGGGTGTTCTTTTTGGCCAAAAAAATAACGAACAAGCATTAATGTGTGGCTGGCGCTTTATCGTGATGCAGAATCCATGATTTTTTTCCACAATTCCAATCGCTTGATCCTTATTGCTTCTAGCAAACGTTGCATAACTTCCTTGTAGTATTCCTTATTAACCGTACGACCTGTTGGCAAGAACTCATGATGCACCACGCCATTGTAATCGAAGAAAACAAAATTCGCGTTTTATTTTCAACAAACCTCGTATGTTTTATTTTTTTGTTTTAAATAGATTTTTATAGCCATAATCCTTTTGTTATATAAGATATGGGTTATATATACTGGTTGTATAACAAGCAGCTTTCAGGCTCTGCTGATATGGGTACAGCAACTACAAGAATAACAAAGCCGTATGACAAGAAAAACAAATGGCCCCTATTATGGTTTACGTAGTCATGAACAAATGCACATACACAAACACACGCATACTCGCGAACATTATTTACAGACACATTTACTTTTATAAACTCTCCCATTGGCATCAAAAATAAAGAATATATTTCTAGTTTTAATTTTACTTCTATTACAATTTTCTTTTTTCGATAACCCACAACACAGGATACGTGCCAGAGCTGTAAAAAACTGCAATCAATTGCGATTGAAATCAAAGTAATTTCATCCGAAATTATTACATTCTTTGTTTTCAAAATGATTTCCGATGGGTTACTCTGTAATTCGAATCTATAGAAAATGTTATGGTATATCAATGTATATAACTTACAAATTCGAATAAATTGTTTTTCGTTTCGAAAGTAAAAATTAAAAATGGAAATTTTGTTTTATCTTGGACCAGCACTCAGGGTATGATCGCTACACATGCTATGTATTGTGCTGGAACTATTGGAAAGGGATAGTGAGAGAGATGACAATTGATGGAGCTTCACTATGATACAAATCTGCTTTTGCTCGATTTTTGTTTATAGCAGTTGTATAGTCACAATTTTGTACTTAATACATTTTGACTATTATTCCCTTAAAATTCCTTAATAAATGGCGAACGATTATTTTCGCTCGCCTTCTATGAACTGGCAGTAAATCAATTGCAATCCTTTACAGCTCTGATACGTACTACATAGACGGACTTCTACTCAAACCGAAATACATACAATCGAACGAAAATTAGAGAGCGGTTGATTGTTTGTAAATGTTGGGGTTGTGTGAATAAATGATGAGGGGTTTTCATACAACATTTAAAAATCCTGACACATTTTGTGGCAACATAAGGTATTGGAACCATAGCAATAACAATAACCATATGTTACGAGTTGTATATGTTTGTATCCTCTAAAAGCAATACAAACTATCCACACCAGCAACCCAACACATACATACGCACACACCATGAGCTTGTGCATACATCTGTAAAGAAACATTACACCCTGTCTGCTCTCGTTTAAAAGAAAATGAAAGTTGAGTCATTTGGGATCAGTCAATAACCCAAATATTTATACAACTTACGTATGTATATGTATATACATAATATCCACTGTATATTATACATACATACATAAGTATGTATGTAAATAATTAATTTAATAAAACTAAATTTTCGTACGAGAAGGTAACAGGAAGAAAGTGATGTAAAACAAGCCATACACGATACAACGGTTGGCACGACTTGAAGAGGTTGCAGAAAAGAATGCAATGATTCTGGGTTCGTTGTGTATTAAGTTGTGTTTCGGTTGTACATAAAATTCAAAAATTTGGATTTTCTGGCGTTTTGTACAACACCGTTGTAACGTTCGTGTGGCTGTCACAGAATTATACTTTTATTATTCTTATGACCACCTTGCACCTTGAAATGACCATTAAATACATTTAAAATTATTTGCGAACAAGACAAAATGAAAACTCAACTGTAATGCATAATTTTATTGAATTTTACAAATGCATTTGGGTTCTTAGGAATTGTGAAAATAAAATCTTTAGTTACAGAAGCTGTTTTTTTATCTTGGACCAGCACTCAGGAGATGACCCCTACACAAATGCGGTGCACTGTGCTGGAACTAGGGGAAAGGGATAGTAGGAGAGAAATGATAGGAGGTGAAGCTTTACTTTCTTACAACACTGTTTTTGGACATTATTTGCTTTGTAGAAGTGTGGTAGCGTCTCTGATTTCAAGGAGACATTAAATTTTGAAGCTTCGTTTTTAGTAGCCATTTTGAGTAATTATTTTACTTCGCCGGTGCTACATAATACCGACGAAGGAGGGTTAAAGGGTTGGTTACAGCTGAAGCCATTACTGTTCAGTGACCAGTAACTATGCCTTTGCCACTGAAACTTTCCGACAACAACTCAAAGATACACTAATGCACATCGGAAAAAATGCGAGATGTGCTGCGTGCAGACTACTTCAGCCATCGCCACGTAAAACAAAACGGTCTTATTAGTTGCGCTATTATTGATGGTTTTCCGACCTAGAACCATAAACCATATCCACTCTAGTTCTGTTTAATTGTGTATTTCAGTTCTGTTGAACGGCAACATTACCTAGATCGGAATCGATTCGAATCCATACAAATATGTCATCAGGCGTCTAAATAAACAGAAATCTAATCCCCCACTACGACTTCTTCCTAAATCTGTTTGGCACTAGTGGATCCTTTTTAGTCCACCAGATAACAGATATTTAATACCTAACATCCTTGCCACACCGGCGGTTTTGAAACCACTAAATGGGTAATCTTATATATTAATTTATACATTTTTATATGTAATGATGAACGGTTAAGAGAGAGAACCGTTGTTTTGAAGCAGATGAAGGATCTAATGTTGTATTTTTATGCTCGCTCCTTGAAAACGATTTAGCCTCTGATTTGATTCATTAGATTTAATAGTTTCTAATTATACTTGTTACATATAATTAAATAATCTTTAATCTTTTGCGTAACTAAGGAAAGTGATTTTAATTTCTATTCTTTTGTTGCAAGATTATCTTGCGAAATTGAAAGAACACAGCTAATGTTGCTCTGTTCCCTAATTGTTTATTTTTAATGTTGTAAATATGTCGTGTTGTCAACTTGGCATCAATTTAAATATTTAAAATAAAATTATACTAAATTTTAATTAATCCCATTCAAAACCATTATGTGCAGACCGGCAACAAGCAACATTTTATGCAAATGTTCTAATCTCTTTTTTTTTTCTAAAACAAAAGTTAACCGGAATCTAATCATGTGTGGATTATCTTTTTGTGGTGTGAGACATTCGATGAAAAAATTTTAATGCTTGTGCAAATCGCTTGTGTACATAAATACATTTTTTTTATCGGCTGTCAAATCTGTTTTCACGTATAAGATTTGTTGCAAAAATTACATGACTGCTCGATATTCTTGGCTTAACATGTTTGACACTTTAATTGAAACATAAAGCCACTGAGTTAACGGGGGATCAATAACAAGTGATTGGCTCTTTAACAACAGCACGAATTTTCCGGATGAAATATTTGAATAGAAAAACATTTGATACCCACGTACACACACAAACATACATACAATATTTAACTTTTTTCGTTTCCTTTTTCATAAGTAACATCTGTGTTTTCGTACCAGGAGTAACAGTAATGCAGCGATGGCTTTTGGAAAACAAAGAGAACGAAAGCGAAGAAGACGAAGAGGAAAAAAAAGAAAACAACATGAAAACAAATCCCTTTTGTGTGAAAGATCTGCAGTTTATCCTTTAATTGAAAAGATTAGTCATAAAGTTTGCTTAAAGATGGATAGAGCATATTTTTAATACCACAGTGCAGCCAAACAGGACAAAAAGAAAAATAAGTTAATTTCAGTGTGTCACTTTTGACATAAAAAAACAAATACGAATGCGCTTAAACTATTTGTCCGCCAGATTAGATTGGTATATTTTAATTTATTTCACAATAAAGAACTGACAAACCAATTTGAAACTGAATACAGTAGTTTTCCGATTTGACGAACCTAATTCTTGGCTTCGCTAAAGTGAATTGCTCGTTATATGCAATACTAAATTCAAAAGAAAAGCGTTTTATTAAAAAATCAAAATATTGTTACTTTTTGCCTTTTAAAACGTGTATTCTTTTATTTTTTTTTTGTCATTTTATTTATTTATTTATTGTGTTGTCATGAAAATCTAGAACGGTCTAATGAAATACGTTTACACGAGGGTAATCGTATATTCATATATAGATAAAAGTGGAAAGTTACACAGTAAAAAATAAGGCAATCAAATTAAGAACTATGCAAAAAATTATAACAAATAGAGTAACCATTTCACACAATAAAAAAGTAAACTGTTTAAAAGCATTTAATTTGATACATTTACAACTGATACATGTACAACTGAAGGGCAATCCCAATTGCAGCGAGTTGTAGAAATTGAGGAATGCCCATGTTGGTTAATAAAATAAGTGAACTAAAATGGCGCAATGGGTAGCAAATGAAGTGGTTTCTGGACACAGCGAATGAAATGCGTAACCTGAGTTTTCGGCAGCTCGAAAAACAAAAACGTATTTTATTAAAATCACATACATTTATTTTCTTTTTTTTGTAATTGGTAATAGAAAAATTATATGAAAATAAATCACCCCTTCCGCGAATTAGAAGTGAAATATTTGTTTTCCTGAACTTCTCATTCCCCTCGAAGGGAAAATTGCTATCACGAAGTTCATGCGGAATTTTCTTTCCGTTCTCAGTTTTCAGTGAATGTAGGAAAAACAAAAAGACTTGAAGAAAAAAATATATTAAAAATTAAATGGTGATAGCGATGGCTGAAGTAGTCTGCATGTTGACTACAAAACAAAACTTTCCTAATTTCTGACTAGAAATTGAAGATTCTATCCAGAGTTTACTTTTTTTATTACTTATACCTACGTATTTCTATTCTTAGATTTTATTGCCATCGGCGGGCATGACTACAGTGATAAGCGAAGTAAGCATTAGCGAAATAGTACTGTATGGATATGCTTTCCTCCTCAATTTTTCAGTTTGCTTTTATAAAAAATATTTTATGAGAATACCATAAAAATGATGTTTAACTATGACATTCAAAGCAATGCCATGGCAATTTTGACAGCCATGTATAAAGAAACTGTGCCTGCACGCCAACGTTATATCAATGAAGCTGCCGAATCTTGGGAGCAGCACATACAGGAACAAAATTTAATATTACCTGCCCATCCAAATATTGTTTGCATGTATGGATTTTTTTGCGATGAAGTAGGAAATTTTCTCGATGGTCACCTTTAGTACCCAATAGCACAGCCCCCACATTAATCCTAATGGCTACGGCCGCAATATGTATTTGTATTTGCTAATGAAACGTTATGATTACAGTTTGAGAGAATTTTTGGATTCGCATCTACTAACAAGCAGAAGCAAATTAATCCTACTAACACAATTATTGGAATCTGTAGCGCATATAAGCCGCCATGGTATAGCTCATCGTGACTTGAAGTCCGATAATATTTTAATAGAACGAAATGATGACGACTCTCCGCCTATATTGGTTTTGTCAGATTTTGGTTGCTGTTTGGCTGATAAAGTACATGGCCTACAAGCGCCTTATACATCCTACGACATAGACAAAGGTGGCAATGCCGCATTAATGGCACCCGAAATAATCAACAAAACTGCTGGACCCTTTGCTGTATTGAATTATAATAAAGCTGATTTATGGGCGTGCGGTACCATAGCATATGAAATTTTTGGCTTGGAGAACCCCTTTTATTCTTCTAGTGGCGGTCTAAATGTGCCTAAAGGCGAAAATACATTTTCTTTGCGTAATTCCGACTACAAAGCTGAAGATTTACCGCCTCTTTCAGATGACTGTCCCACGTTAGTGCAACAATTGATTTATAATATTTTATTATCAAATCCTTCGAAACGTGTTAGTCCAGAAATAGCCGCGAATATTAGGCAGGTATTCTTATGGGCTCCTTCACAATGGTTGAAAGTGGGTGGCATGCCCAATAGTCCAGAAATTTTGCAATGGCTTTTATCTTTAACGACTAAACTCATATGTGAATCGAAGACAGGTGTAACCAACAATGTTTCCGAAGCGTCTAACTTTAATTATCAGCAAACTGGACGACGTACTTATGTAGAATATCTTTTAATAAGCAGTTTTTTATCCAGAGCACGCTGGCGATGTATTAGAGGTGCTCTTAATTGGATACAAAATATGGTCTAAAGTTATCCGGCTCCTCTACTCCTCATCCCCTCAAATCGCTACTAACAAGCATAGGTAATCTCTAATAAATACATATACACACATATATATATATATATATATATATATATATATATATACAGAGCCGGACAGGGATATTCACACAGCAGCCAACTTTGTTTTTAATCTCCTATATTTTTTTTAATAAAGGGGCAAAATGATATAGTTTTAAAAAAACTTGTTTGTTTAATACTTCCCTATCAAATGTAAAAAAGAAGAAGTTGCTAACTATGTTATTTAAAAAATGATAAATTATATTTTACATAACAATACATAACAATTTTTTTTTATATTGGCGATACTTTTTGGAATGGAATATGTAAAACTGCCGTTACAAAATATTTGCTGACAAGAACATGATTGTTCCTGTTTAAGAACTTTGTTTTCGACAATGGCCCGTAAGCAAAAGGAAACAACAGAATCTGAAAGAAAAATTACTTTAGAGCTATATAGGGATAACAAATCCTATACAGAAATCGGCCAAATAGCAAAACCCAACTTAAGGACATCCTGATGGGAGAATGGAATAATATTGGTAGCGACGTCACAAAATAACTTGTGCATTCCAGACCAAAACGATTAAAAGAAGTCATTTGAGGGTGGCGATGGCACGATGGATGGTAGTCTGCACGTTGACTACGAATCCAAAAACAGACATGGGTTCAACCCCAGTTTGAGACTAAAATTTTAAAATAAAAATAAAAATCTCGCATTTTTCTGATGTGCATTAGTGTGTCTTTGTGTGTCAGTTGTTGTCGGAAGGTTTCAGTGGCGAAGGCATATTCACTGGTCACTGAAGAATACCAGCTTCAGCTGATAGCAATCCACAATCGCATCAGAACGCCCTCCTTCGTCGGTATTGTGTAGCACCGGCGAAGTAAAACAATAATAAATATGGCTACTGAACCGAAGCTTCAGCACTTCTACGAGTATAAACAAAGAACGTGCGAAAGCAATGCTGCAAAAATAATTAATAAGCTTCACCTCCTGTCGTTTCTCTTACTATCCTTTTCCTATAGTTCCAGCACAATGCTTCGCATGTGTAGGAGTCATCTCCTGAGTGCTGGTCCCAGATAAAAAAAAAAAAAAATAATACATTTCATATATTTTTTTTTTTTATATTGGAATACATTGCACTGGAACTAGAGAGAGGGATAGGGTGGAGAATAGACAGGTGGTGTAAGTGGTAGGAAGATAGAGCTTAATTCTTGCACAACTCTGAAGTTGCTTGTTAATTATAAAGCAAAGTTGCGGCGTCTCTGATGTTTTTGGACGCATTATTTTTAAGCTAATGGAGCCATTTTATTTATTATTTTACTTCGACGACATTTTATTGCTCAAATACCGACGCAAGAGGGTGCCGTACCATAGAAAACTAAGAAAAAACTTGTCTGGGCTGGAAATCGAACTAGGGTCCTCCTGGTTGCAGTGCCAACACGCTAACTACTCGCCATATGCCGCCCATGATGACATGGTGAAGATTAATGTGGGTACCTGTACATATCGTCTTACCTCACGGTGCTCTTAATACCGGGTAAATTTTGACGTTCACTACCGCCCCGATGCGGGGGGGGGGGAAGGTGTGAAATGACACCTAATGACTGACTAGGCACACATAGGTTGCAATAAATGTATCATAGTTTTCTTTTGTCTAGGATATTATACATTGCTGACGTGTTTTTGTCACATAAGAGGGTTTAACGACAGACTTCCATTCACCAATCTCTAGCATAAGATACAGTACAATAAACTTTCACCTGCATAGACCAAGACACCCGTCTGTGACTATTGTTGAGTGGCAACAGCACCTAGATTAGTAAAAGTCATATCAGAACATGTGTAATTTAATCCGAATAAGCCAATAACTACTCTCTCCGCGTGACTTTAGGTATTAACTACAGCCACTACCAATCCAAACCCATGTCAGCACACTAACTGCAACTTTTCAGGGTTGACACGGAGCACACCAGTCGTTAAATCCATATTTTTTGTTAGTGCAGTGCGACTCGCTGCCTACCCGTGGCATTAAGCAACATGAAAACTGTATTAAAACAGTCTCACGTATCTGCATAAGCAGTCCGTGATCATATCTCCACTTGGATCCCGAAGAGTCGCCTCTTCTCTCATCTTCAAACTCAAAGCAAGTTTAAGGCGATGCATCACCTTCTCTATTCATATTTATAGATATTAGGTCCATATTCATATTTCGTAAGTGAAAGAACTACGGTATGCATTAATTATTTGTGAAAACGAAATCCCACTAGAACTATAAAAACTTCCTGAGGAGTCGATGACCAGTCATGGTTAATACTAATCAGAGAATTACAGTTACCCAACTTAATTGACAACAACTTTGGTTCGAAAATTTGTTTAGTGAATTATGTACCTCAACTATCCTCAACATTTGAACCATTTTTTATTCTTTGTATCCGCCATTAAAGATATCTCAAATACAATGAGTGTGACGATAAAAAAATATATAAACATAGACACAAACCGCAGAACTTAACAGAGGTTTTTAAAAAAACAACAATTTGGTTGAAGTTCTTAAAAGGAAAATTTGTAGAAAATGAACCAACGTGGGCTGGTAAACAAAAATGTGATTTGTGGAGAAGGATGCCCTCAATCATTGTGCATACATGGAATCTATAGCAGAGCGAGTTGTTCTGAACCTTTAAAATTTTTCCACATTTGTATATTTGAAAAAAAAATTAATTCTCTGAGCAAAGACCAAATTAAAATGTATGTAAAGTGTAGTCCATAGAGGACTAGGACCAGTCCACGAATAGCTCAACTGTACGGAGAAAACATTGTCTATTTACCAATACGATGTCCTAGGAGTGGAGGTTATAACCCACCTTTGGACTAGATCGGATTAACCCCAAAAAATATTCCATGTAACCGCTCCATGGAGCACGTCAGAGAGTAATTTTAATGCGACGGAATAATTGTAAATACGAAGAAAGCACTGTTTTCAAACTGCTATTTTCAATGACATGGTCCACGGCTGCATTATATAGGACCATGTTTGCAAGCAGTCCACAATAGACCACGTCATCCAATATTATCTGCAGGAATCATTGTGCACAAACACTGTGAGGAAACTGTAATTTGTATTTACAATCGGTAACTGTAAACTGCATGAAATTGTCGCTTATGTGATATTGTATGAATTTTGTGACGATTTGTTCGAAAATTTCGCCAACGATTTGCCGGAGCTGTCCTCAATATGCCTTCAACGATTTTCTATGGTCTTAAATACATGGCCAACTGGGATGTAGACAAATCGAAATCAATTGTATTTAACTACAATATTAATTCTGTTGTTGCCGTTGTTGTTTGTAGTAGTTAACATAACTGAAAATATACTCTTATGACAGCATGTTGTATGTGTGTATGTAACTTCCTAAGTGTGAATGTGCAAATACCGTACAATCCATTCAAGCAATCATTAATATTTGTAAACGAGTATGCTTTGCTATTGGGTATGTGTAAATGTATGCATACGAGTATCGGGAGTATCACATGTATTGCAATTTACATTAAAAATTAAACATTTATCTCTGTCGATATTTACTTAAGTTAATTGAATTTTCCATAACAAAATGAAAAATGCTTAATAACATTTTCAATATGATAATTGAAAATTGTCTTCAAACACACACTCACATGCTAGTATGTGAGTGAAAATTATACATCAGTACACTCTAGTAAAAGTTTCAATTGCCTAAAATTAAATACATATGTATGTGGGAAATAATTGAATTGACCTTAAGTTTTTAATTAAAAATTGTAATCATGTGTGGTTATGAATTGTTTAAAATATTCGTAAATACATAAAGAAAAGCGTAATGGAAATGAATATGGAACTTGATACAGTTTGCCAGGTACGTTTATACGTTGCAACACAGAAATAAAGGGGAAATGAATGATGCAACATTCAATTTAATTTAAATAAATGTTTATGGATTTCTATAGGTTTCCTTTTCAAAAAAGCGGGAGACAAAATGTAAGTCATCAGAATATTGTCAAAATTAATATAATCAAAGTTTGAGCTGCCATATGTAATTTCAGAGTTCAAGAATCTCATGCTTCGCTCTCTCAATCATGTTTATGAATCATGCTATTTACACGAATCTTCTACGTGCTTCGATTTGAGATGTCTTTAAATAACAAACAAATCAATCAGTTGAATCGCCGATTATGTGCACTGGAACATCTACGTTTGAAATAGTCCGTCAAAATTTATCGCATTGAACCAGTTGTTGCTTTAGAGACGATTCTTGGTATATGTGGGAATCGTTGCAACGTCCTGGGCTACCACTGCTTACATAAAACGGCACCTAGTATATAAAATGTATACAACAATTTACTAAGCCAAATGTACATTTCGATTTAATAACTCATACCTTGCGTCCACCAATGCCAAAAGCACAATTGAATACCATCCTTTGTAATTGTAGCAGTCCGTAGCTTCTTCATGACCTGGGTGCTTTTCAATGTGGTAACCGTCTATAATTTAAAGATATATAAATATGAAACGCAAAAGTCTTAATGGTAGCACAATTAACTTAACAAGCGCTCCCATACAATGCAGATATCCAAGAACTTAAAATTCTTGGACACGTTCTTCAATTTTTTCTCTGTTTAAGGGAAAATTGTTTATATATTCTGGAGCCAAAACCATGCACACTTCGGCACAAACGCTCAACAGAATTTTACATACTGTTGCCTTTCCAACCCCAAACATATTATCGATTGTACGGTAATCTGCAGACGATCCCAATGCATGCAAGCTTATTGCAACCCTCTTTTCTAAAACTATTGCTTCTCGCATATTGGTGTCCTTTTTTCGCAGCTCGCTCAAAAACTCACATACTGTATTAAATTATCTGCGATACATCCTTAAGTTATTTTGGAAGAGACTTTCATCAGATATTTGGCAGTTTCTCTCCCAGAAAGTGTGACTTCGATCCTGAGATATTTAACATTTTTATAAATAATTCTCAACATACATATGTATATATGGCCATAGTACATATTCATACATTATGCTACTTACTATTTACCAAGCTAATCTTTCTGAAATTAACGGCAATTTAACGGCATTGAGCAGTCGCAGCTGGTCTAAATGATGGGCATGATGCTGTTTCAGCTTTATCAGTAAGTTGAATCACGTTTTGGAGCCCTCCATAAATCTTATTTTAGAAGATATCCTTCTTGTCATGATAGCATTTTTTAAAAGTATTCTTTTCTTATCCATTGTTAGCTTTATTTTGTTATTTTATTAAGATTAAAAAATTACCTTTTTTTTACCTGGGGCCAGCACTCTGGAGATGACTCCTACACATGCGATGCATTGTGCTGGAACTATAGGAAAGGGATAGTAAGAGAAACGACAGGAGGTGAAGCTTATTAATAATTTTTGCAGCATTGCTTTTGCACGTTCTTTGTTTATACTCGTAGCAGTGCTGAAGCTTCGGTTCAGTAGCCATATTTATTATTGTTTTACTTCGCCGGTGCTACACGATACCGACGAAGTAGGGCGTTCTCATGTAATTGTGGATTATTATCAGTTGAAGCCGGTATTGTTCAGTGAACAGTGACTACGCCTTCGCCACTGAAACCTTCCGGCAACAACTGCACATTAGAAAATACGAGACGTTTTTTTTATAATTTTAGTCTGAAACTGGGGTTGAACCCAGGTCTGTTTTTTTTTGGTTTTGTAGTCAACGTGCAGACTACTTCAGCCATCGCCACCCTACTTTTAAGTGATGATTTTGTTTTCTTTTTGTTTTGTTTACAAATAATATTTGGTTTTAATAGCTGGTTCAGATAAACTTGCGATATTGATTAGAGAAGACAGGAATTTTTCCTGCTTCGCAAGTAGATTCAATATGAATCTACTTGATCCGCTCTCGAAATTTCGTATATCGAAACAAGTTGCTTCGTTCATGACTGGTGCTTGAAGCATGAATAGAGAGCGACGCATGTGATTAGCACTAACGCAGAAGTGGCATACCGTTCACAAAAGCAGCTACGCTGTATCAATGCTGACAAATAAATAAGATGATCGAAAACTCACCATGGGGTTTAAAAATTTAATAATTTAATGAATTTAATAATCTTCTTTTTTCAGATTATAAAATATACAAAACGTAAACTTTTTACACAAAGTATGAAAAATAATGTCACTTCAATTACCCCGTTTTCAACTTTGGAATTATGGGTTCGTTTTTGGAGGATTTCCTATAAAATCTTTCAAAATTTGTGCCTATAGCGCTCGAATTTCTGCATAAATTTGGGACTTGGCTTCAAGGATTGTGTCGGGCTTATTCACATATACTCACTCCTGAAAATAACCCTAATTCTAGCCAAGTGATTTCGATTCCCAAAAAGTGTATTGCACTTTTCGCGTTATTTATTGAAAATATTTGCACTTTATTGTTCTATTTTAAAGTGATGTAAACATGTCATATAGCGATACAATAAAGTGGAAGTATTTTAAATGAATCGAGCAAGATATGCAATGTCCTTGTGGTTGAAAAAGAAACCACTATATGTTCAGAATTACTGGAAATTATGCATTCCCCAAAAAATTTGGCTTAAAGATGTAATGCCACCATAATGTACACTTAATTGGCATCGATGGATGGCTCTTGAATTTTCAGACCCCCAGAACCTACAGTTCTGCTTACTGACAAACCATCCAAATGAAATTAACTTCATCACTCATAATCAGATTTTAAAATAATTAATCGCAGATTTAAATAATGAAATTCTATTATTCCGATTCTCGAAGTGTTATTTATATAATTTAAAAAAATATATATATAAACGAAAAAGTATTAAATTCTTAAACCCCATGGTGACCTTTGGTCCACTCTGCATATATATTCCTAGGGTTTTTCTCTTCTTACAACCAACATTCCTTGTTAATGTGCTGCCAAAGTAGAATTTCTGAAACGCAAAACGTTGCCGCCGCGTCATTTTATTCAATGTAATTTTTTTTAAAGAGAAATTAAAGAGACTCAGGCAATGATTGACTCCTACTAAGTGTTACCTTCTACAGAAAACGGATAATGGTAGAGATGATTGTTTTTACAAATCTGCTTTTGCACGTCTGTTGTGTTTATAGCGGTTTAGAACATTCATGAGTAGAATAGTGGGACCGATTATGGCCTATTAGGCTAGGTCTGTTTGAAAAGAATTAATAAATGAAATGTAGTGAAATATTATAGCGCCTCTGAGACGTATTAAATTTTTAAAGCTGTGTTTGGTAGCCATTTTATTAATTATTTTATTTTGTCGATGATTCTCTTACACATTACCGACAAAGGAAAGCGCTCTGATGTTAATTCTGGATTAGTATCAGCTGAAAGCGGTACTATTGAGTGACCAATGACTATGCCTTCGCCACTGCCATCTTCCGACAACAACTGACACAAAGGCACACTAATAGACATCACACAAATGCCAAGTATTTCTATTTCATGACTTTGTCGGACATATTGGCAGTATTGTTGACATACGAGGGCGGATCAATAAGTCCGTGACTTTTTGAATGAAGCACAGTTTTTTTTAACTCAATACACTTAGTTCAACGTTTCTCCAGTTTTTGTATCCTGTCCAAAAAATAGGATTTTTCGAGGTCCTTAAAATAGGCATTTGTTTGGTCAATAATTTCATCGTCGGAGCTAAATCTCTTTCCACCGAGCCATTTCTTTAAGTTTGAATATAGGAAGTAGTCACTAGGGGCTAAATCTGGAGAATACATGAGGTTGTTGCTGTTGCTTTTCATATAACTCCGAGGGAAGTTCGAAAGTCATGTGCTTATTGATCCGCCCTCGTATGTATAAACAACGCTTGCCGCTTTTGTTTAAGCTACTACCTAAGTGTTAAAACAACTATTGCTAAATATGAGACCGCAGTCGATAAATAAAACTATTGCTCTGAATATAAAATGGTTTTTGAATACAAGTACCTACAGAAAATTTATTTTCTTAATACGTCACATATTGTCATGATGAAATTTTTTATATCTGTAAATACATATGTATTTCTTGTTAAAAGTATGCATTTTATATGGAAACATATCACTTCGGTTTTTTGTTCAAAAAGGGCAAAAAATAACTAAAAAAAAATAATAGACAAATTCATCCAGTGTGCAGAAGAGATTCGCTACACTTGCGTTCAAACTTATTTTTCGTTTTATTTATTTTCTCTTAGTTTTTAGTGGCTTCTTGCTTATATTAAAAGTTTTCGTTTCGTAGATACAAAACAAATTGTTTTATTTGTTTGTTATGTCACCTGTAGGGAATTGTTTGCTCGTCATTTGCATTTAAAAGTTACGAATGTATATTATTGTGTTTTCTGTGATTATACGACTAAAAAGGGATGTTGATATGAAATGTAATTTATTGTCCTGTGCAAAAACAATTCTCTTATTTCATTTAAAATTTGTTCGATTTCGCCTTTCTTTTTTTGAAACCAGTGCTCAGGAGATCTATCCTATGCATGCAGTGCATGCAGCGGAACCAGGTGGACATGTCGTGAAGTCAAGAGGAATAGACCTAAAAACTTTCACAACTCTGCAGTTGCGTGTTTTTGGAGAATTTATAAAGCGGAGAGTCTGCGCTTCAGGTGTAATGTTAACGCATTAGTTTGTTAAGCCGAATGAGAGCTATTTTATTTATTATTTTACTTCGCCGACGTTTTGTAGCAGGTTTTCACATGGAGATCAAACATTTAGTTAAGTTTATCTTCGTTTTTAGTTTTTAAGATGATAGTTAAGTAGTTTAATCGCCAGTTGAACTGGCCAACATGGGTGGGCTAAACATACTTGAAATATGACAATACACAAACATATATATGTCAAAAGCTGCTGACAAAATATAAACAATAAACAATATACGTAAGGTTGAAATCAGTATGCCAATTTTCGAGGTTTAAACCTCCACTTAAAAACTGCAAACACGATTAATTCTAAACAATTTTATTTTTAAATTACATAATTATAGTTAGCAAGTGAGTGTAACCGCAATGTTGAAAACGCTCGCTTATTGCTCAAATACTGTCGAAAGAGGGCGCTGTTAGCTTAGACACAATGAAAAACAAATTTGGTCTGATCGGCGTTTCTAACAGAGATTTTCTTGTTGCGGAGTCAATACGCTAAATACTCAGCCAAAAATATGTAATTCTATATTTCAAAAAAACCACATCGACTCCAAAATAAATTCCGCTTTGCGGAGAGTTTAGTCATTAATGACAGAAAATAAGAGGCGAAGAACCTCCGCCGTTTCATGGCAAGAGTCTGACACTAATACATAAGGTGAGCAACCGCGTCCTCCTCCTCCTCATCCACAGACTCATAGCTCCATCATAAATCCCGCGGCTGAATGTCGATTCTATCGGATGAATGGCAATGCGATTCAAGGAGAGAAGACACTTAGTTACCTTTCTATCCAGGTAGTTCCAGCAGAGCCTAGCAATACTGCACGTCCCCTCATGTTGCTAACGAAACTGGGTCTTCGCATACATCGACCGAAGGATATCCAGTTTAATCGAGGCAATCGGAAGGCAAGTGCCCGGTAATAGTTTGGAAATTAAGAGCTCTGTACTTGCCTTGGGCAGGACATCAGCTACGGAATTACCGACGATATTCCTGTATCGCGGGAGCCATTTAATAGTCAACCTGGAATGGTCCGAAATTTCCTTGAACTCCGGCATTCTTGAATGAGCACCGACGTCATCGCGATGCCCGCCAGGAACTTGATTTCAACCTGACTGTCAGAGTAAATCCAAAATATGACCAAAGTCATATGTCATATGTATGTTACCACATAGTAGATCAGAACCTTTTTCTGATCCTCCAGGAAGGACCACGAAATCAATGCATGTAGCCTCTACTGCTACCATGCCAGCCCTATGCCTCACCAGGAATAACAGTCGGAGAGAATTCAATCAAGGATAGAAAATAAGGACTTAGTTGGAGTGGATGTGAGTGCATACTGTCTATCTATCAGCCTACAGTAAGACTGATATTTGCACACCGTCCACCAAATGTGAGTACCGTAAAGCAGAATAGGTTCCACCACGACATGATAAAGCCTGCAGGTCAATGGAGGAACACACTGTTGTATCAAAATTACCAACAACAAAAATACAATACTGTATAATAAAACGATTACTCCAATGCATACGACGTTAACACGAGCTTGTGAATTGAACGATAATTTTTTTATCTTTCATGTGTGTCAATGTTTCTAGCAAATTTTACATATTTCCCTCACTCTTGATCTGTGTCTTATAAAATACGAAAAAAATTTCCAATTTCACATATTTTATCGAATGTTTTCAACTTTTAAATATTTATACATCTTTACAGGTATATATGTAAGTACGTACGTATCCACTCTAACAATAGTTTTTCCAATACGATGATGTACATACATACGAGTACATATGGATGTATGTATGCGTGAACAATTTTGATTTCCCCAGCGTATGGTTTGTTTCAAAAAAGTAAGGAAGACAAATAATACTCGTGTAAATAAGAGGAGCACACATATTAGCAATTTATAGAAAAAAAAAATACATACTCGTACTGTTTGCATAAATAATAGATGAAAATACAAATGTTTAACATATTTGCATTTGCATGCAGACGGTGGTCTAACTAAGAAACCATACTATGAATCTGCAGCACAGTCTGCGATAAGTCAAGATAAGTATGCGTATTAACCGGTAGTTTTAGTATAAAACGATCCTCATAATACAGGGCGGCAGTCAATGTGTTTGACACTGACTGTAAGACGATAGTCTGATTAGAATACAAGGTGGAAGTCTGTGTATAAATCGCCTGCTAGACACATCAATATTCAGCTTCAATATTTGTATATTTTTCTTGAATCAGTAATCAGGAAACGTCCCCTACATATGCAATAAATTGCACACATGAAAATATATTTTGAGTAGGAGGATAGAGCGAGTAGGGTTTGTGGACATTTGACTTGAACTTTCCAATATAATAATTGGCAACGAAGAATTCTGCGAAGTCCATTCCACTTAAGGAAAGTTCGGCTAAAAAAAATATTTTCTCTGTAATGCGTAGTGCGATTCGCTGGTGAATCGAACCTAAATGGATGCGCTCTTAAGGCAAAATTTGAATATATGAAAATGTTAAAACTTCGAGAACAAGTTCCCTAATACCATTTAGGTAGCGGTAAAAGAGCGTGACACACCCCACATTGTGGGAGTCACCTACCGCCCCCAATAAGTTTCTACACCCTCTCCTGAACACGGCCGAGCAACTTCAAAATAGTCTTTGAATAACCGGCCCATAAATGGTAGTTGTATTCCATGTAGATGATCTAGATCTTAAGAATATCCGATGGATATAAATATAAATATATATAAATGGATGAATATCTACACCAAGTGTAACTGCAGATGACGCAGAATTTTCGGTTATGTGTTTATGCGTAAGGATGCAGCATTGGGTGTTACGGATATTACAATCGCTGAGATCGTTGCAAGATCCCTATTAAGTCTGTCATACACATTCGGCCTCATGTCACAAATAACCATCATATTGGGTCGAACATCGAATGAATATGAATGGCATTTACTACTGTCATCCGCAAAAGAATAGATAAGAATGGAAAGCCAATAGGTGACACGTGGAACAACCTCTGCGGTGAGCGGTAAGCGATCGTTGAGTAAGCCGTTGAACTAATTGGAAAGCACAATATAACAATTCACCATACTCTCCTTAACTTTAGATACTGGAGAGCAAATTGTCATTGAGCGGTAATTTTCGACGTTACATCCGTCCCAGGAGACTTATTAGTATTGACGTCCGCTAAAACACTTTTAACACCACGTGCTACAACAAGAATCCTTGGCATAATTTTTTTTTATCTTGTACTAGCACTCAGGAGATGAAATGCATTCTGCTGGAACTAGAGGAATGGAATAGTTAGAGAAATGACACAAGGTGAAGTTTTACTATCCTACAACACTGTTTTTACACATATCTGTTTTATAGCAGTGTTGTAGTGCTCTGATGTCAAGGAGACGTATTAAATTATTAAGCTTCGTTTTAGCAGCCATTTTTAGTAATTATTTTATTTCGCCGGTGCTACACAATACCGACGAAGGAGAGAGCCCTAATATAAGTGTGAATTGCTATCAGCTGAAGGCGGTACTGTTCAACGACTGACACAAACACCCACTAATGCACATGAGAAAAAAGCGAGATGCTTTTTATGATTAATTCTGACTTTTTTTGTTTTGTAGTCAACGTGCATACTACTTCAGCCATCGCCATATTTACCGATACTCTCTCTAGCACGGGCAGTGATTGATTGCACAGAATGGCTCTGGGCAATTAAGGGCCAAATATGTCATGTTGCCATATAGTTCGACTTTTCATTATCCGCATACCACACATGATCAGCAATCCAGCCCAATGCAACGGCGTTAAAGTTCTCCAGGTCATTGTTCCTACATGTGCCTACATATTCCTACGGAGGCACTCGGGCACAAACCTTTCGATGGCATGAATCTCCGGCTAGAAAACTGTTGGGTATACACCCATTGGAATCGATTTTTAGAATCGGGGCCCGTTGATTCCCGCCCCTGTTCTACCATCCTCCAGGTCGAACCCATCGGTATACTATATATGATATCTCCGCTCAAAGTTGATAGAGTTGGTCCTACAATCCTCACGGTCGTTGATATCAACCCTGAAGTTTCTGGAGCGAACCATTATCGGTGATGACATGTCATCACTCTGGATACCCTCATACGTCCCCTGATGTCACCTCTCTTAAGCTCTGAAATGCCTTCCAATCTCAGGGCACCGGCACGTGCCTCCTTTTCGAACATGATCGAAATTGGCGGGCTGCCCGAAAGCACACCCATTGCATCAGTCGGACAATTCCTCAAAGTCCCAGTGATGCCAACACAGACGGATCGATGTAGTTTACCCAACATGTCCCTAGCCCTTCTCTGCCCGACCTTCGGTCACCATACGAAAGATGCATAGGTGACTATGGGTTTTACCACCGTGTTGAAGGCCCAGAAAGTCATTCTGGGATTCAGACTCCAAGTCCTTTCAAAGAGCCTCTTTCTTCCTAAGATGTGTGTTCCAGGTGAGCGTTCTATTCAGCGTTACGCTCAAATATTTTGCTTCAACGGAGAATTGTAGTGTCATTCCATCTGGGACAGGGCATCTGGGAATGAGCCACCTGTTCTTAGTGCACGGCACTAGTATTGTTTTGGATGCATTGATGGACATCCTTTTATCCGCACACCAATCTTTTATCGGCTTCAGTGCTTGTTGCATGCGGTCCGAAACCGTGTCCTCATGCCAGCCCCTTATGCACACCACAAGATCATCACCGGAGCCCTAAGTGGGAAAATCCAGGCCGTTCAGCTTGTGGAGAAGTTCATCGATTACGACAGTCCATAGAAGAGGTGATTGAAGCCAATGCAGTGGGAACTTCACCAAGCTCACCTGACTAAGTCCGTCAGACCCAAACGACAGCACAGCGCGAATTTGCCAAAGCCAGACCGGTGCACTCACAGAGAAAGTGCACAATCTTCCTCTCCGAATGTTAGGAGATGGTATAATGATCTGCATTACCGAGAAATAGTCACACGCACACACGTCTTGTGTAATATTAAAGAACATCAAAATGCTTTTGAATGTTGAAATAATATTCAGTTCCGTACGTCATAATATTGTCATGTAATAGAAACCAATTTCATTCATATTCGAAATGTTTGCATGCACAATATTTCACTTCGCTTCAGCTTTTCCAACTCTAAATAAAATAGAAAAAAACGAATATTAACAATTGACATGAAATTTTTTGCAAGTTTTTTTCCTTTAAAATTTGCCATGAATAATGGAATGGTGCACTTTTGTCAATGTGCAATTTAAAAATTCTTTTCATTGACATTGTGACATGTTGTCATATTTTGCTACATGAGAATTTTCAATTCAAAAATTTATTCAATTACGGCAGTGGCCAATTAAATTTTAATTTTAAAAATTTATTGAAGAAATAGCTGAATGTATACCAAATAAATTTCTGTTATAATTTTCAGGCACAAGAGTTTTGGAAACAATTTAAATCGTTGCCTTAAAAATGAAAGTAATTTAAATTAACAAGAATGTGAAATTCAATAAAATATTATTTGAGGTCTTTTTCGTTTTGTTCTTGAAAGCATTTGAAACTGTCATGATTGGACATGAAATCAATTAAAATTATTAAAGAGCCTTCAATAAAATAAATTTTTTTATAGTTTTCTTTGGATAAAAAAATGGAAATATTCTGATGAATTGCGTGCATGTACAAACATGTTTCATGATAAAATCTTACACTGAAAAGTTATGAAAGTTTTAACAATTTGCAATTTGTATAGTGCACTAGATATCGAATTTTGTAATTAGAGTTTATTTTTTGGATAATTAAACATGTACCTTTACCTCAGGCGTGTAGAATATGTATCATGTTAAAGAATGATTAATGACACATTGTTTGCATGCTATTCGCTGGGAGGAATATAAACTTAACACAATAATAATTTTTTACTGTAAAATTTAAACACCATTTCCCATTCCTTTGGTCAGCAATTCGAATGTCAAGATATTTTAAGATCCTCGTCATGTTTTACTTTAACGTGTAATAAATCTTAAATATATGCCTCCATAGTAAACCCTGCCCAGATGTCCTTTTTAGATTTAATTTTTTTTTTGCTAAAGAATTTTGTCTTGCAAGGATGTTTAAAGGATTTTAGAAAAACGTTCTTCTCACATTCAAATGGGTGGAGCACAGCGATTTAAAATAACCCGCATTTTGAGAGGGTGGTTTAATGCTTTCAGCTTCCCTTGACCTTAATTTCTTATTTATTTTTTTGGCATGCATAAAATGATTTGTGATCACATAGCAAATTTTGCTAAATATTTTGACACACTACAAACGCTACCTTTGCCAGCTGGTCACCTTTTTGTTCTCCCTGTCCCAGCTTTTTCCCCAATAGAAAGAAACTGCATTTTTGGAGTTCTTGTATAAGCATATGAAATTTCTTAGTTTTTTTCAAGAATTTGGATCGAGATCTACTCACGATTTTGGTATTAACACCAAATGCAATGTGCATATAGACCAGCTAAATCATATAACAAACATAGATTGGTAATAGTAATTAATTTTGACTCACGTTGAGTAAATGAGAATATAGTTACATAAATGTATTAAAAATTTAATTTTTCTTTTTGCCTCTTAGATACAATCAATGTAAAAAATACAAAAGAGTTTAAAAACGCTTATAGTTACATCGAATAAATAAAATATAATTTATCGAAAAGTATTTAGCATCTTTTGCAAACATTAAATTTTGACTTTTTAAATCACATACAGTTTCATTGGTATGTCGATTATTTTTCGGGAGAGCATATCAAGCCGCACACTGTAGTGAAGGCGCCCAAAAATTAAAACAAACTCGTTGGGTGAGTTGGCAAATGTGCCAAGTCCACTTTTTATACAAGTTGCATAATGCATAATTTCCAAAAAAGAAAATGTCGTTATTTTGTTTCTTCTTGCTATTATGCAGTTATAATTATGCTAAGTCCAAAAAAATAAAAAAAACCAAAAAAAGTCCAGCTGAAAAAAACACATATGTATTACACTTGAAACACTTTTGAAATGTTGATGTGCCTGTTGTATATATTGGTATCTGCAAAACAGATCAAATGAGCCTGATGTCACATATTTTGATTTTTAGTTTAGTAAAAAAATTTAATACCCTCTACTTTTATAAAAGTGTGGAACATGGACGTGGTAAAGGTGGTTCCAAGTATGCAATCCAAGTAATGCAAAAGTTTTTTATTTTGAAACTGTACTATTATTTGTGTTCACGGAAGATAATAAGAAAAAAACAAAGTTTACCGATTAAAAAAAAAACCGACTAAGCACATTTCCCGACAAAGCCAACGAAATTACCTTATTTTATGTGCAATATTTTAATTACGTAAAATCAAAAAGAATTTTTAATGCTGGTGGGGGGGACGGAGGATTATTAAATAAAAAAGGAAATATGTATGGTTTGTTGTTTGAATTTGTTACTTTGTGTTCAGTATGCAACTAATTAATTCTCAATTGGTTAGTTGAATTTTGAACACAAGAATTTAAAGTTTGTGGTCAGAAATTAGCAAAAATACACTGATGAGCTAACGTTTATCATTAAGACCGTATCCATTTGTGGTCGACTTGGCTGCGAATCGCACTACGCATTACAGAGAAAATTCGTTTTTTGGCCGAACATTACGTACTACTACTATTCTCTCTTTCCTTTCGCCCAAAATCTTATTTCCCAGTTCCGGCATAGAGCCGGTTCAAGAAAACAAAAGACAAATATGAACGAAATAGTACTTACTACATACACTGTTGGACAAATTAAATACAAAAATGTAAGACAAACAAATCTCATTTAAGGTTAAAGTATTAAAACCAAGGAAAGGTATTTATTTATTGTACCGTTATAACTATTGATCATGTGTTTATTTTGCAAAAAACAAAAGTCATGTTTAATGAATCATTTCTGTTTTGTAGGCAGAATAAATATATGTCTATTGGTGCGTAGGACAAAATAAAGTGTTTATTTTTCTGCAAGTTCTTTCAAATATTTGCAAAGAATTATCGGTGCGTAATTGTAAAGATTATGCCAGTATAAAATGCGCTGAAATTTTTATATTAAAAACACTATATTGTCATAAAATAAACATTTCCTCAGACATCTCCACATAGTAACATCAAAATGAAGTCACTGTCAAAAACCGTTAAAGATCTGTTAGTTAAAGATAGAGAAAATGGAATGAAGTACAAAGATATGTCGAAAAAATATAATATATCCATAACAGGAGCAAGAAAAATCATCAAGCTTTTTAAGATTAGAAAATCAAATGAAAGTTAGCGAAAATTATCTGGTAGGAAGCTCAAGACAACAAAGCAAGATGATAATCTTATAACAGTCCTAGCAAAAAAAAAACCGTTTTCTTCCTTTAGAGAGATCAAAGAAGATTTAAATTTAAGTGTTTCATCACATACCGCAAGGAGAAGGCTCAACCAGAGCGGTTTAAGAAGCTCTTGCGCAAGGAAAAAACCACTGCTACGAGCTGTCGAGTAATTTGGTCAGACGAGTCGAAATATGAATTGAAAAATACAAAACGTGCTAAAAGAGTATGGTGTGAGCCTTCCCAAAAACTTAAATCTAAACATATTGCACATACTGTGAAACATGGTGGGGGTGATTCTCTTCCTCGGGAGTGGGTCGTCGCAAAAATATATTTTCAAGAAAACAACATCTAATACTAGAATGGCCTGCTCAGAGCCCCGATCTGACCCTATTGAGCACCTTTGGCCCATACTAGACGACAAAATTCCAATGGAATCTCGCACGAAATTTCTAACATTTTAGGAAAAAATGCAAGCCGAATGGAAAGAGATTCCGATACAAATTTTGAAAAACTTAGCTTCAAGTATGCTTAGAAGACTTCGGGAGGTCATAACTAATAAGGGTGGAGCTACAAAATACTGAATATTACATTATTAATTTATATTTCAATGCTTAGCATTCAATATTTTATGTTTGCACTTTATTTTGTCCAGCAAGAAGCAAGAAGCATTTTATGTTCGGTTCTTTTATAGAAAAAGTTTAGCATTAATATATAAGTATTATTGTTTTTTATATAGCAATGTATGCTAATTAAATAAATTCAATTAATTTTTAATATTAAAAGTGAGTTTGAGTATTATTTTCTCTGATGGAATATAACAAAGTTATTTTGCACTTTATTTTGTCCAACAGTGTAGATATGCCTTCCTTCTGAATAATCAATTTTATTGAGTTTATTAAAAACAAAATACTGAGAATATCATAATCATATCAGAATATATTTCATATAATTTTTTTAGGAAAATTCACAATTTTAAAATACAAATCATATAAAGGTATTCCAAAAGTAAATACCTTTAATATACGGAGTTTACAGAGTTTTAATCATTTCTACTGTTGTATGTAAGTGTGTGCAAACTTTAACTGGGTAATTAAAATAAAAGAGTGTCGATAATCAATAAAATGTGCAATAAAATAAAAGAGGAATATTGTTATAGTATGACTACATTATGTTTTATATATCGACCTCTGTGCGCGAAATTATCGTATGTTACAAAAACTAAATTTCACAGTAGAGCGTTTTTATTCGTCTTTTTTTTATATGCCTGACAGCAGTAACTGTCACATACGATAAAATGTACATAGTGTTATCTCCATAACTAAATATAACAATTATCGCTATAATACTTTATCTCCAGATGAATTAATGGATTTACAACCATTTTGCATAAAAAAGTCGATTTCAAAAAAAGTGTAATATACGATAATTTCGCGCACAGGGGTCGATATATTGTAAACCAATGGGATGTACCGTTACTTACAATGCAAATGGAAAGAAAAACGCTTCTAATAGTATTTTCACATTGAGTGGTTTTATAGAAAAAATTGGTTTTACATTAAAACTAACTATTAAAACCTAGTTTTACTGTATAAAAATGTTTTCTTAAAACCATATTAAAAACTTTTTAGAATTGGTTTTATGCTGATTTAATGACATACAACTTAGAATTTCATGTAGTAAAGGCAGTGCTACCAAGTTAAAATTTAAATGGCGCTCTATAAAATAAAAAAAATAATGGAAAATTTGGTAAATAAAGTCACTACAATAATTTAACCGAATAGACACAGCAACAAAAACAATAAAAAAGTGCTAAAGCAAAATAAACAATTGGGTAGAGCATAATGCAAATGCTTTCATCGTGTTGTGGGAGGAGAAAATAAATGAAATTTTATTACACGCACAGTCAAAACCTGATTTAATTAAACTTATAGTGATAACACAAAATCAGCTGTTTGTGGTTTTAACGTTAAAATCAGGTTTTAACTTTTGGTATGAAAACACTATAATTGAAAACAGTAAAAATTCAGTGGTCTGTAGAAAAAGAAAATATTCTTTCACATTTTATTTCTACAAGTACTTGCTTGTATTTAAAAATTTTTGTTTTCTGTTCCACCTCTTTCCACTAACAATTAATTTTTGCAATTTTCACTGCCAACTTTTCATGACAAGTTGCATTTAATTTCGGCAACTGTTTGTTTTTTTGGCCATTCGAAAACACTCTCCTTGCTCCGAATCGAAAACAATTTAATTTCACATTAAGCTTGTTATATGTGTTTCGTGTATGCAATTGATTTAAGAATTTTGTAGCACTTTTTTGAATTGTTTGAATAAGGAAATTTTTTAGCTTGACGTACCCTTGCTCCGATTCTCATAACTCTTATCCAATTTGTTTTAGTGTATAAAATTCAAGAAATAATAAATTCATGAAAATCGAAATATTTTTCTATATTTTATGTTATTTTTCTTTTCGGGATATGTGGGAGGGTGCGAATCCTTGCACCGAAATTTTCGAAATTTTATCACCAATAGAAACAGGTGTGCCTAATTTCAGCTTTTTACAAGAACTCCTTCTATTTTTGGCCGTTCGTTATATGAAAACGTCACACTGTGCGCCGTCATTGGGAATTGGTGCTTTTTGGAAAAGATAATTTAAGGATGTTGCATTTTGGAGAAGATACTTTCGGGAAAAATTTAATTTTTTTTCATAACACACAGCTTTTGGAAAAGCTATTTTTACAAATTTGGAAAACAATTTTTTTTGGGAAAAGCTCTTTTAGGAAGAGAAATTTCTTGGGAAAGAGATTTTTTTAATAATTAACTATTTCTTGTTTTCAAATAACAGTTACACATGTTGCGCTTGATATGATAATACTCTCAAGGTGTATCAATTATATGATCAGTGTAACTTTACAAAAATACAGAAAAGAAACAGGCATTTTGTTTGTGTAAAATCCTACCGGTATTGTCAAAAACAGCTGACTAAATTGCAAAGAAAAAAGTCTAAATTTCATTTGTGTATGTATTAATTGTTTTTGTTCTGGTCTTTCAAAAGAAAACAAATGTGTGAAAATAACAATGACGCACTTAAAATATAAACAAATTTTAACAATCAGAATGTATAAACATCAAATCGCCTCTAGACCAGTAGTAAATAAGTAAATTGCAGCAACTGTTAAAACTATGATATTGTTAATGTGGAGCAATTTATGGCCCAATAATTCTTAATCATTTTCCTTTAACAATTATTTCTAGCACTAAACGTCAAGTTGGGTTGCCAAATGAGCTTGACATTTATAAAACTTGACGTCAACGAAAAAGCTACAGAATGGCCTTGAATTCCTTATACCTGTTTTATTATAATTTCTTTTTTTGTTTTCGGTATTTTGCAAAGAAGTCTTGGGGAATTTCAAATGGAACAGTACACAATTGAACAACGTGCGAAAATCGTTGTACTTTATTCCAGAAGAAAATCATGATTTTATTCATAATTTTATAATGAGCGAGGAAGCCCCTTTTCAAATTGAATGGGTTCCTTAATAGGAAAACAGCGAGAATTACACCCATTTAAGTGTACCATTTGGAGCGGCGTTTCGTCGGAAGGGATAATTGTCCCAATTTTTTTTGAAAATTAACACGGTGTTGCCGTTTCCATCGCTGGTGTTAGATATCGAAAAATGTTGGAAAATTTTTTAAGGCCAGCCGTGGAAAACCATCCCTAAGTATGGTTCCACCAGGATGGAGCCACAGCGAACGCTGCGAAGGACACAATGATTCTTTGAACTCAAACCCCTTCTGCCATTTTGTGCCACCCTGTACAAATTAAACTGAAATCGTTTGTGTAGAACTTTTTGCTAATTTTAAGATATTTAATGAAAAGTAAAAATTTAATTTGTGCTTGTTGTATAAAGAAAGGATTATTTTGTTTGTATATTTCGTAATTCTCAAGGATTTTTTGGGAGTTTTTGTGTGTAAAATTGTGAAATTTTTTTTAGCTTTTTTCAGAGCGTTGGTTAAAGGTCTATTGTCAATTTTGGTCTTAGCAGCAAATGAAATGTACATATAGACCAGCTAAACCATATTACAAACATAGATAAATAATTAAAAATTTAAGTTATAAAAATTGTGAATCTAAAAAAAGTGGCTACTGCTGACGCCATAAGATGAAAGCGGACTGCATTGTGTACCTTCTTACTTGATTTTTCTTCAATTGTGAGCAAACATAAATACGTTTTCTCATACCCTTAACATAAGCAAAGCATTGAACAATATTTCACTATTATGTTGCCAACGTTTTTGCTTTATTGCTAACATGTTTATTGCTAGTCTAAACCGGTGATAAAGGAGCAAAAAATACCACCTGATAAGTTTCACTCACCGTATAACTGATACATCTTGATAGGACTCAAATAAAATGAGAACACGTGCAAGAACGTTTCTGTGAAGCCTTTGTGCATTGACCCTCGTAGTTACGTTAATCACTTGTTAGTTGTTTTTCTTCGAATATTTTTGCATAAAAGACAAGCTAAAGTGCTTCAGTTGTCCATTGAAAATTATCGACAAAGCCGACGAAGACATCAAAAAGCGGAAGAAAGGAAAATATATTAACGAAAAAATAGTAAAAAATAATATTTTGTATAGCAGAAACGTAAGATTGTGCCGTTTATCATATTTAAATACGCACTGGCTCGTATGTTCATAGGGGCCAAATTGATGATGTTTCAGACAGAATATAAATATTTTAATAAGAAAATAAAAATGTTGTTGTTCTTGTTGCTTGGTACATTAATATGGTCATTAATGGGCCAACAAAAGCCTTATGGTAAGTCAACGACTTCTGATGTTGGTCTTCTTACGGCTGTTGTTTGTACTGCTAACGATGATTTTCATTACGATACTAAAAACAGGGGGGGAAATGTTCAAGAAAATATTGCAGAAATAACAATGAGATGCCATGAAAGGAAATCACCATCTTCAACATCAAGGACAGCAGTAGCAACTGTAGCAATCAGTGAGTACAAAGGCAAGAGTAAAACAATTTATAGCGATTTTAATGAAAACGATAATAATTCCAATAAATTGCCACAAAATGTAACAAAAAGATACCAACAACAACAACAGCATGCAAATATGATGTATATAAACATGATAATGCCAACAACAAAAAAAAAAAACAGCCAGCAATCGACATCATCATTTCTGCCAGCCAACTCTGCAGGAGTAGCAAGAACAGCGGTGTCATTATTGCCAGCAACAAAGTTATTGCGGATGCCAAAAGCTCAATTCAATAAAATGCAAAATAGCCAGATATCAAAAAGGAAAACAACGAAATCGAAAACGGAAAATGGTATTGGAAAAATATTTAAAGTTAACTCAGAGCACACAAGAGCACTCCATCAAGCTGTTGAAAGCGTCAACAACAATAACATTTCCCAATCGCATGTGAATGAAATACTGAACAATTTGCAAAATGTAAACAGCGGAAAGAGAAATCTTCACCGTATTAAAAATTTAGCGAAATTTACAACTTTTTATTCGAAAGCTCATGTCCAGCATGAGTTCATTTTACAATTTGCTTTGAAATTTAAACAAATACCCCGAATAACATATTTCACTTGTCAAACAAACGATCAATTGGAAACCAAAACAAATCAGAATTACAATTATGAACGCCATGCGAGTGCAAACATGGACACAGTGGAGTTTGTAGCACGCATGTTTGCATCTGCCAATCTTATGATCAAAGTTGTTTTAATTGATCATCTGGTTAGTAAAAATCATGTCGGTATGAGCAATACTATGATGCGTGGAGGTTTTGTTACAGCTGGTGCCGCTATACGACAAAATACTTTTACAAACATCAATTGGCTTGAGCAGGTCTTACGGCCGGAACCATTGAGGCAACTTGTGATTTTGAATTTATCTTGTGGATTATCAAGCCGTCGGTTGCTGGAAATGGTGAGTTAAACAGTTAAAAAAATTACGTAAAACCCTTGCCCTCCGCTGAAGAATTTGTTAATGATTTGAATTGTAAAAACTCTGCGTAATTATAGGGATTATAGGGTAATTATTCATAAAATAATGATATTTTTTTTTTTCAAGAGGAGTAATACTCAGGCAATTAAGCTGCCTAGCGACTATGGGGACATTATAAGCTGCGCTCCTTTTGGTATGGGGTAGTCTCGAGACGGTGGCTTAAGTGATAGAGTAGTGCGTAATTCTCACATAGCAAAGCCTTAAATCATTTTTGTTCTAAAAAATCCAAAATGCCAAAACGCCAAAAATGCGTATTCGCTTTTTCGCTTATTGCTTGCAAAGCGTTCTTGACACACACATGGCACTACCAGCGATCCAACATATTCGTCGTAAAAATTTATTTAATTGTAAACTTCTGTGTTTCAACATGATATGTACAAAGCGTTGAGATTTTTAACTTGCACCAAGTAAATCGCCACGCTACCAACAAGGTGGAAAATGTAAAAAGAGAAAACTACAATCCTGATTTCTATCCATGAACGTTATAATAGTTGTTATTGGTTAATATTTGCTTGTTCCTTATTTTGGTTTCACTAGGCACTTCCTTTAGCTGAATGTATCCAAACGAACGCCGTTGCTCTGTTTGTCTTTGCTTCATATTTGTATAAGGTAATGGTCTGGGAATGTACCAATCAGATACCAAGGCATCAATTAGATACTTCATTTAAAAATAATCCCGCCCGTTGCTCTCTTTCTAGAGATTGGTTTGTTCGTATGACTTTTACGGATATCAGTATAAGGCGATATCTGCCAGCTCCTCATAGGCTTAGCTGGGCCACTGCTAATTACTAAACTGTAAATATTATCAGAAAATGCCAAACTTTGGCCGCCGTTAATATTATAGTCCTAAGGGTCAAATGTCGAATTTTTTGAAACACCAGGAGTAGAAATATACCCCCTGTTCTGTAAACCGAGTCGATTTAAAAACGAGTGATTTCTCAAAACCGAATGAATGTGGTGTTATAAAAATCACACGACTTCCAAAATTCGAACTTGCTTTCGAATAAGATTTTTTAAACGTCAATATTTCAATGAAAACATATGTTACCAAAATGTAGTATTGCCAGATCATGCAATGCCAAATAATTGCATGACGTGAATTATTTTAAATGTATTTAATTTACTCCAAAAAAAATTAAAAAACACATTTTTAAAAAATCTTCATTGCTAATCGTATTGTTTCTTTATTAAATACTATTTACATTATTAATTACTGCATTATTCAGAGAGTTACATTAACAAATACTTGTTAAAAAAAGTTGGATAGCTTTGATTTTCGAAATAAACAAGAATTTCGTCGCCAAATAGATTTAAAATTTTGTGATATTGGAAAAATAAATAAATTTTAAACTATTTTCATAAATACTCACTTATTTAACAATAAACTAAAATTAAGCTACTGAAAATTTGTTCAAAATATTGTTTATTCGTATTTAAAAGTGATTTTTTAATGATCTTTTTTATAAATCTGTTTTTTTGAATTGATTATTTTGTATTAAAATCTATTACAGAGTACATAATTTGACTTAATTTAATAAAAGAAAGACTTCAAGTAAAAATTGGTAGTTTCTTTTATGTTTCATCAGTTATTTATTAGGAAAATAGTACATTCGATTTAATTTCGATGGGACTTATCTACTCGATTTTAAAACGAATAAAATTATGCGAATTTGGTTTACAGAATACCTAAGTATGTGTATTCGTTTTAAAAACGAAAAAATTTTGCGGATTCGGTTTACAGAACATACCCAATAGTCCATTAAGTAGCGAACGTAATTTTTTTTTTTTTTTTTATCTGGTACCAGCACTCAGGAGATGACTCGACATTGACAGCGAAGCATTGTGCTGGAACTATAGGAAAGGGATAGTAGGAGAAACGACAGGAGGTGAAGCTGCTTTAATTATTTTACAGGTCTGCTTTTACACGTTCTTTGTTTTATACTCGTAGCAGTGCTAAAGCTTCGGTTTAGTAGCCATTTTTATTATTAATTTACTTCGCCGGTGCTACACAATACCGACGAAGGAGGGCGTTCGATGTGATTGTGGATTGCTATCAGCTGAAGCCGGTATTGTCCAGTGACCAATGACTATGCCTTCGATACTGAAACCTTCCGACAACAACTGTGCATTAGCACATCAGAAAAATGCGAGATGTTTTTCTTTCTTTTTTTTTATAATTTTAGTCTGAAACTTGAGTTGAAACCAGGTCTGTTTTTTGGTTTTGTAGTCAACGTGCAGACTACCATCCATCGTGCCATCTCCACCCTCAAATATGGGTGAAAATTTGCCTAAAAGTGATTTCGATTCTCAAAAAATGCATAGCACTTTTTACTTTATTTATTAAAAATATTTGCACTTTATTGCTTTGTAAATGTTTTAAATAAGTACAGTAAAATCGGGGAAGAAATGAGATAGAGAAGTCGTATGTTTTTATTTTAGTCGAAAACTTTTTTATTATTTTGTTCTTAAATATTCTTGGCTCTGTGAAATAACTCACCGTACAATAACTTCCAATGAAATAAATCGCAGAATAAATGAAGCCAGTCCCACACTGAAGAAATGAAGTAAATCCCAAAGAAAATAAAATAGTACCCAAACCGAAAAATAAATAACTTCCAACGAAATTAATGAAATAACTCTCAAAATCGGAGCACTGAAATAAGGTCCAAAAAGAAAGAAAGAACCACCAATAAGAAATTAAATCAAAACTTTTTAATTTTGTTTTGCTTCTTTTGATTAAAAAAAAAAACAATAAAAATTAAATAAATAGATTCAGCAATGCAAATATAGATTGATTTCAATTTTTACAACATTAAAGTAAAATGTTACTAAAGTACACTAGGTAAATATGAAGTTTATTCAACGAAAAGTATAACAATATACCAATATACCAAAGATAACAAAACTCAAGGATTTTCTCCTCCATTGTATAACGAATACTGGCTTTGCTATTTTGTTCTTTGCATAATGAAATAACTCCCACATTTTTATGAAACATTGCACGTTGCCAATATTTCTATATCAAATTATATTGTAAATTTATAAATTTTTAAATCAAGAAAAACAGAAAAATAATTTTTTTAACTTTTTTATTCGTAAATTTCGAACAAAATAATGGGTTAATGGGTTTTTAGAATTTCTAAGAGACAGAAAACTTTCTAATTTTTCTAAACCTAACAGCTTGTGAGTTACAAAATTAAAGAAAAATTATTTTGCTTTAAAATCTTATAAGGCCCAAAAGTGATCGTCCTTTATAAATCGAAATTTACGAAGAATTTTTTATTTTACCAGAAGACTGAGTCCATTTTGGATCTCAAAAGAGGTTCACTGTGAGCTATTGATCTTATAAAGCCGTAATATTTTACTAAATCTTATAATTTCAATTACGTAGCTTTCAATTGCAACAGAAGCTTTCGGAAGACTGAGTAATAAATTTATTTGCTTTTCAATAATTCTTTGGGTTCATGCTCGGATAACCACTTGGGCCCATATTACCACTCATGTGACTTAACTAGCTCAAGCACCTCTTGTTAGAATATCTGTTGCGTGTGGGAAGTGCACACCTCGAAAAGGTGTAGCTGCGGACTGGTTATTGGTTTTGGACTGGTAGTGACTGTGTTTGAAACCGAAACGCGCCATTAATTACAAATAGTCCATACGTGGTAACGTGTTCGCATATTGAAATCCTTCAAATGTAAGTCCTTTTCTCATAAGGACATATCGACATAAAACGAGTGCATTACTTCAAGTAATAATTAAAAATATATGCAATTTCATTACTTAAAACTTACACGAGTATTACGCAATGAATGTTTTTTACAATATCTTCCTTTATCTCTGCCAACTACTTTCAAACGATTATAAAAAAAGAACAACAAACAGAGTCTTTCAAAAATTTAATAATAAAAAACATCTACTGTATCAATGTACTTTACTTGTTTACTTATAAAGCAAAATAAATAATGGAAAGAAAGAAAAAAAAGGCAAATAAACAAAAAAAAAACGGAAACGGATATTAAACATTTCATGTTTGCACGGTGTGTCACACAACAATGATGGCACTGAAATGATGTTGAATTTTTTTAAGTTCTTCTGCTACACTTTAACAACAATGTTTGCTTTATTCTTTCCACTTACACTTCTCTGCTTGTGCTTTTCTCCTTTTATATGTATTTTTTTTCGTCTACAATACGTGACTATCGGAGTGAATCAATACATTTCGTTCGTGCCTGCTTATGAATGCATCTACGACTCATTTTCATCATCTTTCCTTCTACGAACAAAATCAACAGGCCTCGAATAAGGCTTTCTTTAACTCAATGTATCATTGGCTGTTGCTGGAGGATTATGCTTTTAATCGACAAACTGAAATCGATGATGCAGATGATATAGAAAGCAAGATGAACAGCGACAGTAACAGCAATCAAGCTGATATAAACTTTAAACAGGAAATTGTCAACGACAGCAATGCTACAAATGGACAAGTTAAACAATTATCCACATACTCAAAGGATGTTGATGATGGCGTCTTCACATCCGGCTCCGGCCCGGATAAACAAAATAATGTCACAGCAACCAAACCAGCGTCAACGTCATCAGCCTCTAAAATAAGATTGCGCCAACAACAGTATTTGCCAGACAGCAACAACAAGTCATCGTCTATAGCTTCTAATGCCAGTCAGGCTGTGTTATCAGATGAGGATGACATGGAGATTACTCGTATTGAAAAGTTTCTCGCAAAACTTAACATCAATATAAATACAGAGTTAGTAGTGGCAAAACGTCGTACAGGAAACTTTCAGACAACCACGACCACCAGCAACCCTTCGCAACGCCTGTTCAATATGATGTCAGCTTCAACGGATTCTCATGATTATAAAATGCTTCAGAAGATGAATTACTACTTGTTATACGATGTTTGGTATGTTTCAATGTTCTTTATCAAATATTGTAATTGTTGCTTGTACTCGTCTAATACTTAAAGTTTGTACACTGAGACAAAGAAGAAAATAATTTTTTAGATTTGCTCCTCTAAATCTTAACTAAAAATTCCGTAAGATTTCTGCATTAAAAAAAATATGAGAATTATTTGATCTTGCAGGCCATCCCTGAAACTTTCCGCTAAGCTTAACCCAAATGCGTCTCGAAAATCGATTTGACAAGAAATTACGGGTTAATTAAAAACAAAATATTTTTGTTAAATTTTAGAAAAAAAACGAATTTATCGAAATGTTTGGTCAATGATATTTCTCGAACGAATCACATGCTTTCGCTCAAACCGACTGCAATCAACTTTTTTGGTTTAACTTGTTAGTATCTTTCGAATCTGGCACATTTATTTCCGACTCGTTGTCCCGTTCTTAATTTATGAATACATAAACACACACACACATACACCTAATGACATCATCGTGAATACAGACAGAATTGACTCCCAGAACCTTAAAATGTTGAAATGTGATGAAAAATCGATTTTCGAAAATTGGGGTAACATCAGTTTAGGGGGAAGTTTAAAAAAATTTACTTTCTTGTTTGGGAAGGGGTGGCCCTCTCAAGAGAAATTGCTATTACAAAATGGAACGTTGCCAGGGCCTAGCAGAATTGTCCGATCAAAGTGGCCTTCTGCTTTACAAATTTGTCCGTTATAGGAGTTTATACTGTATTCATTTATTTAGAGGATAATAATTATTTCGAAAAATCGAAAGCTAAATTAATCCAATTTGTTAATGAAAATCTTGTCTTGATTAAGTTTTTAATTTATTTATCAATATGTGCCACTTAAATGTAAAGGGTATCTCTGTACGAATGCACTTTTTTATTTTCAACATGTATTTTTTGAGATAGTTGTAATTTTTGCTTGGATAGTAAAGAAGACATGTTCCGAAATAAAATATCCGTGAAATGCAATTTCGGCCTCTTCTTCAATAAAGTAAGGCCCAATCACGTCGCCTGACAGTTGCTTGTTGTGGATGTATTTATTTCCCATGTAGTGCATGAGGATTTTCTAAGCCCCAAATGCGAAAATTTAGTGTATTCACGAGGCCATTCAGATGGTAATGCTCTTCATCGGAAAATTACTATTTTCGAAAAAATGGTGTGGACCTCAGTTTGCTCCCTTAGCCATTTTACGAATTGCCTCTTTCTCAAATCGCTCGACTTTTAATAATCGGAATGAACAGATGTGGGCAGTTGCCAAACTTCAGATTTGACACTTAAAAAATCCATTCTTACTGCGACACCGTTTATTATGGGTATTCATTCATCGTGTTTTTATTTTCCGTGTACTCTTAAGAAGGAAGAAAGATAAAAAACTAATTGCAATATGTTTGTATGTGTACATGCAGTTGCATGCTAATGTTTGTTAAAATACATTCGTATTTTTTTCTTTTCCCTTTTTTGTTCATTTTATATTTTTTTGAAATAAAATATTTGCTCGTTCTTTAGTTCCATGCCATTGTGTTGGGATGTTTATTATTGCCAGCAGATAATTAATTTAAAAGTTAAAGCAAGTCAAGATAAAATATTTTCTGTTCACTTAAATGAAACTAAATCTGTTTTATGACATTAATTTAAAATTCCTTTCAATCATTTTGCACAATCACCTAAATTGCAACAACAACTTACGAATAGTTTTATGCTGAACACAGACGAGACAAATGTAAAAGCAGCAAGGCATTCCCATACAATGTTTGCCTCGTCTGTGCTAAGGAAAACGTAAATTTACAAATTTACTTGCATTGGTACTTTTTTGTGTACAGGAATCCAGGTCTACAATATGGCGGTGTTTTAAATATTTCTAAAGTTGGTAATTTCACTCGTCAAGATGGTTTACAACTGGCCAAATGGTATGGCAGCATCTCGACTATAAGGAGGCGCCAAAATATGCAATTAGCTCGCATCAGATGTTTGGTGGTGGTAAGAAACTTTCACAGACACAAACAAAGTAATCTGCTGTATTGCAACACTATAAGAGTGACAGTTATTTGAGAGCAGAAAAGTTTTTTTCTTTTAAATATTTCAATATTTGTACTGTTTGTAGGCCGTGAAAAATTAAAGACGAAAAAACCTTTATTTGGGTTGTCTAATAAAATATGATATGAATGGTATGAACGGTATTTATAGTTAACCTTGTCAACAGCAGAGTCACTGATTACTTTGGCAACGACATGAATGTGGCTCATACTTGGCAATTTATGGAAGTGAACATTAAGTTTTGTTGTGTAAAGTATTCATAAAACGTTAAAAATTTATTTTTCCAAAAGCCTACCGACAATGGGGACATTTACTATGCGTATGGCATTCTATTTGCAAATAAAATTTTTTGTATGTACTCAACCTAACTGATGGTGATCTGGCAACACTGTTATGAAACACATATACGAGTATGCAATCATTTTCACCCACTCTCCACTACAATTGCTTTTTCTCCACCTACAATTTTTCTTTGACGCTAATTTTTATTCATTTTTATTGTCATATGTCATACAAAACTACCTGATCGACAGAAATTCTAAAATCTTTTAAAAAATGGCAACTTTCTGCATTTTATTTGCACATGGTTTCATTAATACTCGTAGATAACAGGTTTCCTAATTTAGTTATTTGCAAATAAAATTGTAACTCACCTTCGAATATTCAATGCCAAAAATTTTTATTTGCAAAAAATCACAACGTATTCGTGGGTAAAAGTTCGTTGCGTAAATTCGCAGTGTGGGAAATTATTAGAATTAAACATTAACAAAAACCAATTAAAAAGCCATTTTATGGTAAATAATTGTGTATATTCAACTTCAATGATGTACGTTAAAGATTAGACATTTATTAAGATAAAAGTTAACTTTATTTACTAATATATTTAAACTAGAATGAAATGTACTAATTTGTTCATCGGAGGAAGAAATAGAAATAAATCTAACGCCGGTCGTCGACGGCGGTGTTGTTTTAATTTTCATATGCACAAATGTGTTTTATTGCCGATGACGAAAGTTCGCAACGAAAAATTCGTCGTTCGTCCCAATTGTGTTCCGGGCATAAGTTATGCGTATAAACGTAATACCAAGGCATACCAAACAATGTGGGGTTTTTGAAATAGGTGGCAATTTTTTTGCTGTACCTACGTTTGGAAATAAACGTCATATTTCCATAAGTTGTTTTTGACATATCGCGAACAAAAAACATGTGTGGTAGTACAACAACTTCCCACACCAACAACTCAAGATCTTCTTACTGAGCTGCCTTTTTACTTAAGTGTATATTTGACTCAACTGCGCAAAATTAATTTTTCTTGCCACTTATTCTTAAAATCCAATATATTTCATTTTTTAAGTGATCATTCCGTACCTGCAATTTTTTTGAAACTTTACTATATAACATTTATTCTAATCCTTCACTAGTCTTTAATATGCTATTCTTTTACCTGCACTTTTACCATAAGTTTTTCCCTACTTAATACTAGTTTCATACAAAATGTAAAAATTAACTGCTTAAGAAAAACGTACTGTCAATTTCCATACAACATTAAACACCTGCACATTTAGGCAGTTAAGTGCAATGGAGGTAACAGTATTTTCGACTTACCTGCAAAAAAAATTGTGCAAAGTTGATTGTGCTGCTCCAAAATCAAAATAACTCTAATTGTATCTCCCGTTCCAGTTCCGGTGCAATACATTGAATACGTAGCAGACCTCCCCTGAGCACTGGTGCGAGACAAAAAAGAAAGCAGAGTGTTATTTAATATTTTCCTTCCTAGACGCCTTCATTGCTCAAAGAGCTCGACGATGGCTGAAGCAACCTGTACGTTGACCAAAAATAATTCTTGGGTTTGACCCCAGTTTAAATGATAAAAACATCTATAATTTTTTCTGATGTGCATTAGTGTGTCTTTGTGTCAGTTGTTGTCGGCACGTTTCAAGGGCGAAGGCATATTCACTGGTCCCTGAACAGTACCGGCTTCAGCTGTAACCAATCCACAGGCACATCAAAACGCCCTTCTTCATCGGTATTATGTCGATCGGGCGAAGTGAAATAATTACTAAAAGTGGCTACTAAAACAAAACTTCGAAATTTATTACGTTTACTTAACATCAGAGCCGCTTCAACACAACTATAAAAAAAACAAGAACGTGCACAGGCAGAGTTTTCAGATAATGAAGCTTCACCAACTGTCAAAAACTGTAAAAAATTGCCACATACATAATAACTACATTGCTCGCATGAGATCATATTGAATATTATCCTAAAATTGAATAGTAATACTAAACTGTTTTATAAGTTTAAAAATACGAAGACCATTCCGCCATACTGTCACAAGCAGAAGCAATACTATCGCCATTGTGCACATTGAGATGATGTACAGATCTGACCTCATCTGCAATGCTTCCAGTCTCTTCAAATTCTTTTATAATCTTGCCAATTCCCTCTAACAGTAGTTCGATTATGACTACCATAACCACCCCGTAATTCCCGAAAAGTGGCCTTGTCAAAAAAACCACTTTTTACCATTTTTAAGCATTCTTCGATTGTTAAACGATCCATATTCGAAATATACGAGTACAAACAAAACAAACCTTATAGCTTCTTTAAAAATTTTCTATATACAAGGTGGGCCAAAAGAAGTCATCCGATGTTGTTTGGCTCTCATTTTTATTCTATATGAAAAACTTCTATTCTGTTTTTTGATTATGCTTATCTGAACCTTTAGATTTTTATTGGTCAATTCTAGAAGATGATATCGGCCAAATGGGTGCCGTCACAATTGATTGCTATACGGGCTCGTTTTATGGCATTATTCATCACTTCGGCGAGAACTTCGGCCGACAGATTCTCGCACTCGTGTCGAATGTTATCCTTGATGGCTTCCAGGGTCTCGGGCTTGTTCACGTAAAAAAAAGTCTGGAACGGTTAAATCGGGCGATCTTGTGGGGCAGTGCAAATCGCAAAAACGAGAGATGAGGCGACCCGGGAACGCGGCCTTCAGAATATCGGTTGTGGCTCGCGCAGTGTGTGCCGTTGCTCCGTCCTGTTGGAACCACATGTCCTCCAGTCCTAATTCGTTCAATTGCGGCAGAAAAAACTCGGTTAACATGGTCATATAGCGCGCACCGCCCACTGTTGTCGTTTGAGCAGCGGCGTCCTCGAAAAAAATGGCCCGATGACTACTCCAGCGTGACCATGCAGTCACTCTGAGCGGGTGTAATGGATCTTCGTGCATCACTGGTGGATTTTCGGTGCCCCAGAAGCGATAGTTTTGCTTGTTCACGTACCCGCTGAGGTGGAAATGAGCCTCATCGCTCATTATGATTTTGGTCGAAAATTCGTCCACTTCGTCCACTTCGTCCTCGAGATTGAGGATGGCTTGGGCGTAGGTTACGCGCTTGTTCATTTGTTTTCTACAGCAGTCTAGTTCACAAATGTCAAAACAGATTTCATATTGGCCGCCATTTGCAAAAATAAGACCATCTTCCAATAGGGTGATTTCTTTTGGCCGACCTTGTACATGCAACAAACAAACAGCTAATCTATATAACAATCATAGCTAAATAATCGTAATTAATTCTGATTATATTATTAATTGACCTTTTTTATTATATTTTTTGAAATATATTTATTAAGCTTGAGATCTTTTTTTTTTATTTTATTTGGTTTTATTATTCGATATTTCGTTAACAGCTTGTTAACATCATCAGGAATAATAAGAAACAAACAATTATAATTTCCTATTATTCCTGATGATGTTAACAAGCTGTTAATGACAAAAATTGTTTATCAATACGGCAGCTAGTCTTTAACTATGTACGGTCCATAGACATAATAAATAAATAATTATAAAGAAAAAAATATCCGGAAAATTGTTCATGCCTGCAGTAGGGCTTGAACTTCGGTCTCTTGGGCTAAATATTTCAGTCAATAAAACAAAATAAATAGTACTTTTATCAATAAAACAGTATAATTAATTTTTTCTGTCCGACATTTTTGATCATCATTCCATTAATTGTAGCTGTTATTGTTCTGTATGATTTTGCGACATGTTCAATTACGGAAACTGTTCGGAAGGTTTCACTGCTTATTTGCAAATATATATACAATATATATGATATATATGTATATGACGAACAAAATGTGGGTAATAAACCTAATAATTCTACGAAAAACTGAGACATCGTCATATTTTCGACACGCATATAAAAAGTGCAAGTGTGTGAAAATTCTTCTATAAAAAACTTTATACAGATTTCCTAATGAAATATTTTTAACAAAATTTGGTTCTAAATTATTTTTCTGAGCTCGAAAAAAGTCCGGTCGCTTATTATAGATGTTGTCAATACCACTTCATATTTCAATTTGTTGTAATAGAAGGCTGTATGCATTATGCGGTGTCAGTAGTTTAGTCCCTACTATTGCCACGCTCATATGATACAGTTTCCACACTCAATTACACGAGGCTTTATTTTCTAACGCAGATTACCCATAAAAATAGTTCCGATACTCTGGAGGAATATTTGAGTTCGCACTATGACAAGCATCTGGACTCAATGAATCGTTTTAATTTTGCTCTATTAACATATGTGCGAGATCTATTTAATTTCAGGTTTGTCTCTTCTTCTTCTCCTTTATAATTCTTAAGGTATGTGTCCACATTTTCAAGACATGTTCATGGCTGATTTACTGGCAGATTATCGGAACTTCAACAAAATTATGTAATTCTAATTCTCTAATGCTTTTCAATAATGAAAAATTTAAATTTTAAATTAACTTTCTAAAATGATGAAGTATTTTTAGTTGCATCGCTCTCCTGGTAATAAGCGATATGAGTTACATGCTTTTATGTACAAGTGTGCAGTATGAATGAAGGCTACACTTAATGTTGATTGTTCATTAAATAAACTGAAACATCATTAAATCTGGGTTAAAATACTGTGTTGTCCAACTAATTGCACTTGCACTTGCACTTGCACATATCTGTAGGTGGGAGGTAAACTACACCAAGTCACATTTGTTTTTCACAATACGTTTTTTTATACTGTTGGAATCAGAATTTTTTCCTCTATCGGTTGGTAAATTCCAATAAGTTTGTATAACGTAGTTTTCGAGATGTTTAACAGGGGGTTTGCACAGTACCAATACCATTGTGGGACGTTAAGTATACAATTTTAATTAATAAAGCTTTGAACAATATTATAATATTGATAGAAAAATTTAAATAAAATGTCTAACAACCGTATGAACTCACAACTTTTGTGTGTCAACTTTGTCATAAAATGTATTATCCGTGCATTGTAGGACAATAATATTGTCACACTTCTGACAATCGTGAGAACACGTTGTATGGTCATTTCTTATTGTGAGATGTGCTTAATTTAGTGCACCGTACAATAACAAAATTGCCAGCGCTGCCGAAAAATATTAAAAAACAATGTTTAACATCGGATCTGGCAACTTTTGCCATACAATACTTTGACAACCGTGTGTTATTTCCGAACAACTGTGGGACACTGAAATTGTAAGGTTTTCTTATAATAGTCTGAACTGACTATTTACATTTAAGCGACAATTTTTCATCGTGGGTGCATTGCAATATTGAAAAAGCTGACAATCGTCTTACATAGCTTATTTCATTAAGGATATTATTACAATAAAAAATAATAATATTAGAGCGAAATGCATATTTTTAATGTGAGTCGAAGCACTTGTGATTTTCTACATCTTTTTGCTGTCTCCAATGACTGAGTTTAGACGAGGAAACATTTGGAAGGGAAACATTTGAGAGGGAAACATTTAGTTTGTAGGCATATTACGGGTGGGGAAGATAGCATCGTTTTTGTGTTCGGTACTCGGCGACAGGCTTTATTCTCACGCTTGGTTCTCTTGTTGCTTGTAAAAATAACAATAATAATGGAATGTCAGTGGTAACATTTTCGTCTGTGTTACCGCGAATGAAAAAAACAAAAGAAAATTCCAGATGATTTGCTTCCAAATGTTTTCTCGTCTACACTCAGTCTATATAATTTCCAAAATGTGACGTGGTGTATTTTACCTCCCAACTACGGATATATAAAATTTACAAATCAAATTTTAATTTGGAGCAGTAGGAAAATGAGGTTGAAATGAATTGAATAAATTTAATACCAAAATATTTCGCTTTAAAATACATTGAATAATAAAAATAATACCCTTTAATAATAAAATGTGCTCTAAAATGAAATTTAATTCCAAACAAATTTCAAATTTATTTAAATTTTAATCTTAATTCTTTTCAATATACAATTTAAATAAACAAACAAACAAAAAGAAAACAGGAAACAGAAACAATTTAAGAGTCATCAATTATATTCTATTTTTTCAGCAAACTTCAAGCATGTGAAGAAGTACAAGTACATCACGAGCATTTGAAAAAAAATCATTAAAAATATTCGTACAATAAACTTAAGAAGTTTTACGCTGTTCTTCAATTGCCCTACACTTCGATAAAATTTTATAATAAAAGTTGGGTTTTTAAACTAATAATAGTTAAAGGCCCTTTCGCGCTATAATATTTTACATTAAGACATGTCAAAAATTCAAGTTTTATTTGCAAGTGTGATAGTGTGAATGGAATTTGTTACGAGAATAACAAATAATACGATAATGCATTTGACATCCCATAACACTTTCTCATTTATAAAATTTTTCAAAAGGAGCAGATTTTTTAGTTTTATCAGGCTTGTAGTAGTACAAAAGCAAACTAGGAAAATAATAAAACAACAAATAAGTCATTTACTTCCAAACAGGATTTGTTCTTACTACTTATACTTTTAATTTATTTATTTTTATTTATATATATATATTTATAATTGAAGTGTGATAGTGTGAAAGCAAAATGTAATATTACTTTAGATTTTTTGGCAGTCGCACCAAATCTCCAAATATTATAATGTGAAAGGGACTTAACCCTTTGGGGACCAAACATTTTCTGCTAAAGCGATTTATTTTTTTGTTTTATTTTCGTAATCTGTGGCCTAATAGTAGTGACGAGAAAAAAATTTGCTCTCCTGGACACCCTCTAAGTCCGCCATTTCCCTTGGCAAATATAATTACCTATGGGTTGAAAGCTAACTTTTTATCCCAACTTATTTATTTGCAGAAAATATTAAAAAAAATTATTTTTATTTCAAATAATAAAGTAAAGTACAAGATATCTTATAAATAACTAACTAATGTTGATCGTGTTAGATTCCAAAGCAATCACGGGTCGAAGTGAAGCAAAGGAACACATTACATTGAACACAAAAAACATTTGTGCGACTATACTTCTTATTGGAAATACAATGGGAACAGCGTTTCCATTCTTCACGTTTTTCCATTTTATGGAGGATTTTGGGACTGCTTATGAAATGAGTTCCAGATTTCGTTACCGTTGAAGAGGCGCGCTTTCTTGAATTGAAGCTACTTATTAATCCTATCGCTAAAGCAGCCCGAAATTCAATAGAGGACACATTGATTGAGGAACTGTTTGCCAATATGAGCTTTTTGTATATTATGTTTCTATTATGAATACATAACTCGAAAAGTTCGAAGAACAAACGTGTAGAAAAACGCTATTTACTTCTACGATCGTACTCATAATACCCTTTCTTTTTGATCCATTAGATCAACTCCTCCCATTCCTTTGTTACAGTGCTGAATAATCAGAGGGCAATCAATATCTATTTTCCTAGCTTGTCCAGTTTTACGTCGCTTGACCGTGAATACCGCTGTTGGGTCAATAAAATTTGAGGCGAGGTAGATACCATGATTATCTATCCATTTGACTACTGAAATGGTATCCGAAATAAAGTAACTGATGTCCCCTCTATTCATGTCTTTATCGGGCGGAAAATTCTTGGGTACGTGCATTCTATTACATCGAATGGTCCCGCACGCCATTATGTCATTTTGCTGAAGAATGTGCATTAAGTTCACGCTTGGATTCTTATAAGCATGACCCTGTTTTAAGCGGAAGGTCTTTTCAGGTGGTATGTGCAACGCTGGTCTTTTTGCCTCTGGCACTACATTTGACCTGGATGTAATTGGCGTATCTACTATTTCAACCAGTAGTGCGACGCGCTTATTACCCTCAATGATAACTTCTACGGGCTCATTATCTTGCATTTCCAAGGCGTCATTTTCAAGAAATAAAATATCTTCTTGGTTCAAGTTTGTAACAGCCTCTTCGTCGCCATCACTAGAGTCACAAAGCTGATCCACTCATTTTTATCTTGTATATTGTATTTATACACTTTTGTTCAAGTAGTGCATGTATTTCAAATTACAAATAAGGACTGAGAAAATACTTGCTTGTATGCATATGTAAGCACGTATAAGCAATTTGGTGATTCCCCTTTTTCGTTTCAATATACCAATACAAACACTAAACACAGTCATATTTTTTTCAGTTTTCAACACTGTTCAAAAAAAGCACTAAAAAACTAGAACTTTATTCATTTCATTTTAGATTTTCTAGTTTTAGGCACGTTTTTTTATGCTTCAACCCATAGGGAAATATAATTGCCAAACATATTTTTTGACTATCTGTAGACAGCTTGTAGGTAATACAAACTTGCATATTGTATTTTTTGATAGATAAAGGCTGAATCCAAATAATAATAATTGACTCTCATCCCCTTGTGCCCCATTTTTAACCCGTAGCAACCCTCAGCAAAACAACTGTTTTTTGGCCAAACTCGGAGCCTTTAGGGGAAAATGGGAACAAGATAGGGCATGCACTCAACCATATTTTGTTCCCACTACCTTCTTCTATAAAATAGTCTTTGACATATTTGCTCTATGTGCTACATGGACAAAGATATAAACTAAAAACCCTCGGGCAAGCATACTTGCCTATGGGCGTCAAAGGGTTAAGTGATATACTATTAATAGCATAGCAGTTATTCGATTAAAGTTACATAAGAAAATACAGGGTGTCTGGAGGGAAATTTATATTTTTAAATACGATTATTTCAAAAAGTAATAAACGGTGAGGAGGGTGGGTGGCGCCGTTGGAATTATCGATTGTGCGGATTTTTCAATCACGATGTCGCAGTGGCCGAGTGAGCATCTCGCGTTCGCTGTGGAGACATTTTTTAAGAGTAATGATTCTTACGTAATTGTTCGTCGACAATTTTGTTCAAAGTTCGGTATTCAGCGCATAAGTAATGGATCGAGTGTTAATTTAATTCGTTCGTGGGTGCAGAGATTCCGCGCAACTGCTTCGGCTATGAATGCCCCACGACCAGACCACAGTCGATCCAATAACATTGAACTGGTTGAAAGCAGTGTACGTGAAAATCCGCGATTTTTAATACAGAAAAGAGCAGTCACACTGGGACTTCCAAGAGCGTTTATTCATGAAATTTTAAAAAAGGATCTGGACGACGTGCCTTTAAAAAATAAAATCCGCATGTCTATTCTATCGTTCAATACTCTTAATAAAACTTTGTGTCAATTATTACGTTTTTTGAAAGTATAAATCTGCTACCAGACACCCTTTATTACTCTATTTTTATATCGAATAAAAACAATGGAGTGCTATTCGAATAAGGATTATTCGGAAGAATACGAGTTATTTGATATTTACTGGATAATTTTAATTTCCAAATATATTGAAATATTTTACAGCATTACTTCATTGGTATAGTTTTAATAGTAATGCATTTTCATTATTCGAATAACTTTTAATCGAATAAAATAAACTATAGTATTATTTAGCGCATAATTTTTATAAAAATATTGTTATTCGAATAAATACTCGAAATTGTTCGAATGAGAATCAACCGAATTAAAATTGTACGAATGAAATTATTTTCTTATATTTGATAAAAACATAAGTAGATGAGAAGAGAAATTAAAAATTTAAATCTGTATGTATAATTAAAAAATAATAAACTGATTGATTGTTATCTTTTTGTTTATAGATTTATGGTTTTGTGTTCGGTATTCACAAGAATTCTCGATTGATTAGTTGAATTTTGAACATAAGAATCTTGAATTTGTAGTCAGAAATTAGGAAAAATCCACTGAAGAGCGAGTGAGGGTCGCGATGGTGGAAGTAATCTGCACGTTGACTTCAAAACGAAAAATTTTCCTGGATTCAACCCCAGTTTCAGACTCATAAAACCATCTCGCATTTTTTCTGATGTGCATTTGTGTGGCTTTGTGTCATTTGTTGTCCGAAGATTTCAGTGGCGAAGGCATATCCACTGGTCACTGAACAGTAGCGGTTGTATCCAATCCACATCAGAACGCCTTTCATCATCGGTAGTGTGTAGCACCGGCGAAGTAAAATAATTAATAAAAATGGCTACTAAAAACGAAGCTTCAAAATTTAATACGTCTCCTTGAGATTCATCAGAGCTGCTGCAACACTACTATATAAACAAATAACGTGCAGAAAACAGTTTTGTAAGATATTGAAGCTTCACATCCTATCATTTCTCCTACTATCCCATTCCTCTAGTTCCAGCACAATGCACCGCATGTGTAGGGGTCATCTCCTGAGTGCTTGTCCAAGATAAAAAAGCATTAGCGAAATAGTACTGTATCGATATGCTTTCCTCCTCAATTTGTGAGTTTCCTTTTATAAAAAATACTTTATGAAATTATCATAAAGCATGTAATAATGCATTTCATATATTTTTTTTCGGGAAAAAGCACAATTTTGAATTTGGAATGATATATATATATATATATATAGAGATATTCCCAAATTAAATTCAGTTAATATACATACATTTAAATAAATTTTCTTTCAAATAATTTCAATTGTCAAGATCGCACGTTTTAATCGAATTAGAATTACTTGAGTATCCTGAGGCCAATTTTTTTTAAAATTGTATATTTGAATAATTCAGACGAAAAAATAGGCTTTAGAGAGAGAAAAAACATCATGAGTCGACTCTGCGTCTACTTCCTAATGTCGGCCTTTAAAAATTTTAACTTTCAAAAGCAGTTTAAATAATTAAATTTCTTTTGAATAATTTTTTTATCCATTCTTGGCTGCAGGACATGCAAGATTCGGTGCAGTCTTGCTGCTTCATGTTTAAATGTATTGCACACTTCAGTCTTGTGTTGTTGTTTGTGCTCGTTTAAAAAATTGCGTTTTTTCTGTGGAAATTTTTTTATAGATTACTTTTTGTTATTGATGGGAATTTATTTTGTGCAGATTCATTTTGTCGAAAACCTCCACCTGGGGTTATTTAAAGAACGGCAAATTTGATGGAATGATTGGTGCTTTGGTGCGCAAGCAGGCGGATATTGGGGGATCACCAATTTTCTTTCGTATCGAACGTGCCAAAGTGATTGATTACACAGCCAGAACGTGGGTGGCCAGGTGAGATCGCATAAAAAAGTATATGACAATTTGTATTTTATTTTCGACGAAATTGAACGAAGAGAAAAATTTCTTTTGGTAGGAATTGAACCCACAACTCACTATAAGCATACTAGTCACTAGTGTACGGGGTATCCTATGTCGAAAATTTATCTATGGACTAGTAGTTTGAGGATTTGCAGGTTCGATATCCGCCAAATGATATGGTTGTTTCTCAGTTTTCTAATACGATGTTGAATTTTCTTAGGCCTTGTTTCATATTTCGCCATCCTCGTAGTACCAAAAAAGATCGCATTGTATTCCTGCAGCCTTTTTCCAATGAAGTTTGGATACTTTTGGTGGCATGTGGTTGCATGACGATAGTCTTTTTATGGCTGCTGAAAAGTTTAGAAGGTAAATTTCAGCACACACAGTTTGATAAAATGGATGGAAAAAATTGTCCAACTGAACTGATGCATGGCAGAGCATCATCAGAGCATAATCATGTGGCAGATAATAAATCCGCCCTATTAGTTGCAATTTTTCAGTCATATTTTCTGCGTTTTTCTATGAGAAATCATGTCGAGCCACGTACGCGTTGGAGTTTGCTTTTTGAATCCCTGCTGTTCTACGTTGGTTCCATATGCCAGCAGGGTAATTAATTGAGTGCAACAGTTTGCTTTTGTTTTTAATTCCTATTTTTAGGTCTATCGTTTTCAACATTTTTGATTTCTGGTCGTTGTATTGTTATTTTCTCGTTATTGTTTTCCTTTGCCATTTATCAATTTTATTCTGCCAGCATAGTGAGCACTTTGTTGATGGAAAAACCCAAAACAATACGAACTTTACGCGATTTAATTCACAGTTCTTTGGAGGTTGGAATCGAGGACATTGTTTACAATAGGAATTATTTTTTGGTAAATTATGTTTTATCGCTTTAAAAAATTAACTTTAAAAATTTACAAGGTTTTTGTTTGAAAAGCGCACCAAAGATCCTAATGCTCAGGAGTTGTATGCCAAAAAACTGTCTAGCGTGCCCATGACAGGTGAAACTGGTTTTGGAGACACATCACCACCATCACGAAATGATGTCATTCGTTTGCCGATACCACTATCTGAATTGACGGGTGCTCAAAAAGCCAAGGCTTATCGTGATATCCTGCATAGTCATGAAACTGGCGCGCACGCCAAAACGAATGATACCTCGCACTGGTATGACCCCGATTATGGCGTGGATAAAATAAAACAGGGGCGTAAGTCTGATACACATTGATAAAGACATTTTGTTTTGTGAAATATTTTTTCAACTCAATTTAACACACTTCATAGTTGCATGTCTTCTCTTTAGCTTTGAGAGGGCAAACAATTTTGCACTTTTTGGCAATATTTTCTATATTTTGCATATATTTTCTTTAATTTTTAATGTTAGGTTTTGCCTTTCATGTTGATGTGGCCACTGCTTATAAGATCATTGCGGACACGTTTAGCGAAAAGGAGATTTGCGAACTATCCGAAATACAATTGTTCCCACCACAAAAAATGGTCAGCATCGTACAGAAAGGTTCACCTTTAAGGAAAATGATAACATACGGGTGGGTTGAACCGTTAAAACTTTCAATTCGCTTTGGTATTTATTTCTATTAATTTGTTGAATGCAGTTTAAGACGCGCCACTGAGGTTGGTCTCACCGACTATCAACGCAAAGTTTGGCACTCGCCCAAACCACGTTGTGTTAAACAATTGCACACCGATGACTTGAAGGTGGGTAGATGATTGAAATTTTACAATATGCAGACAATTATTGGATTAATGTGTTTCTATGTCATACTGCTGTTCGTATACTTTTTGCATACGCTGCATTATGACGCTGACATTTAGACAAACACACACACACACACACATACACACACACACGTTTGTATCATGTTTTATTCAACTCCTTTTGCATTAAAATGACAATAACATAATTTTCATTTAGTCGCTCCTGTAAACATACATATTCGTACATTTTAGGTTGATATGCAAACATTTACATCAGCATTATGGGTTCTTATCATTGGTTATGCAGTCAGTCTGCTGATTTTAAGTATAGAGATTGTGCACTTTAAACTACGCTGGCAGGGATAGATAGACGACATTAAGGACCTCGTCGTTCTCATGACTTTATTAGAAGTCAACTACAGTAACAACTGCTGCTGCTGCTGCTGCTGCTGCACTCCTCTTGCTTATAACTTACGTTTTTGACAGTAAATTGCATAACGAGCTTAAAATTAAATAGACTTGGATTTGTTATGTCAAATTCAAATGCACCCAAACTTTGATATGTGTCAATTGAATAAAAATTAATACAACACTTTTCGTTTTACTGCAGTTAATTATTTTGGCAAATTCAGTCATTCACGTATCAGATGGATTCACGGCATATTTATTAAACTTTAGCATTAACAGACAACACGCAATCTGTGAAACTTCTTCGCTTGTCTATAGAAAACATGCAGTGTCTAGCGGGAACCGATAGATAGACTTATGGCTCTATTATGGATTGAAAAGGAACTGTTGTTCAGTTGCCAGTTACTAAAAATTATAATGCAGGTAATGCCGGTGCTTTTTTGCCAACAACAAATTTGTGGTTGCGCCTCTCAACGCAACTGAAGTTCGGTTGCAATCCTTAATTGGAGCATTATGCTCACGCACTAGGCTCCGGAAGCACTCCAATTATCAATTCGTCATGAATATTTCGCTTGCAAAATACACTAAGTAAACAAGATCGTTGAGCGTTGCGTGTGATGCCGTCTAGCGCTAACGCGATATAAGTAAACAAAGGCGGCAACGCAATGTCAACGATGACACAATCACATGTAATTTGTTTTTTTTAATTTTTTGTCCTGCTGTCAAAATAAGATTTTCCAAAAGCAAAGCGCAGCTTTTGTTTTCAAATGTCAAAGCAGAGCGTGTTACATTAGGCGCGTTTACTTACTTTTGCATAAAATTCATGTCAATGAGAACAAACAAAAAATGTCTTGAAACAGAAACGCTAAAAACTAGAAGTTACATCTTTCTGCATATAGGAAGTTTTTAATAATGTGGACTCAGTGGCAATTATAGGGGCTATGGGTAGACTGCGCCTACACCGGTCACTGATAGGCTTGATTGGGGGACTGCTGATCAATACAGTCATGATGTCCAATCTGGTGGCAGGTCACGGTGGCAAGTGTGGCAAACTCTCTTGTGACCCCACAAGAGAGAGTCTTATCTCCTCTCTTGTGGACTCTCTATTAGGCGCCTTGAATTCTACGATGCACAGGAGCGTAGCTTACGCTGGTGACATCGCCGCGGCGATATCGGATAATCATCAGGATATTGTGACATAGAGACTACAGCCGTCGTTGTATGTCATCGGCAGGTGTGCAGCTTCAGCGAACTGAGCGTGAATCCGCTGAAGATGGATTGGGTGCTCTTCACGAGGAGATATAAGACTGAATGGGATAGAACTCAAGCTGTCAGACAGTTCGAAATATTTGGGCATTCATTGCGAATGTCAGGGAGAGGGCGAAGAAAGCGGACATTACTCTGTTTACGTGTAAGAGGGTTAGAGGGAAACGTAGGCCATAGAGACAAGGAAATCCAGCTGACCTGCGCTGATGTAGGCCACCTATCGCGGGGTGGTGGAGAAGATTCTGCGTACGTCTACCGTGTTGGTGGCGGATTCTTCTGGGTGTTCGCTCTTTTCGTGATGATGCACTGTCTACCGTTGACATCATGGCCAGACTGCTGGCAATTACTTCAGCGATGCGATATTGGTCAGACGGTGCGTGGAGGCAGGCGGCCAAGAGCACTCCTCGACATCGTGGATGTTGGAGGAATATCCGGGCAACCAACGCACTGTTTGACAGGCGATTTGACATGGCTGCGACGGGCTGGAAAATCGCCCAGAAATCGCATGGAAAAAACAGACTTTTAATCATTTTGTATTATTTTTTCACTATATATCCAACATTGAAGCAAAAATATTTATTCTTCTATATTTATGCATACAAAATCAAAATTCTTGGAAATAGATAAGAAATGGTTAAAAAATTTTAGTGAATAGTGAATATTTTGGTGTTAACCAAATAATTATCGTTAAAATTTGTTAGTGAATCGCACTACTGATCTTTTAATTTAATTTAATTTTCTACTTGTTATTTATGAAACCAAAAGGAATTCCCACAGCATCATTCACTTCACTATTCATTTAATAATTTATTTCATAAATATGTAATTTAAAAAAAAAATTATCAAAATTAAATAGAATTCCTGAAAAATAATTCCTTAACTGATTATGGGTAGTACAAATATAAAAAAGAATTTATTCTTCTGTAACATGTTTGTTATTTTAATATGTTAATGGATCTTTTAAGGATTTATTCAATTTATATTCATCTTTTTGTCTTCGTTTCAGTTTTAATCTTTTTTTATTTGTTGCTGGTTTTTTGATAAAATTATTCTTTTTGTTTTACTTTTCGTCTGTCAGGTTGTTAGTTTCCATAATGATTTTATTCAATGCTTAAGAGCCATTCAATATATTAGCGAATTGTTAAATATTTATGAAGCAAAAAGAAAAGGACCCTCAATGGTTCTTAAACAAATACAAACGAAAATAGTTTTTGTTTATTCCCACAAATATTTATAAATGCAGGCAAACAAACAACAATGACGACGTTTCGTTGAGGATAATTTTTTCTGCTTCTCATAAGCAGAATATTTAATTACAGTGTTGGATAAAATAAGCAGAAGTTACACTTTCTGATGGACAAATACATACTACGCGCTTGTAATTAATTTGGTGATGCAGTTTATTTCTTTCTACCCATACTTTTGATTTTATTTCAAGTGTGATAGTGTGAAAGCAAAATGTAATATTATGCAACTTAAATATATTTTTTGACAGTCGCACCAAATCTCATTAGATTTCATTCTCACAAAGTCTTATGAAAGTCATACGACTAGTATTATGATCTGAAAGGGCCTTTATTGATGTTTAGTTTTATGCTATTTTGGTGTCTAACATGTGAGTTTTTGTGTGCAAATATAAATAAATTCATTGTTTTTAATAAGTTCTGAGGAAAAAAAGCTACGCAAACACTTTTGGAGTAAATTGCACTTCTTTGCTACATTTTTTTTTATCTGGGACCAGCACTCAGGAGATGACTCCTATACATGCGAAGCATTGTGCTGGAACTATAGGAAAGGGATAGTAGGAGAAATGACAGGAGGTGAAGCTTAATTAATTATTTTACAGCTCTGCTTTTGCACGTTTTTTGTTTATTCTTTTAGCAGTGCTGAAGCTTCGGTTCAGTAGCCATTTTTAATATTGTTTTACTTCGCCGGTGCTACACAATATCGACGAAGGAGGGCGTTCTGATGCGATTGTGGATTGCTATCAGCTGAAGCCGGTATTGTTCAGTGACCAGTGACTATGCCTTCGCCACTGAAACCTTCCGACAACAACTGACACACAAATACATACTAATGCACATCAGAAAAATGCGAGATGTTTTTATGAGTCTGAAACTTAGCTTGAACCCAGGACAAATTTTTCGTTTTGTAGTCAACGTGCACCCACAATTAATGTTTGCCCTGCATTTGTTGTCTTCGATGTTAAAGACAAATAAAGTATTTTTGTTTAAACCGACTTCAAAAAAGGGAGAGAATTTCTGTTAGAGCTGTGTCGTTCGCGAACGAACGGGTTTAATCAAACGAATCACTCAATTGAACGAGATGATCCGCTCCCTTAAATTCTTTCGAAGTTTTGCAAATCTTCTCCGTTCATACTTATCTCGTTCGTTTGAGTTGTTTCTTTTAAATGTAAATCAAATAAATAAATTAACTAAAATTTTTTCACTTTATTTCTACCTTAAAAAAATAGGGATGGGTGCTTTTGCAGTAGCCAGCTACCATATTTATTTTGAATACCAATTTTTATTTTAATTTTTATCATAGATTAAATAATTTATTTTCTATGATTTTAACAATAATTTATTGAATTTTTAAAAACAATTTTAAAAAAGTTACTTTTATCTGTTTCTTCACTTTATGGAATTTTTGTTTTATTTATTTTCTTTATTTGTCTTCTTTCGCTCTGTCGTTCACTTTATGGTACTATTTTTTGGTTATTTCTCTTCTTTTGCTCTCATGAATGAACGGTTCAACGAACGAGTTAATTTTTTTCAAGTGAACGAAAAAGAGTGATCACTGAAACGAATAATTTGGCACAGCTCTATTCTCAGTTGAAGAAATTTTCTTTTCGTTTTTGACATTTGACATATACAAAGAAAACATTGTCAGATGCACTTCCACTTTCTGTTCTTGCACATTACCTGTGGAAACGGTTCTGCCATGAAAGAATATTTTAAAAAGAAAAATTTGCTAAATTGGCTCAGAATAAATAGTGACCTTAAAAGTGGGCGTGGTAAATAGAACTCTAATAGAAATTTTAGTTTAGAAATTATTCGCTCAAAATTTAAAAGTTGCAGCTCTTTATCAAAGAAAAAAATCATTTCTATCTATCATGCATTTTTTAACGTTTTACTTTTTTTTGGAGGTTATTAAATTTTATTATCAAAATTTATGCTCGGTTAAGAAAGTGCAGTTCTTCCATTTTATTGTCAGTTTGGGTGCCCTTCTGAGGCGGGTATTCGTAATCATGTGATTAAATATCGCACCAAATTAGTAATATAGGACCAACACGCATACGTAAAGTGCGCACAGAAGAAAATATCGCAGCTGTATCCGCCAGTGATGTTGATGACCGTGAATTATCGATTCGCGCCGTTCGCAGAAATTGGTCCTCTGTTACTACAGTACGGAAGAGCTGGACTTGTCTGACATATTGTTTTAGCAAGACGGAGCCACATACCACACAGTACACAAAACAATTTAGAAACGAGTTCGGTGAACAGTTTATTTCACGTTTTGGGCAGGTCAACTGGCCGCCTAGATCGTGCGATTTAACGCTTTTAGATTACTTTTTGTGGGCCTATGTTAAGGCTCATTTACATCTGCTGAAATGAAAGCTAAAGTGTACTTGGTTTGGTATTCTTCCAGTTGTAAGTTTTCACCAATGCCACATTTAGATCATTGACAATGTTCCAATTGACAACTAACAAATCAAACTGGAATTCGTTATGCATGTCACTGTACATCTTTCTGAATAAAAACAAAAACAAAAAAACCATAAAAAATAAACGGAAAACTAAATGAAAAGAAAAAAAGAGAACATTTTTCAGAAAACCATAAAAGATAAAAAATAAAATAAGACAACACAAATAAATTCTTAAAAAATAAAACAAATAAACGAACAAACTTTGCCAATAATGTCACGCCAGGGAAAAGTGGAAATTTTGGAATTTATGAAAATTTTAATAAAACAATCGTTAAATACAACGACCTTTGAGCTTTTCATTGACTACCTACTTTACGCATATAAAAGTGTTAATGGAAGTAAAATTTATTTATAATGTGGTGGTCATAGAAATACTAATGCAGGACTCCGATTCTACCTTTTTTCTTTTAACAACACACACTACGAGTTCTTAGGTTGTCTGCAGAAATACCTAAGGTCCAGGCGGGAATCGAACCCGCACCTCATTATTGATAGACGAATGATCATGCAACGGAGGCAGCCAATGAGCACATAGTCAATTATCTAATATATCAAGATTTTTACATTGCTTTCCAATATTTACATTATTTTGTGTTGAAACAGAAGTGACTACAGAATGTAAACGTAGAAGAGAGATGCCGTCTCAAGATAATGTGCAATTTTAAAATGTGAGGTTTCCGGGTGCAAGGAGCAGCATAATGCATCGCATGTGTAGGGGTCACCCCTAAGTGCCGATCGAAGATAAAAAGAAGTGCAAAAATAAATGAATTGTACGCTTTCAGGATGTGGCCGTTGTGGGAGAAATTCTATAATTCTGCTGAATTTGGTATCTCATATGGCAAGAGTTTTTCAAAGATGTCAACTTTAAAATTTCTTTAAAATGAAAGTTAAACATTTGTCAACGCCTTTTTTGGCTCATCTATCAGTTACATTTCATCTCATACTGTACAGTGTATTTAAGTAATCTTTCTAGAGCATAACTTGTTTCAAGCGAAAAACTTTTGTAGGGGGCAAATATATTTTCTTGTATTCATAATAAAGGAAAACATGGCAAAAATTAAGACATTCGGCATATCCATCGCGATATTATTTCAGTTTTGTTACATTATTTTGCTTTTAGTTGTCAATGAATATTGAATGCTATCAATGTTGATTAACTCTCTATACTCTTTCGCAATTAACTACTTCATAAAAACAACTTAACAACAACTTCGTTTAAATTGAATAGTCAATGCACATTAGTTTTATGCTTACAAATAATTTTTGCATTCATAAAAATTTTTCTGTGTATGGCTACTTGTAATTACTTTGCTGACGTGTCATCGGAATACCTTTTTATATCCAAATGTTAAGTAAATATATTTGATGCATAAACATGAAGCACAATCGGCTGTATATGAATGAGCATAATAACTTAAGCAAGTACAGGTATATGATGTAACTCGTTTTCAATTTAAAAACGATTGAAAACGTACGCTTATTTCGGTTTGGCTTTAAATCGAAACCGATTTCATACCCATCTTGTTTTTGCACTTTAAACTCGAGTAATCGGCGTTTAACGATTTCAAAAATTTTTTTATATTTGACTTAGTCTTAGTTCACACGACTCATGTTTTACTGACATGATTGCTACTTTATAGGCGAGAGTAACAAGGACCCTTCCCTTCGAGTACTCATGTGCATGTACTGTCAGTCCGTTTTGCTTTCTCATTCTTAATTTGAATATACACACAAAGTATATGTACATGTCGCCAACACCAAAGAGAGTTCATAGACGAAAAAGTAAGAATCATGTCATTAAAACATGAATTGTGTGAACTCAGACTAACCAACTGAAAATGAAACAAAGTTGGGATATGCAGTCAACCCATGATCTAAATATATAAGGTCTGCTTGACAGTTCAAATTATTTTTACTGTGACGTCACCGTCGAGATTTGTTTTTAATATGTATGGGGTTTGTTTTTTTGTTGAAATATTTTGCAATTTTAAAGGTAAAATAAATAAAACAAATTAAATTGTTATGTTATAGTCTTTTTTAATTTTCTTTTTTCGTTTTTTTCTTGTATTAATATTTTGTTTAAATTTCTTATTCTAAAATATAAACGACTTTTAAAAAATAACGATTTTACATTTTCAGGCACATCTATGTTATCACATTTAATGTTATGGTATTTTAAATAATTATTTCGAAAACTTAAAGTATTATTATTAATTTCCTTAAATATATTTTCTAATTTTAATATGTTTCCCATAAATTCTTGGCAGGGTTTATAGAGCCCTCTGTTTGAACTGCAACAGACTTATTTGGATTTTCATTTTCAATATTTTCAATACTTTCTTCTTGTAATTTCTGCAGACTATAAATAATTGTAAATATTATTTCATTAAAAAAAGTGGATATTAAAAAAATTGTATTTACTTTAAATCAAATTCAACAATTGCTTCCTTTACAATTTGTTTGTTTGCTCTTTTTACGTATCGTTTCGATCTTTCGACTGGTAAAATGCTGTTTACATTGATATTTAAAGATGGGACAGCCTTCGCATCTAACAATCTTTTTCTTATTGGCGTGTTCAATAATATATCCTTTAAACGCAAATCATTATTCGTAAAATGTCTAGAACAAATTGTTCCAGATTTCCAATTAACATTTTTTTTACCGCATGCATTGATCCACACTTTCTTTATTTCTGGATCTTTTGGAAACGTAAAATATTTTAGATTTTTATCATCCTGCTTCGAGCTTTTACAATCTTTTACCACACAGTATTTCATTGTCCAAATAAATTTTATCACTTTCTACACAAATTGTTTATTAAAAACTCTTTTTTTTGCTCTAACTCAGTTCACATTTATTTTTAATTAATTGTCAATAAAATAATCCTTCAATTTTCTTAATAAATATGTAATAATAATAATTTTAATCACTAGCTTTTAAATTTCCATTTAACCACAACAAAACATTTCCCGACGATGACGTCACATTAAAAAAAAATGCCAGCTGTAATTCAATATCAAGCAGACCTTATATCTATATTTAGATCATGAGTTGAACACAACTTTGACAACTGAATTTTAGCTAATGCAGGCACCTGGTATGAATTCGAATTGATGTACAGAGTGTTTCTTTTTAGAGTTGCCAACCGGGAAATAATAAAACAGAAATAATAGGTGTGTTTTTTTTACTTTTCTGGTAAAGTTCGAAACATAGAAAAATGAACAAAAGTAAGAAAACGCAAAAAATCATAAAAATTTATCACAAAATAGTTATTTTGCATCGTTGGCAACGGCTGTAAAATGTGGACAAAAATAAACTGAAAAAAAAGTAAAAGAAATTTTTTATTAAATACAGTGCTAAATATGCACAAATAGTATATGTACTTACAACTTCAAGTTTATTTAAAAAATTTTCTTTTTTAATAAAATTTAATTAAATAAAAACTCTTGTTGTTTCTTTGCAAATTTTCTGAGTAATTTCTTAGTTTCATATGTAAATAAAAACAGTCGATAATTCTATTCTAGAAGGAACTTACCCAAAGAAAAAGTTTGTGCAACTTTGTCAAAAAAATGAAAAATTTTACCTTATAATTTTATCTCAAAATTGTACAAAAATTGTTATGTGGAATGCTTTTGGGTAAATTTAGAGCGTTCCATCTTACACGTAGTTTACTTAAGATAAGCATTTCTCGCAATTGAACTGATATAGATTCTGAATATGTATAATCAAATGAATGCGCAATATAACTTCCAATTTATATAGTAGCGCTCTAATAATATTATAATTTATATATTATTTATATATATATTTATATATATAATATATATATATATATATATATATATATATATATAATATATATTTATGATATATATATTATTATAAATATATTATATTATAATATCATAAACAGTATTTCTAACTTATTTGTTGCCTACATATTTAATTATTCTTATGTTACACTTGTAGTACACCAACTATTGGCTCGGTTGGTTATTGTTACAAATAAATAAAGTAGAACATGTTTTTATATATGATTCTAATTTTAAAATTGTGCTTTTTCCCGAAAAATTTATGTGAAACGTATTATTACATGCTTTATGATATTCTCATAAAGTAATTTTTTATAAAAGCAAACTCAATAGCTCAATATATATATATATATAGATGAAAAGAAAAACTTAAAAACAGAAATATGTATGCGTAATAAAAAAAGTAAACTCATGGATTATATTTTTGTTTATAAGTTTTTGGTTTTTTCTTCGTATTCAACTTTAATTCTCGATTCATTAGTTGAATTTTGAATATAAGAATCTTGAATTTGTAGTAAAAAATTGGGAGAAGTACATTGGTGAGCTTAGTAAGCATTAGCAAATGGATATGCTTTCCTTTTCAATTTTTGAATTTGCTTTTACATAAAAAAATACTTTATGGAAATACCATAAAGTATGTACATTCACATATTTTTTTTTCGGGAAAAAGCACAATTTTAAAATTAGCATCATATATAAATAAAATAAATTTGCGCGAATTCGGGCAACTTTGTTATGCACCTGGAACAGACCTAATGTATATGACTATGTACAATTACAAATCTACACACATCCATACATCCATAAAAACACAATAATTTGGCTTGTACATGTTAATTAAAGAAACCCCAAATAATTTTAAAGTATATCATGAAATAAAATTAACTATTATTTGTTCATTGCATTGTTGGGAAACTTTTAATTTTACTTCATTATTGTTTACGTATAAACCAGCTGATTGCTTGTTCTTCACGCTCAACTTAGCCCGAGGAAAAAGTGCGGGCGTTCTCGTGCGTGAGGAACAAAAATATTACTCTCTCAAAACCTCTCTCATTTACCCAATTTTTGCGATGTCTGGTAAGATTGGGCGCCCGCGCCCAATTTAGAGTAAATGAACACACCTAATATAGGGTCTTATCGTGAACTTTACTTTTAAGCTCTCATATTGCATTTGGCGACTTGGCAGCATCGCCTCTATGAACAGAATAAATTCTGAGATCAATATCTTTGCTCTTCGCTTGTCGTTTCTTGTCTTTTTTTCTCAATTTCTTGTTAAAGTCGACATTTCACTTTACTTTAGATAGTCATGATTAAAATTGCAGCTGACAGATATTCTGAGTTTAAGGTCTAAGAACAAAGAACATATTTGCCCGCGGCCGCCCAATTTAGTGTAAACGAACACACCTATTCACTCCCTTTAAAGAACAAAACACAACGAATGCAAACACTTTGATTCTATGAGTCTAAAATGTCATACTGTGTTATAGTGTCATTGCTGTTGTTTTCATGAAAGCAAATGCACAGCAATTCAAATCATTAAATGAGTTGTTTTGAGTTGATTTGGAATTTTGCAAAACAACTACTGCGATGAGTTGATTCGTTGTTCTGCTGTGTATGTTTTGATTTGATTCGTTTAAAAAAAGACAGTAGTCGATAGTAAATGTAGAAGTGTTATATGCTGTGTACTGGAAAAAGAATCCAGTTGTGCAAGGGTCTAATACAAGGTGGGCCAAAAAAAATCACCCTATTGGAAAATGCTTTTATTTTTGCAAATGGGGGGCCATTGTTTAATCTGTTGTGACATTTGTGAACTAGACAGATGTAGAATAAAAGTGAAAAAGCCATGGAGCGGTACGCTCCCCAAGAACACGGAATAATCGTGTCTATTTTTTTGTGTAACAATTCGTCGGTGGTGTTGGCGCAGCGCGAATTCCGTCGCCGATTCCCCGGTCGTTCGACACCGACTGCGCAAACACTGCGCCGTTTGGCCACCAACCTTGAATAGTATGGGACCACACGAAACGCTGCCAAGAGTGGCCGGCCCCGGAGAGCCCGTTTTCGAGGACGCCGCTGGTCAAACGACAACAGTGGACGGTGCGCGCTATAGGGCCATGTTAACCGAGTTTTTTCTGCCGCAATTGAACGAATTAGGACTGGAGGACATGTGGTTCCAACAGGACGGAGCAATGGTACACACTGCGCGAGCCACAATCGATTTTGTGAAGGCGGCGTTCCCGGGTTGCCTCATCTCTCGTTTTGGAGATTTGCACTGGCCCGCAAGATCGCCCGATTCAACCGTTCCAGACTTTTTTTTACGTGAACAAGCCCGAGACCCTGGAAGCCCTTAAGGATAACATTCGACACGAGTGCGAGAATCTGTCGGCCGAAGTTCTCGCCGAAGTGATGAAAAATGCCATAAAACGAGCCCGTATAGCAATCAATTGTGACAGCGCCCATTTGGCCGATATTATCTTCTCGACTTGACCAATAAAATTCTAAAGGTTCAGATAAACATAATCAAAAAACAGAATCGAAGTTTTTCATTTAGATAAAAAAAGAGAGCCAAAAAATGTCGGATGACTTCTTTTGGCCGGAACATAAAATTATATTTTCAATTTATATTATAAACAATTCTTAAAAATGATATAACTCAGGAACTGTAAGGGCAAATTCAAAAAGTATTTTTCCAAAATTATTTAGAATTAATTGATCTTTCAAACTGCTTCATTAGCTTTTTTAATTTTCATAGAAATTTTATAAGTTATTAAGCGTTATTTTTAACATTTATGGAAAAATTACTAAGAGGGAAGAAGCTTAATAACATTTTTAAGTAAGCAACCTGAAAAAAAAGTTTCTTCAAAGCTTGCATAAAATTAACAGAATCATCCATATTTTAACGAAATATTTTACTCTGTACGGACGTGAATTTTCAGATGGTACACAATATTCAATAACAAACCCGATTTCAAACTTTTTGTCACTTACATGGTTGTACGTTTTATATGACGATATGTTTGTTATATGGGTTGGCTGGTCTATATGCAGCATTTCATTTGGTGCTCATATCAAAATCTTCAGTAGACCTTTAACCAAATGCGTGAAGAAGCTAAGATTTTTCATGTGTTTATACAAGAACTCCCAAAAAATATTTGAGAATTACGAAATATCAAACAATACAAACCAAATAGCTTCTCTAAAAACTTCCTTACACAACACACAGTTGATTATTTGATTTTAAATATATTTAATTTTTCTAAACTTTTCTTACAATTAATCAACATTTTTTTTCAACCAGCTAAACAATATAACAAACATATGTAGATAAATATTCGTAATGAATTTTGACTAATGTTTAATAATTGAAAGAATAGGAAAATTATAATGTAAGGTACCTAAATGAGCAAAGTTATTGGAAGAACTCATATTTTTAACACACAGAAATAAAGCTTGGATATTTTTTGTTTAAATTGTTTACCTCAACACTGAAGAAAATCGAGGTTTTTGACAGAGTTTTTATTTTTTTTATCTTGGACCAACACTCAGCTGAACCCGTTACTGTTCAGTGACCAGTGAGTATGCTTTGTCACTGAAACCTTCCGACAACAAAGGCACACAAATGCACATCAGAAAAAAATGCGAGATGTTTTTGAGTCTGAAACTCGGTTTAACATAGGAAGTTTTTGTAGTCAACGTGCAGACTACTTCAGCCATCACCACCCTCAAAGTTATGACAAAAACACAAAGAACGGTCGGCAAAGCCGATTTTTGGCAAAAATTAGACATGTGCGCGATCTCTAAACCTTTTCCGAAAATCTGAAAAATCTTAGAAATATTTGACCCCTTAAGCTTGCAAATTATGCTTGAGCCCCAAAAAAAATTTTAGTTTTGGGGCGCACTACCAGCTACAACTATAATTTAGATAGTTCAAAGAAATAAAAATTGTTCTTACGTACATAGAAGCATGGCGTGCTTGCGGTTTGTATACTAAGACGCATTTAATAGCTCGTTTTCTGCAAACCCACATACCACAAATCTTTCAATTCTTCAAAGTTAGTCAAAATTCATTACGATTATTTATCTATGTTTGTTATATGGTGTAGCTGGTCTATATGTGGCATTTCGTTTGGTGCTAATATAAAAACGAACACACCTAATATTCGGCCTTATCGTGAACTTTGCTCTTCGCTAGTCTTTTCTTGTGTTTTTTTTCTCAATTTCTTGTTAAAGTCGACATTTCACTTTACTCAGTTTAGATAGTCATGATTAAAATTGCAGCTGAATTTAAGGTCTAAGCAAACTGTAAAAAGTACTTTTTCAAAAGACATCGTTTTCTTACTTTTTCAAATAAACTTTGTTTAGCTTCCTCGTTTCGATATAAAAAAAATTACTAAATATAGTTTTCAGATATCAAAGATTGATTGAATAACAACAACTACACACACGTACATTGTAGCTGTGGGTACATATACACCATATTTTTAAAGTTAAATTTTCTTCAAAAGCAATCCGGACATTGTCATTGCAACCCAGTAAACATCTGGCAACTAGTTCTTAAATATTTTATTGTGTGAATATAATTTTTTTTGGGAGAAGTATCTTTTATAAAAAAAGTACAGACAAATCCCGGTAGAACAAAAAATATATAATGTCAGACCCATTCCTAATACCGAAAAATTCGTTATATGACGATTTTTTTTTTTAGTTTTATTATTATATTTTAAGTAAACAATTTTAATATTGAAAGCTCAAAAATTACAAAACGAAGTGCATAAATTTTAATTAATACGCTTCTATATTAAAAGCTAATCCTGCTGGAAAAAATCACTGATTGCGGTTTACTTGGGTACTTTACGTACGCTTTTCCTGAAATTCTTTCAAGACCAACGATATCAAAATAGCATCACGAATTAAATTATCCTTCTGTATAATTTTTGTAATTTTACTTTGAACAAAGTCAATAAATCAGATGTGGATGGTAACTTTTCTCCACATAACTTCAGACGTCTAATCCCGTATCTTTTTCATTCTAGATACTTGGCCCTTACTTGCTTGGGAATCACCATTATAAATTATTTTATGTACATGTTTCTCTTGCTTTTATTTTTAGTGCAATTCCATTTATTGGCAAATATTTTTTATCTCTGATCGAGAAACTAGTGGCGATGACATGATGGATGGTAGTCTGCACGTTGACTACAAAACCAAAAACAAACCCGGGTTCAACTCCAGTTTCAGACTAAATTTAAAAAAAAAAAAATTCTTAATTTTCTGATGTCATTAGTGTGTCTTTGTGTGTCAGTTGTTGTCGGATGGTTTCAGTGTCGAAGGCATAGTCACTGGTCACTGAACAATACCGACTTCTATTGAAAGCAATCCACAATCACATCAGAACGCCCAACTTCGTCGCTACTAAACCAAATCTGGGACCAGCACTCAGGAGATGACTCCTACACATGCGAAGCATTATGCTGGAACTATAGGAAAGGGTAGTAGGAGAAACGACAGGAGGTGAAGCTTAATTAATTATTTTACAGCTCTGCTTTCGCACGTTCTTTGTTTATACTCGTAGCAGTGCTGAAGCTTCGGTTTAGTAGCCATTTTTATTATGATTTTACTTCGCCGGTGCTACACAATACCGACGAAGGAGGGCGTTCTGATGTGATTGTGGATTCCTATCAGCTGAAGCCGGTACTGTTCAGTGACCGGTGACTATGCCTTCGCAACAGAAACCTTCCGACAACAACTGACACAAAGACACAGAAATGCACATCAGAAAAAAAATGCGAGATGTTCTCATGAGTCTGAAACTGGGGTTGAACCCAGGAAAATTTTTCGTTTCGTAGTCAACGTGCAGACTACTTCGACCAACGCCACCCCCGAACGTTCAAAAAAGCACCTTTTTAATAAAATACCCCCAAAAAATAGTACATTTTGTAAGTAGTACTTTTTCATAAAAATTACTTTTTCAAAAGAGTACGCCTTGAAAGCAGTACACTTTAAAAAATTACCGTTTATAAGAAATATCTTCTAAAGAAGTACCATTATTTTATATCAGTACCATAGTGGCATTTATAATAATAATAACCTTTTCAATAAAGTACAATATTTAGAAAATACCTTTTGATAAAACCACTTCTAAAATGGCTACTCTTTTAAAGAAAGTGATGTTAAAATCATTTTCATACATTTGGAAGAATATTCATCTGCTTACTTGCTGGATTTTCATTTCATTTTTCCTTTTGCAACAAAATAGAGCTTATGAAAACCCTAGTAATTGTTTGTTTATTGTCTTACAAACAAGAAATATTGAGTTTCTTGCATGGCTGTGTGAACGGATGTATTTGTGTCGATGCAAATGTAATTTTCTTTGTACTGAGGCGTTCAGGTGGAAATTTACATGTGCTGACGAGTGGCATATGGGTTGCATGCAAATAAACTGAACCAGCAGCATATGTTTGGTAAGAATACCAGCTGAATACATATTCAGTTTGTACTGCTTAAGGTGAATAATAAGTTCTCGTTCGTATGAGTCTGTATGTTTGAAGTATTTGTGTTTGTATTCATGAGGTGCAGTTTAGTTTAACTTTTGCACTGGCACTGGTTCTATACTATTTTGCAATCAATAACTAGTGAACGGATTTGTAACTTGTGTTGTATCGTACATGCATGTGTTTGTTTGTTGTGTATATACATAAACTTGTAGAATGTATAAAACGAATAGAAATTTTGTAGAAACTCATGTATTTAAATAATTTTAAATCATAGGGAGGTTCTTTTCATTGGGAACGTGAAATTGTCGCATTTATGCTTATTATCTACATATATATATATATATATATATATATATATATATATATATATGTAGCTGATAAGAACACGCTTTGCTATGGCTGTATTGATTAAGACAGTAATTTTTGGCAATCACACTTCTTAAGGTACCAAAGGTACGGTAGCATATGGCAAATATTTTTCCAAAAAAACCGTTGGTGTTTTATTTAAGATAAAGACATGTTTCAAATCAGAAATATTATGTTTTTTTGGGCAAATTATTTGCCATATGTAACTCAAGAGAGTTAATAGTTGGCTACCCTACTGTCTCCTGTGAGTTTCTTCGCTCTCTCCTGGACCCGGTCGAGTAACTTCAAAATAGTCTTCGAAGCACCGGCCCAAACATGAGAGTTGTATTCCATTTTCGGTCGGATGTAGGCGGTATAAATGGTGAGGAGATCAGATGGGGTGAAGTATGTCTTGCACCGTCTTAAAAAACCGAGGCACTTGAATGCTTCTTTTGAGACCTGAAAAATGTGCTCAGTCCATCGAACATCGCACTGAATTTTCATGCCAAGAACATCAAGAGCTTCTGATTCCTCGATGTTTATACCGCCCATAATTACAGATGACGCAGCGTCATCGGGCATGCGTCGATGTGTAAGCATGCTGCATTGGGTCTTTTGAGCATTGAAATCGACCCTGTTTGCCTGACCCCATTGCGATATTTTCATGAGGTCACAATTCAATGAGTCACTCATATTCTGCCTCAGCGAAGTGATCATAGTCGATGTTGGTCTACGACTAAATGAATATGAGTGAGAAAGGCTGCTGTCATCTGCGAAAGAGTGGATAGGGTTGGAAGTTTAGAAAGACTAGAAATAGGGTAGGAGAAAGAGTGGAGCCTTGCGGTACCCCTGAATTTATCCTATACTCATTAGATGAGATCCCGTCTATAACAACTCTTATAGCGCGATCATCCGACACCAAAAGCAATAAGTTTGGACAGAAGTGCCCCATGCCACACTCTATCAAATGCTTTAGAAATATCCAGAGCCACGACTTTACTTTCGCCGAACTGGTGAATAGAATCATACCATTTTTCCGAGAGGAAGGCTAGTAAGTCGCTCGTAGAGCGCCCTCGATGGAAGCCGTATTGACGGTCGTTCAGTAAATTGTTGGACTCTAAATATTTCATTAGGTGAAAGTTCACCATACTTTCCATCACTTTGGAAATCGCGGAACAGATTGCGATTGGGCGGTAATTTTCAGGTTTGCTTGCCTCACCCTTTTTTGGGATCGGCGTTACATTTGCAACCTTCCAGCACGATGGGAATTGACCTGTATAGTACAGAGTGCTGAACAGGATTGACAAAGGACGTGATAACGTCGCAGAACACTGCTTCAGGACCAGTGCAGGAATTCCATCCGGCCCAGGAGACTTGTTTATGTTGAGGTTCGTTAGAACCCTTTTAACTGCACGAGCTCGAAAGTATATATTTGGCATAGTTACGGATACACTCTCGGGTGCGGGCAGTGGTTGATTGCTTTCCGGCAGGTGAGAATTACCTGCAAACATTTCAGCTAGGAGGTTAGCTTTTTCAACCGGGTCAGTGAATATTTGATCTTCCTTCAAAAGAGCCGGAATAGAAGAACTAGCATTTTCCCTCACCCTTTTTACGAAACACCAAAAGCTTTTACTGCCCCGTTGGGCAGTAAGAACTTTGGTGCGAATACGCTGCTCGTACAAAGCTTTTTCACGTCTTAGCACTTTGGCACACGAAGATCTCGCCCTTTTGCGCATCGCATCAGTATCCACGTTTTTGTCATTCCGCCAGATACTAAATACTAATATTGGATGGAAAGATGTGATCATGATTATCGTGGGTAGCTGCCCGAAGGGTCAACCCTACTGGTTGAAGTAAGACGTTCATGACGATATGTCCAGAACAGACATATAGAACTACTCTCCCTGCGTAACTTGGGGTATTAACTATAGCCAGCACGAAACCAACCGCAATAAACTGGAACACAACTACAACCTGTTCGGAGCGGACACGAAGTACCTTCCGACAAAGTCTTTAACTAGGAGACCCATATTGTCATCAGGCTTTAAATCCCGTGGCGTAGACATGAAGACTTGGTCTACTAAGCTCAAGCGAGCTCAGTGCTGGTGCATCAGTCATTAAAGCATTAGCTATCCCGTGGAATCAGACTAGACAAGTGTTGCAGTTAAGCAGTCAAAGACCGGAAAACAATCCAAGTCAATCCTGATATATTCGTCCGAAATTATCCTAAGACCATAACGTACATCTTTATAAAAAAGTTAGCAAGGTACCGCGGTTGTGCTAAATTTCCCGTAGGTTGTGAAGAAGTCCCCAAACCCCTTTGCGACTTATTGGATGGACAGATAGACAATGGACGCAGGGTCAGATTTATTAAAGTCCACATCTTTCGAAATAAAGGTTACTCCACTAATTGTGAATTTACTTCGCAAAACGGCAACATTATTCCTTGTGAGAATTGTAGACAAACATTTACATAAGATCCTGAATGTACTGGTTGCTAAATTTCCAAAAGTATCCTGTGTTTAACACAACAACTAAATAAAACACTAAGAAGCAACTGTAAGAAGAAAAAAAAGGAACTTGAAAAACTTTGTGCTGTTGCAAACTTTTGCCATGCACGACTTGACCAGATAACAATCATACACACACACACACAGAGCCGCATACAAATAAATGCATAAACTATGGGATACATTAAGGCACAAACACATTTTATCACTGCTTGGGGAATGATGTGTTTAACTCTTTTAGTTCAAACCTTTTGACATACAGAGAGCACGGAGACTTAAAGTCAAGCAATTCAAGTAGAAAATATCGTAATTTTGTAAAAATTTAATAAGAAATTGTTTGGCAAAAGCATCAAAAATTATAAATCATTCAACAATTTAGAATTCGTTCATGTTACAGGCAAAAGTTTTAGAGAACAAAAAAAAAAAGGAAGAAAAGTCACAAACTTGCAGATGAATTAGTGTGATTACGTAATAAAAGAAAGTTTTTGAGTTGGGGTTCAATTTAATTTTTTTCAATCATTATATTTTTATTAATATTTTAGAAATACGTATTAAGTTATTTTTTGATCTTTTTCATTTTTATATGACCAAAATAATTCCTGTAATTGGCCGTAATAAATTACAAGGCAACGACCACGTTCTCTTAAAAATTGTCCTCATTTTCTTGTCTATTCATTAGATGTCGCATGCCATGCTTTAAGTTAAGTTTATAAATTGCTTTAAATGTATTAACTTTAATTAAAAGTTATGTAATTCTTACTTTTCTTGTTTGTCAGTTCAATTATGCGGCACTGCTTTTAAGCCATCATCCCATATAAATTAAAATTGTGGAGAGGGCAGCAATATTCAAATTATCCACGGCGATTACCTGTCGTTAGACTTTCAGGAGCACTGAAAGTATTTAATTTCACGACTGATAAAATTCAAGGCATTTTTATGAAGAATTCTTGCATAAAATATTGTGCGTAAAAAAAAGAACAAAAAATAAAATAATTATTTAATTTCGCCATAAACTCAAATTAAATGACAACGTCTTCGCTGGCGTTACTGAAAGAGAAAAATTAAAAAGGAAAGTTCGAACAATTAAATAATTTTATTCTACTTTTATCTTTCTTTTTAATTTTACGAGCTCAAGGTCTATTCGTTTTTTTTTTATAATAATAATTAACAATATTTATTTATTTTTATAAAAAAGAAAAAAAAAAACGAAAAGCTCGCAAAATTAGTGAAAATTATTATTGGGCCATTTTAAGTGAAATCAATGCGAAATAAGAAAATATTTTCTTGTCTGCCTCTGGTTTCAATAAAATTTTCGTTTAACGCAACCAATAAAAATTTTGGGTTGTTGCGAAAACCGAGTGAAAAATTGTTTTTCGATTAAAAATATTATTTTAAGTCAAATAAACGGTTTATTAAAAAAAACAAGGTAAACCTTTTAAAATAAATAAAATAAAATTTATTTAATTAAAATCTTTATATATAAAAATTATATGGTTGTATGGATGTGTGTTTGTGCCTCATGGACAGCTAAACGGCTGAATCAAATATATTGAAAATTTCACAGTATCTCTCTGTGTATCTGGAAGGAACTATAGAGTATAACTTTCAAAAATTCAAAGTAAATATTTATTTTTGTATATTTTAACGGTTGAAGTGAAAATAAATCATCAGTCAAAAACTGGGAGGGATTGGACAAGTTAATATTGCTTTTTGTATATCTTGCATACGTTGAAAGCTAAAGTTTCTCATTTTGGTCTGAATGATTTGATAGTAAATTTTTTTTGCTTCGGACACTTTAAATATAGCTACGGAGCTGAAATTCGGTATACGGAAGAGTAAATAATTGGTAAAAATTAAAACTGGAAGTTTTTATCCGAGGGTATAGGCTGTCCCGCTTTTGCATGTGGCACTCCCATTCGACATACGGGTACGCACTTTTCATAGAGCCAGGGAGCTGAAATTGGGTATTCGGGTAGGCACTCGGGAGGTAGGGAAGGGAGGTAACACATAGATAAGTCCGCATCTATATATTTTTTCAAAGATAAGACAGCGTGGTGCTTGGAGGCAACGTCCGCGTCTCCGAAACTAACTAACGAATTTCAATAAAAATAAATAAAACTATTATAGCAGGTATAGCAACGCGTGGCCGGGTCAGCTAGTAAAGAATACAAAAAACCTAAAAATATAATTAGAATAAATACAAAATACAATTTCTATGTAAATTTGTGCTGATGGTTGTTATCAAATTGAAGATTCATATTTTTAACGGAAAAAGAGTACAATTTTCCACTGTGATTTTTTAGGTGATATATTTTTGATTTATAAGAAACTAAATTTAACTTTGTTTACAAAGTTGCGTTAATTGAGGTTTTATTTTTCAAAATGTTGCGTGAACAGAGCCACCAATGTTAAGAATTAGGGGGTTGCGATTATCGAAGGTTGCGTAAACCGAGGTAACACTGTACTTGTTTTTCTAGCTATGCGTACACGGGCCACAATTTACCCTAAATTTTTTTTAATATTTTATTCATTATATATTTTAACCCTTCGTTGCATGGCATTGCATATATGCAATGTTAACTTTTTGTTTATCTGGCTACTATTCTGTCTCTTATTTTATTCAGAAATAAGTGCAAATAAGTCTAAAATGAAATTAGTATTTTCAGTACGTAGAAACATTGAATAGTTTTCCTTTATTATTCTGAATATTTTGAAAGTTTTTTAAAAGAGCATCACATTTTCTTCGAAATGTATACTTATTTTAAAAATTGCCTTCACACACATCATTTGCACTACGTTCATCTCGTGATATTGCACTTTGAAAATTGTGAAAAACTCCTTTAGTCTGGTAGCCCACGTTAGTTCCTTTCTTAAAAATTGTCCTTTTAAAAACCTCAAACAAATTTAGGAATTTCTAACACATCTATGTTAATACTCTGTTAAGAGTTCTGTTAAGTGCTGAGGTTGTTGTCTAGGTTCATATATTTTAAAATTTATATTCACAGCCATAAAATTGGATAAAAAATTTATTTTTTTAATATGTACATATATTACTTTATTAAACACAAGCACTTCAAAGAAATGAAATGTTAAAACTTGTATTGAATATGCATGTATGTACAGGATCTTTCATTAAGCGCTTCCTATCTTTAAATTTTAATAAAACAAAGTGTGTGTGAGATATCATCGAAATTTTTTATTCGTTTCAAATACCTATTAATGCCATTATGTATGAAATATAACATCGTTTAAATGTCCGCCACAGTTTTTCTGGGTGGAGTGTATCTGAAATGTTCAAATTTCCATGACTCTGGCGCATAAATAGGATAATTTGGTCGATGAAATATTGGCTTTGAGGACCGCTCATATACGTTCGGCGTAAGAAAACTCCACAAGAAAAAGTCTAACGGGGTCAAATCACACAATGACCACGCCTTCATTCGTGCAGAATATCAAATTTATTGCATAAGCTGTTTGGCACGTAGCAACATCCTGTTCAGACAAAAATAATTTGTTATCATAGATCTATAGCGCTCGCCGTTGACAGTGATGGCCTGGCCAACGTCGTTCTCAAAGAAATATGGACCGATGACGCCGCCAACCAAAAATCTGCACCAAACAGTGACCTTTTTGAGATGAATTGGACGCTCTGGGATCTGAGATGTATTGGTATTGTCCCAAATTCCTCCAGAAATGGGCCTCATAGCTGAATACGATTTATTGATGAAAATTATGATTTGGTGCAAACTGTTGCAGAGCCCATTCAGTCAATACACGTCGTTGACTACGGTTGTTTACCTTCTCCAGGTCCTAGGTCAGTTGAATTTTGTGTGGGCGCAGGCCAAGTCACGACAGTGTACGAAGAGACGAGTTCTTGTGAGCGACGCGACATCGACTGCCATGGATTCAACTGCACACTCTCACGCATACGTACGTTTGTTGGTCGATCGTTTACTGAACCAGTAGACTCAAATTGATCCATCACATTGTGAATAGTCCTCCCGATAGGATGACCGTAAAATTGACGAAGCACGCGGTATGTTGAACGAACAAAACTCACATTTTGATAAAATAATTTTATTATTTGCACGTGTTTTCAATGCTGAATGTCGAATGCCAAAACAGACTGAATAAATTATAACTAATTTGACAGATGTTGCTTCAAGAAGAAGGCCGTTATCAAGGGTCAAAATGCGGAAGTTTCTATTGGAAGACCCTGTATATAAAATCTAAATAAATCTTGAATAATAATAATTTGAATAATAATAATAATAATTTTTTTTTGATATATATTTATTAAGCCTGAGGTCTTTTTTTATCTTATTTTGTTTTTTATTATTCGATATTTCGTTAACAGCTTGTTAACATCATCAGGAATAATAGGAAATTATAATTCTTTGAAATATAAAAATATTTTTGAAACATGTCACAAAATTTTTGTTATAAAATTTGATTGAAAATTAAAAAATGTGTAGTAGTAATATAGGCGCATATAAATATAACGAATTCTAAACCTAAATAAATATATATACATATATACATACACATATATATATATACATACACACATACAATATAGACCGACTAACATGTATATATATAAACATATATGCACATACGCACACATATATAGATACATACACAAATATAAACTTTCTTAACAAGTTCATACAAATATATATATAAATACATACATAAAATGCACACACACGTACGCATATTCATATGTATATACATACATAAATATGCACACATGTACAAATATACATACATAAATACATACATAAACACATAAAAATGCATATACAAACATACACACAAGCATATTCATATGTACACACTTGCATATACATACATATACACGCATTCATACATATACTCATAGATATACGAATGTACGTACACACATGCAAACATACAATCATAAACATATACATATGCAGCCACAAATACATGTACATGTACACATACATATATATATGTATATATTAAAAAATTATTAAATAACAATAATTATAAATAAAAAGTTTTTAACAATTAAATGCATGATAAAAATGTATATAATAAAAAAGTGTGCTTTGTTTAACAATTTTTAACATAAATATTTACATATGCAAAAATATGAAAAATATTACATAATAACAATTATAAAGAACTAATAAATGAGATATATATATATGTGAATTTTTACAAGAAATGTTCAATAAAAATAAATATATATATGAATTTTTAACAATTTTAAACAAATAATAAATTATAACTAACAAATAATCATTATCCTAAGAAATAAACATTAACCTAACAAATATTACGTAAATTTTTACTAACTAAATATCTATAATTCTGTGCTAAGTTATCCGTGTCTGCCTTAAAATTAATTCTACGTGTTAATGGTGTATTAATAATTTCTAACATTTCTAACATAAGCGCCATTTATAATTATTTTCTGTGTTTAATATTGAAGCATTCTCAAAATCAGGAAAATGATATAATTCAGAACAATGGGAAGATAAAGCGGTTTTTTGTGAATTTATGTGTCTATATTTTTGATCCGATTTGTGACCTGCTATTCTAGTCTTCAATTTATTCTTGGTCGTGCCAATATATACTTTATTACAATTATCCTCATCATTTCCCCTACAGGGTATTTTATAAATTACATTCGATTTATCCCATTTTTCAATCCCATCCTTTGGTTTACTAAATAATCTATTTAAAGTATTAAATGATTTATGCGCTATTCTATATCTGTCCGTATTATAAATTTTAGATTTAGCCAATCTCTCCGACATTCTGGATATATAAGTCACAGATTTGTATATCCTATGATCCGTAACATTATTTATACTACCTATTCTATCATTTCTATAATATTGACCTATTAATGTATCAATTAAATACTTGGGAAAATTATTATCTTCTAACATGTTTCTAATCTTAACTTTATTTCTATTGTGAAATTGATTGTCACTAATGTTAAGAACTCTTTCTATGAAATTTTTAGCTGTGTTTATAATACTATGTCTGCTATGTTTGGAATAATAATTAATCATTCGGCCCGAAGCTGTAGGTTTCTGATACCAATCTATTACTAATCCATTACCTTTTCTAATAATAAGAGTATCTAAATAAGAGAGTTTTGAGTCACATTCCCTTTCGACAGTAAATTCTATACTGGAATTGAATTCATTAAATATCTTTAATATATTTTCTACCTCACATCTAGGAATAATGCAAAATAAATCATCCACATATTTGGTCATTATCCTAGGAACCATATTAAGTTTCCGAATTGATATATCCAATAATTGTTCCATTACAATATCCGCTATGATTGGAGATGCAGGAGATCCCATTGGAAGACCTTTTTGTTGAATATATATATTACCATTATATCTAAAATATCTGTTATCATCTATGCAAAATTTTAAAATACGTAAAAATAAACACTTGTCTATTCTAGTATACTCCTTAATCATATCCCATTTTCCCCCGATTGTATCTATTGCGAAATCAATAGGTATACTTGGAAATAGAGAAACTACATCAAAAGAAATTAAAATCTCATTATCCAATATATTTTGATTCCTAATTCTGTTCACAAATTCCATAGAGTTTTTTATATTATATTTTGAATGTTTAGTAACATTTTTCAAAATATTTGTAATGTATTTACATAACTCATATGAAGGAGAATTAATGAAAGAACATATTGGTCTTAATGGAAAATCTTCCTTATGAATTTTCGGTAGTCCATATAAACGAGGGGCTATCGCCACGTTTGTCCTAGTCTATTCTTCTCTATAGATGTTATAATTTCCTTCTTAAATAATTCATCAACTATGTTATTGTTTATTTTCTGCAATTTACTTGTTGGGTCTCTATTAATTAAATTATATTTTGTAATATCTGCTACAATATTATTGATTCTAAGATCATAATCCTGTTTTTTAATCGCTACAGTAACATTACCCTTGTCTGCATCTACAATAAATATATCCTTATTTTTCCCTAAGAAAATATTAGCTTTCTTTGCTTTCTCTAATATAAATTTATCTCTATTAGTTAATATAATCTTATTTAAATGGTTTTCAATAACCGCAGTCATTATATTTCTAGCTATCTCTTGTTCTTCTTTCTTATTAAAAGTCTGTACTAAATCTTCTCCTTCTGATATAACTTTAAAAATAGGGCTTTCATCTTTCCTAGTAGGTAAAGCGTTTTTTTTTCGAGTGAAAGGATCCATTGAATGTCCTCTGGTATGTCAGTGTTAGTCGTGTTTATGAACCACTTTCTATTCAATTTAATATTTAATTCCTGTAGTTGTAATTCTTTTAGCTTATCAAATTTATTTTTATGAATCATATTTACCTTTTTACTATATGAAACAGTTAAGTGGTCCTCAAAATATAAAAATTCAACCATTTCTTCCAAAGTAAAATTTCGTTCCAAATTTCTCAATATTACTTCCCTTTTTCTTTGAAAATGTTTCAATACCTGATGTTTTTCCTTTATTGTTAATCTTAAGATTTTGTTGTGTAAGTCCTGTGTATATTTAGAAATTGATTGTTGGATATCCGGTAATCCTTCTCTTTTGAAAACATTAAGAATATTCTTCGTTGAATTTTTTATGAAATTTGGGATAATTCCTGCATTCCTACATCTGGTTAAAAACGTTATAGCCGATTTTGATTTTACAATTTTATTCCTAAGAGATTTGAGTTGATTGATGTATCTGCTGGTTTCATAATTTTTCTTGAAATCCCTATAGTCCATTGATATTACTTAATGAGCTCTCCTTTTAAATTTTAATTATATTATTAATTGACCTTTTTTATTATATTTTTTGATATATATTTATTAAGCATGAGGTCTTTTTTTATCTTATTTTGTTTTTTATTATTCGATATTTCGTTAACAGCTTGTTAACATCATCAGGAATAATAGGAAATTATAATTCTTTGAAATATAAAAATATTTTTGAAACATGTCACAAAATTTTGTTATAAAATTTGATTGAAAATTAAAAAATGTGTAGTAGTAATATAGGCGCATATAAATATAATATCATATCAATATTATCTATTATAATATATATCAATATAATATATATCAATATAGCATATCAATATTAAACACAGAAAATAATTATAAACGGCGCTTAATGTTAGAAATGTTAGAAATTATTAATACACCATTAACACGTAGAATAAATTTTAAGGCAGACACGGATAACTTAGCACAGAATTATAGATATTTAGTTAGTAAAAATTTACGTAATATTTGTTAGGTTAATGTTTATTTCTTAGGATAATGATTATTTGTTAGTTATAATTTATTATTTGTTTAAAATTGTTAAAAATTCATATATATATTTATTTTTATTGAACATTTCTTGTAAAAATTCACATATATATATATCTCATTTATTAGTTCTTTATAATTGTTATTATGTAATATTTTTCATATTTTTGCATATGTAAATATTTATGTTAAAAATTGTTAAACAAAGCACACTTTTTTATTATATACATTTTTATCATGCATTTAATTGTTAAAAACTTTTTATTTATAATTATTGTTATTTAATAATTTTTTAATATATACATATATATATGTATGTGTACATGTACATGTATTTGTGGCTGCATATGTATATGTTTATGATTGTATGTTTGCATGTGTGTACGTAGATTCGTATATCTATGAGTATATGTATGAATGCGTGTATATGTATGTATATGCAAGTGTGTACATATGAATATGCTTGTGTGTATGTTTGTATATGCATTTTTATGTGTTTATGTATGTATTTATGTATGTATATTTGTACATGTGTGCATATTTATGTATGTATATACATATGTATATGTGTACGTGTGTGTGCATTGTATGTATGTATTTATATATATATTTGTATGAACTTGTTAAGAAAGTTTATATTTGTGTATGTATCTATATATGTGTGCGTATGTGCATATATGTTTATATATATACATGTTAGTCGGTCTATATTGTATGTGTGTATGTATATATATATATGTGTATGTATATATGTATATATATTTATTTAGGTTTAGAATTCGTTATATTTATATGCGCCTATATTACTACTACACATTTTTTAATTTTCAATCAAATTTTATAACAAAAATTTTGTGACATGTTTCAAAAATATTTTTATATTTCAAAGAATTATAATTTCCTATTATTCCTGATGATGTTAACAAGCTGTTAACGAAATATCGAATAATAAAAAACAAAATAAGATAAAAAAAGACCTCAGGCTTAATAAATATATATCAAAAAATATAATAAAAAAGGTCAATTAATAATAATAATTTGAATAAATTCACTTCCCAAATAAAAATTTAAGCTCCTGCAATTCTTACCAAGTGACTGCAAATTATAAATAAAAAATAAGTGAAATAATAAGACTATAATGAATGAATTCTACAAGGTATTAAAATGAGTATTTCACCAAATAGTTTCTTGCATAAATAAATAGCCTTTGTTATGTTTTTCGTTCCATCATTTTGTACTCTTATGCTGGTATGCCCCGAATTGGAAAATAATGCGAGAAACAAAATGAAAAAAATCGGAAAATTTTTTCACGTTTTAGAAGAGTTCACTTTTCCCAGTCACTCTCTCTTAAACAACTGCATTGTGTTACTGTACTGTATTCTTAAGTGACTTTAAAACAATGTTATCCCATATTGATACATATCATAAATTATAAAAAATGTTCATATTCTTCGGTAGGATATGAAGAGAACCACCAAATAAAAAAAAATCAAATTGCATAACAATATTTTCAACTGTTTAAATACAATTTAATTTGGTCTCACATTTTAAGTTGTCCTAGAGAGAGAGAGAGAGATAGAGAGAGGGAAAGGAAGAAAGAAAAATGAAGCCTCAATAGCAGTAACAACATATCTAGAAAAAGAAAAAAAAATATTTAAATTAAAATTTGGCCAAGTGCCATGGAAATAACCACATTGTATTCCTCTTACAATCACAAAAGCATTTAGTTACATTCAATATTATACCCCTATATTTCCCATCATCAGTGGCAGCAGCTTTTTAAACACTCTTCATACACCTGATCCAGATATTCAGAAGAAAAAAAAAAACAATAAAAACTAATTAACGAGTCAAACTTAGACATGAAAATAAGTCATTCCATATTTGTCCGCGCATACAACATTCTCCAAAACGTTATAAAAAAAATTTTAATTGTTTTACTTTTTGCCTTTCTAACGGGAAATGGTGTTGTGCAAATAAAGAACACCTTCGTAATGTTCGTACTTGTCTTAATACATGCATAACATTTGCTAATTGAATGTGTAGTACATGATCATGCTTTTTCATTTGTGTGTGTAAGTGTTTGGTGTAGGTGTTGCTATTGTAGATGTAGTTGTAGTTAAAATGTTAGGCAGCAAAAGTTATTTGGCAATATTCCAAAAAGCTTTTGTTGTAACAGCGTACTTTGTTGTTGCTGTTATTGTTGTTATTGTAATTCTTTTCTATTTGCATTGTTTGTTTTTGTCCTCTATTTTATGATTATTTTTCACAAGCTTCTTGGGAAAACTCAAACAGCATGAAATGCTCTCAGCATTATTTTAACAAACCAATAAGTGTACAAACTAGTAAAGTTTTTGGTGGCTTTTAACGTGCATACACAAATACACATTTACATGTTCATTTACCGTTAAAACATAAATTCATACTTTGTGGTCGCGTATGTATTTCGTTCAAACTGCAGAACACCCATTGTCGAGCACCAAAATGTGATTACATTTGAAATACTATAATAAAAGTGTTGTCAAATGAGCGAAAAGTAAGTTTGTGCTTTAAAGTAACTATTTATAAAAGAGTGCATATACATTTTTTTATCATCGTCTAGTGCTTAGGGGAATTCCCTGCTTATGCAATCCATTGCAATGCAACTCGATAGAGAAAGAGAGAGATTGAGAGAGTGATAGTGTGGATCCGTGTTCCGCAAACTTTTTGTGTTCATGGTACACCTATCCAATCAAGAAATTTTGAAGATACACCGAAGAAAAATGCAAAGTTTATTTAATAATTATTTATTACTAAAAATCAATATACGTAATATGAAAAAATGTTTAGTGAGAAATGTGAGCCTTTTAACTGAGCACAAGCGATCAAAGTTTGGAGCAATCGTTGATAAGAGCAGCCTTATCATCTCTTCACTGATCGTCCATAAGTAGGTTGTGGAAAATGGTAATAGAATGACATCAGCGCCCTTTGAAAGGAGTGGTTACTCATTTTTTATATGCACCCAATAATGGGTTTCTAGTTCGGAAAATTTATAAGTTTTTCTGCTAATAGCTCCAAGTGCTTCAAAGCCTATCAAAGCCTGCACTTTTTTCTCAGAATCGGCAGCCATGACATTTGGAAACATTTCATTACTACCATTGACAGCGTGACTGATCTATAAAACCAATTTAGCGCGAAAGCTTTAAATTTTGTCCGAAGACGTTAAAATATTACAATGCCTGCATTGGATTTTTTTGTTGAGTGAGATATGCAAGTTTTACTAACCATTATTCTTTTTTTAAGGATCAACGCACAATTTTAACCCTGGGCCTCTAAAAACTTGTGGGTGTTTTTTTTTAGCTCGTAAATCCCAGATAGAACTTGTTCGCCACAAAACCATCGTACTTCGGTACGAAACAGAAGTGACTGTTGATGTGGTCGCATTTCCAAATAATATTGGAAAACATATGAAATTCTGAATATCTTGCTAAAAACCCAAAATTCATAGTTTGATTCTAATTTTAAAATTCAGCTTTTCCCCGAAAAAATATGTGAAAAGTATTATACATACTTTATGATATTCTCATAAAGTAATTTTTTATAAAAGTAACCTCAATAATCGAGGAGGAGAGCATATCCATATAGTACTATTTCGCTAATCGTAGCTCATCAGTGGCTTTTTCCGAATTTCTGACTACAAATTCAAGATTTTTATGTTCAAAATTCAACTAGTCAATCGAGAATTGAAGTTGAATACCGAACATACTACCAAAAATCTATAAACAAAACATAACAATCCATTTTACTTTTTTTTATTACACATACATATTCCTATTTTTCGATTTTTCTTCTCATCTGCACTAGGCTTGCCATTGGCCAGGATGCTAATGTATTTTGAATCAAATGAAAAATTAAAAAAAATAAAACAAAATAATATTAAAATCTAACACCGTGTACATGTAGTATTGTATATTAACTGAATTAATTTTTTTTCCCGAAAAGATATGTGAAATGTATTATTTTTTAAAAGCAAACTCAATAACTGAGGAGGAAAGCATAGAAAGGCAAAATCCACAATTTTAAAATTAGAATCGTATATAAAGAGATATTTCCAAAATAAATTCAGTTAATATGTGTTAATAGTTTGATTTTACTTTTTTCTAATGAACGCGCATGGTACATCAGTGTGCCACGGCACACACTTTGCTATACACTGGTGTAGATAATAGATAGGTAGTGAAAGTGGTAGTAAGACAGAGCTTAATTCGTGCACAACTCTGCAGTGGCGGGTTCATTAAAAAGCAAAGTTCCGGCGGAATTTTATTTATTCATCCCTATCGTGAATACTTTTTCCTTCAAAATATATTCCCTTTTCCTAAAATTGCAATCATGAATAATTTCCCGTGAATGCTAAACGAAATTCCGCTTAGCGTAAACGATGTTTTCCCCTCGAATTTTTTCCCTTTTCCCTTTGATTTATTTGATTTTTGCTGGGGAATTGCATACAAAATTTAAGCTAATTCTTTCTTTATTTGTATATTTTGATAAACATAATTTATTTTTATATTAAGTTTTAGCTATTATAGTGGAAACATACATAAATAATAAATAAAATGCAAACCAACAGACCAATTGAGTATGTTTTGTTAAAGTAAACAGAGATATCTCGGCTGAATATTGGACTTCTCTTACGAATTCACTTAAACTGCTGGTGCATTATATTTGCAAGTCTAAACATTTTATTTAAATTTTTGCAGTACTCTATTTTTATTTATTATTGTTCAAATGCAAACTTTTTATGTGGGTGACAAATTCACTGGGCCCTGAATATTTAAAACGAGAACGTAAGACTTTGTATTCTCCTATTAAATTTTAATTGGTTTGATTTATAATTAATTTTTATGTTTTCAAACTTTATTCTTCCGTTTTTTACATTCAGTAAAAATGATAACGGGAATAAAATTCCGAATGAACTTCATGATATCAATTTTCTCTTCGAGGGGAATAAAAATTTCATGGGAATAAAATTTTTTTCTTCTTATTCACGATAAGAGTGATTATTTAACTCCGCCGATGTTTTATGTCTCCAATACCGATCAAGGAGGTTCCTGTAGCACGGAAAACTCAGGACAAACTTTTTGACTTGTAGTAAATCCAATACGCTAACCATCAGCCATCAGCCATCAGCACTCCCAAAAATCCTTGATTTAAAAGTAATTTACATTTTTTGAAGACACCGGTTACTGGGGTTCAGTAAAGATATCGATTTCAATTACTGGCGGCGGTACTAACAGAACACTGGAAACCTTGTAACAGCGAGTTGCAATGATCTTCATGATCACGTGGACTGTCTGATATTCGCAGCAGGAACTTTGGCCAATTTACCTTGGCCGTGTTGGAAAGTTCAACAGGTTGTTCGGATTCCTAAAGACAAGGGAAGTCTCTGAATGGTTACCTACATCTTTAGAAAAGCCAGGTGTTTCAAAACGTATGTAAAATAATACATTTTTTAAAATGTATTTTTTCTGAAGTCTCTGTATTCGGTGTTATATGGGTTTCTGGATGCTATTGAAATTCTGCAGGATTTTAGAATTTTAGATATTCGTCGGATCGGTACTTATACTAAATTATATAACCCGATGTCCTTTTGCCGTAATTTTTTTTTATAAAAAAACGTTGGTTCTGATTGCACATATACAGGGGAACAGTCAGCAAGAAAGACGCTGTGTAGTAACAGATGGCTTGGATGGTGATACTCCTACACTCGAGGGTAGGTCCGTGCCTGCTTCAACTGGTTATTCGCCATTTGTCGGTTTCAAAATAAAGTTAAATATAACACACATAAAGCTATGATTTCGCTGAAAGTTTTATTTCATTATAAAGCTTGGGGGTCGCTATTATGTATGAAATGCAATGTCATTTAAATGACCGCCCACAGATTAGTGGCAGCAGTTCATTCTTCTGAGTTACTTTCCGACCATTTTGTCGTATATTTCGGCCGGTATGTCGGCGATAGCTTGACGAATGTTGATTTTTAAATCCTACAACGTTAGGGGATTATACGCGCAGTCACAATCTTCGACGGAGCACCACAAAAAAGTCTAACGACGTGAAATCGAATGATGTCATTAAAACGTGACATTATGCGTTCTGAAATCTTCTTATGCAATAAAGACAAAATTGGTCGAGTTGTGTGGCACGTGGTACCGTCTTTTGAAACCTCATATCGTCCATTTCATAATCTTGAATTGCAGACCAAAAAAGTCGGTTATCATACGACCATAGCGCTCTGAATTAACGGTAGCGGTTCCGCCAAACTTTCACTAACAGAAGCAACATTTTCACGCAATTATATACATGCCCGACGACATCTGTAACGCTTCCAATCTCTTCAATTTTATTTATAATCTTGCACATTGTGTGTGCTACGTTACAAGGTATTTTTAACCGACTTCAGAAAAAGGGGAGCAATTCTACAGTATTTTATTTTTTGTGTGTTACCTCAGAACTTGTTACCGGGTGAAGCGATTTTAAAGATTCTTTTTTTTTTCTTTTCTTTTCTTGGACCGGCACTCAGGGGATAACCCCTACACATGCGATGCAGTGTGCTGGAACTAGGAAAATAGGTTATGGGAAGGAGGATGGAGGGAGTAGTGTTTATTGACATTTGATTTAAATTTTCCGACGTCAAAAGTGACAGGTACGTCCTCTGCGGATAGTCCATTCCACATGTTCGGCCAAAAAACGAATTCTCCCTGTAATGCGTTGTGCTGTTCGCTGCAAAGTTGACCACAAATGGATTCGCTCTTAAGGATGAATGCGTCGTGCGCGTGAATGACCGAGTTTCGGGAACAAGATCAAGATTTCATCAGAACACGCACCATTATAATAACGATGAACAACGAAACGCACCCCACGTTGCGACGATGCTCAAGAGATTGAATAGAGTTGACTACCCTACTGTCTTCTGTGAGTTTCTTCGCTCTTTCCTGTACACGGTCGAGTAACTTCAAAATAGTCTTTGACGCACAGGCCCATACATGAGAGTTGTATTCCATTTTCGGTCGGATGTAAGCGGTATAAGTAGTGAGGAGATCACTTGGGGTGAAGTATGTCTTACACCGTGTTAAAAAACCGAGGCACTCGAATGCTTCCTTTGAGACCTGAAAAATGTGCTCAGTCCATCGAACATCGCACTGAATTTTCATGCCGAGAACATCAAGAGCTTCTGATTTCTGGATATTTATACCGCCCATAATTAGAAATGAGGCAGCGCAGTCGGGCAAGCGTCGATGCGTAAGCATGCAGCATTGGGTCTTTTGAGCATTGAAATCGACCCTGTTCGCGTGACCCCATTCCGATATTCTTGTGAGGTCACCATTTAGCGAATTTTTCACATTCTGGCTTGGCGGCGCGATCATATTCGACGTAGGTCTACGATTAAATGAATATGAATAGCATATGCTGCTGTCATCTGCGAAAGAGTGAATTGGGTTGGAAGTTTGACACAGAAGGTCAGTAAGAAAAATAAGAAATAGGGTAGGAGAAGCAATGGAAATATCTAGAGCCACTACCTTACACATTAAAGTGTGGTTCAATTTTATGCCGGGCGCTTTTTCAAATAGTAAGCGGAAGAAGTACTGTTAGAAAAATTTCAAATATTAATAATACTTAAAAACAAAAGAATAAAAAATAGGGAAAATTAACTTTTTATTAAAGGATTTAATTTGGAAATAACACGTTGTGAGAATAATTAAATAAATAGACACCATTGATTTGTGTGCTGAAAAATTACGGAAAATTTGAACACAAACGCACACTTCAACATACATATTCTTAACAGGGAGTGGTAAACAATTCAAAGTATGAGGAGAACAGTCCTTGGTTTCGTAAGAAGCACAACAACAACCGCACCTACCAAAAGCGTTACGCTATAAATTTAAAATAATATTATTTTTGTCATGGGACATTATAGTCGATTATTTAAAGTTTTTTCTTCCTCTCTTTACTTTTTTTCTCGCCGTTGTATTTTAAATGTTTGTGAGATAAAAGAAAATCATTTTCAAGTGCCTTCATTATGATTTGGCCATAAAAATTATCAGCAACATTAAATGATAACAATTCATTTCGCGGGAATAAATAAATTCTCTGCACATTTAGCGAATAGTTAACAAATTTTCACACAAAGGGAAAAGCTGATAACAAGTCTAATGAGCTTCACGCTTGCAGTGTTAATATTTTGCGTTTAAAATATGTGCGATGTCACGCCAATTTAAAGTTATTTAATTAAATATGGTAACATTGGCCTTTTATAAAATGTGTTTATTAAAAATCTGTTTCACTTTTTTCATGTCTCTCTCCCTCTATCTCTCACACACTCTTCCAGTCTTTCTATTTTGTAATTTTTAATTTTATTTATTCCAACTTTGTTTACACTTTCTTAATTTTCGACTGCTGTCATAATGACACTAGTGTTATTTTTCTGCATTCTTGCGCTGTCATAAAGTTTAATCATTTTGCTACAACTTTGTATTTTGTTTTTGGGTCTTTTTTGTTTTTTTGGGGCGAAAGTTTAATGCATTTTTTATTCAGCCACTGTTATAGACTCTCTTGCTTAGATTAAAATTTATAAACTTTGTATGAAGTGGCAACTAAAATAAAATATGTTGGCCCACTGCCAAATGCCGCAGACGTCAGTTGCAATAACCTCAAGTGTTGTCAGAAAACAGTTGCACACACACACACACACACACATAAAATGAATTTTTTGCCTCACTTTTTCCAGCTTTGATGAGCCCGCTTCAGTTAAACGTGTAGTCGCATGTATTATTTGTTCTTTTTATTTCAACAAAGTTAAAAAAGTTACACAAGCCACAAGGAAAAAAGGCTACACTAATGAAATTATTCAACAAAGAGATTGTTTTTTAAAAGGACTTAATTCAAGTTGTATTTTTTTAATGCAATTTGTGCCAATATTTCAGCAGGAACAAGACATACAATGTTGCGGTATTGATTCCAAAGGCATAAAGCGCAAAATTGGCAACCTGTTGTGTTGTTTCATTGAAGCAATTAATTTCATCAACTGTTAATCAATTTCACAACTTTTGGAAATATGAATGGCAAAACGAATTGAAAAGTCAATACTGTACATTATTGGTTGTGCAACAAATGTCGCCATTTCGGTTCGTTTGATCTTTAAGAAAATTGTAAAGTTTTTAGAACTCAGCAAACTATTAAATTATAACTAGAATATCGTGGGTTCAATCCTCCTTCAAACCAAACAATTTTATGATGTGTCTATGCTAAAAACGGCCTCCTCAGAAGTTTTGATTTTCACACGAAGGACTAAGATTACCCAAGCCAGCTAAAAATCTATTATGAGCTGGTAAAATATTGGTGAAACCCTCAAAAAGAACATATATACCGAATAAAACTGATTCGATTGAATCGAGCATTGGCCAATACTGGGCGGCCATAAATTCCATAAATTTATATTCTCCGTTCTTTCTCTGTATTCCTGAAATTCATCTTCTAGAGAAATTACAAATTTAAAATTTCAGTAAAAATGAATTCTTTTTACGAATAATCCAGCTGTGAAACGTTTTCGCCCTTGGATATCATAAACGGCCACAACAGCCATAAATCCCATCAATTTCTATCTGCCCATCTTGCTCTGTTTACCGGGAAAATTCTTCCAAACATTTTCTATTTATAAAAATAACAAGATTCCTTTACGTATTGGAGATACAAGTTTATATTTTTGTAAAAGGCATTGCCTCGTTAATTTTTAATTTTTTTAGGAGGAGTAACACTCAGTTGATTACCTACAACTAGGTGTTATCTTCTAGCAAAGAAATAGTAATAGAGATTACAGGTGATGGAGTGATAGATAGAAGAAGGCTTCATTATTTTTACAATACTGCTTTTGCACGTTTGTGGTATCACGCCTCTGGTATCAAGGAAATGCATTCCATATATGAAGCTGTATTGGTAGACGTTTTGTTAACTATTTTACTTCGCCGATGATGCTACGCAATACCAACGAAGGAGGTTGCTGTGATTTTACTTGTGGATTAATGTCAGGTGAAGCCGGTACTGCTCAGTCACCAGTGACTATTACCCCGTTTATACGATAGCCAATCGCAATTAAAATTAACTTGAAATTAATTAACTCACTGTTTATACGTAGATAAGAATACATAACTTACACACATTTTAGTGATGCCGGTAGAGAAAGAAAAAATTAATTGGCAACATTGCTATAAACACACATGTACTATCCCCGTTGATAAACAAGTGTAACTGGTGAAGAATTATTTTCTTTCGTTTCTTCATTGCTCCAAGAGCAACGACCGCCTTCAATTTTAAATTTTAACATTTTGTTTTCTTTGGCGCAAAATTTATTTTAAAATTTATTATTACTTCAGCTGTCATATTTTATCACGGCTACCTGATCATTGAAAACACTAATTAATACAGCTAAAAAAAAGTGGCACCACTTTACATTTTAATTGCAAGTAGTAAAATTAATCGGGATTAGTTCTCGTGAGTTAGTTAGTCGTCAAAAATTTCTATTCAAAACATTTTTAATTGCAATTAAGGCGTGCGTATACACGGGGTATATGCCTTCGCCACGGAAACATTCCGACAACAACTAACAAAAGTCACACGAATGCACATCAGAAAAATGCGAAGTGGTTTCATGACTTTGTCTGATACTGGGGTCGAACCCAGAAATTATGGTTTTGTAGTCAACGTGCTAACTACCTCAGCCATCGCCACCCTCAATATCTAGCAATTAGCTGTTAATGGAAATGGCGGATGTTCTCACGATTGTTTGATGCCTGACATTATTATTGTTCCACAATATACTCTCAACGTTGCCAGATAGAAATTGTAAGTTTACACGGTTGTTAAACATTTTTTGGCAATTTTTCTGACAATATTGTAATATCTGACTACCGTGTGTATATGGCTTTATAAATGACTATAAATATATCGGCGAGCCAAGTCTGTTTACGTTATATTATGTAATTAGGTGATTTCCCGAACCATGTCTATACCGCAGCTTCAGCGAAATATACACATATGTAAATAATAATATTTATTTTATATTATGAAATAGAAACACTGAAACGTAATTTCGCCTTTTTAGCTAATTTTTTTGACTCATATAACGCGTTGTCACACAACACGTGAATTTATTGAACGTAACTACTGCGTTGCCGGACGATTAACTGTCATTGGGTGTGTGGAAATGTCTAAAAATTAAAAGCGAATGTTAATAGACATTTTAAGTTAAAACCAAGTAACTCTATTTCTCCTCTAAAACAAATTTGTTGGGTATAACGAATTTTGCAGTTTAACGAAAGCGTCTGATATTATATCATTCGTTATACCGAGCCTCAACTGTACTTTAATAATATAACATTTCACTGCCTCTTTTTCTATTCCACAATTATTAGCTGTTTTGTTTAGTCTGCTGCGGATGAATATTTAAGCAAAATTTTAGTGGATTTTCTCTGAAATTGTTTCGCTACTTTTTTTATTCTTTTTGTTAGTTCTTGTCTCTTCGGTACAATTATTTTTAGAATAAGTAAACCATTAAGCTTGAAAAAAACCCGTCAAACTTGTATATTTGACGATTCTATACATTTCTGTGCAAGCATTTGTCATTCATTCGTTTGCATATAAAATATTCAAAATATTTCAACTGTGTTAATACACGAAGAAGAAAGACGAGAGAAGAACAGATGGAAAAAGTGTCAAATGCAAACCACTAAAGTGCCATTTTTTTTTTTTTTTTTTACAATTGCATAAACAAAATTATGTTGCAAAAAGTTTTCTGCACTTCATTTTTAATACATTTTTTCCCTTCTTTTCTACGCCCTCATCATCACTAACTCGTCTAAACAAAGCCAACCTTCTGTTGCACTTAAATTTTCGTTGATGACATTCTCCGGAGTGTTTTCTTTTTATTTTCACTTTGCATATTTGCACATCAGTTTCAATATTTATTCACATTTGCAGCTGTTAGTGTTTGAGTGTATTAGTGTATATATGTATGTATGTATATTTGGATATGTAAAGTTTAAAATTTAACTGCATAAAAATGAATATAAAAAAATAAGCTACGGACTGCTGAGTCTCAAAATTATTTTTTTTTCGAAATGCTAAAAGCAGAATACTTTCATTCTATTCGGCATGTTGGTATGCTTTTTAATTTATGAATTATGCAATAAAAATTTATTTCAACTATGTGTACCCCATGAACAGGCCTATTGTGAGCATTACTGTTATATTGTTATTATAATTTACAAAAGAATTATAGTTTAATTAAATGAGCTGGAGATCTTATATTATTTTGTGTTTTAAATTTAATTTTTTCAAATATTTCTTTGTCACAATGTAATACTTCTTCAAGCAAAATATTTTATAATAATTGACAAATTTAATATATATAATATAAAAATAAACAATATTAAAATATATAAATCAAAATTAAAAACCTCAAATATTAATAAATTTGCTTTCTGTTAACTACTAAAAATATTATAACTCAAATAACAATTATTTTAAAAATGTTTACAATGTAAAAACTATTTTAACTTCTATTATCTATTAACTAAATATCTATAACATTGAGCAACATTTAATATGTCTGTTTTACAGTTAATTCGCTGTGTATATGGTACTTTTATAATCTCTAACATCTCGCGTATTTATCTACGTCTATAGTTACTTTTTCTATCTAAAATGATTGTATATTCAAAATCTGAATAAAGATTATTATCTTTGATTATTAATGTTAATGCTGTTTTTGATGTTGTTGCAATCTTTCTGTATATTTGAATATACATATATACCTTATTACAAATATCATTATCATTACTATCAAACGGTATTCTATAAACTAAGTGGGACATTTATGATTTATATATTCTCTCTTTTATTCTGCTAAATAGTCTACCTAATGTGTTATACATTTTATGTGCTATTATAAATATATTTTCCTTTATAATAAATCTTAGAATTCTGTTATCTTTCAGAAAAAAGAGATTCAAAAGTAAATGAGTTATAAATTTTTGGTTCAGTCATTACTCTTCTATTTAAATTATTAAAATTTTTATATTGCTTTATTAGTCCAGAGATCATCAGATGAAGTAGGTTTTTGATAGCAGTCTATAATTAGTGTTTTTCTCTTTCTCATGACTAATGTATCTGAATACCGTATTCTAGTATAATCACATTCCCTTTCAATTGTAAAATTTTATATCATCATGAAAGGAATTGAATACAGACAATACGGTATTTTGTACCACCGGTGAAGTAAAATAATAATAAAAATGGCTACTAAAGAAGCTTCAGCACTGCTACGAGTACAAACAAAGAACGTGCGAAAGCAGAGCTGCAAAAATAATTAATTAAGCTTCACCTCCTGTCGTTTCTCCTACTATCCCTTTCCTATAGTTCCAGCACAATGCTTCGCATGTGTAGGAGTCATCTCCTGAGTGCTGGTCGTAGATAAAAAAAAAAAAAAAAAAAAACATTATCTATAGATTGATTTGATATTATACAAAATATATCATAGACATATTTCGTCATAATTTTAGTTTTTTATCTAGTTTCTCAATACAACAATCTACCAATTTTTCCATAACAACATCAGCTATAATCGGAGAAGCTGGGGATCACATTTGAGGACCCTTTTTTTCTAGATATATATCTTATTATTATATCTGAAATATCTATTATCTGATATACAGAATTTCACAATACGGAAAAACAAGTTCTTCTCAATCTTTGTGTAATTCTTAATTATATGCCAAATAATATTTAAGGCAAAATGTATTGGTATACTCGAAAATAAGGATACAACATCTAATGAAATTAATTGCACATCTTTTGGATTTCTATATATTTACCCTGTAACGAATTCCTCAATAGCTTTATAGACTTTGTCGATAAGTTTAAAGTTTAAAACTAACAAAAAGAAGGAATTTTTTCATAATGTGTCTGAAATGCATAATTTTATGTATTGATATAACTTTGTTTGGGTGTAAATAACCCTTAATTGAAATAAAACGCAAACATTTATATGGAATACAATGAACACATTTAAAAATTACAGCTTTTCCATAACGAATTTTCTCTTTTTCACATGTTCGTCGGAAATACCATGTTTTAGAGAAGCTCGACTGCAATGTGAATTTTTTATAATTTTTTTTTATCTCGACCCAGAACTCATGCATTGTGTTGCAACTAGAGTAAAGGGATAGTAGAAGAAATGACAAAAGGTGAAGCTTCATTCTCTTACAACTCTGCTTTTGCAACATTCTCTGGTTTACAGCAGTGTTATAGCGCCTCTGATGTCAAGGAGACGTATTAAATTTTTAAAGCTTCGTTTTTTAGTAGCCATTTTTTTAATTATTTTACTTCGTCGGCGCTAAACAAAACCGACGAAGATACAAATGAAGCTGTTACTGTTCGGTGACTATGGTGTGCTAATGAAACCTTCCGACAACACCTGACACAAAGCCACACAAATGCTCATCAGAAAAATGGGAGATGTTTTTATGAGTCTGCAACTGGGATTGAATCCAGGAAATTTTTAATTTTGTAGTCAACGTGCAGACTACTTCATCCATCGCCACCCTCAAGATTACAACAATAAAAAACAAAATAAATTAAGCTGCTTCTGCTTTATTAATATCAACATTTTCTAATTCACCAACGTTTTATAAAATAAATGTGCATATAAAATTGTGCCTTTATAAACTTTTTACAATACACAGATACAATTGTGCAATTCACAACCACCCATTAAAGTCGTATGCGTTGTGAAACCGTCTAATGATACGGGGGGAATTACGGCATTCGATTCTAATCGAAATTCAAACAAAATTGTGTTAAAATGTATACGAATTTCGTTCGATATAGATTGTCAATGTCGGAATGTTGTCGGCAAATTTCTTGCAAAAGTGTATTTTAATTATACGATGAATCGTTGTTCAGATCAGGCCTGCGAATATTCTCTCTGTTAGACTAATTTCCAAAAATTCTTCAAATATGCAATGAACTGGAATTGTAGAGAGAGAGAGAGAGAGAGAGAGAGAGAGAGAGAGAGAGAGAGGATAGTAGAGGATAGATAGGCGTGAAAAGTGGTAGGAAGATGAGCCTAATTATTGCACAACTCTGCAGTTGCGTGTTAATTATGACGCATTATTTTCAAACTAACGGGAGCCATTTTATTTATGATTTTACTTCGCCGACGTTTTATTGCTCAAATATCGATGAAGGAGGGTGCTGCAGTACAGGAAATTAAAAAAAAAACTTTTTTCACTTGACCGTGCTGAGAATCAAACCCGGGTCCTTCTGGCTGCAGAAGCAACACTGTAACTACTCAGCCATCAGCTGAATCCGTTAAACAATTTTTTTCCTAAATTAATATGTGTCGAATTTTTTTTCTTACAATTATCTATTAATCTAATGAGAATGAATGGAATGCAATTGCACTGAAAGAAAATATTTTTCTGATTCCATACATGGCACTCAGCTTAATTAAAAACATTTAAACATTGTTGTTGAAAAATATTGTATCAGTGTAACAATTTTTCCTCTTTTTTTTTGTTTGATTTTATGGAACAGCTTATCGTGAACATTATTATTATTATCGTCATTACAAGTCAAAAATATATGCAAATTTTATATTGACATTCTTTGAGTTATTACTATTATTATTAGTATTACAATAACTATAAAGTAAATTTGGAATTAATTTAAAATAAATATTTAAAAAAATTAAAATTGAAATTTTCAATAAGGAAAGACAGTTAAATGGCTGTAAAAAGCTAATTTCGTTCTCACCCGATCTACAAACAGAGGTTTGAGCATTTGGGAATATATCACCTACACTGAAACAGAAAATAACGGAAACTTTTTGAGCTTTTGATAGTAGAGTTTGTGCATAATAATAAGTTTTTCTGGTATACATTTTCTTCAATGTACGAGTATGTATGTATGTACGTAAGCTCTCAACTGCTGTTGGAGATTAATGATTTTTTTTTCTTTATTCTAAAAATGAAAAGTAATTTTTCACATTATTGTTAGAAATTAACTATGAATTTAAACACAATCAAAAATTTCTGTAATTATTTTTTTTAAATATTTTATTATATGTATCATATTCGTAAAAATGTATTTTGGATTTGATTCAAAAACAAATTTCAATACAAAATTGAATATTTATACCTATTTCAAATCCAGGATATATTTTTATGAATATGGCTGTTAATATTTTTATTTTGAATTTTCATTGACAAGAACTTTTTCTATATTGTGAATTTTAAAAAAATATTTTTTCATTATAAACAAAAACCAATTTTCCTGAAGAAGCTACACAAAGGAGTAGCGAAATATCGAATCAGAATAAATATTAAATATATTAAAAAGAGCTAAAGCTTTAATAATTAGTGTTATTAATATGTATATTTTTATTAATAAGTAACACTCATAACTTTTCTCGTATGTTGCGGGTATTTGTTTCGGTAGTTTTGCACGATCTGAAAAATTGCATAAGAAATAGATTATATATATAAAAAAAATTAAAATATTCTGTTGTTACTTGTAAAATAAACTGTGTTTGGTTTTCATTTTTAGTGAATGATGTGTTAAACTCTTCCATCAATTTGACTAACCTTCCAGTTGAGTCAGTAACAACGTTTATTAATACGTTTTAATATTTCCCTTCCTTTGTTAAAATATTCATTTCGAGACCATTCGATGACATTAGTTTCAATAACCGATGTGTTTAGTTTAAAACGCTCAAAAATATCAAGGACTTTTTAGTGATTAAGATACATGGTAAATCCTTTTCCAAAAATTCGTTCAAGTCGCTATAAGATAATAACAATTTTTTCGGAGCTAAATCGTTTTCTTCAACACCTTCAACTTCTTTATTATTAATTAGTTCCCGCAATATTGTGGTCATTCATTGTTTAACTTCATGTGGTACATTTTCATCAAAAGAGAAACAAGAACTGACTCATCAGCTAAGTACCAAAGATGATTTAAAAACTTTTGCAGTGGAGCAGTGATCAGAAGATGTCCCCTATGTATGCAATGTATGCTTGCGAATTATTTGGAAAAGGATAGTGTAGTCTTCGAAAATGACTATTTCAAAGGTACTTTTTTGAAAAACTGGTTTTCTGAAAAAGTATTTTATTAAAAGATTCTTTCTTCTAAAAGTCGCATTTTTCAAAGTAATTTTTTAGGGAAAATTTTTTTTGCAACGGCCTTTTCTTAAGAACGGACTTTCTGAAATAGGTACTTTTTTCCAAAAGTACGTTTTAAAAAACATTTTTTTTTTAAAGATAGTACTTTGAAAACTGTCTGCATTATTAAGAGTACTTTTCGGTAAATATACCTGTAAAAGGTATTTTTTTAAACCACATTCTGTGTAAAATATAAATTTATTTTTGAAAAGTATTTAATGAACAATATGCGAACACTTATGGAAATTTTTTGGTATTGTGACAGTTGGCTGGCCATAAATGAAAATCATTTTTACTCAACTGAAGTTCGATTGCTTTTTACAATTCATAAATTTTACACTGTATTTCGTACAAAATTTTTAATTTTTACTCATTTCTCATAAGAAAATATCGAGCTAAAATTGCAGCATTTTCCTGTTTTATACCATATCCTGCCAGAGCTTTGAAAGGTCTTCTTTCTGCCTCACACTCATGCAATTTGAATTTCAGTTTTTTCGCAAATGTAAATTAAGACGTTTGTAGCAACCATAAATAACTGAACATTTGTAATAAAACTGAACTTCGAAAGTGTAACATTTAATGTAAACAATTTTGAACGGTACTTCTACCACATATTGCACTAACGTCGGCAAATCCTTTTTCTCCTAAAATGATAGAAAGCCATTCATGTTCTTGTTAAAAGTCAAGATATATAAAATATTGACGGATTTTATTTCTATTAAAAGAAACATGCATGTTTCTGTGCACTAAAATGTTTTCTTTACAATACGTACATATTGGCAGCAAATGGTGTAGTAGTTGTGGAAAATCGTGTAGAATAGCCCATTTGTGTGTATGTATGTATGTAAATAACAGTGAATTTTACCAGTAACAGAAAAACATGAATGAAATTTTATACATTGAAATAAAAAATATGTAGAGTTCTTTGTGAAATGAAAATTTAAAATAATGTGTTTTCAAAGTATTTCCCTTGAAAAGAGTACCCAGCAAAAAAAAGTGGCGACAGCACGACATTTAACAAAGTAGCTCGTCATTTAAGGAGTGCAAATTTCAAGTCATAGTGAATGCATTTACTTTTTTTGCTGGGTAGTTTTAGAAAAAAATGATTTTTTTTTCTTCAACCGTTTCAAGAGAGTGAATCGACTTGGCCGTCCCCTATAAGTTTCTTCGCCCATGAACATCAAGAGCTTAAGATTCCTCAATATTTATCTTACTCATAATTATAAAAGAAGAAGAGTGGCTAGTGTGAAACAATACAGAATTAGGTCTTTTGTGAGTGGAACGGGTAGGAAGTTTGACATAGAAGGTCATTAAGAAATATAAGAAATAGAGCAGGGTAAAGAATGGAGCCTACCGGCACCCCCGAATATGTCTTGAACTTGTTAAATGAGATCCTGTCTATATCAACTCTTATAGAGCGAAATCAATAATTTCAGAAATGTGCCATGCAACATGTTTTAGAAATATCTAGAGCCAGCACCTTTTTTTCGTTATAATAATGAATAGATCGGCACCTGTATGGTACAGAGTGCTGAAAAGGATTGCTAAAGGAAGTAACAACGTCGAAGAATACTTATTTTACTAGCGGTCAACTTCCATCCATCCCAGGAGATTTGTTTACGGTAAGCTCCGCTGAAACCTTCTTAACCGCATGAGTAGCGTTCCCATATATTTTTTAAGAAAAACTTTATATTTAAAAAAAAAGTTAATTTCTCACAAAAAACTTTTTTTCACAAAAGTGTCCAAATAATGAAAAAGGCACAAAAATATATATTTTGAATTCATTTCTACTCAAAATAAGAAAAACGAAAAAAGTTGAACAACAACAACAAAGATATTCTTTCCACGATTTTGAGCCGATTCCCCCTTTTTTAGCGTTTTCTGGATCCTCCGATGTATTTGTAGCGTATTCTCAGCTGTTTTCTCCACTTGCTTCAAATTAATAACACCAAAAACTAAAATATTCCATTATCCTCACCGCTTCTCCTTAAATATTTATCCATGCCTTTTTGAAATAGAAAACTTTTTAGAAAAATGAAACAAGTATACAAAACTATAATATTATTAATACATCACAGTTGTATTAAAGAGGGAATAGACACATTTAAAGCTGTTGCAGTAATAAGCGGAGAAAAATTATAAGATCGTACACATACATCAATTAATCTTTTCATTATATATACTGTAAATTAAAAATTAATAATCAAAACTTGAAGATTTGAATGAATTTCAAAAAACTTATTTTTGCAGCTAAAAACTTAAAAACTTTTGGGCATTTCAAAAACCTTGAAAAATAAGGAAAAACTTGAGATATGGTAACGCAGCGCACGAACATCTTTTGAAAAGAACTAGCTATTGGAAACCCCTCCTTATAGCCAAAAGCCTTTTTTTCTTTTTAAATACCATTTGCAAGAAGTACGTTTTCGAAAAATTATATATAAAAAAAAAATACGTTCTGAAGAAGTACATTTTAGAAAATGTACCATTTGGCTAAAAGAAATTATCTTTTGTAAAAATACCTATTCGAAGAAGTACCTTTTAGAAAAAATATCTTTTGGGAAAAGTACCTTTTGAAAAACTACCTTTTAGAAAAAGCAATTTATAAAAAAATTACCTTTTTGAAAATGTGCCTTCTAAAAAAGACTACTTTCTGACAAAATGTTGAGAAATACATATATTTAGTTTTTAGATAAAAAAAAACGTTTTAAAAAATGTATCTCTTGGAAAATGTTTTCTCTTGAAAATGTGCTCCGGGAAAACAGTACCTGCAGAAAGTACCTAGGAGTAAAATTTATAAATAATAAAGAATACCTAAGAGCCACAATTACATTATGGTTATAATTATAATTAAATAAATGGTTCATATGGCCGAAGTATAGCAGGTACAATTTTGAAATACAGGTTTTTCAACCCGTTAGTTTCGTTTGTTTTTTTTGTGCATCTGAATGTCAATAGAATACATTCGCTTTGTGTTGTTCTAAACGCATTTAATATGGCTTTTAATAAAAGCAGCAGTGAAGAGTTATTTGGCCGTCATCTTTGGAATTATATTGAAGTTTTCTTCCTTCTAATCAGTTTAAAGAGTAACGTAGCCCTGCTATTAAATTTATAACAGATTTTTACTACCTTCATCTTCTATTTGTGTTACTTTCACTAGCGCATTTTTTTTTGTTTATTACGATAGTGCAATAGTAGAATAGGAGAAATAAAAATAAAACTAAACTTCTTCCATATTGTTTTTAATAAATAACAAATTTGTTGTTCTTTTTGTTTTGTTTGTAAAAAGTTAATTTCCTCAAACATATTTTATTTCTATGAAAAAGAAAATAAAAAAATAAATGTGATATTTGGATAAGAGTTGGCCGCATATAACGGGTGTCTTTAGCTGCAAGCAAATTTTAAGTGTGGATATTTAGAGCCGCCATAATAAAGACCAGTTTCGGACTTCGTATTTAAACATGCATTTAGTTAATTTTAATTTTAATTGAAGTTTTATTTAAATGCAGTCTAATTTTTTCAGTCATAAATTTGAATTCTCCATTAAATACTACAAAAGTATGGCAGCACTATACAGGAACAGCTGTGTAACTGCAATAAAAAAGTTAGTCAGTGCTGAGGCAGAAAACGAAACTAATGAAACCCACTTTCTTGACTGAACAAAAACAGCTGACAATCTTTATGTGCACATACGTATACACACATATATACCTGAAATTTATTTCTTTTGTTGGCCTCATATTGATATAGAAGCTGTGCACAACAGAAAAGAACTTTTAAAATCTTATGTTGGACTTTTAATCCAGAATAATGATCACTTAAATTTTATTTCAGTTTGTTGGGAAAAAGTGAAACTCATATTTGAATAGAATTTAAAGATAAATGGCATTTAAATAATAATTCACAAATTGGCCCAAAGCAATATTGGGCGAAATATTAATCAATTTCATTTAAATTTATTTTGTCGGACAATCCGTGGACAAGAAACAGTAAAAAGGCCATATCTAAGACTTTATGTTGCTGATGCAAGCACTGTTGGTTCTAATGCATACTCAGTTATTTTTTATCCATGATGTCATTCCCGTCCAAGTCCTTCCACATTATCTTTGACCAAAGAAGACTATTTTAAGGCCTTCTGTATCATGTCTGTTTGAATGCCTACTCCAGCACGTGTAAAAGAATATCTTATTTGACATATTCCATTATTATACCCCTTTCCTATCCTGGATGATTCCACAGAATCTTCAAAAAAGTCTCAAATTTTTAAATTTTATTCTCCTAACCAGCGTTTACAAAAAATAATGTATAATACATTATCCTTTTCATTTATTTATTGAAATTAAAAACAACAGGAAATTTATTGTGCGTTTGCTTTTAAATTCACTTACGTAGTAATTTAATTAATGATTTTAGAATATAAAAATGAAATAATGGCCCTGGTCGATAGTTGACTGTGCTCGCATGAGTTTATCAAACGAATTTTCAATTAGTATTTTTTTTTTATCTTGGACCAGCACTCGGGAGATGACCCCTACATTGTGCTGGAACAAAAGAAAGGGAAATTGAGAGATATGACAGGAGGTGAATCTTCACTATTTTAAAACTTTACTTTTGCACCTTTTTTCTTTATAGCAGCCCTTTGATATCAAGGCGACGTATTCAATTTTGAAGTTTTGTTTTAGTTGCCATTATTAGTAATTGTTTTGTTTCGCTTGCTACACAATACTGTCGAAGGAGGGAGCTGCCCTGATGTGCCTGTTGATTGCTATCAGCTGAACCCGGTACTGTTCCAACAACAACTACTGACACAAAAAAAATGCGAGATGTTTTTATGACTTAGTCTGAAACTGGGTTCGAATCCAGGACTTTTTGGTTTTGCAGTCAACGTGCAGAATACTTCTGCCATCGCTTTCGATAGAGATAGCGTTATTGTTAATATGTAAAAATTTTTGATTAGTGTTTTTTTAATGTTTGTTACTCGATAACTTAAAAACGACTTGGGAGATGTCGATGAAATTTTCTATTTAGATGACATCCGTTTGTTATTTCAGAACTCGAACATTGATTAATCGATTTTGAAATTCTGTTGTTTTTATTCGACATAATAAAATAAAAACTGCCGTGTGATTTTCAGAAACATTTTTTTCTTTAGTATACAAAGTTAAGGAAATCAATGTGATTGCAAAATTTATTGAAAATTAAAAATATAATTTTGCAAATCTGATAACACAGCTGTTAACTTAAAAAGCAACTTCACTGTATACAGTCAAGAGAATCAAATATATCCGCAAAATTTTAAAAAAGTTGGCACAAAAGTAAAAAAATTTATTTTTTCATATTTGGCGACACAGTTGTACTTTTCAAACATAGATTTTCCTGAATGCACGAAGGGATTCAATATTTGTGGGAAATGTCAACAGAATTGGCTAAAAATTACTATAGACAAAAAATTTTTTTTCTGCTAAAGGTGGTGAATGCGCGAGTATTTATTTGCAAGAAATTAAAAATATACTGGTGGAAAACGGATAATTGATGTTTAGGACGTGACAGTGCCTAATTTCGCAAAATAAAAACATAGAACCCAAGTTGAGATAAATGCAGTTGAATGAAAAAAATTTTCGAAATTGGTTATCTACATATCTAATTTTATCGACATCTACAAACTTTGTTCTATTTATTTAACCAGCTTAAGCAAACTTAAATATGTTTTAAATTTCTAATTCTGGTATACTCAACTAAAATAATAAAATAGTCATGAAAATATAGTCGATGTTCGGGTATCGTACTTGATTGTTGGTTAGAAAACGTTGTCGGCCTGTGTAATAAAATCAAATCGATTAATGCGACAATAATTATATGGAGCTGAAATACTTTATTAATATTTATTATATTAAATTAATATGCATTCCGTTTACTCAAAAAACACACACCCACACTTTTAAAAGAAGGCAATTCGTATATTTAGAAGCCAGTTTAAAATATATGAAAATGCGGCTTTTAACAAAACTTAGCCAATTGAGAAATTATTGCTACAAAAAAAAGAATTTAATTTCGTGTATGCTTGTTTCTTCAATTCATTCCAAATGTCTTTTTATTCATTGTTTTATCTTTTTTTTTTATACATCAGTCGTAACAACATTTCAATTACAATTTCATACGTGTCGTCGCAAATGGCTGTGTAGGACACTATGTTTTTGGCTGTGTGTACGAGTGTGTCTATGATTTAGCTTTTAGTTGAATCTCATTATAACATCTGTCTGAAACGTCTAAATGAAAACAACAGCCTTGTGTATGGCTGTATTCCCTATGTTGTAGGATTGAAGTGAACTAGTTGGATACCAGTATTATGTGTCCTGCTGCAGTATGTAATCACACTTATGTTTTTTATTTTTTTGGGAGAGGGTGGTGAAATGGCAACATACGAGCATAATAACTAAATATATAAAAACCCCAACGCTTAGCGTTGCGTTTTACAAAACAAGCTGTTAAGTTTGCCAGAGATGGAACACTGTTTGGAGGCAAAACACGTTCGCAGATTTCTTTATCGATTTTTGTAACTCAATTTGGTAGCATTAATTAATTGAATGTAATTGGACAAATATGTGTGTGTGTGAGTGTGTATGCGTGTGCCTGTATTTGTGTAACTTGTTCCAAAATCCAATAATTATCTTATCTTATAATTGAAAAAAATATGAAAAAATTAAAAAAAAAACTAACAAAAAATTATAATAATTGGAATACGGGAATTTTAACCTCTTTAATATAAATAATTAAACTAAATTCATGATGAATGTGGTGTCGATCCCTATCGTCATATGATTTAAAACATACACACACACACACACACAAACAGTGAGCGAGGCTGTGATTTCCGCTGCTTATTTGATGGGAGAAACACAAACGAAGTCATTCGAGTTTCGTACGGAGGCACCTGGCAAGCTATAGATTATGTCTTGTAGCGAATCATGCCTATTGGCTAGTACGGCCTAACAATAGCTTTTGAATATTCCTGGCCTTTAGCTCGTATACCTACGTATTGCTTTCTCTCTCCCTCTTTGATTTGAGCTGGTATAAGGCCAAGCAAATCTTCAACTTGTCCCATTGTGTTCTAAATAAGTGCACATAATTCTGTTTTTAATAATCGTTTTATAAACTACTCCCCAACGTGTAAATGCAAATGATTTTACTGTAAACTTATTTAGAACTCCCAAAAGTTTTCCGTTAATGCTTTTTACATTACACATTACAGACTGTGTGAGTGTGAGCCAGTAATTTTTATTTGCTGGAAAAAAGCGCACTTGTTACAGTTCACAACGTGAAAATTAAATATACAGTGGCCACTGCAATGACGCCCAACTTAACTCAATGTTGTTTGTTTAATGTCGCTGTTGTTCTTGCTGTTGGCTGTGTATGTGTATACTTTTGCTATTTGGTTTGCAATTCTCCAAGTACGAGTATTTTAAAAACTTGTGCTTCCAACATTATATTTACCACCCATAATGTTGAAATGAATTTGTAAAATTTCAACTTTTTTTTAAACACACTTTTTTTCGTACGTGTGTTTGGCTGATTATGTATTTACGAGTAGTATGTGTGGTTGTTTCCACTTGACCACTTCATTCTTCAGAGATATTTTGGGGAAATGTTGCACAAATATTTCTCAGATAAAGTGTTTTAGAATTGATATTATGTATTCAAAACTTAAAGTGACTCCTAGCGCTCACTTACTGGCAGTGAAACGTCAGATTTGGAAGTTTTGCCCATGAATTGCTCATCTAAATGATGGGTCTTGTCTAGTAGTTTCCTTCGTTATTTTGTTCTTTGATTTTGCTTTTTAAGTCCTCTCTTTGCTTATAGTTGGAAATCATAGAAGATGGAAAAACTTTTGCTCAGTTCTTTTGTATAATTTATGAAAACGGAATGGTATTAGTAAGTATTTCACCAAATTTTGAATAAAATATTTCGTTATGACCTTTTCACAAAATTATTGCCGCATTATTTTATTCTAGAACAATTTTCACTTTAACGAATACTTGTTTGTCTGTGAATTTCTGGTCAAGTGGGTTATTTCCTATTTTTTATTACAATATTTTTAATACACTCTTTTTTATGTCTTTTTTTATTATCTTTTTAATTTTTTTTGTATTTTCAGCATTCTGTTAACAAACATTTAATTTTACACAATTCACAAAGTTTTTTGCTACGTTTTTAAAAGTGGAAGTATTGCTCCTGTGTATGGGTGCAAATATAATACAACTATGGAAACTGAAATATATAACAGAGCCACTGAGAGTCATTACTCGCAGTGTTTTTTTTTTTAATTTGGATGAACATACAAAAACGTAAATCGTTACGTCACTGCGTATTTATAAATATGCGGGTTCATAATGCCTTACGGCATTACATTTTTCCGTATATGGTTCATATTACCAAATACTTAAGTTTTTGAAGCAATCGTTTTAATTTTTTGGAACATTGTACACTTATTTTCTAACTAAATGTTCATCTGTTACACCTGAAAATTGGGATTTATCCAGATACTATTTTTTACGAAATTATTAATGACTATTACAACGTTTCGTGCCTTTCTTTTTTTTCCTATACAGCATAGCATCGTCCAAATTTTTTTTTGGAATGTTTATTTGGAAGAAGTTTGTAAACTTAAAACTATAAATAAACAAATAGTAAATATATGTAATCTTTTTATACACTGCCACATATTCGAAGTCTCTAGTATATTAGAAATTTCTTATATGCATTTGTATTTTTAATATACAATAGCCCAACTCACAATCTTGTGCATATGGTGTTGCATCATTGCATTTGCAAAAACGTATAGCATATTTTTGCTCTACAGTAACAAAATACACAGCAATGCTAAAAATATGCTATACCTTTTTGCAAATGCAATGATGCAACACCATATGCACAAGATTGTGAGTTGGGCTAATATGTTTTTCTACATGGATTTTTATGTGCAAATATATTTATTATGTAAGCGAAAAATGGAAAAGAAAACATACTTTAGGTTTTTACAAGTTTAAAAACAGCAAAGGTCAAGAATTAAAAAGGAATAATCATTCAGAGAGTCACCAAAATTTTTTAATATTTAAGTTTGGAAACATATTTTAGCATCCCAGATAAATACAAGTGCTTGTTAGTTCCTTGCCTTTTATTGCTTTGTTGTTGGCACGCCTATATATGTGATAAAGTATAGAAGTACCGATTCTATTTTGATTATATCCATTACTATCGAGGTATACAAGGCCTCAAGTGGTATGTATCCATTTTGGAAAGTTTTATATGTACAGGGTGGGCCAAAAGTCACGTCTGCGTGTAAAAATTTAATAACTTTTTTGCTTATTCTTAATTTTATTGTCTTTTTTTTAAGAATTTATTCATCGAACCGTGTTACACTACCATGAAAACTGCTGAGCAACGAACCAAAGTGGTAGAATTTTACTTTTCCAATGGGCATTCAATTTCACTGACGCAACGTGCATATCGAAATTATTTCAACACAAAAATGCACCTAACCAAACCGCAATTAATGGTTTAATTGCACGGTTCCGACAACAAGGTGCACTGTCGGACTTGCCACGATCATGAAGACCGAGAATAGTACGGAACCAAGTGAACATTGATTTTGTACGGGACAGTGTTGAAGAATATCCAGAAACTTTAAAGCGAAGACGTTAGGGACAACTGGACATCTTTAGAACATCACTTCGACGCATTTTATCGTGTCATTTTCACATACGTCCATACAAGGTCCAATTGACCCAACAACTTTTACCAGTTGATTACCATCAACGACGAATTTGGGTAACACGCTTCTTGGAGCTGCGCGCAGAAAATAACAAGTTTATTAACAATTTAATAATTAGTGATGAAGCTCATTTTTATCTTAATGGACATGTAAATAAAGAAAATATGCGATTTTGGTGTACTGCAAACCCCAGAGTTCTTCACCAATGCCAATTGCACTCGCTCAAGTATACGGTATGGTGTGGAGTGATATCAGAAAGAGTGCAGTAAAGCACAACAGTTAAGCTGACATCAGGACAATAGAGCCTGAAACTTTGCGTGCAGTTATGCAAAACGCCTGTTTAAGAGCCCAATCAATGAAAATGGTGGTCATCCCTTTGATATTATTTCTCATAATTAAAATTTAGATCGTACAAAGCTATATTTTATATTTAAAAAAAAAGTAACAAATAATAATAAACACGCAGGCGTGATTTTTGGCCCAGCCTGTATTTTTTTTTTTGGGCCGGCACTCAGGGGATGACCTCTATACATGCGATGCATTGTGCTGGAACTAGGAAATTAGGTTATGGGAAAGAGGATAGAGGGAGTAGTATTTATTGATATTTGACTTAAATTTTTCCACGTCAAAAGTGACAGGAAAGACCTCGGCGGGCAGTCCATTCCACATACGTGCTGTTCGGCCAAAAAACGAATTCTCTCTGTAATGCGTAATGCGGTTTGCTGCCAAGTTGACCACAAATGGATGCGCTCTTAGTGATGCGCATGAATAACCGGGTTTCGGGAACGAGTTCCCTGATTTCATGAGAACATCCCATTATAGTAACGATATAACAACGAAACACACCCGACGTTACGACGATGCTCAAGAAATTCAATATAGTTGGCAACCCCACTCTCTCCCATGAGTTTCTTCGCTCTCTCCTGTACACGGTCGAGTAACTTCAAAATAGTGTTTGAAGCACCGGCCCACATATGAGAGTTGTATTCCATTTTCGGTGGGATGTCAGCAGTATAAATAGTGAAGAGATCAGATGGGGTGAAGTATGTCTTACACCGTCTTAAAAAAGCGAGGCACTCGAATGCTTCCTTTGAGACCTAAAAAATGTGCTCAGTCCATCGAACATCGCACTGAATTTTCATGCCGAGAACATCGGAGCTTCTGATTTCTGGATATTTATACCGCCCATAATTAGAGATGAGGCAGCGCAGTCGGACATGCGTCGATGCGTAAGCATGCAGCATTGGGTCTTTTGAGCATTGAAATCGACCCTGTTCGCGGGGCCCCATTCCGATATTCTTGCGATGTCACCAAGTAGTGAATTATTCACATTCTGCCTCGTCGCCGCGATCATATTCGACGTAGGCCTACGATTATTTGTTGTTAACATAGTATGGAGCCATAATTGAATTATTTTCATAATATTGTGTGCTTTTAATTACATGGTTCCTAATAATATGAATTATAAAATTGTCAATACGACATATTCTAAAAAGCTAATTTGGCTTTTGCTGTATGTTATTCGATGATACGCGACCGAATAGACTAAATGCTGTAGTGTAGAGAGTCTGGCCGAAAATTATGGACAATGGATTCGAAATCACGAATGGCACTATCGCACAATAATAGTAGACTTTTTGTTGTCTGAAATGGAAGCCTGTAATAACGACCACATTTTATTTCATCAACTTATGTCACATATAGCACTCAATGCAATAACTTTATTGGGAAAATTTCTGGGACTTTCCACTGGCGCCCTAGACTGTCTGGTATCACACCTCTGCACTTTTTTTTCCTTTGGGATTACGTGAAGTCTTGTTTAATAAATCAGCTAGGATTAAACACTTGGAATACCACTCACATTAATGGCGTATTTTTTAAACCCTTCCCCGGACTCCTTAACTTTTTTGTATCTTGTTAAAATAAAAAAAAGAGAACATTATGTTTGATTGTCTTAATTTTCTTAATAGTGAAACATGTCTTCTGCTTAGTGGTCATAATGCTCTTCAAGTCACGTATAACTTCATTAACTAAAACTAAATAAGTTACTGTCATAGTCGGACGTGGGTTAATAAACTTTTCTCATAAATCAAGGCTTCTTGCGTGCATTATCTAATAACTCCTCTATTCTAAACAAATTGCAATCAAAAACGTATGTTGTCTTTTGCTGTAGTTTCTTGTTTGCTAACTGCTTAATAATAAAGACAAACAAAATTAAATACAGATAAAGAATATTTGATTAATAATAAAATGCTTATCAAGTGATAAGTTCTGTATTCAGCCAAAAAGAAAAATTTATTAAATATTAAATTTACTGTGGAATAAATTTATTCTATACAAGATCGTTGCAAAATTTTGCACTCAAGCGGGACTGTTCTGAAAAATAAGTGATTTCAAATAATGCAGGATTCCTAACTTGAACTGCATTATAAGTTGCAAAAGCAAATACAATTTTTAATAGTGGTAAAAGTGTACCTAAATTTTTTGGAATTCTTAAGTGTTTTTTAATAAAACAAATAATTTATCTATGTTTGTTATATGGCTTAGCTGGTCTATATGAACATTTCATTTGGCGCTAATACCAAAATCTACAGTACACTTTTAACCAAATTCTTGAAAAAATCTAATAAATTCCATATGTTTATATAAGAACTCTCAAAAACTCTTTGAGAATTGCAAAATATACAGACAAAATAAACTAAATATATTCTTCAAAAATTTTGCTTCTTTGTACAACAAACATTTCATTATTCGACTTAAATCTATTTAATTTTCCTAAAACTTTTTTAAATTAATCCCGCATTGGTTGACTGTGATTGTATTTAAAAGACAAAATAAAAAAATTAACTTTTAATACAATTAAGTAACTATTTTTTTTCTTCTTATTAAACGCGAATCAACTAAAGGGTGACTAATAGCAAAAAGGTTTAGAAAAATTAAAATGATTTAAGTCGAGTAATAAAAATGTTTGTTTGTAGAAAGAAAATTTTGAGAAGAAGCTATTTAATTTATTTTGTTTGTGTATTTCGAAATAAATAATCGCAATTAATTTTGACTTGCATTAAATAAGGGAAAAAAATAGTTAAAAGAAATATTTTTAAGAAAATTAATAAAGAATACTCTCGCGAATTTATTTTCTTACATTTACAATTCATTTATTTGTGCTCAAATTCATACTTACATTTATTTAAATCATTTATTATCAACTTCGACATATAATGGAGGCTACAGAACAATTTCTTGTGGTTTCTAATGTACAAAGTCATATAATTTTATTTTCATTTCATTTCTTTTTTTTTGTTTTTATTTTTATTCTTATTTTCATTTTAAGAAAAATGGAAAAGAAACCAACCAATTTAATATTTGAATTCGTTAATTAATGGCTTTTTTTATAAAAGTAAGTTAAAGAAGAAGCATATTTTTTGAAAAGTACTTAAAATGTGCCTTTTGAAAAAGTACTATAACAAAAGTACCTGTGAAGAAAAATAATTTTTTAAAAATACATTTTAAGAAAAGCAGATTTTGAGAAAAGTACCTTTTAAGAAAACTACCATCGAAAAACACTACCTTCGAAAGAAAGTATATTTTTATCTTCTTAAAAAAGCATGGTTTAAAATGAATATTTTTACGTAAAGTTACTTTTAAGAAAAGTATATTTTCAGTACCTTTCAAGTACCTGTCAAGAAAAGAACCCTTAAGAAGCTTTACATTTGAAAAAATTAACTTTGTACCTTTTTAAAAGAATTATGGATTAAAAAAAGTAGTTTTGTATCTTTTAAAACAAGTACTATTTAAAAAGAGTATTTTCTCAAAAAAAACATTATTTAAAAAGTAACTTTTGAAAAAAAAACCTTCTGGAAAAATTATTTTTTTTAAAAAAATACTTTTGAAAAATAATATTTTTGTAATTAAAAAAAGTATGACTTAAAAATTATCTGAGAAGAAGCACATTTAAATAAAATTGCTTTTTAAGAAAAGTAATTTTTAAGAGAAGTACATTTTAAGAAAATAATTTTTAGTGAAAGAACCTTTTAAGAAAAGTACCTTTTAGAAAAGTAATGAAAATGCTTTTCTATGTGTCTTTAAAGAAAAAGTATCGTTTTTAAAAGTAGGTTTGTACCTTTTAGAAAAAGTATCGTTTAAATAAAACCATCATTTAAGAAAAGTAGTTATAAGAAAAATTTGTCCATGTATAAATTCTATTTGTATGTGTGCACTGTGTATTTGCATTTCTTTTTCTTAATATGTCTCCTTGCACTGAGTTTGAGAATTGTTGGCAAAATATCTAAAGTTTGGATGCTTATACTGTATATATTTTTTGTTATTTTTTAAAAATATTTCCGTTGCATATGCGAGTTCGTAATTGTTGTTAAAATTTATAGTTGGCATAAAAAAGAAAACTTCTTTCAAGTTTTATGTAAAATAATTTCATCAATATAACGTCAGTATTTTTTTCTTTGAGAATTTCTTTTATCCAATTGTTGTTGCTTAATTTTTTCTTCTTGGCAGCAACTCTAAAGTTTCTGTTAAAAAAGTTAAAAAAAACACATAAAAATGCAACAACCAGGATCATTGATGTGACTTTAGAATGGGAAGAGGGGAAAAAATTAAATAGGAAATCGTTATTCAAAATGCCTTTAAGACTTTTTATGCAATGATGTGTGTAGTATTGGGGGTTAGTTTTCAAGTAGAGAAATTAAGCAGGGTAGCATTTGAGTAGCATTTTTTAAAAAAGATTTTAAAAATTAAATAATAAATAGATTTTAGGTTGGAGGAGGTGCATTTCTAAATAAACCTTGCGCTGGCACAATTTTAAATTTCATATATATTTTTTTGGAATATTGAACAATAAAATGCCAATTGGGCTTAAATAAAACCAAAACAAAACAAGAAAAATAACAAACAAATAGGAAACATAAACTAAATTTAATAGCCATAATTTAAAATTTTTATATTAAAAACGCATTAGATGTGCAAAGCCAAATTTATTACCATAACTAAGAGAAAAAAAATGTTGGCAGTCGAGAAAGTAATAAAATGAAATATTTAAAATATGAATAGAAACAAACACACCATAAAAATGTGCAAATCTTTGACCTAAAATAGGCGCGATTCGAAAGGAAATAAAACATAAAACACAGTAGATCCACTAAATAAAAATCTCTTAATGGAAAACAAGAATCTTTTTTCAAATTTATTTTATAGTTTCACACCATGAATGCTTAGAAAACACATGGGACTGTTCAGTTGTATAAGTTTCCAGATTCTGCAGTATGATGAATATTTATTTGTTAATACTTGATTTATGAACGTAATTTGTCTATATACCAGCTTTTTGGTTATGTTTCTAAGCGAACTTATATCTCGGATTTTCTTCTTGGCCATGTATTTATTAATTTAAATTTAAATTTAGTGTTGGTACTTTCATCTTATTTAGTATTACTAATACTAGATGGCTGAGAGTTTATATTTTCGCCAAGAGTTGCAAATAATTTAGCGCTGGTGTAAACACGCAGAAAGAAACCGCTTGTGCTGTTTATTTGTTGTGCCGCAATAAAACAAAAGGGACTACTGTTTAACGACCTATTTGATATATATTTTTTATTGTTTTCTGCTTAAACAAATAATAAATGTGTGTATGTGTGTTTTCTTTTTTTTTTGCAACATTTGTATTTGTAAAAGTGCATGTATTTGTGTTCGTTGCTCGTTCATATGTGCGTTACTTGTGAAAATAAATGTTTTCATAAGTACGTACGTACATTAATGTTTGGAAAATAAATCAAAAATTTATTTAGATATGTGTAAATGTGTGCATGTGCAGGTTTCTAAATAAAGAGAGTAATTTACAATTGAAAATTACAAGCACGCACTTTTTACTCTGGCGTCGGAGTACATTAGAATTTAAAAGTAAAATAAAAAAAATAAAAAAATAAAACGAAATTATTTGGTATTTAAAATATATAAATTTAATTGGTGCACATTGGATTTAGAATTAAAAGTAACCGAGTCATTCGGTAATGAAAATTCTCTAAAAGTATGCAACGGGTTTTATTTAATTAAATCTCCTCATGTCGTAACTAAGTGTTGCTTGATTTAATTTATGTATAACTCATACGTACTGCATACGTATTATTGATTTGGAGAAAAGTGATTCAATACTTTAGTTAGAATTCGTTGCGTATGAGTGATATATTAATAAATAATTCTCATATTTCTTATCCGATTGTAGCATGCACAGTTTGCCAATACAGCCGACACACAAGTAACGCAACAAACAGTTATAAATGCCGACACATTTACACTAAACTAAGGGGTGTCAAATAACTCAAATTCCTCAAGTGCAATATTGCGTAATGTCTGCATTGCATATGCAATGAATATGCAATGCATATGAGTTCACATTTGTTTATGTTGTTGTTGTTAGCGGCAAGCGGATAAAATAACTTTACTCTAATCACGTTACACTGATAATTCCCAGGCTTCATATTTAGATTTAATTTATTTTATATGTATAGCTATAAGAAAACTTAGGCATACGAATTTGAGTGCATTATGAAATGTCACTCAAATTATAAATCTAGAATCTACTCATAAGTTAGTATATAAGTAGAGTTAATCTTAAAATTGTCAACAATAATTAAACCAGACTTAGAGAGCTTCACTAGGAGCTCTAAGTCGATCAACAAATAAACAATTAAAGGAGCTTCACTTAAGGAGCTATAAATAAAAATTCAATCTTTTATTTGATTATCCCACACGTTATGAATTTTATTAATTTGTAAAGAATGAAGGAATTATAGTACAGTAGAGGCTCGTAAAAGTTAAGTAGTTTGTTTTCGGGGTGCTTAACATTTTGGAATTCTTAACTTTTCTGTGATATGAAAAATCCATGTGATTGTAAGGCTATTTATTTGTAGATTGTATACACGAGTATATCTTTTAATGTATATTTAAGTACATATTATACTTATAATTAATTATAATTATATTAATTTTTTAAATGTATTAACATTTATATGTGTTATCCAGTAAATTTTATTACACATGTATGTAGTAAAATTAATTAGAAGATACTCCATTCATACTATATATTAAGTTTTTAAGCTGTTTGTTACGGTGAAGTAATCAGTAACCTTATTCTGATGGAGCCTTATATCCGAATGCGATTTTACGATGTCCGATCGTAGTTCGAGAAGTCGTGAAATATGCTTGTTGGAGTACTTCGTATTGTACTCATTTCATTTGATCAGGGTATTCACCGCGCATATTGCATCATTGTAAGGTACAAACTCTGGAGCTTCGGAAACATTGTCATCATCGTCATCAGTGCCTGTGTCCGTCTCATTCTCATCAAACGAATCGGCATTCCATGCAGTAATCCATTCACCTGAGAGAGTACAATCAGGCGCAAGTCTTCTCAACAACTGTTGTGTCTCTTCGAATAGACGATTGTAGAAAGGATCCGGTGGAAACAGCACCGATAAAGGGATATCGTATTCGTCGTCATACTGATGACTGTTCTCTTAAACAAGCAACTGATGTGTGCAAACATATTATGTATGTAAGAAAGAATACGTGTGCGTGTATTCGCAAGAAATTTATAACGCTAAATGCCGATTGCCGATTGGACATATAAGAAGTTAAAATGATGTTAGGAATATAGAAATAAAACAAAAACAAAAATGACTCAAAAAATTCAAGAAGCACTTAACTTTTTAGAGTCCCGTGTGTTGACTGAAAGCTGCTTAACTTTTCCGCGTCTTAACTTTTACGAGCCTCTACTGTATATGGGTATTTCCAAAATATTAAAGTTTATAGAAAACAATTTTTTTACAGGTTTTTTTGAAAGAAAACGCTTACAATGTCACATTCATGACAGAAAAAAATAATTTCTTCCCATAACTTCACCGTTTCATAGTATCGTAAGTGATTGACAATGTTTATATAAATTCAGTTTATTGTGCAAAATCTAATGACAAGAAAAAACTTCGAGATTCAAACACAGTTAAATTTTTATAAAATCTAATAACTTTTCACGTGACGTCATTTGGTATAGGTTATTGTAAGTAAAACTTAATGCATACGGAAATACTCATAGTTCAATACTCATATCATACGCGGTTTACTTAGAACACTGATGACGGCCGCATAACACAATTGTGCCAAATGAGTTTACACGAATTCTTATCCTGCTTCATTCAGTAATCGACAAGATAGCGACGAAAACCCATGAAACCGATGATTGTTAGTTTTTTTTCAGGAATTCTTGTCCAGCAAACACGCACGTTTCGTTTCAAATAGAACAACAAGGCAAAGTAAGAAATTATTACTTTTTACAATGTGAACAAAATGACAGGCGAAGTGTACTTTATGGTAAGCAATTCTTTTGGTTACATATTTTATACAAATATTTTATTAGAAACTTTTTCATTCACTTCTATTTCACACAGAGTTTAATTATTTTCAAACAAAATTTTTTAATAATTATGAAATCATAATGTTTTTAAGCACTTAAAAAAATTACAATTAATTGTTTCAACGTCTATAATATTGCATAAGAAAATATTTATAATGCACCATAATTTTGCAAATGTTCGTGGTTATGCATGCTGCCTAGCTCTCTTACCAACATAGTTTCCGTTTTTCTTTGGTTTTGAACATCGCTTAGAGCGATTCTTTACATTGGATAAGAGGAACGACGAGACACGAACGTCAGAAATAAACCGTCGATAGAAAAAATACATTTTAATAATAAGTGAATTCTATAAATATAAGTTACTAAAATTATACAAATAATTTGTAAAATTTAAAGAAAAATCTTTCATTTGTACAAAAGTGTACTAAACATACACGCAGGAAATTTATCTCACGTAACGTTTAAAACTATCGGTTATAAAAGAAAATCGGATAAAGTTTAGCTATACATATATCTTTTGTAACAATCTGTCAATACTCAAAATCATAATACATATAAAATGTTTCTGAAGAAGAAAGTGGCGAAATTCGCAGAGTTTTGTGTTTAATTGTTTGCGTCACTATGAAAGTTCCCATATACGTTTTACTTATTCGGCGATACTAATAATAGTTTTTTTTTGTACAATTATACTTACTAATTGCTAGTCAAATCGGTTGACTTGAATATAAGTCAGATTTTCTTGTTAGTCTATAAATTTAAAAAAATTTGTTAATTTATTTTATCCTTAATCCAAATAAATTAAAACATACCTCACTAACAGTTTGACCAACAAATAGTATAATTGAAAAAAAAGTTTATGAGATAAAGTCAAAAGTTACACATATGTTAGTTATTAGTCATTTCGACTAACATGACTTCAAAAACTCATAAAGAAGACTGGTTACTGAAGCAATAAAAACTTTCACAACCATCTACTATAACATTGAAAAATACTTTACGCAAAATATGGCGGCGGGCAATAACTCTCACGTGAAATAAGTCGTAAAAAATGTTCACATAAATTTTATTTCATAATGAAATAAATCCCAAAAGAATGGAAATTATTTAATTTTTTCCCTGAGATTTATTTCAAAATGAAAATAGACCCAAATGAAATAAGTCCTGAAAGAATTTCACATGGGAGTTATTTCATTTTATTTTGTTTTCTTTGTTTCTTTATTTCGTTAGCTTTGGGAGTTATTGAATTTTTTTTTGTGGGGTGTTATTTAATTTTCAATTATTTGCAATTTCTTAAAATTGTTCGCTTAAATCGCTTAAAAGCTCTCATAAGCTTCACCAAATTGGAAGAAAATTAGATAGAGCATTAGAAGCATTTATTAGTGACGCCGGTGATCTTTATACCCTGGAGGAGAAAATCTTTGAGCCCGTCCGAAGTCCGGCTATGCAGAGAACCTTTTGAATTAATTTCCTATTGGCGTTCTTTTTTTCTTTTTGGGCATTTATGTTTAGTGCTCTGATTTTGGAAGTTCTTTCATAAATTTCATTGGAAGTTATTTCATAATGAAGTAATTCCCAAAAAATTGAATTTTTTCATTTTTAGTTTGGGTACTATTTAATTTTCTTTGGGATTTACTTCAATTCTTCAGTTTGGGATTAGCTTCATTTATTTTGGAAGTTATTTCATAGTGAGTTATTTCACAAAGCCAAAAATATGAACGGCATTATTCAACATGACTGCGCTCTGAAGGGTTACGACGTATTAAATTGTTGAGTTGGCCATTGATACTATCGGCAATTCCTTTCCACTGATCCATACACGGTGGGGAAACTCTTATAAATTCTTAAAATTTTTAATAAAAAAAAAAGTTTTTTTGTTCGCTTCTTGTGCACTCATCTCATTATGGTTCACCAAGGCAAATCTTTCCACTCCAATATATCGTGAAGATGGAAGCAAATTCGCAATTGGCTCAGTATTATATACAAAATTGCCCTCAAAAGAATGCAAGTTTTTGTTTGAAAATGGGTTTCTTTTTCTTATTTCTATGTAAAGCTGCAAGGTCTTAAAGAAACTTATTTAATTTTAATTAGAAAGAGAATTCCTTTGACAGTCTCTAAAAACGTCCCCCTTTATGTGTATTGAATATGTACATGTATGTATTTATTATTTTTGTATATTTTTTATCCCTATTAAAATGATTTTTTTGTCTTTTATAGTCAATTCCTCTGGGTAACATTGCAAACATATGAGTTCAACAATAAATTGCTTTTCTTGACTGGATGTCAATGTTGTGCAAAATTTTTAACTTAATTATGGCAATTCATATCCATAAATGAGTACATACGCACATACATATTTATTTATATTTGTACATGTGTAAAAACATTAGGATGGTACTCAATATTGCAGGAGAATTTCAGAAAGTCAAACAGCTGGGATTATTGAAGAACGTATTTTAGATAAAAGTTTCAGCAGAGGTCTTACCTACTTTTCGTATAATATTTCCCTCCATAATTAGGGTTATAAGTGTATCAAGTTAATTTATTTAGTTCTAATGTATTATGTAATATATTAAAACAATTGCGAAATAGAAAATAGTTTTCTTAATTTATATCAACATTCCTGAGTTAATTTGTTACTATAGAAAATATGAAGAATTTTTCTCTAACTGAACTAAAGGTGTCAACTTAATCTTCACAATACAATTGTTGCACATGTGTATATCACTTTGTTTATGTTATTAATTTATTAATAGGCTTATAGCTATCGCAAGAAATACAGCTTATGCCTTGTCTATATGCATGTGTATGTTGTTCCCTGAAATTGCCTGTTCTTCTATCCTTTTTCTGCTCAAGCTTCACAAGCAAATTTATAATTATATATGAGTACGTATAATGAAATTGCTGCGAAAAAGTTTAATGCTGCAAGAGGCATTTATTTATTTTAATAAGAAACAGTAAAATAAATTAAATTTGAATTAAAAGGAACAATAGGTGAATTTAAATGGATAAAGATTTTTTTTAATTATTATTTTTAATGCATTATATGTACGCAGGAGGCGAAGAGTGATTTACAGTGTTGGCGGTTGTGCGGGCGGAGGTGGGAAATGTCACATAAGGCTGCACACTGGTTCGAAACATACTGGCTCACGCATCGGCAGGGTTGGGCAAATACGTGTCAAGGGTCATACTTCCGTATGACCGACCCGGAAGGGTACTACAGCAATCATCTGACGAGGATTGGGGTTCTTGAGGTTGATATCTGCAGACTATGCCTGGAGGCGGCTGAAACGGCGGCACACAGTGTGTGAATGTCCAGCTTTGGCCAATGTCAAACTATGGTGGCGATAGCTGAAATAGTCTGCACGTTGACAACAAAACCAAAAAGTACTGCATTTGAGCCCAGGGCAAGATTAAAATTATAAAAACATCTTGCATTTTTTCTGATGTGAATTAGTGTATCTTTATGAGAGTTGTTTTCTAAAGGCATTATTATTATTATTGGGACCGAAGCACTGCGACCAGAAAGATATCTTGTGCAATGCCATTCATATTAGACACCAGTCTAAACCTTCTAAGAATCCAAGCACTATTTGCGGTGTGGTGCTCCACAGTTTGTGTGGAGGCACCACAGTTCCACCCAGGTGGAGAAACCTTTGTCAGAACATTGTGTCACTTTTACAAAATCTACGGAACTTGCTCCCGCATGATTCGGAGTTGTGCTGCTAGAGCGTTGTCGCCTCATAGCAGCTGACTGACACACTAGCGTAGTGTCATTCATTCCATAGGCATGGTACGAATAACATCCACGGGTTTTATCGAGCATACCGTCCAGATCCGGTAATCAGTACAATGTAATGACAGTACAATGTATTGTATGTGTAGGAGTCATCTGTTGAGTACTTGTTCAAGAAAAAAAGGCGACACGGATCGTCCCATTCTCGTCCAGATGGTAGTAATAACTAAGGACTTCAGTGATGAGAATGGAAGTCAAAAATTATCACTGGATTACCGGATATCAATTGAGTTTAGAAAAATGCTAATATTGGCACGGAAAATAGTGGTAATGAGCGTGCCACTTGTTAGATCGACCAGCATTCAAACACGCAGAAGTTCGAAGAAGGACCCACTGAACCGATATGAATACAATTTATACGATCAAAAATGCAATTTCGACCAGCTTCGAAAGCCCATTTTTATGTTTTCCAAAGTTAATGTACGCAAAAATCCAGCCACATGTGAGTTTAAGTTTCTGGAAAATTTTTTCTTGTTTAAGGACATTAGGAATGTCACTATGCCTTACCTCCTCTGTGAGTAGACTCGTCTGACTAAATCAACTCTGAGATTTTTTGGAAGCTAGACAATTTAGTGCCAACCTGGATCCTGCGGACTTATTGAGATACGTGAACAGCACGGCATGGCTGCAGTATCCACTCCTGAATGAGTCGACCCATTCTGATCAACTGCTCTCTAACCTAACCTAACCTAATAACTGTTCGAACCTACTTTAGTGCTTAATAAATATTTAATTTAAAGAATCAAATATAAATATTTAATTTTTAAAAAGACCGCTATAAATTAGTGATAGTAAATTTTAGCTGTCACTTCAAGAATGAAACGTTAACAAATTGTAATACTAAGAAACATTTAATTCTCGTATTCTTTTTACATTGAAATAATAGGTACATACTGTATATAAAAGTAGGGATTTAAAAGGACACACATAGTGGACCAAACACAACAGCTCCGACGGTGGCAGTGTGCAGTCTTACAAAACAGTATGCTTTTCCTTTTTGCTAGTGACCATCAACTTTCTGGATTTTAAAAATTAAGAATTCATTTAGTAAATTATTTTTAAAAATTTTTATTTGCTAATTTTGCAAAACGCAACAATCAGTTCTTAGTAATTTTTCTACTAAATTATTTTTAAAACATTTCTAAAATAAAAAATCACACTTTTACTCTTTCATCGTTGCTTTTGTTAGAAATGCATTTTTTTTTATTTATTTTTGTAAACCACAAGTTGAGTTCACGAATTCAGTAACATGAATGTGACTATTAAGTTCTTTATTGTAATTTATGGTCAAACAATTAAGTTTGAATTTATGGCATAAATATGTGTGTATGTTTGTAATAGAGAGCAATTTTGTAATAACATTCAAGGCTCTTTTGGAAATTGTGTATTTTATAACGAAAGTTCTCTTTATTTATTTGTCCAGACATTTGGACTTTTTTTAAAATTTTTCTGTTTTCTAAATGAGAATTTAAATGCTATAGTGGCAATAAAAATATTAAAGGAAACAAAAAACAAAGATAGAGTACTATCACACCAGCAGTAATATAGGTCAAATTACAAAGAATCTGTGAATATTTAAATTCACACAAAAAAAAGGAGATCTGGACGTTGTCTGTCGGGAAACTTTATGCTTCCAGGTTTCCTCTTGTCTTGCGCTGGAAAAGATAAACAAAGTAGAATATAAGAGAAATTTTAAATAGCAAGAAGGAGTGCCTAAATGGCTAAATAGTTAGGTCATTGACTCTACAGCCAAAATATCGTGGCTTTGAATTCAACTTCAGGCATAAGTGTCCTCCTAGACTGTACTTCGCAGAGTTCTCCTTTGTCGAACTCGAGGAAAGAAAATCATAGGGCAAGTGAAATAATAAAAAAAATGGCTGAGTATTTAGCGTATTGACTCTGCCAGCAGAAGAACTTAGGTTGCATTTCCGGCCCGGTCGAGTCAAAAATTGTTTCTAATTTTTCGCTGTTACAGCTCGGTATTTGAGCTATAAAATGAAGGCGAAAATAATTCGTCAAAATTAACATCAGAGATGCTTTATAATTAACACGCAACTGCCGAGCTGGGAATTATATATCTATCTCTGTCTATATGTAGTTCTAGTGCAATGCATTAGATAAGTAGGCGAAATCCTCTAAGCACTGGTTCAAGAAACGCACAATATTCAAATTTTTGGTAGTCATATTAATTACCCGAGCCTTTCTTTTGTCTTTTAGTTATTTATTTTTATTATTTAATTGCAGAAAGTTAAGTGCAGATTCTCTCTGTACAGATAGAAAAGCCGGTATAATGCTGATATAATCAATACGATGTTAAGTGTGTTCGTTTTTAATCGAGTGATAGTTTTCCTCATCGTCTCACCTTGTCACCAATACCAACTATGACAATTCTCTCATCTTCAGAGAAATGACATTTTGTAATATATTTCTTCTACGATATGTAGCACTCAAGCAATGATTGCCTCTTACTACCTGTTAGGCATTCTAAGAGCACATCAGAAAACAAAGTGTTTTATGACTTAGTCGAAAAATGGGGTCGAACACAGGACTTTCTATTCAACGTGCTAACTATTTCAGCTAATACTAGCCTCAGCTATAATACTTCTATTAAAAGTTTAATCGACTCAATTAAATAAATAACTAAATTTAATTTTTACAATTTAATTTTTTTTTTATCTGGGACCAGCACTCAGGAGATAATTCCTACACATGCGAAGCATTGTGCTGGAACTATAAGAAAGGGATAGTAGGAGAAATGACTGGAGGTGAAGCTTAATTTAATTATTTTGCAGCTCTGATTTTTGCACTTTCTTTGTTTATACTCGTAGTAGTGCTGAAGGTTCGGTTTAGTAGCCATTTTTGTTATTATTTTACTTCGCCGGTGCTACACAATAACGATCATGGAGGGCGTTCTGATGCGATTGTGGATTGCTATCAGCTGTTCAGTGACCAGTGACTATGCCTTCGCCACTGAAACCTTCCGACACAACTGACACGCAAAGACACACTAATGCATATCAGAAAAATGCGAAATGTTTTTTTTTTTTTATTCTAGTTTGAAACTGGTGTAGAACAACTTTGGAACACTCTGTATACAAATAGGAGTAAGGCATTGAATTCAAATAAAATTTTTTTTTGCTACAAAAAATTTATTTAAAATTTTCAAAATATTTGATTAAATTTTTTATTTAGATTATTAAAAGTTTAATTGACAATTTTTTCCATTTAGTCAACAATAAAATTGATACTATAAATTTCTAGAGAGGTGAAAATCTAATTAGTTTTTTTATTGATATACAAGGTGGGCCAAAAGAAATCACTCTATAGGAAGATGCTCTTATTTTTACAAATGGCGGCCAATGTTAAATTTATTTTGACATTTGTGAACTACACAGATGTACAATATAAGTGAACAAGCGCGTAACCTACGCCCAGCCATCCTTCATCTGGAGGACGAAGTGGACGATTTTTCGACCAAAATCATAATGAGCGATGAGGCTCTTTTCCACCTCAGCAGGTACGTGAACAAGCAAAACTATCGCTTCTGGGGCACCGAAAATCCACGAGTGATGCACGAGGATCCATTACACCCGCTCAAAGAAAAATATGGAACGTTTGGGAAGCGAAGCAAAATGTTCTACAAAAGTGCGAACAGGAGCAAATAAGGATGATATTGACTAAAGTGAAAGTTATGACGGTCCAACATTACTTCTTTTGTCCCACCTAGTATTAGATGAATTTATTTTGGGAATATCTTTATATACAAATCCGAAATTGTGCTTTTTCCCGCAGAAAATATATGAAAATATTTAATTTTTTGCATTATTTTTTTCTAAAGCGTTGATTAGTGCCGATCATAATATTAAATTTACTTTATGCATACATGTGCGGGTGTTGAAGTCTGAATAAAATTTATCTTTATCTTTTTTTATGTAAAACGCTGAAAAAAGACACCCTTTATTAAGGGTTGAAACTTCTTGACTTGTTATTTCTCTTACATTGTGCTGTGACATTAAAGTATCTTAAAGATATTAAATTAATTAATATTGATGGAGGCAATCAGATGCTGCACCTCAATCAAATTTTATGGAGCAAAACTTTCTATGCAGCGGAAGATTGCCAAATACTTATTTCATATAAATTTTGCAAGCGTCTAGAGATTTCATTCTTCTGCATTTAAGATCATTGTAATATTTATCATGTGCAGTGTGTATGGCTCATTGTGACAGTTTTCAACTTTTCATCTATGGAATTTAAATAATCAATTCCAATGTGCTTGCATATGCTGCTGTCCTTGAAGTTAAATCGCCTAGAAATCTTCGTTTCAGTTTTAACTGCAGAGACAAAAATTTCTAGCCATCATTCTTTGTTTGTAATTTCTAAGTGTTATTATGGTTTTGACAGGCATTGAATTACATTAAGCGTATGAAATTTATTAAAATTGAAGACGAACAATACAAGTATTTCTGTGTGTGGCCATAGAAGCGGACTCAAATAGTACGAGTATCTGTTGCTGTGTCAGTTTTAGGTTTTTCAAAGCTTTTTTAATGTTCATTATTTATTGATTTTCTTTTTCCTTTACAAATCGCTTTTAAATAGCTTCAACTACAATACCAAGTTAGAAAGTATTGTGGCGTAGCAGAAATGCAAGAACCGAGAATATGTTCGATTTTATTGTGCAACGAACTTAAAAAATGGCAGTTGTAAACTCAAATATGCTGCTTTCGCTTCAAAGCAGCTTTAAAATTTAAGAGATTATATTTCGTATTCTTCTAATTGGATTTTAATGTGATCATGAGTCCCAAGGAAAAGAATTTTGTTTGCACATTCACAAACACAAAGCCTTTAATCACTCATCCGCACACACATTCACATATGTATATGACCACCATACAAATGCACTGAGATCCGTGCTGTCTATGCTGGTGTTTATGAGTGATTTTTTGTAAGCGACTACGTTCAGAAATCAGTAGAGGTAAAATGGCCTTTATGTGTGTAACAGTGTGTTTGGTGGTGTGCGTATTTGCTTACCTGCATTTGTGAATGATGTTGTGTGAGAAATCAACATGCGAAATGTTCAAGTATTTGTTCTAATGAAGTTAAGTGGTGACGTGTTTTGTTTACATAAAGCGGAAAAGTTTTAAAGTGTTTGTATTCATGTTGTTGCTTTAGTAATGTTGTCATGTTAACGGGACATGTTGCAATCAGATAGAGTTACCAAATACCGGATAATTTGAATAAAAATTCCAGTAATATTGCGCAAGTTAATTTGTTTATAAAGCCAGACGGTGTTAAGCAACCCAAACGCACATGTCCTTCATTATAAAGTGCACAGCTCCACAAAGTTTTTATTATTATTATTATTTTTGTAAATAATTCGATTTCATTTTCAAACCATAATTACGGAAATTAATATCACACACATTCGTATGGTCGTTCATTAAGTCGTCGTTCAGACACCGATAAATGCTCATGCTGCGGATGACTCTAAATCAAATACGTGGGTTTCATTTCAAAAAAATTGAAACAGGAAGCATATCAGAAACTGTTTTTGTTTGAAAAGTAAACAACGTACATTCCTCATTTCATTTAATTGTCACTAATCCAGCGTCGAGTACAGATTGTAATGTTAAAGTTGAAGAGTTGGATGGCACGTTTGCCATGTAATGTTAAGCCTTTTAGTGTTCGAAAGGAATTACCTATATTTATGCAGCTATACGGTTCCAGCTTTTTGAAAGGCGGCCAAAAGAACTGCCAAAAAAGTTTTTGAAACTTAAAAATAACAAGAGACAATTGTTGCCAAATTTTCCATTGCAGATCCCGTCCACTTCTTCTGCATTAAATTTATGTATTTCGCATTAAAAGTTTTCTAAAAGGGGTGGTCCAACCATAATGCACGATGTTAATTCTGAGTCACACCTTAACGTCAATTTGACATTTCTGTGTTTCAGTGTTTGACAAATTCAACTGTGGAGAGGTACACAATTGAGCAGCGCGTTAAGATTGTAGAAACGTTTTATGAAAATGGCCGTTCAAATGAAGAGGCTTTTCGTGCACTAAGTTTTCTTTTGGTCTGCATAATCGAATAACTGTGTCCACAATCGGAAGAATTGTGCGCAAATTTCAGCAAACCGGGTCTGTAGAAAATGTGAAAAAAACTTTGCATGCTCGCCCAGATCGTTCCGCGGTAAACATTCTGATAGTGTGGCAACCTCGAGTCGTCTTCCAACAATTGAACATCGCTGGTGCCAGAAATTAAAGATGTGTGCCTTGCCACACAGCCAACGAATCAATGGTTCTTTTGCGCGAGAAATTTAATGCCCGTGTTATCTCACGTGGTGGCGATGTTAATTGGACGTCAGGATCGTGTGATTTGACACCGCTGGAGTTTTTTCTTCGGAGATATTTAGAAGAAAAATTCGGCAAATTGTCGTTAATTTGGACCTCAATTATGCTTCAGAGTCATTGAAAATATCGACAATCGGATTGAGGTATGCCACCGAAGCCGTGGCGAGCATTTGACCGATAATTTGTTTCACACATAATTGTCGTAGATTCTTCCATCATAATAAAAAATTTCAAGGTAATTCTCTGAAAACTTTTTGTTTTATTTACAATTAATATCGTGCATTTTGGTTGGACCTCCCTTTACTTTCAATTTAATAATGGAATAAATATCAACCATGCCATATGTACATGCAGCCATGTCGTTACCTTAATATGGAAAAGCCCTAACTAATAATTTAATTTGAACGAAAAGGAAAAGTTTTCATATAATTTAAAGTATTGTCGTCGCGTTTGTTTTTCAAGTCAGTTTCTTCTCCAAGCAATTCTCTGCTGAAACACATCAACTTTTTTTAATCAATTTTGTTTAATGTTATTTTTATGAAAATATAAAAAAAATTCGATTATTAAAAAGAAAAATTATTCAAGGCCTTTCTATATTAAGGTAATGATGTGTATGTATTAATATTTATTGAACAAATGGATTTTTTTCTTTTAAACCTTTGACGTTATGTTTGCTGGGTTTGTCTCCAATACAACTACTTTTTTATTTTTGCACATCACTGATCTGACATTTACTAAAATATTAGTTTTTTGGTGTTTAAGTTGGCCACGCTTTTTGCAAATTATCAGACAGAGCAATTTCAGATACAGCACTTCTATAAAGAACATTTACAAATGATTTTATTATTTCCAGTGCAGGCTTCCGTAACTTTTCAACTTGAAATTCGCTTGAAATAATATGATATAAATATATATAAAGAATATAAAATCGAAAGCCTCAAAACAATTAATGAATTGTTAAATGTGAAGCAATTACGATTGTAAACCATAATGAACAACCGCATTTAAAGCCTGAAGCAATTTTACTATTTTGCCACATCAATTGAATTATTATTTTTATGTATTTATGTGATTGTCACAAAACACTATTTCCCTTTCAAGTGCTTGATTATTTGGATATTTGTCCATACTGCTAAAAAATGAAGGACGAGCAAAATTATGGAAAATTCTAATAGAATAAATTTTCATTTTAATCCAACTTTTTTTTAGGCAAAAGAGCAGTCAGCACCCACAGGCAGAGTAGAAATATGTGGCATAAATAAAATAATAAATTCATAAATTTATGTAAATGATGAAAATACTTGCATAAACAAAATCCCAACTTTTGCTCATTGCCACTGGACTTTTCATACCAATGATTCTCAACAAAAAAAGATAAAATTAAAACAAGAATATTAAAAACGAAAAACCATCTAAATTAATGAAGATGAATTTAATTAAATGAAATTGCAATGAAAATAAAACTGCGAACATCATGAACGAGTGACTCTGATTCTCTGTACAGAAAAATATACAAGGTAAATGCTTTTATGGCAGAGCTGGCTAAGCACATTTTAAGTTGAAACACAATGGCCTGAAATGTAGACAAAAGGGATTTTTTTTTTTTTAATTTCTTGGTCCCTCTGACAAAGTGGTTCATTGGAATTGGCTAAATTAGAGTCTGAACACATTGTTTGCGGTGCAGTACGATTTATCGTTGCGTAAGATCGCCAATTTTTCTTATTCTGTGCGTAAGTTAATTCAAATAATAAATTGCCATCGCATTTTATTAAATGGTATTAATTTTTAGTCCAGTTGTCGAAGTGAAAGCTAAAAGTTTTTGGCTTGATATTTCTAACATTGACAACTGCACAACTGTAGTTTTTTTTGGCCACCCAATGCAGACGAACGAATATACACAGTTATAGAACTTAACAAAGTGCTTCCGAAATTGAAAAGTTTTCTGTTTCGTTCCATAATTTATAAGCAAAACAAAATTAAATTTTTTAATTGGCTGTTCTTTTTAAATAAATTGCTAATTGTTAACAACATAATCTGTGAAAACATTTTTGTATACAAAAACACGTTGGCTAGATACGAGAACTATGCCTTGCAGTAACTTGTCCAGCACAATGGTATCTACTCTAACGCGGCTTTGCTTTATTGCAATTCCATCTTTCTTTTATTTATTTTGCTATTCATCCCAATGTGCAGCTATTTGTATGACTGCAAAAGACGATTAAGCGTTTCTTTCGCTTGCAATGCATTAAGAGAACCGGAACCGAAAAAAAATTCAAAAGAAATTTAGAGTGAAAGCAACACTTTTTAGAAGAAACATTTTTAAGTAAAATTAACTGGTGTAGTTTAGAAAAAAATGCAACATAAGCACCAGCATGTGTCAACGGCAGCCCAAACTCTTGTTAGGAAAAATGTAGTTTCTTTAAACTACTACTTTACAAGGTCGTCATCACGCGCAGTTTTCATCCGTTCAGAACGGCATGTGGCAGCAACAATTATGAATTAGTTAGCCAAGCTCTTTAAGGTTGTCTGTAAAATTTCTTCCTGAGGAGAAGGAAACTTTCAAATCAACTAAAAAAAATTCGAAAACCTTATATATGAGCAAGTGACTGCGGAATGATACGCACATACTGTTAAGTCAGCTGGATCGGTAGTGATGGGCTGGTACATTGTTCCTTGCGATATTTGCTGTATAATAGACAAAATTTACGTGCAATGTATTTCTTTATTAGTTTTACAAAAAAAAAAAAACACAAATTGAAATTTTCTTCTTTTTTTTAATATTAAAATTAAGCCTGTTTACCTACTCGACCATGTTTTTTTCCATAAGAATATTAAATTTACTTAAAAAACCCTCACTTCCCATTATCCATAAAAAAGCATATGTACCTCCGACAATAATCAATGTTAGTAATAACCCTGTCTGTGTTTCTGTCAAAAAATTGTTTTTATGAAGCTGCCTACCAGAGCTCAGCAATGAGTCATGTGTTCGCTACCCATAGTGATTCATAAAATTATAAGTATAAGTGAGTATGCGTCATTTAAATTCAACTACTCTGACGTCCAATAACTTTGATCTATGAGTAGAAGTAGCAAAAGGTACGAATCATGGACATCGTACCCTTACCATCTCTTTACCTACATGACCTACGTATGACTTATAATTGTTGGTAGAGGAGTTGTTCAGGGCGAAGGCTTAGGAGAGGTGGTGTTCTATTTCTAACAGCGCAATAGCAAGAGTTCTATGGCCGCGCATCGTATAATATTTCGATACGTATCGAGTGACCAAATCATCTCATGCCATAAGTATGAAATCGCAATTTTTAGATTACTCAACAATTCAACCCAATTACGTTTCTTGAATCGAGCCAACAGTTAGTAATAAATTGAAGAAAAATGGTGTGTGTTTCTTTAATCTATTTCACAATGTCGAGTCGATTCAACAACTGCAATAAGAACGAATATTGGAAGAAAATTATATTATTAATTTTGTAAAATAATTAACGTAAATCCAAAGAAGAAAGTCGAACTATACAAATAAAAATAAACAAAATGAAAACAAATAAGATATTAATTAAAGATATGCTTTTTGAGTGCCGACAGCAGCATTTTGGCATATACCTAAATATTTGAAAGCAACTCATATTTTTCTCTTTTGCTAAATATTTGTTGTTGTTTAAGTTTTGCAAAATATAAAAAATTTCCGGCAGTTTAATAAATTGTTTTTTCTCCATACGATAGATACTGAAGTACCGAATAGAATATCGTATGATGTAACGTGTTTTGTTACTCGATATCGAATCCTATCATCTTAGGGGTGAGCTTTTCCTGATCGTCGATTAGTAGACTCACAGCCATTTGCTCGACCCTTTGGCCCATTAGTACTTATATTGAAAAAAATAGGCATGCATTTCAATGTCCGGTGTAGGAGCTGATATTTTTTGTAGCGCCTTTCCTACACAACTTGGGGCTGTGCTCTAAGTTGAAGCCGACAGGACTTATTTGGGCGGCTGTAACGTCCTCTGGTTGCTACGGCGGTAAGGTCGCAAAACGGGAACTACGATGCATCTTCGGTCATTTAACCTAAGCTAACCTAATCTATGACTATTAAGTTTTGGTAAAATACTCGTAGTATTAATAAATGATTCGAGTGATTCAAGTCATCCATAAACATAAGTACGACATTGCCGGCCAACGGTGTGACCACACCTACAAAAAAATCAATACTGAATGTAGGGTAAAATAATGTTAAAAATGCTTTTAAGGCATTACTAAACTAAAATTAATAATTAATGTATAATACATATATAATTAATGCATTCATTTTTCAATCACCACTAACATATCTTGATAATGGTGTTTTGAAAATTTACGGTATCAATTAACATTATTGGCAGTGGTTTTTTCAATGTTTGCATTAAAATTAAATTATTTAGTTATAAAAAAAAACAGTCTGCAATTTCTTTCAAGTTTCGTTTCTGCAAACATTTATTGCAACGTTGAAAATTTGCTTTAATTGCCGGTGCATCTGTATACCCTAATTCGTTCCGTTCGTACATTCATGAATGAAATGTACCAAAGTCCCTTATAAATTTTATATTGTTTTGGACAATTTTAGGACATCCGAAAATAAAACTTATAAGCGACATTGCCAAATTTCATACTTTACGGCACTATTAACTGCATGTAATAGTTATCTTCTAGCATCTGAAATTTATTCGGCTTTTTGTATGTTAACGGCCGAATAAATATGAATATATTCAGGAAAGACTCAATAATAGACAACAATTTCAATTGGATTTATAAAAGCTTCTCAAGAGAGCAGATTCGTATCGCATTAAAGTATTACTACTTTTTGCGATGGTGCTGATGGCGAGTAGTCAGCGTGTTGGCTCTGCAACCAGAAAGACCCAGGTTCGATTCCCAGCCGGGTCAAATCAGAAAAAAGTTTTTTCTGAGTTTTCTGTGCTACAGCACCCTCCTTCGTCGGTATTTAAGCAATAAAACGTCGGCGAAGTAAAATAATAAATAAAATGGCTCCATTAGCTTAAAAATAATGCGTCAAAAAACATCGCGTGTTTTTTTTAGCTGCATAAGAACTTATAATGATAATGCAAGAGAAAAATATTGTAGGCATGAAATTGTTTTTTTTTATTGGCATTTATTTTTCAAATACGATTTCCGCTGCGGTTCCTACTTACATGGTCCATTCGATCAATCTATATTTTGACTAGTTTTTCCAATAAATATGGGCGACGTTGGTGGCTGGAATATTGGCTTCCAATGCTTCCAGTGTTGCTGTTTTGTTGGCATAAACCAAAGATATATATATAAAGTTGTGCCTTTTGTTGGCACCAAATGTCGATTAACTGATTAATATTTGCAAAGAAAAAAAGGGCGACAACTTGAGAAAGATGACGAATATACATTTCAGCGACGTACTCAATACTTCGTGCTACAGCAACAATATCCTTCTCGGTACGCACATTTCTTTGCTTTGCTGATTGTTTTTAATCGAGAAGAGTAAAATTAGTGCAAAAACGATCAATGTATGAATTACTTGATCACTAGGGTGACTGCGTTAATCATAAAATGGGCGAAGTGCTCTATGAATTTCGAAAACAGATTCATTTTTTTAAAGTAAATTTCTACTACTTGCAAGCGTTGTTCTGACGTTAAACAATTCATGATGACTTGCCAAACCTTACTGAACAGAAATGTTAAAGCAGCTTAACATTCTCATATGTCAAATAACAGTTATCGATATCGATAGTTATCAGACTGCTAAAAAAAAACACGATATTATCATTGCAACACAATTTAGACTCCTTTATTTAAAAATTTTTTTTTTATCTTGGATCAGCACCCAGGAGATGACCCTTACACATGCTTTGCATTGTGCTGGAACTAAACAAAAGAGATAGTGAGAGAGATGACAGGTGGTAAAGCTTCACGTTTTTCTTTATAGATGGGCTGCAGCGCCTCTAATATAACGGGGACGTATTCAATTTTGAAGCTTTGTTTTAGTAGCCATTATTTTACTTCGCTGGTACTACACAATACTCCCGGAGGTGGGCGCTGCTCTGATGTGCTGAATCCGATACTGTTCAGTGACCAGTGACTATGCCTTCGCTACTTAAATCTTCCGACAACAACTGACTCAAAGACACACAAATGAACATCAGAAAAAATGAGAGATGTTTTTAAGATTTAGTCTGAAATTGTGGTTGAACCCAGAACTTTTTCTTGTTGTTATCAACGTACAGACTACTTCAGCAATCGCCACCCTCATTTTGATTTAACAGTAAATTTTTTATGTGCGTTTTCCTTTTATTTTTCTATTATTTATTTAGCATTTTTTTTAGGTTGAAACGAAAAATTAACGAAAATTAGCTAAACATATTCTTATAGCATCAATCTTTAAACAAAGACAAAATTGTAAACACAATTGCGGTTTATAACATTTTTAAAACATGGTCATACTTAACGCAACAGAGCAAACAACAACCTTGATTATTTCAATGTTCGTAATATATTAATCATATTAATTTTTTCCTGTTTTATTACCTGAAATCTTGCTCAAATTACATTTCATTGATTAGCCTGAAAGGTTTACAAATTATTAAGCCACACCATGTCCACCCTTAATACAGAAATACAAATTTAATTTAACAGAATTTATTTTAATGTGTTTCTTTTTTTTAATAAATTTAACTTAAATTTCTTACCACACAAAAATAACAAACATAAAACTTTATTTTCTCATAAAATATTTACAATTTATTTAAATGTTCGCATATGTATGAGTACACACATATACATATGTATGTACAGAATTGTGTATAATAAAATTTAAAAATATTTTCACTCCACAATCTACTTCATTGACATACAGCAAGTGATGTGTGTGTCGTTGTTCGGTGTTGGAGAAAAATTTAAATACACATGTTTGACAGCACTGAAACATAAGTACTCGTATGAACATATCGAGCCTTTGGTGCAATACCGTCGTAACTCAAAATTTTAATTTTTTGAGCTGGGTATGCAGAAATGATCTTTGGGGAATTATATATCTAAAGGAAGAAATATTATGGTTCTATATCTAACTGTTCAGATTCTAAAGCTACAAATGTATTTATTGCCTCCAGCTATTTCCAACAATATTTATTTGCAATAATGAAATATTTCCTTTATTTAAAAACTTGTAGAAAAAATAACTTTAGTAAACGAAAATACTATCAAAATTATGGCTCAAAACTTCAAATGCATTTTTCTCAGTTCACGATTTTTTGAGTTACGACGGTATTGCACCAAAGGCTCGATATGTGTAGACAAACTTGCAGACATGTTGGCAGAGATGTAAACTGCAATCAATTGTGATTGCAAACAAAACATGCAATCAATTTACGATTTTGAATGCAATCAAAAAAATAGCAATCATTAACGCGAAATCATGTGATTGCAATTAAATTGATTGCAATCTTTTACAGCTCTGTGTGTTCGTATGTTCATTTGTAGTAAGTGCTAATAAAAATATGTAGTTTCTATCAATAAAGTTGTATTTTTTCTCGACTATTCCTTCAAGCATACTATGCGCCACTCTTCACATCAGCTTTTTGTTTATTACGATAAGCGATCTTCACTCAGAACATCACGGTGATGAGCTGTTGCTGCATTCTTGACTCACGTGGGAGTTTCAGCCTGGAGTAATCAGGAAAAAAAAATAACAGAGAAACGTGTAAATAATAAATAAATAAATCAACAATTTTGTAGACTGCTGAGGCATACATTGAGTAAAAAAATATTCTCTCTTGATGCTGCATGACTTGAAATAAAAAAATTTGCATATGCTTGTTTAAGCAAGCAAATTGTTGTTATTACTGTGTTATATAAATACTGGAATTAAATAAATCATAAACACACATGGATTATGTTTTCTATACATTTGAGTTGTTTACATAACAGGCAGGACAAGAGGACAATACAAACATAGAATTTCTTAACAGAAGTTTCCTGGCCTGTAGGCTATTCAGTATATCATCCAAGTTCAATTAGCAAAAATGGCTTTTACTTTAGCGAACATGTTCTGAATTTTATGTGAATTCAATGCACTGAAAATTATAAATATTTATTTGTGAAAATAGTGACGCGACATTTAACTTGCTGTGGTACACAGAACACCCGCCACTATATATTACATATTCTCTTCTATGTGGAAAGTACTTTATGGATTTTTAAAAATTGTATTTTTTTTTTTGAATGGCTGTCAAGGTCATGTTCATAATATGTAACCGTAGACAAAAACCTCAGCATTTTAAAACGAGAATTTTTGGAAAGGACCAACATGAGCTCTGAAATTAAAATGGAATCTATATAGAAATATGTCGTCCATCGGTGTGCATAAATGTTTAAATTCCTGATAGAGGCATACATAGACCTCTGTTGAATGCTGAGGTTTATGTTTAGGGTCATACACTGAAGCCCGTTAATGGGGACCGACGAAGTGCCATGCAATGAGGAACAATGCAAATCGGATCACTTCCATATAAATGCAATGATTTCTTTATTTATTGGGTGAAAATTTTAAATATTTACTAAAAAAATTAATTTTTTGATAAAGAAAATCATATTGACACGTTTTATTTCTACTTATTTTAGCAAGTGAGTTTAATTATTATGAAGAAAGAATTAAAATTATATTTATTGGGAAAAATATTTGCATTTTTATTTTCGCATATTTGTTTCATTTCTTAAGTTGTTTATTGACTCACCAACCACGGTACTTTTTCTTAAGAACTAAATTCTTACTTTCTAACACGCAACTGTGCTTGGAACAATTTACATAATGGGTATTCCCAATTTTTACATGCTAATTGACAAATTTTTCACTTGTAATTAAGACTTGAGTTAAAAAATTCAAGTGTATGTAACTACGGCTGCATTTCTAAACATCAGCTGCTTTGCTACATCTCAAGTTCTTAAACGCAAGCGTGCAAACTTTGTCAATGCATGGCGTTCCTAAAGTAATCAAAAGTAATATTTATTAAACACATTTTTCGTAATACCTTTTACAGACGTACTACTGCCAAAAATTTTTAAAAGATATACAATACGGTTTTAAAAATATTTCGGCACAAATATGCACAATCTTAATTTTATTCTGATCGATTTAGTACTTTAGTAGTAATAAGACTTTAAAGTTATTACTCATACCCTTAAACGAAACACTCTTCTTATTAGATGCAAGCAGCGTTGCCATTTTCCATTTGAAAAAAATTTAATTATTGGAAAAAAAACTTTTTATTTATAATTGTTTTTATTTTACAAGAAATAATGTACAATACATACAGTCCATTTCATTTATTTATTGACATTAAAAGCAACAAGAAATTTGCAGTTTGTTTTAAATTTTTTTTTTTTTTATCTTGGAACAGTACTCAGGAGATGACCCCTACCCATGCGATGCATTGTTCTGGAACTATACGAAAGGGATAGTAGAAGAAATGATAGGAGGTGAAGCTTTACAGTGATTTTTGCACGTTATTTGTTTTATACAGCAGTGTTGTAGAGTCTCTGATGTCAAGGAGACGTATTAAATTTTGTAGCTTCGTTTTTAGTAGCCATTTTTAGTAATTATTTTACTTCGCCGGTGCTACACAATACCGACGATGGAGGGCGTTCTTATGTGCCTATGGATTGGATACAGCTGAAGGCGTCACTGTTCAGTGACCAATGAGTATGCCTTCGCCACTTAAACCTTCCAACAACAACTGACACAAAGACTCAGAAATGCACACCAAAAAAAATGCGAGATGTTTTTATGAGTCTGAAACAGGGGTTGAACCCAAGAAAATTTTTTGTTTTGTAGTCGACGTGCAGACTACTTCGACCATCGCCACTTAAATAGCAATTTTATTGATAATTTTAGAGATTCAAAATTAAATAATTAGACTTAATTATAAACTCTGTTCGATATTTGACTGTGATTGAATGAGTTTATCAAACGAAAATATCATTTGGTATTATAATGAGTATTCTATAGAGATAGCGTTATTGTGAATTTGTATAAATTTTTGGTAAATTTTTTTTTCAAACGTGCATATTATTATTATTATTATTATTGCGACCGAAGCACTGCGACCAAAAAGACATATTATGCATTGCCCTTTATATTAGACCCCATCCTAAGGGTTCTTAGGAATCCAAGCACTATTTGGGGTGCGGTGTTCCACAGGTTGTGAGGCGCCACAGTTCCATCCATCCAGATGGAGAAATCTTTGTCTGCCGAGTGCAGGACAATATGTCACTTTCACAAAATCGACAGAACTTTGTCTTGTATGATTCGGAGTTGTGCTGCTAGAGCGTTGTCGCCTCATAGCAGCTGACTGTTGAGCAAGCTTCCTTGCTTCCTCAATATCATGCATATCAGGGAGTATTTTAACCGTTTTTTAGCGACCATCTTTTGCGGTGAAGTTGGAGGCTCATGTGCTCTAAGTCCACAGCAATCTCCATTTCCGCTGGTTCGCATCCACTTGCGAGGATGTTGTTTTCCGTGAGGCACTGCTACCTCCTTTATCATTTTTATTTCGTTTTCCTTTCTAAAAGGGAAGTAAGTGGACGGAGTTGGTCGAACCGCGACAGTGTCCCGGTGTCACGATAAGACTGATTAGGACCAGAGGATGCCCAGTATCTGGAGGTCACAGTTAAAAGACACACTCACGTAGTGGCATTCATTCCATAGCACAGTACGAATAACACCTGGGAATATATAATTCCCTATTCGATAGCTAGATGCAATAATTTAAAAAGAAACTTATATTTTGGACAAAAAACTGGAAAACTTTTTTGCACACAAAAAAATTGCTAAAAATAGATAAAACTGCACAGTTGGCAACGCCGGATGCCAGTAAAAACAAAAACAAATATACTCTGCTTTACTTGTACGTGCTTTTGCAACAAACAAAGGAAAATTTTAGTGAATCAAATGTAAAGAAGTTTTTTATCTCTGTATAAAGATATGTACACAGCTACATATACATACATACGTCAATATGTATGCACACTTTATATTAATTTTTATGTGGGAGTGCATAACAAAACTGTTAAAAAAACTTTGTAGTAAAATTACAATAATTTTTCTTAAAGAATTTTTGAGGGCAGTGAAGCGCTCTAATTTAATCTAGTAATTAGCAGATTGACTGTCACGTCGCATGTTTTAGTACGACACAAAAAATTACGTGCAGTCATCACGTTATATGTTTTCCTTGTTGTATAGATTATCTTGCACTCTGTTTTCGTAAGACAATACGTTAATTTCTTTGTAATTTGGCCAGCAGATAATCGATAATCTGGGAAACAAATTAATGCCCTATGATGATTTTTGTGGTTTACACAAGAAAAACAATGTGTTTAATTTACTTTGGTATTTCATTCCAGTTATTATTAATTTGGGTTAGTTAAAGATGAGAAAATTATGAACAGATATGTATTTTTTTTTTTTTTTTTTTTTTTTTTGTCTTGGACCGGCACTCAGGGGATGACCCCTACACATGCGATGCATTGTGCTGGAACTAGGAAATTAGGTTATGGGAAGGAGGATAGGGGGAGTAGTGTTTATTGACATTTGATTTAAATCTTCCCATGCTAAAAGTGACAGGAAACACCTCTGCGGGTAGTCTATTCCACATACGTGCCGTTCGGCCAAAAAACGAATTTTCCCTGTAATGCGTAGTGCGAGTCGCCCTCAAATCGACCACAAATGGATGCGCTCTTAATGATGATCGCGTCGTGCGCGCGAATAACCGGGTTTCGGGAACAAGTTCCCTGATTTCATTAGAACACATCCCATTATAGTAACGATAGAACAACGAAACGCACCCCACGTTGCGACGATGCTCAAGAGAGTCAATAGAGTTGGCTACCCTACTGTCTCCTATGAGTTTCTTCGCCCTTTCTTGTACACGGTCGAGTAACTTCAAAATAGTCTTTGGAGCACCGGCCCACACATGAGAGTTGTATTCCATTTTCGGTCGGATGTAGGCGGTATAAATAGTGAGGAGATCAGATGGGGTGAAGTATGTCTTACACCGCCTTAAAAAGCCTAGGCACTTGAATGCTTCCTTTGAGACCTGAAAAATGTGCTCAGTCCATCGGACATCACACTGAATTTTCATGCCAAGAACATCAAGAGCTTCTGATTCCTCAATGTTTATGCCACTCATTTTTACAGATGAGGCAGCGTGATCGTGCATACGGCGGTGTGTTAGCATGCAGCATTGGGTCTTTTGGGAATTGAAATCGACCCTGTTCGCGTGACCCCATTCCAATATTCTCGTGAGGTCACCTGTTAGCGAATCATTCATATTCTGCCGCGTCGCCGCGATCGTAGTTGATGTCGGCCTACGATCGAATGAATATGAATGGCAGATGCTGCTGTCATCTGCGAAAGAGTGGATAGGGTTTGAAGTATGACATAGGAGGTCATTAAGAAAAATAAGAAATAGGGTAGGAGAAAGAATGGAGCCTTGTGGTACCCCTGAATTGATCTTGAACTCGTTTGATGAGATCCCGTCTATAACAACTCTTATAGCGCGATCCCTGAGAAAGCTCGATATAAATCGAGAGAAGATATCACCGACACCAAAAGCAATAAGTTTGGACAAGAGTGCTCCATGCCACACTCTGTCGAATGCTTTTGAAATATCTAGAGCCACTACCTTACTTTCGCCAAAATGGTGGATGGATCGACACCATTTTTCCGACAGGAAGGCTAATAAATCACCCGTGGAACGTCCTCCACGGAAGCCATATTGTCGGTCGCTGAGTAAGCTATTGGACTCCAGATATTTCATAAGATGGAAATTTAGCATACTCTCCATTACTTTAGAAATGGTAGAGCATATTGCGATTGGGCGATAATTTTCAGGGTTGCTTGCCTCTCCCTTCTTGGGGATCGGCGTAACATTTGCAACTTTCCAGCACGACGGAAATTCACCTGCATGATAGAGGGTGCTGAAAAGGATTGCCAGAGGACGCGATAACGTCGAAGAGCACTGCTTCAAGACCAGTGCCGGAATTCCATCCGGGCCAGGAGACTTATTTATGTTGAAGTCCGATAAAACCCTTTTAACTGCACGAGCCCGAAAGTATATCTTTGGCATAGTTACGGATACACGCTCGGATGCGGGCAGTGGTTGATTGCTTTCCGGCAGGTGAGAATTACCTGCAAACATTTCAGCTAGGAGGTTAGCTTTATCAACCGGGTCTGTGAATATTTGATCAGCCTTTAAAAGAGACGGGATAGAAGAACTAGCATTTCCCTTAACTCTTTTAACGAATGACCAGAAGCTTTTACTTCCCCGTGGGGCAGTAAGAACTTTAGCGCGAAGACTCTGCTCGTACAAAGCTTTTGCACGTCTTAGCACTTTGGCACACGAAGTTCTCGCCCTTTTACGCATCATATCAGTATCTGCGTTTTTATTATTCCGCCAGACACTAAATGCTTCCTCTCTGGATCTGACTGCAAGTCTGCACGTCTGATTAAACCAAGACTTTGGTCTAGGCCTAATCGAAATTTGCTTCGATGGTATGAACGTTTTCATACCAAGCATTATTATATTTTGGACCATTTTAGCCATGGCATTGACATCATTGTCGAGGAAGCAGAGCCTCCAATTGAAATGCCGAAAGAAATCGTTGAGCTCAGCCCAACGTGCCTTTTCGCAAATATATTTCAAACGTTTCATAGCTGGCGGTGAAACGCCTCGAAGTTCCGCAAACGAAAAGGAGGCAGAAATGGTGCAATGATCCGAATTACCGAGAGGTGCGCTAATATTCATTTCATACTTTTCAGGGTGTGAAGTGAGAAAAAGGTCGAGGGTGTTGTGTTGGTGCCCGTCAACACATGAAATATGTGTTGGTTCATTCACTAATTGCGCAAGGTGATTGTGCGCTGCGAATAGCTCAGCATATTGGCCTTCTGGAGTTGTATTGCTCGAATGGCGGAGCCACGATAAATTATGGACATTGAAATCACCAGCAATAACGATTTCACTGTTCGGGTAATTTTCGAGGATCCCCGATATATTGTCGGAAAGGGCATCGAAGTTCAGTATAGTCTTCTCCCTTTCCGTGTGTGGGCTTCTGTAAAGAAACCCGAAATGCAGAAGATGTGCCCTGATTTTGAATTTAACCCAAAGACAGCTAAATTCGGGATCATGCGTGTCTAAAGATTGCTGGCACTGGTACACAACTTCATTGCGTATATAAATTGCAAGGCCCCTGTGAAGATAGAAAAGAGATAGGAGGCGATACCCAGGTATGTGAAAATCCTGTGGGTCAGCATCCTCAGACACCTGGGTTTCACTTAAGGCGAAAACATCTGGCCGATGGAGACAAACGTGAACATAGACAGAGAAGAAATTTGCCCTTAGACCACGTATGTTGCAGAAGTCAATTCTAAATCGGCCTGTCATGATTAACGCGAGAAAACCTAAATGAAATGTCTATCTTTTGTATTGAAGTTGCCACTGAGCTAATCGCTGCTTGAACGACTGCCGGTGGTCAGTGTTACTCCTTCATCACCAAACAGTCTAGCAGTAACCAACACAATGGCACCAACAATGCAAAAGATTTAGTCGGGTATTGTAAAGGGAATTAGCACAATGACGCGAAAAAAGGCCATGAAAGACCTCATCCGGTCACCGTGACCCGAAATGACAGCACTGGTTGGTAGTGTCAGCACTGATGTATTCTAAATGTCGTTCCGTCACTGGTAACGGGGCTTTTCCTTTTCTTATATTTGTTTTTTGTGTAAGTTGTTGTTGTTCATTCGTGTATATGTTTGGAATATTTTATTTTTGTTTTGTTTCCAGATTTTTTCACTGTTTAATTGTTATAGTTTTTTCTATTTTATTTTCAGTTTATTGTTTTTGTTAATTTTTCGTGTAAGTGAATTTTTTCAGTTGTTTATGTTTATTGTGTTTTTCTATTTGTCACTATCTTGTTTATTAATTTTTTGGCACTTGTCTGTTTTATTTTTAATGTGAATAAATTTTATTTATTTGGACCAAAAGAAGACGCGTGTCTACCAGACGAACGACTAAACACTACTCCTACACTATTGATTCCAGATAGGAAAATTATGAACAAAAGCTAAAAATGCATGTATTCGGGTTTATAATTTTAGAAATTAGAGTATATACATACATATGTCCTGTATATTGTCTTTTTAGATGAGAATATTTTGGGAAGCAAGTAATGCATAATTGTGGAGTGTTTGGGCATTGTGGACAGTAGTCGTTCTTTTGATATGATTCCTTACTGTAGTTCGGAACGTTATTTTTTTAAAGTCGCAATACACAAAACGCAAGTATGTCTAATAACTTTGTTATTTTTATCTATCCTTTTTTTAATGACATGTTTGGAGCTCGAAAAGGGTTGCTGTGAGTCAAGATCTAAGAGGGTATTAGCAACATGTTCTCGAAATGTAGGCATATTGATGGATGGATGGACATTTAGACGTTGGCTGACATGTCGAACGACAACATATGACATATAAAAGCCGCCATAAAATCAAAAATAAACAACACAATAAATCGAGGATGCCACAGATATTAAATTTTAACGCTGTTATACGCATTTCTAATAAAAAGAGTTCTTGGCAGTTTGTGCATATTTTTGTCAAAGTGTTAATAATTGCCTTCCAAAACAATTTTTTTGCAGACAACGGTGTGACAAAGTTTAAAATGACAATGCATGCTTTGCAAGATGGGCAAAATATTACTGCATTACTTAAACACTGCTTTTATATAGCATATGGATGTTTAGGAAGGCAGCGTATGCAGCGACGCAAATCAGAATAAAAGCGACGCAAAGCTGATTGACCAATATTTAAAATGGACATCCACATCGAAATGACACAAATCGGAGCTCTATTGTATTTGCTCTTTAAGATTTATTTTCGCACACATTTTATTATATGCTTTTCTTCTTTTCTTGATAAGATTATTATAATAAAAACGGCCTTTTTTAAAATGCATAACGAAAAATAATTTGAAAATTTGTAACATTTAAAAACGTAACAGTATTTCGCTTTGCAATTCATCATATTTGGCATCTCAGATATTGAATCTGTGGTCACGAACGTATGTATGTGTTTGTATATGCATATTACATATCTTTAGTGCTGCCTTTATGGTTATTTTTCTATGAAATTCTGCAATTTTTTATCTACTTGTATGTCCCCCGCTCATATTACATTAGAGTGAGATTAGCTTGCATACATACTTGTATGTATTCATGACATGTCAAAATTTTTACTTCATATTAAATTTTTACAGTTTTATATCTTGATATATTTAAGCATTCACACACGTGCTCACATACTTGCACATATTTCTCCATAGTTATTTTAATTTGAGCTAAATTTCTTTAGTCACATACTCGTACTGTTGCTCTGTTATACGCAAATGGAGTTTCGCTTTATATTTGCATATTCTCCAAGGACAAGTTTAGTTAACTTTTGATTAAATGACTTTTGTTTATTAGTTTAAAATACTTTAGAGAGTATTAGGAGCACAAGTTGTTCAGAAAATCATTTTGCATTAAAGTGCAGAACTTTCGTTTTCCTTAGCAAGGAGCATAAAGCAATTTTGGTATTTAAGAAGCGTTTTGTATAGAAAGAACAAATTTTAAAATGGCAAGAATGCGCTTCAATTTAAAACTAGCTAACAAAGATAGTTTTCTTAATTAAGGTATAACACATTTAAAAGATTTAAAATTAGAAAATATTAAACCATTTTTATTTCAATTACAAAGTGATTATTAGCGAACAATGGAAAAAATCACCTGGATTTTTGTTTTGAAACGATCTGCGTGTAACTCGATTTATATTTCGCTATACATTTTTGTTTAACACGAAAAGCAGTTTTACACTTGTGCATTCTCCTTAAACTTGATTATTATCATTGGTTGAAGTTAGTGGAATTCTAGCAACGTTTAATATATTTTAGGAAGAAATATTTAATTATTCTTTTTATATACTCGTACTCGTACGACGATATGCACGTTGCTCCGACAAAATCAGTAGCATTATTTCTGGAGAGGCAAAAACCCGTTTATGTGCTAACTTCGTAATGTAAATGTAAGTATTTCGCAAAATAAAAGTTGAATATTTGGACACTGGGTTTCTATGACAGAATTGTTCGAAAATCTACACATTTGTATTTTTTGCTGGGGAATTTCTAATGAAATTATTTTCAATTTAGAGTATTTCTTTGCATATAGCTGATTTGTGTAGCAGAGTATAGAGAATATTTCAATGAAAAGTATTTTAGTGCAAATGAATTAAATTTTATTCAATTGACTCGAAATAATATGGAATATGGAAATAAATGGTATAAAACTTAAAATATTTTCAATATTATAAAAAAAATAATTTCTAAAAATTTAAAAAAATTTTGTCAAAAAAATTATGGTTCTTGAAAAGAAAAGACATAAAAAAATAATAACTATTGTGGTATTATATGCGTAAAAAAAGTATAACAAATTTAAAAATTATAAATATTAATATGAAATATTTTTTTTTTTTTTTTTTTTTTTAAATATATTTATTAAGCTTGAGGTCTTTTTTATTTTATTTGGTTTTATTAATTTCCTATTATTCCTGATGATGTTAACAAGCTGTTAACAAAATATCGAATAATAAAAGCAAATAAAATAAAAGAAACCTCAAGCTTAATAAATATATTTAAAAAAATATAATAAAAAAGGTCAATTAATAATATAATTAAAATGAAATATTTTTATATAAAACAAATTATGATTATAAGAATATATTGAAATATATAAGAAAATTTTTAATAATAATAACAGGATGAAGCCACAGCGAACTCTGCGCTGGACACAATGGCGACAATTTTCGAGACATCTTTGGTGAACGAATTATTTCCCGTACCGATTTTAATTGGCCTCCGCGTTCACCGGATTTAACCGCTTCTGACGGTTTGAAAGGAAAAGGCTATATTAATAAGCCTAGAACCATACAGCAATTAAAAATTAATATATGCGACGAAATAAACAGCATAACATCTGAAGTTTTGCGAAAGGTTACACTGGTCTACAAATTTGGAAAAAAATTTACTGCAGAAACGAAGCATGTTTTTTAACTAATCTGGGTGCGCTCAATTCGAATCTGGCATAACAATTATTAATTTTTTATCGCATGCTGGCAATACTGTAAAACAGTCTATACTGACACTACAATTTCACAATTATTAATTTGACATAAGATCACATTCATTCTAAATCTTCATAAAAGAAGCGTTTAAGCATGTCAGGGAGATGGTGTGTTAATGATTCAAGCTATCATGATTTCACCTTAAGGTCACCAGGTGATTTAAATTTTATACTCGCGCTGCATGTCTTCATTACGTCAGAACAGAGTGGCCCAAAAGAACTGAGTATTCACAAGGAAAACAAAATATTTACAAAAAAGCTTTAATTGATCCAAATGACGTTCTTCTTCCGCCGGTGCACATAAAATTTGGTCTTTTTAAGAACTTTGTCAAAGCTCTGGACAAAGCTGGTGCAGCATTTATATGTTTATTAGCGGTTTTTTTTTAAATTTCATATGCTAAAATCAAATAAGGCATATTTATTGTTGGCCCACACACCAGGAAGCTATTGAATGATGACAGTTTTTCGCTATGTTCATTGTAGAAAGAATATGCAGCCCGAAACAAAGGAACAAAGGGAGCGTGCTCACCAAGATTTTGTGAAATTTTAAAGAAATAATCAGGGATTTTGGGACAAAAGCATGTTGCGAGACTATTGCTGAACTCAATACACGTTCAAACAAAGTTCAAATAACGCAATTCAGTTTTGAAAATTCATTGATTTTTAAATAAACTAATGATTTTTAATGTAAAAAACGAATAAAAATATTTTTTTGTATCTCGGAAATCTGACGTTATAGAGAAAAACCAATTACAGATTCGAATTCAGCCCACCAAATTACCCTAGAAAGATATTTGGTTGCTCCAGTCCAAAACCTTGTTGCCTAGTGTTATGGAAAATGTTATGGAAGGAGCACGAATATCCGAAGTAGAAATTTTTCATAATAAAATTAAAAATATTCTCAATTAATATACTGTATTTAAAATAAAAAAAATTTAACAATAATATCTTAAACAAGAATTTGTAATGTACTCAACCCCCTTTACCCATTTTCAAAATAGAATCAAAAGAAAAGCAGTGAAGTGAAAGATTTGGCATATGCCCTGCACATAACTACTTTTGTTAATTTGTAAACCTACGAAGATACCCTTAAGAGGTTTGATGGATACCTGTATGACCAATAGAGGTTTAGAATGGTGCAATAAATTTTTTTTTTATCTTGGACCAGCACTCTGGAGATGTCCACTACACATGCAGTTCATTGTGTTGGAAATAGAGGAAAGGGATGGTAGGAGAAATGATAGGAGATGAAGCTTAACTATCTTACAACACTGCTTTTTGCACGTAATTTGTTTTTATAGCAGTGTTGTAGCGTGTCTGATGTCAAGGAGACGTATTCATTTTTGAAGGTTCCTTTTTTTAGCAGCAGTTTTTAGTAATTATTTCGTCGGTGCTACACAATACCGACGAGGAGGGTGTTCTGATGTGCCTGTCGATTGGATCCAGCTGAAGCAGTTACTCTTCAATGACCAGTGACTATGTCTGCCTTCGCCACTGAATCCTTGCGACAACAACTGACACAAAGACACACAAACGCATATCAGAAAAAATGCGAGATATTTTTGTGAGTCTGAAACTTGGGTTGAACCTAAGAAAATTTTTCGTTTTGTAGTCAACGTGCAGACTACTTCGACCATCGCCACCATTTACATATAACCGATCACGTCAGAGCCATGACGATATGTGCATACAATTAACATATAAAATAACATATGAATAACATAGGTTTTCTTTGAAAATAATGGAATGTAACACTCTTTTTACACTGGTATTTTTATTTTTGTTGTCTTGGACCAGCATTCAGAAGACGACCCCTACCCATGCGATGCATTAGGCGGGAAGTAGAAGAAAGGGATAATGAGAGAGATGACGACTAGTGAAGCTTCACTATCTTACAACTATGCGTTTGCAAGTTTTTATGATTCAGTCTGAAACTGTGGTCGAACACAAACCTTTTATGGTTTTTTGCAGACTACTTTAGCCATCGCCACCCTATTTACCACAACGACAAACTCGTGTCATATGATATCTGCCTGTACTTTTGCATAAACAAAAATTTGTAAAATTATTGCCTTGTATACACGTGGCTTTTCTTTTGTTGCGTGCGTTGTCGTAAAATGCCACAGTGTGTACCCAGGCTGGATTTCCATATAGGTTTTAATAGAAAGTAAAATTTACTAAAAAGTTCGCTTAGTTATATTAAATTTATAAATTTTTTATAACGTTAAAAAAAATAAACATAAATGACTATTTAAATGTTTTTTTCGCTACACTGAAAAATTCTAAAATTTCACTTATGTTATGTTAATTTCTGTTGACTTTTGCCATAACAACATAACACATGAAAATACTTTCTAGAATTTTCTGTATGTGCATTATTATTAAAAATGTCAATGAAGTAGATGACTTTCTTGAAATTTGCTTGTTCGATTTCAATGAAAAGTGAAATTTCATTTTAAAAATGTCGTCGAAGCGTACGCATTTACATATTTACGAAGCTCACAATATAAAAAAACTGCACTCGCACACCCGTTCTACTTTGTTTACTGCCCAATAAGAGTTACCAATCATAATCAGACATAAAAATTTATAGGATATTACTTGCAAACAATTATTACTATTAACTTTTTGATGACAATGTTCTCGGAAAAACATCAATTGTCTTCTTTATATATACTTAAAAATATACATATTAGGATTCTTTTCATATCGAGTCATATTTTCGATAATAACGTAAGCTACAAAATGCAGTCGCCGCCAAACAAGGCCCAAGAAATAAGGCCCCAACATGCGGCTATTTTTCATTATGAAAAATTACCCCAAAATCTTTTATGAAATATTGCCCCAAAACATAAATGAAGTAAAGCCCCAAAGTAGGGCACTTATTTCAATATTAAAATTCCCCAAATTGAGTAAATGCAATATCATCCCAAAAGCAATATTTTCTTTTTTAAATGTGAGAAGGAATTTATTTAATTTATATCATTTATTTATTTACTCATCTGCTATTATTGTATTTTTCTGGCTGCCTGGAATGTCTCTCACGTGCAATAAATCGCAAGAAAAAAATTAAATTAGTCCCAAACAATTTCCATACAAATGTGGGAGTAATTTCATTATGAAAGAACTCCTTGCTCTCTCGGATTTACTGAATTTTTTGGAAGTTATTTCATTTTTTCGCCTGGGAGTTACTTCATAATGATATTACTGCAAAAAAATTTAATATGCGAGTTTAAGTTGTTTTTTTAACATGTTTATTTGGAAGAAACTTTTAAACTTGAAACTATAAATAAACAAATAATAAATATATGTAATCTTATTATACACTGATACAAGATTTCTTATATGCATTTGTATTTTTAATATACAACATGTTTTTCTACATAGATTTTTATGTGAAAATATATTCATTATGTAAGAAAAAAATTATAAAAAAAAATTCCTTTAGATTTCTACAAGTTTAACGCGAGTTATTTCATTTCATTTTGTGTTTCGGAGTTATTTCGTTGGCTGTGGGAATTATTTAATTTTTTGTGGGAGTTATTCCATTTTCAATTATTCAATAACGCACACCGGCTCGCTAACTAACCCTGCAAATGTAAGTGATAACTTGCAAGTAGCAAATGCGTATTGTCACCGAAAATTTAAACAAAAACAGTTTGAATGTCTGGTAAGTTGTTTGAGTGTTTGCACACTTGCGTGTAAGTTCATTTTAAAAATGCTGTCAAAAAGTAAAGTTCTACCAAAAATTGCCAAATAACTATATGAGTGTTGGAAATATCTGAAAAACGGATTATCAAAAAATTCGTTTTTTCAACAAATATTAAATTATTGATTCAAATTGCCATTAGGAAGTGTTTTTGTATAGTTGCGTTGCTTTTTATTTCTTATTTATTATTTTTTAAATACAATAAAATTTAATCAATCAACACTTCGTTCACTACGTACTAGTAAATTAATAGAAAACTCGTACTTGGCAACACTGTTTCTTCATTTGGCATTTTACTTGCCGCAAATGCCAAGAATCTACTTGCAAGACAATTTTATTGTAAGTAGACTCGTAAGTTCAAAAACGAATTTAAGCTTTTGCTCAATAATGGTTGAACATACGGATAAAGTCAAACGAACATACACAAAAAGAGCTGGTTTGAATTCTTTATAACTTTTTTAATTATTATTTATTCTTTGTTTTTTTTCAACATTTTGTGAAGAAGACTTGTAGAGTTTATTATGAATCATTACACGATCGAACATAGCACATACAGCAGGTGCCTTAATGGCTTTGTTAAGGGACATATTCGGCGAACGCATTATTTCGCCCACACGCGATTATAACTGGCCTCCACGTTCATCAGATTTAACAGCTCCTGACAGTTTTCTTTGGGGATATTTGAAAGAAAGAGTGTACGTTAACAAACCAAGAACCATACTCCAACTAAAAACCAAAACTCGAAATGAAATCATGGCCATTACACCCGAAATTTTGCGAAAAGTTATGGAAAATATGCTAAAAATAGCACGTATGTGCAAAGCAGAATATGGACATCACTTACAGGATATCATTTTTCAAAGCTAATTTCAAAAAATTCCCCAATAATGTACTGTATTTAAAAAAAAAATTATAATAAACGCATAAATAAAAAAGTTATAAACCATTTAAACCATATAGATCCTTTTGTGCCACCCTATATATAATATAAAATATTTTTCTTTGTGAGTTCTTGATTTATTTTTTTGCTTTTTTTCATTTCTGTTCAGCGGACTGTGTTTGGGAGTTATTTCATTAATTTCTTTGTGTGTTCTTTCATTTATTTGAATTTTAGTAATATTTTCAGAGTTGTAGAATGAAAAAATGTAAAGAAAAAATAATAATAATATTTTGTGGGCTCTTCTATTTCGCGACTAAATTTCATTTTACGAAATTAAAAGTATCGCCCCAAATAAAAAATTTAAGAAAAAAAAGCCATTTTTTCGATGATTTCGTAACCGACAAAATTCATATTTTACAGAAGAAGGTTTTTATTTTTTTCCGTTAGAGGGTGACAATGGCTAAAGTAGTCTGCACGTTGACTACAAAACGAAACATTTTTCGTGGCTTCGACCGCCAGTTTCAGGCTCAAAAAAACAACTTGCATTTTTTCTTATGTGCATTAGTGTGCCAGTTGTTGTCGGAAAGTTTCAGTGGCGAAGGCATCGTCACTGGCCATTGAACAGTACTTGCTTCAGCTGATAGCAATCCACAGGCACATCAGACGCACTCCTTCGTCGGTATTCTGTAGCACAACGAGTCAAAATAATTACTAAAAAATTGCTCCTAAAATGAAACTTCAAAAAAATTTAATACGTCTCCTTGACATCAGAGGCACTTCAAGACTGTTAAAAAACAAAGAACATGCAAAAACAGAGATGAAAGTTGCTCAATCGCTAAATATCCCTTTTCTCTAATTCCAGCACAATGCATCGTATGTGTAGGGGTTATCTCCTGAGTGCTGGTTCAATATAAAAAAAGTATTGCCGCTTACGATAAATTGATTTTTTTAAACCAACGGTATTTTAAGCCAATTAAGCATAGTTTATTACAGTTTTTTTGTTATTAAATATGTCCGTCTATTATTAATAATAGAAAATAATATCTATTATAAAAAATAAGCTTTTATCCTCTCAGAATGTTTCATTTTTATTGGTGGTTTCAGCCAATGATCTTGATCATTTTTCTTCAGAAATTTTTAGTTTTCCTACGTAAAGCTGTAGTGGTCGAACTTCTAATATATTCAAGTGCCACTTGTTTTTCAACAATGGAGTGACCTGTGTGAAGTTAAATTTCTAAATTTAAACTCAGAACTCTGTTAAACATGAAAAATCTAGAGAGAAAAATCCAAATGAAACTGTACTTATATTTATGGACCAAATTGACACAAATTAAAGGAACAAGCTGGCCATTCAATGCATTATAAGCATTTTTCCCCAATACGTAAAGGAATCTTGTTATTCTTGCAAATAAAAAATGCCAAAGTATTTGGAAGATGCTTGGTATTCCAGGAGAACGCAGAAAGATGTGCGGTTAGAAATTGATGGAATTTATAGCTGTTGTGGCCCTTTATGTAAATTCAAATATAATAAGAAACAAAAGATAAAATTAACATTTACGAGTTTTACTCTTATGAAAATCACTTCAATAGCTTGTTACTCTTTTAAGTATTGAAAGAAAACATTATCGATCTCATGTGCTTAAAAATATTAAATCTAAAATTTTCAATTATCGCGGCATACAAACAATTGCGTATTTCTTTCATATTATGTTTATTTAAGACAGCCATACTTTGTTACTTCTACATGCTCATCAACCGCACCTGGTTTAAGGTTCAATAAAAATCTAACTTTACTCTCTAAAAAAAGGTGTTTGTTTGTTTGTTTATTTTTGCATTAAGAATACTTTAGGTGAGTTAATAGCTGAATCCAAAGTAATAAATGTACGAGCACTTCTTGAACATATGCACACACAATTATTTACTTAACAAAGCACCAATCCAGATTCTCTCCCAAGACATAAAGAAATTAACATGATTCCCTGTACGTTCGTTCTGGAACAACAATTTCAACACAAAATTTGTAAAAGCGGTGAAAAACTAAAGGAAACATACTTTTAATAAACGAATTTCCTCTGCACGTTAATTTTAAAAATCGAATACATTTCTTTAAGTAGAAAATTCACACAACAGCAGCCAGCATACGAATGAATATCTCGTGTCTGTGATAAAACCACAAATCACCAATTAAATATTTATATTTCAATCTACTCTACAAGAAGAATGTTTAAAATGTAAAGGGATTTACAAGTAAAAATACTACACACACATACATTTATACATGCGGTTGTGTAACACATTCGTAAATTACGAAGTGTGTGTGTTGAGAATATTAACTTGGAAAATACAAGCATTCGTTCGTTCTCAAAGTGAATCTTGTTTTTGACGAAATAGAAAAATATATACATATGTACAAACGTACAGTGAACTCGCGATAATATGACCTACTTAAAACCAAGCCAGTTCACTTTTGCGAGATTGTTCACATTTGCGAATCTTCTATGCCATTTCATTGTAAGAACTTTTTTCACATAAAAATAAAAGTTTCTTATGTTAAATTCGTTCTTCATAAATTTTTTTTTGCGAAAAATGCAGTGATTTCCCATTGATGTTTCTTTTGTCTATTGACAGCTGAAGACAATTTAGAAGTAAACAGCATTTTTATGCAGTTGAAGCTGATTTAGATTTTAGTTAGCTGAAACCCGTTAAAAAATACTAAAATAAGTTTTACACATTTTAGAGGTTTGCACAAATACACATTTTAGAATAGTTAATGGAAGGAAGTGTGCTTCCGTAGCCTAGTGCATGAACATTATCGCGAGTGCACTTTATATATTTTTTCGAATAATTGGAAACGATGTATGTATCAACATTAGACCGTACCTAAAAAAAATCTCCCTATACCCTCTAATATAAAGTATTCGTGCAAAGTAGTGTCGAAAAAAAAGTTTTTTAATTTAATCTTTTTTCTTTATATCTTTGGTATGTGCTAAGAAGACATTAATATATCAAAACAAAAACATATATATATATATATATATATATATATATATATATATATATATTTAAAAAAGTTCTGATGTTAAATAAAGTATCTACATCTGCAGAAAAAAAGTATTTAAAAATTGCATTTCATAGAAAAAAACACTTCCTTTAATTAAAAATTTTGCTAACTTATTTCACTTATTACATACATGCAAATTGGTATACCATTTATGTCATCACTGTCCATGACACTGTAAATTTAACAAAAATTCTGTGATGATGAGTTGTCATGCTGATAACAAAAAATTATCAAGTGGAGAAATAATTCCTCCATTTTATTTTATTTTTGGTACAGCAAATCCAAAAACTATGCGTAACTGGTTACAGCAATATTTAAAATTTTATTTCCTCTTGCTCAAATTTGATTACACGCGTTTAATTGCTACTCTAAATATTAATAATAATTTATAATTTTACAATAATTAAAACATAGTTGTAGAAATCATACATAAATTGCTATACTCTTTTCATTTCTTTTTCTTGCAGACACTGTCTTTAATGCATTTTCCATTAACTCTTTAACAAAAAATAAAGCTAGAATGCACATCTTGAACAAACTTTGTACGTAATTAATTTACATCTATTTACCCAGTTGTTGTCTTAAGCAAACAAGGGGGAAACTATTTAGTTTTTTCTCATTTTCTTTGCTTCATGCAAATATTTTACTGTTGCACTCAATTTGCTGCTGCCAAGAAAAGTTTTCTATTTAAAGCCGCCTTTCAAACAGCATAAAACATGGAATGCAAGCAAACTTTCTAAGAAATAATTTAAATATAAAAGGAAAAATTTGTGAAAAAACAAATGCTGACGATGACAACCACTTAAGACATGAAGAGTTAAACAAACCATTAAATTAATACGAGGTAAGCACTACTGCCGCATTCTAAGCCACTCCTGCAACAGGCATTAAAAAGTAAAAAAAATGGTAAGCATCAAGCAGGTAGAAGAGAGGAAGAAAATTTATAAGTGAATGCATGAAACAAGTTATCCTTAATATTGGCTGGTAGTAGAAAGAAAAGGAACAAAAGTGCCATGTAGGACCTTGATTTATCTGTAACTCAAGAAATGTTGTTTCAATTACAAAATTCTCTTTGTTCAATAGCGTGTAATTAAATGATTGAAAACAAAGGTAAATTTTAAATGCATTGCTTTAAAGCAGGGATGGATAAAGCTTTATCAAATTACACGCGGAAGTCAAATTTATAATTATTCGGGCAAAAATTAATAATATTAATTTGAATTAATTAATAATGAGCACGGAACTAGGAAACCTGTTTATTTGAAGCAGCGAATAGAGGTATTGGTGTTTGCTGCAATTCAAATTATACTTCCACTCGTCGTTATTGACAGGAAAGACTTCTATACGTACTTTGTAATGGACTGTAACAATTTAAGAAAATATATTTTTGCCATTTAAATTGGCAAATAATTTTTTAAAATTTTAATTACGTTTTCCATCCCTGCTTTACACTTGTCCAAAAGTGAATGAGGGCATGCTTGTCTGACGTTTTTAATTAAGCATCTTTATTAACATTTTTTTTTCTTTCTACTTCTCTTAAGCCGATGAACACAACGAGCCAATGCTGCACAGTGGATGAGATTTAGATTTTATAGGATTAAATAAAAGATGTACGGTGGGTCGGTATCGGCTGCCTTCTCTAACGAGATGTCACTCTCCTGCATGCTACGCCTAGGGGAATCTGTCTACTAAGTGGTGATGTTTGGTTTGATGGACGCATCACTTTATATAGACTCAGGAGGAGGGGAAGAATATTCGCATAGCACTTTACAATATGACTGCGACGGTTGGACTTCGTTAACGGTAACAGGTGTAGGAGGTTACCGACGTGTAGGTAGGCTCCTATGGTGCTCAAGGCGGGCTTGGGTGGGAGAGGGATACTGGGGACTGACCGAGGTACCTTGAGTTGGATCACGGCGCTAGTAACGGCTCACGGGAACTTTAGGCATCATCTTAGGAGGGTTGGGGTCCTTGATTATATGTACACAGGGCGTGGAACTGTTAGCAATAAGTAAGATCTTAGTGATCAGTGATGAGATTTACTACTCGACTACCAGACGTCAATAGTGAGAAAAAGTGCTAGGCGCGGATCTCAATAGTTAAAGGGGCTGCCCACTCCCTTCCGCCCATTGGTGTGCCGATGGCTGAAGTAGTGTCAACGTTGACTACAAAACCAAAAATGTGTTGGGTTCGACCCCAGTTTCAGACTGAAACACAAAACCAAAAATCTATAAACAAAAAAATAAAAAAAGTGTGGATCAAAAGAAAAATCTAAAAATAGAAATATGTGTGTGTTATAAAAAAGTATACTTATGGATTGTTATGTTTTTGTTTATAGATTTTTGGTTTTTTGTTCGGTATTATACTTCAATTCTCGATTGATTAGTTTAATTTTAAACATATAGATCTTGGGTTTGTATTCAAAAATTAGGAAAAATCCATTGATGAGCTAAGTAAGCATTAGCGAAATAGTACTATATGGATATGCTTTCGTCCTCAGCTATTGAGTTTACTTTTGTAATAAAAAAATACTTTATGAGAATATCATAAAGTATGTAATAATAAATTTGACATATATTTTTTAAGGGAAAAAGCACAATTTTAAAATTATAATCATATATAATTTGTATAATTTGATCGAATTTGTAATTCTAAAAAGTTTTTAACGACATTCGGAATCGCTTCAAGGCAGCTGTTATCGTTCAGTTTACGACAATAATTTATGTCGGTTTATTTGCTTCGTATTTTCAAAAAATTTAGATATTGTGTATATAAATGTTTGAAAATAAATATTTTAAATTGCATTTTTCAAACATAATGAATAAATTAATAACACTAATTATTTAAGCTGTAGGTCTTTTTAATATATGTACTATTTATTTTTCTTCGATATTTCGTTACTCCTTTGTGTAGCTTCTTCAGGATAATTGGTTTTTGTTTATAATAAATAAATAAAAGAAGAAGCGAAATATCGAAGAAAAATAAATATTACATATATTAAAAAGACCTACAGCTTAAATAATTAGTGTTATTAATATAAAATGAGGTCAAAAAACTAGAAGAATTATAATGAATAAAGAAAATAATAAATGAAATAAAATTACTAAAAAATGTTTTGTTTTCGTTTTAAATACGAAGCAATCGTTTTTTATACATGTTCTTCGTTGTGTTTTTCGTATGTTTCGTTAACATGAAGTTACAGAATCGCTTAATCGCTAGTGCAAGCAACTTCGAAACGTCGACAAATTTAACAATTGTGTAATCGGGAAAAGTTACTGAATCGCATTACAGTTTTCAATTTGAAAGTTTCAAATATTCTCAGTTTATATTTTGCACTTTTTCCCCACCGTGCACTGCCTTCTTGCAATTTACCTTGGCTGCTTTCGCATTTTGACAAACAAATCACTTTTAAATATATTTGCATCTGTTGCATTTCGTTGTTCTTAATAAAACTCTCTCTTAAGCCTGTGTTTGGATGTGTGTGTGTTTGTGTAACTGCGAGTGTTGCTGAGTGACTGCATAAAAAAATTGTTTCACATTTTCTTATTGCGTTATGGGTAGAATGTAGCAACGCAAGGAGATTATAACAATTTTCAACATCTGTTTTTAATTTTTGTTTAAGTTATTGTTGTTGTTCCTGTTAATTTTTATTATTTTGTTGTTGTTTGTTTTAAGGTCGTTCCGTTACTCAATGCAGATTATTAAGTTTTCATTGTTCTAAAATTTTTACTTTTTCCTTGTGGCTTTTAAGCAGACTGTCATTTATTTTTATATTTTCTCTTTCAAATAATTTTTGTGAGTTCTTTGGTCATATTGTAGGCAAATAATTGTGACGGCAGTAGAATGTCAATTTTACTTTTATTAATAATTGACAGGCTTCGTAAATGTTAACAAATTTATTTCGTTGGCCAATAAAAGAATGGAAAATGGAAAGTTATAAATTTAAATTTTGAGGTAAAGGAAACATCCATTGCGTCGTGCAAGGCCTATAAATGCCAGGTAGTGTCGTCTCAATTCGCTGGGAAAATCTTTTGATCGAATGTAAATTCAATTGATATGTCAAATCAATAGTGAAGTAATGCGCGAAAATCGGGTTGTTTTCTACACAATTGGCGGCAACAATTGCTCAGTAATCATTTTCTTTTAATAAAAAAGTAGACAAAGAACATACACAAACAAGGTTAGCCATTATAATAACAAGAAAATGTAAACAGGATGAAACGATCAGCTGAGCTGCCAAAAGTACTTGGTGTGAATTTGTCTTGGCTTCGTGTTTCCGTTAGAACTGCGGGCAAACAATATTTCATCAACTGTTTCTTCTCATACGATTTTATATTTTGCGAGACATTAATAGTGTAAAAGTATGTATGCTGAGCTTATTGGAGGATTGTAATTGAAATTCAAAGTATGGAAAAAGACTTCACGTTGGTATGAATTTACATGGCACTCTTGCCTTGTACCTACTGCTTTTACACAGCCGGTGCCTTACAGGAAGAGGCTTCTAGACTTTTTTAAGTTCCTCTTTTGAAAAATTACTCGTTCGTCCCGGTCACGTTTAATTTTTTATTTACAATTTCCCGCGAGGAGATATCCGTCTTGTACGTACACATTTCTGCGGTGCCTTCGATATACGGTCATTTGGTATTACACTGTAGTTCAACAAATTATTAATAAACTAACGGTACACGCGGTCAAGGTTATAAAAAATGTTATGGCTCTGCTAACAAATTTATTTCATTCATTTTAATCATTCGTTCGAAACGGAAAAGACTTCATTAATACTTTATTTTAGACCGCCGTCATTCACGTAGCAAAACAACAACAACACCAACGACATTGAGAGGCCATAATAAAAATGAAGTTGTTGGCCACAGCATTCCCCTCACCGGTGTAAGTTCAATATGCACTGAAACACATCAACATTTATTTCTTTTACTAAATAATTTTCAACATTGCAAAAGATTTTTTGTTCGGTTTTCTGTCGTTTGCACTGAGAGAGAGAATTTCGTTAAGTTTTCGTTCACCCACAAAGAAAAAGAAAAAAGAATTGGCGCAGCTTCAAAGTAAATTCTCTCATTTCAAAAATAAACATAGAAGTGAATGTATTTTTACACAAATTGTGTCTACACGTGTTTGGAGTTAACAGCATGGATAAGGATAACAGTGCGATAACTTAGTAAATACTACAAACACACACATACACACATGCATACGTACGTATAAACACAAAATAGTGCAGTGACTGACCTGCCTCAGGGATATTAAAATTAACTTTCATGTTCACAATTTTTTGCTGTTGATGTTGTTGACAATAATTTTATTAACAGGATTTTAATTTGCAATAAATCAGCAAAGCAATATTTTATTTGTGTGACTTGTGTGTGTGTGTGTTTTTGAAACTCGTACAACTGAAATTGTTTATGGCAAGAAACAGTTTAATGTCCGATGAAGACAAGCAATTGCAATCGTAAACTTAGAAATAAAAAATAAATTATTCGATAGGTTTTATATGCAAAAAACTTGTTAGAAACATGAGGATCGTAATTGTTAATGGATTTCCGTTTATTTACTCGTGAAGTGCGTTCGTTGATTAATAATGGCTATAAAACTGTTATTTCGGCTGTCATTTCGCGTTAAAATTCATCCAACTATCTCGCATATTCACTAACGATCATATTCTAATCTGGGCAAGATAATTGAAACCTCGGAGAAAGCGAAGCAAATTTTTGTTTCTTTTGTTTTCTTAAGAGAACTGAAGTGGTTGATTTCGACGTAATTTTTATTCTATTATTCTATTATTCTAATCTGGGCAAAATAATTGAAACCTTGGAGAAAGCGAAGCAAATTTTTGTTTCTTTTGTTTTCTTAAGAGAACTGAAGTGGTTGATTACGACGTAATTTTTATTCAACTCTGCTCTTGTGCATTTTGTTAATTTCCAAAACATGTAATTGCATCCAGGGTTGTCAGATAAAATCGTCAAAATCCTGATAAAATATAAAAAACCGTCATTTCAGTTTTGAAAAATCGCACAAATATTTTTTTTTTTTTTTATCTAGGACCAGCACTCAGGAGATGACTCCTACACATGCGAAGCATTGTGCAGGAACTATATGAAAGGGATAGTTAGAGAAACGACAGCTCTGCTTTTGCACGTTCTTTGTGGATTGCTATCAGCTGAAGCCGGTATTGCTCAGTGACCAGTGACAATGCCTTCGCCACTGAAACCTTCCGACAACAACTGACACACAAAGACACACTAATGCACATCAGAAAAATGCGAGATGTTTATTTTTATTTTAAAATTTTTAGTCTGAAACTGGGGTTGAACCCAGGTCTGTTTTTGGATTCGTAGTCAACGTGCAGACTACCATCCATCGTGCCATCGCCACCCATGTGAACATATCTGATATACGCACATATGAATACTTAATTAAATCAAAATTAAAATATATGCAATATATAATGCATATTCATATCGTTTTAATTATACACCGAAGATGTATAACAAAGTTAATCACACTCTTTAGAGGATCAATTAAAAATTGTGAAATTTGGCAAGGAAATTTATGTCTATCACTGTAAAAATATTACATTATTGTATTTACTGTTTTGCAAAAAGACACATTGTAAAATAAAAAATAGTATATTGAAGAACAATTATTTTGCTTCTACTGAAAATTTTTAAATGTTGGTTTGTTACACCCTTTTGAGGAGCAAGAGCGATATTTACCATACATTTGTGGTGCTTTATCAAACTTAAAGTTCTCTACTCAACACTTAAACATTTTGTTTACAAATACAAAATCTTCGTCTACAATTGTGTTAGAAAATGATGTTGCACGTGATGCGCTTTTAAAAGGTTTAAACATGAAGAAACACACTCATGACCGCATACACAACTACATGCGAGAATGCACAACGTAGAAATAACACGTTTCAACTTTTACATTTTAATCTGCTATTTAAGGTGTTCATAAAAAACATGTACAGTAAACCCTCTATTAGCGGGCAGCTGTTATCTCATGTGGAGCCATAATCTGTTTAATGTTGCAACAATTAAAGTTTACTTTTTCGTTTCATATATGTATATTTTTAAGAAAAATTCGCGATTTAATTTTTTAAATCGATGCTACACGATCAATATTCAGCTCCAATGTTTGTCTTTGTGTGCGAAAAATAATTACACATATACGCTCTGCGTAATATTGACGAATATCAAAATGGTTTTGATATTTTACACTTTTAATTTCTTGAAAACTTTAAATTTTCAGACATGTGCTCTTTTCGAAATTGCACATTCAATTATATTTGAAACAAATTTTTAATTTTTTATTTACCTAAAAGCAGGATATGAAATTGATTTAAAATTATAGGAGACTTACAATAAATTCCTTCTATTCACAGTTTAAAAAGAAGCCTCATATTCTGTGGAGCACTCGACAAGCCTTGAATCTGACATTTCATACCTAATTTCAATCTTTCCAAAATATAATAACAACAACAAATATTGTTTGTAATTGAGGAGAATTGAAGGAAAAAAATTTGGTGTTCGACGGGTCCATCTACATATGTAAACACTAAAGTAATGTTCTGAATTACGAGATCTGAGATGTGGTAGAATTAGGTAATAATTATTTTATTATTGATCACCGAAATACATTTCTTTTTTCTTCTTTTTAAAATTATATGTCTCGTCTCTAATATTTCTTTAACAAAAATTAATTAAAGTTGTATTAATTTTAAAAATTTTTCCTTGATGGACTTTCCCATATGGCAACGGTTCCTGATATGCCAATATTATAGCTAACGTCTAATTGAACTTTTGGCTGAATAAAAAGTTTAATACTAAAATTGTTATAAACTGTTTTTTTTTTTTTTATCTAGGACCAGCACTCAGGAGATGACTCCTACACATGCGAAGCATTCTGCTGGGAACTATAGAAAAGGGATAGTAGGAGAAATGACAAGAGGTGACTTAATTAATTATTTTGCAGCTCTGCATTCGCACGTTCTTTTTGTTTTTATACTCGTAGCAGTGCTGAAGCTTCGGATTAGTAGCCATTTTTATTATTATTTTACTTCGCCGGTGCTACACAATACCGACGAAGGAGGGCGTTCTGATGTGATTGTGGACTGCTATCAGCTGAAGCTGGTATTGTTCAGTGACCAGTGACTATGCCTTCGCCACTGAAACCTTCCGACAACAACTGACACACAAAGACACACTAATCCACATCAGAAAAATGCGAGATGTTTATTTTTATTTAAAAATTTTTTTCTGAAACTGGGGTTGAACCCAGGTCTGTTTTTTGGTTGTGTAGTCGACGTGCAGACTACCATCGTGCCATCGCCACCCTCAATGTTTACAATGTACCACGTTCCAATGTTAACAAAATCTATGTTACCGAATCGAAATGAAAGTTTAATAATTTTCGAGTGCATCTGAAGGTGGCAGCTGATATTTGTTTTTTTCCACTTCATCTTCCATGTCTGCCATGTTTCTGTTGGTGCGAATTACCAGTTTCTGCCTATAAATTATTCAAGCATAGAAAAAACATTTGAATTTCTTTGGTGTTGTTTTTTTCCGTTACTGAGACACATGTTCACACGTTCTTTCTGTTGCCGTTTATATGTGTATTCGCTTGTATCTTGTCTCCAGTGTGACCAGATTTAAAAAAAAACATGGAACTAAATCACGTTGGAAAAAGAGCTAAAAATTTAATTTGAAGCCAAAAAATGGAGCTAAATTTTTAAATACTACTTTGATATATTGTCATTAGTATAAATAAAATGTACATATAGTAAGATTTACCTCTGTAGATATGTTTGAAAAAGTTATCAAAATTGATCCAGCAGTTCTTCAGTGATGTTCTTAACAAAGAACATCATTTCATATTTACTTATAATAGAGATAGTTGTATAGTTTCGGAGAGCCATACGTTACAAAATTTTTAGTTCACGTAAAATTTTTCCTTTTGAATTTTGAGCACGCTATTATATTATTATCAATATTATATTGTAAATGAATAGCTAAAAATGTGATACTTGGAATTAATAACAAAAAGAAAAAAAGGTAAATTTAGCTCCGAAAGACCTAATATGGTCACACTGCTTGCCCACATGCGAATACTCTCTGAAATAGAAATATTTTTTGTGAAGCAAAGAGTTGTTCATTTTCCTAATCTCGTTTTATTTTCTTCTTACGAACGGATTCGATTGTTGTTGCAAGTTTTGAAATTTTTTGTTTATATTGTGAATGCACAAGAATGGTTGAATGAACTTGTTTGTAAAACGGAAACATTTTGAATTTTTCATGAATTTTAAAGGAAACGTTAAAGAACTACAATTCGGTAGGGAGCAATAAACGTTTCCTGGAGTTGGAAAACAAATAAACAATTGAAGTAAATATGAAAGTGTCGATCAAAAAAATAAAAAACAATTAAATAAATAAATCAGAACAGAAACAACACAAATACAATTTTTGATTATATTAAACGTATTCGTAAAAACGCACTTATCTGTTCCTGTGGAATTTAAAATGCGGGTGGCGACTACAAAACCGAAGAGTCCTGGGTTCGAGCACAGTTTCATTCTAAGTCATGTCTTTGTGTTAGTTGTCGTCGGAAGGTATCAGTGGCGAATGCATAGTCACTGATCACTGAACAGTACCGACTTCAGCTGTAACCAATCCACAGCCACATCAGAGCGCCCTCCTTGGTCCGTATTGTGTAGCACCAGCGAAATAATATAATTTAAAAAAAGGCTTCTAAAACAAAGCTTCAACTGCTGCACTTAGTTTTAGCACAATGCATCGCATGTGTTGGTGTCATCTGCTGAGTGCTGGCCCATGATAAAAAAACTTATGTCAGACCTAACTGTTACCGTAGCATTTAACAATTTAAAGATTGCAAAAATTGCCTATTCTGTACTCCATTCTTTCTACTTTTCCCAGTTTTCATAATATCTCGTCAGGGCAAAAATGTTTCTTATGTATCTATGCTAACAGCTCTCTTTTTATAATTTATAATTAATAATTATAATTATAATAAATAATTATAATTAGTGATTGAGCCATCAGATACGCAGCAAATGTGCTTTACAAATATGAAAAACCCGCAATTATCCAGTTGTGCAAGAATTAAATTCTATTCCTATCAGCTCGTTTCTTGGCTCTTCCCTACAGCATCCTATTCCAACATCTTCCCGTGCAATGCATTGATTGTACATAGAGAACATCTCGCGAGCACTGGCCAAAAAAAAAAATTGATGACAACACTAATTGTTTCTCGCGCTGTTTTTTTTTGCTAAATTTTAAAATATTTGATCTTGCTTCAATTCTCATTTATTTAAAACAAATTTATTTTAATATACTCTCAACTTTTAATTGAAAATTAATATTTTCTGTCTTATTTTTTTTGTTACTGTTTTCTACCATTCATTGGCATTTACAAATAAAATTACAAAATTTTTAAAATTTATGTTATTCAATCACCCATTGTGCAATTCATAACAGAGAAAAAAAAAATATTTTTTATTTGCTGTTGATTTCATTAAATTTTCTTAATATCACTGCGGTGCTTCACAATGTGATATTTTGTACCCATGTTTTCAATGTTCCCTGCTGCTGATGGAAATTTGTGAATGTTAATGTAATTTAGATTTCATTATTCGACTTAGGATTCGTTAAGAAAATAATCCTTTGGAATGTTTAACAGCAACAAAATTAAAGTAATAGCGTGTGTATTAATTTGATAACAATTTCCACACAATTAACAAAGATTTAGGGAATTAATATTTAACTTAGAAGATGATAATTTTTTTTTAGTGCAATAAAACTTAATACCTGTGTATTTCTAATAGACACTTAATGCGCTAAATTTACTTTATTTTGTAAAAGTAAAATTCTTGCAAGGTTAGATTTAATGGGCAGCCCCTTTATCGAGGTGGTCGACTTTGGATCATTATATTCGCTGTTCTGCAATCAGCCGATACTGCACTGAGGACATTCCGAAGCCTCCGGCGCCTCACTAAAGTAACCAGATTGGCTTAGGAGTGATAAACTCCACACCTGACAGTTCCTCTAATACCCTCATGCTAGAGGATTCAAAGTTCCTGCTCGCACCATGAGACAGTGCCCGACATTGGCAAAGGTGGTGAGCCACAGTCTGCTCCTCACACAGAGTACAGGATCCAAAGATTCTCCTGCGACAATTCCTGCTCCAATGCCATCTGCTAAATAAGTATCCAAGCAGTTCACGAGCCGAGTAACTCATGTTAGTGTTACTCTAGGATCGAGAGATATCCGACTTTCCCTCACGGCTAGGGATGTCAAGTATATTCTATTTACAGCAGCGATTGTATGCTTCACAAGGTGAAGGTAAAATTAGCTACCCTGAGACTCACTTGGGAATCCCATATAAAGAATATAACAGCGAAGGCCATAAGCTCCTTGTGAACGATGAAATGACTAACAGAGAAATCCTTTGGTCTCTGCCCTAACACGACTGTCTTTATATATTGTTAAATTATTGAATTTATATTTATGTTGTATATGATTGTATAAATAGTAATATTTGTATTTAATGAATTCCTTTGCGTACTATGTATGTAATGAAGTAATGAATTATATCTAAGACCAACTTACTTTTGATTTTCGCAACTTTAGTTTGTATACAGTAATTAAATATTTCCAACCCTGAATTGAATTATTGTGAAAGCGTCAAAAATGTAATAGAAAAAAGGTGTTATATTGATATACCCATCATATATGTATATGGAGAGTATATCGAAACCCGTCAATCAGACTACACCGTTTAAGTTCAAATAAAAACTCATGTAACTTATAATCACTAACATTTAATTGTGTTCGGAATTTTTAATAACTCGAGCAGTTCTTTCATACGGTCCAGAGCACTGGACCTTCGTTATATCCACTTCCCCGTCTGTGCCTTTCGGCATTTTATTATATTTTAAGTCTGCGCTTCTCACCAACGCTTTTGGGAAAATTGTATCTACATATCTAACAAAGTTTGTTTAAATCATTAAATGTTATATAATACCATTTAAGTCATTTTGCATAATTTGCATCGAATAGGATCGGCGGTATGGATGCATGAGTAGGAGGCCCCGGAATCGACAGATCACTTTGTCTCAGCAAGGATACTGCCATATTTCGGGCGAAATTTTTTGCAATAGTATAGTACATATTCTGCAGGAGAAAAAATACTATCGGACAGTTTTTTTTTTTTTTTATCTAGGACCAGCACTCAGGAGATGACTCCTACACATGCGAAGCATTGTGCTGGGAACTATAGGAAAGAGATAGTAGGAGAAACGACAGGAGGTGAAGCTTAATTAATTATTTTGCAGCTCTGCTTTCGCACGTTCTTTTGTTTTTTTTTTTTTTTTTTTTTTATACTCGTAGCAGTGCTGAAGCTTCGGTTTAGTAGCTATTTTTATTATTATTTTACTTCGCCGGTGCTACATAATACCGACGAAGGAGGGCGTTCGGATGTGATTGTGGATTGCTATCAGCTGAAGCCGGTATTGTTCAGTGACCAGTGACTATGCCTTCGCCACTGAAACCTTCCGACAACAACTAACACACGAATGCACATCAGAAAAATGCGAGATGTTTATTTTTATTTAAAAATTTTTTTTGTCTGAAACTGGGGTTGAACCCATGTCTGTTTTTTGGTTGTGTAATCCAGAAGTCTATCCAGAAGGCTTTAAACGGCCATAGTTATAATTCGAGTATCCTTTTGGAGTGTCTCAGGACACTCAATAATCTGGCATCTCATGTGGATACCAGGCCATTAGAGTTTTGATAGCAAAGAAAAAAGAAATGCGAAGGTAAAGAGGGGAGCGGGGCAGAGATCCATTGGTCTCCGGTCCATGTTTGTCTTCAAAGGAAATGATGAAATGGAAGGTGAAAGACTGGGCAGATCCAGATATAGTGATATTGGTGGGGTCGGGTTAATATATTTCAGGAGATTTCTGGCTTTTTATTCCAATAGAGCAGAAATGGCTCTCAGACTCGATAAAAGAAAGTTTTGTATACTCACATGAGCTCTTACGGGCCATGCAACGAGCATATTTACAGACTAAGCATCACTAACACAATCATCTTTCAGATCATGAATCTATGGAGCGAATAATGTCCGCGAATAATGAATAAGAGGAGAAGATTGTTGAACAAGTTTACGCTCGCGTTTGGGGACCTCCGCTATCTCTTACCGAAGGAGATAATTCGATTCATGAGCGTACCTGACTGTCGATTAACACTATGGGGTGCACAATAGATCACTCATGGTCGTGGTGTAGGAGGCCTCCGGTTCAAGTCTTTTACCGTTGCATTATATTACAGCAGCGATGGTCACTGTACTATTGATAAATATGTGGTACCTCAGCCATCTCGCCGCTCAAGTATTAGCAGAAAAATTGCAGAACTTTACAATCAATCCGGCAATCTAAAAGGAAACTCATATTAAAGTTCTCCACTAAGAAACCTCCGCCAGTTCTGAGTCCCCTTCTTGAAACTTTCGCATATACTGAACGTATTCCTGGTCAGGCACTAGGCCTATCTATTATCTATTGGAAATGAATGATCAGATCATGGGTCATACGAAAAAATTACAAATCCTTAATTGATTCATGCTTCTATATTTATAAACACTTCAATAATTCTCCCCAATGACCAATAATATAGTCCCGTCGACATTCCAGAGAAAAACCTCTATTTACTCTATTCTGTCTACGTTGAAGACAAAACCATGTGTGTCGTTCATTGATGTTAGTCATAATTTTATAGTCGTATTACTTAATTTAAGATTGTGCACATCTATGGAGAGAAAGCTATAAAAATATAGATATTTTTAAAAAATTGGCGTACGGGCGTAAAAGGGACGGTCAATTAATTATGTAGATATTTGTTCAGGACTTTAGCATTTGCGATAAATCGGTGCAAGGATATGATTACCTCTAATAGTTATATCCTTTGGGTTGATTGTGTCTAGAATATACTACAACATAATAAGTGCAAATCAAATCCAAAATCTGTTGATTAAAAAAGCATGCTAAATTTTAAATATAAAACCCAGCATATGTCCCGTCATTTTCTGACATTTTAAAATATCACAAATGAACTAAAGAACAATATTTTATTAATTTCTTTTAATTTGTTGTACAACATTTGCTAAATTCATTTTCTTTTTCACATTCTGTAAATGTCGGTATTTAGCAGTAACTGCTTCTTCAATGCAGGAGAACTATTTTTCGAAAGCAACATGTGTTGCCAAAAAAAGAAAATGGCTTAAAGTAAAATCGAAATGTTTCCTTTATTTGGCTTTTTTGGCTGGCTCATCCTTTACTTTGATTGATATCGTGTCCAATCTTGCAAAGGTTCGCTTATTAAGGACAATAAATTTTTCACAGCCATTAAGCATGACAAGGAAAATTTGATGGAACAAATTACAAGCAAAATAAACTAAAGAGAAACTGAAATGTAGGAATTAGATTAAATAAAGCGAGGGATTTGAATACGTTTTTAATAATGAAATGATTTTTGGGTAAGATTTTTGTTCCATGAATACGGTTGCTGATTGTAACATAATACGGCTTTTAATTAGTGGGTAATGTGATAATCGCATAGTAAGCACTTCCATTTCTGTAATGTTGAATTTTTAAATTATGAGTTTTTATAAAACTAAAAATTGAGCAGGAAAACAATTTCAACTAAATTATAAATTTCACAGAAATAGAAAAATATTTTAAATAAAAAATAATGTAAAAAGTGAAATACTCGTACAGTGGTATCCCGACTTAACATACGATATAAAGTCGGATCATTCGTTAAATGGAAAAAATCGTTAAATCCGATACGCTATTTTTTCTTACATTAATAATATAATATGCCATTGGTGTGAAAGACACACTATCACAACTCTGCGCATGTAATTGTAGCTGCGAGAAACGAAAGTAAAAAATCATGTTTTTTTGATTATGAAATATATTGATCAGTGTAACTTTCAAAATTGGCGTACCGACATCTTACTTCAATGAAAGCTGAATATTAAATGGTTTGAGCTGCTTTGTTGAAATGTAAAATTCATACGACTGCGCTGCAGCAGCATCCGTAATCCGTCACACTTTGCCTTTTTCAACTGACAACTAAGTTGAAATACACGTTTCTTATGAGCTTTGTCACATTCAGTACGTCTCCGTCAAAGCATAGTACTAAAGTTGGCCAATTCTTAAATTTTAACGTACGTTGAATATTTTGACAGCTATACACAGCATTGCCGTTGTAGCTTATTTTCGACCAAAATGGTTGAATTTATTTTAGTGTGGAGAAGTGAATATTTTTTGCATTTTGTTTACTTTTTCCAACCTTAGTAATACTAAAGATATTTAATCTTTTTTTTTGAGCTATACTTAGTTTTAATTTTTAACGTTTAGCTTGAAATATTTCATTTATCTTTTAGTTCTCTTAAACAATGAATTTAGCTTTTAGTATTTTTAACAACGAAATTAGCTTTTTCTCCAATTTTAATTTCGTGATAATAATTTTTTATTTCAAAATAAATAAAACAGTTTATCAGAATAACTGTATGTAACCATAAAAAGTAGTTAAAAAATAAGAATAATAATCTGGACTTGCAGAAATAATCTTTATTTTGATTTATTTAACCCCGAGTTTAGATTAGAATATTCTGTCATGACAATAAAGACCAAGGCACATAAAATCCGTCATCCGTCATACGTTGACTTTTTCAACTGGCAGCTAAGTTAAAATACATGTCTTCTCATGAGACTTGTCACATTCAGTACGCCTCCGTCAAAGCAAGTACGAAAGTTGGCAAACTTTTAACTTTTATCGTACGTCGAGTACTTTGACAGCTATGAACAGCGTTGCCGTTGTAGGTTATTTTCAACCTGAATTGGTTGATTTTTTTTAAGGTGGAGATGTGAATATTTTTTGCATTTTCTTTACTTTTTCCAGCCTAAGTAAAACGTAAATTTTATTTGTAAAGTTTTAAAATCAGGTTTTATATTGCGAAACGTTGTTAACACCATTTTGTTTTATTAAAAGTAGTTTCTGTTTTAAAAAAAATTCAAGACTGCTGCAGCAGAAACAAAAATAAAAGAACGCAGTATTTAAATTCAAAATAGTAGATCGGAAATTATTTGCACGAGTTTGTTGCCTTAAATTGAAATGGTGTATGTATGTATGCTTTTATATAATTTTTTTTTTAAATTTGTGACTAGTATAAAAGAAATTGAAGTCTTATTTTTATAAAGTAAAACATATTCTGGTATTTTTTTTTATTTTTTAACTTTTTAACGTGCTAACGCTGGCTATGAGTTAATATCCGCCAACAAAGTACTCATTGTGCCAATCTCTTCCGTCGGTACGTTAATGTCATTTGAAAAAGTCAAAGTATGACGGATGACGGATTCTATGTGCCCCGGCCTTAAAGAATACGCCGTAGTTTCCAAAAAAGCTCAACATTATCTTTGTGACTTACGCGGCCAAACAATAATTATGAGAATTCATCTTCAGCAAAATTTAATTATCGAGGATAGGATTTCCACAAGACTGGTGCGGTTGTTGGATGCGGCCGGCTGATTGTAGTTGCTGAGTACTCCAGCCCACTGCAGTTACATACTTTTTCTTGGGTTACGCGACTTTTTGTAGTATCAAAACGGTACCTTGTACTAATAGAACCCCACCCCCCTGGGCGGTCCCACCTGAGTCAACCAAAATTCACAGATTTTTAAAATTTTAAACTTCTAATTTGCCAAAAATGTCAGTGTAAAAAACAACATAGTTCGTGAAATTTGTTTATTATTTCCAAATAATTTAAGAATCGCTAATGTAAGTGCACTATTAAAAGATAACTAATGCTGTTATAGAATTTTCCACACCCATCCGTTAGCTAAGCACCACTTGCATAAATTAAAAATATATATCAGTGGTCTGCACTTGCACTAGTTTCGGCTCTTCTCAACTGCAGGGAAATAATGTAATTTCATAGCACACAATTTTTTTGCTATTTAAATGTTAATTTCTGCACGACTTCATACGCATTTATTTACATATGTATTTAATATTGTAAATGCATGTAAATAAGAGACAAACATTATCTTTAATATGAACGGATGTTGGTGGAAGGAAGATATTTTCCGTTGTTCATACAAACAATTTAATATGAGCATGAGTTCACAACAGCCGAAAGAAGTAGAGTACTTTGTAAAGCCGCAATATACAATATGAACTTTTGGAAAAAATAGAATAGATTTGCAAAAATTTTTATAATTTTTTTATATATTCAGGTTTGGAACTTGAACTACTGATTGTTTTTAATGTATCAACTAATTCACACTGGTATTCCAACTGAAAATTTGCTTAACATTTGTGTTTCAAAAAACTTTCGCTTGCGAAACCTAGAGAGATATTAAAACTTTATTAACAAACTGGTGAATCGCATTCCTTGATTTTGTAATGTTCTTTCAGCATTGCTGTAAAAGAGCAAGTTCACAAAAATGAGCACTGTTTGAGAAAAAAAATTTTTACTAAAATATGAGTTGCAATTTGAAATGTTAATGATGATGGTAAAAGTAATGGTAATGGTAAGAAACAGGTAGAGCAAAAGCTCTTCTGCACGACTCCCTGTTGGGTGTCTACTACTACGTTTATACCTACGAATTGTTCGGCAAAGACGAAGCCTGTGAGCCGATCACAGCCGACTAATAACCGCCGCCGATGATTTTCATATTTACTTAGCTGCCGCCGCGGCTATGATCGGCTCACGGCTAAACCGATTTTACAATTTTTTTTTAGCTAGTCTTAATTTTGCAGATTTTTGACATTTTGAAATTTGAGATTTCAATACTTACTAAATATAAATGCTGCAGTTGTAACAATATAAACACTTTGTGTGTTATTGATAGGGCAGTTTGAAATTGCATGTTTTTATTACCACCGTATAGACGAGAAATGTGACTTATTATGTATTAGCAGACCGCTAGCAGACACAATTTTCTTGACAGCCGCCACCCACCGCCAGTTGTGATAGCACAACCTATTCAGACACCGACTGCAAACAAAATCCCGGTAAAGCGGAAATCTTGCGACACTTCAGTACGATGAATGGCCATGAAATTGAGTGAAACAAGACATTTCTTATCCAGGTTGGTACAGCAGAGCTTGACAAATTGCTCGTCCACTCATGCTGCGCAGTTTAACAATGGCAAACGGAACATCTATGTCCGGTAATAGTTGAGATTTTGCGAGCGCTGTACCCTCTTGGCCACACCATCAGCAAAGTAATTTCCATTGATATCCTTGTATGCAGAGACCCATATAAGAGTCACTCTGAAATGGTCCGAGATTTCCTTGCGAAAACCCCGGCATTCTCTTGACGACGACCTACGTCGAATTTACGCCCGCCAGGGAGTTGATTGCAGTATGTCTGTCATAGTAAAGCAGAAGATTTTCAGGTAAAATCAGGCTATTCAATAAGTATTGCACAGCCTTCTGTATGGCCATGACATCCGCCTGAAATTCGTTGAACTGGTCAGGCGGCCTATACTTGAGCCTAATGTTAGAACCCTTCAGGTATTGTCGGTAAACTCCGGATCCTCAGATTCTTTATCAGCCAACAAAGCTGAACGAAAGTGTAAACCGTGAGCACCGTAAAGCTGATTAGGTTCCACCACGGTCCGATAAACGCAGTAGCTCATGGCAGCCTTAAGCCCCCGAAATCTTAGCCACGGCTCTCTTACAAGAGCAAAGCGCTGTCGTAGCTTTCTTTATTCTCTCCAGGATACTTTCTGCCCCAAAATAATCCCCATGTGTTGAATACACTTGGGAATTGAATCATGTTTTGCATTTTAAAGTAGACAGGTATTTGTTGCAGAAGTGCCCTCTTAGTGCACCTGGCAGTAGTCATTAGAACTATGAACACACATTGTAGTACCCCAAGCGAACAACTGTTAGGGTAACTTGCCGTCAAATTTATTTTATTTATGGCTGCGTTCTATTTTAGTTGGTTTTTCATGAGTGTTAGTGTGTATTTTGTATATTAAAACTTGAGTGGTAAATTCGCCTTTTGTACTCATTATTACTGTGGCTTGTTATTTTTATAAATCCTAAAACAAAACCTGTCAAATTAGTATTTTTTGTAGTGTAATTTGATTTAATTTTGGCTCACCTGATACACAAAGTCGATATTAAGTCATATATCGAACATGAATATTCTGTTTATATGTACATATACATAAATGTAGGAGTGTACTAGAGTGTGTGGGAGTGTGCCTCTGTTTGTGTTTTATATGTTTCAATATTTTACTACCGTTTTTTTTCTACTTTGGTTTTAAGAACACGTTTATGTTTTACTCCATTTAATGCATTTAATAAATATTTAAACGAATTTTTGTAAAAAAAAGAGAACATGACTATGCATGTCCGTGTACGTATGTGTTTGCAATATTTATGAATTTGTATATTTAAGTAGGGACATGTTAAAGTCACTTTTTTATAGATATATTTTTATAGATCTGGCTGTAAATTTTCCGCATGATATTTTCCAAAAACATTTCCATAAATTTATATATCAAAAGAATATTTTTCATTTTATTTTAATTTTATTCTTCTTTATTTATTTATCGCGATTATTGACTTGTAAAAGATAAAAATAAAATAATTCAGGAATTTTGTATGTGTCATGGAAAGAAGTTTGTTTCGTAAAATGTTTCAATTTGAAGAGCGTGTTTTCTATTGCAACAGTAAAAGTAGGTGGGGGAAAAATATTTTTTGGAACACTTAGCACTTCACGTAACCAAATGGAGTTGTAACGGTGATAAGATAAATTAAAAACCACATTTTTTAAACAATTCCTCCAATTTCGTTTAAAAGCCTGTTGTTTGTTAAGTCTGTTGCTTGTTGTCTATTCTTTACAGAAGAAATGGCAAAATGTCCATGCAAAATTCGTTTTTTTTTGTTGGCTTTGAGTTGACTTTTTTATTCATTGTTAATTTTAAGAACCCGCATTTTTGGATTGACGACGATACTTTATCAACCGGTATATATAAAAACTGCTGTTTGAAGCCTGTTCTACTTGGCAAACCTCCTTGAACAATATTACGCTCGAGAGATATATTTTAAGCATTAATGTAAATCGCGAAATTGTATTTCATGATGGGGCCAATTTAATTATTTAAATGAACGCCTAAATACGCACCGACGAAGTAAAATAATAATGAAAAATGGCTCTAAACCGAAGCTTCAACACTGCTATAACCAAAGACCGTGCAAAAGCAGATCTGTAAAATAATTAATCAAGTTTCACCTCCTGTCATTTCTCTAACTAGCCCTTTCCTATAGTTTCAGCACAATGCATCGCATGTGTAGGGGTTATCTCCTGAGTGCTTTTCCTAGATAAAAACAAAAAAAAAAGTTGCGGCATATATAGTGAAAATAAATCTGTTTAAGTAAAATCTGAACTCAATAATGCATCCACAAAAATTTATTATTGGGTTTGGGTTAGCAGCCAAGATGATGCCATCCACATACGAGTATGAGCTCTTATTTTTAAGTGGTATACACACATAAATTTTTTGTTAGCGGTAGTTTTATGGCGTCTTCCTTTCTGACAAAAATGTAACATATATGCTACATGTCATTGCTATTCGTGTTCCATTCTAAAAAGTTTGTAACATTCTAAAAATGGATAACGTTCCTTTCTAAATATGTTGCATCAACAATTGTCAAAATATGGAGCATATTTGACCCTCTACTCTTAAGTTATGGTAATATACTAAACTGGTTCAAATCTTTCATTAATACCTTGTACTATGAGTAAAAAACTTTTATTCTTGTTTTTATTGATAAAATTATGGTAAAAAATGTAGAAACTGTGAAACGCTAAAGGTGTTTTCTTTTTATGCATTTATTCTGCTTTTTATATTTTTAATATTTCTTTCTGGAAAATATGTATGTGTTACTTTGAAAGTGTAACACATTCTTTTCTAATGATGTTCCCCTTAAAAATGAAAAAATGTTACATATATAACACTCATTTTAATTAAAGGGGCATGAGTGCAGCAGTATATTAACAGCTGGTTTTCTTATTGTTTCTGAAGAAATGAATTATTTTTAGGTCGCCTCTCGTGATAGTTATAATTATAATTTTTGCATTTTATATTTATTGTTATGGTATAATTGTACTTTATTTTTATTCCGAAACATGTGTTCTTTTAAAAAGGCAAACTATGCAACACTTTTTAAAAATGAGTTGACCAATTAAAAATGTTGCAAAAAAAAACACGTTAAGTTAAGTCTCAAATATTTTGTACCATTCTGGTAATATAAAAATGTATCACTTTTTAAAGGCATTGGCAAACTGTATAAAGTGTTACCCATCGAAGAAGTAACATTTTTGTTCAGAAAGGAAATCATCATTGTTAATACAGGGTGTCTCGTGGAAAATTTATATTTTTAAATATGATTATTTCAAAAAGTAATAAACGGTGCGGAGGGAGGGTGGCGCCGTTGGAATTATCGATTGTGCGATGTCGCAGTGGTCGAGTGAGCATCGCGCGTTCGCTGTGGAGACATTTTTTAAGAGTAATGATTCTTACGTAATTGCTCGTCGACAATTTTGTTTAAAGTTCGGCATTCGGCGAATAAGTGATGGACCGAGTGTAATTTTAATTCGTTCGTGGGTGCAGAGATTCCGCGCAACTACTTCGGCTGTGAATGCCCCACGCCCAGGGCCCAGTCGATCCGAAAATATTGAAATGGTTGAAAGCAGTTTACTTGAAAATCCGCGACTTACAATACGGAAAAGAGCATCCTCACTGGGACTTCCAAGAGCGATTATTCATGAAATTTTAAAAGAGAATCTGAAAGATCGGGCTGACATACTTTTTAAAACATAAAATCCGCATTTCCATTCTATCGTTCAATGCTCTTAATAAAACTTTGTGTCAATTATTACGTTTTTTATTTAAGTTTGAAAATATAAATCTGCTACCAGATACCCTGTATATACACACCTTCTCTGTCTATTTACAATCAAAGATTCATAGGAGTTATTTTTTTTCCTAAGGCAAACAAAATAAGTTAACATTATCGCAAATATAGTATTCCTTTTCTGGCGTTCAACCCCAGTTTCAGGTTCATAAAAACATCTCGCTTTTTTCCGATGTGCATTAGTGAGTCTTTGTGTTGTGTATTGTGTACCACCGGCGAAGTAAAATAATTTCTAAAAATGGGTACTAAAAGCGAAGCTTCAGAACTTAATACGTCTCCTGACATCAAAGGCGGTAGAACACTGCTATATAACAAATAACATGCAAAAGCAGAGTTGTAAGATACTGCTCCTGGCATTTCTCCTACTATCCATTTCCTCTAGTTCCAAGATAAAAAAGAAGTGAAAAAATAATTGAAACCTATTGCAACCATTATTGATTATTACGACTTCAGTGCACACTAGTGTGTCCCCAAAAAAAAATTTTGTTTTATTTTCATGGGCGGTCAAGCATAATTTGAAAGCTTATGGAGTGTAGTATTTTTGAGACACACTAGTGTGCACTGCGCTATAGTAGATATTACTTTGCAACATGTGAACAAAATTATGGTATTCTTCTTCTGAAGAAGTGTTAGAATTATTTTTACAGATTTCCTTTCTCTAATATGATGTATGTCTCCAATATTCATATCATATTACAGTGTCAGTATTACTGAAATTATATTTATTGTTATTAAATATTTACGTTTATATTCAAAATATCGGAATATTTTACTTTTAACTGAAAATTAACTAACTAGCGGTATGCTGAACAGTCACTATTTAATCGATGCTTAATGATTTAAGTTTCACCATCCTTCAGTTACATAACAATAGAATTCGGCAAAAAGTATAGCAATATTGTTGATGCTTGTTTAAGAAACATACTAGAATGACAGAAAATAAAAAAAATCTTAGTGTTTGTGGAATAGACATTGAAGGTATACTGAAAGGCAATGGCAGAATATTCATCAGCATCAAATTGTTTCAGAGAGAGATATAATATTGGTCTATAACAATAGTTAGATATACACATGTTAAAAAGTTTTTTTTAGAGCCTCTAATTTTACAGGAAGATTTCTTTTTTGTTTCACAATTTTAAAATTATAAAGAAGGGAAAAATATAAATGTTGCATTTCCATTTTTTAAAATCACTTTTACATGTGTACATTTTTTTGTATTTATCAATTACAGTTATATAAGCAATATATGCTATTTCCTACATTAGTCACAATGAATTCACACCTACAGCAAAGACGATAATCACCCCCTATTCTATAGTACACGTGAAAGCACTCCACTCGGAATTATAATGGAATTGTTGTTCTGTTAGTGAAAAAGTTGTGGATAATCCGAATTTCACGTAATTTCACATTTTGCGACGTCAATTAGCCACCAAGATCATAAGAGTTGACGCCGTCAGACTTTTTTTGGAGGCGATGTCATGGATCATTTCTACGAGGGTAATCTCCTAACGTTGGAGCATTTGAAAACCAACATTCGTAAAATTATCGCTGAGATACCGGCAGCAATGTGCGAAAAAGTGGTCGAAAACTACGTAAAAGGGATCGACTGCAGCGATCAATCCAGAGGTGGTCGTTTAAATGACATTGTAATGAAGTAAAAGTGTCATCGAAATCATAAACTGTATGTGTTTTTTATTTCATTTTACTTTTAAAACCGAAACGCTCGAGGTGAACTTTAATCGTTGTCACACATACAGAAAAAATTAAGAGAATGTTAAGCATTTGAAACAATGCTCAAATAACGTACGATTGATTCCAGATATAATTATCGGATCCGTGTGAAATGCAAAGTGTCCGTACAATATTAAAATTTTTTTTGGTCGCAAATTATTGCATTCGATACCGAATGAAATTTCAATACATTTCAAGAGACGTTTGTTTGAAATTTTGAATCGAGTCGAATGCCGTAATTTCTCTTCCTGTTTTCTAATGTCATGTTGTCATATCGTATGTGTTAAAATGTATCTTTTGCCACATGCAATGCGACATTGGTCAGCTAAGCCACATCTATACGACCATTAAAACTGAAAATTTAACGATGTCACAAGTATGCCAAATTGTTATAAAATTACGTAACGTCATTATTTATGTGTCAGCTGTAAAAAAGTTAAATGCGGGCCTCTTTTCAACTGACAACTGATAGTGATTTCGATTTTCAAAAAGCGCATCGCACTTTTCATTTCATATATTGCATCCCTGGCACTTTACTGGTCCACTACGAAGCCATTTTACAGCACTTTTGAAGAGAACAATAAAGTGCAAATAATGTTAATAAATAAAAAGAAAATTATAGTAATGTTTTGATTTATTTTTTTGTCTTTTGTGGCAGCACAAATAAAATGAAATACCAAAAAAAAAATAAATGAACTAAAGATAAATAAATAAAAATCGAGGACAACTTGTTGAAGCTGTTCAAATATTTCTCTGAAAAAAAAAAACAGCTGATTCAACAAGCGTCAACAAAGTACATTATTGTGTCAACCTCATCCGATGTTCTGTTGATGTCAGTGCAAAACGGTTCTAATAATTAGAAATCGAGGACAATTTATTGAAGCTGTTCAAATATTTCTCTGAGAAAAAAATTTAATAAATATTTAATAAACCTCTATAAAGTACATTATAGTGTCAACCTCATCCGATGTTATGTTAATGTTGGTACAGGTCAGTTCAATAAGAACTTTGTCCGTCATAGTGCGCTTATTTGTTGGCAATATATTTCTTGTTTTTGCTCAAACGTTTGTCCTTTATACCGGAAACCCACTGTAAGGGCACAATTTATTTTTATTCTTTCAAATCATCTTAAATGTTTTAAAAATATTTATGATTTTCATTGAATGTATATGAAAGACATTTTTATGCCTCTGTGTGTATGTGAGTGTGTGTGAGTGTGCCTAACTTGCGAGAGCATAATAATCAGATTTTAGGCTTTTCTTCTGATGGTTTCCTATGGAAACAAAAACATTAAACACAAGTATCCGACACCAACAGCAAAGCCCATGACAAGAGAAAGAACAAAACAAATGACCGTTATTGTAACTAACACACTCACAACCACATACATGCATAAAAGGTTGAATTTACACATTTATTTTTACAACATCTCACATTTAAATATGGAAATTAAACTTTTTTCTTTCTATTTTATTTTCACTTTATTTTTTGCATCCCAAACTAATTCTTGCACAAACGACTTTACCATGACAATAGAAAGAGAAATTGTGTGCGAGAGTTGGGCGAATGTTACTGAATGCTGGGTTTCAGAATAAATGATGAAGGATTTCCATATTTAAAAATTCTGACACATTTTTTTGCAACATAAGGTTATTGTAATATGTTAATATATCCTGTGTATGAAATATATACAATACAAAGAACAATCGTACCGCTACATACATCTACACACATGTACATATGTATACTAGTATATTTACATATGTACATACAATTTTCCGTACATACAAAATACTTCAGCTGGGTTATGAACATTTATGAATAATAAATAATGGGAAGTGATGGGGCAGTAATAAAACCATTTTACTTACACATTTACAGTCGTTATGAAATTTCTAGTTTCAAACCGACAGAGGATATTGTGTGAATGTGTGAATACATTATTTTATAAAAGAATTATTTGTTATAAATGGTCTACAGGAGGAGGAGGAGTATTTATGTTATACAACATAAGTTTAGCGTTTGAATGAATAATAAAATAAATTTTTTTTGTATTAATTGCATGAATTTTGCACTTTTTAAAGTTTAGAAAACAAAGGTTACTGTATTGATTGCCTCTAATTAGAGGAGTAACAGTTTCCCAAAATTATAAAATATGTATTTCTCTCCTCAATCACTTGTTCAGGGTGGCGCAGAATGAACTATATGGTTTGAATTCTTAATAACTTTTTAGTCTTAAAATTCTTAAAAACTTCCTGAAGATGTTAACCGAAGGTTAACGAAATATCGAAGAGAGAATAAATAAAAAGAGAAAAAACCTTAAAGCTTAAAAAAATAGATTGTTAAAATAATAAAAAAGGTTAAACAAAAGTATTAAGAAAAATAACTTTTTTAATAATTATTTTTTCTTTGTTTTTTTAAGCATTTTGTGAAGAAGACTTGGGGAATTAATTATGAATCATTACACGATCGAACACAGCACATACAGTAGGTGCCTCAATGGCTTTGTTAAGGGACATATTCGGCGAACGCATTATTTCGCGCACAAGCGATTTTAACTGGCTTCCACGTTCAACAGATTTAACAGCTTCTGACAGTTTTCTTTGGGGATATTTGAAAGCAAGGGTGTACGAAATGAAAATCATGGCCATTACACCCGAAATTTTGCGAAAAGTTATGGAAAATATGGTGAAAAGAGCACGTAGGTGCGAAGGAGAAAATGGACATCACTTAGAGGATATCATTTTTCAACGGTAATTGCAAAAAATTCTCCAATAATATACTGTATTAAAAAAAAAATATAATAATCGCATAAATAAAAAAGTTATAAACCATTTAAACCATATAGCTCCTTTTGTACAACCCTGTAGTAGAAATTAAATGATTTTGTATGGCAAATAAATGTTTAAATACAACAGGAGCGAAATACGATTTTTTCGCAACGAATATCCGTCGAAGGAAATAAAACACATTTGTTTGTTTGAACAGGCACACAATCAGATCGTAGGACGAAATTCGTCGTGTAACTCAAATTTTTGCTTTATTATTAAAAAAAACACATTTTTTTTATTTTTGATTTAATTTAATAATTCTATATTTATTACATACAAGCAGAATGGAAAAACTAAGACGAACTTTAAATTTACATTTCTCTTAACATATGTCTTTAGCTGATATTTGACGTTTAGCTATTTATATTTCTTCTACTGTTCTTTACAATTTGAGTGTCTTAAAATCTTAACTACCTCATCCATAGCCGCACTCAATATTTTTTTTTTCTTTCTTGTGAGGTAGGGTTAAAAATGGCTTCGCACTTGCAGACACCGTCAGCATCTGCGTCGAGTGCTGTTACCACTAAAACATTTTCTCTCCTCCTATGGGTATATTCCTTTCCGGGACCGCTTTCCGCATTACTTCGGGAAGCCCCCTAGCAGCGTCTCAATATCATCTCAATATTAATTCCATATGTAAATTTGATATGTTGTTTTAATTCTTTAATATTTTTTTACATTGTATTGCTGTTAACATTATTATTGCTATTTGTTCAAAAGTTATTTTTTCTGAAAAATTTTGTAATCGTATGGTAGTAAATTTGGTTTTCTTCTGTGTCGTAATAACTAGTCGTAATTCCTAATGTTAGTTGAACAATTACTAAAGTTTATTAGACAATTTCCACGCAAATTGTGTTCTTGTGTTACAAGTTTGATTGATATTAATATTATTTGCATTCTTAACTATGATCGTATTTAAGTCTATGAATAAAATTTCTAAACCTTTTTATTTATTAGTTTATAAAGAATACTTTAGTATACAATGTGTACTTAGTTTTAAGTCCTTCAAGTGTTTATTTTTCTATAATCTATAAGGTGCAAGTTAAAAATTTTTTCTGATCTTTAGATAATCGCACAATAATTCCAATTTAGTTGCTATAAAACTTTAAGGTATTTTTATTCCAAACATTATTAAAAATTGCTGCTCCAATTTGAAAGTATTTAAGTTTATTATAATCTAAAAATTACAGTGTGAGATGTTCCCACAATTAAGTACATAGAAAATCCACTCAACGGATTGAACACTTGTAGCGTTTTTTTCTGAGCAATATTTTGAATTTAATCTGCCTTTTATATTTCATTATGTTCTATTATGAAAAATGTGTGTTATTTTTAAGTGTAACATGATTTTTTCTTATGATATTGCCTTTAAAAATAAAAAAGGTTCCAAGTTCAACACTCATTTTAATTAAAGAGGCATGAGTGCAGCACTACACTACCAGCTGGTTTTGTTACTGTTTCTGAAAAAATATATGTGTCAGTTTCAGTTAAAAGGGACCTAAAATGAGTTTTGGAGAAAAACGATTTTGAAGTTAACAAGTTAATTTTGAAACGCCTGAACGCTTTTATAGCTCGAAACCCGTTACGATTACGAATCTGGTATTGGATTTTGAAAATTCAAAATGGCGGATCCAACATTGTTGAATAGTTTTTGTAATGTTATTGGATTTGTTTGAAACAAGTGGATTTTGATACGCCTGAATGCTTTTATGGCTTGAAACTAGTTATCCGGGTGTTTTTTGATTGTAGATTACGAATCTGATATTAGATTTTGAAAATTCTAAATGGCGGAGTGTTTCTTGTAGCATTATGGGATTTATTTGGAACTCATCATTTAGGGCTTTTTAGGGTCGCTGATCACGAATTTGGTATTAAATTTTAAAAATCCTAAATGGTGGATAAGTTTTTTTTAATTGCAACACTTGCAACACTTTTAAGTGCACCACTTCTTAAGAATTAGGTGATAATTTAAAAATGTTGTCAAATCATATTTTTTTTTTGTTCGAAAAGAAAGTAATCATTCACAGGTGTTTATATTTAAACTGAGTTGCCAGCTGGAATACATTTTTGGCATTTATGTCGTCGAAGTGTTAGGAATTGAAGTGTGTATTTTTTACTCAAAAAGCGAAAGTTGAAATTTGAATTTTTGCCTCTAAAATTGAAATTAGACACACAGTGCATCCGTATAAAAATGATTGATTTCTCTCAACCGTATAGCCGAACAGCAACAGGCCATGTGTGTCATGGCAGAAAATAACGCATAACTTGGTTGGCTGAGTAGTGAGTGTATTGACTCTGCAGCAAGAACATTCGCAGTCCATCAGATAAAAAAATTTTTAATTATGTCTACGTTAATAGCGCCCTCCTGTGTTTGGTTTTTGAGCAATAAAACGTCGGCGAAGTAAAATTATATATAAAGTGGCTCCGCTAAAAAAAATTAATTCTCAAAAACGAGCAGCAGGAGAGTTGTGCAAAAAGTAAACTCTTAATTCTTTTATCACTGCACCACCTATCTTCCCCAACATTTTGAAGTAGTAGTCAACACGGTAACTACTGCAGCCATCCCCTTTGGAAAAAATTTAAAACGCAGGGATGATTTTCTTTCAAAGGCAGTGTTCATTTATAATATTTTTTTATTTTGGTCTTTCACTGAACGTAGCTTTTAATGGGTCACGTCATAAATTTGATTTCTCGGGGGCGGGGCGCGGTAGGACTGACCACCTACCGGGCTCGAAGGGCTGCCCGCTATCCCGAAGATGAGGGTGCTCCAGGCGAATATGCACAGGAGCAGGACGGCGGATGCTCTGCTATGGCAGATGGTTGCCGAGAGGGGCGCGGACGTGGGTGTTATCAGCGAACAATACGGTCCGATGCACCGAGGGTTCTGGCTCGGGGACGAAACGGGTACAGCGGCGCTCTGGCTACCTGGTGGCGGTGAACTCGCGGTTGCGCGGTACGGTATCGGCTGCGGCTATGCGTGGGCTCGGATCGGCGGTTTTGTGCTGGTGAGCTGTTACCTCACTCTTAGCGATAGTGTGGCGCGATTTAGGGCGAAGATGGCCGCTATCGAGGACGCTCTGGCTGGTATGGCCGGACCCTTTGTGGTGGCCGGTGATTTCAATGCCAGGGCTGTGGAGTGGAGTGATCCGGTGACGAGCACGAGGGGGAGGTGCGTCCTGGATATGGCGGCCAGGTTGGGCCTGGTGGTCATGAACGCTGGCGGTGCGACCACCTTCAGGCGGCCGGGGTGCGAGTTCACCACTCCTGGCATCACTTTGGTATCCGAGAATCTGTCTGGGATGATCGAAGGATGGAGGGTGCTCGAGGAATATACTGGGAGTGATCACCAGTATGTTGAATTTGGGATAGTATCGGAGGCGGGCGTCGCGCGGTCGCACGGGGGGAGAGGCGCGCGTGGATGGAACGTCGCGAGGTTAGACCGCGGGTCGTTCTTGGCCGGTTTCGACGGTACTACGGTTTTGGACGGTGGGGGAGACGCTGACTCCCTGGCGGGTGCTATGATGCGGCGCATTGTCCGTGGATGCGACGCATCGATGCCCCGATTGTCGCGACGGGCGGGGAGGCGACCTGTGTACTGGTGGACGCCGGAGATTGCTGGACTCAGGCGTGACTGCCTCCGCAATAGGAGGGTCTATACTAGGGCTAGGCGGGCCGGGGAGGCTCTACTGGAGGCCCAAGAGTACAAGCGATCCCGCGGGGCGTTGCGTCGCGCGATTATGGCGAGCAAGAGGGCGAAATGGGAGGAACTTCGGAGCGACCTGAACCGTGATCCATGGGGACTCGGCTATAGGATCGTGGCGGGGAAAGCCCCTGACCCGGATGGGGTACCGTCGGAGGTGCTGAAGATCCTGGCTGAGAGCAGGCCGGAAGCATTGCTTCCGGTATATGATGCTTGTTTAGTCCAGGGCGTCTTCCCAAGACGCTGGAAAACACAGCGGCTCGTGCTTGTTAGCAAGGGCAGGGGCGATCCGACCCAGCCATCGGCTTATCGGCCACTTTGCATGTTGGATGGTGCCGGCAAGCTGCTGGAGAAGCTACTGCAAAGAAGGCTGGCGGAGGCCGTGAGGATGGCTGGGGGGCTGTCGGATAGACAGCATGGCTTCAGACCTGGCAGGTCAACGCTCGGGGCGATTGCTGATGTGGTTGAGTGCTTCGAGCGCGCTCAGAGCGAGAGGCGCTATTATCCGAAGCGCATAGTTGTCCTGGCAACACTCGACGTTCGGAATGCCTTCAACAGCCTACGATGGGCTGATGTTCTAGAGGCGCTACGGGGGAGGTTTCGTATTCCCGGATACTTGTATAGAATTCTCCGTAGTTATCTGAACGATCGGGTACTGTTGTACGATACGCCGACGGGGCGGAGGAGCAGGACGATCACGTCCGGCGCGGCCCAGCGATCTGTGCTGGGCCCGGACCTATGGAATTTGACCTACGATGGGATCTTTGGGGTGGAAATGCCCAAATACGGCATGTGGCGACTAAGGCGGCGAAGATGACTGGCATGTTGAGCAGACTCATGGCGAATGTCGGAGGCCCGACACAGAGCAAGAGGAGGCTGATTATGGCGGTCACGAAGTCGATCTTGCTGCATGGGAGCGAGATTTGGGGAAATGTACTGGGTGAGAGAACCAAACGCAGGGTACTCGAGGCGGTACAGCGGACGGCGGCCCTTAGGGTTGCTTCGGCTTACCGCACGGTCTCGGGCGCTGCGGTCCTGGTGATATGTGGGGAAATACCCGTAGACCTCTTGGCGCGCGAGCGGTGGGAGGCTTGGAATTTGAGGGGGGAGGGCCCTGGTGTTGGTGCTATTGGTCTGAGACCCCAAACTGTCCGGCGATGGCAGGACAGGTGGACCGCGGACACGGTCGGCAGGTGGACGGCGAGGCTCATTCCCTGCGTGGAAGTATGGATTCGGAGGAAATTTGGTGAGGTTAACTACTTCCTGACACAATTCCTCTCGGGTCACAGATACTTCCGAAAGTACCTGTACCGGATGGGCAGGGCAGATGGTCCCGACTGCATTTACTGTGGTATTACGGATGATGATGCAGAACACACTTTCTTCGACTGCACCAGGTGGCATACTGAGAGAGGTGCAATGGCGCAGCGGGTTGGCGAGTTCGCTCCTGCCACCGTGATAGGGAGGATGCTCGATTGTGAGGACAATTGGGACGCTGTGGCACAGTACGTGGGATACGTTCTGCGGAGGAAGAAGAGGGACATCGATGCGCTGCTGCATAGCGGGGCCCCCTCTGACGGGGACCAGGCGATACGGGCCGGGGCCATGGCGCCGGCTGCGGACTTGGCGGACCCAGACGTGGGTGAGTGATGATGGTCCTGATTGGGACGCGGCTCTGGGCCTTCCCGAAGTAATGCGGAAAGCGGTCCCGGGGAGGAATCTACCCAGAGAAGGAGCAGGGAATTTTTTAGTGGCAACACCACTCGACGCAGAAGACGACGGTCTCTGTAAGTGTGAAGGCATTTTCAACCCTACCTCACACGCCAAAAAAAAAAAAAAAAAAAATAAATAAATTTGATTTAATTTGTTTGTTTTTGGAAGTGAAGAAAATGTCTACAGCTGCAGGTAGTAGAAAAAGAAAAAATATTTATTACTGTATCCTGTTTTAAATAATATACCGATAATTTACTAATTGAATTTTTTTAAATTCTCAAGTTATTACTTGAGTTATTTGATCAGCTGTTGAGGCCACCGGCAATACGTCAAGTAAAACACAATAATTGTAGTGTGAAAACTTTCCTTTAATTCCACAAGGGATGGAGTACTGATTCCTCACTCACGTCAAAACAGCTTCAGCAAACAGCATTCCAATTTACTCCCAGATGCAATAGCAGAGTCTTTCGTCACACATTTCCTTTCAGAAATTCATTTTTTTATTTCACAAAAAAATATAAATTATTATAAATTGGGCTTTTAAAATGTAAAACACAATTGCTGAATGCAACAAATCAATTTTTGAATTGTTTTAGCATAAATAACTCTTTATACAACACAAATGTAATTGTGATGTGAATACATCAGTATTGTAATGCTTTTTGAAATAAATCAATCGATGTTGTTGGATGGTAAAGTATTGCATTTGGTAAATGCATCAAATGAATTTGCATGCAAATGTGTAAATTTTGAAAATTAAATCCGTTCTTTTGCTGTTACATGTTCCGCTTCCGCTATCAATCTGTAGACACAGTCATAGAGCTTTAGCTTTCAATACAAATCAATAATTGTAATTGGAAGTAAGTGCTTACGCGTGTATGTGTGTCTCTATGCATACATATACAATAATGTGGTGTTAAAGCAATGATGATGTTATTTAAAATCAATGACGTAGCTGTTGCTTTTGTTGCTGTTGCTGCCGTTGTTGTTAACACAATATTTATGCATCGTACTATTATGATAACATGTGTGAGTGTGTGTGTGTGTGTGTATGTGTTTGCAAATGCGAGAATTTGCAAATAATATAGTCAATTATTCATATGTATCAATTGAAGTACGCATGTGTATGTATGCATATGTATGTGTTATATTGTATTTACATTAAAAATTCAAAATTTATCTCTGTCAATATTTGCTTAAATTAATTGAATTTTTCAAAATGAAATTAAAAAGAAAACCAAAAAAATAAAAAAATAAATTGTTGAATAACAATTACAATCTGATAATTGAAATTAGTTCTCTGCAGGCACATAACCACACGCTTAAATACGGTTTCAATTGCCAAAAATTAAACATGTATGATTTCATTGAAGTGACATTAACTTTTCAATTAAAAACAACAATCGTACCTGTGCTTATGAATCAATTACGATATTCGTAAATGAAATTAAAGTGGAAATGAATAAATAATAAATTTCTGTTCATTATTTGTTTTATATACTATTAGATGTATTTTATAAATTTAAATTAATTATTTCGCATAAATCAAGTTTTATGCAACAAAGAGATTTAGCGGTAGAAAAAAACAAAGCAAGATGCATTTTATCGAGTGAATTTGTTACAAAAATAACTGAAACACAAACTTATCATGGTGTTGGGTAAAAATTAAATTTTTAAAATTTTGTATTGGTTCATATATTCATGGTTTATTTCTTCCAATTCCTTCATGCGAAATTCGTATTGTATAATTCTAAAATTCTTTGAAGTCTATTGAGGCTACGGCTGGAACAACAGCCAAATACTCAGAACAAATAACAAATAAAATAAAAAAGTACCTTTTAAAAAAATAATTTTATAAATCTCTACCCTTTGAGGAAGTACTTTTCAAGAAAAGTACTTATGTATACAAAAACGCCTTTTAAAAAGTACCTATTACGAAAGGGCTATTAAAAAAGGGCTTTAAAAAAAGGCAACTTAACAAAGAACCATTTCAAAAACGAACCTTTACAAAAAAGTAAGTTTTATGAAAAGTTCCTTAAAAAAATACTTTTTAGAAAAAGCGAGTTTCAAAAAAAGTTTCTTTAAAAAAATTAAATTTATAAAACAGTCCATTTAAAAAAGTACATATTAAAGAAGTAAATTTGAATAAAAGAAAAAGTAAAAAATTTTTGAAAAAGTACCTTTTAGAAAAAGTATTTTTCAGAAAATGCACCTTTTAATAAATGTACCTTTTAGAAAAAGTAACACTGAAAGACTACCCTCTAAAAAAGTACCTTTGAAAAAATGTGTCTCTTCAGAAAAGGTGGCTTTTAAAAAAAGTACTACTATTGAAGACCGATAATATTATTATTGTTATTAATCTTAATGTTATCCCAGGCGGTTTATAACATGGTGGTGTGTAGGAAGCAGACTTTCCCTCGTATTTATGTAACTTCCCTATGCACGGAGTGGGATGATAAGGTTTATATCAAATTAAACCTGTGAGCAAGCTTTGCGGTGGGTTCCGATATATTTCCCAGAATTTTTCAGTTTATACTCATTGTGCACTACTGCTCTGTGTTTCTGTTTATCAAAATATCGCTTAAGTTATTTTTTTTATTTGTATTAACCTTTTGTTGTTTCTTTTTGAAATAAACAGAGAAGCGTTTGTTTCAGCACGATTATACAGGGAAGATGATGTGAACACAAATTCAAGCATTTTCACTTGAATTTTACATGTGTAATCGTTACAGTTTTATTTACTTGTGTTGCTTTGTTTGCTTTACCGTTGCTTGTGTGTGTTGTTGTCGTGTTTACTTTTTTTTTCTCAGCAGCTACAAAGCAAATTGCTTTATTTGTTTATTATGACACCTGCAGGGAATTGTTTGCACGCCATTTCCATTGAAATGGCAGTGTGATTGGGAGCGAGAGTGGTAAGAAAAAACGACGGATGTTGGCCGTTAGATTTCATTAGCTGCAGTTCCATTAGTATTTTCTTACGTTGGGAATTTAAATTCCAACACCAAAATTTTCTAATTTAACTTGTGCATATCGTTTTGAATATGACAAAAATTCATATTTCTTGTAGTATTATTTGCGGGCTTAACTAATTGTGTTATAACACGAAAATGTCAGAATATAGCCCCGCAATTAAAACTTCATTAAGGTTGGATTAAGAAGAGCAGTTTACTGCTTAATATCTCATACTGTTAAGTCTAACATGCATGATCATGTCTAACATGCATGTTATGCCAATAAATTTTAAATTTTTTGTTTTCAATCATAAGGGCATTCATTTCCCCTAACTCAAGTAGATTATTTTCAAGGATTGTTCCGTTTGCTTAGCAATTAAATACAGCATAAGTCATTTGACAGCACTGAAACGAAAGCTGGATACAAAAAGAAGCTCATAATGTATTTGCCTGCTTAAATTTATTATTATTATTATTATTATTTTATTGCTTGTCGTAGACATTATGCCTACTATTCCCCTGGGTATGTCTCAAAAGGACTTCAGTTTAAGTTCAGCTTCAAATAAAAGTATAAATGAAGTAATTAAAATTTTTCTTTGTGCATTTGATTTGCCACCGTCGAAGAGAATTTTATGCAAGAATTCTTCATAAAAATTGCTTGAATTTTATCACTCGTGAAATTAAATATTTTTCAAAGTTTCGAAAGCATAACGACCGTTATTCATTTGAGTATTTCTTTTATTCGCTCTTTCGCTTCAGGTGTAATTAAAGTGGAATGTATAAAGCGAAAGCAAATTGCCAGCTACTGATTAAGGCAGACGCATTTTTTAGTGTAAAAAAATAACTAAAACAACTTTTGGCCTTTAAATTCTTTAATTTTTTAATTTAAAAAAATTTCAAGTTCTAAATATTCAAATATTTGATATTTTTTTTAAAACATTTGCAAAATGTTTCATTTTGAGTATCAATAACAGCAATTGCGCTGAGTTTAACTTGTCTTAACGGCCTTAATGTGTATTTATGCCGGTGTTCCTCTGTAAGTTTGAAAATCTGTGCATGTCGCGAAACCACTTTTGTGACTTATAAGTCATAATCATGACAAAAGGGATTTGATTGTAGTTTATTTCCAAAGAGCACAATACAAACAAAGCGTGGAAATAAGGAACTCAAAATATGAAAGTGAAAAACGAAATAACAAAGGCAAAGGAAAACTTTCAACAACACGAAAATCTCTTCTTAATCCACTAGAGAGATAAAACGAAATGACAACAAAAAGCAAAAACGAAGTGGTATAATAAAATAAAGAAAGCAAAATAAAAAAAAAATAAGAAGAGTAAATTTGTAAAGGAAGAATAATGCGTGAGAGAGAGAGGACGAGGAGGAAGCGTAGCATACCTGGCATATATTTTGCTGTAAGACTAATAAACCAAACTCGGACATTTATTCGGGACAATCTTAAGAAAATTTAAACATGTGACGCGAGGATCGTGCAAAATGTTTTTTGGGGCACAGTGAAAAAAGTAAAGCATTTTACTATGAAACCATTTACGGTAGACATTTTTTTATTTTTCGGTTATTTTTATTATTGGGGGCAGAAAGCACCGCGACCAAAGAATATCTATTCGGCAAATCTCATCAGATTAGACCTCCATCATAAAGCTCTTAAGGCATCTAAGCACTATTTGAAGTGTGGTGTTCTACAACTTGTGTAGCGGCACAATAACCGCCACACAGAAGGCGAAACCTCAGTCTGCCGTCAGTCTCTTTTAGTAAACGAAAGGCTGTCATTATTAATTTTCACGGTCAGCGATCCAAAATTAGTCGATGTGCAGTTATTTATTATTGTTCTTTTTTCTGTGTGTTAGAGAGAGAGAGAGAGAGAGAGAGAAAGAAAAGTAAAAGTCAGGCAGTGAACATCATATTTTTGTTGGAAGTTGTAAGGGAATGGCTTTTTTTTTGTCTTGGACCGGCACTCAGGGGATGACCCCTACACATGCGATGCATTGTGCTGGAACTAGGAAATTAGGTTATGAGAAGGAGGATAGAGGGAGTAGTGTTTATTGACATTTGATTTAAATCTTCCCAAGCTAAAAATGACAGGAAACACCTCTGCGTGTAGTCTATAACACATACGTGCCGTTCGGCCAAAAAACGATTTTTCCCTGTAATGCGTAGTACGAGTTGCCGTCAAATCGACCACAAATGGATGCGCTCCTAATGATGATCGCGTCGTGTGCGGCGCGAATGACCGGGTTTAGGGAACAAGTTCCCTGATTTCATTAGAATACCTCCCATTATAGTATCGATAGAACAACGAAACGCACACCACGTTGCGAAGATGCTCAAGAGAGTCAATAGAGTTGGCTACCCTACTATCTCCTATGAGTTTCTTCGCCCTTTCTTGTACACGGTCGAGTAACTTCAAAATAGTCTTTGAAGCACCGGCCCACACATGAGAGTTGTATTCCATTTTCGGTCGGATGTAGGCGGTATAAATAGTGAGGAGATCAGATGGGGTGAAGTATGTCTTACACCGCCTTAAAAAGCCTAGGCACTTGAATGCTTCCTTTGAGACCTGAAAAATGTGCTCAGTCCATCGGACATCACACTGAATTTTCATGCCAAGAACATCAAGAGCTTCGGATTCCTCAATGTTTATGCCACCCATTATTACAGATGAGGCAGCGTGATCGTGCATACGGCGATGGGTTAGCATGAAGCATTGGTTCTTTTGGGAATTGAAATCGACCCTGTTCGCGTGACCCCATTCCAATATTCTCGTGAGGTCACCTGTTAGCGAATCATTCATATTCTGCCGCGTCGCCGCGATCATAGTTGATGTCGGCCTACGATCAAATGAATATGAATGGCAGATACTGCGAAAGAGTGGATAGGGTTGGAAGTATGACATAGGAGGTCATTAAGAAAAATAAGAAATAGAGTAGGAGAAAGAATGGAGCTTTGTGGTACCCCTGAATTGATCTTGAACTCGTTAAATGAGATCCCGTCTATAACAACTCTTATAGAGCGATCCCTGAGAAAGCTCGATATAAATCGAGAGAAGATATCGCCGACACCAAAAGCAATAAGTTTGGACAAGAGTGCTCCATGCCACACTCTGTCAAATGCTTTTGAAATATCTAGAGCCACTACCTTACTTTCGCCAAAATGGTGGATGGATCGACACCATTTTTCCGAGAGGAAGCCTAATAAATCTCCCGTGGAACGTCCTACACGAAAGCCATATTGCCGGTCATTAAGTAAGCTGTTGGACTCCAGATATTTCATAAGATGGAAATTTAGCATACTCTCCATTACTTTAGAAATGGTAGAGCATATTGCGATTGGGCGATAATTTTCAGGGTTGCTTGCCTCTCCCTTCTTGGGGATCGGCGTAACATTTGGAACTTTCCAGCACGACGGAAATTCGCCTGCATGATATAGGGTGCTGAAAAGGATTGCCAGAGGACGCGATAACGTCGAAGAGCACTGCTTCAAGACCAGTGCCGGAATTCCATCCGTGCCAGCAGACTTTTTTATGTTAAGGTCCGATAAAACCCTTTTAACTGCACGAGCCCGAAAGTATATCTTTGGCATAGTTACGGATACACGCTCGGATGCGGGCAGTGGTGATTGCTTTCCGGCAGGTGAGAATTACCTGCAAACATTTCAGCAAGGAGGTTAGCCTTTTCAACCGGGTCAGTGAATATTTGATCAGCCTTTAAAAGAGACGGAATAGAAGAACTAGCATTTCCCTTAACTCTTTTAACGAATGACCAAAAGCTTTTACTTCCCCGTGGGGCAGTAAGAACTTTAGCGCGAGGACTCTGCTCGTACAAAGCTTTTGCACGTCTTAGCACTTTGGCACACGAAGTTCTCGCCCTTTTGCGCATCATATCAGTATCGGCGTTTTTATCATTCCGCCAGACACTAAATGCTTCCTCTCTGGATTTGACTGCAAGTCTGCACGTCTGATTAAACCAAGACTTTGGTGTAGGCCTAATCGAAATTTGCTTCGATGGTATGAACGTTTTCATACCAAGCAATATTATATTTTGGACCATTTTAGCCATGGCATTGACATCATTGTCGAGGAAGCAGAGCCTCCAATTGAAATGCCGAAAGAAATCGTTGAGCGCAGCCCAACGTGCCTTTTCGTAAATATATTTCAAACGTTTCGTAGCTGGCGGCGAAACGCCTCGAAGTTCCGCAAACGAAAAGGAGGCAGAAATGGTGCAATGATCCGAATTACCGAGAGGTGCGCTAATGTTCATTTCATACTTTTCAGGGTGTGAAGTGAGAAAAAGGTCGAGGGTGTTGTGTTGAAACACTTGAAATATGTGTTGGTTCATTCACTAATTGCGCAAGGTGATTGTGCGCTGCGAATAGCTCAGCATATTGGCCTTCTGGAGTTGTATTGCTCGAATGGCGGAGCCACGATAAATTATGGACATTGAAATCAGCAGCAATAACGATTTCACTGTTCGGGTAATTTTCGAGGATCCCCGATATAGTGTCGGAAAGGGCATCGAAGTTCTGTATAGTTTTCTCCCTTTCCGTGTTTGGGCTTCTGTAAAGAAACCCGAAGTGCAGAAGATGTGCCCTCATTTTGAATTTAACCCAAAGACAGCTAAATTCGGGATCATGCGTGTCTAAAGATTGCTGGCACTGGTACACAACTTCATTGCGTATATAAATTGCAAGGCCCCTGTGTAGATAGAAAAGAGATAGGAGGTGATATCTTGGTATGTGAAAATCCTGTGGGTCAGCATCCTCAGACACCTGGGTTTCACTTAAGGCGAAAACATCCGGCAGATGGAGACAAACGTGAGCATAGACAGAGAAGAAATTTGCCCTTAGACCACGTATGTTCCAGAAGTCAATTCTGAATCGGCCTGTCATGATTAACGCGAGAAAATCTAAATAAAATGTCTATCTTTTGTATTGTAGTTGCCACTGAGCTAATCACTGCTTGAACGACTGCCGGTGGTCAGTGTTACTCCTTCATCACCAAACAGTCTAGCAGTAACCAACACAATGGCACCAACAATGCAAAAGATTTAGTCGGGTATGGTAGAGGGAATTAGCACAATGCCACGAAAAAAAGCCATGAAAGACCTCATCCGGTCACCGTGACCCGAAGTGACAGCACTGGTTGGTAGTGTCAGCACTGATTTTTATTTTTCTCGCCCGTCACTAGTATAGCGGTTTCCACTCTTTTTTCTTTATCATTTTAATTATTATTGTTATTGTTTTGCGTATTTAAATTTCAGTCTATTGTCTTCTTTTTTTAGGTATATTTATTGATTGTTTTGTTATTTTTTAATTTTGTGTATTAATTTTTTCCCTTTTTTGGTTTAAATTTATTTGTTGAATTTTTTTTTGATTGTTCTTGTTTAATTACTGTTTTTTTTTTTTATTTTTCCGCGACACAGAATAAAACGAGGGTGTACCCGACGGACGATCAAACACTATGTTTTGTACAGCTTATGTTTGTACAGCTCAGCTGTTACCCATTTCACTATATTTAAGGTGACACTCTAATGCAAGACAACGACCGACTCAAGCAACTAGTTGCACCAGTCTGATCCATACGGTTTTCGAAGAAGCATTCACACTGCAACTGGTTGTATGCGATTGGAAATCTCGGTTGCACCGCGATCAGTTTCATTGGTTTTGTATGTATCGCCACTATTTTCTTTATTTTAAAGCAAAATTATCGATGAAGCATTCCGCGTTAAGTTAGATTACAGACGCATTCTATACTTTGTCAATAATTTATTGGTGATACAGCAACTAAAGTAAAGTTCATTGTAGTGAACTTCCATGAGTGAAGGTGAGTGTCATAATATTACACACGACAATACGATTACAAAACAAAGTTTTTTTAAGTTTTTAACTTAAATTTTAAATAAGTTAATTTGTTGTACTGTTTGATAATAAGATTGTTAAAGACAACGCTAAAATTAAAGTTAACTAATGGCATTTTGATTAAAAATCTTTGTATAGAAACAAGGAAGAGAAAGCCAAGAAAAATTCATATTTTTTACTCCCATACATTTGCTCATCCTGTTTTACTGCCATCATATTTTTTTGTGTTTCACAAAGGACATTGTGTTTCCGTCTAGTTGATTGCTGAAGTTGCAACATCTGCTGCACGTTTGTGCTAATCATAATAATCGTTGTTTTGCATGTTCTCTACAGAAAACGAAACAACAAACTCTTCCGTTTTTACAGACAAAACCAGCAATGGTCAAAAATAAGTCAGGATTAAAACCAAAAACGGTCCAGGACCAGAACAAGTGGATGATGAGGAGAAGGAAATAATTTGTGTGACCGTTTATGTACCAAATAAACACAAACCAGAATGATAAAAAGCAACAAAGCACGCGAAATATATTGATGCTTTTGCTTTTAAAAGGTGTAACGAATTTTTGACATGATTTAATTTTTGGCAAGTTGAATGCTGAAGTTGTCTACAAGAACAGCGTTACTTAAAAACTAATGACTTGGCCTTATATTGGCAGTACTGGGACACCTCGACTCGGAGATTCATAAAGTTAATTGTGAATCTCATCCAGGATAAAAAGAATGAATAAAGAGGACAGAGAGAAGAAAGAAGAATGGCGAAAGAGTAAAATAAAGAAGTATGAAGGAAGAAGAAATATGAAAGAAGAAGAAGAAAGGGTAAAGAAGAAATAAAAAGAATAGAGTAGAGCAGAAGAAGAAACAAAGGAAGTCAAATCTCGACGTCCTACAGCCAAACAAATGAGGGTGGCGATGGCACGATGGATGGTAGTCTGCACGTTGTTCAGTGGCGAAGGCATAGTCACTGGTCACTGAACAATACCGGCTTCAGCTGATAGCAATCCACAATCACATCAGAACGCCCTCCTTCGTCGGTATTGTGTAGCACCGGCGAAGTAAAATAATAATAAAAATGGCTACTAAACCGAAGCTTCAGCACTTGCTACGAGAATAAAAACAAAACAACGTGCGAAAGCTGCAAAATAATTAATTAAGCTTCACCTCCTATCGTTTCTCCTACTATGTCAACTCCTGAGTGCTGGTCCTAGATGAAAAAAAAATATCCCCACAATGAAACCCTTAACATATTCTATGCTACTCCAGCGATATCACCTAGATTCACCAGGAATCTGCTGCCCAGTCACCTCAACTTGACTCGCTTCTTGTCTACGTTGGCGAATCACCTAGTAAAGGGTGGGCAAACTTGACGTTAAGAAGTAAATTAGCTTAAAACACATTTTTTTTGACAAATTTAGTTTGATACCAAGGTAAAGCGCAAATATGGAATATGATGTCGGGCAAATTTACACGTCTAGCACGTCAGCAGACATCCGCTCTTTTCACAAAATTTGGAGAAAGTAATCCAGCGGCGTTAAATCACAAGAACGAGGCGACCAATTGACATCGATAAATTATGCGACTAGGAAATTTCTCATGGAATAACCGAATTGTTTGGCCGGCTGTGTGGATTGTGGCGACAGCTTGCTGAAACCAAAGGTTACTGATGTCAACATTAGCCAATTGTGACCACAAGAAATCGGTTATTATGGTTTGGTAGCGCAGATAATTTACGGTAACGGCATTTCCTTGTTAATTTTCGGAAAAATACGGGCAGACGATGCAGACTGACTACAAACCGCACCATACTGTTACTAACTTTGGATGTAATGGTTTTTTGAAGACTGTTTGTGGATTTTGTGAGCTCCTTATGTGACAATTTTGTTTGTTTACTACTAATTGAAAATGGGCCTCATAACTAAAAAAGATTTTGTTGAAAAATGCGTTGTGTTCGTTCAGTTTTTCAAACGGCCAATTCTTAGACGTCTGACGCAAACAATGGTCGGCTGGCTTTAATTCTTTAACGAGCTGAATTTTGTAAGCGTGAAGATCTTTTTGCAAAATGTTGCGCAATGTGCCTCTGGTAATGCCCAATTGCTGCAAACGTCGACGACTTTGCTCTACAGGTGCTATGTTTGCATCACTACGACCACTACGAGCGTATTGTTTTGGTTTATTCCGTGAGCCTCGAATGTAGCGATTAAATAACTACACTGACCATCGCTCTAATCGAGCAGTGACCAGTAAAAGCTTCTTTCAGGACCGTCACGTTCCTCCTACTCAATCGCGGTAGCTGTCCAGCCTTGGCCATAAGGCCCTCTATAGTCAGAAATCCTCCCTGCTCCTCCAGGAATGATTCACTTCTCTAATGCTCTTTCAGTTGTCAGTTGTATGGCAAAATACGGTGATGTGTGTTTTCCTAAAAATATCCAACAGAAAAAAGTGACTGCGTTCATTTTGAATTGGTATTTTCATGACTTTGTAATTTTTAAACGAATTCCGCGAACTCATTCTAAAACGTGACCAAATCATTGGTTCTAAGTACTCATTTAAGTGATGCGTTGTTTCGTCAATGACACCCCTATGGTAAAATCTTGCATTATGCATCTATGTTGAACCCGTTCATTTGCAATAGAACCCATACATTAACTATTTATTTTACATGGCTGTTTTTTTCTTGGTATGTATAACAAACGCACATACTCACTCATGCAGTTCGTCAACAATATTTGACAATTTTCTGTCTTGGAAATGTTAACCAGCTGAGCTTGTGAGGATACCTGATTGAGCCGCTTTAATTCGGGCTTAGGAAAAATTAAAAAGGTGGACTCAAGACGAATTTACAACACAAATTTTTTCGTTCATTTTCACAAACACTCTCATAAAAAAACAACTACAAAATACGCGCCTTTTTAAAAGACATAAGCAAAATCGAGGCAATCAATGCATTTGGTATTACACGAAGCAACTATGTGCTTTCATTCTTCCAACAACCTTTCAAGATTAATGCAGGACTGTAACAACTTTTAGCGCATGTATGTATATGTGATCAATTAGCATATTATTAATTCAAATGTCAATCCGTTAATGAGAAATAACAAAAACTTTCATTAACATTTTTTTCTAAAAGTCAAATCAATTTCAAATTACTCAAGTCCTGGTGTGAATACTGTTGCTACGTATGTTTCTTTTCTTTAATTCAATGTTTTTCTTTAAAATTTAGCGTGAGTTTGCAAAACAATTTGCACTTTTATAGTGCAACAAACTTATTTGATGTCTTATGAATTAATTTAATTGAAACATTACATACTGTCAATGGATAATACCGGTTTTACTGTTGCTGTTAACTGCCAATAAAAATGAATGGAATGCAGCAGCAACAATGTCATCAGCAACAGCAAACACATTCGTGTAAAAGTGCGGCAAAACCAAATACGGATAATATGCTTTTGAGTAAAAATTAATGCCAAAGTGACGATGCGAAAACATTTTTTTTAATGCACAAACTTTTTTGTTTTTTTTTTAAGAAGTTAAACCGAATTTGCTGTTTAAATTTAAAAACATATTCGTGAAAAAAAAGTAAAAAAGTTATACTTAATTTTTTGTTTTCTCTTGGACCAGTGCCCAAGGGTTATTCTCTTCATATGCAATGCATTATGCACTGGAACTAAGTAGAGAGAGGAGACAGCAGGTGATAGTGGTAGGACTACAGAGCTGAATTCAAAAGTCTGCAGTTTAGTGTTAAATATAAAGCAAAGTTAATTTAGGGGCACCATTTCATTTATTATTTTGCTTCGCCAACGTTTTATTGCTCAAATATCGATGACGGTCTCGAACCCGGTCACTTCTACATGTGGGGTCAAGAATTCAAGAATATGGAGAAAAATATTTTCGATGTAACCCATTCCAACAATATTTCTGTCTTGTATTGTCATTTTAAGTTCTTATGCAGCTAAAAACACATCCGATATAATTATTTCGTTAAGGTTTTGTACACGTTCTCTTAAATTTTATATAGACATGGAAAGCAGCTCATTTGTGGATGATCTTGTACATGTAAGTAGTCCACTTGTAACAGCTGCACGAAATTCTAGTTGCGATAATGGTTTTCTTCCTTCAGTTGTTGATGTGAGCACTTGCAGTTTGCATGAATTAACCATCATATTTGGAAGCAAAATATAAACAAAGGCCACCAGCACTTTTTCGATCGGACAGCAATTCGATAACACAAGGGTTTTGTTGATTAAGAACTGAATGTTATTTTTAAGTTTTTTTTTTGGGACGCTGAATCCAAATCTGCATTTGTTTATTTTCTATCAGCTAGACTTTTCACGATATACCATTATATTTACAGTATAAATTAATTTAACAAGAAAACGGTTCATCACATTCAGTTAAAACAAATCTAAAACAGGTCTACAATATTATCTTTGATTTATGCAGATCTTCAGGGAATCTTTACCCAAACTTTTTCTTAGAACAACTAGAGATATTATATTAAACCTTCATTTAAATAAATGAGAAGTTTGACGAATATCGGAGCTAAATCAAGAACTCCATAATCAACTCGTTTTCTCATTGTTATTACTTTGCTATACTTATATAAGCTGACTTTAATTCAACTCTAAATTTGGTTGTAAGAAGCAATTAAATTTAAAAAATAAGCAATTAAGTCTAAATCAATTTCAATGTATTTTCTTTTAGTAAAAATATTATAAACTAGTGCATAAAATTATTATTATAATATTTTTTTGTTCAAATAAAAATGCCACAAAAATTACCATTTTGAGAAATTGTAAAGGCAGAATTGCCGCATCTCTGGTGTTATCTTGACGTATTCATTTTTAAACCAATATTTTATTGCTCAAAAACAGACGAAAGAAGACACTTTATCAAACAAAATGTAACAGTAGTAAAATGTGCCTTTTATAGCGAAAGCCATTTACACGTATCAAGACTAATGCACTGTACAGGTGGTGTTAATTCTACAACAGTAATAACATTTCAAAAACAACTGACATTTTAGCTTCCATACAAATTTTGAAATAATGACCTCTAATTAGCCAAAGAAAAAGTAGCACTGCTGTGCTATAAATACCACGTGTGAAGTGAATTCACCTTTAGACGTCCACATGTACAGATTATGTGTGTTAAAACACTTTATGTAAAATTTGGTTTTTGGAAGTTATGGCCGATTGTATGCATGTGTTAGACAGTAAAACTGAGGTTGTAACATTGCTGTACCCCACAGAAAACTTCTTCCGTCCATATCAGAGGAAATGCCTTCGCCAAATGCATTTGTTAAGAAAAATTTTTTTTCTTTGATTGACACAAAGCAAAACAACATGCAATTAACTTATGGATTTTATTTATTATATTTATTAAATATATTTTTATTGTACTATATAGATAACATCAATTTTATTTACATTTGTCTTAGATGATAAAGAGTTTAGAAACTATATTCTTTTTCTCATTAAAAATAATATTTACTTATATGATAATATGTACAAACTTGCAATTTATAATACGAGTGTATAAATGGAAAGGGACATTTCTTGAACAAATCTTTAAGATAAAATAGTATACAACGGGTACAATTACGCTGAAATGAGTTTATTAATATGGAGCGTATTGCGAAGGTATGCATCTAGTCCGTTGCCAATCTAGTCAGTTTAATGTCTACTAGTACAAAGCCGGAAAGAGTGGACTAATTTAAAAAGAAACTTCAATGAAACAAAACTTGTAAATATCTGTGGACGTATGTCAAAAGATCATTAGACAATTTCTTAGTATTTCAATCGTAAAGGAAGCTTTCAAATTATCTGCACTTGTTGTTGACTTAATATATAAGCTTGATTTTAACAGAAATTTTATTAGAAAAGTTATACTAAAACGAAGAATTTTCAAATGGCAAACAATGACGTGAAAACAGACGAAACAAAAACGACTAAATAAAGTGTTTTCCGCTCTCCTGGAAAATTATTAAAATTTATCTTAAGTTGTTTGTCGACAGATATGTTCTTCTATATTCTCCATTAAAGTGGCACTGGTAACATTACAAGACTATTTTATGAGAAATAATTACATGATGATCATATCGGCAACGGCGGCAGAGAATGTCATGTAAAGTGTACGCAAACACACCAGCTTTATTAATTCAACAAACCTCACCTCCAAGGACATGAACTAGTTATCTAATCATGGTCATGGAATGAGCCAAGAACTACAGAATTTTCAGTTTATTTCCATTTCCATTTTTTTTTCTTTTTCCCTTTTTACTGGGAAAGCAATTACTACAAATCTGCTGGGTAGAACGAAGGAGAAAAAAAACTAATATGCAGAGTTAAAAATAATTCCCACAAGTAGGAAGGCTAATCAGCGCAGTAGTTTGAGAATAAAATTTGTTAAATCAGAAAAGCACAAGTCAGCCAAGAGAATTTTTATCACACCAGTGTTGCTTGTGGGTGACTTGGTTGAATTGTTAACACTATACAGTTGGCCAATAAAGTATACTGACACCGAGTATACCATAAAATGTATTTTAAAAATTACACCTTTTAAAAATGTACATATGTATATAAAATGTCTTACCACCACTATAATAATAATATTTATTATTGGACGAGAATGAAGCAGAATTTATGAAAAAGTCGGCCACCACATTCGTAACATCTGAAAAATAAGTTGGTTCGAATAAATCTAATAATAAATAAGAATAAATAATGAATCAGATAACGAATTTAATCCAACAAATGATTACTTGCAATTTTGGAAAATATACAGTTTCGGCAATATCCATATTTTTCTTTAAAATTGTATATGAATTTTTTTACTTGCTTTTTTCATAAACATTTTTGTAAACAAGAAAAGAAACCAATCGCAATATAAACGTTTTTTTTCTAATGAACTCTTTTTCTTAAAAACAATTTTCTAACACCGACTCCACCTACAATTTATATCACTGACAAAGCAGCATTAACAATATATCGTATTTGACCTATGGGACGAAAAAAATCGGTTTTTACTTTTTGGATTATTCTTATAGTAGACAACACGGTCTTTCCAATATACCAAACCGCAGTTTCTAACTACATTCGTTTTGTCATAAATTAGCTTCAAAATTCACTTTTGGTAACAAATTGGTAGATATAGCACTGAAAAGAAGACATACTACTTCAGATTCTAAAGTGAAATCGAAGGAAAAAATATGTAAGAAGTAGAATTAGTTTTAGTTTGTGTGGCTTTGTGTCAGTTGTTGTCGCAAGGTTTCAGTGGCGAAGGCATAGCCACTGGTCACTTAACAGTAACGGCTTCAGTTGTATCCAATCCACATGCACATCCACCGGCGAAGTAAAATAATTATTAAAAATGGCTACTAAAAACGAAGCTTCAAAATTTAATATGTCTCCTTGACATCCATCAGAGCCGCTGCAACAGTGCTATATAAACAAATAACGTGCATTAAGCAGTGTTGTAAGATAGTGAAGCTTCACCTCCTGTCATTTCTCCAACTATGCCTTTCCCCTAGTTCCAACACAATGCATCGCATTGCTGGTTAAGATAAAAAATTATATCTGTTATAATTATTCATCTTAAATTTTCACAAGCTATCCCGATATATCGATGGGTGTCTGGTAGCAGATTTATATTTTCAAACTTCTGCGCCACACGTTTTAGTAAACTTGGTTCAATTGAACTGGTTTCTCGACGATTGTTTTCCTTTAAAGTCACAAGACATTGAGTATTGTCATTATAAACCCATCTCTTTGAGGTAGCTTCATAAAAGAAAATCCATTGGAGTTCGATCGGGCGACCTCGGTGGCCATGGGATGTCCCCAAAGCGACTGATCAGCTGGAAATGTTCCCGAAGCATATTCATCGAAGCTCTGGCTGTGTGTGCAGTCGCCCTATCCTGTTGAAACCACGTGTGTGAAGATTACGATGGATGAACTCGCAGGTTTGGCAAAAAGAATTCCCTAATCATGCGTCAATAATTTTCACCGTTGACATTCATCGCCGGCTTGGATAATTTTGAAAAAAAAATGGTCCAATTATCTCGTGCGTGGATAAGGCACACCAAACAGTTACCCTGGGGCAATGCAATGGTTTTTGATGTTTCAATCAAAAGTTGCGTATTCTTGGAGACGAAGTAACGGCAGTTTTGCTTGTTGACGTGGCCGTTTCAGTGAAAATGAGCCTCGTCGTTTCAAAAAATGGGACTTACAGTGCGAAAACGACCCAACATCGTTTCACAAAAATGTTTTGCGTAAATCAAAGTCTTTTTCTTTCAGTTCATGAACGATTTGAATTTTAAAAGGATGGAACTTCAGATCCTGCTCTTTTTCGTATTGAAAGTCGCGGATTTTCACGTAAACTGCTTTCAACCAGTTCAATGTTTTCGGATCGACTGGGCCCTGGCCGTGCGGCATTCATAGCCGAAGCAGTTTCGCGGAATCTCTGCACCCACGAACGAATTAAATTTAAACTCGGTCCATCACTTATGCGCCGAATACGGAACTTTGAAGAAATTGTCGACGAGCAATTACGTAAGAATCATTACTCTTACAGCGAATGCGCCATGCTCTCTCGACCACTGCGACATCGTGACGGACAAATTCGCACAGTCAATAATTCCAACGGCGCCACCCTCCCTCCGCTTTTTGAAATAATCGTATTTAAAAATATAATTTTTCCACCAGACACCCTGCATTTTAAAACTTAACTTTTTCACTCCACCTACGTTAAGCTATTTTTTAAACTTTGTGTGGTAGCGTTATGAACTTTGTCTGGTAGCGCTGTGAATATACAGAAAACATTCGCTATACTCCAGTTTTACATGGGGTATAAAGTGTGTTTGATTTCACCATTACTACGGGTGATTTTGTTAAATAAAACATACTGCCGTTTCTGAGAGTAAAACATTTTTAAGAAACAAACACGAAACTACACTTTTTTAGAGCAATGACCCATTTTTCGGTTGAAAAGAAAACACCATTAGACAAAATGCGGAAATTTATTTTTTCAAGGCCTACATTGCATATGGTTAATTTTATTATATTTACAATTTTTTACAGCAAATTTTTGTTTACTTAAAACTTATTTTTCATACTGTCTGTAGACTTCATAGGGCGACTGTTTGCATTGAATTTAATTTCGTCATTACTATAATAAATTTAATCGAAAGCATCAGTTTATTTTATTAGTTCACATTGTGCACAAGAAGCATTATTTAATTTTCAGTTTTAGTTTTTATTTCTACATAATTTTTGTTGCATGACAATTAACACGCTTTTATAATCCCCTTAATATTGCTGAAGAAAAATAGTTAATCATTTCAAATGACTCTATTAACGACTAAACGATGCTTTTATCTCTGATTTGTTTAATTTTTGGAAAATGAGCAGACAATTAGCTGAGCATTTTATTGACATGTAATGAAAAGCAAAAACATACATATTTCTCAGTGTAAAAATTTTAATCGACTTTAAGGATCCTTTGCTGAATATTATCCATTTGCTGAGTTATCCATTGTTCGGTTTTCAAAAGTAAAGTTAAATAGAACACACATAAAGCATTGATTTCGATAAAACTTTTTTTTTATTTTAATGCTTGGACCTCGCAATTATTTACGAAATATAATGTCATTTAAATGACCACTTGGTTGCAACAGTCGATCCTTTTAAGGTAGTTTTCGACGAATTTTTCCTCCATTTCGGGCGGTAACTTGACGAATGTTGACGAACGTTAGCAGATTATCCGCGTATATATGGTGTATGACGTAGCAGGACAAAAAAAAATTTAACGGCGTCAAATCGAATAATCTTGTTGATCAGTTGAGGTCGCCAAAACGTAAAATTACACTTTCTTGAAACTTCTCATGCAATAAAGTTCATATCGGTGTTGTATGGCTCGTATCAACGTTTGCTCATATCGTCCAGTTCATAATATTCAATTGCAGCCCCAAATTTTAAGAAGTGTGCACATTGCGATTATACACAGACCTTACCACATCTGTACCGCTTCCAGTCTCTTCAATTTTCTACAAAATTTTTTATAATAGCAATTCCTTGCGCAGAAGGTTGCTCATAATCACCTAGTAATGCTCGAAAAGTGGCCACGTTTGAACCACCCTATTTGTACTGTAAGTTTTAAGTACTTTTACGCGTTCTTCGGTTGTTAAGCGGTCCATATTCGTAAATGGCAAACCTTTCACTTCAGATAACGATATTCAACAGATGACAGCCTTACCAGACCTGCGGTCTCAAAACCACAAAATGGATAATCCGAGATATATGTCTGGAAGCATTTTTGTAAGGGATACAACATAAGGGAATGACTTGCAATTGCGCTTTTATAATGCATGATTTTTGTACGCGAAGAGCCCTTGTGAAGCATTACTTTATGTATCCAAAAATAGAAACGCACATAAGGGAATTTTTTAAAGCGTTTATACAAGTGGTGGTAAAGTTTGACTTGTGCGTTCTGAGTAACTGGGATTTTGCACTTTTTTTGTATAGTCAATACTCAAAAGCAGTTACTCGATAGTAACATTTGTTAAGCAAGTTAAACTAAAAATTTAACGTCTAAAATACAACTCTGCTTAAAAATACAACGTGATATAACAATTCTACTGGATGTAAGTAACAAAATTATATAAATGGCCGAAAGAAATTGCAAGAAAAATTAAGAAATATTAAAAACCCAAACAAAAAATCATTTAAAAGCGTTAACGCCGTGAAATTAATAGAAGAAAAATATATAAAACCAAGCAGATGCAGATGTTTTTTTTTTTAATTTTATTGGCGAAATTACTTTAACATGCGGATAAGAAATATTTGTTACAAATTCAAAAAATCCTTTAAAAGTGTCGAGAAGTATTGAACACCTAAAAGAAAAGTATTGAATAGAATTTGCCAGCACTAATTTAGCCCTCTGTAATAAACAGTGAATTCACTTATTTTAGTGATTTTTGGCAGCATTTTTGTAAGTGCTGCAGCGCCTCTGAGGTCAAGGAGACAGACGTATTAAATTTTGAAGCTTCGTTTTAATAGCCATTTTTAGTAATTATTTTACTTCGCCGACGATGCTACACAATACCGACGAAGGTGGCCGGCCTGATGTGTCTGTGGATTGGTATCAGCTGAAGCCTGTGCTGTTCAGTGACTAGTGACTATGCCTTCGCCCCAAAAATCTACTGATTCTAAATTTCGATAATTTTTTGTCCGGTATATATACGTTTAATATATCAATTACGAAAGATATAGCAAGTTATTCTGCTATTGCTCTGGGGTCGAATGACATTTATTGAGAGTGTTAAATATCATGCCTACGCGTGATTAATTCAATTTCTTTTTATAATGCTATCTATGCTGCGAAAGACGATGTTATCGTGTACCAATGAAAATAATATACTTTGCCTGGTGCACTATCATGCGCCTTAATTAAAATGAACGTAGTGAAGCTTGAAGATTAAATATTAAAATATTTTGTGTCATCAGCCTTATTACGGCTGTGCAAACTAAAGAAAGAACAGTGTCTACTTGATTAGGCACTTTATCTCTCCCCAATTTTTGACAGCTAAAATTTAATTAAACAACCGAGGTAATCACGTCAAAGAGTTCAACCACAATCGGTAGGTTTAACTAAATTCTGCATAATGAGAAGTAAAAAACTTGCAAAAACATTTTAGCTGAACACCAGCAGAATACTAGAAAACAAACACACGATTTAATACTATATTTAAAATTAAAAAAAAAGAAACATTTTTCGTGTGTTTGTTTGTAAAAGGTTTTTAATGATGCCTTGTGAATACTGATGGTAGGAAAACAGACTCCCATATACAATATTGGCCAAGGTGTTTTCTTTAAACTTCCAACTCATTGCGTTAAGGGAATCGTATATTTGAAACGCTGTATTATTATCGTTCTGGAGGCAATAAATTTAATAAAACAACCGAAAACCTGACAGTTTATTTATTTATTTATTTCAGTGTGTTCACACAGTTTTATTTCGTTTTATTTTATTTTCACTTTTAGTTCCAGTCCACATTGGTTTCAGAAACATTCGCTATTACTCCCCCCTTTTTGTGATTCTTGTCATGTTTGCCTTGTCACTCATTGATTAAATAATCTGAAGAGAAAAACAAATTTTAGTTTTAAAAATTAAATCTCTTTATGATTTTAAATCATTTCATTTTCATGCACCGTTTGTGGATTAAAAATGCGTGTTGGTTCACAATTAAATTGTTCCGGGGAAAGAGTTACTACCATTACTACATTAATTTTTTTACACTCCGCTACTCTTACCAATTAAAAGGCCTACAAATAGTACTGATTTTGTGTGTTATCTTCTTATTGGAGAGCGATATTGTAGGAACGTACTGCTGCTAGGTACTGAAGTGATGAAGTGATGTTTATTTCTTGGAGAACTATCCCAGCAAAAACTAGAGAATGTGCTACAGCTGCCAAACAGCATACTTTTCAACCATATACATACCGTTTGAATTACTTAATGTGACTTGATTATCACTTGGTACAGAAATATTTATTATTGAACAAAAATGAGGGTGGCGATGGCTGAAGTAGTCAGCACGTTGACTACAAAATCAAAACAGACCTGGGTTCAACCGCAGTTTCAGACTAAAATTATAAAAAAAGACATCTCGCAATAGTGTGTCTTTCTGTGTCAGTTGTTGTCGGAAGGTTTCAATGGCGAAGGCATAGTCATTGGTCACTGAACAATACCGGCTTCAGCTGGTAGCAATCCACAATCACATCAGAACGCTCTCCTTCGTCAATATTGTGTAGCACCGGCGAAATAAAACAATAATAATAAAAATGTCTACTAAACTGAAGCTTCTACACTGCTATAAACAAAGAACGTGCAAAAGCAGAGCTGCAAAATAATTAATTAAGCTTCACCTCCTGTCGTTTCTCTAACTATCCCTTTCCTATAGTTCCAGCACAATGCATCGCATGTGTAGGGGTCATCTCCTGAGTGCTGGTCCCAGATAAAAAGAAAACAAAAAAAATCTCTGCAGTTTCTAAACGCAGAAATACTTTTCATACCGATTTTTCCGTAACCAAATCAGCCCGAAACATCGGGACATGTGGATTTTTAAGTAAATTCTGAGTTACTTCTACGTATATTTGAATCGCAATGGAATGAAAGTCGCATTTAGTACCCTTGTAGACGCTATGAAGACATTTTATATCACTTTAAAATATACAATTAAGTGCATACATTTTTAATAAATAATCGAGAATCGAAATCACGAAGTAGGATTGGCTTAGACGGTCTGAACTAAATATGGCGCATTCTAAAGGCATTGAGATCGCAATAAGTTTAATGATGATTAACAAGGTCAAATCATCTCTATATTTAAAATTTTTTTTTTTATTTCTAACCAAAAATAACGTTCGATGTTTTTAATTTCATATTGTAAAGATGATATTTCAATATTTGAATATTAACTGCTGCTGAAGATTAAAAATATTGTGAAATAAAAAAGCTCTAACTCGTGTATGTTGAAACTTTTGTTGTCACATGTAAATTTTATTAATTAATTTATATTATAAAAATTCGAACGCTTTATAAAATTTAAATTAACTTGAGTGTGTTAAATTCTGCTAAATTTTTGATTTCCAAATCTGTCCACTGAGTAAAAATTTCGAAAATAACACACATAAAAACAAAGACAGTCATATTGAGCACATCCTCCTTTTTTTAAATCAGTTAAAAAGGATAATAATATGATTACCATGGTCAATATAATAATATTAATCTTGGTCCTTCAACTTTTCCAAAGACAACATTGCGTTTTGTTGTTGTTTCTCGAGTATACATGTCTAACAAAGGTATATGAAATAAGTGTTTATATGAATGTGTGTATGAAAAAGTATGCTAAATTTTACAGTTCGTGCTGGATTTTTGTGGTTTTGAAAACTTTAGTTACAGTGTTATTCTGCGTTATGACTTATACATATAAGTACGGAGCTTAATAATGGTAATGACATTTGGAAGTCGTTACTCATAAACGAGAGTGGTAAGTGCTTGCCTTCAATGACATCGCCATCTTAAAGTAATTAGTTCAAAAGCCAATATTTCAATCTATTACTTTGCCACTAGAGTTTTTGCTGGTATGCTATTGGGCGTTTTCTTAATATGTAAAGCAGATTTGTAGTAGCGTTGAATGACAATCATGTTGTTTGCACCGACGTTTTAGTTTGTCAAATACCAGCGAAAGATGGTGCTGTGTAATAATGACAAGTGTAGACTTGTGAAGTAGGACTCAACGAGTCAACGCGCTAACTACTTCAGCTAACAGCACTTGCTTTACTACTTTGTTAAGCCTTGAAAAAAACTTTAATACTGAAGAGAGTACACACAAAATAGTTTTAATTTTCAATTGTCAACTTTGCCTCTAGATATATTAATTCGTTTGCTTCACTGCCGGTAAATAACTCGAATGAAATGTGGGCAGTATTAATAACTAAACAAAAATTGCCTAGTTATAGCCAAATTTTCAAGTTATATACTATACGAAATTAAACAATTCACAATTTAAGTTTCGCTTATAAAACATATAATTGAGATAATTGCATAATAAATTTCATCTATTGTTTGAATTAACGACTCACATTATTAAACACATTTGGCTAATTTCTTTTTTATGAACGTAAACGTAATAACACACCCCGCCCTCTCTCCCTTCAATCGTTTATATTAAAAGTTTTTTTGTGTTCTTCGTGAAAGTTGTAGTTAATGACAGATAATGTTCGTTATTGACTTTGAAGGGGTATAAAAATCAAAGAACGCTTTTATTAATTCCACTTGTTCCAACTGAATATAAACGAATTAAAAACAGACACACAAAAAGTATAAAACACCAGGTTTATGAGTGAGTATGCAGGAATGTATGTGTGTGTGTGTATGTGTAGTTTTGATAGCATCAGTTTATGATCCATCATCCCATTATGTGCAATCGTCGTTTACAGCAGAAATATAATTAAGTTCAGTTGGGTTTATTTAGTAATTAATTTTCTTATCTTCGGAAGACTACTTTTGATGAACTTCGTAATTATAACGATTAGCAAACTAATTTATAGGAGAATCTACTGCCAAGCAGACTTTTTCAAGCGCAAAAATTAATTGCTGATAATTACAAAGCAAACACAAAAATTTCTTATGTGTTGTCAAATGGGATAAATTTAATACAAGAATTTTGCTTAAAAGGCTTTATCAGTTTATTGATTTTTTCCTTAGTTTTATGATTAAAGTACCCAGAAAAAATTAGTGCTTGACTGGAAGGATTTTTGTAAGGGAGACAATAATGGAATCACTTGAGCAATTGATATTTAGGAATCAATTGCATAAGCATAATTTTTGTTCGCGATGAGCCGCTTGTTGAGCAAAACGTTACATATCCAAAAAACCAACCCATAAAAAATCATTTTTAAGCATTTAGACTGCTATAAATAATGTATTCAATTAGTTAGGGGATATATAAAAAGTTTGGTACCGATCGGACAAGAAACAACCGAGTTATTCATTTAATTCCGCTAGACTGAGGGTTTCACCCAATGCGCATCGACTTGAACATGACATGAACATGATGTCGGCAAAGCAACTTCAATAATATGTTCATATTATCCTCTTCTGATATGGCGAACACGCGTAGATGGTCATGTGACAACTAACGATAATTTTTAGTTTGACAAATAATTCACATCGTTGGTGCTTTCGACTGCATTTGACTTTTTTAATATGTGTATTTTATGTGTTAACCTTTAATTAGGCGCATTAAGAAAATCACACAATTAATCGCATGGGGTCTCACGTGACCCCAAAGTTTATTGCAAGTGTTGGATTACAAAAAAATAAAAAGTAGTAAGTTTTTTTTAAATTTTCAGAGTTATTTATATTAATAATAAATAAAAAAACAAAAACAACACATTTTTTCATTTAAAAACATAAATAAAACATAAATAAAATTCAGCACTGGTTTCTTACAACTATTTTAACAGTTAATTATAAAAAAAAATTAGTCAGACTCATCAACATGTTGTGATGTTCTGCATTCAGCGCAGAACAGGAAATCATATTGCTGCCAAATAAATTTAGCACATTTATTAAATTTGGTTGAAACTTAAGACTTAGCACGATCAAAAAAAGTTACACTATTAGACGCATCAACACGTATTAGTAAAGCGACGCGTATGTACTCTTTAACGATCCAATCGCAACTAATTTATGTACTCTTTTCAAATGTATAAAGCTATAGAAAAAACTAGATCGCTCCGAACATTTTAACGTATCAATTATTTAATTTCAATTTCTCCTGACCCCTTGCGACTAATTAAAGGTTAAAACATATTTTCTTTTATTTAATACAATTTAATTTAATAAGCTTTTATTTATTTGTGCTTTTATTCATTAATTTGTTCACATTTTCTACTAAACTCTGTTAGAACATTCTAGTAGTGTTTAGCAACTGTGACATTTGTGTAGAATATTCCAGAAATCCTTTAATTTGAATTTACATTTGCTTTGTTCGTTAATTATTTTTATGTTTATCTATTGCTTATGTTGTGTTACGATTGTTGTATTAGTGTGAATGTCTCTTTTGTCAGTCTATGAAATTGTTTATTCTTTTGCTTTGCGTAAGTTTGGTATGTGTGTTTCTTTATTGTCTTGTCTGTTGGTGTAAATATAAAACGTTCTAATGAAATACATTTATACGACGGTAGTACTCAAATTTCTCTTATTGAAATAAATTGCAAAAATACTGTTGCAGTAACTATCGAATAAACGAATATATAAATCATTATTGCGATGGTTTTTTTTTTTTAGATTAAGATTTGAACACATTTTGTAAATTTCATATTGAAAGATCCAAAATTAAAATATCATGAAAAAAAAAATAAAAAAATTAAGGCGATGGTTGCGGTGTTAGCACGTTGACTACAAAACCAAAAGTCCTGGGTTCGACGCCAGTTTCAGACTGAATCATAAAACCACTTCGCAATTTTCTGATGTCCATTAGTGGGGCTTTGTGTTGGACTGTTAACGGACTGTTTCCGTATCGAAGGCATAGTCACTGGTCACTGAACAGTACTGGCTTCAGCTGACACTAATCCACAAGTAACATCAGAGCGCCCTCTATCGTCGGTATTGTGTAGCATTATCGGCGAAGTAAAATAATTAATAAAATGTCTACCAAATACAGCTTCGAAAATGTAATGCGTTTCCTTTATATCAGAGGCGTTGCAACACTGCTATTAAACAAGAATTATAAAAATCTCTAACATTAAATTTTTTTTAATTTTATGACGTTTACGAATATTGTGTTATGAAAGTTGTGAAAAAACTTAAAAGTGTAATTTTTATATATCCAACTTTTTTTTATAAAATAAGAACTTTTTTTAAACTAAAATCGCGACCTTTTTTAAATTAAAATTAAATTATTTACGATTATTTATATTCCTGTTGATTAAATAGAACACAACTAGTTTAATTAAAATATTTAGACTAACTTCTTTTATAGTTATGGTTTACAGTCTAATTTTTGGCTGCATTTTTTTTTTTTGGAGAATTAAACTGTGAAAGTCATACTGGCATTTGATGTCGAACGTTGATGCTGAGCCATATCAATTTCAGAGCATGGATGCAAAATGGACTTGAGGCATGTCTACATTAGCCACAGCCGATGTCTGACATGATGCTCACAACAAATTCATGGCTAGTGGAGGCGAATTGTAACTGCAAAGGCATTTAATTATGAAGTTTTTTCTTCTTTTCTGCCTTTTTAATTTGATATGACGATATGTATGTACATATATGTATGTATTTGCAGTAAAACGACTGTAATGATGAGTTGCACAGAACTGACTAAACTGCGGAGATTTCTCAATTGTATTAAATTAGAAATTGTTGTAGTATTGTACCTTTCTAATTTGAATAGTATGAAAGGAGTACAATTGTACCAGCTTTGCGTACCCTGATGCCAACTGGGAGTATGGAGCACTTTTCTGTTTCTTTCCCTCTCTCTCTCTGCGCCCATTCCGATAGAAAACCTTATTTTATTATTTCTTTGTTATTTAGCCAAATTTAAACCATTTGGAAAACAATTTCTGCGGAAATGACTCACACATTGTTAGTGAAAGAAATTCCACTAGAATTTCCTATAAACAATTTAATGATGCTGCAAATAGTAAAACACAATTTACAACAATGTTTTAAATACATCTCTTTATAAGGCCGTTTTGTATTTTGAAACTATTAGCATTCATCTTTCTTTCTTTCTTTTTTTTGTAATGAATTGAAAAGGAAATTGCGTGGAACAATTTATATAATAAATAAATTAATGTTAAACTTAAATTATTGTTTACATTTGTTTCATAATTTTATTATTTTCTTCATAAAGAAAATAAATATTTTAAAATATTCTTCTGCTCAATGCTGAAGAGTATTTTTCTTGATCTATTTGCAGTGTTTATTTATTTTCATTTTCATTCATTTGAAATACAAGTGTTTTTCTCCAGCTCAAAGTCTCGAGTGTTGTATGCATATCAATTGCATAAATGGGATAAATTACTACTTAGAAGACAGAAGACAAAGGACTTGAAAACATCTGTTGTTAGAATTGATGAAAATACTTACGTTTCTGCATGCTTCGGTTGAGAAATTCATGGTTTGTGCACTTGTTTTCGATTTGCATTCATTTCAGCATTTGTATGGTGGGGTGGTGTGTTTTACAAATATTTGTATTAAAAATGCCATAGACAACAGTTTTTAGTTTTTAAATAGCAGGAGTGGCACTAGTACGTATCCATTCACAAATATGTTTTTAACTTGCCTGTTTTACTTGCATTCTTGGATTATTTTCTATTTATACGAGTAGTTTTCAATGATGGAACAGTACGAATTAGTTGAGAGTTTATTATGGCATAAAGATTAGGAAGAACATCTGAATTACAAAATAGTTCTCATTATTATTGCATTCTTTTTCTTTTCAATACATAACAAAAGAAGAAAACGAAACACGACAAAACAAATGAATGCATTTTTTAAATTGTGAATTTCTGCCAATAACAATAGTTTGTATAGAAACCTCTAGTCAGTGGATACACAAAATTAGAAAGAAGTGTTCTGGGAAGGAAGTGTTCGATACAGTAACGAAATACGTTAAAGAAAATTTTTTTTTAATTTTAAATACTCTTTTTAAGAACTATGTCGTTTTTGATATTAAAAAATTTATTTATTTTTAGATACGTCTGGTTATCAACAGCAGAAAATTTATTACAAATTATTAAACAAAAAAAAAAATTTCTCTAATTTTTCAAAACATCTGGAATAAAGCGCTAATAAACAATGCCTCTTAAAAAGTACCTTTTCAAAGAAGTACCTTTTACATTTTAGAAAACTACTTTTAAAAAAACTTTTCAAAAAGAGTACCTTTTAGAAAAACACTTTCCTCATAAAAGGACCTTTCAAAATTTTACATTTTAAAGAAATTGCCTTTCAAAAAATACCTTTAAAAAGAATTTCACCAAAATCGATCCAGCCGTTTCGAAGTTATGGAAATTTCAAGTAAAAAACGAGATGGTCTTGCTTCTTCGGCTGTACTTCGGAAACTATTAAACTTATTCGGCTGAATTTAAATAGTAACTGATTCAGGTCTACTATTTATCGATTGACACCAATTCTGTGTGATGTCGAGTTTGGCCGGAAAGTTGATTTCAGCGGACACCACACGGACAGACGACATGGCTCAATAAACATCTCTCTCCTTCACATTTCTGAAAATATTAACATTTTTTTTCAGAACTAAAAATTAAAAAAATTACACACGGAACGGCAAACTTTTATGAATCCCTTACACTTAAAGTGCAGGGTATAAAAAGACTACAAAAGCCATGACCTAAATCGTAAATTTCGAGGCTAAATGAGAAGAAAAAGCTAAATGTAGCCTACAGCTACATTGGCATCACTAATTATAACGAACATAAAATGACGTAATTTCCGAAATACTTTTCGCAAACAGCACGCATTGTGATAATAAATAAAATTCAATGATTTACAAGCGTTGTTCGCTACTCATGGTTAAATGAGCTTTTTTGGCATTGCCAATCTATTTTCTACAATGACAAAAACAGCCGATTTAAATAACTACACATAGACATATTTACACATGCAGAGAACCAGTTAAATCATCAAATAAGAAATAGAAACACACACGTCTGATATCAGATGCATGAGCATCATCGCTAAGAATTTTTTTTATTTTTTTATAGCGCTTGAGAGCAGCCACGTATTATTTTGATACGAGTATGTAAAACATTTAATGGTTTTTAGTTACTTTTAAAAAGTTTGAATGGAAATTAACTCGGCGACAGTTGAATTGAGTTACAACTGATTTTTTTTATTGGTGTTTTTTCTCTGGCATACTTTAGAAACGACTCATGCATTTCTGCACAAATTCTACGTAATTGGGCGCGTAAAACGGCCACAGAAAAAAAGTGTCAGAAAACTGCCTAAATGCATTGCAAAGAACCAAAATAACACAGGAATCAGCCGGCATGTTCCTGTTTAATTTTGTTTCGCATCCCTTTTTGTTTAAAAATTTCGGACAGAAAATGTTCCATGTTTAACAAACTCGTTTATAACTTATATGCAATTTTAAAGTTCTTATTTTTGTTTGACCTGGCTAAGATTTATTATTTCAATATGGGCTCTGATCCAGAAAAAACAAAGGGCGCATAATTAATCTTCCAATTTTATTAGTGAATAACTTTTTTACCAAATTAAAAAAACAATTTTGAGTGGTGGAAATCTTTATTTGGTCCTGTATAATTTTTTCTGTTAATTGGAAAATATGATATCAGCCAAGTGGTTGCCGCCACTTCACACGCATTTGTACCCGTTTTAGCGCATTTTTCATAACTTTCTGCAATATTTCTGGTGATAACTGTTCGCATTCCTGTCGAATATTCTCCTTAAGGGGTGCGATTGTCTGGGGCTTGCTGGCATAAACCCGCGACTTCAAGTAGCACCGAAGAAAAAAGTCTGCTCGTGCTGTTTTGCTCCGTCTTATTGAAATCACATATTCTCCAAGCTCCGTTCATTTAATTCGGGCAGTGAGAAATCGTTTATCATGGCCCTGTAGCGTTCGATAGTAACAGTAGCTGTATTGCCGATGGTGTCCAATCACTCCTTCCGGGTGAACACACTAGCCTTGAGTGAATATAACGGCTTTTTGTGTATCACACGCGGATTTTCAGTGCCCCAGAAACGAAGATTTTTTTATTGACGTAACCGCTTAAATGAAAATGCGCCTCTCGGTCATGATGATTTTTGACTCAAAATCGTCCTCTTCGTTGTTGAGATTGATGATGGCTCCACAGTAATTCACACTCGACTAACGGTCAGCAGGCTTTTTATGCTTTTTCTTTGTGTGGGAACATGTGTAAGTCTTTCACTTAAATTCGCTGTAGGGTCTGCATGGTTACGCCAAATTGCGTGGCACGTCGTAAGGATGATGTTTCCTTGATTTCAGCCACGTCAGCAGTCACAGTGTTGTGGTTGCTTCTGTTCGAGTAATGTTTCTCTAGTTGGCGCGACACGATTAGGAAATATACGACGAAATTCACGTTGAGCTTACACCACCGACTTATTATTGGTTAAAAAAATCGACACAATTATTCCATGCTCCTGCGGAGTACAGCGCTCCAATTTTTGTCTGATTGTATTCTGCAGCTGTCTAGTTCATAAATGTCAAATATGATTGACGTTAAACGTCATTTGCAACAGTTATTACATCTTACGATACGGTGATTAATTTTGCGTCACCCAGTATATGTAGATACGTAATTTTAGACAATTGATATGACAGTTATCAAGAATTTATAAATCCAAGCCAAACCTAAACTGAAGAATAATAACAATTAATTACTTTTTAAAATCATTTTTTATTTGCTATTTACCCTAGTGGATGCATCAGACTTCAAATTGGTGTTAAATATGAACTTTACAGTTTTCAATTCGATTTTTTTTTTATTTTTAACAAATGATTTAGCTCTGCGAAAGCTGCTTCCTCATTCTGCGTTGTTTTTTGACATAGCATTAATATTAATATTTTCAGTGGATTTAGCAATGTTGTGATTAGGAATCGGTTCGCTGTTTCGTTCTCTAATCGCGGGTAAAAAAAAAAAAAAGTTCCGCGGTTTATCTTATATTCAGACATTCTAGACACAGCTCATACTTCACAGCATACTTGAAAAGGTGCGCCCTGAAGCATCCGTATCCACTTAAAAACTGTTAGGTAAAAGTTTACGTGCCCATGTATCCTATCTCTGCGGTCCTCTAATGTCAGTAGGAGTCTGGGGGTCCTTCTTTCCTTTGTAGAGTGGCGCATCCTTTCGATTGCGTTAGCACTCACTTGGCTGGGCTGCGCTATTGCAACATATTTCTCCATTTTAATATCGCCTACCGCATCAGTAACGTCCGTCTTTGTGTGTCTGTGTATAGCTTAAGGACAGGTCAATGGATTGGAACCTAATTGGAGCATTCGAATCCATCAAGTTCAAAATCTAATCATCGTCCAAGCGATGTCGCTGACGAAACAATTGTTTTTTTTTCGAATAACTCCAGAAGTTTTCATTATATCCAATTTAGATATTCACTGATTTTTATAGACTTGTGTGTAATGTCGACTGTAATTTGTAAAATAGTTAATCAGATATCGATCTCGAAAATTTTTTAAGAAAGTATTTATTTTTCGTTACAATGTAATTTCTTGTCAAAACGATTTTCGATACACTTTTGCGTTAAACAAGGTCAACCAATTAGCAATTTTTTAAGAATGTTATTTTTAAAAATTTTGAGGTTTTACGCTTCTTGATGGGTTTTGAAGTCATTCTTTTTAGGAAAGCGATAGTGCAGAGGGGCCAGCGTAAAAGTTAATTTTTATGATTTTTTTTTAATTGGGAAGCAGAGTTGTACCGTCTCTGGTGTTCTAAAGTGGACCCATTAATTTTTTTATCTAAAGAAGATCCAGTTTGTTTAATATTTTTACGTTTTATTATTCAAATACCCATGAAGTAGAGCAGAAACATGCTGATAACTTGCCGCATTTGGAGTCAAGTCGCAGTTTTGTTTGAGGCCCAAGAACTACGTTGACCAAGCGGTCAACTTGACTCAGGCCAATACAGAAATTATAACTGAAGTCTTAAAAAAACTGATAGAAGATTGTCGGACAAGATGTGCCGTCAATAATTTTTTTTTTTAACTGGGACCAGCACTCAGGAGATGACTCGTACACATCATGAATGCCATTTTTTATTTAATTCTTGTTTTATATCGAATCATTATTCGGGTGATCTTCTTCTTTTGTACCCAAAAAATTTTACTAAAATGATAACTATAGATTTGTGTATCACTTTATTTACATACGTGTTTCAACACAACTTTCAACTGCGAGAACTGCTGGCAAAAATTTTATTTACCTGCCAACTAGAGCACATGCTTGTCTGGCTATTCAACCTGAGACGCACTGTTTGTATGTTGCCCTGAAAATGATAAACAACATCAATATTTTACAAACTAAGATTTCTTACAGTAGCATCTTTGAATGACTTCTTAATGTCATATGAAAGGGATTTGTACTCAAGTACCATGTGAAATGGTTAGCATGAATGTGCATGCATTTTATTTACTTATTTGCGCAACAAATGTCTTCATTTATCTTCCTTTAAAGAAGAATTTCCAAGATGTGCAGCAATAATGGGAAATATTTAAAATTAATGTTTATGAACTCGCATGAAAACTTGTTAGTAGTCGGTATAACAAAAGAAGGCAGATGTGGAAGCTAAATTTTAAGGAAATACTTAAAATGTCTGCAGGTAGACAAAGCAGAACTACAATAAAAAATCAATGAGCTGTAATTTTTCATTTCTAGATATAAACAAATATTTTATAGAAATTATTTTCAACAAAAGATTTTGCATTTTAAATTCTCTACTTGACTACAGTTTGACATTTTGATGTAACGACTCATTTGCAAGAGCATTTCATCCTTTCGTTTTTTCGAATACGTAATTTTTTTTCTTACTTGATGTGGAAATAACTTTACTTGTGTTAAATACATGTTGTATCTTTATTTTTCTATATTTTAAATATATAAAGCAGGGATAGTGGGGGAAGACCAAGAAAAGCATGCAAAATCCAAAACAAGCAACACAGCTTTTAACAAATACTGCACAATTTTACATGAATTAAGGGTTTCCTTTGTTAAAGCAAAAAGTTTAAATTTTTTCTTAGTTTTATGGGAAAGGAAATATAAAAGGCTAAACAATCGTAAACGTTCTGTGTTCCATAAAAAACCTATTCTCTTTAAAAAAAAAAATTAAAACAAGCGTATTGAAGAATTGCTTAGCCTTTTCTAGCCTTTTATTGCCTCGAAATTTACGTTTTACCTTCATGGCTTTCTTAGCCTTTTTTTATTTATTTTAAATTTAGTCTCAAAAAGGGAAAGTTTTTTTTTCATATTTTCTGCTGAACCGATAAAATCATTTTAAAACATGACAATGTTAAAGTAAAATATGTATATTTTCATATATAGACAATGAAATAGTTAATCTTTATGTCTACAACCAAAAATTGTCGTCAAACATACAACCAGCAATACGGGTAAGCATTGCTGTTTGGTAAAGAATTTCTATTGTCATATCGTCTGATCCATGTTTTTGTCGCCAATTTTAGTTAGCTGCATTAGGGAATTCCCTGTTGAAAGCTTGTGCGATGATTTCTTTATTACTTGTTTGATTCAACTGTTAGAGTTATACATTTTAAAATGCTGCAGAGAAAGCTTCTAAATAATTATATAGCAGGAGCCAACATAATGAATGATGATCAACTATATCTATTTCGTGCTAGCACTGGTTTCACTCAATATATTCCGTCAAAACCAGCGTAGTATTGAATAAAGGTTTGCTTGGGTTGACAAGCTCTTACTTCTTGCCCACTAAGGGGGCAAATCTATACTGGCTTGTTGCCTTCTGGGCAAAGAAAAAAAAAGAAGAAAAAGATTTCTGTTGCAATCTCAATCAAGGAAGTGGAAGAAACGTCGTTTGTGAGAATTTCCTTACAAGTCACAAAATGGCTTCTACGTTAACGTTAGACTACAATTTACAATTATTAGGCACAGTAAGGAAACCATGAACATTTGTTCCAGATGAGTTCTCCAATCCAAAAGGAAGACTAGTTGAGTCATAAATTTTTGAATGCAGTATCTTTGGATTAGTTGTGCTCTTATATTCCCAAAAAAAAAAAGTAAAACTGATCGGTTGTGCTTATCTTAACATCTCACTACAGCAACGATATTGAAGGTCCAAAAAGTAAGCGAGTAATGATATTGGATTATAATAAAAACCAAAGTGGAGTTGATAATATGGACAAATGTCTTGGAAAATGCACAACAAAGAGGAGAACTAATAGAAGGCTTTTAGCATTTTTTTTATAAAATATATAAAATATATAAAAATAATATAATAATCTAAAGCTATCAATAAAGCGTAGAAGGAGATTTCTCCTACAGCAGACTGAACAATTGTATATGAAGCAAATTGAGCGCCGCTCACAAAATCTTCAATTAATGAGGCATGGGGCACAAAACACTGCTATAAAAACAAAGAACGTGCAAAAAGCTGAGTTGTAAGATAGTGACACTTCACCTCCTTTAATTTCTCTAACTATCAATTTCCTCTAGTTCCAGCACAATGCATCGCATGTGTAGAGGTCATCTCCTGAGTGCTGGTCCAAGATACAAAAAATACCGATGATTTAATGAAATTATATTTCCGATTATTCTGCCGATGAGGAAATTGTGCCACCTGTTATTTGAATAAATAATAAATATTCATATAACAATATAATATATAAAATGTGGATAAACACAATTCTGCAGTTACGTGTTATTTGACTTGACCGAGTGGGGAATCGAACCCATGTCCCTTTGGTTGCAGAGCTAAATACGCAGCTATAAGCACCCCCAATAAGAGGTTTTAATTTGATATTTTTTGAGTATGTTTAAGCGAATTCATTGGATATTAATTTGGTTGCAAAGAGGTGGATATGCCTTTAATAATGGAAACCAATATCAAGCAAATAGCCGCCTCGGTTACGGTTGCAGTACCAGATTTTTTTTTTTAAATATTCCTTCAGCTATTCGCAGATTTGCTTCATGAATTTCATTTTTGAGATCTGAACACGATAATTGCGATAATAGGCATAGACCTTCTTTTTCATTTAGGTCCAAAATAAAAAATTCCAAAGGTGTTAAATCACAAAATATCGTTTGCCAATTGAGATCGCTTCTCTGAGAAATTTTTAATTGAAAACATTGACAGTGGCGTGAATTATGATTTTAATTGAATTTTAAAAACCTTAAGATACTACGAGCCACAACAGCGATATTTGCATTATTATTAAATCGAAATTAGGTTAAAATTCGTAACGCTTTTAGTTTGAAAGCTTTAGACTTGAGACCAAATTCCAAGGGTTTTATTCGGAAGCCGCCATACTTGCATCAGCAGTGCTCTTTATGTACTTCATAAAGTTTACCATTTGTCAGGTGCTGATATTCTCAGTTGTTTTTGAGCGACGCACAGTGGGTTGAAACATATGTAAACTGGGGATTAATTCAGGGAAGCCTATTATTATTGATGTTTATATATTTTTTTATTTAAAAAAGAAGAGAAAAATTGTACATATGTACATATATATGCATTTGAACCTATTTTAGGTATTATTGTGATAAAAGTCAGTTTTATCATCTTCATCATCTTCTTCTTCTTCTTCTTCATCATCATCAACATTGTCGCCTTCTTCGGATAGAATTAATAATTCCAATGCTAAATGTGGTATTTTGTGTGTATTTTTTTTTAATACATAGTTTTACTCATGCTGGTAATGAATGGATCTGAAATAAGTAGAAATCGATTAAATATGTCTTCATTAGTTTTTTCCCTGCTGCATTTCCGAGCAAAGTATTCCCTATGGTTTTTAAAATCTTAGTTTCTAGCCTCTTGTGCTTCCTCTGAAAGCTCACCAATCGGCAAAAGGGCATTGAATATTATTTCCGGTCCATGAATCAAAAATTTATGAAGGGTAGTTGACATTTTATACCATGGATATTTTTTAACAAAATACCTGGCAGTATTGTGAGCAAAGTCTCTAAACTTTTCGCCATTTACCTCGTGGCCACATGACACGACAATAAGTATTATGTGCATTCTGTTAATTAACTCCAGATCAAGTTTTGTTATTTCTGAGGGAACTTCTGCATTCTTAAAAACCTTCTTGCAGTATTGCCATCATTTGTGTTGACAAAGCCTGGTTTTGGTTGGTCAAGATCAATCCAGTTCTTTCTCTGAAATCTTTTTGAATTCTCGTTTTTGTGTCTTCAACAACTTGTTTGTCATAATCTGATCTAGCTTGCTACTTTTTAAGTGGTAATTTATATGCCACATGGAGAAGACACTCAAAAATCCTAATCCAGCCATGGAGAATAGACAAACCGAACTGATACGTATTCTTGTTTACACTTCTGGTAATTATTTGATCAATACAGTTGAAATCTTTGCTCGTAGCACCACAAATGTAACATTTTTGTGTGGATGTTGTTTCGGTAATAGCATTACACACTTTGCCATCAATCATCACTAACATTAGTTTGTGATTTATTTTCATTGATTTATCATCAACTAATAAAACGGAATGCTTGTGATTTTTTATTTCATCCTCTACTCTTTCTTTTTCTAGTTTTGAAGTATTTACTCTTTCTTTCAAAAATTAAATTTTTATGGGTCTGTTCGTGAGTAACATAATATTTTATCGCGAAATTCATATATATTAACGTAAGTTAATGCAAATTTGTGCGTTAGTATTATTTTCAGAATTTGTATATGTTGTTAGTATTTAATATATTTGTATTTTTTTCCCATGTTATTTTTGAATTTTGGATCTTTCAATATGAAATTAACAAAATGTGTTCAAATCTTAATCTAAAAATATACTATAAAAAAAAAAAAATAGTTTCCATTGCCACTGCAATTTCAACCCAATGGTTACACAGAATTTTCATCCAATCAGATCAAACGTTTGGGTCCTTTTGAGTCTTCTGTGACCCTCAAAGACCAGCAATTCTCTAGCAAGTGGATTGGGATGCACCGTGATCTTCGTCCTATACTTCGTACAGACTTTTTTAATTTCATCATTAATTGATGGAATTTTTAGATCCCTGTGGATATTTACATTTTTCATGTACCATGGAGCCCCTGTGATTATTCGTAAAATTTTTGACTGTCTTCTTTGTAATTTTGCAACATTTGATGCGGAAGCAGTTCCCCACAGCTGAACGCCATATAGCCATATGGGCTTTAAAATCGCCTTATACAACAGCACCTTCATATCTAGGCCTAGTGCAGAGTGTCGTCCTATAAGCCAGTAAAGCTGCGCAGTTTTCAACTTCAGTTGAGTGATTTTGGCCGCTATGTGACTAGTCCACGTAAGACGTCTATCGAGATGAATACCAAGATATTTTACGTGGTTGCCCTCAGGTATTGTAACACCGTTTATCGTGATGGGAGGACAATTGTCCCTTCTCAGAGTAAACGTAATGTGGACGCACTTTGAAGCATTTACTTTTATCTTCCACTTTGATAACCATTTTTCCAATCGGTTCAAATGCGCTTGAAGATGTTGGCTTGCTACTGCTGCATTCTTGTGTATGCTTAGAAAAGCAGTATCATCCGCGAAAGTTGATGTATGCGTCAATTGACTTGTAGGCATATCCGCAGTAAATAAAATGTACAGAAAAGGACCAAGGATACTTCCCTGTGGTACACCAGCATGGATATTTTTAGTGGAAGATATCACCGATTTCGACCTTATATGAAAAGATCTATTAGTTATGTAATTTTTGAACAATTTGTGAACGTTTTCCGGTAGCAAGTTTACAATTTTGTGCATCAGACCGTCGTGCCAGACTTTGTCGAACGCTTGAGATATATCAATAAAAAGTGCCGAACAGTATTCTTTATTCTCGAAAGCCGATCGGACAAGGTTTGTTATTCTGTGTACTTGTGCCACAGTGCTGTGCATTTTCCGGAATCCAAATTGGTGATGTGGGATAACAGAATTAGTGTCAACGTGGTGCCGTAGTTTCTCGAGAATCAATTTTTCAAAAAGTTTGGACAGTATCGGCAATAAGCTTATTGGACGATAAGAAGATACTTGCGTAACATCTTTACCTGGCTTAGGAATCATTACGATTTCTGAGTGTTTCCATGCTTTCGGAAACGTACCCAACCTCAACATAGAATTGAAAATAAAGAGAATCAGCCTCAATGCTGATTGTGGCAGATTAGTTATCATTGCTCCTGTGATTTTGTCACTGCCTGGAGCTTTTCTGGCTTTTAACGTTTTTATAGCAGATTCGACTTCAGCAAATCGGAATTTCAGTGGACGTTGTACTCTTTCGTTTATGACAATCGGCGCAATACGGGAAGCGGTTACATTTGGTGTAAATACGTTTTCCAGGTGGTTGGCGAATTCCTCAATTTTCTCCTCTGTACTCTGTGCAAATTCACCATTATGTAACCTTATTGGGGCCTCGTAGGAAGTAGGTTGTTTCATTTTTTTTGTAGCTCTCCACAAACTATAATCTGTTTGCTCTGTTGTGTCCAACCTTTGCAGATATTCATTCAGTTGAAATTCTTTGTCCTCTTTCAGCAAAACACGCAGTTTCCGTTGGCATTTATTTAGTTGTGCCTTTAAGCCAGGTGAACGGAGCTCCTGCCACTGACGCCTCAACTGTCTTTTATGCCTTATCAGGGACTCAACGGTAGCATTACTGTTGTAATGACGCCTGCTTCTTATCAAAACGTTTGATGCGGAAACTGCTGTCGCTTCTTTCAGGATGTTTGTTGTGAGGATTACAGCATCCTCTACTTCAGACTCCGATTTCAAAGACAAGTGTTGTGGCAAGTGGGTACTAATGTACATTTTGTACTTTAGCCAATTTATATGTTTTTTATGATAACACTTATTCTGCTCTGCATTTTCAGAAGCGCGAAAAAAATTCAAAAAAGTAGGTGAATGATCCGACGAAAGATCCAAAGACGGAACCAAATGAAATAGTTCTCTTCTTATGCTGCGAGTGACCGCAAAGTCGATCACATCTGGAATTTTATTAATGTCTGTAGGCCAGTATGTGGGTTGACCTGCAGATATTGCGTCCAAATTGTGAAGGGATATCGCATCGAAAAGTTGTCTTCCTCTTGGTGAAATAAGTCTAGAACCCCAAAAGGTGTGTTTTGCATTAAAATCACCCGCTGCAATAAACTTTGTTCCTAACGTTTGAAAAAAGTTCCAAAATTGATCCGTAGTAATGGAGTGTCTGGGTGGACAATAAACGGCAGAAATCGATGTACCACAACGTGGTAACCTTATGGTGGTGGCTTGTATGTGATCCGTCGAAAATTCTGGTAGGGGAAAATGGGCAACATCTCTGTGAACCAGTATTGCTGTCCCTCCACAAGCTCTGCCACTTGGATGCTTTGTGTCATAATTATAATAATTTTTTATTTTGAAACAGTTCTTTTGAGTAAAATGTGTTTCGGATACGAGAAGTACATCAACTTGTTGTGATTGTAGGAACTGTTGCACTTCATACTTGTGCTGGCTCAGGCCATTAGCATTCCAAAAACAAATTTTCAGCGTATCCATTATTTTTTGTTCAACAAAATTTGCATCAGCATGCTCTGGTTTTGCAGCATTTGCTGGAACATACCCTGCATGTTGGACATAAAACTGTTCATAGTGTCTATCAATTTCTCGATGGCACTTTGAGTGTCGGGCAGTGGTTTGTGCTCACCTTCCTTCAAAACGTTTGCATACGAGTTAACTCGATGACTTTCTTGCGATGTATTACCTTTCTTCAACGTTTCAGCGAAACTAACGTGTTGCACATTTGTACCCTGAGCTCTTTGAGTTGCACGGGCAGAAGTTGTTGGCAAATTAGGAAAATTAGTTTCCTTATACTCGAGTGGTACTGGCACTGATCTTCTTGCCTTGTTTGAATTTTTTAGTTGCAAAAACACTTTGCAACCACGATAATTGGCGGTGTGTTTTTCACCACAATTACCGCACTTTCTCACATTCGTGTCAGATTTCGGGTGTGGGCATTCCAAAGATTTGTGAATGTCTCCACATCTCACACATACGGATGGTAATTTACAAAAAGATTTTGTATGTCCAAACTCCTGACAATTTTGGCACTGAGGCGGACCCTTACGCTTAATTGGTTCCTCTACGACAATTCTTCGGTTCAATAAGAATTTTAAATTGTAAATGGGGTGAGTTTCATTTTTTTTCAATTTAGTTGAGTCGAAAGCAACTTCAACTTTAAACATTGGCTGAGGAATTTTCTCTCGGTTAATTATATTGAAAATTGATTTAGCATCGAACCCCGCATTCTTCAGGGCATCTTTAATATCCTCAGTCGGCACAGAATTGTCAATACCTTTAATGACCACCACTAAGCCCTTTGCACTCTTCAATTGGTAAGTGTAGTAACCTTTTTTTTCCGCATCAAAATTGTTCACTATGGCCCTATAGCCTTTCTCGCTGTCGGCCTGAATCTTTGTCTCCAGCACGTTACCTTTGCGAATAGAGACCACGTAAAAGTGATCTTTACCTATCAACTTTGACAATTTACTCACCAAAGAATTAGTACACACTTCTCGCAAATATATTGGTGGCGGTTTTATTGCTCTTTGCTCTGGCTTTTCCGTATTGTTATTGGCCATTTTGCCAAGAATGGCAAACCTATTTTGACCCTCATTGGTTCGTGGCATTTTAGGGTCGGGTTCAGTATTGGCGGCCCTAGGACTGGATTTACGCTTAGTGATCGTGATGTAGCGGTCCATTCCAGTAGGTATTTTATGGCTTGAAAAATTTGAACACGACGGAAGATCCGTACTTTTATTTATGGGAGAAAATGGGCGCGATACAATTATTTTATCTTCTGTACACTTATTCAAATTTGAATCACTTGCACTTTTTTCAGCAAAAATTGGACCAGTGGTCGGTTTCAGGGTTAAATAATCTCTATTGCATTTAGGATCGTAAATATTCTCACTACTCTTGCTTTCAGAGTTGACAATTATGTATGCATGTCTGCCGTTTTGTTTTTTCACATTTGCTTTGTTCGAGCAATCGCTTGCACTCATATAGAAAACAATGCACTGTACAGTAATGCCACGTACTGTTGTTGTTGTTGTTTATGTTTGAGTAGTATTTGTTGGTTTGTTTAAATTTATTTTTATATGTATTGTTTGTGATAGTTCTATTTTATATTTGTTATGTTTTTATATTTTAATATTTATTTGTGTTTAGTAAAAACTTCACTTTATGTTTTCTGTTTTCTTTATTTATATTTGTATTTAAGCTTTAATTTTGTAAGAACACTTAATGTGTTTCGGTGATAATTCCGTGCACTTTTTCGTAACTGAGCGTGAGACAAAACTAACTCACGCACCCATCTCTAATAGAAACGAAGCTCATTAACAACAATAACTTTAATACCGAAAATAAACACAAAAGAAAGTAAGAAACTAACAAGTTGAATTTGGTTTGTTTTTTTCAGCATATGTTTTTAGGAACTGGAGTTCTTTCACAATAACTTAAATTAGTAAAAAAAACGCAGTAACTCCGCAACATTTTTTTTTGGATATAATATATCGAAAATACCACATTTATGGAGCACTTTTAAAAAAAACCATTAAAAATATTTGCAAAACATTTATCTTAACAAAATATATTTAATTATATAGCTAAATACCTAAAGTTGATGGTTCCATTATAATATTTGTATTTACTTTTAGAAGACGTAATAAAAATTATAAGTATTCGAAGTATCTCAATTTTCTCTTTTAGCCACGTCACGCAAAATTTGCAAAAATTGTTTAACTTTGACCGCTCACTGTCAATAATGTAATTTACTCAAAGCAGTAATTTTAGCAATTAGTGATGTAGAATTTTATTCACTTTCCCCCAATAGCAAACATGTCTGTGCAAGATAAACTTCAGCTTTTGAATTAATCCTCACTTTTGGTACATTTCAACCCTTTGTGCGACGTGCACGTGTTGGAGTCTTCACATTACAAACTGTTCTCAACATCTGAAATTTTTGCACGAGTTTCATAATTTCTATTTGAGAACGTGTTTCACGGCGAATTAAAAATGCTTCAGTTTTATGAACTATGGTTACCATTTTTGTAGCGAATTTCGATAATTGGAAAGAGTTGTTGAGGCGCGTATAACGTTACATTTTTATAAATGGTGTAGTTTTTACTTTTCATCTGTCAAATAATTACTGGTTGAGTAATGGCCGGCTATTCAATAATAAATGTTTTATTTGGAACACCCTGTATTTGGCAGATAAAACTTTTTTTTACTTTTAGAAAAGAAAATAATTTTAATCTTAAAATGTCGACTTTATCACTTCAAATTTCCTTTCGCATTTGACACAACGCTTTATTTTCTTTCCCGATAGAATTTTTTGTAAAATAATTTTCATGAGATTAAAGGAGTATGTGATTTTTTAACCACTACGGCTGGCTGTCCAACTCGTAGCTACGCTTCATAAATTTTACCAAATCTTTTCGGATCCTTTTACTGACCATTGTGGTTGTGAGAGCAAAAAAAAAAATGAAATGAAAAAAAGCAAAACTGTACGGGTTCCATACGATTAATAGCTTGTATCATGAATAATACCATGCATATATGTATGAGTGTGGCTGTATGTATGTACATATATGATGTGTAAGTATGCAAATGTGTGTGGGAATATAGAAATGTAGTAGTAGAATAGACTATCATCACATTTTAAGTTTCTCCCAGCCATTATAAATATACCGACATACAAGTTCATGGAGTCTCAATGATTTTTAACAGCTGTCCTTCCACAGTAAGTATGTACAGTGGAATACCACTTGACCAGACACTATAGGGTCCACCGAAATGTGTACAAAAAAGGAATATGCAATTACAGAATGGAATTTTGCCAGTACCAAGCTACAGTGCGTGCCACAAGGAGGTGAACGCTTTAAGAAGTTGTCCGTTATGAGAGCTTATACTGTACTTATACACATACATACTTTGTTCATATATGAACAAGTACGCAATAAAATACAATAACATTTATATGGATAAATATGCAATAAATTTTATGGAAATAAAACAAACCAAATAATTCACTGCCACTGAATTACCGGACCAATACGATCTCGATAACGAAAAAACTAAAGAACACTGAATGAATAATTGTAGGAAGAAACCAAAAAAAAACAGAAAAGAATTAAAGTCATTTATGTAAAATTGATTGCAGTTCAGCTTAAATTATTTATATGTTTTGTTAGAAATACTGTTACAAAATGAAAAATGTTCAACTCAACAAATGAAGTGCCTGTGCGAAGTTTATACCCTTTTTTTTAGAATTTCAATGAAACTAAACTGCACCTTAATTAATTGTGTATATGAAAGATATTGAGCTTGTCTCGAAATACTTGTTATCATTAAAGTCATCGCTCACACAATTCTTTTTATAAATCATAAAATAATAATGAATTAAGTAAAGTGGCTTTGCTTTATATTGGTGTGTTTTCTTCAAGTGCTTCTTCATTTCGTGAATCGGTAGTCTACAGCATTTTCCAAACTGCTTGGGTAGTATGTGCGTTTTGCAGGAAAGTGCCTCGGTAGCCTAATGAATAGTGTGCTAGTGCATCAGTGTGGGGATTAGATTTCCCGCACAGACTTTGATATGTTTGACTATAACCTTGAATGACGATTGTGGGAGTCGAGAATTACCACCAGAGGTTCATAGAGTCTAGAGCAAATGCCAGCTTTGGCGCATATCTCAATGTTTAGTGGGTATCACTTGCTGAATGGAATGTATATATTTTTTTTTTATCTGGTACCAGCACTCAGGAGATGACCCTTACACATGCGATGCATTCTGCTGGAACTAGAGGAAATGGATAGTTAGAGAAATTACAGAAGGTGAAGCGTCACTATCTTACAACTCAGCTTTTTGCACGTTCTTTGTTTTTATAGCAGTGTTGTAGTGTCTCTGATGTCAAAGAGACGTATTAAATTTTGAAGCTTAGTTCGTAGGAGTGATTTTTGACATTATTTTACTTCGCCTGTGTTACACAATACCGACGAAGGAGGGCGTTTAGATGTACGTGCGGATTGGATACAGTTGAAGCCGTTACTATTCAGTGACCAGTGACTATGCCTTCGCCACTGCTGAAACCTTCCGGCAACAACTGACACACAAAGACACACTAATGCACATCAGAAAAATGCGAAATATTTTTTTTTATGATTTTAGTCAGAAACTGGTGTTGAACCCAGGTCTGTTTTTGGTTTTGTAGTCAATGTGCATACTACTTCAGCCATCGAAATGAGGCAGTTGAAAAGGCACTCGATTTGGTGGCGGTCAGCTTCGATTATCCTTAACACCGGAAAACATGTGGATTTTTCAGCCTGTTTCTATTATCCAATACTTGGGCGATGCGCTTCTTTAACAATCTAAACCCACTTAGTCACTCCCTTTCCGAAATTATCTGCATGATTGTGATAAAAATTCAAACAAAGAGAGTTCTGAGTATAGAACGACAGAGAATATACATGTTATTTTCCAAAAGTGGGACTAAGAGGTTGTTTAAGGGGTAAGTTATGCCTCGCCGGAACTATCTATCGAACTGATTGTGATGAACGTGAATGAAGGCATGGCGAAAAGGAAGAAAAAAATTTTCGTGGTCAGCATGTGATTAATAAATTTACATATTGCAAATAAATGCATGTATTTTGGAATATTATTTTCCAGATAGTTTAAATAGTTTTTTATTTCTTTTTTATAAAGAGAAGTAACACTCAGGCAATGAATGCCTACTAGTACGTGTTACCTTCTACTCATATAGCATGTTGCAGTGCCTCTGATATCAAGGGGATGCATTACATTTTTTTATGATGTGTTTAGCAGTCCTTTTGGTTTATTATTTCTTGATTAAGTCGGTGCACTTCGCTACCCCACATTAATTATCTAATCTCTCCCACTTTTGTGTGAATATTGTTACGGTAACCAAGACAACTGCACCAAATTTGGATATTTCTAATGTTATATCAATAGCACCTTTTCCAAAATATAAAAAAGGTACCTTTTTCAAAACGTAGTTTTTTCTAAAAGTACCCATTCCACTTTATTTTTATTTTTCTTCTCAAAAATTCCTTTCATTTGGTTCCCATATCATTAAAGTCAAAAATAGTCGTCTGCCATTATAGGTCGTCCGCTTATTGTCTTCATAATGATTATATTTGATTTAGAGTGCTCTTTTGAAATATCCCTTTAATTTGATACCCTTATCATAGGGGGTGCATAAAAGTAGTAAAAACTGTACATCATAAACAACTTTTAAATTTGATAAAAGTACAAAGGTACAATTTTATTCCATATATTTTCGAATTTCGAAAAAGTAAGAAAACACACTCAATATATTTTCTAGAAAAAAAACCACCGGAAAAAGCTTTGTTCTATGTGCAATACTTTTGGAGATATATGATTGCAAAAATAAGAGGTACCAGAATTCACTTTTTGCCTGTTTAACCCACTAAAAATACATATATGGAAAAAGTACCCAACACTTGTCCTCTTATTTGTTTTTTTCTTATCTGTTAAATTTTCCGACTTTTCTGGAAATTTTCTACATTTTTCTCATGCAAACCATCTCATGAATATTTCAAACCTACAAACAAAATCTGGCAAATCGATACAGCCGTTCTCAAGCAATGCAATCACATTTCATTTTTTTTCAATACCGACGAAGGAGGGCCCCACATGTGCCTGTGGATTGCTATCACCTGCAGCCGGGCACTGTTCAGTGACTAGTGACTATGCCGTCGCCACTGAAATCTACCGATAACAACTGACACAAAGGAACATCAGAAAAATGCGAAGTGTATTCATGACTTAGGCGAATACGAATTTTGTATCTGTATTATACCATTTTTTTAAATCATGAAGCTAATTTCGTAAAGCTCTTCATCTTCTAGAATCGCAATGCTCAGCCCAAAATTTATTGAAATGCCTCTTCTACCAAAAGCCCCAGTTATAGACTTCTTTCTGTATGTTATTAAGTGTATAAGCAGAGCTAATACAAGCCCTAATTGTAACATCTACTGTTAATGCATATTTTTTTAGTACATATTCCAAACTATAACATGTTCTTAATTTTAAGCTTTAGTGCTTCACAGTGTTAACTCTGCTAATGACCATAAATGTGCTGTTATTGCCTCGTTTTGTCTCGCCATTTTGCAAAATTTTATGGCACATGCAAATCAGATTGTCAAAAATATATAGATATGTGAAATTAAAGGCCCTTTTTTTCTACAACAACAACAAAACAAGTTATTATTTATTTTATTTTTGTATTCATTGCAAGTAGCAATTTAATATGCTTTTTAAATGAGTGTCATTCCGCCAGCTTTTATTTAATTTTTCATATGTCTCTCGTATTTATTACTTTACTTTTGTTACGCCATAGAGTGCCAAGTATATAATTTATTTAAAAAAGAGAAATAAATAATAATAAATTCTCTTGCATGTCGCAGTTATTTAAATTTTACTGGCTCTGCCTTTGCAATGAACCCTTTCGATTGGGGAATTTTAATTTTGCTTCAGTTCAAATTGAACTTTTATAACAATTGAACTCATGTGGTTTGTGAATAATGCTGTGTGTAAGAATAACGTGTATGATATTTATTACATTTTGCTGTTATAATATTTATTGTGTCCAAATCCTTTGGGTTACATTGCAGTGCGTTTGTATTCAACAATAAATTGCTTATGTTGACAGGATGTCAGTGTTGTACAAATTTTGAGCTTTATTAATATGTTTATAACAAGTTAAGTGCACACACAAACGCACATATAACAATACATGTGCTGTACAATGTGAGAATGATAGTTTGATATATAAAGCCATCATATTAAGGTGGGGTCAATCGCAATAAAAATGCTGAAGAGCCATAAAGCATGGTGTAGGGTAAAAAAATAAGTCTATCAAAAAATCATAAGCGCTTAATTACAGCTAGAGAAGTAGAGAAAAGAAAGAAAATATTTTTATTTATATATATATACTCGTACTTCTTGTATGTTGTATATAAATAATTGTAATCCGTTGTGACTATCGTTGAATAAATAAAAAGAATACTTTAAGAAAATAAATTTTTTTGTAGAATTCCAAAACACCGATTTGAATTTGTCGAATAGATGTGTGAAAAACATTTTCATTATTGTAAGTGGAAATGGCATTTGACCAGCTTTTTAACTTTTTTTGTTGTTGTTCAGCATCATTCTAAGGTATCGATATATCCATCTTTCTAGAATGCATATACTTGATAGAACTTGAACGCAGGTTTATTATAATTTATGAAAAGAATATAAATTTTAATAATTATTATTTAATAGATAATACAGTAGAATCTGGAAAAAGTGAACTCGCTCGGCTCAGCTAACCGAATTTCAGCATGCACGTGCAACTCTAAAAAGGCAAGTTTTCTTAGCTTGGAGAAACGTGGCATAATCCTATAGTGACCACTACATTTATCTTGACAAAATTAAATAGTATTGATGGCAATGCAGTTGGAGAAATTGAATTGTTCAATATTGAAAGCAGCTGAAACCATTGACTGCAGCCATGTTGATATTGAACATTGCAAGAAAGTTTTACGGAAATTGCGGATGAGTTAATAGTGACTGATACTGCTACCGACCACCAACCAAAAGTGAGCTTCTCGAAAGACTGTTGAGAATAATTTGAAAACAATAACAAAGCAAAGCAGGTGGAAGGTTAATTACAAAAAGAAAAAATGCTGCTTAAAACCACTCAGCAAAAATTGGTATGTTTGTTATGTTTTACGCACTAAAATGGTCAAGAGTGACTGAGAACTTTAACCCTATAAAAGTAACGTACTAATCTAAGGGACATAAGGCTTTTAAAATTTTTCCTGTGGTGTTCTCAATACTCTCCACTATCGGTAAGAGCCAGCCGGTACTGTTGGTTTTGGTGCGGTAAGTACATTTCCTACAAATAATATTGGACTACGTGAACCATTTTAACTCAAATGGACAGATTATTGTTATACGACAACTGTTAATGCTTTCCTTCATATTTACAATTCTCCCGTCGCATTAAAATTACTCTTAGGTGCTCCATGGAGTGGATTATATGGTCTACCCCTAGCACATCATTATGTTAAATAGACCACATTTTTAACATACATTTGGTTTAGTATTGGGCTAGTCCTAGTTCTCTGTGGGGACTAGTCACATTATTTGCTGGGTGAGTTTTTGAGAAGTGATCAATATATACGTCTGAGGAACGTATCGTTATCTTTTGTGCGACTTTTAAATTATCATGGTAGCATTTGTAATTGGTGTTTGTTCCCATAATATTACTGATTTATTCCCGTAATATTATTATTTGTTTGTTTGTTTTGGACCAGCACTGAACGGATGACCTACACCGCTATACATGCGATACATTATGCAGGAACTGTGGAAAGATATAGTGTGAGGTATGACGGGTGGTGAAGAGATAGAGAGAGGAAACCTTCACTATAGTTCAACTCTGCTTTTGCAAGTTTTTGGTTCAGTAACTTACCTACGCAATTGTCAATGCAAAATCAGGGCGTCACTAAAAGCGAAAGTTTTTAAGTTGTTCTATGTACTTGTTAATACAATCTGGTATGTTAATACGAGTTTGTTTATCTGTATCTAATTTTTCTTACTAAAAAACCACATCCGTCACTTTGGTGAACGAAAATTGATTGGTCTGAGTTTTCTTAGTCAATTTGACTACATACTCGTATGGATTGAGAATAAAATAACTCTTAAATTATGTTATTATACATTTTTTGCAAATTCTTATAATTTAGGACACATTCAGAATGTTAAAAAAAACATTTTATTTCAAGAAAATTTAGAAAAAATTTATATTACAAATTTTATTAAACATATAAAATAAGCAAAATCTGAAATGTTGTTATTAATTTTGGTATTGGCAGATGTTACAATTAAAATTATCAATTTTTCATTAAAATCCATTAATAAATTCTGATTTTGCTGAAAATTTTTATGGTATAATTTTTTGGTTGTAGAATTTTTTTTTTACATAATATTTTTAATTAATATATATATATATATATCTGATTTTGTTGGCAATATTGTTTCACTTGGATTTGTTTGAAAAAAATTTTAAAAGTCCATATTTGGGAATGCAAATAGGTCATCAGGACAAGTACTGGGACCCACACAAAGTTTGCAAAACTTGTGTTGAGTCACTCCAACTCAAAAAATTTTTATCAAAAATTTTTTATTCGGTAACACTAAGTAACATGTAACTAAGTTTTAATGAGAAATTAAATAATATGGATACAAGTGAATTAATAATTGAAGAAGTAATAATTTGAATGAACCATCGAATGATTACAAAAATAATGAAAGAATGCCGGAAATATGTGATTATGATGGCGTAATTGTGCGCCACAGTGAGAATTTACGCAACGAACTGTTAGCGACGAAATTGTTGTGCAGGACGTAAGTCGTCCCAGTTGTGTCCCCAGCATATTGTGATAATATATTTTTAAACAACAAAAACGAAATTTAAAAAAGAAGCAACGATTGGCTTTTAAGAAAAAATAGATATTTACATTTAATATTATTGATAAATATGAACATTGTAAATAATTTCTTCATCTTTCTGCATGCCAGCTCAATTACTTTTTTAATTACAGATTTTTATATAATTTTTTAAATTTTGATAAAAGCTTTTCCAATTAATATTGTTACGTTTCTATCTTTACATTTCTCACGTTTGCTTTAAAACAGAATTTTCTTCCTTTAAAATTTCAATAAATTCAATTTAAAATTACTTGCCTCAACTTTTTTTCGTACAAACACAAAAAAAAAATTAAAAAGAAGACAAAAATATTTAATTTTGTTTTTTTCTAAATTCAAATGAATAAATGAATTATTAATTGTTCGCGTACCATCTCCATTTCGTATGATTTGTGCGTGCACAGCCCTTGAACATGTAAAAGGACAACTCACAAATCACTCGTAAGCAGCCTGCTTTAACGAACACAAAATTATCATATGCAGTGTGTAGACATTTTTTTTTTTGATCAAGCAAGCGTACGGAGTTATAATAAGCGAAGTGCAAAAATTATAGCAATTATTTTATTTTTATTATTATTCCATTATCTGTATATATGTATTTACAGGGTGGAGCAGAATGAGCTATATGGTTTAAATGGTTTATAAATTTGTTCTTTATGCGATTATTATAATTTTTTTTTTTAAATACAGTATATTATTGGGAAATTTTTAGCAATTAGCTTTTCCTATCCATTAGGTATCAATTAGATATCCTGTAAGTACTGTTCATTTTCTGCTTCGCACATACATACGTGCTCTTTTTAGCATATTTTCCATAACTTTTCCCAAAATTTGGGGTGTAATGGCCATGATTTCATTTCGAATGTTTGTTTGTAGTTGGACTATGGTTCTTGGTTTGTTAACGTACACTCTTTCTTTCAAATATCCCCAAAGAAAACTGCAAGGAACTGTTAAATCTGGTGAACGTGGAGGCCAGTTAAAATCGCTTGTGAGCGAAATAATGCGTTCGCCGAATATGCCCCTTAACAAAGCCATTGAGGCACCGGCTGTATGTGCTGTGTTCGATCGTGTAATGATTCTTAATTAATTTCCCAAATCTTCTTCACAAAATGCTGAAAGAAAAACAAAGAAAAAATAATAATTAAAAAAGTTATAAAGAATTCAATCCATATAGTACATTCTGCGCCAAGCTGTACATTATGTTATTATTTAGCGTAATAAACTCTAGTTTAGCATTTCAATATATTACATGTGAGTTAGAGTAAAAAGGCTACAAACGGCGTATTTAGAAGCTACGTTGACAATACTGTTCCTGAATTCACAATTTTTTTATCAATGTTCTACTGCACTCGCTTTGCTTACTGTGGATACCAGTTTATTTGCTTCATTCTGATGTTTCGTTTTGATTTTTACTATAAAATAGAACTCAAATACTGTCAAGCACTGTAGCCAGTCTTTTCAAGTTATGTGTAATTTGTTTTGTTTGAAAATATTGAAGTGAAGTACTGGAGTTTTTTGTAAAGACTGAATTAAAATACAGTGCTTAGAATTACTGCATACCATTGAAATATGTATTTTAAAATATGTTGTGCAGCCCTTTAGTAGAAAAAAACATGTCTCATTTTTCTATTTATGTTTATCAGTTGTTGTCGGAAGGTTTCAGTGGCGAAGGCATAGTCAGTGGCCGCTTCAGCTGATAGAAATCCACAATCACATCAGAACGCCCTCCTTCGTCGGTATTGTGTAGTGCTGGTCCTAAATAAAAAAAAAATATGTACACGCAAAGTGAAATAAAAAATAATAACTTTGAAACAAAATAATCAATACTCATGATCTTCTTAATAAAATGTGAAAGAAATTAATTGTTTGTTCTACTCATTAGTTTTCCATTTCCTCAAAATATCGAATACTAGTAATAATTATGAGCAAAGTAAATGTGCGTATTGGATACTTCGACAATTCTCATTAATTAAATTTTTTGCCGCAATGAGTATTATATCCAATGTAGAGCCAAGTTAACGAATTTGAAAATATGTATGATTTTCATATTGGATAGATTGACATGATAGGGACGGTATGTAAGGATAAAGATTAATTTTCGCTATGTGTCTGTAGCATTGGATTATAGTTACTCTACACAAGAAGGCAATAGAGTTAATTTACTAGGAATGTTGAATTGTCCGAATGTTACTTCTCTTAAAATATCAGCTTATTTCTTAATGTATATAATATTATTAGGATGTGATTTTGCATGCTCTATTATAAACGCATATTTTTGCATATTTTTGCATATTTTGCTTGCAAATGCTTATTTTATAAAAAAAATAATTTTTTCACTGCATAATTTTTAATATTTCTTTTAAATATTAAATTCTAGCAAAAAGAGCACAATTTTAAATTTTCACAATTGGTGAAATTCATAAATAAGTATTTATTTACAAACGGTGGCGAATACTCAATACTTCACAAGTCGGCAAATATTTCAACATTGAACTTTTGAAATTGCGGTCAATTAGTTCCCTCAAATGAGTTACAGTTTGCTGAGTTAATGCCTGTAATTCCATTATGTACTTAAATACCTCGGACTATTTATACTATAAGAACTCAATGGCTGTTATGATACAGTTTCCTGTTTTCCTAAAAATGTATGTATGCTGTGTGAACTTTAAATAAATGCAAAACTGGCCCACACAGTCGCTGCATTTTTGGTTTGATTTTTTTTCGTTTCTATGTAATTTGCAATAAAATTTATTATTCTGTCGTGATGTTAAATAAAAATAATAAAATGGACAGTTATTGAATATATTTAAATTTTACTGCAAAATTTATAGAAATAAAAATTAAAACAAAACGTATGTAGGTAAAAAGATTTATATTAAATTGAAATAAAGAAGTCGAAGGAAATATTAAACAATATACTAAGTAAAATAATATGAAATGGAATAAATAATAATTTAACAAATAAAATAATTAACAAAACGGTTTTCAGGCAGAGAAATGATTTTGAATATTTCACGGAAAACATTTTTTATAGCGGAGAAAAAAGCCCTAAAAAATATTAAAAAAATATTGCTAATGCAACGAAATTGTTTCTATTTTATTTAAAATATAAAGTAGGCGTGGCAAGAAGATATCTCTTGCCATCTCACAAACAACACGGCTTAACTTTTTTTGCAATACCAACGGTTGAATGGCTCAGTGTTGCTGCAACGCACTTAAAAAATTTCTTTGTTGAATAAAAACTGTGCGAATCATGGGTTATGATCAATATTTGTTTTCATTTGGGGACACATCACTGCTACGGATACAGGGACAAAAAAATAAATACTGCATACTTTTTAGCATGTAATTCGTATAATTCAACAATTCAATAAAGTAGTCGTTGTTTTATTTTTTTCCATCTAATCGATTTGGAATTTAATAATTTGTTGCATTACAACCAAAAATACACCGTCAATAATTATATTAATTGCGGCTTATTAAAACTCGCTTAGATAGATTTTATTTAATAATAATGCCAACAATTTTTTATGTAAATTTATATTCACATTAAATATAATGGGAAAAAACATAAACCAGCAAACATTGGAACACAGTTTAATTTCAGAATCGTGGTATGACTCAGTCCATCCAAAATACTTATATCTTACAGATGTTGAAGATAAATGAAACCAAGTTTTATTTAACAAAACGCAAATTACATAATTTACGATACGATTACGATAATTAAAATCTACGAGGTACGTTGAGTCGGTTAACTGCTCAGAAGTGTTTCGGCTTTTCTTTTAAATAAAATACAGTGTAAAAGTACGGTAAAATTTACAACGATCGTATGATGTATCCGGGCAATCCTAAGATCGGTTCTTTTAAATAAAACTAATGTTATTGTGCTTGGCTGCTTCTAAATATGATTAGTACAATTGCAAGATGTATTCCAAAGCTATTGCAATTGGCAAAATTCTACACAATCAATACGAGGAGTATACGGGGTTCCGCTACTTGTAATTGCGATTAGTATGAATACCAGATCCATTCGGTAAAAATAATAATTTCATTACTACGTTCTATTAATATAACTACGGAAACAAGAATCGGTAGAGCTCACGGAGGGCATTTCAAGTGAACTTCTTTTAACTATCGTTCGTACGTATTCAAATCTTTTATATTTATAACATGTATAACATGAAGTTAATGAGAATTATAGCCGCTGTGAGTTTGTTTACAATGTTATGTTTGGCCAATTGCGGCTAAAATCAAGCGTGTCCATCAAACGTATTTGTGTTGTTTATTTGTTTTGTATTTATGTATATGTTATTAAGTAAAACAACATGTGCAGATAGAAATATATTATTAGCCAAGTGGCAAGGCTGCGATGAGATGTGTATGGTCCAAGTTTGGACCAGTCCTGTGGAGCCTACCTAACTGCCTACCTATTAAGTGCATTTGCAGCCACTCGTGAATAAATTTACAAAGTTCTTCATGCATTTAGTATTGGGTGATTGCATTTGCAACGAGACAGAAGCCTAATACTTTGACATTTCAAATTTATCAGCTGTTTTATTGCCAGTTTTTTTTGCGAATAAATTTCAAATTTAATAGAATGTAGTAGAGAAATTGTTAACTGGTATACGATAAATGCATTTACATACATATGAATGTATGTACTTGTAGACATGGGCGAATGCGGCCAGTGGTTAAACAATATTCCAATTCTAAATACATAAAATTTTGGTTTAATTTGGTGTTAATGCACCATTAAGTGGTCATGATAATAAACAAATCGAATTGTAATTACAGATTTTGTTTTGAAATTATTTACGCGTATAAAATTTCAGAAATCAGTACAAATAATCTAATGAGTGTGGCAAAATGAATATAAATTAAAATTAAATTAAGCAAGTGGCTTGTGTTTTTTTTTTTTTGGCGTGTGAGGTAGGGTTGAAAATGCCTTCGCACTTACAGAAACGTCGTCTTCTGCGTCGAGTGGTGTTGCCACTAAAACATTCCCTCCTCCTCCTCTGGGTAGATTCCTCCCCGGGACCGCTTTCCGCATTACTTCGGGAAGGCCCAGAGCCACGTCCCAATCAGGACCACTCTCACTCACCCACGTCTGGGTCCGCCAAGTCCGCAGCCGGCGCCATGGCCCCGGCCCGTATCGCCTGGTCGCCGTCAGAGGGGGCCCGCTATGCAGCAGCGCATCGAGGTCCCTCTTCTTCCTCCGCAGAACGTATCCCACGTACTGTGCCACAGCGTCCCAATTGTCCTCACAATCGAGCATCCTCCCTATCACGCTGGCAGGAGCGAACTCGCCAACCCGCTGCGCCATTGCACCTCTCTCAGTATGCCACCTGGTGCAGTCGAAGAAAGTGTGTTCTGCATCATCATCCGTAATACCACAGTAAATGCAGTCGGGACCATCTGCCCTGCCCATCCGGTACAGGTACTTTCGGAAGTATCTGTGACCCGAGAGGAATTGTGTCAGGAAGTAGTTAACTTCCCCAAATTTCCTCCGAATCCATACTTCCACGCAGGGAATGAGCCTCGCCGTCCACCTGCCGACCGTGTCCGCGGTCCACCTGTCCTGCCATCGCCGGACAGTTTGGGGTCTCAGACCAATAGCACCAACACCAGGGCCCTCCCCCCTCGAGTTCCAAGCCTCCCACCGCTCGCGCGCCAAGAGGTCTATGGGTATTTCCCCACATATCACCAGGACCGCAGCGCCCGAGACCGTGCGGTAAGCCGAAGCAACCCTAAGGGCCGCCGTCCGCTGTACCGCCTCGAGTACCCTGCGTTTGGTTCTCTCACCCAGTACATTTTCCCAAATCTCGCTCCCATGCAGCAAGATCGACTTCGTGACCGCCATAATCAGCCTCCTCTTGCTCTGTGTCGGGCCTCCGCCATTCGCCATGAGTCTGCTCAACATGCCAGTCATCTTCGCCGCCTTAGTCGCCACATGCCGTATTTGGGCATTTCCACCCCAAAGATCCCATCGTAGGTCAGATTCCATAGGTCCGGGCCCTGCACAGATCCTTGGGCCGCGACGGACGTGATCGTCCTGCTCCTCCGCACCGTCGGCGTATCGTACAACAGTACCCGTTCGTCCAGATAACTACGGAGAATTCTATACAAGTATCCGGGAATACGAAACCTCCCCCGTAGCGCCTCTAGAACATCAGCCCATCGTAGGCTGTTGAAGGCATTCCGAACGTCGAGTGTTGCCAGGACAACTATGCGCTTCGGATAATAGCACCTCTCGCTCTGAGCGCGCTCGAAGCACCCAACCACATCAGCAATCGCCCCGAGCGTTGACCTGCCAGGTCTGAAGCCATGCTGTGTATCCGACACCCCCCAGCCATCCTCACGGCCTCCGCCAGCCTTCTTTGCAGTAGCTTCTCCAGCAGCTTGCCGGCACCATCCAACATGCAAAGTGGCCGATAAGCCGACGGCTGGGTCGGATCGCCCCTGCCCTTGCTAACAAGCACGAGCCGCTGTGTCTTCCAGCGTCTTGGGAAGACGCTCTGGACTAAACAAGCATCATATACCGGAAGCAATGATTCCGGCCTGCTCTCAGCCAGGATCTTCAGCACTTCCGATGGTACCCCATCCGGGCCAGGGGCTTTCCCCGTCCTAAGAGCCCCGGCGGCGATCCTCGGCTCCCCCCCGGTAAAGGGCGGTGGCACCTCATCGTCGTAGGATCCACGTTCGCCGCCCAGCGGAGGGTGTGGGGAACAGGACCCCCACAATCGCATCGATCCGCGCGCCTCTTGCTCGCCATAATCGCGCGACGCAACGCCCCGCGGGACCGCTTGTACTCTTGGGACTCCAGCAGAGCCTCGCCGGCCCGCCTAGCCCTAGCAGAGACCCTCCTATTGCGGAGGCTGTCACGCCTGAGTCCAGCAATCTCCGGCGGCCACCAGTACACAGGTCTCCTCCCCGCCCGTCGCGACAATCGGGTCATCGATGCGTTGCATCCACGGACAATGCGCCGCATCATAGCACCTGCCAGGGAGTCAGCGTCTCCCCCACCGTCCAAAACCGTAGTACCGTCGAAACCGGCCAAGAACGACCCGCGGTCTAACCTCGCGACGTTCCAACCATGTGCGCTTCTCCCCCCGTGCGACCGCGCGACGCCCGCCTCCGATACTATCCCAAATTCAACATACTGGTGATCACTCCCAGTATATTCCTTGAGCACCCTCCATCCTTCGATCATCCCAGACAGATTCTCGGATACCAAAGTGATATCAGGAGTGGTGAACTCGCACCCCGGGCGCCTGAAGGTGGTCGCACCACCAGCGTTCATGACCACCAGGCCCAACCTGGCCGCCATATCCAGGACGCACCGCCCCCTCGTGCTCGTCACCGGATCACCCCACTCCACAGCCCTGGAATTGAAATCACCGACCCACAAAGGGTCCGGCCATACCAGCCAGAGCGTCCTCGATATCGGCCATCTTCGCCCTAAATCGCGCCACACTATCGCTAGGAGTGAGGTAACAGCTCACCAGCACAAAACCGCCGATCCGAGCCCAAGTCTCGCGGACAGCGTCCCTCAGACGCCGTACAAACTCCGGGTCAATCCTGTCCCCCCTCCCAAGTTCCAACAGGATGTCACCGGCCCCCGTCCTCCTGACGGACCGTAACCCCTTCGCGTCGCCCGTCACGCTGCCACGCAGATCCTTCAGCACCCCCGCAAAGGTGTGCCCCACCGCGGGTTTAATGAGCACCACCTCAGGCTTCGCGCGCCTAGGTCGCAACCGACGGACCGGGGCCGGTGCCCTCCCATCGGCCAACGCCGGGGTCCCCAAACCCCGCTTCTTCCTCCTTCTCCCCGAAGTGACTGTCCTCCAGTCACCATCCCCGGTCGCAGGAGTTGCCCCGAGGGTCCCATCCGGCCCCTCAGCCCTGGCCCTCTTAGATCCGCCATTGGCAGCCGGGCTGGCAGCCGCCCGCTTGGCAGGTGCAGCTCGTTTCGCAGGGGCAGGGGCAGCCGGACAGCCAGCAGCCCGCTCATCGGGGGCACCCGGGCCCCTAGGCCGTCCGGCGGGGCACTCGGGCCGTTAGACCGTTGTAGGGGGCAACCGGGCCATCAGCCCGTTTGGAGGGCGCAGTCGGGCCTCGAGCCCGTTTGGTGGGGCAGTCGGGCAGTTAGCCCGCTGGGCGGGGGCAGCCGGACCACCCACCGACCGTCTTGTGGGAGCCGCCGCAGAAGCAGGTGCAAGCAGAGTCGCAGCCCGCCAGTGGGGACCCGGAAGCGGCCCGTTCCCCTCAGCTGCCCTCCACGCACGCCTACAATCGAGCGCGACATCAAGAAGCTCGGCCATTTTGGCCACGTCTCCCTTCACTTCACCACTTATCTTTCTCTGCCGAACACAAGCTTCCCGCATCCCGCTCAACACAGCCCTGCATTGAGCGATCGCGGCCTCCTCCCTCGCCCTCATATCGCGGATACGTCCCAGTCGCGGCGATCCCCCGCCCGACCATACACACCCGCACGCGGCGCGTCACCGCCCCCGACCCCGTTGGTCGTCGGGCTGACAGTATCCCCCAAAGATCCCGCATCCACAGGCGAGGCAGAAGCCGCCCCATCCGTGGTCACCACCGGGGGCGGGGAGCATCTCACAGGAGGCGACCTCAGCACCAGGCCGCTCCTCCTGAAGATCGCATCGCCCACCCCCCCCACCCTCGGTGGTCCCGGAAACCACCCCGCGCCCGCAACAACGAGGTCCGCAAAAGAGTTGGGTCGCCCAACTAGTGGCGTCCCAACCGAAACTGTTGGCCCCCTTTGAGGGTCGGCCCTTGGAGTGGAGCCAATAAGCCTCCCTTGTGGGTCGAGCTTTTTTTCTTTGGCGTTCGCCAAAGAGTCGGGTCGGCCCACTAGTGGCGTCCCAACCGAAGCTGTAGGCCCCCTTTGAGGGTCGGCCTTTGAAGTGGAGCCAATAAGCCCCCCTTGTGGGTCGAGCTTTTGGCCTCCGTCTTTCTTCTCATCATCGTCGTTTTTTTTCTTAATCGAATACATACAATTCCCACGAGTGTGGGGGAAAGTAGGTCGGCCGGGCCATAGCCCCCGATAACCCAGCAAGGCCAAAACATTATTCACCGAGGTGGTCAGGTATCGGTGAAGCTCCGTTTGCGACTAGACTATTTTCTGAAGGGGTCCTCTAGCCAAGCTGGGTCGCATCACACCATGATCCGGCCCCCAAAATCGTTGCTTACTTTAGCCATGACCGAGTATTGGTCTCCAGAATAGAAAAAACGCTTCCCACCACACAAGGACAATCCACAGTGTAGGGTGAGCGAGGTTTCCTAGAAAGACCCAGACCCGAGCATGTTAACGGTGGCCGCCGCGTGGAGGCAGTAAGTCTTCTTGTGTGTTTCTCCATAAGGATCGTACTCTGACTTTACCCTATGGGCTCACACCTGACCACCAAGCAAGTGGCTTGTGTAACACAATACTTAGCGACATTGATATTCTCTAAGATTAGCAGTCCTTTACTGCGCCTACGAATGGTTGGCGAATTCGAGACTTGCATTAATATTGTTAAGCCCTCATCAATACACGGACAATAGTCCGTTCATTATTGAATAGGCAAAATTTTCAAAATAGAATAAAAGTTTTATTTAATTTAAGACTTTCAAGGTTGTTTCTAAATGCCGACCGAAAAAATTTAAAAAAAAAATAAATAAATTTAAAGATATTCAGGTTTTGATAGCTATTGAAATGATATAAATTCAAATATACGTATATTTCCTTTTTTAATTTTAACAATAATCTATTCCAGTGTAAAATAGAACCTGCTCTCTTCTGTCCATTTTAATCAATTGTATGGCGTCAACGTAATTCAATACCTGTCAAAACCATAATATAACTTAAATTGTGAAAGAAAACCGAAAAAAGAATAAAAATCAACTGTAAATGAAATAAACTGGTGAATAGAAATTAAAAAAATCGATTAAAAGCCAGGAGCTTTTACACAACAATAACGATACTTTGCTTTCGTAAAAACAATTGATGGGTTTGGGTTGAATGGGACATACATAAATTGCATGACAACAATGAACCCCCTCTTGCATTGTCTGGCAAATTTATTGTCCATTATTGCCTGGCAACGTAGTAAAATCTATAAGTACAAGTCCCCAAAACGTCTGGACATTTGAAGTGTTTGCACATTCATCTCGAGTGATTATGACTTGTGACGTACAGCAGGGCATACAGGCATCCGTAATACTTTTTCTATGAGCCCTCAATATGGGCAGGAATTATGAGGTATGAAGTAAGAAGAAGAGTTTAATTTTAAAAGAGAAAAGATTAAAAGAATTGTTTCAAATTATTATTTTTGTATAAAAAAATAGTAAATCATTCACAATGTAAGTAGTTTGGCAGCATATTATTGCATTTTGAAATTAAAAAATAAATAAAAAAAAGTTATTTTCTGTTTTTTTTTCGACTTGGTACTACAGAAGAAGTTATGCCGCAATGTAATGCGAAGAAAATTATTTTTTTATTGTTGTTCTTACTGGTATAGATATAGGGTCTTTCATTAAGGCCTTCAATTTGACATGAAAAAAGAAGTATTTTCGAAAAAAATCGCCGGATGTTAATTCATACTGTATAGAGGAGAGTTTTTCATTCATAAAGAAAAACATACCTCATGAAATGGTAGAGAGCGCAAAAAGTTCCAAAGCTGTTGAATGACAAGATCTCGGTGTTTAATTGTGATAGCTTCTTCCAGAGATCACACTGCCAGTAAATTGTTCACGTATATATGGTCATTGGGCGTGAGTTACTGTATGAACTGAACTTTGAAAGCCTTAAGGCTGTAGTCTTTATGCAAAATGCGAGATGTGAGAAGACCAATTCGGCGAGAAGCGGGGAAACCTCAACACTACGGGCCACGCGAGCGATCTTTTCATTGTTATTAAATCGAAATTAGGTTAAAATTGGTAACGCTTTTAGTTCGAAAGAATACGACATGAGACAAAATTCCAAGTGCTAAAGGAAAGTGAAATTAATATCAACCTAAACCGACTGAAGTCCAAAGTGGCCAAACTTTACTCAGAACGCATTTTCGGAAGTCGCCAGACTTATGTATTTGTTATACATTTCACCATTTATAAGGTGAGCATATTCGCAGTTGTTCTTGAGTTCTACAATTGCTGTCCTAGAAAGTGTTTCACGACGTACCAAAAGTACTATTTTTTTAATGGCGCAGTTGTTACTCCCCATCTGTCAAGTAGTTACTGATTGAATCATAGCAACTGTTAAAATGGCGGGCTATAGAAAATTAATCCCTATTGGAAAACCCTGTAATTGTTGAAATGCTGTTACAAGTAGAAGATATTTTATCTACTGCTTACGATTTTATACTCGTTCCAAAAAATATGACACTGGCATTTGCAGTAGTTGTGTCGCTATGGTTGTCTATGTGTTTAAGGCAAGAATATTTCTGCAATGAAGTGATGAAATTATTATAGAGCACTTACTTAAATGAAAGTAGAAATCCAGTTGTGAATAATATCATCACTGATTATTACAAATATCTAGCAGCAATATCAGGATAAAAGGACTTCAGTCAAATAAAGTGAATGATAAATTCAATAAAAGCTGAAAGTTGAAAACAATCAAAAGTTGATTTATCCATGCAATATGTAGACAAGTTGTAAATGAACGAGTTGAACAGCCTTAAAAAAAGGTCTCATATTCCATATTCATAATTTATGAACCGTGTTGCCAGCATTCGAAAAGAAAAGTCTAAAAACAAAAATGAGAAAATTCTAAAAAAATCGTGTTTTCTTGTACCAACGGTCGGGTGTGTCTCCTAGGTATGTAATGCATTACATCGAAACTGGTTGGGAAAGAATAGTGTAAAGAAAAGAGAGGTGGTGAAATGCTGGGATTACAGTCAGTTGACAGATAGGAAATTCGTATCAGTCATTAGTATAATTTCCCAAAAGTTATAAAAAAGCGAAGTAGAATCAAAAATATGCTGGAATTTCGCAATTTTACTCGACTGACTGCGAGCTTCCACGTGGATCAACCAAGCACTAATTTTAAAATTTGCCAGCACTGTTTATTGTTTTTCTCCTAACATTTCTATTATTTCATACAAACGGAAATCTGTAGTATCATTCTGGTAACACTGGAACACAGTTGCTCCGTCACACTAAAAACACACAAACTTTCACTTGAAATTCTCTCTTCGTTTATGGGTAAATGATTATCAGCAAATATGTTTTAACTACACACTCAATCACACACAAATAAAAATACATAAATTTGTATAAATGAATATATACAATAGATACGTAATATATGTACGTATATACGTAACATACATATACACTTATGTCTCACATACATAATTTCACTTCAAACAACAACATATCAAATGATGAAGTGCTTGTTTTAATGAAATTAAGTGTTGTCATGCTGTGCTGAAATAAATGGCAAGTGTGTGTGCGAGGATGTTTTTTTTTTGGTATAGTGATTATGTGTATGTTTATCAAGTTGGCAGCCAACAATTGCGGAAGAGTGTTGCCGGAAAGATGTAATTTTCTAAAATGGTATCGGTGATTTTTTAATGATAACTTTGAACGAATTATAGCTGTTAAGACGAAATTATTGTAGGCAAAATAATGTTATGTGAAGTTGGTACTGTAATGGAATACCAAATTGTGCTCAGCAATATTTTATTTATGTAGTTATTGTATTACCATTTCGAGCAAATTACTGCATGGTTCAGGTTAGTTACATTTAAAATCCTTTGTACTGCAGAAAAAAATGACAAATAAATTCAAATGCTTTGAAATGTGTAATATCTGGAAACATTCTGCTCAATGATAATCCAACACAAGAAAATCAGAACAATGGGACAAAATTTCAAACGCTTAACATTAAGGATTGTGAAACTTAAAATACAAGGCTTTTTAAAAACATTCGTTAATAAGTAATAAAGCTCTGCACGGTAATTCATAACGGCAGTAGAGAGCATTTATTTTTAATTAAAACAATTTTCCAATTTTATTATTTGTTTATTGGTTTATGCATGTTCGAGTTGGTTCATATACATACATTTTGCCAGATCCCAACTAGTTTTTAGTGAAGTACAAACAATGATGGCGAAAAATTTAAGAAAAATGCTCAAAAACTGATTGAGAATAATATGCAAACAAAATAAATTCAAACTTTTTCTTAAAGCAACACAATAATTTATTCGGTGTTTCGTAATGTGATTCAGTTTCGGTTAGGTTAGAACCTTTACAGCGAGGCGACTTTTTTGGATATGTAAGTCTGGTACCGCCGTGATAGCTTGAGAGGCTGGATATGGTGCTAACCAGGACATAACAAAATCTCTCTCAAGCGGATAGCCGTCAGTGCGCTCCCTGTGGCCTATTACCGACAAAGTTCCGTTTTGTAATTTCTGTTGCGAATACATACACCTTGTCCATAAAGATTTCTGCTCATTTACAAGTTTTAAGAATTCAATGAAATTTTTAATTATTTTTTAAGTTAAATACTTTCATAAATAAATAATTAGTTTTATTTTTGCTATGAAATATACAAATTGATGGCTTATTATTATTTAAATGTTTATATGATTGGTCTATTGCATATAATACTTTTAATACAAGTAGAAATTAATATTTAATAAGCAATGGCATTCGAGTTGAATTCACTGGTTTTTTTTTGCTATTAAAACTATGAAATTTCCGCAATACTTAATTAAATTTTTAATGAATATTACGAAAACTGTAATTGAATAATAACTTAATTGATACTAGTAACTGTCGTACAGGTGCAATCTAACTAATTCTTTAATTGATATTACAAAATTTTTAATTGAAATTGTCTTTTATTTTTTTCTGTGTACTTACATACGAGTATTGTGCAATATATCTATATTCAATATATATTAAATACATTAATTAATACACACTAATACAATGTTATATCACCAAAATTTGAAATTCCTATGTAGTTTAAACTTTAGGAAGTAGCATATATATTACGGTGTTACTATGTCACCAAATATGTACACAAAATTCCAAAAGAAGACACGTATTATAGCAAAAAGTTCCGTTATTAAAAAAAGAGCATCAATTAATAATATTAATATAAAAAATATCAGGAATTCTGTCTTGTTTTTTCTTTCGCATGCATACAGTCGAAGATGTTGCTTCCATTATTATTGTTATTTTTTTGCTTTTTTAATAAGCTACCAAACTAAATGTTTGCCCATCTAAACTCAGGCTGAAGTAAATAAAACCATTACTGTCCGGTTTGTAGTTTGTAAATATTAAAAATATAAAAATAATAAATTGTAGTAAACATTATTACATCAGTATAATTTGTTTTGTCCCATTGTGCAGATATGTATGAGTGCAAGTTTTTCGGTTGAAATGCATTTCCCAAATCAAAATGTTAATCGGCTTATGTAATTGACATTTATTATGTTTGACAAGACTTTTTAGCTACAGAACCTCGTTTTTAAATGGAAAATAATTGTTGAATAACGACTTTAAATAATAATTGAAGTATCGTAATAATGTTCAAGCAAAGAAGGGGGAAAGAAAACAATTATCGAATCAATTAACCCTTTTTAATGTCATTTTCTTTTTATACTTACATGTGAATAAATACGTGAATGAAGGAATTAAAAAAAAAAAGATGTAAAAATAACATTTTGAACTAAATTATTTAACAGCTTTTTCATCACAATGAGGATAAATATTAATAATTTTTATTTAGTGGAATTTAAAAAAAAGTGGTCTGCTGTTTAGCTGAACATGTTACCAGATGCACTTGTTCATATTTAGAAGTTTGTCGTGTGACAAAAAATTGTTTTTCCTTAATTACTGGAATGAAGTGATAGGAAAAAATACAAATAAACTGAATTGCATTTTTTTTAAATCATAAATAATCAAAATATTCGTATGTGGAACGAAATCTGATTATGTTCTCCAATTAAAATTTATGTGTATAAATTATTCGCATGTTTTTTTTTATCGGTAGCACTGCTACACCAATGTTGCCATGATAATCTAACATGCGAGATGTATCAAGGAATTTAAAATCAAGAGGAAACCCAAAGTTCATGTTAGTTTTTTTCAGTTCAGAGTTCTCGATCAGTCGCTTCATCTCACAAAATATAACAGCCGCAAAATGTGTCGTTACGATTTTACAGCGAATTCACTTTACAGCTGGTGTTAATTCTACAATAAATACAACTTTACAAAAACAACTGACATTCTGGTTTCCATGTACACATATATTAAAATTTTCATGAAGAAAAATTTGTTTTCACGCTTATGCCTTTTACGATTATGGCTTCTTGTATTCATGAAATTTTTTATTTTTTCTTTTTAATATTGAACCAGCACTCAAGTGATTACCAATATACGTGCAAAGTATTGTATTGGAACTATAGGAAAAGGATAGTGAGAGAGATGACAGGTGGTGAAGCTTCACTATCTTACAACTCTGCTTTTGCACGGTCTTTCTTTTATAGCAGTGTTGAAGCGCCTCTGATGTCAAGGAGTCGTATTCAAATTTGAAGCTTTGTTTTAGTAGCCATTTTTAGTAATTATTTTATTCCGCTGGTGCTACACAATATCGAAGATGGAGAAGTAAATAACTATATTCGTATATTAAAAATTATTTTTCTTTTTAATTTCATCCAGTGGGTCAACGTGTTTTGAAAATGTAAATCATTGTACTTTTACTTTTACTTGCGTAGCCTTTTTTGAATTTTCCTTTTTATTCACATTTCCCTGCTTGTGACCACTGTGGCCTAGCATGTCTGTTAACGTCATCTCAAGCAAGAAGCTAACAATGGTATCTGCAACACTTGCTACACAGTGTGTTGAATTATAGTTACTTCCGTGTAATATGGATAAATTTTAAATTAAAAATAGAAAACAGCAACAAAATAAATTGAATATCTAAAGGATCCTTTTAGATGCTGTTTAACTCGTTGTGTTTGTGTATGTATTGAAATCTTTTGTTGTGTTTGAATATCAAACAATCCTGTAGTTGAAGTGAAGAGGATTTGCATGTGTGGTCATCAATTTGCTACCAGATTAAAGTTGGAATTTGTAGGAATTCAACGCAGATATGTTTCTTTCTTTTGCTAAATACTGTTGACTTGTTTTCTTTTTTCACATTAATTTTCCTAATATTGTGAATAACCCAATCGGTATATGGGCATTTCCACAATTTAGAACGGGACACTCACTCGCCTTTGAAGTGTCGTAAAATAAAAAAAATGGTAAATTTTTTTTTTTTTTTTATCTGGGACCAGCACTCAGGAGATGACTCCTAAACATGCGAGGCATTGTGCTGGAACTATAGGAAAGGGATAGTAGAAGAAACGACAGGAGGTGAAGCTTAATTAATTATTTTACAGCTCTGCTTTCGCACGTTCTTTGTTTATACTCGTAGTAGTGCTGAAGCTTCGGTTTAGTAGCCATTTTTATTATTATTTTACTTCGCCGGTGCTACACAATACCGACGAAGGAGGGCGTTCTGATGTGATTGTGAATTGCTATCAGCTAAAGCCGGTATTGTTCAGTGACCAGTGACTATGCCTTCGCCGCTGAAACCTTCCGACAACAACTGACACACAAAGACACACTAATGCACATCAGAAAAATGCGAGATGTTTATTTTTATTTTAAAATTTTAGTCTGAAACTGGGGTTGAACCCACGTCTGTTTTTGGTGTATTAGTCAACGTGCAGACTACCATCCATCGTGCCATCGCCACACCCTGTTTTAAATTTATTTATAGCACATTAATGGGCAAAAGGTAGCTTTTATAGATTTTTTGTTTCTCTTTTATAAACATTAAACATGGTATCACGAACGGGACAAAATTTAGAACTCGCTTTCGACTACATTTGGAAAAATTAAAAAAATTTACCACTTTCAACAGAAATTTTTTTAAACAAAAAGGAACTAACATGTTTTTCTACTGATAGTTGACGTACTTAAATATTTATGTTCCTGCTTTCTTAATAAACTTTACTACGATTTAGCACGGCACATTTAGAAAGGGACATATTTTCCTACCATGTTTGTAATAAAATTTTCTTCATTAGAAAATTTTCGAATTTATTATTTCATACATATTAATACATATAAATTTTAGGTTTTAGTATGTACTAATTCAGCCGGTAATTTTGAAAGTGATACAACTCCATTAATAAATAACACATCTCAATCATTTAAATTCTTAAACATATGTTGTCTTTTCTTTTCGAAGAATATTATAAATACTTTATTATACAAATTAGACTCCTATATTTTATATGTTGCATGTTAAAAGAAATCATTTGTTTGTTGACATATTAATTTACGATATCGGTAGACCTTTCTGTGGAAATGCCCATATGATATTCTTTATGACCATGTAGCCACGATTGTTTAAATTTACCTGGTGTAATAAATAACTTCAGGTATTGTCATGCGCGACGTAAGTTGTTTTTAAGGTGAGATTTTTATAATGACATAAACATTCAAACGCTTCTTAAAGAGCACGCTGGCAAATCTGTGCAAAAATATGTGTGGCAATGTGGTAGACTAGCTTAAGTTCAATTAGGCACTTAAGATTTGTGTCTATGTGAACAACGTGTTAAGTTTGAAAAAATAAATTTAATTAAAAAAAATATATAGAACCAAAAACCCGCCAACATAATAACTGCCTTTTTTTGAAAAACAAAGAAAAACCGTCATATGAAAAATTTTTTCATATAAAGAAAACAACAAAACAAAGCTTTTTCATAGTTGCACAGCTTTACTGATTCTCGATTTATGTAACAGTGTAAACAAGTGACAAAAGCTTTACATGTGAAAATTTTTTACACTTCCCATTTGTTACTGACAACCATGGAGATGACAAAAAAAATATTGGAGTCACTTTTTTTCTTATTTATTTGTGGTTAAATGAATTTATTTTTTTTTTTATAAATTTTAGACTAGTGTGGGCCAAATATATTCAGTAAAAAACAAGATGAACAAAGGAGCACCATAAATGGATTAAGTAGGCTAAAACTACTATCGGCTTTAGAAGTATGTGTTGTAGAAATAACAACTTCTGTGGCAGTTGTGAACAATCTGACTTTATTGAGGCCGACGCGTCGCTACGCAACTATAACAGAAGATGTGTGTAACTACATCAACTGCTACAAGCATATCAACTGGTGCAAGAACATCAACTGCTGCAAGTCCAGCAACTGCTGCAAGCACATCAACTTTTGCCTCAGCCCGCAAACACAAAAAGGAAATCGCAACATGAAGCAGCACAATTTCAAAAGTTTCTCAAAAGTGAAGAAGGAAAACTAGAAGAACTGAGAACAGCGAATAATTTGAAACGCGAGCAAATTTTTATTTTAGGATTCAGGAATACACGCAGCACAGGAACCCAGAAGATCTATTGTGCAAAGCCCATTATATTAAACCGCCCCACCCCCTTAAGGCTTCTAAGAAATCAAGCGCTATTTGGTGTTCCACACGTTGTGCGGAGGTACCGCAGTTCCACTCATGTGGAGGTGAGGATGTTGCAGGTTTTATCGGGCCCTAGATCCACAGAAATGCCCATTTCATTTGATTCCCAGGCCACTTGCGAGGAAGTTGTCTTTTCAGCACATGCTGCCACCAGTATTATATTTTGATAAAAAAAAACTTGTTAGAAGATCGTTCAATTAAAAAATAAACTTCAAACTTTCATACAATTTTACTTCAACTTTATTAAGTTATAAAATCAAATTTATGATATGACTGCAAGAGACCGACTGACTTCATTTTTGATAAATGACAATTCAAAATAAAATATAAAGAGCAAGATTATGTTATTTACAGAAGAGGGCAAATTAATTCGAACAAAACTGATACCGAATTTTGTGTGATAAGTCCATGTAAACAATTAATACAGACATTTACGATATTTATTTATCTGAGTTTATATTAATTTTTCTATTTAATTTTATTTTGATATTTAAAGTTGACTAACATAAATGCTAAAGTTCTCAAGTATTTGTGAAAAGTTCTTATGAAAACGAAAATGAAAAGTTTTTTTTTATTTCAAATTATCACATGACGAGAATCGTCAAGTATAAAAAACTTTTAGAAATATGCTTAAATATGAAACAAATTATCAGAAAAGTGAGAGATTAATAATTAAAGAAATTTTGAATGTAGGAATTAGTAAAGAAAACGAAAATTTAAAAAGAAAACAATTTTCTTAAAAAAAATAGAATCACATTTTTTTTGAAGGAAGTGGTGAAAAAACTGAAAGTGTTCAGAAATTATACTCGTTTGACTAAAAGACCAACAGCCCGGGAAAGTGGCAGTGTTTTCTCATTGACAAGACTCTTTAATGAAAAATAGGAACAGGCTGTCAAACGATTCTATAAAAGTTTATTCTGTACTAAAGTCTTATTTTCAAAGGAATATTTTCCAATATTTTGTTGAAATAAATTAATTAGCTTTTTTACGTTTTATCAATGCTGTTGGTTTTAAATTTACATACAGGGTGGCTGATGAATTTTGCTACATTATGCTCGCTTATGCAGGTGAGCCATCTTTTTCTTTATCTTGGACCAGCACTCAGGGGATTGTGCTTACACATGTGCTGCATTAAGCTGGAACTAGAGGAACGGGATACTGAGAGAGATGACATCTGGTGAAGCTTCACTATCTCACAATTCTGCTTTTGCAGGTTTGTTTTTTGGTTGTTTTATAGCAGGGTTACATCTCCTCTGATATCAAGGAGACGTATTTTGAATCTCCGCCTTTCGACGAAGAATGGTGCTCTGATGTGTTTGTGGATTGGATACAGCTGAAGCCGGTACTGTTCAATGACGACTGACTATGCTTTCGCCACTGAAACTTTCCGACAACAACTGAAACAAAAACACAGTAATGCACATCAGGAAAAATGTGAAATGTTTTTGTAATTTAGTCTCGTCCTGGGCTCGAACCCAGGACTTTTTGGTTTTGTTGTCAACGTGCGGATTACTTAAGTCATCGCTACCTACAATTTTGTTTGAAATTTCGATTGGAATCGAATGCCGCACTTTGCCTCCTGTACAATTAGACGATTCCACAACGAATACGATTGTAATAATAGCTTGTGAATTGAACAATTGTTTTTAAAATATCGTATCATAGAAAAAAGTTTATAAAAAGAGTTTTATATGCACATTTATTTTATAAAACGTTGTTGAATTAAAAACTGTTTCTATTAATAAAGCAGAAGGAACTTATCTGAAACGTTGTAGTTGCGGACCGACGATCTTGTGTTTTATAGAGAAAACTAGGAAAAAGTTCATTACTGCCCGGAAAGTTGTAGCTGGAATTCCAGCTATTGTTGATTGTTTTAGTTCATCCACATTTATTGGCTGAGATTTGTACACTTCCTGTTTACAATAACCCCACAAGAAAAAGTCCGGTGGACTTAGGGGAGGCGCCTACGTAGTCTAGTGCATGATCATTAGTGTTATCAATCTGTAGGTGCGGATTCGATTACCGGTTATACTCTGGATGTTTCTTATGGTATCACAATGGCCTAAGTTCTAACATAATTGGGGAGTTCTCTTTCAGGGAGGGTCCGCAGACATAACATAACGTACGTCAGTCGATCCGGGCAGCCAACGGAAGGTTGAGTTTCTTGAAATGAGCCTGTGAGGAAATTTCCTGTTAATTCGGCCATAAACGGCTGAGAGAAGTGTGTAGTTGCACACATTTTCATTTTTATTAAATCTAATAATCAATCTAAAATAAAAACAAAAAATCCCAGATTACTTTGATAGAAAAAAGATATATTTTTTTTTTTTGGTAGATGTTTTCTTCAGGTACATACATATCTGTTGGTGGGAGGAAAATGCCATCCAATCAGGTTTTTTTTAGATATTTTTTTTATCAGAATTTTTTCCTCTGTCCAATAAGATCTCTCTAACGTAGTTTTCGAGATATTGAACAGTATCAATACCATCATGGGAGGTAAAGAACACCATTTTATTAATTAACGTTAGTATTTTTTTTTTAAGATTTTTCAACATGTTTTAGCGGTCTCCAGAAAAATTTCCAAATTGTGACTTATTGTAGTTGACTTCCTACCTACAGATATGCCTGCTATGTTTGCATTATTATTGTAAAAAGAACTAAAATTTTATATTTTTTTAACGTATCAAACATTTATAAACTTATTTAATACATCTCATAAATTGTTATTTGCTTTTTGTTCAAATAAATTAAATTAAATGATATTTTTTGTGGTTTTGTAAGAGTTTTTGCCGGGAATTCTCGGCAAATTTAAAAATTAATTTCCCTTTCGCTGAAAATAAGGAACTGTATGAAGAACAAGAAGATTGAAATTGAAATACGGTTCTGTAATATGGGTTAGAACAAACAATTCGCCTTAAATACATTGCCTTACAAATGTTAACTGGAATAGCAAGATTTTTATTGAAAATATAATTAATTTTGAAATGAGAAACACCCAGCTGACAATCAGTTCAGCGCTTCTAAATATTTTATATTAAATATTTTTGTAGGTGGGACGTAAATTACACCAAGCTATATTTTTTGAAAAATACATGCTTTAATACTGTTGAAATCACAATTTTTCCTCAATCTGTAGGTAAATTCTAATAAGTCATATCTATCCTCTTGGGGTACTGATAGCTGAGTAGTTATAAAAAGTTTTATCTGAGTTTTCTATGCTACAGCATCATCCTTCGCTAGTATTTGAGAAATAAAACATCGGTGAAGTAAAATAATAAATAACATTGCTTGAAAATAATGCGCCGCAACTTTGCTTTATAATCAACACGCAACTGCAGAGTTGTGGAAGAATTGAGCTCTATCTTCCTATCAGTTTAACCATCTGTATATTCCTTCACTATATCTCTCTCTATATCAGGAACAATGCAATGCATACGAACAGGATATCGCCTGAATACTGGTAAAAAAAAATTTAGTTTTCGAGATAGAAAAGTTGAAAAGAAAACCAAGGCCAAGCAGTACAACAATGTTACTTTGAAGTAAAGAGCGTGAAGTCCCATTGAGAAGTGTGCTCGCTTTAGCCTTTGTAGGAGCTAGTCGGGCTGCCATTGAGTTGACGTGGAAGTGCCGCATGAGACTAGACTAATTGGGTGGCATCATTATGGTCGCACTCTGCCGGGTTGCCGGACACGATGGTATGGTGTGCAACGAGAGAGCAGGCGGGTTGGACAGGAGAGGAGCGGTCTTCGACTGAATATGATGTGGCAAGATATACGGATGGAATTCAGGAATGACAAGGAACATTTCTGGCTCGATCTCCCCGGTCTAACAAGGCGAATCTGATATTTGGTTCATACAACCAGGATCGTTTCGCAGTTCTCTAGGTTTTGTGCACTAATAAATATGTATACTCTTCTCACGTTCCTCACGGGTCATTATGGGTTGAGAAAACACCTTAACAGGCTGGGCATGAAAGTCGGGGCAGATTTTGGGAATATGAATAGGAAACCCCGGGAAGATATGAATAATTGTGAAAGCACTTATTGAAGCATTCAGAACTGGTAATGCTGTAACCGAAGGCCAGGAGTGTAGGTGTGGGTGAGATGCTTTGACATGCGTCAGGGTATACAATAGTTCTTTTGGGTCGCAGTATCCTTATTTCCCGTGATTTCTTATCCAATGCGCTATTAAAAAAAGAAAACATACACCCCTGTGCATTACAGAACCCGTAAGTTTCAAATGAATGCCGATTTTTTTATAGATTTTCTTCTTAATTCTATATTTGCAAATCTTGACTTTGTATTTCAGCTAAAAAGATAGCCCAACTACCAGGAAAGCGTAGGCACAAAAAATTAAGGTAACGTTGAATGTAGAAAAATTTGTTTAACTTTTAAAAAGAGATGAAATGAATTGAAGAAAATAACGAAAGCAAAAAGCAAAGCACTTAAATTTTCTTTAAGGAATTAGTAAAATCCTTTAAGCTCTCTTCCTTCTTTTAACCTAAAAAAGGATTAAATTCCACGGCTCATATTCATGTAGAATTTGTGTTTTCTTTAGCTGAAGTACGGTTGCTACTTTGTGTGTAAAACTTTTTGTTTTTTGCAGTTCTTTCCCCGTCATTGTATCCCTATTTAAAGCAACATTGCAACTGCCTGCATGTGTCTATTTCATGTCACATGATACAACAAAATATTATTACACGTACCAGAGAGAAGTCGTACAAACACGTCAATTGTTTTCGTGGGCATTTAGTCAGCTTAAGCCTTTTGCAGACGTTAAGATGCCTTTGTTGCGCTTAATTGTCCGTAAAAATTCCACCTGTCATATCTTATGTGTTGCGTGTGTGTATGTCGGTATATTTAAAACGTTTGCTGTGCACAGCGAAACCACAAACCAAATATCCTTTTGAAAAGTATTAAAAAGAGCAGGTAATTCGTAAAACCTTTAAATGTCGTTTAAGTTTATACAAATGTTTATCTGTATGTATATATCTATGTATCTGATATATATAGATATGTGTATATGTATGTATGTACGTATGTATATGTGCAGTGCCTATTAGTAGCAGGAACAAAATTGACAAATTTATTTGACTAGGCGAAATATATTGCAAAAGCAAAGGAATATGCTTCGAGGGAAGAGAAAGCTGCAGTTAATGTGTCTGTAAAATAAAGTGAGTGAGTATTGTGACGTGTCAATAAGTGCCACCTCTTAATCGCAGGGGAAACACTGTTCCCGTCAACAGGCATCTGTGAACTCACAGTTGACTCCACTTGGAATCACATATGACTGCCGAATTTTTTTATTAAAGAATTGAAAATACTGCAGTCTATTGTGGTTTTCGCAGGATTCTAACCCAGACTCAATCAAATGTTAATATAATTTATTTATTAACATTTCAAACTCTATCACCAGAAAATCGTAGGTGCAATTCCCCGTCAGATCAATAACGTTGCCGATCTATCTGTATTTTTATTTCACCTTTTTTTTACGTCAGCGAAGTAAGTTTTTATCTCGTTTAGTTATAAAAAGTTTCAGACTAGCAGAGACTGGTCTATGGCATTACAACGACAGACATTCGTCGTTACTGTGTTCGATAACCTGTTGAAATAAAAAGCAGTTTATGCATTTCTCAATTTTGTTTATCGTTTTCTTTTTAAATACATTTCTTAATTAAACACTGAAAAATATTAACTTTTTTGTTTTTAATTAACAACTTTAATTAGGATAATCTATACTCTTCAATTAAAAGTTTAATCTTTAATAATTTGGCTAAATAAATAAACAATTTCTCTTGATTTATGTTGAGCTCTCTGAGGGATCGAGCTTTTATAAGGATGGCGCGAGTTCAATATTAATTCAAGGGTAAAACAAGGCTCCATTCTTTCTCCTACCCTATTTCTTATCTTTCTTAATGAGCTTCTATATCAAACTACCACCCTATCCACTCTTTTGTAGATGACAGCAGCATTTGTCTTTCATATTCATTTGATCGTAGGCCGACATCGACAATTATCGTGGCGGTGAGGCGGAATATGAGTGCCTCATTGAATAGTGACTTTACGAAAACATCACAATGCGGTCACGCGAACAGTGTCGATTTCATTGCGTAAAAGACCCAATAAGATGCATGCTTATACTATGACGCATGCGCGGTCTGTAATTATGGGTAGTATAAATATTGAGGAATCAGAACCTCTTGATGTTCTTGGCATGAAGATTCAATGTGAAGTTCGATGTACAAGCATTCAAGTGCAGATCAAATCTGATCTCCTTATTATTTGTACCGTTTTTATCCGACATAAAAAGGAATATAACTCCCATATGTGGACCGTTGCTTCAAATACTATTTGAAGTTACTCGACCGTGTACAGGAGAGCGCTAAGAAACTCATTGGAGACAGTAGTCACTGTCTTGCGCAACGTCGAGACGTGTGGTTCGTTTTGTTGTTCTATCGTTACTATAATGCGATGTGTTCTAATAAAATCAGGGAACTTGTCCCAGAAACCCGGTTATTCATGCGCACAACGCGATCATCATTAAGAACGCATTCATGTGTGATCGATTTGGTAGCGAATCGTTATACGTATCACTGAAAAAACTCGTGTTTTGAACGAACAGCACGTATGTGGAATAGACTACGCGCAGAAATCTTTCTTGTCACTTTGGGTGCCTCCGTAGTCTAGTGCATGAGCATTAGTCTTATCAATATGGAGGTGCGGGTTCGATTCCCGATTAGACCCTGGGTGTTTCTACAGACAAGCTTAAGAGCTTCGTAGAGTTTGTATTGTCTTTAAAAAAAAAAAACTTTTGACGTGGGAAAATTCAAAACGAATTTCTATAAATAAATTTTTTAATTGATATTATACAGTTTTTAATTAAAATTTTGTTCTATTTTCTTCTGTAAAAACGAAATTTTCTCGAGTTTAATACTATTTCAAACATATATTTGCGGCATATTTTCTGCAATTGTCAGAATGAACTGTCTTTATTATAGGCGGCATTATTGTAGGCCCACTGTATTTACAAGTTTTCAAAACTCTCTTGTTTTAGTTTTCTTTAATGCAGATGATTGTATAAACGATTTACTAGTATAACATTTATAACTTTAAACTTTTATATACGTGACACGTTAGAACTTCGTACAACTGCAACTGAAAGTGAAGGACACGGTCACGTTCCTTCAACTTCATATGAAGAGAAAGCGATATAGAGCAGCTAATGCAACTTCTTTTAAACATTAATATTGTTTGTTGATTCAACTAATAAAGATATTTGGAGATTCTAGTTTTTTCTACACACAAGAGGTGCACTTTGCTAAGTTATGGGTATTCCCATGCCATTTCTAGTATTGATGTTTTAATTTTTCAGCCACTAACATTATTGCCGGAAAGGTACCATTTTAAACATGCCAACATTTTTTTAGATATTTAAAAATTATATCTAAATATATATATAAAAATATAATTTTTGAAAGTAAACAAAATTCAGTATCTTCTACTTTAAATAGTGATTTCGATTCTCGAAAGATGCACTGCACTTATCACTTTATTTATTATTAATAATATTTGCACTTTTTTTTCTCTTTTAAAGCAGTGTATAATGGCGTTATAGCCAGAAAACAAAGTGCAAATATTTTAAAGGAACAAAAAAAAAACACAATTAGTTTTTCGTTCATAAGCTGGAACGGGGCTGATAAAGTTATGCTTTTCCACAAACCATTCGTATTTATTTCAAAAAGCTTTCGCTCCCAAATTTATTACAGCAAGAAAAGTATAGAAATACAAACTGAAGGGAAAATTACAGCAAATCCATTAAGCCATTTTCTCGAACACCTTTCCACATTTATTGCCCAATTTCCTTTCGTTCAGGATAATTTTTAAGTTTCTACGTTTCACATTTAAACTTGGTGTTTTTTTTTGTAGAAAATGTTTGCATTTGCACGAAAAAAAAAATAAAATGAAATAAAACAAAAAGTGTACATTTTGTATGGAGAAACGTTAGTGAATCCGCATACGTGTACAAATGCGAATTTTGTTGCACAACCCACATGGAAATTTATGTTGCACGTGATGTGTTTTCTAAATTTATAACCCCATACAAACTCAAAAGCCAAACGTCCTGCCAGATCTAAAGTTTAGATTCTAAACACAAAAATGTTTTAATGCGTATGCGCTTAGTTGAACATACACACAGTCAAAGGCAGGCACAAGAATACTGGTCGTAAATACACAAACGTACAAATCCACATAAATGAGCATGAAATGTTGGTACATACACGTTTCCAGCAATAATTTGGGACATCTATTTCTTCTGCAGCATCCGAAAATATTAAGAACAATTATACAGTGGGGGGCATAAGTGGCTCTGGCGGTTAGTCATAGAAATTTAACACCTGTTATAGAATTACTTTCTTAACAGGCTGATTTCACAAATTTTTTATAAAAATTAATTTTTGATTAAGTGCTATTCCTTCATGTAAAACTAGACAACCCGGTCGCTTCGTTGCCCTCATTTCCCCAATTTTGTGCCGTCCACTATATTGTGTTTATAGTGATTCCATTTGATTCCATTTGATTCCATTCTTAAAAATCCTTTTAATTTGATACCCACTTTTAAGTTGTTTGCCATATTGTGCTTGCAGTGATTTCATTATTTTTAAAAGCTACGGAAAAACATTCGGTCTTTGATATTTTCTATACTTGGACGTATCCGTGTTTAAAGTCTTATTGCAATTGGTTGCATAAATTCCGAGAAGACAATATTGCCCCCTTCCCCACCTGCTTTAACTTAGGATAAAGAAATCTATATTTTAATCTGGAGCATAAAATATCTGTTTGCAAACATCCGAAGAGACCATCTTTCACATTTATAATATGTTTTTACTCGTGAATTACTCCATGTGAAATTTAGGACAAGACTCAATATAATAAAAAAAAAATTTAGCTCTCTGTCCTACACTCCGATCTATCTGCGTTTTAAAACTCATCAGAATCAGATAATAGTTTTAGAGTGGAATACATTGTTCCCTAACCCTCTCCTCTTAGTGCTTTTTTTTTAAACAAATTAATATCCCATGTGTTCTTCTGTACTCACATCAACATATCTTCGTCTTAAATTTTTTATTTTTTTTATTGTGGACCAGCACAATGACAGATGAGCTCTACACATGCGATGCATTGTGCTGGAACTATAGGAAAGGGATAGTAGGAGAAATGATAGGAGGTATAGCTTCACTATCTAACAACAATGCTTTTTGCACGTTATTTGTTTGTACAGCAGTGTTGTAGCGTCTCTGATGTGAAGGAGACGTATTTAATTTTAAAGCCTCCCAACCGACGAAGGGGGGCGTTCTGAAATGCCTGTGGATTGGATACAGCTGAAGCCGTCACTGTTCAGTGACCAATGACTATGCCTTCGCCACTGAAACCTTCCGACAAAAACTGACACAAAGACACAGAAATGCACATCAAAAAAAATAAGAGATGTGTTTATGAGTCTGAAACTGTGGATGAACCCAGGAAAATTTTTCGTTTTGTAGTCAAGGTGCAGATTACTTCGACCATCGCCACCCTCAATCACATTCTTTGAGGCCCAAATTGTATCTTTACTTCCCTCCGTTTTTACCTTCTGCTACCCGTCTACCAAATTTCTTCAGGGGAACAAACATCACTTGAAAATTTTAAAATTATTTATTTACAGTAAGTTCTCATTTATACCTGCTTCGATTAACCGTCAACTGCAATTAGCCGGGAAAACAAGAGTAAGATTCTGTATTCCCTATTGATTTATTTTGATTGATTTCACGTGAAATACAGAGGGTGGCGATGGCACGTTAACTACAAAACAAAAAACAGACCTGTGTTCAACCCCAGTTTCAGACTAAAATTTTAAAATTAAAAATAAACATCTCGCATTTTTCTGATGTGCATTAGTGTGTCTTTGCGTGTCAGTTGTTGTCGGAAGGTTTCGTGTCGAAGGCATAGTCAGTGGTCACTGAACAATACCGGCTTCAGCTTATAGCAATCCAGAATCACATCAGAACACCCTCCTTCGTCGGTATTGTGTAGCACCGGCGAAGTAAAATAATAATAAAAATAGCTTTTAGTAGCTTCAGCACTGCTACGAACAAAGAACGTGCAAAAGCAGAGCTGTCCTTTCTCTAACTATCTCTTTCCTATAGTTCCAACGCAATGTTTCGCATGTGTAGGAGTCTTCTCCTGAGTGCTGGTCCCAGAAGAAAAAAAAAACATGGGCAAAACTTGTTTTGCAACTATTTAAATTTTTTTTTACATCAATTAATACCGTGATCATCTAGAGAAACCCAAATAGAAAACACTGTGACACTGCTGAATATTCATTTTTTAATTAATAAAAATAAAAAAAACACTAAAAATTGCGATTCAATTTACTGACAAAATTCATTATATATAGAATGCTCTTGTTCTCACTGTATTATTTTTAAATTATCAAATTCAATGACGTCATACTTGCAAGTGCCCAAGTTCGAATCATATCAGGAGTCGTGGCAGACTGAACACCGGAAGTATCAATATTTTATTGCAGAAATCATAATATTGTTCCGGCAATCATGCTGTCACACAATGTTCCTCAAAGTACCTTAGTACTTAATTTTAATTTCCGAAGCGCCCAGCAAACAGAAAAGAGCACAACTTGCATTTATTTTGATACCTCGACGTTGTGTACTGATGAAGTACGAAGTTTTTCTTGTCACTGTTTCTATTTAGAATTTTTTTTTTCAAATTTAATATTCACGTATTTTATATTTTTTTTCCTTGAACCGTATGTAAGCGTCTACCTGACATACAAAAAATAATATCAAATGGAATCGTATACACAGTTAAACTTAGATTTCATCTGTTATAAATGTTTTTAAAGATGCTGAAGGGGGTGAGAGAGGAGTTGGATTTTGGCATCCAGCCGTACTCAACTGTGCACGCATCACCAATTGACCAAAGTTTCACAATTTCCAAAAATTATTTAGCAGATTCTTGTTTTTGTAAGTATTGAGAGAATTTCCAAAGATGCAATTCGAATTCAACTTTGTAGCTGAAATAGTTAACGTCGTTGTTTAACTGGTTACAAACTTGAAACATGCTTATTTCAAGTTGTTTGTTATAAATATTTCGGTGCAATTTTCATTTTCATGTTTCAATACTGTACAATTACGCCTACTTTTGTTGTTGTGAATAGTATTTTTTTTTCTATAGTTTAAATTGTTTTGCTGAAATGAACTTCATCTCAGTGTACTTGGGCTTCCCTTCACCGTCAGCTCTGAGTGTTTCTCCACAAATAAAAAATAATTCTCAATATGAAATTAGTATTAAAAAAAGCATTTATTTTAACGTACAGACCCCAGACTTTTAAAAAAAATTCTTAATTTAATTTATAATTATTATTTGCTTTTAACAGAAAACCAAAATTTTATTTTCATTAAACATGATGCTTAATTATTTGCTAGAAATATACACGGCCTGAAATACGACACAAGTGTAGGAACAAGCAAAGAGAACTTAGTTGCAAATCGACGGATTTAAAATTTATTAATGGATTTACGACCAAGAGATATACCCCTTGCGAACAATATATATTTTATTTCAGTAAAATTCAGATACATGTCCGCATTTTCCACGAAATATATTTGTATGAGATCTTTATAATAATACTCTTTTTCCCTTTTTTTCTATTTTTATTTAATTTTATTTAATTTTTATTACCGTTCGCTTTGCTAATCAATCTTACAAATACAATCTATTCAAAATTACGGTAAGCCGTTTTTCTTATAAGATAAGCAAATCAATGCTATGTAACAACAAACGTATGTATAAAAAATACAGAGAATTTTCAATTTAATAACCAGTATTTCAGAAAAACAATAACTACAATGATAAATAATTCGATCGTCGCATAACAGTATGCTTGTAAGTAAAAAATGATGGTAGAGTTTCTGATATTAAGTATAAAATCTTTAGGAATGAAACAAGTAGTTTTTAAGTAATAATTCTAGTATATATATAAAAAACTCCCAAACATACTCCCCGCCATGAACCATGGTTCTTAATTACAGATCTTGATTGGCAACATTTCCTGATGATGAGACTTCATTTACTGGCAGAAGACAAATTTTTGAAATTGGCCGCTTTATGTACTTTTTGTTACAGTATAGTGTAACAACACTTACTAAACCGTCTGCGCCGGGATGCACTCCTTCGACTTTCGCGAGAGGCCATTGTCCGGGAACACTTTTTTCATGTAGTAGCAGTACTAAGTCTCCGACTTTTACGTTGCATGAAATCTTATTCCATTTAGGGCGCGATTGTAGGCGACAGAGATACTCCTTTAGCCATCTATCCCAAAAATGTTGCTTAAGTCGTTCAATTTGTTTCCAGCGAGAAATTCGGTTAATATTTGTATCCAATACGCTTTCATCTGGTATATATACTGTTGGTTCGCCAATCAAAAAATGTGCGGGAGTAAGAGCGCTATGATCGTTAGGGTCTGTAGAAAGTGTACAAAGTGGTCTAGAGTTTAGGATATTGTCAATTTGCGCGAGGAGCGTAGTAAGTTCTTCGAATGTAATAAGTTTGCCACTTATAATTCGGCGTAAATGATACTTCGTGGATTTTACTCCCGCTTCCCATAGTCCTCCAAAGTGTGGTGAAGCGGGTGGAATAAAGTGCCACCGGGTTCCTTGGTTTGCTAATGTTTCAACAAGGTGTTCAGGTAGCGAAGATTTATTTCGGCTATACAGAACCTGAAGTTCTTTATTTGCGCCAATAAAGTTTGTGCCGCAGTCCGAATATATATCGGTACAAATGCCTCTGCGCGCATTAAAACGGCGAAAAGCTGCTAGAAATGCATCAACGTTGAGACTGGTTACAGCTTCCAAATGTATGGCCTTGGTACACATGCAGACAAACAGACAGATATATCCCTTTGTGAAAGAGGATGTTCTTAGATTAGAATTTTTTAAGGTGATAGAACCGGCATAATCTACTCCGCTATGTTTAAAAGCACGAGTAGGCTGAAGACGAACAGCTGGTAGTTCGCCCATTAGTTGTTGGCACGTTCGAGCTTTATATTTAAAACATACCATACATTCACGTTGCACCCTTTTTGCTAAGTCACGCGCCGAAACGATCCAGTAATGCCGTGAAACGTAAGAGAGCATAAGCAACAGGCTTCCGTGACAAGTCTTCTTATGAGTTTCTGAAAAAATAAGTACAGACAGTGGATTTTGTTTGGCTAATAAAATTGGATGTTTTATCTGAGACGGAAGCTTGGCTTGGGCTATGCGACCACGAACTCTTAATATCCCTAATTTATCCAGAAATGGAGCTAATTTTGATATAGAGCTGTTATTAGGCAGTGGCTTATTTGTGTTAAGAGAATGGATTTTCTCAGCATACGTAATAGCTTGTGTCAATTTTATCAGACGTACACATCTAAGCTTTTGTTGAACGATTTAAGCCAAGCTAGAACTATTGTGCTGTCTGTGAAGGTCCAATAATTTGGTCGAAATACTTCCAAGCCATCGTGGGATACGTATTTTTTCCATATAAGCTGTAGCCTTATATGTAGAATATGATTAAAGTAATCTGATCCAGATATTACGTCGTCGACATATGTGTCACAGCGCAATATTTTACTTGCCTCAGGAAAATTTTCTTCCTCATTTTTAGCAAGTTGCTGCAATACCCTGATTGCCAAATAAGGTGCAGAGGTTGTTCCATAAGTTACTGTTTGTAAACTATAAACATTAATTTTGTTTGAAGACTCATTCGTCCATAAAATGCATTGCAATCGCTGATGTTCTTCACATACCTTAATCTGCCTAAACATCTTCTCTAAATCAGCGGTAAAGGCAAACTTATATCTTCGCCATCGAGATATAACTGCAGATAAATCGTTTTGAAGCGCTGGACCAACTGCTAACTCTTCATTTATAGAACTTCCAGGCGGTCTCTTACTTCTTCCATCGAAAACGACTCGTAATTTTGTAGTGGTGCTACTCTCCTTAAGTACGCCATGATGGGGGAAAAAATAAGCATCTCTTGGTATCGCTTTAGGCTACTCACCTAGGCTGTTCATATGATTAAAGGCCTCATACTCGGCCATAAATTTTATGTACTCTGCAGTAAATTTCGGTTTAGTTTTAAACGAGTTTTCGAGGCATTTTAGACGTTTAAGCGCGGTTTAATCTGTATGAGAAAACTTCGGAGGTGGTTCACCTCGCAACAAGCTTTTGAAGGGTAAGTGCACCGTAAAACTTCCGTTTTCATCTCTGGTGTGCGTATTTTCAAAAAAATCTTCACATAATTGTTCTTCGGTTGTAAATGGGTTTTTGTCCAAAATTTCCTCCTGTTCCCAAAACTGGCGTAGCTGCTTCTACAATAAACACGAATGCGCAGTTATTGTGTACTCGTCTTCCAAAAATCGTGGGGATCCGGAAACCATAAAACCGAAATATGTTTCTTGTAAAAATAATCCATTTTCTAGTTTTTCCATTTTTGGTAATAATATATGACCATATACATCATTCCCTAATAGGAGATCAATTCTCTCTGACATCAAAAAGTAGGAATCGGCAAGAAAATATTGAGCTAAATCAGGCATATGTTTTAAGTTTAATTTTGGCGGAACATATTTTGAAACTGTTGGAACGATAAGAGCTGTTAATTTCAATTCAAACTGACTGTCGTATGTGGAAAATAGCTTAAGGTCAACTGACTTTTTTACAGCAACAAATTTATTTCCACCAATGCCAGATATATTGATAGGAGTTTTATAATAAGGAAACGGTATAAGTTGAGCCTATTCTTCAGAAATAAAGGAGACCTGAGAGCCCTGATCGACTAGGGCTTTAACTTTATACTTTATTTGGTTTCTTTGTATAACTACTACCACTGTCGCGAGTAGCGCGGGATTTATTTGGCTAGCATTTACATGATGAGTACTTATGTGAGCTGCACTAGGTGTAGAAGTAGTAACAGGCTGAGAAAATGGTTGGTTTTCTGAAATATTCAGTGTTTTAGAGCAGTTTGGACTATTTCCGGAATAAAATTCATTATGTAAAATCGTATGATGTGGTTCATTAGAGTTTTGACACCGTGTTAGTATTTTACAGGCAGCTTGTATATGCCCAATACGAAGGCAGATTCTACATAAACGATTTTGGTTAAAAATATTTTTCTTTTCGTTTGAAGGCACTGATAAGAATTTAAAACATTTGTACAGTGGATGACGTTTTTTGCAGCAAGGGCAGTTTTCATCCTGTACTGTTGTGACTGCAGTAAGAGTACGGAGAAACTTTATGGGCTTTCGGCGATTTTCTTGGGATTTAAAACTTACTTGTTTATTAGGCTGAAGACGATTTTCCTCTCGAACACACTCAAGCGCCCGAAAAGTTGTTTCTAAAAAGGTTAGCATTTCTGTAATAGAAGGAATGGAAGTATTAGTTTTGAGAGATAATTCCCAATCCTTACGAGTGGGTGTATCGAGCTTTTCTGAGGTTATAAATACTAAAATTGAGTCCCACGTTGAAATATCAATTTCTAGCGCTTTCAATTGAGACAAGCAACTTCTAGTAGTATCAAGTAGCTGTTGTACAGATTGTACGTTACCTACTGTAGGTGGTATTGAAAAGAGACGCTGAAGAATTTGGTCGACAATTTTCCTTTTATTATGGAATCTTCGTTCAAGTGCTTCCCACACTATATCGTAACTAGAGTCAGCGGTTGGATATTCGTTGATTATAAAGGGTGGTTAAATTTTAACGGCCGATGTTGAATGTGAACCACACCTAAACGACAAGTTTTTTTCTGCATTTAACCACCCTTTAGAAAGCGGTGTTCCAGTGCAGGAACTTTGTAGGTATAAAAGTTTTTGAATTTTTGTAAGCGAAGTGCTTTGATGAACAAGGGAAATAAAAGTATCGCGATAAGCAATCCACTCTAAATAATCACCGGAAAAAATTGGTAAATTAATTTTTGGCAGTCTAGCCCTTCCAATGAATGTTTCATTGCGCGTGGTCATGGCAGAAGAATTTACATTTACAGTGGGCATCTGTGCAGATTCAAGTTCATAACTTACATCTAACAAAGTGGATTTAAACGAGACATACGTATCGTAACATGTATAATATACATCATCCTGTATATAAGCTACGTCTCTGTCAGCAATCGACTTGGTTCTATGAATGGATAGAATTTGCTCATGTCCATCCTTAAACGTACGAAAACTTTTTTCTAATTCCTCCAGAATTGTATGTACATACCCTCTAGTTTTACACGAGCTGGATTTTCCATTGAATGCGGCGACCATACGTTGAATATGGTTCAAAATAATAGTTTGATCTTCAATTGCCTCAGCAGTTGACTCCATGTTGAACTGAATTGTAGCGTACAAGCGAAGAAAAAAGCAATTAATCCGTGGCACGACGGCAGATATTCTCTTTTATTAAATTCGATCGGGACAAATGTCAGCAAATGGACTAAAGTTCCCGGGTTTCGGCACCAATTTATTATGTATGAGATCTTTATAATAATACTCTTTTTCACTTTTTTTCTATTTTTATTTAATTTTATTTAATTTTTATTACCGTTCGCTTTGCTAATCAATCTTACAAATACAATCTATTCAAAATTACGGTAAGCCGTTTTTCTTATAAGATAAGCAAATCAATGCTATGTAACAACAAACGTATGCATAAAAAATACAGAGAATTTTCAATTTAATAACCAGTATTTCAGAAAAACAATAACTACAATGATAAATAATTCGATCGTCGCATAACAGTATGCTTGTAAGTAAAAAATGATGGTAGGGTTTCTGATATTAAGTATAAAATCTTTAGGAATGAAACAAGTAGTTTTTAAGTAATAATTCTAGTTTATGTATAAAAAACTCCCAAACAATATTATTTCGGTTTTTTTTATAATTTTAAATCGATTGATATGAAACTAAATTACGGCCTGATAAGTGGATGAACGAATTCCCTTTTTTATCCGTAATTCAGGATTTTGCAGGTGTTGGGAAAATTTCTAAAACAGATCTTATCGCAGATGTTTCTACTTCATTCATATTTGTCACACAGTATTATCTGTCTGTTTTTAGAAAACAAAAGAAAAAATTCGTTCGAGAATTATATTGATTTATATTATATGTGCTCCAATAAACAAAGTTATGTTTGAACTTTCTTTTTTCAAATCACAAATAACTCATTGGTTTCCATTCATCTTTAATTGAAATGTTAACTGGGTATTGTCACATAAATTAAATTTATTAGATATTTTCCCCCATAGGTGTGTTATTTTCTCCATTTAGTTTTTCTTTCCTTTTTTTGTCTGTTTTCAGTTTTTACATGCTCGTGTTAAATGGTGTAGAAAATGGTTTTCATCTGGTATTGGAAAACAATACATCACGATTTCATTTATGATTCTTTTAAGTGCATATATTTTTATTTAATTTTATGAATAGAAATAAAATGAACAAAATGTTATTCAAAAATATTTCCAATGGATACGGTTTACAATTAATGTGGCTTGTGTTTCAATCGATTAGTCATTCGATTAATTAAAAGGAGGGGTTGATGTAGCGGTTTATTAAACGATTGAGCGATTTCATGTGATATATTTATCTATTATTAAAAAAGGAAAATCAAAATGCCGGGTTAAATATTCGAAGTCATGAAAGTTTTAACGAAAAATGAAATAAATATTTCCAAAAATGAAAAAAATGTTTTAAATTGTGTTACTAAATAACTGATTCGTTTCACCGACAAAATGAATCTATTAAGCCAGTTAATTGCAAATCTTTCTAGCAAGAACTTAATCGGTTAATCGATTGGCCGAAATTCTTTGAATTTCCTAATTTATATGTATTTATATATATATATTTTGTGGTACCAATACTTTGCTGCGGAACTAACAAAATAGGTTTGGAAGAGGAGTGGATGGGAGAGTAGTATTTGCAGACATAGAACATTAACTTTTCAACATCGCATTTGCCAGGGAAGAGTTGTGCAGGGAGTATGTTGCACATACGAACAGTTCGGCTAAAAAACGAATTACATCTGTAATGCCAAGTGCGATTTGCTGATGAACATTATCATCACAAAATAGGCTGTGTTCTCGAAGACAATTTTCTTGTCCATACAGATTTCTGAGATTCTTAAAGGAGTTTCCTAATATCAGTAGAGTATGTTCTTTTGAAGAAGGGATCAAATAGCGAGACGCACTCCGCTGTACCACGGTGCTCCAGCCTATCAATAGAATAGAATCGCCAGCTTATACATACGCGATTGGTTTCGCTTATGCGCACATGCACTGCGCACTATTTGTTCCTGTTGTGAAAAGCAACTGATTTTATTTTGATCTGCCTTCACTACGCCAATTGTGTGAAGACAAACTCATCGGTCATGTGATTTCAACTCCCATTATTAAAAAAGTTAGTAATTTTGTAGTCTTTTCTCTTGTATTTCACGCACCGTCTAAACAGCACTGAATTCGGGCGGTAGCTGTAGTTTTTCTTACCACTACCACAGTGCAATTGGATGAATGTAGTTTGTTTTAATCGCCTACTACATTCCGATATATTTTTCTGTTCTTTTATAAAAAAATTTTTTTTTAATTTTTACTCCCTCCACTCGCGCTGGACTCTTGTTTTCTGTAATTTGCTTCAACAAATCTTGCTTGTCATGCTTAAACGTTGTGAAAAGATTTATCGTGCCTAATAGGCGAATCTTGGCAAGAATGGAAATGATATCAATCAAAGTAAAGGATGTGTTTAAAAACAGAGCACAAAAAACAAGTTTTTATTCTTTTTAAGTTTTTAGTCGTTTGGCCAACATGCGCTTCTGTTGTTGTTTAACAAATTTTAGAAAATTGTATGTGTTTGTCTTGGCATTAAATAAATGGACATGGCTCGACTAGGCAAATATTAAAGAAAATAAGTGTAGCCTGTTTAATTTTCTTGCATAAAAGGCAGCGGCTATGTTGACAGGGAAAACGTTTACTGCAAGAGAAAGTAGAAAACTTCAAAGATTTTTTGTTCTATAAATATTACTGCAACTGATTTTAAAATTTTCCTCAATTAATATAAAAATATAAAATTCAAAACATACATTGGATTAAAAATTCATCAAATAAAATTACTAAAAGGCATGTTATCAAGATTTGCATGGAAACAAATTATGTCGCTTCCCAAAAGCGATATTTGAAAAGAAACCATGTCTTTGGGAATTAAAGAGATAATTAGTAATTTTCCTAATTGTTGGAAAGAAGCATTAGTTATCACAATATGCAAGCAAAACAAATTACAGTCATGTCCCTTGCTCCACATGCCATTAAGCTTATTGCCATCTTTACAGAAAATTCTTGAAAAAGTTAATAAAGAAAAATTTTTGTGACGAAAACCAAAAGACCAGTTCGGGTTTATAAAGGGCCACAGTACTTTATACACTGTTGTTAGAATTGAATTCAAAATAAAAAATATTTTATTCTGGACAAGGCATCAGCGTTTGACTGTGTAAGGCATGATTGTTTTAAACTGCAAATCAGAAATTGTCATTTTAATGAAGGAGCTTTCTATTCAGAAGTTATAAAATCTGTATTGGTAAATCTGTTCATCGCAGATTGTTCATCGCAGATTGCATTATCATCAGGGTATCCTTAAGGGTCTTATCTATCACCGATTCTATATAATATTTTTACATCAGATTTTCCTTCGCTTGTTAGTTCCTCTGCATCTATATTCGCAGGTGATATTGGCATCCCTTGTCCACAGCAAAAAAAATCTTACTCTTTCATTTTAAATATATTTTTTCAATTAAAAGTTTAATTAATTCAATACAAAACTTAATACATTTTTGGGCTCAATAATTAAAGAAAATACTAATTAATTTTTTTGCTATGATATATACAAAATGACAGCTTATTTTTATTTAAATGATTATCTGATTATTTTATTTCTTATATGCAATATTCTTCAAACAAATAGAAATTAATAATCAATTCGAATTGATTTCAAATATTTTATTTGCTATTAAAATTTTTTTTTTAATTTTCAAAATATATAATTATTTATTGAATGATTGAAAATTTGGTTGTGTTTAAGTTCATAGTTAATTTCTAACAATAAGATGAAAATTACTTTTGGTTTTGGAATAAAGGAAAAAAGAACCATTAATTTCCAACACCATTTGAGACGTGTTCTTACTCGTATATGCATATTTTCTATGCCACTACATACGTCATCAGTACTCTTTGTGTCAATAGGGAGGTCGTTGTATAGTCATTTATATCATCTATTTAACCTGACCGAGTTGAAAAGTATACGAAAAATACCAATTATTATCCACATACAAAGGCTCAAAGATTTGTTTTTTCTGTTTCAGTATAGGTCATATATTCTCAATGGAATGAAACTAATTTTATGTCTCTATTACACTAACATATTTTATGGTTGGCGAATTAGCTTGTTTGTCATGCACCCATTTGTAATAAGAAGGACCATAAAAATAAAAATTTTCTTAACGATACGAGATGGTGTCAAGTGCATGAAAAAACAAGATTTAAGAGAAACGCTTTTTATGCTTTTCTGCAACTTTCTCGTCTGTTCGTCTGTTACAAAAATGTAATTAAATTATGAACAACTATTTTTCCGCCCAGTATTACGTGTCTTAGTCTTCTATTGATGACTGTTTCTGCATTAGTTGGGCTTTATATTTCTTCTCTGCACACATTGGCGTATTAGCGGATAAAGTATGTGTGTTACTACGTCTTTTTGGCTGTTTGTGTAGGAGTGTGGAATTAACGTTGATTGGGAAACTTTAGGAAATAATTAATTATTTTTGTCGTGTTACTTAATGCTAATCGGATATGTTTCTGAATTGCAATTGTCTCTGAAATCCTGCTGGAACTTAATTATTCTGATGAGGGAAGGACTTTGTATTTTATTGCGCTTTTTTTTAGCGGAACTTTAAAGTAATTTTTAGGAAATCTTTTGAAAAATAGTACAGGTTTGGCAGCTTTCAGATATACATTTCAAACTGTTCTTATTAATGTCCACTACTCTGTTCGATTATGCGAAAATATTTTAAAAGTATCGATTTGTCTTGCGAAAATTGTACGTGTACCAAATGTAGCACATTTTTTTTTTATGTTGGACCAGCACTCAGGAGATGACCCCTACACATGCGATGCATTGTGCTGGAACTATAGGAAAGTGATAGTAGGAGAAATGAAGCTTCACTATCTTACAACACTTCTTTTTGTACGTTATTTGTTTTTATAGCAGTCTTATATAGGAGACGTATTAAATAAGGAAGCTTAAATTTTTAGTAGCCTTTTTTTTAATTATTTCACTTCTCCGGTGCTACACAATACCGACGAAGGAGGGCGTTCTGACGTGCCTGTGGATTGGATACAGCTGAAGCCGTCACTGTTCAGTGACTTGTGATTATGCATTCGCCACTGAAACCTTCCGACAACAACTGACACAAAGACACAGAAATGCACATCAGAAAAAATGCGAGATGTTTTTATTTTTTTTTTTTATGAGTCTGAAACTGGGATTGAGCCCAGGAACATTTTGCATTTTGTAGTCAACGTGCAGACTACTTCGACCATCGCCACCATCGGGTAATTTTGAAAAATTTATCGCATTTATTGTCTGAAGGTATGCAACTTTGTTTAACGACTGTAAATCCCCGTCCACACTTGCAATTTTTGTTGCAGTAATTCTTGAGTAAAGCAAGAGAGATGAGGAGATTGGAAAGGGTTTCATATGTTCTGCAAACCTTTTTTGCTTTGCAATTCGCGCTATTCAACTTTAAGTTTGCTGTAGGTGGATTGGTATTGTAGGTGGGAAAAGACACAATAAATATAAAAATTGTAAAATTATAATTTCATAATGTGAACACTAATGCAATTTCAAAGCAGTATTTTAAAAGTCTGGACATGGACTAACCGTTTCTCTAATTGTCATTTAAATAAAAATATAATAAAAATAGTGGATGCTTCTTCAAATTCATTATTGTAACTTACTTATAGACACTTTTTACTACGTGCTAATGCTGTCGTTAGTCAAAACGACTAAAATCTGTTTTATTGCGGTGTAAATAGTTTTGTGTCAGTTACAAAAGCAGTAAATTTGCTTTTAGTTTTTATATTTATTTAAACAAAATATAATTATTTTTCTTCATAATTTGGAAGTAATAAACAAAAAACCAAAAAGATTTCATTATTTTTACCTTGTTAGAGATCGTGTAAGCAAACAGTCTTATAGACAAAGTCAGTACAAATACGCCACAAGTAACATTAGCGTAGTTAATTTATATATATCTCTACGTTAATATCATAAAAAAAGTTGAACACGTGATTTTTTAGCGAACTTTGTCCTTATTTTGCTGTGCTTTGTTTGTCGTTTCGACTAACAAGCCTGCAAAAATCTTTTACTTCAAGCAAACTCAAAGTAAAGTACCTCTGCGTACAGTGAGATATAGTTGACGACTGGTGTTGTACGAACTTATGCAAAAATGGGAGAAGAGAGTAATCACGCAAAGTAACATAAATAAATTCATACACAGAATATATTTTTTTCTTTTTAATTAACACCTTTAATGCTTTTTTTTGGCCATTAAAAATTTTTTTGAAATTCTTAAAAAAAAATTTATAATTAGTGATATTTATATGAAATACAATTATTATTATCATTTTTTTTTTATCTTGGACCAGCACTCGAGGGATGACCCATTGTTCTTTCTGTTTCAGTATATCTAGATCATATATTCCCAAAAGCTCAAAGCTCTGTTTTCAGTACAACTGAGAACGAAATTAGCTTTCACAACTTTTTTAACTGTATTACATTTAAAATTTTTGTGAATTAACCCTCCACCGGATGGCAATGAAAAACCACTTGATAGTTACGAGTATTTTCACTTTTTATTTGAAAGCTAACTATTATTTTCGTCATACACATGCTTTTTGAATATCTAGATTCTAGAATTAGTAATATTTTTTTGAACTACAATTATTACAAATGAATAAAAGGAAATTTTGTTGTTGTTAAATTAAATTTTAATCAGAAGTAATTTTTCACATTATTGTGAGTTTAAATACAACAAAATTTTAATTCATCAATTTTTAAAATATTTAATTAACATTTTATATGTTTTTTATTAAAAATTTAATTGAATATTAAATCAATTAAGTCAACAATAATAATTTAATTGATGCTATTGATTTCTTTACAGGTGAAAATCTAATTAAGTTTTTAATTCATTTTAGAAAATTTTTTATTAAAACTTTTCTTATTTTATTTAAACAAAATTTAAATAAAACTGATTAGATTCTGGTTAAAGTTTCGTGCGAAAAAAATACAGCTGATTTTGTACCACATTTCGCCAAATATATTTTACGTGTTTTTCAATACAAAAACAGATTAATACTACCGCAAATATTTCACATCATCCACTTTTATATCTAGTTTGACAGCATTTCGAACGCAATTATGAACAGAGTACCATTAATGCTTAGCACACTAATCTAAACAACAGCGGAATTTTATTCCGCATAGCGCTAAAGCTTATGTAGTATACCTAAAGAAAAGCGGGAACCATGTACCAACGATTACAGTGATTCTTATGCGTTTAGTTTTTTCCTGCCACCAACTTCAATTGTTACCTCGCTGCCAAAATCAGATTTTCCTATCGCAGCCGATTTCTTTTCTTGATTTGCTTCATATAAAATGTATACGCACGAGCGTTTTTATAAATAAACAACGCTCTACCACTTTTGTTTAAAACGTTTTTGGGGTGTCAAAAATATGGTGCAATAAATAACATTTCGTCTTATTTTCTCGTCATTCTTCTCGTCTTGTTGTTATAAAAACATTTTCCTGCTGTATTTCTTATCATATTTCTTTGTTTTTGTTTTCTGCTTTTTGTGGTACTTTCAATTCCATTTAATAGTCGAGTAAATTGTATATAGCGAAGTGTTGCAACTTTATATTTACAACTTTTATGCTGCATTTATGAAACATTTGGCACGTTCAAGATGTTTACGGTGAAGTTGAAAATTTGTCTTGTTAACGTTTTGTTTCAGCAAATCCTTTAATGCGTGCAATCACCTGCACGCAAAAGTTATAAACATGCCACCTACAAATCAGAGATGAAACAAAAAAAACCCACCCTGCTTCGAGGAAAATCCCAAAGCAGCCGTACCAGGTGATATTACATATATATAAGGGTGTCCAACTGCCAGCAGTGGAACTATTATATTGCAAGCATACAAAAAAAATTACGAAATTTAACAAAACCATGTCAAAATTATTTTCTAGAAATCTTCTAAAATTGAAGCAATTTTCTCAATATAAATAGAAAAATAAATAAAAATTAAAATTAAGGACTACCTTAATGCATTAGTTTAGCTCGTTACTTTCTCTACAAGTATCTATTACAGGAGATGGATTGATGCTACACCAGCATCATGAATCAAAACAGGAAACACGAAAAAAAAGTATTAAAAGTAAAATTATTGTATTTTGTACAACTTCATTTCGTATTTTGTATGTGTTGCGTAATGACGAGCTTTCTGTTTTAATGTTCTTATTCATCAAGAAGGATTTAAAAATGTCCAAGGTTTATGCCTTTTAGCATGCGGTAGGTTGTGACAGAAGCTGCACAAAAATCTCTTTGTAGTTACTTCCATTCTCTTAGCCATTCATTTCATTTTAAGACCGACATTTTATTTATTAATAAAAAAATAATGTTTTTATTTTCTTCATGGGACATGCTAAAAGAAAGTACACAAGATCTAAACTAAATAGAAGAGACAGTCGTTACTCTGTTGATGGTTATTTTTCCTCATTCATAAAGTAATGCAATGGGGCTTATTTATGGAATATTACATTGGGGCAATTGTGGTCTGTTGTCCAAATTCTCTATGACAATCGCAAAAACTGGATATTAAGGCAAACAGTCTTCTGGTATTGTATTATCAAGATGGAATCCGCATGGATTCTAAACGGGTGGTGCGCCGGACAAGATCAGCCAGCTAAGGTGGTTCTAGACGGTATGTAGGGCAGTAGGTATTTGACGTCGCGGGTATTTTTATTTTGTTTTCTTTTTTTTAATCCGTTCTTTTCCAAAATAGATTCGTTGATTCGCTTCACTCCTCACCATTACGGGCTCCGTGAGTTTTTTTTTCTTTTCAGACGCTGGCATTATATTTTTTGTTGTAAGGTGAGACAATTAGGCGAGCAGACTGGTTGGCAAGACTCCACCCCCAGGACGGCGAGCTTCAGCCTGAGCGATAAGCCAAAATGCCAGCGCCGCCAACAGAACTGCAACAACATCCTCGCCCAGCTGTTTTGGTGTCAAAACCTAAACAGCAGTCCTCTTAGTGGCATGTGGTAAACACCACCCAAAGCTGCCAGAAGATCAGACGTCTGTCAAATACAATCCACAAGACAAAAGGAGACAAAAGCATACATTAAACAACACCTAGATACAACAATTGGTATGTTCAGCCGCGGTAACTGCCTCGATATCCCCTGTTTGATTGGACCTAGAGTACTTTGCTGATATTGCAAAATCATCTCTCGCGCATTGTTTGAGTTCAGCCCTGAGTCTTCAAGCATAGCAAGCATATCAGCCTCTTCGTTGCCAATTATAACCTGAAGTTCTGGTATCCATATTATCCGTAGATCAGCATGGTACTCGTATGTGTTTATGTCATCGTTGCACTGAAGGACGTTCCTGTACCCGAATTCCTTCTCCAGTCATGCCGTGATAACAGATTTATCGGAACACTGTTGTCAGTTTTCTGTAACCATTTATTTCTTTCCGTGACGGCCGCGATCTCAGTTTTATGGTCTGGTAGACTGAATGCTTTCCTCACATTACGATTCATTAAATTTGCATCACACTCGGTCACCGGTTTTCGAACTGTCAGTATAAATATCATTTACCGAATTATTTTCCGTTAAGTTCGCTTGCGCTCATTCCCATATTAGGATCCTGCAGTCAGTCTATGAAAATGTAGTTGGAATTCTGCCATTAATTACTCCATGATAAGATGTCCACTATCCTTTAGTATCTGGTTCTCCATCTCCAGCCATTCTCCAATCACAATCAAATTGGCAGCAGGCAAGGCTGCCTTATATTTAACCAGTACATCTACCGCCATCTATCGATAAAATGTTCTCCATCGCCATTGTTGACTTGTTGATGTGGTCGTTATGCTAATACATCACTTCCATTGTATTCTTTGAAGAGTTTTCTCGTTAACCTTCCTCCCGAATGATGTCCGCCATACTAACGATACGTGCGTAGGAATTAGTCTCAATATGGTCATTGTATCAACCTCGAGTTTATAACCCATATTGAGCCAATGGATCCTCTCCAATAGGATCAAACTATTTGATCCTTTCTTACTTTATTCTCTATATGGTCTTTCCAGGATAGTCTCCAATCAAGCATGACTCCTAGATATTAGATCCTTCTGGCGATCTGTATTGTTCTGTCGTGAAATACAGGAGACTCAAACACAGAATTCTTCTCCTTCTTCGTGAACAAGCAGATTTCTGCGCCTACAATCCACTTCTAGGAACCTCATATATATGCCACATCAACATCATTCAAATTAAATTTCTGTAGAAAGATGCGTCACGATATCGAGCACTGATATCACGATAGCTATGAACCGGAATTAGTGGGAAAGGCATATATTGGTGAAGAGACAGGTGCTGAAGTGGTACGAAGACGGCTTAAGTCGTGCACAAATCTGCAGTTGCGCGTTTTTGACAAATTTCAAAGCGTAGTACCTGTGTCTCTGATGTTATGTTAACGCATTAATTTATGAGAGAAAGGGAAGCCGTGTTATTTATGATTTTACGTCGTCGCCGTTTTATTGTTTCATATACCGAATGATGAGAGCGCTGTTAGCATAGATACATCAGAAAAATTCTCAGCAAGTACTCAGATTGCACAGTTAACTCGCTAATACTTGGCCAACAGCACCCCATTTACGGGTAAAATCCAATATCATCCATTTTCTGTTGAAAAATCCGAGTTATTGCGTCATGATGTCTGTTTTTAGACGGCCACCAGTATTGCGTTTACTTCTGCATCAGCCTCCAATATACTAAAATCTGCCTATAAGTTGACGCGTTTATTCATAAAAATTTTGGACATTTTTATTGCAGGTATTAAATTGTATCTTGGTTGTTATTAGAAATAACAATGTGGCCACTATAATCTGCAGTTTGTTTTTTGTTTTTGTTTTTGTTTTTTTCTCTTGGGTGCTAAAGCCCCTCAAATCTTTTCGTAATGTTTATGGTTTTCATATTTTTTCCAGTTAAACACAATTTGATGCAGTAATCCTTTTGTTATATACGAATGAAGATTTTCAGTAAAGAAAACAAATTGTGTGGGCTTTTATAATGTGCAGAATCCATAAACAACTTTACACACACAACAAAGTCATAATGAAAACAAATATAAACGATCTCTATTGTTATTTAAATATAAACAATCAAACTAATATACATAACTACACATGCACACACACACACACACTCAGATTGCATTTGCTAAAACATAATTTTTCAATGTCTAACATTTAAATATAGAAATGAAAAATCTTTCCTTTATTTTGTTGTCATTATTTGTATACTTTTCTGAAGAAGCTACGCAAAGGAGTTGAAAGCATTGAAAAATAAAAATTATAAATTTTTTAAAAATAAAAATCTTTAAAGCTTGAAACATTACCGACAATTAAAATATATTTCAATTGGTAAACACAGCCATATATATGGTTTATGCAATTGGTTAAAATTTTTCAATTTTAAATTGGCTGTAATCGATGACATACACGCAGTCTAATTAGCATGTGTGAATTAATAAGAAACAAGCTAAATAAAACGCAAAATTGATTTTCACAGTGACACTGAGGGACAGAGGACAACAACTTAAAAGGATGAATAATCGATTTTTTGGGGTCTTCTGCAATACTTCACGCTACAGCAGCAATATCTTTTTCGGTACGCACATTGCTTTGTCTTATTGAAGGTTTTAAATCGAAGGGATTTAAATTAGTACGAAAACGATCAATAACTGCACGAATTGCGTGCTCATTAGGCTGATTATATTGACCGTAAAAGGGACGAAGTGCTCCATGAACTTTTTTTAAGTAAATTTCCACAAATTGAAAGCGTAGTACTGGCGTTAAACCGATTCATGATGACATGCCAAACCTTACTGAACGGAAATGTGAACACAGTTTCACATTCTCAGTTATCGATAAAGATACGAGTAGTTCTCTTGAGAGTAAAAACACAGCCGATATTTGAAAACGAAATCATTTAAGCATTAAAAGTTCAAATTTAATTTCTAGAAGTATCCAGCCATTGATATTGTCGAAGTATTCTTCTAAACGGTGGGCGAAATGTAATCACCCGGGGCATAAGTAATCAGCCGATGTACTTGGGCTGAGTGACCGCCGCCAGAGTTGATGACCATATAAAAATACAAGTCCTGACTTTTCGTCGTCTTCAACGTACATCCTAAACGGCAAGAGCTAGATATTTGAAATTCGATATGCGTATACTTTTTTCGATGAACTGCTCACTTAAGATGTGATTTTGTGAAATTTGAATCATAACGGATAAAACGAGGAAAATCTATAACATAATATATCAGAAACTAAGTTAGATACAAGGTGGGGCGAAAGGAATCACCCTATTGGAAAACGCTATAACTTTTGCAAATGGTGCTAAATGTCAATTCGGTTTTGACATTTGTGAAATATACAAACTCAGTATACAAACCGCCAACCCATAAATCCGAAAGAACGGAGAATAATTATTTCCATATTTTTTCTCAACAATTCGTCGGTTGTGTCGGCGCAGTGTGAATTTCGTCGAAGATTTCCTGGCCGTCCGACACCAAGTGGGCAAACACTGCGGCGTTTGGCACAACTTTCGCATTTTCATGTAATTTTTTCCTTTAGCTCAGTAAATACCGAGGCATCCTAAACATTAAATATTGTGGGTGGCGATGGCTGAAGTAGTCTGCACCTTGACTACGAACCCAAAAGTCATGGGTTCGACTTCAGTTTCAGGCTAGTTATAAAAACATTTCGAACTTTTTCTGATGTGAATTAGTGTGTCTTTGTGTCAGTTGTTTACGGAAGGTTTCAGTGGCGAAGGCATAGTCACTGGTCGCTGAACAGTACCTGCTTCAACTGTAACCAATCCACAGGCACATCAGAGCGTCCTTCTTCGTCGATATTGTGTAGCACCAGCGAAGTAAAATAATTACTAAAAATTATTACTAAAACCGACGCTTCATTATTTAATACGCCTCCTTGATATCAGAGGTGTTTCAACGCTGCTATTAAAAAAACAGATGTGCAAAAGCAGAGTTTAAAGATAATGAAATTTCACCACCTGTCATCTCTCTCACTAGCCCTTCCCTCTAGTTCCAGCACAATGCATCGCATGTTTAGGGGTCATTCCCTGAGTGCCGGTACAAGATAAAAATATATATATATTTATATAATAGCACATCTCACAATCTTGTGCATATGGCGTTGCATCATTGCATTTGCAAAAAGGTGTAGCATATTTTTGCTCTACAGTAACAAAATACACAGCAATGCACATACTAGACTTAAATTTATATGCAACACTTAAAACCAATAGGATTTATTTGCTATGAGTATGCAACACCTAATTGCAAATAAACAGCTGACTAACAATAATCCAAGACAATCAAATCGTAATCGCCGCATACTTGCCGCTGCTTATTTTCCTCCAACAAAAACCAGTAGTGCGATTCATTAACTTTTATTCGACGTATTTTTTTTTTGGCAAATTTGTTTGTTTTATCAATCAGCTGTGAATTTTGTTCTTGGAATGAGTAGTGCATAATAAATTAAAAATGTCATTCATAGTTGATAGCACAAATTTGCTATTGCATATACTTACAATCTCAAATGCACAAGATTGTGAGTAGAGCTAATATTTAATGGCCAGTTATTGCAATTGTATCACAAATTTAAACTTGCTTGGTTTCATTTCGGTATCAATAATCGTGACCATAATGTATTATTTTATTTATTTTTATTAATTTTATTCGATCAAAATTTGTCTCTATTTTGTAATACACTCATTGCAATCGCATTAAGTCACGCGTTGCTATTGTAATGCTCTCAACTGTGAGTCACATATATATCTGGCTCAGAAGTTACGATAATGACTGGTTGTGTACAAATATTTTGCATTGATTAATCGGTATGTCAGTCTAAATAAAGAAAGCAATAATAAAAAAAACTTTGGCTCTCCAATAATTCCAACGTCATTTGACTACGCAGACATATATTGGGTTGCTAATTTTTTTATTAACATTCGAACGAGTAGAAATACTGTTGTGCACTGTACCATTGACATTTGCACATCTTGCACATTTTCTCCCCTACATGCACAGTTCTGACAACAAGTATATTCGATTATTTATTCTTGTCATAAGGGTTGATAAAGACAAACACTGACATCAGCATATCTTGAGCTGAGCCTTTTTAGCAAAGGTTATTGTTTGTGTATTTGAAGCGATGAGTCTGGCATACGATTATGAGAAGAGTGTTCGCAGAGACTTAATTAACGATTTGAGGTATTTTTGGAAACTTGTTGCCTTACACTTTCTACACTAATTCCGATATTATGTCGTAAATAAATTAGTTTTGAGAAGAGTTCAATTCAAATTTACAAAAAAAAAAATTTAAAAATTCAATCCTCAGAACAGCAAGAAAATCATATTATTGGGCATTGTCATGACCCCTGCTCAGCTCTGATTTCACTTTGTTAGTGGCATTATATATAAATCATATGCGATGAATACAGCAGTCATGAATGCTTCTGGAAAAGTATCTTATTCAGCCATTGAATATTGTTATATGAATTCGAAAATGTAATTAAAAAGTTAAACCATGATGGCAGCTTTCATAATACCAACCTCATTTAAGTGGTTTTGCATAATTAAACGCAAAAATTTTATTATCACTTAAAAAAGTTCCACTTAGAGAAAGTGAGCCTTGTTTAAAGCCATTACAAGTAATGCTCTGTTCATAAGAACGACCTTCGCTCTCTCATTCGTCACGGAACAAGCTTCCGCGATTTCCAAAGTGATGGAAAGTATGCCGAACTTCCACCTAATGAATTATCTAGAGTTTAACAATTTGCTGAATGATCTCCATGATTAAAAAAATAACTTTCTCTTGGTAAACTCAGCACGTGAGTCTATTACTAATTCGTACATAACTTCTGAGGCGCACCGATGCACAGCATATATTTAATTTTCCTAAAATAACGCTCATTTGCTCTACCTTTAAAATAAAATCAAAATCTCTGCTTAATTGAGCTTAAACTGAGAAAATTTAATTTTTTTTTTTGCATATCCAACATGAACATTAAAAGCAAAAGCACTTCCACAAATAATTTTTATTACATATTTAAGCAAAACATTTCAATAAATACCTGAACCTGATGGATCCATTGTTAGATTTATTACTTTTCAAAATTATTTGATTCAAATATGATTTAATTACACAAAGTTTTTTTCATTTCATTTCATTTATTTTATCTGGCCAAAGAATATTACAATACAATTATAACAAAGATTCTTAAAACATTAAAAGTAACCCTAAATTTATAACTAGATAACAATCGTTTTAATATCAGCATAGAATTTAAAAGGTAAAGATCATAATACGGCATCAATTTGTTAAAAGTATAATTTATCAAAAAAAGTAAGCGAAAAATTGTAAGCCTGATGGCTGCGATATCACACCAACTTCCTGCGAGTCGCATATAAACAAACTATGTCATATTGCCAACAAAATTAAAATGAGCAATGAGCAATCTTCGGTAGGTCTTGGGGGGGAACTGAAAAGATCTTAAAACAGCTGGCAAGCGATTCCATACACGAGCTGTACTTACGAGGAAAGACTTAGCCAGGAGGGAAGTGTGTATTCTGGGAATGAAAATTTTTGTATTTCTAGATGAATGACAAAATCGAACGCATTGAACTAAAAACGCAGGTGTAGAATTTCTAACAAATTTATAAAGGCTCATAAGCAGCTTAATTGTTAAGAAATTAGAGAAACTACACTTTAACATTTGAGGAACATACTCCGAAACATGATCCCTGTATGTTAGCCGAAATACGAATCGCGTTATCTTATTGACCAATAGCTTAACTGTATTAATGTTACCATTCGTTGTGCATAAATACACCTCCATACAATAAGATATCTGAGAAAATAGCAAGGCATGAGCTAACTTAAACCTTACTCGAAAGGGTAAATAAACATTCAGGGAGTATAAACGACGAAGCGTGAAGTTGATATTCGAACATAACCTATTAATATGATAGGCATAGTTCAGCTTACAATCAAGCATCACACCCAACACTTTCAAGCTGTCAACCCAACCAATGGGTACCCCTCGAATATGAACCGACAAATCCGGTACCGACAATGTCCCGAACCTCATAGCACTAGTTTTAGAAAGATTAATTCTAAGAGAGTTAGATTCCATCCATGCTTGGACACCGCTCAAGATATTATTAATTTGGGTCTGAAGTAGATTACCTGATCGCTCCCCAAAAAATAAAAACTGAATATCGTCAGCGTATGCGTAGGTTTCACAATATTCCCCATTAGTCACATGGAAAATATCATTAATATACATAGAGAAGAGTAGTGGCCCCAGAATGGAGCCCTGGGCCACACCTGAAAACACCGATCGTATCCGTGATTGATTATTATTGAGCGAAACAAACTGACTACGGTTACTCAAATAAGAGTGTATCAAAAAACAAGAGCTTCGGGAGAAATTAAAATGAGAATGCAGTTTATTTATCATCTTAGCATGATCTATACGGTCAAAGGCCTTGGATAAATCCAGAGAAACAAGGATGCATGATTTACCCGTATCCATCTTGTCCCTTATCATTTCGGTAATACCCAATAATGTAGACTAAGTGCTACAGTTTCGTCGAAAACCAGTTTGCCTGTCATTCAGTAGCGAAAGGCGTGAAATTTGTTCATAGATCTGTGTTTTAACTATATGTTCAAAAACTTTAGACAGTACAGGTAAGATACTAATTGGTCTCAAGTTGGGTAAAGCTGAGCTAGTTCCCGCTTTCGGAATCGGTATTATCCTAGCACACTTCCACTTTTCGGGGTATGTTGAGGTCGTTATAATGGAATTAAAGAGATGTAAAATATGATTAGCAATTAGAGGAAGGATTATCTTATAAAATCTTAGTGGTATTCCATCTAAACCGCAAGCATTCGATTTTATCATCCTAAATGCAATAAGTAAATCAGACATGTAAGCGCGGTTGAAAGCAAAACCGTCAAAGTGAACACTGGATAACTCGGCTCCTATATCAGAGTTCGTATCCGCGGATATGTTCAGTCCATCACAAAAATAATTATTTATAGTGTCCACATCCACCCCATGAGGAGCAGACAAAGATTTACCCACTCCTTCAGTTCTGAGCCGATTCCACATCTCCTTTGTGCTCATTTCTTCAAACGCCCTCGAATAGTGACCCTTTTTAACATTGCGAATAACGCTTGTAGTCCTATTCCTGAGTTGACAAAACACTCTCCAGTTGACATTGGAACGTTCCCTAATAAATGCCCCATATGCAATGTCTCTTAAAGACCTTGCGTAAACGATCTGCCTTGAATTCATCCAATTATCAGCTTTCCTAATTATAGCCCTCGATACAGGCACAAAGGCAAACATTCTTGAAATCAAAGTATTCAGCACATCAACTTGATGATTTACGTCAATTGTATCATAAAGCGATGACATATCGTGATCAGCTAAGCAAGAAACCAAGCCATCCATATTTATGAGAGAAAAATTATGATATTCCCTAAACCGATTCTCATGCATTGAGTTGCGTAAGCTGCCATAATTAAAGTTGGCATAAATTAAAGCGTGGTGGGATAAAAAGGGACATTGTACTTGGCCGGTTTTATTTATATATGAGAGATTGCTTACCATAAAGAGATCAAGAAGAGACGTAGAATTATGCTGCGTGTCGAAATAAGTTGGAGCAGAGTTATGAGATATAGATAAATTCATGCGCTCGCACAAAGATCTCAGTCTAATTGATTTCTGGGGATTAAATAAATTGTTATTAAAGTCGCCTACAATTATTATGTTTTCATATTTCTCAAAAATATCGCCAACCACGCTCTCAAATGCCTCTAAATTACCCCTTGGTAAATACACAGCTCCAAATAATATTACAGTCGCACCAATATTTATTTCAATAAAAAGAACCTCACACACGCTATATTGAGATATTAAACTGATTAGCCTATGATTGATGCTCCTGGAGACATATATTCCCACCCCGCCACTTCATTCCTTAAAAAACTATAACCAGGTATGGCAACGGAGCCTTCAGGTATGTGTGCCTTAAGCCCAGTTTCCGTCACCGCGAAAATATCAAATGATGATTTCCGTAGCATGTGACTCAGCTCATTAAACTTCGTGGAATATATAGCCGGTTTGATACTCTGACAGTTACAATATCCAATGCTCAGGCCTGAAACGGGACCAGCTATATAACTATTGAGTTGGTGACAATCGCTAACAATAGGGCCCAAATTATCGCAAACGGAATTCATCTTGGTGTGTAACAAATTGAAACCGTATCAATGAAATAAAAATTAAAATAAGTTCAAAAGACATACTTAACTGAGTAACAAATACGATTTTACAAGAAAAGATGAAAAAATACATGCATAGTTATTAGTTCTCAGTAATAATTCCAACAAAAGTAGTGTAAAATGTATAATAGGTGTTATTAAAGAAATTCTGGCAATATGAAATTTTTAAACTTCATGACGACGCTTTAGACGTGCAATAATCGCAAAAATTATTTATAAAAGTTGCTTACATCGATATAAGTGGTTTTGAAATATTAAATTTCATAAGCTCGCCTTGGACGCGCAACAATTTCAAAAATTGCTTATATCGATATAAGTGTTTTTGTCACATTTTCAAAGATCAACACACATATATGTACGTATATATATATATAAATATATATACGCACATACATAATATGCATATACATACATAATACACAAACATAAATATGTATATGGTATTTAAAAAGGAGACACCAATTATTCATAAAAGTCCGTGTTGCGGACAAGAGCTTTTTCTTGCCCTTTGATGACTTACCAAATTCCAAAATTGAATTCTATGTAAGCTTAAATCACTTATCGTTAAATAATTATTCCTTCACAAATTGTTCAGAACTTATTTATTCAAAGGTTTTAAATGGACTGTATGTATATTCAAGAAACTTTATTATCACTATTTGGTAAAGGTCAGAGTCATCACACTTTTAGCGGCTCTTGAAACCTATCCAGCAAGGCAAACAAATCCAATTTCATCACGACTCCATCGCTCATAGTATTGTCGGCTGCTGGCATATCACCGTCAAGAAACTTATATTTAGCAATAGTATTACTCCTTTTCAATTTCCGACATGAGTATAAAAGCTTGCTGGCCATAGGAGTTAAATGGTCGTTCAAATATACTCTGGACGAGATATCGCCACCTATCAATTCATTTAGTTTTAGCGTACGTGTTGCTAAATATTTAGCCATTATTTTATTCTTAACATTAATGAATTGAAAAATAACCAAGACTTCCTTCTTGTTTTTTATATAGATACATTGACTGATAGGGCAATGTTGTACAGCAGGCCAATTTGTAAGATTATATCAGTTAGGTTTGGTGCAGCCGATGGCAAGCCAGATATATGTAACTATATCAGGTCGATTTATACGTCTCAAAGCTACATTAATAAATTTGTCGTATTTACTTACGGTGTCTTTACCAATTTGCTGGCTCACTTCAGACCTTCAAGATTTAATTTCTGCATTTAATTCTTGTTTTATACTGGCTGCTGTGAGACTAATTTTTTCCTCCACGTCTTGTATAGCCTTTGTTGTTTGCTGATATTTGTTAGCAGCAGATATATCTATTTTTTTTGGCAAAATCATAGCATTGACTCACTTCTGTTTTTATTGCTTTTATATTCGTGCTAAATTCTCTCTTCATATTTGCTATCATAACATCGATCTTAACCTCAAACTCCTGTATGGCCTTTGTAATTTGATTTTCGGTAAGCTTGCGGTGGGCTTCCAACTTATTGTCAATGTTATTATTAATTTTTTGTATGCCTTTCTCCAGTTGGAGGGCAAATGCCTCCTCATGGTTTATCTTCGGTGGCATTCCAACTTGAAGAATAATATATTAACAAAGTTCACGCTGCTGTCGACGTTGGTTAAGAGCTCTAAAACAAAAATATTGTTTATTCATGTATATTAATGTTTATGTACACAATTTATTTCACAAGTGTTGACTTTTATATGTATATAGAATAATAAAATTTATAATCTTTTACAATTGTTTTATTTCTTATTTTATTTATTTTTTGCTTTTTTCTGCCTATTTTTTCAGTTTTCACAAACAATGAAAAGTACCGTTACGTTTTTAACATTTATTTTTTGTCTAGTGATGTAGAATTTTATACACTTCAAGCGAGTACTTTTTTTTTTTAATTAATACATGAAATTACCGTCTTTGGCCCTTATGTGTGACGCATGCCCGATAATGCTGCTTCACCTTTAATTATGGATGGTTTAAGTATTAAAGAATGACTGGTTCTTGATGTTCCTAACATCAAGATTCAGTGTCATGTTTGATGGACTGAGCACATCTTTCAGGTCTCACAAGAAGCATTTAAGTTCCTCGGGTTTTTAAGGCTGTGCAAGACATACTTCACCCCAAATGATCTCCTTACTATTTATACCTCATGTATGGGCCGGTGCTTCAAAGACTATTTTGAAGTTACTCGACCGTGTACAAGAGAGGGAGAAGAAACTCATAGGGGATGGTTGGGTAGACAAATCTATTGACTCTCTTGAGAATCGTCGCAATGTGGGGTGCGTTTCGTTCTTTACTAATAAGTGATGTGCTCTGAAGAAATCAGGAAACTTGTTCCCGAAATCCATTCATTTCTGCACACAACACTTATGTCGAACAAACTCAGATAAAACCGTAAGAAAAAGCAAAACATTGGTCATTAAAAAAAATTCAATTGAAATGAAGAAAAGAAAAATAAAAACTCTTAATATTATGAACTTTCAGCGTCATCATATGTGAAGATTTATATTATTTCCGAACTTTTTTTGAGATGTCAAAACGATTAAAAGTTTGTTGAGTTTAAAAAAAGATTTTTTTAAATATGATATTTAGTATTTTTAGACTATTATTTCGATTGCTTCTAAAGCTTTTTTAAAAAATAGCTTAAGCAATATGGCAATACCAACATCTAGCGTCGAAAGAGTTTTTTATGAATATGAGCAAAAAAGGAAACTAATTGGATACAACATTCATTTTGTGGTATTTTAAACACATTTGAAAATTTTGAACAATAGAAAGAAATCAATAAAAAGTTTAATAAACAGATCGTTACCGTCAATTGTAAAGTAGAGTTTGGTTTATTAGCTCTCTTTAGTTCGGCTCAGTTTGTTGAACTATGTCGCTCTTTTAGTTCGTTTGGTCATTTACTCAGTAGCTCCCTTGCTCAGTAGCTCATTTTTCTCATCAGCTCACTTATTCATTAGCTCACTTGCTCAGCAGCTCTAACTGAGCTTCACTAAAATCAAATTTTTCATATCGTAGTAGCAATACAAAGTGGCGCAGAATGAGCGATATGGTTTAAATGGTTTATAACTTTTTTATTTATGCGATTATTATAATTTTTTTTTTTTAAATACAGTATATTATTGGGGAATTTTTTGCAATTAGCGTTGAAAAATTATATCCAGTAAGTGTTGTCCATTTTCTGCTTCGCACATACGTGCTCTTTTTAGCATATTTTTGATTTCCATTTTTTCCTTTTCGCAAAATTTCGGGTGTAATGGCCATGATTTCATTTAGAATGTTGGTTTTTAGTTGGAATGGTTCTTGGTTTGTTAACGTACACTCTTTCTTTCAAATATCCCCAAAGAAAACTGTCAGGAGCTGTTAAATCTGTTGTGGGTGCAATGCGCACATTAAAATGACGACGATATGCACGCTGTGTCAACACAATAGACTGTTGGTTTGAAAAATAAAATTCAATTATTTTTGTACGTTATTCAACCGTAAAATGATTCATAATTAATTCCCCAAGTCTTCTTCACAAAATGCTGAAAAAAACAAAGAAAAAATAATAATTAAAAAAGTTGTAAAGAATTCACACCATATAGCTCATTCTGCGCCACCCTGTGCGAGTAAAAATCAAAAAACTCATATTTTCGTAAATTTAAAGTTCAAATGTTCTTTAACATTATCGGACTTAGCACTTGTACATATCATTGCAAAACAATAACTAGAAAACAAATATTAGGAATTGTTTTTCTCAAAGGATGTATTTTTGTTTACTCTGTTGCCCTGTATCAAAAACTGCATTTTAAAAAAATGTGGCAATAACTCCTTTGCGACTAAAGGTATGGAAATATATAATGTTACTCCTAGTATAAAAAATTTACAAATATGATGTATGATGTATGTAAATAAATATTTTAACTGAATTTGATCTAAAAAAAAAATAATTATTTAAAAAAAAAAAAGTTTTTAATAGGAAAATAAGATATTTTTGGTCGATATGAAGATTTAATAAAGAAATTAGCAACAATGTGAACGATACAAATTTGTACAACGTGGAGAAATTACTTACGCATAACTTGGTATTTATTCATATTTGTATTTTTAATTACACTTTTTATCCATTAAACAAAAGTGGAAATCACAAAAATAAATATAAATTTAAAGCATGCAATTATTTGTGTATATGCAAATTCCCAACATATGTGTCGTATGAACATTATGATTGTCATTCACGACTCAGAGAGCTCCAACCAAGGCAAATTCATTAGCAGGTAAACTCACTAGCAAATTCGCCCGCCAGCTGATACAAGAATTTTGTAACGTATTTTTGTGCCGAACGTCAATGTTTGTTTACTTTTGTACACTAATTTACACTAATTTTTAGGTTATGTTATATTTAACAAAACACATGTATACAAAAAATTTGCCGTTTGGACAAAACTCAAATTGAAGAATTCGTATTGCGACAACCTTGTATTAAAAACCTTGGCTCCAACCATATGCTTCAAATTGAATAAAGCATTAGATAGACCGGCCTGCGTATTTATTTCAGAATATTATCATCTGAGAATATCATTCTTTTTATTATTGCATTTACAATTTTGCCAATGAAAACAATTTAAAAGCCGGTAAAATAGAAAAAAAAATTGTTTTTTAAGGTGCTGCATCACCAAAACAAACGATACGAACATTTATTTATTCGTATTTAACAACATACGCGGCATATAATAATAATTGATATTGAGCGAAGAATAATTGACTGCTAAAGTTAAACCATCTTATAATATTACTTCGCCTTCCAATTAGCTGAGGTTGCTTGCCAAAAATATCACTCATACGCAAAGTTTGGCAAAAATTATTGCATACTTTTCTGGGTTTCAATTGAAGGTGTTGCTTGTTACTCAATGCACATGACCATTTTGTATACAAAAAAAAACGCAAAATACTTTTGAACTGTTAGTGGTGCGCGATAATGTGCCGACTGAATAAAAAGATAACTAATGCTAATACTAGCAAATTTGAACTTTAAACCAGATTTTTACTTAATAAAAATTGCAGTATTAACTAGTAGCTTTTGCGTTTTAATATAAATATTGATAAGACTGCTTTTATAAGCGTTCGAAAAAAGAAAGAATACCGCAAGATTCGTTAGCAGATCATATTTCCAGGAAAGTTGTGAAAAATAGGAGATTCGCTGTTTCAAATAAAAGGAAATAAAATTTTTCTTGGCTTTCTTAGTGACCCTGGTTTTGAAATGAGAGTTGGAAATAAAGAAAAAACTTTAAATTTTTTTTAAAATTTCCCAAAAACTGCACAGTTTTGTTATGCATTCCGTCCTTTTATTTCAAGAGAAACATTTATCCATAGTTAACATAAAATTTCCAATAAAACTCATCGTTTTTTGTGCGAGATAAACAAATCGAAAAAAATTCGAGAGACTATTTGATATTCGAGAAATTAACATTTAAAAATCCGACAGCCATAGCAATGAAAAAACGGTTCGAACTTCGGTTGGAAAACCTGGGCCCAAATCGTCCCATTCGTGATCGAATGAATTTGATTGAAATTTTACTTTTTGAGATCGTCATATTCGTTATCGAATATCGTTATCGAAAGAACAATTTTATTTTATTATGCAGTCATATTTTGCTATTAAACATGTTAGTACGTAAATAAATACACACACTTTACTAATATCAAAAATGTTCATTATCGATCAAATATCGATCTGGCTATTCCATAGGTCGCGAAATGTTATTCGATACGAAAGCTGATTCGATTACGAATGCGGCGATTTGACCGCTGAGTAATCGCCATAATTGTGTTATCATTATACCCTTCACTTTAAGTGTAAACGGTATATATAAGTTTGTCAATCAGTGTGAAATTTCTTTAATATTCCTCTCTGAAGAAAAATTCATATATTTTCAGAAATGTATTGAATAGAAAAGTTTATAGAGCCATGTCCGTCTGTACGTCTGTCCGTCTACCTGTGTGTCCGTTTTCGGCCAAATTAATCTCCACATAAAATTCGTTTTGATGTCACTCGGTCAGTAGTTGACCTGCATCTCTGGCTATTTAAATTCCGGCAAATCGGTTAAATAGTTTCCTAGTTATAGGTGGTGCTGGTGGCAAGTAGTCAGCGTGTTGGCTCTAAAACCAGAAAGACCCAGGTTCGGTTCCCATCCAGGTCAAATCAGAAAAAAGTTTTTTCTGAGTTTTTCGTGCTACAGCACCCTCCTTCGTCGGTATTTGAGCAATAAAACGTCGGCGAAGTAAAATAATAAATAAAATGGCTTAAAAATAATGCGTAAAAAAAAAAGACGTCAGAGACGCTGCAACTTTGCTTTATAATTAACACGCAACTGCAGAGTTGTGCAAGAATTAAGATCTATCTTTCTACCACTTTCAACACCTGCCTATTCTCTACACTATCCCTCTCTCTAGTTCCAGTGCAATGCATTGCATATGTAGGGGATAGCCCCTGAGCACTGGTCCAAGATAAAAAAAAAAAAAAAAAAAGAACCACGACTACTTCGTTTTTTTACTTGAAATTTTGGTACAAAAACTGCTATAACTTCGAAACGGCTGGAACGATTTTAATAAAATTTAGTCCGTGTGTTGACTACTTACTTTAAATATCATTTGGACCCGTTAGGTAGCTGGATATATGTATGAAATTTGCTATGGCCAATAAATGTTTCTTTTCTTCTTCCGATGGATTAGTAAAAATAAACTATTTGCGGAATCTTCTACTTTTATAAAATCTAAGTAATATTTAAGTTTTTCATTTAAATGTATGAAATACTTCCAACCAGAAATTGTGTAAACCTCTATTTGAAAGATCCGATATCGTATGAACGGCGTAAGGTACAAACAATAAAAATGTGGTAAGGCACCACAATATTCATTTTTGGTAGCTTTACGGTGAAATTTGGTTTGCACGTTGAGTTGGCTATTTGAAGTTATATAGAGATCGGAAAGAGCTTGTCCGAAGAACCAGAACAATTAGATAAAAATTCGGCACTACTAAACGCCTATCCGGTAATTCAGGCAAATATGGGAAATAAAGTGAACCAGTGAAGGGCATCTAGGATTCGGCATAGCCGAATATAGCACTCTTACTTGTTTTATTATACAGTAGAGTAGTTATATGTTTTTGAAATATATATTATTACAATAATCGTGTCGTTAAAATTAGTATAACGAAATTTTATCGAATTTGCAATTCAATTTTAACGTTATTCGCTATCGCTTGAAGTCAGCTGTTATCGTTAAATTTGCGACAGTAATTTATGTGATGATCGACAAAATTTACTTATGTGGTTTTTAAAATGTTGTTGTTATATTTGGAAGTGATTATACATACATATGCACTCGTACATACTATTAAATCATGTTGCTCTCTGTGTTTTTCGGATATTTTCACAGAGATGCTGCATGATTTCAATGTTTATCTCCTACCGTTAATATGAAGTTACAGAACCGCACAATCGTTAATGCAAGCAAAAGTTACTGAATCGCACTGCAAGTCTGCGAATATTCACTTCTTACTTTTAATTTGCAAAAATTTTTCCAATCGTTGATCACTAAGACTAGATATAAATTCTTCTTATTGCTAAATATATATTTTATTCATTTCAATTAACCTTTTAAACTATTTGAACACGAATTACTTATCGTGAAAACAAAAAAAACTAATTTCATGAATAAATTGTGGCAACTGAAAAAAAGATAAAAAGATGTTGTTTACAGTCGCTTACATTATTGTATTATCTGAAGGTTTGGTCAAGTCGAAATCTCTGAAGTTTTTTTTCCCTCATTTAACACTGTGATGACTGATATATTTGAGAGATTGCTAAGTTTGTTGAGGTAGCTTGCTCAACGATTTCCACTAATTTTTAAGTATAATTTCAATGTTTGAATTGCTGGCTGTGCCGCACACATGAACGTCACATGTCCATACCGGTTTAAAGTTTGTTTTATATAGCAAAACTTTGTTCTCCAAACTTAAACTACATGATGGACCCAATGGCCAGTACATTTGGCATTGTTTTAATATTTAATTCTATACGTTTTTTGATGATATGTTCTTTTCATGTGAATAATTAATTGGATTATTTTTTTGGCACAGCATTTCAATTCAAAAATGAAAGAAACCTTTAAGATTATTTAATTAAAAGATTGTTAAAGTTGCCAACTTGGTATTAGTAAAGAAAACTTGAAAGTACGTGACATTCTGTACCCCAAACCATTTTTATCTCTGCTCTGTCACACGAACTTAATCTTTCTAAAATAAAATTGAAGCGAACTAAACTTAGAAACATTCAGTTTCAAAATTTTTACCTTCTTTGCTGGTTTTTCTTTTCTTCTAGAAATTTGCATATTTTCGTTGCTTTATCAGATTCTTAACAATTGTTTGTTTATAGTTTTACAACAAAAGTATTGAGTACATGTTTGTTGCTGTTTATGTATTTTTTTCAGTTTTCTTTTGTCTAGAGGCGTTCAGGTGGAAATTTACATGTGCTGGCGAGTGGCATATGGGTTGCATGTAAATAAATTGCACCAGCATATGAATGTGAGCAGCATTAGCTGAGTATGCATTTTCATACACTCTGCTGAACTTTGGTACAAGATTTCGAATGGCACTTGTTTATGTAATGCTTACAATCTATCATTTGTATGTATAAGTTTATGTGTATGTGTGTGAGTGTGTTTGGAAGGGAATAAGTTTATAAACTTCTCTGCACCCAATAAACCAAATGTCAGATGTTGATTGAACATATTATATGAATGGGTTTTAGCTTTTTACCGTCAAGTTTTTATAAAACACAGATTCAGAGAAAATTTCGCACAAGATTTATTTTTTAAGTTTTTAATTATTTTTAATAAAATGTTTCGAGCGTAAATACCGTTATGTTTTTTCTAAGCAGCTAGTTAATGTTCAATTAGACGTGACTTACTATATTCCCCGCAGCCGAAACCATTGCCGTATTCATATGTATATTTTATATAATCGATTTGTGCTGCCAAAATATAGACAGATGATGCGTTTTGTTTGTTACATCAAAAGCGAGAAGATAATACTCTATCAGCTGTTTACGGTGCGGCAGAATAATATGTACGATTATAGTTATGGTTACAGTTATGGTCACAGTTACTGTTAATGATTATGGTTATGATTATGGTTATATGTTATGGCAATATTGTCAGCCCTTAAGATATACTCGGAACATTTACCAGTGTGAAAAAAAGCAATTCCTAAGTGATGACAAGTTTTATTCTTGTAATAAGGGACCTTTTTTCGTTTATATTACCATAAATCAAGTCGATATTCACGCAGTCTAGTGAAAAGAAGGCGCTGTGGAATTAAAGTAATTCTGAAAACATAATCTAGATTGAATAGCATTCTAGTTTTATTTTATATCGAATTTAAGTTCGTAGGAAAAAGCATTTTGGCATGTTGACATAAAAAAATTTAGTTTTGAGTTGTGACATTCTTCACACCAAACGAGCAAAATGTAAATAAAAATTTTCATAAATTAAAAATATTCTAATTTAATTTCGTGGACTTTTGCTCTTTGTTGCAAAAAACATTATTCGAACCCAGTTTCATTTCATTTAGAACGCGTATGTTTGCTGGGTTATATTTTGGTTTTTCATTTATTTATTTCTTGTATTTATTTGTTTTTTTTTGAAAACACAAACACTAAACCAATCCAGACATAAATTAGGGGGACCAGATGTAATTTATTTATACAATTCTTCTTCTTGTAATCACTTCAACTTCACTTTTGGCAATCACATGAATGAAAACAAAAATTACATAAAAATTATTATTTATCGTTGAGAACAAATTTACGCCATCACACAGGACATTTGCAATCGACAGTTTTATAATAATGGTTCTGTTGGCTGAGTATTTTAATTGTGTCGGCGATAACAACGTCAGTTTTTGGGCAATAAAACGTCGGCGAGATAGAATAATAAATAAATTGGCTTTCTTTCAGCTTAAAAATTAATGTGACAACATAACAACACAGACAAAGCAACTTTGGTTTACAAATTCGAAAAAAACACGCAACTGTAGAGTTGTGCTGGAATTAAGCTGCTCTATTTCTTCACCAGCTGTCTATTCTCTATACGTCGGGGACATCCTGTGAGTTCTGCAGCTCGTTCTACTGACTGGTGGTCAAGCAATTGATTAATTAATGAGATAGCTGTTTGCTGAAGACTGTGCGTTGACTTTACAACGCGAAAGTCATAAGTTCAAATCCTAATTCAGTCGATAAAATTGCTTAATCTCTTATGTAAAAACGATTGCTGAACACCGATTTTAACGTACATTTTAGTAATCGTCTTCTTTATAAAATTCCTACTTCAAGCAGGCATTAACGAAGTCCTGGCAACTCTGAAGTGAGCAGACGTAATTTTTAATCTGGCTGCGTAACCTCAGTTAAATATAGCCGAATTACAATTAGAAACAAATTGAAATAAATTAAGTATGATCTGATTATTGAGAGACATTGTTGTACTCTTTGGGTTTTGTGAAAATGCCTCCAAAAGTGCGGAAAAGTATAAATAAACCTAAAAATAAAATTCATTGCTTACAGTGCCAAACTCTAGTGTTGGACAGTGATGAAGGTATAGAATGTGATCTGTGCAAAAAAACTCTCCACTTGCTATGTACAAAACTAAATAAAGTAGAAATTGAAAAGCTGATGAGCAATAACTCTCTTGAATTTAAATGCCAATTTTGTGACCCTATAAATGATAATAAGGAGATTTTAAAAGAAATTAAAGAGATAAAAGAAACGATGAAATTTATGTCATCGCAATATGATGATATTTTGGTGGGAGTAAAGAAAAATACAAATAATATAAAAAGTTTACAAACAGAAATCAAAAATCTGAAAAATTAAGTTCGAAAGTTAAAGTCATCTGTTTCTGTCAGTGTACACAAGAGAAAATAGTGGCAAACTAATTTGCCAACGACTTAACTCTGGAGAGAGAAAGAGAGAGACCTTGCTACAACATGGAAATATTTGTTGAATCCACCAGAGATATTTAGAAATAAATTCAAATAAATGGAGTGATTGCGCAGCAGCAAAATTATATGAACAATTATGGTCAAAGATTCTAAAAATATGTAACTTCTGCTGTAAACGAAAGAAAAACTTCAGAAAATAAGAAATTGCGAATAAAACAAAAATAACAGAAAAATAGCAGAGCTCTGCCATCAGCCGGCCAACCTGTTATAACAATGTTAATCAATGTTTTTGGCCCTTGTCTTATTCCGTCATATATTTATGCCCTTTTCAAAATGGTGGTATGGTAGTGCAGTTCTCCTTTCCAGTTGACGTAAGCTGGATTTAGTTCTGGCCAATTCTGCTGAAAATAGTTAATGTCAAAGAAAATGTGAAACTATTTCCTGTAGGAATATCTGTAGGACATACTAAAACGAGGAGTGTTAAACAGTTTTTCAAAGATTTTGATCAAGTGCATTCGCTAAAATATAAATTTATTTTAACCGATAAGAAAATTAACATTGAGCTCGCTGTTTATCATGCGACATGCCAGTTAAAGCTTTGGTTGGAGTATCGAAGATAATTGGTCATGTGCTTACATACACTACTGTTAGCGGGACTTTAATCTCTGACGCAAAACTTTTCTTCAAGAAAATATCCAAAGCATCACTTCAAAATGTTCAAAGACGAAACGAAGAAGTTGGTTTTAATATAGTAAGGCAAACTCCATTAGGCAGTATGCACTTTATCGACCTTGGTGTTACAAGGAAAACGCTTATTCGAATCATTAAAAAAATAAAATATATCTAAAATATTTTTTGAGCTCGTGAAACTGAGAAAATGTTCTCCGAAGTAGTTTTAAATATTAAATACTAGTGAATCTCTGGTTTAAATTTCAACATATGTCTCGAATTGGAGTATCTATTCAGTAGTAGTTATAATACTAATGTTTTCTCAATAACACGCACTACTAGTTCCAATGTCCCTACATTGTCTAAATATATACCCAAAAGGAATACCTAGTAAGTAGTTTTAGTATCTATAGTAAATATATGTTTGCATTATCTACATCCTTTGATTATCCAAGTGGAGTACTTATAGTACAAGTACACAGTACATACACAGTAGTATACAGAGGGTATAGTAAGTCAGTAGTACTTGTGACAATGTCAGTATTGAAACAGTACTGTTTCACTATTGACATTTCCTACAGGGTATGTACATATATATAAAGCAACACTTGCATTTATAGAATCCAATATATCGAACACTGTATTTCTTGAGGCAGTATTTTTTTTTGTTCATGTGTTCAGTTCTGTGGGACTGATTTCTTAAAAGAAAATGTAAATTTTTTATAATTGCAATATTTTTCAACAATTTCCAGATTTTACTATTTTCATTCTTCGGGCTATAAATTTAATGAAATAACCGAATCCTTTGCAATCATATAAGTCTTTTGTATTTTGTTTAAATAGTTTTTTATTTTATTTTACATGTACATGGGTATTTGGTTTCTTTTTCTGTTTCTGTTTCCGTTTTCTGCCATTCGTTTTTTTTATTTCGTTGGAGGAAAAAAGCAACGACAATTTAATATTCATATTTATGTTATTTTATTATCCTTGTAAATTACATTGTTGGTTTTTTTTTTTTGTATGTAGAGTTTATTTTATTTGATTTGATTTTATTTTCTTATTTCTTATGAAAACAAGTTACAAGTTTCATTTATCTTCAGGCCAAGTAGAATCATCAGTATCATATTTTTTGTTCAAATGATTATTTGGTTTGGCTGCCTTTGCGGCAACAGCTACAATATATTCTCCACGTCATACATTTGAAACTTCCAGCTCTTTTGCGCTTGGTTTTTGTTTTGGTTTCTTTTTTTTTAAGTTTTTTTGGCTCTTCTTTTACAGTCATCACATTTGTGTAATTTTTTTCCCCATTAGCCCCCCGGTAGAATTCTTATGATGTGCAACATTTTGCATTTTTTTTTATTTCAGCAAATGCACGCTGCTACAAATTTGATGTGCATTCTACAGTAATTCATAGTTTTTGAATAGGGAGAATAATTATCAAATAAAATTAGAGCAGTTATTTATATGACATGGATGAATTACCATTTCTTTCTCTTTTTTCTTTTTGATAATGCATAACGATAAATATTTTAATCCCAATAAATAGTACTATAATTTAATGCCAACCACACGAATTTTCTCGAGAGACAGCAGTGATTTATTCGATATCAATAGTGATACCGACATTTTGAATTGTTGTTCGGTTAATGTCAACTCCTGAATAGACTGTCAACAAAATTTTCTCTAAAGTTCAGATACTACGCAGCCGTTCTTAACAATATTCTGAAAAATTCGCATAATTGCGAATAATTGAATAAACAAAATTTTTCTTTTTCAAAATTCTCAACAATCACTTTCATACCATTTTTAATTTGCTTTTTCATTTTCCTGCTACAAGAATTTAATAAAGAAATAATTCATTCTCTATTTGTCGTGCCTTGAATAAATCAATTCAAATTAATTTTGTTGATTTTAAAATTTCATTAATTTTTTTAAGTTAAGTTAACTGATAACATTAATTTAATTGTTTTTTTTTTTTGTCAACGAATCAATGTGGCGCACCATGGCCTATTGTTGCGCTTCAGTATTGTCATTCACTCCTACGCCATAATTTGTAATTGAAAATGATTACAACAATTCATTTTTATAATTTAACTATGAATCAAACATAAACAAGTTGGATAAGCCACGAGCTTTTTCCTAACGCAAAGCAAGAATTCGATGACGAAAAAAATTAATTTCTTCTACCAATGCAGAAGAAATTATAAATGCAAATCAAAATACTAATTTTAATTAAATTTTTATTCTCTATATGTTGACTGTACAATTACAAGTCATCGACACTTTTTTGTTCTACATATTACAATGCTTACAAGAAGTTGACTTATTTTCGGTACTTAAAGCTACATTTTTTATGTAGATTTTCAATGCTTGTAGTAATTAACTGTAAATCAATAAGAAATGATATTTAGTTTTTTGTTGTTTTATATTTCATTGCCTGTAATCAATATATTGTGCAGTGTTTGTTGTTTGCGATGAAGACCCTGTAGGAAATTTTGTGTGAACCCAAACAGAAGTGTTAGAAGAATTTCTGCACTAAACCAAAATTGATTGGTAGGTAAAAAAATTTTTTGATTGGCAATGAAGGAATGAATAACTATTAAAGGAAATAGTTCAAAATCAATTTTTAGCAATTTTATTTGGCGGGTACTGATTTCAATAAAAATTTATTGCATTATAACTATCCCCATTTATGCATTTGACGAAGTTCTGAATGATTATTTTTTCTAAAGTGGACGAATTTCGTTCGTTGACAAAAGAACAGCATACTTCCACCCCCAAAAAAAAAACTACGCTGCAAAAAAGGGACACGTCGTGGATTTACATAAATGTGACAACAGGTGCTGACAGTGATAGAAAGATAAAGCTTAATCCTTCTGCAAGTGCGTGTTAATTATAAAGCACAGTTGAGCAGTGTTCTGATGTTGATTTTTGCGCACTATTTTTAATCTAAGGGGTATCATATCTATTGATGAAATACAGACGAAGGACGTTTCTATAGCACAGAAAAATCAGGAGCGTTAGTCTCTATTGCGATAGTAATTCTAAATGCAAAGAGAATTGTCATCCTTATTACTTTTGCAAAACTTTTCGCAAAAATTTTTTTAAAAAGTTGTAGCAAAAGAAAATATGCCAAAGATTGATAGTAATGAAATGTCGAAGTATTTAAAAAACATCATTTAAAAAAAGGAAAGTTAAGAAAAAGTGAATGATGAATTCTCAGAGTTATGGTTTAATGAGCAAAGCGACCATGTAGAACGAGTTGCAAGACGAGTCTTAAGACAATGGAAACACATAAATATATAAAAGAGTTGCTAACATATGTGAATAATAAGTTCTCTAAGAATAATAAGCTCTATTTTTTTAACAGAGGCATTAACCGTATTGCCATGGAAAAATTTAGCAACGACAGTAAAAAAGCGAGCAGGAAACAATTAAACCTTTATAGAACAGTTTTAATCCTGGATACTCTTCATAGAATCGATGAAAATTAAAAAAAACATTTCTTGCGAAACACGTTCCAAAGTAAAAAATAAACAAAAAATTTTTTAGTTCAAAAATTTATTAAAAATTTGTTTCAACCAGTTTTTAATATATTTTTTAGGCCTCTCAACATCCTGCATCCGCCAAACTTTCACTATCTTCGGAATACTGTAAATGGTTTTGCCCAAATTAAAAACATCTTAACACTGCTCGAGCTTTTGCAAATGAATACAGAACAATTGCTAATTGAATACGTATATACATGGGACTATGGTTCTCGTTAGAGATGATTTTTTACTTTAATGGTTTTCTATCAGAAAACCTTTTATTTATTTTTGATTTTTTTGGCAATATTCCAAAAAAGCATTCGCTGTATCCGTGTATTTTATTAGTGTTATTTTTTTCTATAGTTCATTGTTTGTAGTTTTTATGTAAATTTCTTTATATTATTTTTCACAAGTTTTGTGCGAAAGTTCTTCAACATGCGCCTCATTTGGCGTTATTTTAATAAACCAAATATAAATTTTCTAGTATATTTTTTCATCGGATTTTATGTAGATTTTGTACTATAAATTTCTACAGTTTGTATCTATGTATCTGATTAATTTTCGCTGTATAGAACTCATTGGAGTAAAGCACAATATTTTGTTTGGAAATATTTTATTAAAAAAAAATTATTTTTCACACAGGGCAGCATTAAATTAATTAAATCGTAAAGTACGTTATCTCGTTAGACTACATTAACTTTTATAGTAATTAAGCCTCGAGGAGTGAGTGGTCATGCGAAATATTAACCGAATTTAATGACAACAATTGCAAAAGTCCTATAGAAATTCCAGTAGCAAGTAAATTTAGTTAGCAGCTGGTATAAATTACTTTTTTTTTATTGTGCAATAACAAACACTGTTAGTTTTGCTTTACAGCCTTGTTGTAAGATATAGCAAGGCACCCATAGGCGAGTTATCTTTACATATTCCCAATTTTGGTAACGCACAAGAACAGCATTTTCCTAATAAAGTGTTCGTTAATATTTAAACAATTCCTTTGACAAGAAATTAAATCCTGCAACAAATTTTATTCACTTATTCGTATTAAGTTTTATATATTGTATTTGTATTGAATGTATTTTCTTAAGCCATTCATTCATTCATTCATTAATTCACTTGACAAAATAATTATTAAACTTTATCTATACAAAGACACTGTGTTTCATATCATATGAGTGGGTGAGTATGTTATGTTGTGTTGTGTTGCTCTACTCGTAGTGTTTAAAATTTTCTGCATTTAATTGCTGCTTAATTGCACTTAAAATGAGAATTCAAACTACTAAACAAATTATTGTTGGCACTCCTCAAAAATTACAAGCAACATGAATTGGCAAAATAATTTTTGGGAAACGCCAACTCATATTGTCACTTGAAAAGTTTTGTGAGAATAAGCAGTAATTGGAATGTGAAGGAAGATGTACGAAGAAATGTTTAAGTCCAACAAGTATAAAGTCCCTTTAATAAAAGTAATTTGTGTGATGTGACATGAGCAATTTACTTCATTTATTTGCGAAAGGAAGATGACAAATAATATAGATACAACATGATGAGGGGAAGGGAAGGAGAGAGTATTTTCAACATTTAAAATATCCAACTTTCCAAAGAGTGTCGCAAAACTAAAAAGATTTAGATCTACAGTCATTCGTGAAGCAAAAAATTTTGCCCAGCCTAAAGAATAAATTAACAACAGACATTTTAGGATTGGTAAAACAGTTTTCTCATTAACGGTTTTATCATTAAAAACACTCGTTTATTACTTTTTTTATCTTTCCTGTCATTACCAAATTTGTCCATGGAAATATGGTTACTTCCTCTGAAGAGATAGTGCGATTTTATTCTCAGAGAATTATTTTTCTCATATTTCAGCAATTGATTTATATCGGGTATGTTCTGTAAACCGAATCCGCAAAAATTTTTCGTTTTTAAAATGAATACACATACTTTGGTGTTCTGTAAACCGAAATCGCATAATTTTACTCGGCTTAAAATCGAGTAGATAAGTCCGATCGAAATTAATCGAATGTCCTATTTTGCTAATCACTAACGCATGAAACATAAAAATTAATTACCAATTTTTACTTGAAGTCTTTCTTTTATTAAATTAAGTCAAATTATATACTCTGTAATAGATTTTAATACAAAATAATCAATTTAAAAAACACTCCAATATTTCTCCATGTTCTTGTTAAAGTATGCAGATAAAGTAGATGGATGAATAAAAGCACATTTTCACTAAATTCATTAAAAAATCATGTAGACAGGACATGACTCGTAGCGGGCCTGAACAGGACTCTGAATCTCTTACCAATTGGCTAAGTCGAGCCTGAGATTCCTTGGGGCGCTTTTCATTAACAATTTGGGGCTGTGCTCTCGCTAGGATCTGACGGACTTGGAGAGGTTCGTGACGGCATGGGGTGGCTGTGACGTCCTCTAGTTTCTACGGGTCTAGGATAGCAAAACGACACCTACGGTGCTAATTGTATCGAGGATGGGTCAACTGGCATCTAACCTAACCTACCCTATGAAAATTATACAGATTATTGTCACATGTGAAGATTTATATAAACAGCAGTTACTAGTGTTACAAATGTTTCCGTCATTTTGGGATACTCTTTACTGCAAATCTTCAGCGTAGTTTGGACATTTTTTAAATATAGAAAATTAAATGGTAATCGTTTTGTTACCAAAATGTCAATAGACCCTGATTACTTTTTCTGAAATATAAGTTGTTCTTTTCTTTGTGATGGAATTTCTTGTCGTTCAGTTGAACTGTTGATTTGCTTTTTATTTAACTCATTCAGTAGATTTTTTGTAATTGAAACCCTCTGGTAAATATTTTAGTTAGTTTTATTGTCTATAAAAATATCCATAGAACAGCTATCAAAGGATATTTTAAAGTCCGTTGTTCCGGTTCCGAATGCGAGCGTTATCCAATTTTCAAAGGGCTTAAAATAATACTGCAATGTAATATATATATTTTTATCAAATGAGTTGATTATCGCTACAACTGATATGGCGGCGTATTACGATATCAGAAAGTCTTATAATTTTTAGAGAAGTGTTTGAAATCATTTTCATTAAGAATATTATTTGTAGACGAAAATTATGTTGAGAATTAACCCATTACAGGTCAAGAGTGCCATACGGCACTCAAGTTAATGCTATCTTTAACAGGCTTTAAAAAAAAATTGCATACAAATATCATACTGTCTTTTATGTACCGTTATTATTATATTTGTTCAGCATCAAATTATATGCTTAGCAACCCAGTACCTTAGAAGCTGTTGTAAGCATCACATATTTTCTTGTAGGCTGTCTGTTTTTTTCTTCAGAATTTTCCAAAGTCATGAGAAGTCTAAGGTAAAAAGTGGATAAATAATTTGTTTGTAAGAATTGCAACAAGATATTTACTTTTTTTAAAAAACAACAAAATAATGTTTTTAAATAATAAAACTTGGTGCAATATTATGATGAGTATTTCCTAAAAATTATATTTAAAAATTGAAAGTGCCATATGGCACTCTTGACCAGTACTTAGGAAAAATTAATACCTGTTTTTTTATACTCAATCCGCAACAAATTATAGACTATTTGGCAGAATTAGGAACTGATGGAAATAATATTGATGAAATTATTATTGAACCACATCGGCAGACTACGCATCGGGAGAAGATGATGCCGATGAGGACTCCGGTGGAAATATTCTTGATATTCACCATAATCAAATTCAAGATTGTGTTTTTGTTACAAAAAGTGGTGAAGATTTGGGAGAAAAAATTGTTTATAGCGTTCAGGATAATATAAGATCAACTTTAACATTTATTAGGCTTAGCATTAGTATCGGAATCCAACAGCTATCCACAATTCAAAAATCATGCTGATATACAAATAACATTCGCTCGTATATAGGCATCTTGATAAACAGTGGGTACATGCAACCAGCAGAGAGTAGACTAATGTGGAAAGCTGATGACGACGTCCAAAATAAAGGTGTTTCGAATGCAATGTCAGCAAACCGATTTAGAGCTATCGGCCAATACATTCATTTTGCTTCAAACGATCTGTACAATGCAAACGACAAAATGGGGAAGCTGTGTCCACTAACCGACAAATGAAATCAAAAATTTGCAAAATACTTCCATCCAGAGCAACATTTATCGTATGATGAGTCTATGAGTGCATACTATAGCCGTCATGGTTGTAAGCAATTTATAAAAGGTAAACCTATTCGTTTTGGGTATAACACAAAAACAAAGAACAAACATTTCACGGCCTGCTGTTCAAAATGTATCCAATTATCGCATAGCTGTTCGTAAAAAGAAGTGGTGGTGGTCAATTTTTAATTGGACTATAGATGTCGCAATTCAAAATACGTGGCTGTTGCTTCGAAAGGCTAAAAATAGTATGCCACAGTTAGAATTTCATCGAAGTTTAGTCCAACATTTATTAAAAACTTGAAGTGATAAGTCCCGTTCAGACTTCGCTACTCGGCGGTATGCTCATATTGCTAATGTCAGTACTCGTTACGATGGTGTTGCTCACTATGTGCAACCATGTACTCGAAGTCATTGTGCTCTAGAAACCTGTAAAAGCCAAACCAGAGCGGAATGTAACGTTGCCTTATGTATAAAATGCTTTGTCTCATACCATACAGAAAGAATTCGGCAATAGCTATTTATCCTTTTTTATATTTTTGTATAAATTAATGTATATGTTTTGTGTTTATGCTTTATAATATGAACATTAGATCTTCTAGAGTCGAATAAATAAGTGAAATAACTCACTAACTTTTTATTAAATACATGCAACATAGTTCGTATGGAAGTGGTCAAGAGTGCCGTATGGCACTCTTCCTTGGAGCGGACCAGGTAGGTCGTAGGGATAAAACGGTACAAAATTTGGAATTAGGGTAGAAATATTACTATATGTGCCAAGTTTTATTAAAATTGCTGCACATGGAGCCCGTGACCATTAATGGGTTAAGCGGATTTTATTTAAATTTTTTTTTATCTCGGACCAGCACTCATTAGATGACCCTTACACATGCGATGCATTGTGCTGGAACTAGAGGAAAGGGATAGTTAGAGAAATGACAGGATGTGGAACTTCACTAACTTACAAGTCTCCTCTGGCAGATTCTTTTTTTTATAGCAGTGGTGAAGCACCTGAAGTTTTGTTTATAGTAACCATTTTTAGTAATTATTTTACTTCGCCGATGCTACACAATACCGACAAAGGAGGACGTCCCGATGTGCCAGTAAATTGGTTACAACTGAGCCGGTATTTCTCAGGGACCAGTGACTGTGCTTTCGCCACTGAAACCTACCGACAAAAACTGACAGCACAGAGACTCACTAATGTACATCGGAAAAAATGCGAGATGTCTGACATTGGAGTCGAACTCAGGAAATGTTTGGTTTTATGTTGAACGTGCAAACTACTTCAGCATAAATTTCTATTTGCTTTTGCATTGAAATTCACGAATTCTCTAATTGTTTGTGTGCAAGTGTGAGTATGACATTTGTTTCCATGGCAAAATATTTAATATTGTTGCATACCAAGTGGATATAGAAAACATGTCAAATGCAAACCACTAAAGTGCCACTGAAATTATGTTGCAAAAGCTTTTTTGTTACGCCTTCATCATCACTTTGTTATTTCAACAGAAAAACATTCTGTTGCACTTCAATTTTAGTTGAAGGCATTTTCATGTTTTTTTTTTCGTTCTTATTATTTTTCTTTCATCGACATAAAAGCGATCATATAGCAGTTGGATGGGCATTAGGGTGGTCTAATGAAGAAACTACTACTACTATGAACTACGAGCTACATACGGTCGGCATTATTGACTTGTCAAAACCACTATTGTTAAAATCAGTCAGAAGTTTGGGTATCAGTTGACGTTATACAAACGAGTTATCCGCTCCATGATATTAGGTTTTATGTTACAGAAATTTTTGCTAATGATGTCGGCGACTTTTCATTTCCGAACTGTGATGGATTTATTCTGTTATTCCCCATTTGCAAATGGTCGACTAGATTTCTATATTTAATTTATTTTGAATTATCCGTTGTTATTATGGAGACAGAAGAGGCGACTCTTCGAAATCTAACTAGAGATTGAGGAGGTTATGCTTGTATTTCCGTGTGACTGTAGAAATACAGTTCAATTCTAATCTAGTGCTACGGGGCCAGCGAAGCCCAACAGCTCTAACGCTCAGTAATGGTTTAATGACTGATGTACTCTTAAGTCAGTACTTTGTGTCCATCCTGGAGTTGTGTGCTGCTTTGGGAACGGATTCGTAGTGGCTGTGGTTACTACCAAAAGTCACACTGGAAGTTAAGTTTTTGGTCTGTTCGGGATGTGAATTTCACACATATATTCTGATAGGTAGTGTTGCCATTTAACAGTAGTCACCGGAGTGTGTCTCGAACAAATAGTATTACTGGATTAAGAGTTCTTGACTCACCGAGTTTGGACAGCTCCAAACACCTCAGCAAGGTGCAATTTATAGACCAGGGATAACTAACTATAATTGATTTGGCACCCGTGTGCACGGTAGTGATACAGGATTTTGTATCTCTGAGTGTCATGGGGGCGGTAGTGGTCGTCTTAATTTCACTCGCTGTTGAGAGCACCGTGGAATTAGACGCTATGCGTAGGTGTCCACGCAAATCTTGAACACATCTGTCACCCTTGTATGGGTGTGGGGACAGGGGACCGATGAAGGCAATGTGGTAGCTAGACAGCCTGGCAAAGAGTGAAACGATGCTTCAAGAGGAGATCCATGTTCCGTGTGGAATACCGGTCTCATCATAACTAAAGTGCGTTGATCATACTTTTCTCTAGATGACAAGGGAGAAGTGGCAGGATAGGCATAATTGTTCCTTGGATAGGACTCTTAGAGTTTGCAGAACATAGATCAGGCATCGCGGTAGCGGTGATTATTGGACATTGTCCTTTTTGGCAACCCTGCTAGGAGAATGGGTACCCCATGAGGCACCGCAACATCTGTCCTGTTTCTGTGCACCACTAGACAACCATTACCTTCGTTGACTGGGCTGCGAGGTTTTTAGTAGTATTTCGAACCTATCCGCGGTAGATTTAAGAAACCTGAGTGGGTAGCTCTTCGTCTCTCTTACATCTTGTCTCTCTGTCTCTTCTCTCTTGCTGTCGTTAATACTCCTCTCTTCTATCTGTCTCTAATAGCAAGAGAAAGAGGACCCAAGTAGCCCGGCCCATGTGCTTTCATTTACCTGGACTGCCACCTGGATAACCAAACCTAATCTAACACCATCTGTGTTCCATTCTATTTTAAGTATTTGATGTTATATTTTAAAATACAAGTCTAAATTGGTTACCCTTTGAGTGTTTTGTTAAAGAAATATCTTTCTCGAATTTGTTTTTTTTTATTAAAAACCGAAAGTTTCTCCTTGTTTTTTCCCTCTACTTTCATTATATTGTTTCTTTAACTCTTTCAGTTTCGTACCGTAAATAAACAAACACTTTTGTGGTGGAAATTAAGAAAAAAACTTATTTGAAAAAAACAAGAAAACTGTAAAGCGGCAGGAGTTTGTGGCAGCCTGTAAAAGCAAACGAGGAGACCCCTGTAGTAAAACCTTAATAGTGACTAACAGGTTTTTGTATGTTCTCCTCTAAATGTTGCTGTGGTTTATGTATGTGTGTCTGTTTGTGAGCTTTTTTGCTGCTGCTTTCATTCTTGTTTCCTTTTACTGCCACACAAAAGAGGCGTTATTTAAGGCGACAACAGCAACACAAAGAAAATGTATTGTTGGCAATAAAATAAACGAAAAGCAACAACAAGCAGCAACAGCAATAACAACAACATGAGAAAAAGGGAATAAAATAGAAAAAATAAAAAAAATTCTTTGGTTTTTATTTACAATAAATATGCCATGAAGGATTATTCAAAGTTTGTACGTTTTAATAGAAATTGCATGCTGCAATTAAGAGTTTCAGTAAAGAAGATGAGACGTTGGCGTTGCCGCAGAAATGAACTGAAACATTTTCATCTCAATATTTGCGTTTGCAATATAATCAAGACTGTGTTACCTTGAAAGAACTCCTCATGAAATACGAAAAATTGTGCCAAAAGGCTGGCATGAACAATCCACTTTAATTTATTTCCACGTTGTGTTATGCTCAAGTTTTTTTTCAGAGTTGAATTAAATGAAAGAATTTATTGAGCATTTGAAAAGAATGTTAAAGAGTTAAGAACGGTGAAATTCAGGAGCGAGAATATGTGAGAAAGTATTTCAAGGTTTCTTCTTTTAAAATGTGAAGACAACTTGCTGACTGTTTGGTATTGATTTTAAGATGGCAATGTTGGCGTTTAACAGAGAAAAAATATTATGTATAGTAAGCTTTAGCTGTAAAGGAGCTAAGTCCATTTTGATAAATTTTACAGCAGATTAAAAAACTATGTTTTTTTAATTTTTCTTATTTCAACTTTCTTATAATTTTATCTTTAACATTATTGCACTCAGCACTTTTGCATATAATTGCAAAACTACAAGTAGAAAACAAATAGATATTAGTAATTTTTTTTACTGCATACGATTTGTTTTTGTTTACGCTATTGCCCTGAATCAGAAACTCAACTTTAGAAAAATGTGGACTTAGCTCCTTTACAAGAGGTATTATTTTAATTATTTTATTATGTTGCACTAGTATAGCATACACTAGTGATTTGTGGTTAACAAAATTTATTCAGATTGGACTGTTTTAACTTAGATCATCTCAATTTGAGCCGACGAGTTTCAAAATGATTTTAAAGACTTTGATGAGCTGGAATGCGACAAAGTCGTCTCTAGAAGAATGCTTCAAACGGACAATTTGTTAAAATGCTTCATCAAAAGTACATATTTGTAGAATCAGTACTATAATTTTTTCTTTAATTGACAACATATTTTTGTGTGGCATTTTGTAGCTCTGAAGCTGACAGCACGAACTAAGCCAACAATTTCTTCTATGCCATCCTCAACAAATGAGCCTGTTCACATTCTTATTAACATGGGAATAACGAACAAGCTTGTCAAATATGGGAGAAATATATGTTTGTACAAGCTTATTGTGTAGTCTATTTGGCCGTTTGCGTGTTTGTCAACCGTCTTGTACAAAAATCAAAAACTTATGATATTTCGGCTGCCATTTTGTAACAAACCGATTATGTGGTGTATTATCAATTTTTTTCATTTATAACAAAATTTTCATATAGCGTGCGCAGTGTGGGAAATAATGAAAAATCTATGGTTGGACAAATTAGTTTTGTGTAGACTGTGTGCAAGTGAAAAAAGTATGTTTGTCAAACTGTGGATGAGAAGTGTCCGGCTATAGGAGATGTCTTTGGAAGAGGTTTCACTATACATGGTCTTCCAACAGGGACTTCCAAACTATGACAGTTGATAGTACGTCTGTCAAATCAGTTACATTTGAATAGCATTCCACAACACGAGCAAATAATAAAATTGTTTTTTCGAAATGGGGATTTTTCGTTCAACGTACCGGCTCTTCGCTCATTTTGCTGTCGTCATAATCGTCCCACTTAGAAGACTATTCGTGGTGGATAAATTTGAGTTCACTGGCTCAGTTAACGATCGACCAACACCCGTACATTGACAAAACGCCATATCTGCCAAAAACATCGACGCTGTTCGTGAGAGTATGGAGGAGAATCAGAGGCCGTCGATTTCGTGTAGCTCATAAGAACTCTGAGTTTCGCAGGCCATAACTTCACGAACTTTGTATCGTATAAAATTCAACTGACACAGCAACTGAAGGTAAACGGCCATAGACAACGACGTGTGTTCGCTGAATGGGCTCTGGAGCAGTTGGCAACTGACCCTAATTTTCATCGAAGAGTCATCTTCAGCGATGAGGCCCATTTTTAATTGAATGGATACGTGAACAAACAAATTTGGCGAATTTGGAATGATATCAATTAACATGAGATCCAAGAGCGTCTAATGCATGCCGAAAAAGTCACTGTTCGGTGTGGATTTTGGGCAGGCTCGTCATCGCTCCATATTTCTTATGTTCCTCAAAGCCAACATAATCCATGCCATTGGTCAAATTCAGCCTTATTTTTGTGCCAGTTATGTAAAATTGAACATTTCTTTCAAACGATTAAAAAATTTCGATGATATCTCACACACATTTTGTTTAATTAAATTTAATGATAGGAAGCGCATAATGGAAGACCCTGTATACATATATAAATATGCATGTATATCGTGTACTGAAAGTTTAAAACTTCTGTTAAGTGACAACAAATATTTCAACAACTTGGAAAAAATTTTGAATTGAGTTAATTAAAAATAAATGGAGCAACCACTAAAATTAAAACGATATTTTTTATAATTTATTAATTTCACCACAATTGTGCGAAACGGTGACTTTTATGTGACAAATTTCAAAACAGAAATTTACTATCCCTGATAACTTTTCCAAACTTTTAAGATCTAATTAAAGTTTTATTCATTTCAAATATTAAATACTTTCAAATCTCTTGTTATTAAATTTGAATTTTATTTTCCCTCTTGGAAGCGCATTCCATTCTCCACCAAAGATGTCACAAGGAACTTGCTGTAGATAATAGAAGCAAAAAAATAAAAGAAAATAAGCATAAACATGCTGATACACATTAATGACATTTTAAAACAATGTATATGTACGGAAAACTTTTCTGACATTTTTGTCATGTAAGTTTCTTGTTAGGGTTTTTATCTCAGCAGCACAGGTGTGCCAGGAAATGTCGAAAAAAAAAACGATTATTTTAACTTTAAATATTATGGAAATTTAATGATTTGCATGATGTACTCGTACGAAATAAATATAAATTAATATTAAATCCATTAGCATATCAGTACCGGTACATGCATAAATTACATACCAACATATACATACATACATATACTTTTATACATATGTATGTATATTGAAATTAGTATTGGTTGAAGCTTTGCCCTTCTTGAAAAATTTCTTCTCTTAAATTTTATTTATAACTTGCAGCATATCCCAAAGCGATGACATGTATTTAGAAATGTACAGTGGATGATATTATAAGAGCACACACAAGGTTCAGTATTCAGCGCGAAATATTGTCAAATTACATATGAAAATAATTGGCATGTAATGTTTGTAAAATAATTTTGCAAAAGTGGTACTCTCTTCTTATAACGAAAAACACAGAAAGTATATCTGGCAGCATATTTATCAAAGTTTTTACCATGATTTTTTAGATGCGAAATAATATGAACAGCTATGGGATTCAGTAACTTTTAACGATTCGAAAATTGTTAAATTTATCGACGTGTCAGGTTGCTTGCACTAACGATTAACGATTCTGGAACTTGATGTTAACGATTGAAGATAACCAGTGAAATCTGTGTGTAAATATACGAAAAACACAAAAAAGAACATGTATAAAAAAAGAAATGCTTCGTATTTAAAACGAAAACAAAAAATTTTATATTTTTTTAATTTATTTATTATGTTATTTGTTCATTATGGTAGAAAAATATATTTATATACGCAAAATCAAAAATTTTGGGAAATACATGGCGACGGTGAGAATGGCTGAAGTGGTCTGCACGTTGACAAAACCAACAAAAAAAGTCCTGTGTTCGAGCCCAGTTTTAGACTAAATTATAAAAACATTTCACATGTGCATTAGTGTGTCTTTGTGTCAGTTGTTGTCGGAAGGTTTCAGTGGGGAATGTTCACTGGTCACTGAACAGTACCATATAAACATTGTGAACATGTGTTCTAACAAAAACATTTTAAGCACCACATACATTTTGTCGACGATATATACAGCACATAATTTGTTATCGCAAACTTCACTATAACAGCTGGCTTGAAGCGATAGTGAGTATCGTAAAAAAATTTACTGCACAATTGTAGAGTGTTTGGGCATTTTATGTAGTAGTTTTTTTGATATGGTTCCTTTGTGTGGTTCTGGAACGTTTTTTTTTTAAGTGGTATAGCAAAAAACGCAAATAAAACAAAACTACTTTCGTACGTTTTTGTCCTACAATGACTTTTACGACTGATATTCAGACGTTGACTTCCATGTCGTACAAAAGCTTATGACATATAAAATCTGACATAAAATAAAAAACAAACAACACAATAGATCAAAAAATGCACAGATAAAATTTTCACCAGTATTACAGGAATTTCTAACAAAAAAGTGCATTTTTTTTGTCAAAACGGCTTAGCAGTCAATATGTTAAGTGGAAACGACCGTTAAATAGAATAAAATTAAATAAACATATATATTTTAAAATTCAGCTTTTAGCGCTGTCAGCTGGGAATCCTGGTCTATTCGGATTTGTGGAAAATATAGAACAACATTGATCAGCTCATACGAATAATTTCACATCTAAAATTTCACAATAAATAATTTATTGTTATCAAAATGTTCATCCGACTTATGTACAAATGTAACTATCGTCCATGTTCATTTACAGCTTTGTAAAAATGTTGCCAACATTATTTCATCAATATTTCATTTAAATTTTTTTCTGAATGGAATTTGCCAGCATTTCCAATGCAAGTTGGAACAGATTGTCAGCCAACATAAAAAATAAAAAAAAGTAATTATTGCGGAAAAATAAATAAATGAATAACCATCGTAGACATGAAAAAATTGTGACACTTGCAGCAAAAACCAACCAAAAATATCTTCTCTCTGACGTTACAATAAATTTTGTCATAACATTCCATCCATCATAATGCATACTCGTTAATAACTTTGATGATAAATGATAAAATGTCCTCAAAACCTGTATGTGAACGCAAAGTTGACGTAGACATTTTTCATTTTGTTACTCAAATTTAAAAATTATCTTATACATTTCACTAACTTATTGTTTTAAAGATAATTATTCCAACACTACAGCAAGACCTAAAAATTATTCCATTGATAAAATAAATTCTTATTACAACTATGAAGAAAAATTAAATTTTACAGCATTTTTTATAAAAAATATATATGTGATATATGTATATCATTTTATACATGACAATATCATCCCAGCAGTTCTAAACAATACGAGTACACAGCTGTAAGTTAACTCTTAGAAGAAAAAAAGTGCGTGGTAATATCAACTACTCGAATACGTGACTGTTTCAGTTATAAGCTGAATGCCAAACAACAAAAGAAAGAAAATAAATGGAGGAGGGAAGGTAAGTGATGCCATATGTGTTTGTATTTGCCATTGGCGAAGTTGTATTTGTAGAGAGTATATGATATACATACATATGTACAAGTATATAAAGACATGTGTATATATAATACAGCATCTGAATGCATTTATTATACAATGAAATCCCTCGTCATAAGCACACATGTATGTACATATATATATGTCAAAAAAAGTAAAACGCATGACTCTATTATCGGACAAGCGGAATATAGATTTAAAAAAGGAATTTTTACAAGAGCCACTTCTTTGAAAAGATCAAATTTTTTAAACGATACTTTTATAAAGAATACTTGTTCTAAAATGTAGTTTTCCTTTAAGTTATTTTTCTAAAAGATACTTTTTCTAAATGGTCCTTTTTCTAAGAGTGACTTTCTCTAAGACGTACTTTATCTTGAAGATACTTTTGTTGAAAATATTTTTTTTTAAAGTTACTTATTCTAAAAGGGATTTTTTCCTTCCAAAGGTACTTTTTCTTAAAAGTGGTTTTTCGACAATACTATAATACTAAAAATACTTCTGAAATAGTTGCTCTTTGTAAAAAGTACTTTTTTCATCACTTGCTGTTGTGCAATCAACACTGTATTTTAAAACCAACAGCGCATGATCGGAGATACCCAAAAGTTCGTTCCCAATAACAGTCATTTGGTGTGCTTGTAAAAGACTACTGTGTAAAAATAGGATAAGTGTGGCAAACTAGCGCCTTATTGCACATTTCTTACCAACTGTGCAACATGTTAAAGTCCACTAGTTGTATGTTTAAATAAATAAAAATTCAGCGCCATATACCAGGTATTGTTTTATCAAAATGTGTCTCAACAATTTAAAGCACAGTGCCTCTGGCAACTATACGGTACATTCAGATTTATGAATGCCCGCTTATCTTTATAAAAAACAAGAGGTATTATATTAACCGAAATTGATATTTTTGTTAAATCAAAGAAGGTTTTTTTTGGAACAAAATTAATTTAATAAAAATGTGTTTCGCAAATAATTAAGTTCTTCAAAATCAATTCAATTCAATATTTTTACTCAGATAGATATTAAAAATTAAAATTTATTCAATTAGTTACAGTTTTTAATAGTTTATTGTTTTAGCTTGTTGCAATTTGTATTTTAAAAAATTAACTTCATTCAAAATTCCGAGTGTTTTGTTTAGCTTATCACTAGCATTTGTAAAAAGTAAATATACACCTAATGTTCTTTGAAATCTGTGGGCTTCTAAACAGTTGTTAGGATTTTTTAAAGAGAAATAAGTTGGAAAAAAAATAAATATAAAACCCAGATTGCAACTGTCCAAACGTTTGCTTACTTCAATAAAAAAATGTATACCACAGCAAAGCTACTCTTTCAAAAGCTTACATTTCATCTAAGATTACTATTATTTTCTTCCTCTAATTTTCTTATTCTCTACAAAAGTGAACATGCATATGAAATCACTGCACAACATCCATCCACAAAACACTTCAAATACAGAATTTATCCACCGAAAACGTTCAAAAGAATATAAGTAAAATAATGAGGCACAGTGAAACTGTTGACAAAATTAATGACATAATTGACAGGCCTTTAAATTATTACAGAAAGCAAGACACATTAGATGCACCGAAGCTGAAATAAAAACATAAATGGAGGTCTTGACATTCAAACCACAATGCCGTTTATTCGAGCGTAGGGCTGCTAAGACACCTCTACTCTATATATATATATATATATATAGTTTCTAAGACAACAAAACTTGATGCTTTGTTCCACAAAAACAAAAAATGAATACATGACTTTGCAAGAATTTGTAGGTAAAAAGGATTCTTGATACCATTTCTATGTGATCTTTCCTTATAAGAATATTTCAAAGAATTACGTAAGCCTAACTGTATTAAAGTGCTAAAGTCGTTTTACCAGTTGTCTCATTTCTACACCAACCTTGTCTAACTACTTTCCGTTTTACGTACGTATAAGACATTCCCTGAGCACTTTCCAATAAAAGAAAACCATATGTCCAACAAGTTTCAATGTTTGATTGCAAGTTATGCAGCTCCACTTCACTCAAATAGAATTGTGCCGTTCAGCTCTGGCTAGCTCAACTGAACAATTCAGTAAACTGAGCGAAGTGAACGCTCTTTTTTTGATGATTCTAGTTCAGTGAACAGCGCTTGTCATGTTTTTTTTCGTTAATTTTATTGGTTCATCAGTGCTATCAGAACCAAAAAATTTTCTTAAATAAAATTTGTATGATGCCAGATGCGAATATTTCACGTCATTGGCGATTTAGTGCCAACACTATTTTTTCTTAAACAAATTTCTGTCTTGTAGTTTGTATTTATTTGATTTAAGTTTCGATACTTGAATAATAATAATATACATTTTATTAAAATTTTTTATATATTTATATTAGCATAGGTAAAACATTTCACAAATTTCCCTAAAATAACAAATTTCAGCACCAAAAACATATTTTCTCTTTCTACTACTGATTAAAGATGCCTTGGTGCTGTATTGGATTGAATCAAATGAGCTAAAAAATCAGTTCAGATACAAAATCAACTGAGCGACAAATTCAACTGAGCATCAAAATGAAATGAGCTAAAAGTCAACTGATACTACTGAGCTACTGAACGAACTAAACGAACCAGCTCACCCAAAAGAGCTGAACTGAAAATAGCGCTCACTTCAAAGAGCTCATGAACCCAACTCTACACTCAACAATAAAAGCAACGAATGTTTTTGTGCCGACGAGGAAAGAGTTTACCAGTTAAACATTGTTGTGCTACCACCAACTGGCATTTTCAATATCTGCTGCAATCTCATGAGTGTTATTGATCGTCGACGAGCGCATGTTTTGTCGTGCGAGAAAAACCGTTACACGATATGATTGTTCTCTGAGAAAATGTGTAAACGAAAGTAATAATTAAGACAATATATGCTTTTGTAATTGTTATTCGACAGATAATCGTCAGAAGTATATTTTACGAGTTGTATATTAAACACAATAGACGAACAAACAGCCAATGAAAGCTGGGCAATAACTCATCACTTGACATCGTCAATCACTTTAAATTGTAAGCAAAAAATATATATAAATATTAAAACTCAAGTTAATTTAATTTCATTGCAAAAGATTCATTATTGAAAGTAAAAATTTAAATTGTATTGTTTACGTAAATTTTATTTAAAATTAAATGAGAAAAAAGTTCATGAAGAAGATGTAATTCAGTTAATTCCCCCTAATATACACTCGTCAGTTAACGAATATGTTCTCTGTAATTAAACGAATTATTTAAATATTTGAAATCAGGTTTTTGAAAGCAGCCGATTAAGAGGTAAATTATGTTAATAATTCAAATATATTAAAAGAATTTACTTTGGGAATATCTTTATATATACATATATGACTCTAATTTCAAAATTGTGCTTTTTCCCGAAAAAATACATTAAATGTATTATTACTTACTTTACGAAACTCTCATAAAGTATTTTCTAAAAAAATTAAACTCAATAAATAATTTAAATATTTTATATTAACTATTTTTAAGCATTATTATTGATATAGGAAATTATCTTTAATGATATTCAATTCTCTTTATTTATAGTTTGAGTTATATTTCTGAACTCTCTTTTATAAGTATTTTGAGTTGTTTTGTATTTCTAAAAGATTTTGGATATACTTCACTATGAAACTGCTACAGCTAATTCGCGCTACTAAATCGAAATCACATTGTTATTATTAATTTCAATGTTCTTATTTGCGCCGAATGTCACATTTGACTGGGCTTGTGTCTGAACTTTCTATAAACTGTTATGACAGGCATAAAACTTAAATACATCCATATGTATTTTATACATTCCATTTAGTTTGTCATATCTGGTAGAAAAATTTATGTAAATCTGAAACACATATGAAATTTTTTTGCTGCTTGCTGCTTCAATTCTTAAACCAGTAAACGCATGAATATTTAACAAGTTTTCTCTTTTATTTTATTCTTTTTCCATAGTAATCAAAAGTCCAAAGGACTGGGTTTTGTTATAAAATATTTCTAGTTTTCTTGTGTGCAAAATCAAAACTTTTCTAATTTGTTTTCACAAACACTAAATCAAATAATCCACATGGGGTTTCCAATTCAAATTAAAATATATATACATATATACTAATGTGAATATATACATATATTCATATGAACAAATAAAGAAAAGCAAGGTTATCAGTGCCGGCCTTTTCGAAGGCCTTTTGAATTTAATTACAAAATTTATTGCCACATTCATTAAAAAATGTTCTGTTGCAATTTCGTACACGTAATAGAAAAATAACACTGGTCAACACAAAATTTGACTCACGAACGTATGGACCAGAAAGCCATCCGGGAGGAATATTGCACATATTTTACACAAAAATTTTGCATTTACACCAACATTTCGTGTTGTTCTTTTAAAACTAAGAAAATTAGTCGAAATCAGTTTCAGTTTAATTTAAAATTCAAAAAGTTATCACTGATTGAAAATCGAAAATGCCACTCGCGTGGGTTTTGGGAGTGCGAAGATTCATTGTTAACAATCTCTTATAATTCGTAATAAAATCCAATGTTTTTAACAGTAACCGTTGGTTTTTCTGATGCAATTTTTTCGAGTTTCTTTGGATTAGTTTATTTGCAGTTTTACTGAAAAATACAAGAAACATGTTAAGAAAAACTAACATTATTGGTGAAAAAAAGAAAATAATTTTTCTAATTTATAATGGAGGATGGATAAACAGGAATTGCAATTTTTAAAAAATTTGGTGGTGCTCTTCCAACGCTTTCATCAATTTTGAAAAGAAAAGAGAATTCATAGTGAAAACGTCTTAAGGTAGAAAAGTAAAGCAACAAAAGAAAGGTGAATATTCAGGTTTACGCAGTGTTGACAGTTCAAGCGCCTGTAGATCGTTGTTTTTTAAATTTTAATCTCGCTTAATCGAAATAACTTTTTTTCAAAAACGCCTGTAATTCGTGAAAAATACCTTGTTCCTGTGATTCCAAATTAACGAATATATTATATTTTATATTTCAACAACGTCTTTTACGCGGATTCACAATGCAAAAGTATCAGTCATTAACGTGATCTTTTAGTTCTCGCCAGATTCTTGATGTAGCAAATTTCATAGATTTTTTTTCACCTCGATATATTTTAATTGATTCATTGATTAAAAACTGCTCACCAAAACGTCATCCAAACGTCTGTTACAGTAACTACCAGCGACTTATTGAGCCCATAACTTCTCTTAGGTCAGAAAAGGGCAGTCAAAATATGCTTCGTATTCTTCACGCGTACGTTACGTCTGGAGTTTTAATAAATTAACAAATGCTTTAGTATCGTATTAGCACTTTCGTGAATCAATTTAAATTTTTTCTAAACTTCTACAAAACAGCTGATCAAATGTCATAAGGAGGCAATGTATGAAAGTAAAAACCCCAATCTTAGGTCGCAGTATTTTGTTGCTATAACTATCACTAAAGGAAACTTTGTATAAAAAAATAAAATTTTTTTCTGCTTTTGTACGTAATTAACCTAAAAATCAGAAAGAAAAAGGTTTGGGCGTGTCGTATTATTCATTAATGGAAAGAAACGTTTGTGGCATTTCAGTGATGATATTCGATTTGAAATTAATTTAAAAAATACAAAATATGGATACAGCAGGATTTGTATTCGAGCGAAATCTTACTCGATTATAAGAGTATTTCAACTTTTGGGATTCTCTCATTCGTTATCGAATAATGCGTAACGAAATTTCGAATACAATCTTTGTGAGTTTTTAATTAAAAAATTTAAATTTAATTCAAATTCATTGAAGAGAAGTTACTATTTTTTGTAACTAAAAATTAATTGAATCCTTATATTTTAGACCGGAAAAATCATATTTACATTTAAAAAGTTACTTTGACAATTTTATGGCTCAACACACATTGGCAAATACTTTGAATTACATACAGCTCATATAGCTCATTCTGTATATATAAAATTAGTTGTTTTGGCCGAATTTTCTTAAGTTTTGTTTTTTTTTAATTCTCTTTTGAAGTTGCCTATATGCTCAACCATAAAGTTCTGTTTCAGCAAGTCTGTCTTACACAAAATCAGCAATTAGTCACAAATTCGAATAGCAAAGTAAAACGAATTAAACGAATGTTGCAATACAAGCAATTCTGTACTCCACCACATTTTTTTTCCTCTCTCTACAACATGTGAAGCATGTGAATTGGGATTTACTTTATGTAAACATATGTTTTTTATTTACTATTTGTTGCATTCCAGTGTTCTAAAATATTTTTATGCGCGTGTTTTACAGCATTAAAAAATTAAGTTGATTCGTTTAGTATCGACGAATAGAATTAGAATCAGTACTACAGAAATTGTTTTCGTTTCCACAGAGATTTCAAGCAGGTCTAGCAGAGTTCGTCCCAGACCTGTTCGACATTTTTTTTTTTTTCTATCTTGGACCAGCACTCAGGGGATAACCCCTACACATGCGATGCATTGTGCTGGAACTAGGAAATCAGATTATGGGAAGGAGGATAGAGGGAGTAGTTTGAATGGACATTTGACTTGAATTTTCCCACGTCATAAGTGACAGGAAAGACCTCGGCAGGGAGTTTGTTCCACATACGCGATGTTCGGCCGAAAAATGAGTTCTCCCTGTAATGCGTAGTGCGGTTCGCTGCCAAGTTGACCACAAATGGATGTGCTCTTAATGATGAACGCGTCGTGCGTGTGAATGATCGGGTTTCGGGAACAAGTTCCCTGATTTCATCAGAACACATCCCATTATAGTAACGATAGAACAACGAAACGCACCCCACGTTGCGACGAAGCTCAAGAGAGTTAATAGAGTTGGCTACCCTACTGTCTCCTATGAGTTTATTTGACATATTTAACTTTCTAGGCCCTTCTTACTTTTACCGTTTATTATTTAATAAACCGCCCCTTAGAGCACATAATGAAACTAAAACTTTGTGTGACGCACATATGCATATTTATACGTGTTTCCAAAATTTTCTTTTCAGATACTTCAGTTGTATTAGTGGAGGCCAAATGATTTAATTTTATTTATACAAATTAAATTATTTTTGCATATGAAAAAGTTTTACTTTCATGGAAGTTTTTGTTTTAACATACAGCAAGATAGTAGGAACATTTGGTTAAATCTGTGTATTTCAAGCAGTTATGGGGACTTCCTTAATCTGGGAAATATTTACTAAATATGGAGAATTGTATATTTAAATGTATTTATTTTGCGGTTCATATAAATAACAATGCAACTGTTGGTGTATTTGGTACATGACTTTTGAAATAGTTCCTTTTTTTATTATTCAAATGCCATACACGCTCTGGTTATTTTCAAATTTGCTGGGATTCTTTAAAAGTTTTAAGGAGTAGATATATAAAAGATTTCAGGCAAATATATTATCCTGAACTTAATTTATCATATTTTATGTTAAGCATAAAGCAAGTTTGACAAGTCATGTTGTTTACATTTGACATGACAATTTTCCCACTGTAATATACCTTTAGATACATGTCGTATGAAAACTTAAAAAATTTGCCAAGAGCCAGTGTGGTAGACAAAGTTTAAATTACAATGAATTCTGTTTGGATATCTAACATCAACTGTTTTCGTATGAACAAAAGATTTAATGGCGGCTAAAGTACCACTATAAAACAAAACTGTGCGTAAATTCCACTCTTGTATTTAGAAAAGAATCTTAAAGATTGTGCCCAATAACATACGTAACTAACATACAATTTACGCATGAAAGTACTTTCTTGAAATTCGAAATACATTCTTTACACACTTTTTCATTAACACAGTCACATTTTTCCAATTTTTCACTCACTTTTTTCTTCTTAATTTTATTCACAATACGAATAGAACAATTTGAAGAAAATACTTTTATGTGTGAATGCTGAATGTCAGATCCATTGTTTGTAGCGTGAGTCGAATAATATTTTTATTCAAATCGGCAAAGAATAATAACAAAAAGCATTACAGACTCATCAAAAAATAACATTCAGCAATAAACATATTTCATTCATTCATTTGTATTCAGAAATGTCAATAAAAAAAATTGAAAGGTGTAGCTTCTATAATACAAATATTACAATTCAAAAATTTATATGAAAAATATTAAATATGAAAAAAACTTAAAATTTTAAGTAATTTCCATACTAAATATTTTAGAAATTTATTATAAAAACTAGTTTTGTTAAAATGAATAGAATTGTGTTTTTTTATATGCTACTCGATAAAATGTAACGAACGTCGCGTAACGTCCAGCACAAAGCGTTCACGCATTTAAAAAAAATTTTTTTGACGGTAAATACGTTATTTTGGATTTATCTTTCTTCTAGGTATTAGATTTTGCATGCTTCATTATCTAAAATTTGCTAAAAATTACGAAAACATACTTAAATGACCAAAGTTACTTCCGCTTTTTGTAGAGTGCTTCACAGAACATTGCGATTAATTATTTCGCAGCAAATTCTTATTAACAAATTATGTTTTAAGGCATTAACGAAACGTGATATATAATTTTTCTATTTTAAAACAAAAACATGTACTTATGTACGTTCATCACGCGGGATTTGTCCATATGTCACATATAAAAATGTGTGATGTTTCCTATGTAACATGGTTGTATTTGATAATCATCAACTATTTTTGTCTTCTCGAAAAAAGTGCTAGATTTCCTTTTAAATGTCATTAGCAATTAAGAAACTTCTTCTTAGGTGAATTGGAGTCGTAGAGGTATGTCCAGCTTATACACAAATAGGGAAATAATAATCGCTGCCACGGGAGTTATGCAGACCAAACGGTTGTATTTTTCCAAAAATAACTTCTGTTTTATTGGTAACGGTGAGAATTAGGAATTGCTAGTAAAACTGATATTTCAGCTAACTAAATTTATTAAAATGAGTAACAATCAGTTGCCATAATCCCATGACCTGACTTTCTCTCTTTCTATAACATTTTAATATCAGCATTTGTCTACTGCAAATTAATTTCCTTCATATTTTTTCTCCTGAACCAGTTTTAACAATTCGTTAATTCAGTTAACACGCCTAATCTAACAATTTCAAGCAGTTTTGCTTTCAATATGACATATTGCTTTGATCTTAAACAAATAAGATCAAATTAGGAAAAAATAAATAAAAAATTACGCTTGAAGTGTGTGTTTAACGTTGACCTAAATACAGTACATACGACTAGACTCGTACAGAAAATTAAATTAATTTAGTTATTGTAGAATAGAGTGAGTGCCATAAAATGAAAATAACATGAAGTGAATCAATTTTTAATTCGCTTATTGATTTTAAAAGGATTTTATTTGTAACGGGTATTTCGTGCATTCGAAGGGCTCTGTAAATTTTGGGGTGGCGATGGCAAGATGGATGGTAGTTTGCACGTTGACTACAATACCAAAAACAGACCTGGGTTCAACTCCAGTTTCAGACTAAAATTATAAAAAAAAACATCTCGCATTTTTCTCATGTGTATTAGTGTGTCTTTGCGTGTCAGTTGTTGTCGAAAGGTTTCAGTGGCGAAGGCATAGTCACTGGTCTACTATGGCTACTAAACCGAAGCTACAGCACTGCTATGAGTATAAACAAAGAACGTGCAAAAGCAGAGCTGCAAAATAATTAATTAAGCTTCACCTCCTGTCGTTTCTCCTACTATCCCTTTCCCATAGTTCCACCACAATGCTTCGCATGTCAAGGAGTCATCTCCTGAGTGCTGGTCCCAGATAAAAAAAAATATTTAGACAACCATTACATGTGTTCAGCAGATCAGGAGGAGATCACCATGTGCTCCAAATCATAATCAATTTCGTACAAACCTTATCTATTTTATATTAAAATTCGAAATTTGAAACCCATATATCTACGAGTATTTACGTATTGACCATGAGTTTTCTACCTTTTTCGAAATTCACACATATAGCGGTGAAATTGTGCCTTTTATGCCATTTAATTAGTAAATTTTTTACTATTTTATCCATCCCCATGATATGGATATCAAATTGTAGAAATTTTTTAGAAGAAAACTAAAATTAAAGTGCAATGGATATTTTTCGGAAAAACTGAGTTTTTTATTTTTTGGAAAGGATATTCCGGTGATATAATAATAATAAAAGTACCAAAATTGGGTACAGATCACATCGCTTAGTTATCGTAACAATATCTATACAAAAGTGGGTTTGATTACAAAAGTCGGTGTGGTGGAGCGAAGCGCACAGGGTTAGTATAGTTTAAAATAAATTTAATTTAAAAGAAATTAAAACTAAAATTTATCTTCATTTGAATTCCTTATAAGTTTCTACAAACTCCAAAATAAATACCCGTTATCTGAATTATGACCTGCAAATGGAATTGAAATTTATTATTGTCGTTTCATAATCACACATGTTGTTGTTGCATAGACAATTCAATATACAAACGCACACAAGGAAATGCTTTTATATCTGCTCATGTGTAGACAATAACTTTAAAATTTGATTTAAATATGCCGACAACCCATCTAACGAAAGTTTTAAGGTATGTTATTATCACAACTAAAGAAAAAAATAAAGACGACTAAGTAGAGGGTTTTCAAATAAATTAATTACAGGTGAGCACGGTTAATTACCGCAAACAAAATTTTAATGGTTGTGTACAATGACCGGGGAAAGCATTTAATTACCTCAAAGAAGTAGTTATAACAACACGCTTAGAAGAAAATTAATTATAAAAGTTTCTAACTCTATTTAGTTAAAAGAAATCAAGTAAATTTCCGTACGTGTAACTTACCAACATCAGAGTGCTAAATTTTCTGTAAATGTTTTAAATCGAAGTTCTTAATTTTAATTCTACTATTTCACTCATTTTTTTTTAATTTCTTATAATTCTACATGACTGTGTATTATACAAGAAAAAAATCAAAATAGATATCATTTCGCTATGAAAACATTTTTCGCTTAGTTAACCGAAGTGGGTAATTAAGCGAAAGTTAATTAGAAGTATTGCTAGAGTCTGGAAAAAAAGGCTATATCGGCTTTTTAAAAGGACGAGGAAAAGCTAAATCGTCAAAAAAGCTAAGAAATTATATCAAGTTTTTATGAATAATTCAATGTTTTATTTACTATTAATATAAAATGCACAAAATATATTAAAAGTTGTATAAAAAAAAGCACTCCAATAAACACAAAAAAAAATATATTTCTGAAAGCTAATACTGGATACCTCAATACTATTATGACATGGATTTTCTTGTAGCACATTTTAAATTGTTGCGCCTTCACGCAGATCGCATATATTGACTCACCATTTGTTCAGTTATAACTTAAAACCTTCAGCCATTGGATTTGTAATTTTTGTCTTCAGTGAACTTAAGTTTTTCATTGTCAATATGAGATGATATATTTGGTTTTAGGATTGTCATGCTTCAAAATGATTTTATGGGTTCAGCAGAAAATTTAAAAAAAATTTAAAAAAAATTTTGCCTTTTTGAGACTAAATTTAATATGAAAAAAGTAAGAAAGCCATGAAGCTAAAACGTAAATTTCGAGGCCAAAGGCAGTTTTGGCCTTGTGAAAGTGCACATTTTTCCTGAAAATATTGATAAATTACCATTTTCAGTTGTTCATAGCGCAAAATCATAAAAATGTTCTATTTCTTACTTTTTATTCTATTTTTTTATTTATTCTATTTATTTTATTTCTTATTTTTTATTCTTCTATTGTTTTCAGTTAATTTGATGCATTTTTGTTAGTTTACTGTAAAAAAACATTATATTTTTGGATAAAAAAAGTTACGTCCTTCCTTGCAGATCCTGTTAGGTGGGTAGATTAAGACGTCCTTAAAATGGACGTAATTTGCGAAACACATTTCTCACACAGCACCAATTTTGATAATAAAAATCATTGATTTGCAAGCGTTATTCGTTTGTTAATCATGGTGAAGTGGCAAACCCTACTGAACATTTTTGGCATTTTTTTTACACTGAAAAACCAAATAGTAATAGAACAAAAAAATGGTATTTAAAATTAGTCAAGTAAGCGTTAGTTGCAATTAAGTATTAACCTTGTGGATAATAATAAAAATAAATCTCGTAGCAGATTTAAAATAATAATTTTTACTTGATTTGAACCCAGTCTTAATTTCGCACCTTCTTGTTATTATTTACTATGTGATTGCACTTACAAATTACAATATACGATACATGAGGAAGTGCAGATTGATTGACAATATTTTCAAATGGTTTGATGCCAAAACATCTTGAAGCTACATTTTAATGTCTGTTGGGTTGTTTCACATAAAATTGTAAAATACAACATGATAAAGTGCCTCTTTTAATGCCTGTAAGTGATGTCTTGCTGAGCTGACATAAAAAGCGAGTTCGTGCACGTACATACATACATGCGTTCGCAAGTATAAGAGCTTTTGTAAATTTTATGTGCTTTTAAAGCAGTGAAAATATTCATTAAAATAACATACTGAGATTGTAAAACTTAAGAAAAGAACAACAATAAAATATTGGCTAATGTTATTGGATAATGTTATATGACTAATGAGCGCTCTGCAGAAGACCAACAGGTGTGTCACACACATCAAGCTCACCCGATCAGTTGTCTTTTTTTCTTCTTTTTTATCAGGGACCAGTACTCAGGAGATGACTCCTACACATGCAACGCATTGTGCTGGAACTATAAGAAAGGAAGACTTAGAGAAAAGGACGGGACGTGAGGCTTAACTATCTTAAAGCTCTGCTTTTGCACGTTCTTTGTTTTTATAGCTGTGTTGAAGCTTCCGTGCTACACAATACCGTTTTGATGTGATTGTGGATTGCTATCAGCTGAAGCCGGTACTGTTCAGTGAACAGTAACTATGCCTTCATCACTGAAACCTTCCGACAACAACTGACACACAAAGACACACATCAGAAAAAATGCGGGATCTTTTTAAGATTTTAGTCTGAAACAGGGGTCGAATCTAGGTCTTTTTTTGGTTTTGCAATCAACGTGCAGAATACTTCAGAATTGTTCAAATATCAAATTAACTTGTACGTTAAACTCTGTACTCCCATGTATTGTCTTCTTTCGTCTCTCATAAAGGTCAAGACGGGACGACTCAATCTTGCTGTGTGAAGCAGCTGTGAATTTCAACTGCTCTTCTTAGATCAGCTTCACACACTTTAAATTTCCTTGATCTGTTTTTGTTAAATTTTTATTTGAACCTGTGTTTGCGTTCATATACGAAAACATTATTTTTCTTGAAGTTTTGAAAAGAAATGGAAAATATAAACTTAAATGTCTGTCAAGTCTACGCCGCTTTTCTATTCTCTCTCTTCCCTCTTTCAAAAAACTCATGGTTTTATGATTCTAACTTGATGTGTGTGAACCAGCTCTCCTCGTTGTACCCATGTCGTTGCAAATTTTCTGATTGTTTTGTTTGGTAATTTCTTTAAAGTTTTCCAACTTGATCATATAAATGTCAAAACTTCAAGAGAATTCCAAAATTTGCCAATATTGACCAATATTTCATTTGATATACGTCCCCCGTCATATTAATTGGAAATCGTTTTTTTTTACAAGAAAACCAAGTTCCAGCAGCCTAATTAATTAATGACTTCTATGATTAGAATTTAAAATTTGCAATGTTGTTTTGTTCGGTGTTTTGTACCATTGTGCAGGATTTGAATAATTCTGACCGGTTAAATGAATTTTTGAAATGAAATTGAATATCTGCTGAGTGTAATTGACATTTATTGTGTTTGTATGGTCTTTGTTGGCCCTTCAATATGCACACAATTCAGTGATGATGGAAATGAAATTGTATTCGAAACATGCAGCGTATGCATGAGTGCTGAAGAAAGCAATTATCACAGCAATTAACCCCCATTAATTAATTTTTTTTTCTTTTTTGTATAATAAATGTTTTTATTATTTAATGAATACTTTCCAATATTATAATTTCAAACAAAAATCCATTATGCAATTGTTGCCACAACCACCACAGATTTTGAAATAAATTTTATTTCAAACTGGCGCTGCTGGAGTCTACATCAGTTGGAGTGGTAAGACAATAATATCTTATTTCCAGCATTTGTATTCTTTTGCGATGGACGTAATGCCAGTATAATTTATCCATTTTAATTGCTTCATTATTTCGATGAAATAACAGGAGAAAAAAGAGCTGAATCATTTTAGCCAGAATTGTGTGAAAGTGTGCTCGATCGAGAGACGACTGTGTAGTGGCAGGATTTAAAATAATCAATTCACATTTTTATGGAAATAAAATTGAAAATATTGCTTATTGCCTTGTCTTAATATGAAACACGAAAAACCATTTTGTTTTATTTAATGAAGATGAATTTAATTAAACAAAATTTCAATAACAAAAAAAAGTACAACAAAGTAAAAAAAAAACCTTCGTACCGACTCTCACGTTAACGGAAAATGCAGGATACCTGTGGTCTGGCAGAGGAAGGTAAACAACATTTTCAATTTGTGGTTTTTATGATGGCCCAAAGACCATTAAAAATGTGCAGTACATTTGCAAGCAAATTTACAGTATAAATTTTGCCATATGGAGAAACTTATGAAGAGCGTGGTTTGCACAAAATTATAATTTGAATCCTTGAAACGAAACATGTAAATGATTTCCGTTGTATGCTTTACGTGTTGGGGTTACATTAAAACACTAATTTTACTGTAACGCAAGGCCTTCATCGGAGGAAATAAAAGAAGTTTTCAAGGTTGCACATACTTCCTATTATAAATAATTATTTAATTTTATTTCATTTTATGACCCTTTGAAATTTGAATTTTTTTTAGCTGTAGTTTACAATTTTCCTAAACGAAAGATTTTTTAGAAGCAATAAATGTTTCGTTTTGTACTGCCGATTCCCAAACATTTTCCTTCATGACAACTTGGTTCGTGACTACCTTGGTTATGAACATCTTTAGCTACGAGTTGCTAAAAGGACATCATGCTCTCACAGAATTACTTTTTGATTGCAAAATTCAACTGTGGACGTACAGATAAAAATAATGTGAATTGTGCACACGTACCACTCTTCCCATTCTCGCTTTGACATTTAAAATATTAAAAATTATTAACAACTACAGTTGGTTCCTGGGCAGTAATTGTAATTACTGCGAAAGCGAATTGTTGTACCTAATTAGTCCGATACTGAGTTTGAACCCAGGAGTTTTTGTTTTGTACACAGAAAAAATTTCAATTCCTTATAACTATTTTATTATAATTTTTGTATATTTTTTTTGTTTTCAGTTTTTTGAAAAGAACACTTTTGAAATTTAAAAAGGAACAGTACACAATTGAACAACGTCCCAAAATCGTTGCACTTTATTTCTCAAAGAAAATCATGATTTTATTCATAATTTAATTATGGGAGACGAAGGCCATTTTCAATTGAACAGATTCGTCTAAGAATCCAAGAATAGTTCAAGAGTGTGAATTACACCCACTTAAGTGTACCGTTTGATGCAATGTTTCGTCAGAAGGGATAATTGGCCCATATTTTTTTGAAAATGAACACGTCGTTTCCTTCACTGGTGTTGGATATCGGACAAAGCTGGAAAAATTTTTAAGGCTAAGCATGGAAAACCATCCGGAAGTACTCGTGTGGTTGCAACATAATGTAGCCACAGCACAAAAGGAGCCACAGTGGGAATCAAAGGCTCTTTGAACTCAAACCCCTTGCGGTAATTTTGGGCCACCCTGTATTATCATATCATCCATTAATAAGCGACAGTTTATAACTCCGTAAGAGTAAAAAAGATTTAATTTCATTGCAGTAATTGTAAAGATAAAGTAAATTTTTTAATTTTTTCATGTTAATGCTTTATTTAAATATGATTATAATTTGAAAATTGTGCTTTTTGCCTAAAAAGAAATATGTGAAATGTATTATTACACACTTTACGATATTCTCATAAAGTATTTTTTTATAAAAGCAAACTCAATAATTGAAGTAGAGTTTTGAAATTAGAATCATATCGAGCCTTTGGTGCAATACCGTCGTAATTCAAAAAATCGTGAACTGAGAAAAATGCTTTTGAAGTTTTGAGCCTTCTTTTTGATAGTATTTTTGTTTACTAAAGTTATTTTTTTACAAGTTTTTAAATAAAGAGGCATGTTTTGTAATGTTTTCTGTTTGTAAATTTCTTGTCATAAAGGAAATATTTCATTATTGCAAATAAATATTGTTGGAAATAGCTGGAGGCAATAAAGGCATTTGTAGCTGTAGAATCTGAACAGTTAGAGATATAATCATAATCTTTTTTCCTTTAGATATATGTATATTTCCCCAAAGATCATTTCTGCATACCCAGCTCAAAAAATTCAAATTTTGAGTTACTGCGGTATTGCACCAAAAGCGAGATATATATAAAGAGATATTCCCAAAATAAATTCAGTTAATATTGTTTTATTTATTTATTTCTGAAATATAAGATTAGAATATTATTGACTTCTTTGGCAACTCTTTTTTCACTTATTACCTCCAGCACTGCTAATAGTACCAATACTGCTACAATTACTACACAGCTATTATTGCAACCATCCCTGATATTACTGCTACTAGTAATAAAAGATTCTTATTTTATGTTTAAAGAGTTCAGATTTTATCATAAACTTTTTGTCACATATATCAGTTTTTAAACGTTGTATTCTTAAACGAACAATAACAGTTCTATAGAAATTAAAGACTTGTACTAATTATATTTTTATATTACTCAATTTTTAAAATTTTGTTTTTGTTTTGCATTTTGTTAACTATGTACATATAGAAATTGACAATTAGCTCCTTAATTGAAATTGTTTTTGACCATACGTATATGCTTACATATGTGTATATTAATTTTTATATGGGTATATTATTGTATATTATTTGTATATGGGTAAATATATAAACAATTTTTTACCGATGGACTTTAAAGAAAGTAGAAATTATATAGTTTCCAATTACATTTTAATGCTAGATTGTACGTACGAAGTAGTTAACCTCCCCAAATTTCTTCGAATCTATACTTCCACGCAGGGAATGGGCCTCGCCGTCCACCTGGCGACCGTCTCCGCGATCCACCTGTCCTGCCACCGCCAGAAAGTTTGGGGCCTCAGTCACATAGGACCAACACCAAGGCCCGCCTCTCTCGAGTTCCAGCCTCCCTCGAGTTCCATCCCTCCGCTCGCGCGTCTAGAGGTCTATGGGTATTTCCCCACATATAACCAGTACCGCGGCGCCCGACACCGTGCGGTAATTCGAAGCAACACTAAGGGCCGCCGGCCAATGTATCGCCTCGAGCACCCTGCGTTTGATTCTCTCACCCAGTACATTGCCTTAAATTTCACTCTCATACAGCAAGATCACATTCGTGACCGCCATAATCAGCCTCTTCTTGCTCTGTGTCGGTCCGCCCCGATGACCGGCACATCCTTGCCGCCTTAGTCGCCACATGCCGTATTTGGGAGCAGTAAAATAATTTGAGATCTGAACTAAAGTCTCAGTGAATATTTTAAATTGATCATTAATTTTCTTCTTTTATATAAATTTCACAATACATAATTAGTCAAATAGTATTTATCTAGTACATATTATTAATTAATTTAATTTTTCTTCACAATGTTGCAATAATATTTCGGAAAAAAGTTTCTATATGTAAAAATGTTTTCTAACAAAATGTCTAATTTCAAAGAGCATCGTTTTATTTTTGGTTTAAAGAAGGGTAAATCCAACAATTACATTTCCGATTTTATAAATGCTTCAATAAGCATGAACATAACTTTACCTAATTTTGACTATAAACGGTTTATAGACCTGCTGAAAATTTTTATGAATACGGCTGTAAAACTATTTGACTTCAACACAGTTACTGCTAAAGAAAGAAAAAAAAATACCACTTCTATTTTTACTACTATTAATACTGCTGCCTCTGCTGCTTATGTTACTTTTGTAACAACTGACACCACTACCATTATTTCTTCTTTTCTTTTTTTGTACAAAAACTCGTTGGCACCTTAAATTTTAAGTTCTGCTAACCACAGTATCTCTTAAGCACACATTACTACCGACATCAATTTAGAAACTAAAATAAACAATAGAAAAATAATTCCCATTCTGTTATGGAGTCTCAATGGATGATATGTAAATCCTTTGGGTGCAGGAACCACAAACAAAAGTCAGAAACATACGAAAACGAAAATTTTTTTCTTAATAAAAAAAGGACGATACACATTAGTTTGGAAATTTAAAAATTCACCAAACACACACATTCCGCCCAACGAGACTACAAATGGTTTTATGCTTGAGACGCAAATCTGCAATTACTTATTTATATTTCAATCTACTACAAGGAAAGGAAATGTTAAGAGATTTAAAATAAATATATTTTATTTACATCTACATCAATTTATTTACGTGTGTTGTCAGCATTCACCTGAGTATAGGAAAGTCTGCGCCGTAGAAAAAACCTGATCCACCCTTCAAATGGTTCGGTTAAAACACTTGGAGCCATCGTTGCATTCGTTGCTGCTGTTCCTTTCTTATTGATCGTTTAGTTAATTTAAAACAGTCACCTTGAAACAGAAATTATAGTTTTCTTCCAGAATGCAATATTTTTTAACAATAATATTCCGCAGCTGAAAAACAGCCTGCTGTTATGCTCTGCAGCAATTCCGCTCCACATAAACAGCCTTCCTTATGAACTGCATATTTGGCATTTTTATAAACTGAAATTTCTTTTCTTCATTTGCCGCAAATGCCAACACAAAATTTCCCTTAATCCCCTACGCTCATAAATGCAACTTTCATTCCATCCTTAAAAATTATTTTTACTTGAAGAAGGCAAATATTTTTCACGCCACATATTTAACAAAGTTTTTATTAAATTAATTTGCGTCTATTTAAGTACAAATGCTGTCTTAAGCAAATTTATTTCTTCATGCCTTCAGCAGTTTATGCAAATAAGTCGTTGTTGCACTCAATTTGTTGCTGCATCGAGGAAAAGTTTTCCTTTTAAAGCCTGTTGCAAATAATGCCTACCTAAGTCAACAGAAAATTTGAATGCCGTTTTTAAAGTACGTGCAAAGTACATAAAAGCAAAAGATTAGAAAAAAAAATTTAATTAAACTCAACTTTATGTTGACAATGACAACCACTTAAGTGCGTTTGAAGGAGCTCTTAAATGAGGCTACATTAGAAATGCTGTTGTGGAGAAAATAAAATAGCATCATGTTTTAAACAACGGCAGCGGCAATAACAACAACAGAAGAGAATATCACCGCTGCAATCGAAAATGTAAAAGAAGATCCAAATTTATCCATTTGTCGTCGGTCACAGGAATTGCATCTCCGTCCATCCACTATGTAGAAGATTTTGCGTAAAGATCATGTAGGTCAACAACAACCAATTCGTGTAGGAATTAAATATATGAGGTCATCAAATGCATCGTTCTTTGGCCGATTGGGCTTTAGAGCAGTTGGAAAATGATCCGATATTTTATCGGCGATGAGGATCACTTCTGGTTTAAAAGGTTCAATAATAAATAATATTTCTAAATATGCTAAATATGCGAATCCGTCGATTTTTTGCAGACGGCTTATGTGAAGTCACTGGATCATGATGATAAACCAGTAACAACTGACCCTTTGGGGGCCAATATTATTCATATTGATCGTAACATTCCCTCAGCAACTTTCCAAAAAGTGGTCCAAAGTTCGACTTCCAGAATGCACTTTGTCAAGAACCGTCACGCTGGATATAATTTTCAAATGTATTAATTTTTGAAATAAAAAAGTTTTATAATAAAAATTAGTTTTTTTGTTTTGTTATTTTTTTTTATCTGGGACCAGCACTCAGACACGACAGAAGGTGAAGCTTAATTAATTATTTTACAGGTCTGCTTTTGCATGTTCTTTGTTTATAGCAGTGCTGAAACTTCGGTTTAGTAGCCATTTGTAGAGCCATTTTTATTTACTTCGCCGTTGCTACACAATACCGACGGCGGAGGGAGTTCTGATGTGATAGTGGATTGCTATCAGCTGAAGCCGGTATTGTTCAGTGCCCAGTGACTATGCCTTCCCCACTGAAACCTTCCGACAACAACAACTGACACACAAAGACACACTAATGCACATCGGAAAAATTCGAGATGTTTTTTTTATTATTTTAGTCTGAAACTGGCGTTGAACCCAGGTCTGGTCTGTTTTTGTTTTGTAGTCAACGTGCAGACTACTTCAGTCATCGCCACCCTCGGTATTTTCGGTATTTAAAGTTCTCTCTCACGGTTATTTCTTCCATAAACATTTAAAACGCCGAAACACGTGTACCTTATTTAGTGCCCTCTACTAGAGAAGTCTTTCTGTTGTACAGTGTTAACGTATTCACAAGATCTTACAATAGGGTATCGTGTTGGTGTCAATATTACAACTATTGGCGGCATAAGCTGCAGTTGTACTGATATTCCTTTTTTTATTTTTGTGTTGCTGTACTGTAACGAAATTGTAAAGTAATGTGGCACTGTTAATGCTGGTCGATTCGCTAACATTTGCCAGTGCGCATGCTTTCTCTATTCCTAAAAGAAAAAAATTTTAACGAAAAGTTAATAACAAAAAAAAATTAGTTGCTTTTTATTAAATAACCGAGCAAAGCCGTTGTAAATATTTAATACATGCCCATCTTACACATACATAAGTGAAGTGACCTACAACAAGGATATTAAAATATTATTTTATAGTTTCCGTCATATAAACAGTCGGTTTTTATTTTGCATTATTTTTATTCCCAGTATTTCCTTCCTCAGTCAATAACAAATCAGAGAACTGAATGTATTTTCCTAACCCATGTTTTTATGATCAATAATTTCATTCAAATAATTTAGTTTTAAACAGATTTCACGAAAATGAAGGAAAAAAGTACCTTTTCTCAGTGTTCGTTACCTCAGTAAATGGTCATTTGTGAAGCCTTTTCGAATGAAATTTTTTCAGTATAAAGCAAACAATTGCAATTCCAAAAAAAATATGCATTAACGTGCGAGGGCTACACACATTATATACTCCTGCAATGCGATATAATGTTTAAAAATGATGGGACCAATAATACTTTGTGCTTTCATATACTTCTATTTCTATTTAATCCTGGATTATAGACGTATTTGTCTCGATTATTATAAAAGTGGGTGGGACAACTTCCATTTATAGGAGACTTTATAACCAACATACACTTGAATAAGTTTTAATTTTTTGTGCTAATTTTTGTTGTTGTTTTGAACGACTTTTGATTTCATTAAAAAATGAGTTTGCAAGATTTTTAATAAAATTTTTAAACCTGTATTTACAGAATACCGATAGCAGGTAGACCGCGCTTTGGTTAATATTTGGTGAAATAATTTTTTTAAGCGCTTTACTAACACAAACCTTCGATTTGGGAGATAAGCCCTCATGTAAAAGTACATAAAACATAAATAAATACTCCGTGGAAGTCAATTATCTTACCTCTGACTGGCATGCTGTCAGCTTGCACGAATTAAATTCAGTAGAGATGCAGCTTTAGTTATTTGTGTAAAATTTGTCTTGAACTGACTGACTGACACATTTGATATTGTCTAGCGTACTTGCTGATTTTGTTTCCTCCAATTTTAGTTTCTCCACGTTTTTTCCTGTTGCCGATTCATTTAACTGGTGTAGATGTTATCCATGCTATAGTCGCTGAATTTTATTTTAATATGGGCGCGTAAGACCCCAATAACGGTCGTATATAATCATTACACTAGAACCATTTGGCAAGGGAAAGTGTTGTGAAGAGACGGGTGGTGTAGTGATAGGAAGGAATATGGCTTATTTTTGCAAAATTCTACAGTTGTTTGTTATTTTAGACATTTACAAATCGGACTGCGGGTGCTGATCGCTGCGTAGTTAGCGTGTTAGCTCTGCAACCAGTAGGTGCCGGGTCCGATTCGCAGCACGGCGAAGTCAAAAAAAGTTTTTGCAGAGTACCCTTCGTCGTCGGTATTAGAGGAATAAAACATTGGCGAAGAAAAATAATAAATAAAATGGCTCCCATCTCTCCCTCTATCTATCTACTTGCAGTGCAATGCTTATCATATGTAGGCGATTTCCCCTGAGCAATGGTTCAAGATAAAAGAATTAGATTTGGTTCGTCTCTGTCATGTCGACGAAATAATTTTCTGAGCTAAAGAAGACCAATTTTACACCGACGAATGAGCCATATATGGAGCTCATTATGCACATCTTAACATACATCCACACATACGAGTACTTGCGTACGCAGTTAGTGTTTACTTATTTAAGAAAATTCCCCTCAACTTATATGAAGAGTTATATTGGACGTGATGTGAATGTGAATGATGATGAGTAATGTTTCAGGGACATTGCTCGCATCTATAGAAATGATCCAATAACTACACGTACACACGCAAACACGCACATCTCCCTAACTTTTTCCAGTATCCTTAAATAAAAGTACATACTACATACTGTTGTACCTGAATGCCAAAAAAAGTGGAAAGAAAAAAATAATCCTGATGTTTTCGCCGTCACACCAAAAATCTGCACCAATTAAGCCAAAGCTTTAAAGTAGCGGTATTTTTTACTAAATTAAAGAAAAATTTAGCTTGTTTTACAAGAAAATGAGTTGCATTGAGCCCAAAACAAAATTTATTTGCTGAAAATTTCGTACTAAGCGCACATAAACGTATATGAAAATACACATGCCAACACAGTGCTTGTGTATACATTTTGTGTTTCTGTATCCCTTCTCATACAAATCGCAATAAGAGTCATCGTTAAAGCAACTGTCAACAGTCCCTGAGGTGTATTTGTATTCACACTTACGTTAATGTCACTTCTTTGTGCTTAAATTTTAACGTAGTTAAATAAGTACGTCACGATAACGTGATAAGGCAAAGAAGACTTCAATGCGGTTACAGCATCAGTTCCAGTAAATCGAGTATGTGTAGATGTTCCATAAGAAATTTATAATCACGTGTGTGTTGCAAATCTACGCTCATTGCGGTAAATTGGTTGTCAGGGCAACCTTTAGCAGGGCCTGATGTAGGCAAATAGGAGAGAATAATTTACAAAAAATAATTCGTTCCTAAATATATTCTGTTTTTGGAGAATAGTTGCACTATGTGCTCCATATATAATTTATAACTAAACGTAATTCTTCAGTAAGTCGGCAGTTTTTTGACTGGTTTCATAATCAGAAGATCGTGAGTTCAATTCTCAGTACAGCATTAAAACATCGCCACAGTAAAATAATAAATAAAAGCGTTGTTCTTTAGCTTAATAATTACGCCATCATAACTTCAAAGACATAGCAACCTACTTTACAAATTAGAAAAACGCGCAAGGCAGATCTTCCTTCCTCTCACTGTATCACTTTCCAACTAATTTCGGCATTCGTAGTGGTGGCCATACTATGTGCAGTGGCCCAAGAAGAAAATATCTACAACAGTGAGGTTTATCAATGCGAATTTCAAAGAATTTCATATGTCACTATAGACAATAAAGCAATAAAAAAGACTTGATTGTACATATGAAATGTAAAGGCCCTTTGAAATCCACCCGTACCCTTTTACTTATATGCGTTCGTGGCTGTGTGTGTGTATACGCGCGGGAAGTCTTTGTAAAACACGTTTCAAGAAGCACTTACACGTCAAATGATTAAACCATTTTATATAACTTTTCGTCTTTTCTTTTTTCTAAGCAAATGTGTTTATAAAAGCTGAAAATGCGCTTTGTAATAATACGGTGGTTATTTAGAGGCCCTTGGGATTGTCATGTACTGAAGCAATCATTTTTATGACTTTCACCATAAGTGGAAAGGGCATACAAAATATTGTCATGTGGTATATTATTTTATTATTACATTATGTACAGATGGTTAGTTAAGAGCATTTAATGATTTTCATCTGTCCGTCAATCGGTTACTACGTCTTAACGTCTATCCATCTGAACGAATAGTTCAAATGCGTACGAAAGTAAGCAGGATATCACACTGAATCGTTAATAATTTAATAAGCAACTGGCAAATGAGGATATTAAGTCATTGAGCAGCACATTTAATTTATTAAAACTAAAATAATTATCCAGCTTTGGCTTTGGGCAATTATTTCACACAACCACTTTCGCTATTTTTCCATATTTTATTATTTTATTTTTATTTTTTGTTAATCCCTTTGGCAAGAGGAATATTTAATAGGAACATTCATGCAGTTATTTATTAAAAACATACAATGGCGCTTATTCATTCAAAATATTTTCCAAAACATTTTAATTAGCAAACTTATCCTTTCCAATTACCGAACAGGTCTGATTAGGGAAAAACCCACTTCATTATTATAAAATGACGAATGAATGAATTTACGAATCATAAAAAATTATTTTTTAACTTCCCGCTTTTCCGAAATTTTCAATAATCTGGTTTTGTTAATACTTCGACGTTTAGACTTCCTGGTAATCGAATCTGACTGTTTTCGCAATGATGTGCGTATGGGTGTAGTTTTTTTTTTGGAGCTATACGAGCTAGCGGCAGGGAAATCTTCAAAAGATATTGGTAGCCCGAGCTAGCCAATATGCATGCTTCGGTGCAAAACTGATTCAAGGGCTAACAAGGCGCCTACATATTCAATCACATCTCTTTCTTCATTCTCCCATCCACTTCTCCCCCGGAACCACAGGCAAGTATAACTTGAAGGATTTTGTGATTCAGCGTTCTGCACACCTTGCTATTTTCGTTATCCTTGACTCGCAGTTTCCCCCATATTGCGGTATCCCGAGCACACATGATCATTGCAGAGGTATGCTCTGAAACATCAATGTCCGCTTAGCAACTGGGTCAGGTAAAGTTCACCTGCGCGTGTTTCCTATCTGTCCAGTCCGCTTTTCTCCGTATCAGTCTGTGAGTCCTTCTTCCCTTTATGGAAGTGGAAAAATCATGCTGCCATCTTTTTACTTCGCTAGCACCGGGTATCGTATGGATGCATGTGTATGGCTGTGTGTAAACGGCCCATAACTAACCACGCGACCAGACGAGCAATTTCTTGCGCTTCTTAATACAAGCAATAACTACGGCATAATAACGACGTCAAATTGCTAGTGTTCCAAAATGTATTTAAAGATGGTGAACACGTACATATCTTAAAATGTACAAAAAGTACTAATAAACTTCTTATTAATAAATAGAACTTTTATTACACATAAATTTTTTAATTAAACTTTTTGAGTAAAAAAATAAATTTCTTTTACATTTTTTTTCTTTTTTTTTATCTAGGACCAGCACTCAGGAGATGACTCCTACACATGCGAAACATTGTGCTGGGAACTATAGGAAAGGGATAGTAGAAGAAACGACAGTAGGTGAAGCTTAATTAATTATTTTGCAGCTCTGCTTTCGCACGTTCTTTTGTTTTTATACTCGTAGCAGTGCTGAAGCTTCGGTTTAGTAGCTATTTTTATTATTATTTTACTTCGCCGGTGCTACACAATACCGACGAAGGAGGGCGTTCTGATGTGATTGTGGATTGCTATCAGCTGAAGCCGGTATTGTTCAGTGACCAGTGACTATGCCTTCGCCACTGAAACCTTCCGACAACAACTGACACACAAAGACACACTAATGCACATCAGAAAAATGCAAGATGTTTATATTTATTTTAAAATTTTTTGTCTGAAACTGGGGTTGAACCCAGGTCTGTTTTTTGGTTGTGTAGTCAACGTGCAGACTACCATCCATCGTTCCATCGCCACCCTTCATGCATACAAAGTTCAATTGGCTCAGGAACTGAAGCCAGCTGACCATGGACAGCGAAGGGAGTTCGTTAATTGGGTATTGGAAAGACAACATGAAAATGTTGATTTTGCCTATAAAATCATCTTCAGTGACGAGGCCCATTTCCATCTTGATGGCTTCGTCAATAGCAGAATTGTCGCATTTGGGGGTGAGGAAAATCCTCGAGTGATTCACGAGAAGCAAATGCATCCTCAACGTATCACTGGGTCTGTTAGTGATGTAAAGACAACAACGCGCCTTCGACCAGGTCGAACGACCGAAAATGTCGCAGCTGTACGTGATGATATCGCTCAAAGTCCATCCACCTCAATTCGACACCGAGCTCAGCAAATTGGTGTCCCCAAATCCACTATGCAGCGAATTTTGACAAAAGATTTACATCTTTTTTTTTTTTTTTTTTTTTTATCTAGGACCAGCACTCAGGAGATGACTCCAACACATGCGAAGCATTGTGCTGGAACTATAGGAAAGGGATAGTAGGAGAAACGACAGGAGGTGAAGCTTAATTAATTATTTTGTAACTCTGCTTTCGCACGTTCTTTTTGTTTTTTATACTCGTAGCGGTGCTGAAGCTTCGGTTTAGTAGCCATTTTTATTATTATTTTACTTCACCGGTGCTACACAATACCGACGAAGGAGGGCGTTCTGATGTGATTGTGGATTGCTATCAGCTGAAGCCGGTATTGTTCAGTGACCAGTGACTATGCCTTCGCCACTGAAACCTTCCCACAACAACTGACACACAAAGACACACTAATGCACATCAGAAAAATGCAAGATGTTTATATTTATTTTAAAATTTTTTGTCTGAAACTGGGGTTGAACCCAGGTCTGTTTTTTGGTTGTGTAGTCAACGTGCAGACTACCATCCATCGTGCCATCGCCACCCACATTTGACATGTTGTGCTATATATGCAATAAATTATAAGAGGTACTGCATAACATGTATTATAACACGTATTTATGCGGTCCACTCGTTAATATCTTGTCTTGGCAGTCAAAATTCACAGCCGCCACGGCCAGAATTGCCAAGCTTATTGCTCGTGAGAAAATCGGGTCAATGGATCGCACTCGAAAAATATTGAGTTCACTTAGATGTCGTAAGCTAATGAAACGATTCGTTTCGGTGAATTTCGAAAACAAAATTTTTTTTCATAATTGTGGTTTTTTAATATTTTAAAATACAAAGCCGATCAAGTTCTATCTATCTAATCGGCTCTTGACTATATTCAGTATTAGAAGAAGTGTACCGATAGTTGATTTTAACGAAAAACAATCGCTTTTGCCAAACAGTTCTATTAAAATTGTATTTTCACTTATAAATTTATATGAAAATTGTTGTCTTTATTCGAGTAGTTGAATAGAATTTGTCGCTCTTAAAGAAGGTCTCTTGGAAAGTTCTGGTACATTCAAGCAAATAAATCATGCGCGATAGAGATGGAAGAGCTTATATTTATTTGTTCTATAATCGGAATGCATAGGAATCTCCCAACCATTATTCTGGCAAGTAACTGCAAATTTTTGTGGCTTCGAATTGTGGTGTATGACCACAATATATTTTTTGTTGGCCAAAAATAGTTGCTTGTGGGAGATTATATTCTCCAGTCGATTGAATTGTTGTACAAAATGAGAGCTTGTCAGTGTGTGGATGGCGGATGGCTCAGAGCAATGCATCCCCGCGATTGGAACTGATTAATTTTTTTTGTTGCGTGTCTGAAGCAGCAGCGAATATGTATTGGTTGGTTTTTTGAATGCAACTGCAATGATTAGGTTAGGTTAGGTCGGCAGGATGCTAGATGCAAATGTAATGAAAGCTACCAGCCCACTTCATCGAAATGTTTTATTAATTTTTTTGTATATTGTGCCAGCATTCAGGAGATATTTCATACACATGCGATGCATTGTGTTGGAATTGGAGGAAAGGGATAGTTAAAGAAATGGCAGGCGGTGCAGTGTCACTATCTTACAGCTCTGCTTTTGCACGATCTTTGTTTTTTTAGCACCTCTGTTGAAGCACCTCCGATGGTCAAAGAGACGTACTAAATTTTTAATCGTTGTTTTAGTAGCCATTTTTAGAAATTATTTTACTTTACTGGTGCATTGGAGGAGGGTGTTCTGATGTGCCTGTTGATTGCTTTCAGCTGAATCCGGTACTATTGAACGACCAATGACTATGCCTTCGTCACACACTCCTGGACATCAGAAAAATGCGAGATGTTTTTATGATTTAATCTGAAACTGGGGTCGAACCCCGTTTTTTTTTGGTTTTGTAGTCAATGTGCAGACTACTTCAGCCAGCGGCACCCTCAAATTATTATGGTCCCATTGTGATACTTGTTATGAAAAAACTTTCACGGGTTATCGTGATACAGACCAGAGTCTCTGCTAGGAGTCGAACGTAGAACGCCCAACTGATAAATTAGAGCAGTGCTCACTAGACTACCTGGCCACCGTAGAATATTTATTACGTATGAATTTTTTTCCAATCGTTCGCTGGAACATGCCCAGCAAACATTATTGTTTACTTTTCAACTATGAAAAATGCACCATTAAAAAGAAAATCAAATTTGACCTTGGATCGTTATTCTTCAGTTTATACGAAACAATTTTTAAAGAAAAACATCAAAAAAAACTTTTTGTTTGTTAAAAATTTTATAAAAATTAAAATTAAATCTAAAAAAAATCTTTTTCCGATACGAAGTAGAACTTTTTGTGAATTTTTTTTTAAATTTCGAAAACCACAAAAACTTAAACATTTCGTCATCAACTACACAGCGGCAAAAATTTCTGTTATAGAAGCGATGCTCCGATGTACACATGTAAGACATTAATGCACACTATCTCAAATACGAACGTATTATACGTTTCCAAATGCATTGGCACATTTGTGGAGTGAAAGCTTTCTAGTTGTACAAAAAAAGAAAGGGATATAGTAAATTGTTCATCCAAAGAACATATATGCTCAGTATTGCCCAGCATACTTATAGCACCGTTTCAGATATTTATTTAATATAACATTTTCATTGTTAATCCCCAATTTAACTGGGAATTTAATTTCTACGCTGATCTTTGACATTTGAAAATTCGATTGAATTTTTCCTGGTTTGCTTTGCACAGGTATAATTTGCCAGCCCATGAATAAAATTTGCTTTAAATGGTCAACATACAACTAAACAGAGAGCAAAAAATTAATTAAAAAATTTAAATGAACAACTAAGTTGCGATTTAGAGAAAACATTATTCTAACAAAGTCTAACAAAATATCTCAGTGTGAAACACAGCCAGGCATTTTGTAACAAATTAAATCAACTCTCCCTGATAGTCGAACGATAACAGTGTAAATTAAGTATCCTTCAGTGTGAATATGGCACTGTGCGTTATTCAACATATTGCCCAAGTAAATGGAGTAGAAATGAAATCATTTACTTTTTTTCTGATTTAATTAAATTGTCATTTTCTTCAGCTTTTTTGTTTGTTTTCTGCTTTTAGTTTCCTGGAAAACAAAGGGAAAATTGTGTTGATAATTGTAAAAGTTAAACCAAAAGGTTAGATTTATTACGGACAGAATTGAACAGGTATCACTAAGGGATTTTATAATTTTCAACTTAAATCTTAATGTCATGGATTTATCTTAGAGTCCTTTGACTGCCCAGAAGCCCATCCCCAACAATCGCATCTCTTCCCCAAGTGTATGCATTTTTTAATTTCTATGATGAATATTGTACGTCCCAGCAAATATTTCATTACAAGTTGGTCTGTGTGTTTTGTGTAGATTCATTCAACTTCCGCCTGAGGAAGATTAACTTAAAAATATGCGTTCTTCTGCTATTTTCTAACAGAACTTCAAAGGAAATATTTATCTTTTGTACGTTTCTGCTGTTGCAATTATTAAAAAGAAAACAATATTTCTTATGATATTTTTCCCACAACGCTGTTCCGAGAAAAAAATATTATTTTCAATAGCACCACCCTTCTAGTCAAAGAGTTGAATGCAAAAAAATAAGCGGCAAGAAATTGTTTACGCCCAGTCCACATAAGTACGAGCAATAACCTGCAGCTATTTTTGTAATGAAAATGAAAATGTATGAAAAATATCAAACACAGATAAAAGCAATAAGGTTTTTATTTTAAAGAGTTTTTTAAGTGTTCGAATTAAATTTGAATAGAATAGTATAATTTGTAATTTGTGGTTTAAGAAAAGATCTGTTTCTAGAGGTGCCATAACCGTAACGATATAAAACAGCTGTTCGATCCAACAGTAGTGCTTTCAAATAAACGTGATTTAGAACAGTCGTAAAATATCCACAGATGTCAACTAAATTGTGTTTTGCTACCACAGCCGTAAAGATCGGACACAATGATAAAAATAATGAAGGAGGAAGTTGCGTTCGCAACCTTTTTTCGTAGTCAATTGGTCAAAGATAACCCCATAAATATAAGGAAAACATAAGTCACCCGCGGAATGAGGCTGGCTAAAGTGTTGTTGGAACCTTAGAACTAGTGCTCTCTATCTACTGTTCTACTAACCTCTGGGGAAAAGTTAGCTGGATATTTTACCCATATGACGTCTGTACATGTGGGTAGCACGGAACAACTCCTCTTCCATTGTCCGGCTTTATTCAGGGAGAGGGTGGCTCATCTAGGGCTTCGACACTACGCGGTCGAAGTGCCCCACCAGGGGATAGAATCGCCTATCGGGCGATACAACAGTACCAGCCTTTGAACCCAAGTGGGTCGGACACAGGATATTTAGAGAAATGACAGGAAATAAGCTTCAATATCTTACAACTCTGCTTTTGCACGTTCTTCGTTTTAATAGCAGTGTTGTAGTGCCTCTGATGTCAAATAGACGTATTCAATTTTGAACCTTCGTTTTGAGTAGCCATTTTAATTTTTAGTAATTATTTTACTTCGCCGGTGGTACACAATACCGCCGAGGGAGGGTGTTCTGAGGAGCCTGTAGATTGGTTACAGCTGAAGCCGGTACTTTTACCAAGCGAAAGCATCTAAAGTGTGTCAAAGTCTTCAAAACGAACTTCACTTAAAAGCAGTACAAAAGAAAAAACTTAAGAGCTGCCTGGATATCGTAAAAAGTTGTTATAAATACAGTGGAATACCTGGTCATAAGGACAGAATAAATGTGTACTTGCAAAGAGGACACTCACTTTAGAGAGAGGTGTCGCTTATAAGAGTTCATACTGTATAAGTGTAACGCTAAAACAGTCATTGCAATTTATGAGGACACATTGGACGTTGGAGGAGGCATCTTCTCCTGGGCCCTTCCCTGACCCTTGGTTATAGAGTATACACAGTTCTTCATTCGTTTTTGAAAAGTCTTAAAAATCTGGAGTCCAAACGATGACCTAAATCCTCCCACATAAAAGGTCTTTCTTTCGAAATGTCTTAGGAATGTTCGTATTTTTTTATCAAAGGGTAACAGACCTCAACAACAGACCAAGAGAAACACGTTTCAAAGCTGCTCTGGCATACCTGGTAATAATCGAATCTTCAATTAAATTTTTTATAATAAAAATGACTGATAAGAATTTGCTAAATTTGTAAATAAAAATATAATAATAACATTTTTGTTATGCAACCAACTTCACTACATAACTCTCTGTCAAAATCGGAGTATGTAAATGTGTCGCAGATAGTCAGCGCTCGAAGCGATCAGTTCGGTTTCGCTATAAAAATGGTGATAACAAAAATGTGCATGTGTGTTCCAATTAATTTGTAAATTTTTGTTGTTTGAATCTTTTCTGTATCCAATCAAAATATGTTTGTCACTTCACACACTAAAGTGACACATAAAATTTTTTATTGCGTTATTTTTCTTTTGCAGTCAAAATATTTGTACACGTATTTGGTTTGCGTTTTTATAATTCAACTTCAACAAATAACAACTAAAAGCAACATGTTTATGTCACCAACTGTCAGGATTTTAAAAATTAAATTAAAAATAAGTCCGTGATAGAATTGTATAGTATTCTATAGGGTGGGGTGAGTACCAAACAGAAGCAGGCAGTTGTTTTCCAAATGCAAGAAAACATGTGCGGCTTAAACAAAATACACGAAATTAGTTGGACAATTCTGGAGATTTTTTTTTAATTTGTAGTTCCGGGTGGATTACTCCCTTTTAACATCTTCGAGTGCTCCAATTGAGCTTTGAAAATATGATTCGAATTTGTTGCCTTTCAGCAGCGTTTCATTGATGGTAATTCTTTCAGACAAATTTATTTGTGGCAACGAACTTCTTTGTTCTAAGAGACGCCAACTTTTACCAAAATGATTCGAAATTGTCTTGCGGAAGATATTTAGTGTTCCCGTTAAGAGCTTCTAACAGCTTTGAAGCCGATCTTGCACCATCAGTTGTAAAATTTACTCAACCTTTTTAGAGACGAATTTGATGCTCACTCAGATTTCTTCAGATTTCACATCGTACGCTTTTTGAAGCTTTTTATAGTATAAAATTATCACATATTTCGCTAATTTTAAAATCGCTAAAAAAAAGCATCTTCAAGAAAAGATTAATATAAAATGTTACATTTCAAATACGAACAAATTAGGGAGCGTTAGTTGGAGCGTTGACTCTACAACCAGAAGATCTTGGATTCGACTCTCCGTTAGGCCAACAGCACCCTCCTTCCCCAGTATTTGAGCAAGAAAACTTTGGCGAAATGAATCCCATTTAGTTCTCTCTTAAAAATTAATACGTTAACATGACAAAGAATTGCAGCATCTCTGCTATGTGAATTTCCCGCAAAGGGGCATAGGAACTGAGTTTCAAAACCTATGGGACTTTAGCAATCCCGCGGTGAAGCATCGCCTTGAACTACCTGTGAGTTTGAAGATGACAGAAGAGGCGACTCTTCGAAATCTTACTAGAGATTGATGAGGGCGTGCTTCTGCATTCTCCGTGTGACTGTAGTAAAGCACTTCAAGTCTAATCTAGTGCTACGGGCTGCTAGCTGAAGCCCCACTACTCTAACGCTAAGTAAGGTTTTAAAGACTGATATACGCTTTGAGTACTTAGTTGTACTCCTTGTGAGTACTTCGTGTCAACCCTGAAAAGATAAAGTTAGTGTGCTGGTCTCTGCTGATAAGGATGATGAAAAACACTCTGATGTGGCACAAGAATTTAGACCGCTCGAAAACGCCTTAGCAAGGTGCAATTTGGAGACCAGAGATTAGGATTGCAACCTATATGTAGCTGTTGAGTACACGGGTTGTATTTTCATGCGCCCATGAGGGCGGTAGTGAATGTCTGAAATCACTCGATGTTGAGAACCCAGGGAAAAACGTAAATAGATTTTATTGTTAACAGCCCTGTATGGCAAGTTGCGCAGACTTGTTTGAACCAAGTGTCGTTTCTATTTACCTGATTAATTTTCGGAAACAAAAATTGCGCTAGCCATTCACCGCAAAGACGACGAATCGAGATTTCGGCTTCTTCTTCAATACTTCACGCTATAGCAGCGATATTCACTTCGGTACCCACATTTTTTTATCTTGTTGATGGTTTTGAATAAAGAAGAGTAAAATTAGTGGGAAAATTATCAGTAACTGCACGAATTGATTGCTCACTAGGCCGATTATGTAGAGCGTTAAATTACGAAATGTCCTATGAACTGCGCGAACAGCTTTATTTTTTCCAAAGGATATTTCCACGGTTTGAAAGTGTTTTTCTGGCGTTAAACGAATCATGATGACGTGTTAAATCTTACTGAACACAAATGTTAACATACAGGCCTGTTCTGCAAACCACTTTTTGTCAAAGTGATTTGAAATCACGGAAATGGTGTCCTGCACACAAAAATTTTAAAAATCTCGTGGTTTGTAATCGTCAGCTAAATGACTGACGATTTCAAATCACTTGCTTATTTTTTCTATGTATGTTCGTTTAGAATTTAATAAACATGCTATAATATATTTCATGTGATTTGTTTTCTATTTATTTCTGTTATAAAATTGGGTTTGCTACATATAAAAACTTAAATATGAGCAAATTTGTAAGAACACTGTTTTTTTTTGTAAATAATTGTTTTGCTTTGTTTAGCAATGTCGTGGTTTACATTTACTTTTTAGCAGTCAGCTGGTTAATGTTTTCGAACATGTTTTTGAGGCTGCCAAAGTAACACAGTCTTTAGAAGTGATGTAAATATATAGATATTTTACCACCATGTTCTTCATTTAAGACAAATTTTATATGTTGTTGTATAAAAAATCAATATGGTCAATAATTAAATCATTTTTGTGCAAATTTATAAATAATTAAATGCAAAATTTAAGCAAATTTTGATAATGAAAATACTGGCAACTTCGCAATTATACATACATACATACATATGTAGGTATTTTGTTGTGCTAATAAAAAATTTATGGTTTGTAAAGCTTCGCGCTCTTTTTTTAAATGATGTTTTCTTAAAGCAATTATTGACAATAAACTAGCTCCTGACATTTTTATATTCTTTATTTCATCTAATATTTTAATTCACAATGCAAAAATATAATCAAATATAAAACATCAGCTGTTTTCTCGTGTTTTCGAAAAATTAAAACCACGCCGAAAAATGTAAAATCGCGTGATTTACAGAAAAAAAACACAACCGATATTTGTATGTGTTTCGGTTCTCTAATAATCCACTTTAATGGAAAAACCGAAGATCCATAATTTTTGGCTGGATGCTTATAATTATACTATTTTTCTTCATAACAAATTGTACCCTACTAATATACCACAATTTGTGGCATTTTTTATCTCATTTGTTTCCCTCTTTATATTTATTTGATACTGTACGTAGTGAAGGGAAAAAAGAGAGAAGAACTTGTTTTATTTTTGTTAGAAATACTCGTATTGTGGACGTGAAATGCCACAAAATATTATTTAATTTAGACCACATGAGTCTGTTTTTTTTGTAACTATTTCCATGACGTTAATATTACAATTGCCAGTTGTGGATTTAAATTGAATAATAAAACAGCTGCAGATTGTATAAAAAACTATTTTAAAAGTCACAAAATATTTATTTTCTTGTTAAATTATGCTTTTCTTTTTGTGTTTTTTTGAAGAAGTTTTCATACGCATTAATGAAAGAAATGTCAATATTGAAGAAAATGTAAAAAGAAAGTGCACCGATTCACTGGATACGAGTACTACTAACCAATTGTAGCACCTGCAATACTTTTTCTATTTAGAAATTTTTGTCATTCAACAAGACAAATTCATTACCAGGGAAACTCACTAGTTAATTTGCTCGTCAGCTGATTCAACGATTTGTAACGTATTTTAAAGCCGAACGTCAAAATCCGTTTACTTCAGAGAAAAAGTTAAAAAAAAGTGGTGGTAAATATATTAATAATTATAATAATTTAATATTATAATAATAAGCGTGCAAAATAAATTTCTTTTTGTAACAATTATTTTAAATTTTACTTACATTAATTTGACACGTTCTTTTTAAGTTATGTTATATTTAACAACACATGCTGCAAAGCGAATTGGCGAATTTGCCTTGCAACAACCTTGAATTAATAAACCTTGGTCATTCAAAAACCTTTACTGGCTTCAGATCAAAGATGGCCATTTCACCAAACAATTTTTTACGAAACTTCATTCTTTCGTTTTAGCCGGCCATGAGACAGCGACAAGTCAACATACTTAGCAGCTGTGCTGATATTTTTTCAAATACAGTGGTTCGCATAACTGATATAAAATATATTTTGTTTTTACAAAACTGCCATAAAAGCACAAATGTAGAAGATCTTATTTTCCTTTTATCTTGGACCACCACTCAGAAGATTAACAAGACTTTAGTTTAGAAATGTTGTATTTCCGAGTAAGAATCCGTAATGAAATGTTATAAATTATCAGCGCAAAATTCTTCGTCGCCAAAGGGTTAAGCTTACTTTTACCTGTCACTACATTTCAAAACCTTCCCACTAATACAGCTGACTACGGCTTCGTGTGGTGTCCATAGTCTAGTGCATGATCATTAGCCTTATCAATATGGGGGTGCGGGTTCGATTCTCGGCTAGGCCCTACAGACAAGCTATAAGAGCTTCGTAGAGTTTGTGTTGTTTACAAAAGACCATTCTTGGGCACCTATGATATAGATTCGTTGAGTATGAAAATTGTATTGGGACTACCTGGAGACAGATTCACAAGTATATTTTAATAACTCTTTTTTTGATAAGAATTAAGATGCCCTCTAATATTTTGTATAAAGTAGTTTTTGTTACGATCTTTTTGATAAAGGGATAGTATACAGAAGTCACTTGTGGTGAATTGCTAGAGTAGGGTTTTATTCAGATACAACTCTTCATGTGCACGTTTTGTTAATTCGTAAAGCAAAGTTGAGTAAAAACATTATTTTTTAAGGAGACCCTCTAATGCTCAACTGAAGTTTTTTTAATCATTGGCATAGGATTCCAAACAACAACGTTCGTACCGTTGTGTCAACGTCCAGCTAACTACTTCAGCCGACAGCTACTAGTCAACATTTCCTTTTTAGTAGGCATTTTTAGTAGTTATTTTACTTCGCCGGTGCTGCACAATACCGATGAAGGAGGGCGTTCTGATGTGACTGTGGATTGGATACAGCTGAAGCCGTCCCTGTTCAGTGACCAGTGACATGCCTTCGTCACTGAATTCTTCCGACAACAACAGACACAAAGACACACAAATGCACATCAAAAAAATGCTACATGTTTTTATGAGTTTGAAACTGGGGAAACAGGAAAATTTCTCGTTTTGTAGTCAACGTGCAGACTACTTCGCCACCCTGAAAAAAAAAAATATCAAACATTGTGGGCCAAATTGGTGCCAAAATTTAATAACGTCAAAATAACAACCAATGTTTGTCACAGTCTGTTTAATAAATTTGCTTAGGCACCGTTTAAGTCAACTTTCGCCTTAATTGTTAAATGGAAGAATATTATTTAAAGCACAAGCATTAGGAAGTTGTATAATTAAATTAAAACTATTAAAAAATTTTACGTTTTAATACGGGTGAAAGTTCCACAAATGTGATTAGGGAGCTCAAAAATATTTTTCAAATTGAAATAATGCAGTTGTTTTTGAAGAATATGTCGTTCTTATTTTGCCACAGTGACACGTTTCAAGGTACTTAAATAGCTCATCTATAAAACATCTTGTATTAAAACAATATGTATTTTAAAGGCACAGCCAGTGAGAAAGCAGCAGTTATTTATGGCATAGTTATTTATGGCATAGAGTAATTTTTTCATGTCCATCTTCTTGGCCATTTTTCATGTTGCGGTTCAACACGTCGCAATTCCATTTAATTTTTTTTAAATCCCATAACCCCAGACTATAGACTCTTCAAATGCCTGGTTAATAAAACTACACATAAACGGTAATATTTGGATTACAAAACCCTGCATACATGTAGTTATTGAGTGGGAAATAACTTCTGTTTGCGTTCACCAAAGCATTCACGTTCTGCAGCATCTTAATTGTTTGAACCACCCTACTGCTTAATTTGTTTTTTTTATTTAAAACAATTTTATATAACACAAAATAAACTAGTACGGGCTGGAAAATTGCAATAATCTTTATAACTCAAATAAAGACTCAAAGTCAAGTGCGAATTAGGAATAGAGATGGGAGAGCGAGAGTAATTGAAGTGAGTTAAGTTTACACTTGTAATTGACTTGTACTGAGGTAAAAATATGCCTAAAAAAACTTCAACGCACATTTCGTATAGAAAGTAATGGAATTGATTAAATTTGATGACATTTCGGCATAATTGTGACTATAACTGGCGCCGAAGACTATTTTGTAAAGCTGCAACTGTTTCTCGTTTATTTTCATGGACGGCTAAATTATTGAATTAATTTTCTACGCAATAAATTTTTTGATTCAATGTTGCTAATAATCCTTCATTTTTAATTCGTACTGGAACTTAAAACTCAAATCTCAATGTACACTTCGACCTCTGGCGCTCGCAAGTAGGTACAATTGTTTATAAATTCCAGTCAATTGAAAATTTTTTCTTTGCATCTCTCTTGATTTTGCAGTGGCGATGTTTTCAATTGAGGGACTGTGTAATTGAGGACTTTTAATTACATAATGAAACTACGATTCTTATCGGGTTTTTTTTGAAAAGCAGAGAAAATTTTTATTTCTTTAAATGAAATATTCAGAATCAAAATTTGCGTATATATTTCATCGTATTTTGTCTTGTGATATTTATATCGAAGTTCGAATTTAATTTTTTTATCAAGATTAATAGCTTTTGTCATGGCTCACCATTTTCAAACTTCACTCGACATCTTGACGATACTTTTGAACAGTTTATTTTTGTTTAACAATCGTCTTTTGAGATATTCTCTATGTTCAGTGATGGCTGACAGAATTGGGGTACTTAGATTACCTTTAGGTGAATCAGAATCGAATTAGTACAAAACAATGGAAACTAGAAAAAACCAACTAAATTTTTTTATGATAATTGAATAAAACGGTATATAGAAATTTCCACGAAATTTTAATGGAACTTACTTGGTTGAAAAATTGTACGCCATCATTCTTTTGAAAGTTGACACGTGACCTGGCAGTGAGAATTCGCAGTTTCTATTGCATATCAGAGGACATCCATATAATTATACAGGTAATATAATTTCAGGGAAGAAAAACTGTAGATAATTTTCTTAAACTAACGTGGTGATATGTTTTACAACATTAAAGAGTCAGGAAAACGATTTGCCAAAAAAAACAAGATGAACAAAAATATAAATTTTGTTAATAAAATCCCTGTAATGGTAGGCTCAGGCAATAAAATTTTTTTTGGCCACACAAAAGGCTGTTGTAGTGCAAATTCCTCAAGGGTATCCAATTTTCTAAGGAGAAAAAAATCCCATCAAAAACTTTGGATTGCGGGGATAAAGGTAATCCGGAGAAATTTCCTAAATTAGATCCCAAAAGGGTAAATTTTCTGAAAGGTACTTCAGACGTCACTTTAATAACGGGTGTCCCAACAAGAACGCAAGATTTAAATGACTGATGCAGCAATTGAATTGTTTCTCTGGCTGTATGACATGTGGCGCCGTCTTGTTGAAACCACATGCTCTCCACATTAATTTCTTCAATTCTAGGCACGAAAAAACTGGTTATCATTTCACGATACCGAACACCATTGACTGTTTGCGCTTGAACTGCCTCATTTTCATAAAAAAAGGTCCAATGATTCCTCCAGCCTAAAATCCACACCACACAGTGATACGTTGAGGATGCATTTGCTTCTCGTGAATCACTCGAGGATTTTCCTCACCCCCAAATGCGACAATTCTGCTATTGACGAAGCCATCAAGATGGAAATGGGCCTCGTCACTGAAGATGATTTTATAGGCAAAATCAACATTTTCATGTTGTCTTTCCAATACCCAATTAACGAACTCCCTTCGCTGTCCATGGTCAGCTGGCTTCAGTTCCTGAGCCAATTGAACTTTGTATGCATGAAGGGTGGCGATGGAACGATGGATGGTAGTCTGCACGTTGACTACACAACCAAAAAACAGACCTGGGTTCAACCCCAGTTTCAGACAAAAAATTTTAAAATAAATATAAACATCTTGCATTTTTCTGATGTGCATTAGTGTGTCTTTGTGTGTCAGTTGTTGTCGGAAGGTTTCAGTGGCGAAGGCATAGTCACTGGTCACTGAACAATACCGGCTTCAGCTGATAGCAATCCACAATCACATCAGAACGCCCTCCTTCGTCGGTATTGTGTAGCACCGGTGAAGTAAAATAATAATAAAAATGGCTACTAAACCGAAGCTTCAGCACTGCTACGAGTATAAAAAACAAAAAGAACGTGCGAAAGCAGAGTTACAAAATAATTAATTAAGCTTCACCTCCTGTCGTTTCTCCTACTATCCCTTTCCTATAGTTCCAGCACAATGCTTCGCATGTGTTGGAGTCATCTCCTGAGTGCACGTCCTAGATAAAAAAAAAAAAAAAAAAAAAAGATGTAAATCTTTCGTCAAAATTCGCTGCATAGTGGATTTGGGGACACCAATTTGCTGAGCTCGGTGTCGAATTGAGGTGGATGGACTTTGAGCGATATCATCACGTACAGCTGCGACATTTTCGGTCGTTCGACCTGGTCGAAGGCGCGTTGTTGTCTTTACATCACTAACAGACCCAGTTTCGGCAAATTTATCCATTAATCTCTTTACAGTGTGACCACCATTTTGGTAAAACAATTTCACAATGAGAATGCGTTGTTCATTCGTGTAGCGCTCCATTTTTACTAACCTCGTACCTTCTACTAGCAAACAATAACAATTGTTTACATGTCAAACAATGACACTTCGAATGGCGCCAAATTTAAATCTTGCGTTCTTTTTGGGACAACCTTTACAACCTCAAATTTCTTGCAAAACCATGATCAATATTGCTTAGTTGTTGTTGGCAATTTTAAAAAATTTATGCATTCATAAAAAAATTGTTTAAATATTTGTTTTGAAGTGGTGTAGAGTGACATTGGTTTACTTTTTTTTATTATGTTAAATATTTTTTTTTCACCTAGATATACACATATTAAAAACAATTAAGATTAACTTTCCACAATATTGATCTTGATTGCATTTTGCTTTCATATTATTACTTTTTCTTCTTTAATACTACTTTTTGTCACCAAATAACCACAGTTGAAAATAATTGTAACACTAGTTTGAGAATCATTGAAAAAGGGGAATTGAACAAGAAAAAAAAAGAAACTGTAAAATAACAACAAGCATATTAAATAGAAGGGTAATTAATTAAATACGAAATGACTATATGTAAGACAGAGAAGAATTTATCTTTAGGTACATAGGGCAATTGATACTTGAAATTTGCTCTACGTCATTAAATTAGCATTATAAATTTGAAGAGCGTGGTGTATTGAATTTATAAATCTTTTGAGGAATTTTTTTTCCCAATTTATTTAAATTTTATTATATATTAAAAATATTATTTGGAAGTTAAGAATTAACTTACACCTATGTTTAGAACATAGGACAACTTTATATATACTTTAAGACTTACAATTAATGGATTTTGAGTGAGTGTACATAATAAATTTTGTTAATATGGAGTAATTTTATTTGAGCTTATCCTATAAAGGGGGTTGAAAAGGGTACTTCTAAAACTATTCGCGCCTAGAGGTACAAAGGTAAGTGCGGGTTTTGAGCGCATTAAACTCAACAAATATGTTACTAATTCGACGTCAATACCTCAGTTAAATTTCCATATTCAAAAGCTTTAGTAGTATTAATTTTTTTTTGGTGTTGTTATTCTGGCAACAGTTATTCTGTAATTTGACTTTTGTTCGTGTATTAGATGAAATACGAGACTCTGAAATAAAAATATGGTAATGGTGTTTTGCTCTGACAGAAGTCAACAACCTCCCCAACCACTGCAGCTAGAGGCTTAGACGGGTCCCACCGACTTCTGTTATTAAATTTTTTTTATTTTCCTTTGTTCAAAAGAATAGGTTTTTTTCTTGCAATATAATAAACCACTATAATCATTACAACTGAGACAAATATACTGCGGATTTTTATGTCTTTCACAAACCCAGTCCACTTTTTGATGAATTTTTTTGAACTATGATAACCAATTCAGCGAAATGTGGTTTTGGCAGTTTCTATTTATTTCTAATTGATTTTATTATTGTGTTCCATCAAATTCACACTAATTCAAAAGCTAAGATTTTGGCGGCACTCCTGGCAACATTTTCGATTCACTCCATTCATTTAAATGCTGCTCATCTCTAATTGCAAATAAATTGTTACTGAAAATAATTTCTCTTATAAACTTCATAAATGTAAATAAAAGCATCGGCATTTTTGTTGTTGGTGCGTAAGTGCTCTGAAAATTGTTGTTGAAGTTGGCGTTAAATGCACTTTCTTAGTTCTATAGTAATAGATAATTGCATATCGTTTATAGAAATGGGAAAAGTTATCAGCTGTATCAGCTAAAGCTGGCACAGTTTAGGGACCAATGACTATGCCTTCGCCACTGACACAACTTACGGCAATAACTGACACATCAGAAAAATGCAAAATGTTTTTATTTAAGACTTTTTTGGACACTGCGCTCGAACATAGGACCTCTCATTTTTGTAGTCAATGTGCTTACTACTTCCGCCAAAGCCACTTGTAGCTTAGTTTTTTAAGCAATCCAAAACTATTTTATTAACTTTAGCCTAGACAATAATGCACATCTGAAAAAGTTTATATGACAAGAGAAGTGGTTGAATTCAAGCCTTCTAAAATGTCCATGGTCTGGTAACTATTTGAGCGAATAGCACACACTTTTACTAGAGATAATTCATATTTCTGGCTAAAAACGAGTGCCTACACTTATTTCATCAAATATTTACCACTAGGAGCGTTTTAAAAAGCTAAATCTGACAAAATCTCCGAAGAATAAGAAACGCAACGATTTGTAATTACTACGGTTCGTAGTAAAATTTCTGATGTCTTTTACATTTCAGCTAACGCCGTATTGCAATGGCGTACAGCGTCTATAAAATCACTTTATTTAATAAAATTTTTCATTGTTGTTTGAGGCAAAAAAAAAAACAAAAGTCTTAATTAAATGTTGTGTCAAGTGCGTGTAAACGCATCTTGAGTTTCTTTAGAAAACTTTTTTCAAAATGAATCTGTGTGAAGTTCATTTTGTTTTTCCTAAAATTTCACTTTTTGTTGAATTGTTACACATAAAATGCAATTAAATTATGGAAAACTTTTTACTTAAGCATAAAAATGGTATATCTGCTGTAGTATATAGATAATGGTTGTGTGAATAGTGAGAGTTTGCTTGTAGTTTTATTAAATTTATTTAATAAGTGATTTACGTATTTAAAGAACACAGCAAACATTTTCCATTAAGCTAGTTAATTGGTAATTATATCAAAAGAATTAGCTTTTCTCGAAAATATATATGCAAATTAAAGGGCACTACAATGAAAATGCGATGTAAAAATTTGCAATTATTTATTATTTTTTATACGAGTAATTAAAATTTTTAAACTTTTGTTGTAATGAAGGAAGGACATTTATTATTATTTAATATTATTATATAAATATGAAATAAAAAATCAAGTATTATCGTCGACATTGTGTATCATCGGCGAAATAAAATAATTACTAAAAATAACTACTAAAAACGAAGCTTAAAAATTTAATAAGTCTCCTTGACATCAGGGACGTTACAACACTGCTACAAAAACAAGTAACGTGCAAAAAGCAGTGTTGTAAGATAGTGAAGCTTAACCTCCTATAATTTCTCCTAAAATTCCTTTCCTCTAGTTCCAGCATAATGCACCGTGCTCTCTTGAGTGCTGGTCCAAGTTAAAAAAAAAAAATAGAAAGGTGGAAGGAAAGTCAGGTAAGCTAAACCATTATTGAATTTAGCAATTATCTGTACACTGAATGTTAGAATAACGTGAAAACAATTTTTGTGCTGCTAAAATTCCTGTTGATTTGAATGTCAGTACAGTTGAATTAAAACTAAATTTGTGTTGAATTACTACTACAAATCACGAAGATTCAGGGTAATTTCAAGTTCGAGTAACGTAACCAATATTATTCGAATTTTCATTCAAGATGAGGGTGGCGATAGCTGAAGTAGTCTGCACATTGACTACAAAATCAAAACAGACTCCAGTTTTAGACTAAAATTATAAAAAAAAAAAAAAAAAAATCTCGCATTTTTCTGATGTGCATTAGTGTGTCTTTGTGTGTCAGTTGTTGTCGGAAGGTTTCAGTGGCGAAAGCATAGTCACTCGTCACTGAACAATACCGGATTCAGCTGATAGCAATCCACAATCACGTGCAAAAAGCAGAGCTGTAGAATAATAAATAAGCTTCACCTCCTGTCGTTTCTCTAACTACCACTTTCCTATATCTCCAGCACAATGCATCGCATGTGTAGAGATCATCTCCTGAGTGCTTGTCCTAGATAAAAAAAAATAAAAAATTTTAAACTTAAAGAACGATTTTGTTCAAACAATTTTGATTTACTATTTTTTTAATATAAATTGTTTTAAAATTACAATTACAGTTTAGTTAAATTAACGCGTAATGTTGATCAGTAGACATTCAGCCGAATTCTTGAAAAACTTCAAAAATCTCTAATGTTTATTTAAAAACTCTCAAATAGTCTTTGAAAATTCCAAGTATAGAAACATAAAAAACTTTTTAAGTTTGATCTAAATTTTGTCATTTATTTATTTAACAGAGCTCAAAGTTCATTTTACCTGATTCAATGTTAATTTTACATTAGTTTATCTTTGTACGAAAATCTTTAATTTTGCAATAGATTTAGTTGATCAGTTTAACGTGAGAAATTTTAATGTAAAACATGTTTTTATGTACTTAACATTCATTCATCAATGAATGTGGTTGATTTCAAATCACTCCATAGTCTCTTTATAAATTATATGCGTTTATAGTTTTTAAACGAACGTGGTTGTCAAATTATATGTTTTGTGTGGTGGCAAATGAATTTTGCATATTTTACAGTTTCTACTTTTTAATTGTTTTTCTAAATTTTTGGAATTGCAATTTCTGAAGCCTAAATTGTACTTCATTTACTTCATATAACAGTGGCAAGATTTAGTCATACTTTTGAAGAATTTATTCACATTTCCTATGTATATAATCTAGTAACTTTGAGTTATATTAATTGTAAGTTCGTCGTGGCAATGTTACATTTTATAGTCGCACTTTTTCTTATATATTTCTGCGTTATCTTCGGTATCGAATCATGTCAAATTTTCCTGTACTTTGTCGGTGTGATATTGCAGCAAAATCTTACAAACCAATTTGGTAGCTAAATGTGGTAGCCTAAATCAGTATAACACAGAGTATTACTATGAGCGTGTTATGGCATGGGCTCTGTTTCTACAAGCAACCCTAAACTGCTTGTATGTTGGTCTTTATTGTCCTGAAGACACTCTGCATAGCAAATCTTTAAAATGTTTAGAGGGCTCTAACTTGCCCTCAAGTATTTTTTGCTTGGTGTACGTACGTACTTACGTACATTTGTGTGAATGAGTAAGGGAGTTTGTGTGTCTGGTTTTGTAAGTTTATGAAATATTTAATAATTTACGTACATACGTACGAATTTTCTTCCTTCCCTCATAGTTTTCTTACTTAATGACATTCCTAAATGTTTTGGAATTATTTTTACATTCGAAAATTCTGATGATGGTTGTGCTTCTTGTTATTTGGCTAGCGAAACTCCTGCTGGGTTTTCGACGATTTTGTATGGCTCACATTGAAGACTGTTACCACTTTTGCGGCTTAAAAGTTAAATTATTTATTTGCCATTCCTTGCGCACATGTTGTTAAACTTCTATAATTAATTTAACGTCTTAAATAATTGTTGTCTCTGCGTTTGCAGTGGAAATACGACAAAAAATTTTTTTTTATTTAAAAAGAAGTAAAAAATATTCTATTGACTTTGAAAGTACATAAATATTTCTGAAAAAAATTAACCGATTTTTTTTATTAATATCGAGCCTTTGGTGCAATACCGTAGTAATTCAAAAAATCGTGAACTGAGAAAAATGCATTTGAAGTTTTGAGACTTCTTTTTGATAGTATTTTCGTTTACTAAAGTTATTTTTTTACAAGTTTTTATAAAGAGGCATGTTTTGTAATGTTTTGTGTTTGTAAATTTCTTGTCATAAAGGAAATATTTCATTATTGCAAATAAATATTGTTGGAAATAGCAGGAGGCAATAAAGACATTTGTAGCAGTAGAATCTGAACAGTTAGAGACAGAACCATAATCTTTTTTCCTTTAGATATATATTTCCCTAAAGATCATTTCTGCATACCCATCTCAAAAAATTAAAATTTTGCACTACTACGGTATTGCACCAAAGGCTCGATATGTAATTATTACAAGTAAAAAATATATAAAAATTCACAGTAAAATTGGAGAATATTATTATCAATCATTGTAACAAAGATATCCTCTTGTTATATTCTAAGCAGTCTATTTGTTGAGTAACGTCTCGGTAGGTTGATTTTTGTTTTGTATAACTTGAAGCTTTTTTAACAGTGTTTTAACACATGCCGTATAGACATTTTTAGAGCAAAATTTTGAAATTCGAATTTAAAGTTGAGCTTCGGTTTACAAAAGTAAACAGAGCTCTGCCACATCTTACAGCTTTTTCATATGTTTGAAGGATATGATGACCTTTAAGTTTTTATCGGGCACAATTCCTAAATACTTTATAGCTTCATTAAGAGGTATTTCTGTTACAGAAAGAGATAAAGAGCGAGTGGCGTTCTTTTAGGTGATTTGTTAAACGGAAAAATTAAAGCTTGTGTCTTTGATTATTTGGTTATTCATTTTCCATTTTGAATAATACTTTTCAGTGTGTAATAGTCCTTTTTTAACTTTTTTGATTATATCATTTGAGACTTTCATTATTATTATCATTGCTGTATCGTGCAGCTGACAGCTCTTTCAAGAAAGTCTGTGATATAAATCGAGTATAGTATGGCCGATAACACAGACACTTGTGGTACTGCAGCAGGGATCATACACTAGGAACAATGTTCACTGTCTACATTTACAATTTTTTTCAAAATTTAACCGACTTAAAAAACGTACTAAGAATTAAAAAATAATAAAATTTTAGTGTTGAATGTATTACTATAGAACATTGTTTGAAAATTCTTCGCACTTTTATAACTTTACATGAAATTACATTTCTATAACTTAAAAGTAAGCCAGAAAGAAAAAATCACGACAAATAAAATATATAAGTGAGTAAATTTTGTTTATATAACAGCCAGTTAACGTTTCTCCACTATCCGCCGTGCCAAATAATTATTCATCTCATAACACTGGCAATAGGTATTAGAATAAATTTACGAGTATTTCGCGTTATTATTTAAAACATATGATTTTATGACTACCATTTGAAGCCAAAGAAAGGCCCGAGAACGAGTAAAATTTTTTTATCGTGACCGTGACTGATCGTGAGTAAAAGCGATGCCTTCTCCGAACAAAATACCGTAAGCATACACCTTCACATTACGATTTCAAATTATAGTGTGTAGAACAGTCAAGATGTCATTTCTAGTTATAGATTATTGTGTATAAAATAAACAATATTTTTTTTATATATTTTTTTATTTTTACATATTATATATTTATAGCACACTAAAATATAAAAATATATTAATAAAACAATTCAAAATTTTAGCGAGATTCAAATTAACGAGTTTCAAATTACCAAGAGTCGACTGTAATTTTATTTTTATTAAGCGCTGAGGCACCACATTCTTATAAATTTGTTTTGAATTAAAAATTAATTAAAAATAATAAAAAACTACACTACAGAAGAAGAATTACTTTTATTTGGCCATCAGTTTTCATTTATAGAATTTTTAGAACCTGACTAATTTATTATTTGGAATTACAACTTTGCGACCCCAACTCGTTTTGTTTTTATACCTTCTTCAGTGTTAGAAGTTTCAAAAATTTACCTTTTACCTGTTCCAAATAGTTCTACATTCTCTGTCTGTTGTTGAACACAAGTACACATTTTGACTTTTATTTTCTTTAAGAAAATAAATACCTTCCAGCTTGTTTGCATGTTTTACCGTAATTGAAGTGAAAACATTTAAAGAAACATTTAATATTTTATTTGTTAAACGGCACTTGTAAGCACGAGGTGTTTAACCACAAATCAGCAATTAATTATTAATACTGGAATTCGCTTTAGAATTTCTAAGGGTATGCAATAGATGCCACTACGAACATCCATAATTTAATGCACTTGCACAAAATTTGTACATTAAGCTTTTACACCCAGTAATGTGTAAACAAGTTATTGGTATGCATGAGTGTATGTGCTGGCGCCTATTCAAGCTTATTTGCGTAACTATTTCAGGTAAGAATTTCAGTGTAAAACGGAAATTGCAATATGTTATTTGGAATATTATGTACATATGCCTCTTTTAAGGAGGCATCTTTTTGTCGAAAAACATTTCTTGGATTGATTTGTTAAGCAAAAATTTGAGCTTTTATTTTTGATGAGCGGAATATCAAGGCCATCTTTTCTATAGTTTCTCATATTCATTAATTATCGACGCCGCTGTGACATAGACAGTACTTACAAAAATTTGTGATGTCTGGCATATCGTTTGAACCCACAACTTTCAACGTTCTTAACTATTTCAGGGAACAAAAACCTCATACTCATTATGCAATACAATGCCCTTTCTGTTGGTCCATTATGATTACGATTTTTTATCCTTTCGTTTCTTATTAAACATATTTTTAACGCCCGTTATCATACACTTAAAAAATTATTTGATTTCCTTGCGACTCCCTGGTGGTAATTGGGTAAATAATTGTGTTTGCTTTAATACATGTGGCACCAAAACAATAGGAGCTGCGCTCAGGAGCCATCTTTTCTTTAAGGATTTCAAACTGTCATGTGGTTGATGTCTTACATGGTCATTTACGAGTAAACAGAGCACATGTATTTATATGTTACAAAAAGACAAAATCAACATTTATTATTTGCATATTGTTTTTGAACAAACTTATTCTTTTGTTTTGCATTTATCATGCTGTGTCTTAAAAACACACGTTCTAAACGCTGTCATTGCATTGAAATTTCTTAAGCTTTTTTATTTCTCAAGGAAACTAAAATAAAGTGTATGAAAAAAATTTTAGAAAAACATTTAAATAAATATTTCTGATGTATCAACCACAGTTAAAAAATACGCAGTGAAGTGGGAGCTACTACCAGCAAACATTGGTTTCCCCTGAAAGTACACAAATAAGCAATATTCAAAGCCATTCTGCTCAACAATAATAAACGAAACTTAAAAAGTTAACAAAAATCCTTTAGAATCCAATCAAAAAGCAATAAAGGGGTTTCATATCGATACAGTTAGCATTCAATTTGCACAAAAATGGGGTGAGTGCCAAAACGTTTGTTCTTAGTTCCAACTGCCATAGAACATGCCACATTAGAGGGAATCCCCAGCATGCTCCGAAGAGATGCAGCAAAAAATGGTTAAGAAAGCAGTAACTTTTCTGCAATTTGTTTTAGGGCAGCGAACTGAAAGCAGCAAGATACAAGTAACAACTCCAGTTTTCCTCTCTGAGAGTCATCTAAAGTTTAAGGATTCTTTAACAAAAGAATGTGGGGATAAATTTCGAATGTAACCCTAGACACAAACCTAAGAATTTAGCAACGTGTTAACGTATTGACATATGTAATATTAGAAATTTTTCAATCTATTTAAATATTTGAAAAGAATAGTCATTAGTAAAGCGACCAACGTGTACGGCACAGTAAAAAGGGATTTGTGTCGTTAACAGAACAATTTGTCGTGAGTTCTTCGAAACTTTTAATATTTATTATAGTTTATTTAATTGAGCTTGAGATCTATATTATTTTCTGTTTTATATTTAATTTTTTTCAATATTTCATTTTCGCAACGTAAAACTTCTCCAAGGAAAATAATTTATAATAATTATATAAAATAATATGAATAATAATAAAAAGTAATTATATCAAATAATAATTATTATAAAATATTTTCCCTGAACAAGTTTTACATTGTGAAAGGGAAATATTGGAAGAAATTAAATTTAAAACACAAAATAATAGAAGATCTCAAGCTCAATTAAATAAACTATAATTCAACAAGAAAAAGTTTGAGAATATATTTTGACATTTATAATTTTTTAAAATATTCATGCTCTAAGGGATGTCAAATTATTATTATTTCTTAATTCTTTCTACACAAATCTAATTTTACTTTGTCCGCACACGTTGCAATTTTTCTAAAAAAAGAAACATTTTGTCATCCCTCAGAGAAACCATACTTTTCAAAATTTTAAATATTAAAAAAAGTCTCTCCAACTCGCTCTGGTAAAGATTTTATTTAAGCACACTGTTGGAAGACAACTTTTCACACAAACCCAATTTTGTTTGTGCGTCTCCTTTCAAAAACCTCAAACATATTAAAGAATTTTTAATAGATTTATTAAATATGAACCTAAATAAACGTCTAGGTTATCTTCACACATCTACCTCGTCAATAATGATGCCAGTTTAGAATTTTTGAGGCTAGATTTCGTCTTTGGTTGTCTTTTAGCCTCAAAATTTATCTTCAAGGTTTTTCTAGCTTTTCTATTTTATTTTAACCCGCTTGACTTTTAAAATTTTCCTCTGAACCCATAAAATCATTTTGAACCATATAAAAATGAAAAATTTATTAACTTGAAGACAAAATTACATTGATTGGATTCCTATGTAGAAAACTTTTAATTTATAAGTGAAGAAATCTTGATTCAAGAGTTGAGTTCTGGGTGGAGGTGCGACAATTTAAGAATGCGCTACACGATCCACGAAATCCATTGTTGATTTGGTTAATCTAGTATTTAGCTATTTACTACTACCTTTCAGTAACGCTGAGGTCGAAGGACTTTTTAGTACCATGAAAATAATTAAAATAAAACAAAGAAATTATTTACTTATGTTTGTTATATGGCTTAATTGGTCTACACGAGTATGTACATTTCATTTCGTCAGTAGACGTTTAACCAAATTCTTCAAAAAGGTGAGAAATTCTATATGTTTTTAGAGAATTACGAAATATATAAACAAAATAAACTAAGTATCTTCTTTTAAAATGTTGTATAAAACAGCAAATATATTATTATTCCTTTTAAATCTTTTTAATGTTTTAAATTGATGTTTTTTAATTTATACAATTGGAGTATCTTTTTATAAAATATATATTAACATGCTTTATGCATTTTTTTATTTATAACAAAGAATTTTAGCTTTTTCTTTCTCCAGCTCCTGGCAACACTGCTAGCCAAAAGGAGAGCTTACAGTGCTTCGGCAAAACTAAAGCTAACACGACTAAAACAGTCACAAGAATTTTAATCATGAACATACCGGAATATTAGCAATCAGAAATTCAAGTTTGAATTTATGTTATTAAAATTGCGTCATGTGCATATATGTTTCCATCCTTCATTTTAAATAAAATTTTATTATTGAGGGTGGCGATGGTCGAAGTAGTCTGCACGTTGACTACAACACGAAAAATTTTCCTGTGTTCAACACCAGTTTCAGACTCATAAAACCATCTCGCATTTTTTCTGATGTGGATTTGTGTGGCAGTTGTTGTCGCAAGGTTTTAATAGCGAATGCATAGTTACTGGTCACTCAACAGTACTTGCTTCAGCTGAAAGCAATCCACAGGCACATCAGACGCACTCCTTCGTCGGTATTCTGTATCACAGCGAGGCAAACTAATTACTAAAAATTATTACTAAAACGAAGTTTCAAAATTTAATACGTCTCATTGACAACAGAGGCGCTGCAACATTGCCATAAAGTAAATAACATGTAAATGCAGAGTTGTAAGATAGTGAAGTTTCACCTCCTGTTATTTCTCCTACTATCCCTTTCTTCTAGTTCCAGACCAATGCACCGCATGTGTAGGTGTGGTCTCCTGAGTAGTGGTCGAAGATAAAAAAAGAAATTTATTGAATTGTATAATAAAAGTCACAGCCTTAAATAAATAATATGTATGAAAGTTCCTGCTTTATCATGTTGTGGAAACATTTTTAAAAAGTGTACTTTTGAAAACATTTTCATATAGTTTTTACACGAATATGTCCGTATGTGTAAGTATTATTGATATGCTAAATAAATATGACTGTAGTTTTATGGGGTTCTTTCGTTTTTTTTACAGTTTAGTTGCTTCATTCTTTAAAATCTTCTCAAAATACGAAACAACACGTTGATTCCCCATAATCCTTTTGTTATATGAATGTTTCCATAAAAAAGTGGAAAAACCACATTTTACGCTCTAACCGTACAATTACAAAATGAACACAGCAACAACAACACGAAGAAGTCAACAACAAAACATACACAATAACAGCAACGGCTATAACATGACCCGTTAGATTTGAGATTTTTTAAGCCAATGTTCTCTAAAGCGTACAATTCTCGATAAAAAAATATTCCCAAAATTGTCAGAAATTTAAAAAAATACGAACATTCACAAAAACGAACTGTTAGCGATGATTTCTCAGAAATAGACATGCTAAATTGAATGGTACGTGAGGAACAGATATTAACATAAACTAGAGCATGTGCATTAGACTACACAGGTCAAGACGAATTTTGTGCCCTGCGTTTTCTTAGTCAATTAGAATACATATGGTACTCCGCTTCAATGCCTATAAATTATTATTTTTGGATTGTCTCTGGTTTTCGTAAGCTCCAGCAGTAGTCTGCCATCATATGACGATCCCATCGGCCTTGATATCTTTCTCCATGATTTTGATATTTTGGTAGAATCGATCACCTTGTTCAATCACCATTCGTACATATCTAAAGCTCTCCAAGTTTGCTATGTAGTGGAGGAATAATTTTCGATAAAAAATGTGCTTCCAGTTAAATCAGAATTTATTAATGGATTTTAATGAAATTTAGCTCATTTTATTTGTAACATGGGGGTATCAAAATTAATAACATTTCATATTCTATATATTTTACATTTTCAATAAATTTTTTTTAAATTTTCTGGAAAAAATTGTTTTTTTTCAAAACATTCTGAATATCTCTTTAACTATAGGGATTTGCGAAAAATGTATAATAACATAATTTAAAGGTCATTTATTATCGATCCATCCGTGTTTTTCTTAGTTCTATAGAAGAGCTAGTTCTCGGGTTATTGCAAATTACCTAGTGCAACTCCGCTTTTTACTATATAACCGTAAATTTCGATAACCAGAGTCAATTAAAAAAAAAATTGGATTTGTTGACCTGTGCTATCAATCTGTAGGTTCCGTGTTAGATTTCCGCATGTGCGAACCAGGTAGTTTTTTAAACCAGAAAAATTAAAACAAAATCTTCATGGTATGAACAAAGAAGAAATTAATTTAAAAAACAATAGAGAGAGAGAGAGAGAGAGAGAGAGTTTTTTTGCCGAGCGAAATATCTGTTGCCGCAAACTGGGTAAACTCTATGAGTTCTTTGCCGTTTCACTAGCAATAGTCGTTCTCGAATGTTTTATACGAGAAAAGTTTGCTAATTGCTGTGGCCATGCTGGGAAAACAAAATTATCTTTCATTACAATATAAACACAAACAAACCAGAACAATTATGAGTGCTTGCATGTCATTTCTTTATTTTAATAATTCTTTTCATTTGTAAATAAATGATTTTCCATTATAATAACTATACATGCTATTCAGCAAGAAAATATAATGCGCCTACTCGACGCTATTGTCTCTGAATATTCTTACAAGTTGCCAAAAGACCAACAGCAGAGTTGTATTACAATAAAGCCCTTCTAATCATTTCGCCAGCTGTCTGCAATATCACACTATCCCTTCACAAAAGTGAAAGTAATATAGTTAAGCCACTTTTTAAAATGAAATATTCACTTCTATTGTACAGGGTGTCTGGTGGGAAATTTATATTTTTAAATACGATTAATAAACGGTACGGAGTGAGGGTGGCGCCGTTGGAATTATCGATTGTGCGGATTTGTCAGTTACGATGTCGCAGTGGTCAAGTGATAATTCTTACGTAATTGCTCGTCGACAATTTTGTTCAAAGTTCGGTATTCGGCGATAAGTGATGGACCGAGTGTAAATTTAATTCGTTCGTTGGTGCAGAGATTACGCGCAACTGCTTCGGCTATGAATAACTCAGTCGATCTGAAAACATTGAACTGGTTAAAAGCAGTTTACGTGAAAATCTGCGACTTTCCATACGAAAAAGAGCAGCTTCACTGGGATTTCCAAGAGCGATTATTCAAGAAATTTTGAACAAGGATCTGAAGGATCTGGATGACATATTCACAAAATCCGCATTTCCATTCTATCGTTCCATGAACTTAATGAAACTTTGTGTCAATTATTACTTTTTTTATTTAAGTTTGAAAATATAAATCTGCTACCAGACACCCTTTATTTGATTTTAATTTTATAGATTTTTATAAACCCATCAGTCTAAAACATAAATATTATTTCAATCTGCAAATAGCAATCTGTTTTATATTTATATTCCATACGCACTCAGTATAATAAAATGAAAAGAATAAATTGTGAACATTTTTATAAACAAGCAAATAAATTTTGTAAATTAAATCCGTTTCTTTGTTTTTACAAATTCCGCTTCCGTTATTAATCTGAGTAAACAAACACCTATAAAAGTCGTACAATTTAAGCGATTAATATCCCTGCAAACATTTTTTTACTGAAAAACACACGGCAATATATTAAAATTATCGCCTACGGTTTAGCCTACGCTACGCATTTACACTTTGCAAATTTCAAAATATTATTACTAGAGGGTTACGGCCACTCTCTTCGAGTTGCTTTTTCTTTTGTAAATTTTTTTTTTTTTTGTACTGAGAATAGTGAAAATCGCTCTTCGTTGCAAACTGTTGGCGCAGTTGCAAAAATCCGGTACAAATATATGAAATTGAGATTTCCTACAGCGAAAAGGCATTGCAGATTGAAAAGTGCAAATTTTTTAAACGCAAAAGACCTGTGTTGTTCTTGTCAAAATTTCGTGGCGCAGGAGAATATTTGAATTTTCAATACTTTAAATTGTGACTTGAGTCTGGAATGCGAAGAAACTTACATTCGTCTTTAATGCTGCTTTTTACTTTCAAGATGTTTCTATGATATTTTTTTGTGGCTAAACGAAAAGCTGTATCACAATGATTTTTTTCACTCTAAGACTCCAGATATAAAAAAATCATTTGGAAAAGAAAAAAAAGTGTTTTTATAAATTTTTTTTGCAAAAAAAGAAAAACGGTTTGTAAAGTAGCTACTGTAAAATAATGTTATATAAAATTTTAAATCATTAATTTTAGACTAACTGACTGGATAACGCACGTGCATTATCACATGGTACGGAATAATCAATAGAAAACCCGATTTTTTTAATTTTTGTCACTTACATAGTTTTACGTTTCATATGGCGATATGTATATGGGTTAGCGCACAAAATGTGGGCAAACGATCATGATGTTCTTTTTTCGAACCCAGCAACTGCATTGAAAATCACTGGTAGAAATGAAAAATTAATCGAACGTCTGAATATAATATTGTATGGATTACTATCGGGCATCGCATTAATATTGAACTTTAAGGAATACGCACGCAAAACTGCCGAAAGGTACACAAGCAACTCTCGAGATGTCCTGAGTAGGTTATTTTTGATGCACTACTCAAAAATACCCTACTCAAGTTGTAGTACACAAACATGACAGAACAAAAAATCTTTTTCATCAAATACTATTAAATTACTTCTTCCTGATATAGAGATGACAATGAGTTCGACGTTTTTAATTAGTTTCACTTTATTCTATGTCTTAAACATTTATGGAATTAGGCATTTCTGTGGCGAAAGTATGGCTTTTTCAATAAATGTTACCGTGGCATAGAGGGTCAGTCTATATTTTTCTAGGAAATACGATAGAGTTTAGCTATTGCGAACTGCGATATTATTAATTTTTCATAATATTAACGAATTCGCATTAGCTTTTAATGTTTTAGAGATTTTTGAATTTGGAAAGTTATTTAAAAATTTATATATCATTTAAAAAACAGTGAAGTTAAGCTATTTCGGTCTTTATGTTCGAAATATTTTTTTAAATAAGTAATCAATTTATTTTAATTAAAATTATTGTTGTCTAAAGAACATAAATATTTTAAAGTACAAGATATTTATGATTTACTGTACAGATAAGCTTTAACCAATAGAGAATTAAAAAGATTTCTTTACTTGTATTATATAACTTGACAAATAAATTTATTTTATAGAATAACAATACATTTTATAAATAATTAATATTACAATAATTTTGTAAGTAATAGTATAATATCTAATACTAATTGTTAACGTATTAAATGTTTTCCTAATCGCTGTCCCTGTCATCGTAATCGGTGTCTCTGTCATCATGCTGTGGGCTGAGAGAAGAAATATTCTAGAGAGCAAAATCTAAGGGATAATGCCTCTTTTATGAAACGTTTATGAAAACAATATGTGAAACAGAAATATTGAAATGGAAAAAGTTGCGATTTCGTGACTTTGCATTCGAATATCGCGAAATACATTTATAAGTGTAGATGCGTATATAAATGTTAAATTCTTTTACATTTGAATTGTAGCGTCACAACAATAGCCACGATTAAAAATTCTAAAATTGTATTTTTTCCATTTTATTATTGTTATACTAACCTATTTTTAGAAGGTAAATCATTTTTCCATAGGTCACAAAAAACAGCGGAACTTGTCACAAATTGTACAGAAAATTATTCTCTAATAAAATGTCTAACACGTGGTTAGGGAATACTGACAGCACTCAGACCTTCAAAGACCTTGCTAAAATATGTTATCATTCGAGCCTAAATAACTTATAATTTTCGATAGCATGGCAAACGTAACTTAATTTTTATAAACAATGTGTAAAATTATTCCCTTGGCTATACATAAAAGTTGGTCTTATACACTCTGTGTTTCTTGGCACGCTACAATAAAAGCGGAGCTCGAAAATATCAATAGTTTTAGAGCAGGATATAAGCTATTTAGAAATCCTCTTTTAAATGCGACACTAACTACGACAGTTGTAATACAATTATGTGTGAATAATTGTGACTGATTTTTCTGAAGAAAATTTTTTGCTAAAGCAGATTTGCCGTTTTTATTATTACATTTTATACTCTTCTCAAAATGTGTAAAGTTTTTATTAATGGGTATTTAATTTCGGCGATATAAAGCAAAATACGAATACATCGTACGTATGCGCTACGAAATTTACGCTTTGAAAATTTGATATCAGTTTCTATTTAAAATTTCAGTGCATTACTTCAGATATAATTTTCATATCTTTGTACAGCTATTGGAATCTTTCGTAGATTATATAAATAGATATGTTATATATATACATATAAAGCAGTGTATACTTTTATGTCACCACTTCGGTCGGCTGATTTCGACCATTTCAGCGTACATTAGGGATGGTCAGTAGATAGTTTATGTGAAGTTTGAAGGAAATTGGCCCAGTAGTTCCGGAGATATGGCATTTAGATTTTCTTATATATTCCCATACAAATATTACCAAAATGCCCTCCATTTTCCATATTATGATTTTTTATTGTCATTTGAAAAGTTAAGAAACCATGTACCGTAATGTCTTATGTGTGCAATGACATGCGGGCTTTCTAATTGGAATGCTGAAATGAATCCTTTCAGTCGTTGTTTCGATCGTCTTTTTATTTGTGCGCTGACCATTCTATTTTTCACTTGCTATACGCCTGCATTGTACTATATAAAATCGTTAGTGTGTTTGTTAGTAACGCATGATCTTCGAAGCTGTAAGAGTCAAAGAGCTGGAATTTTCAACACAGATTCGGATCAATTCTCATTAGGTTTTGAGCACTGGCGAAGTGTACAGCAGGGGTGCCATATGTGGAAAAAATTTTTATTTTTAACGGATTCTTTTGAAATTTTGCATTTAAATGTATGTATGTATGTATCTAGATATACAAAAATTTTTATAATGTTTTTTTACACTAAACTAACAAAAATGCATCAAATGAACTGAAAACAATAGAAGAATAAAAAATAAGAAATAAAATAAATAGAATAAATAAAAAAATAGAATAAAAAGTAAGAAATAGAACATTTTTATGATTTTGCGCTATGAACAACTGAAAATGGTAATTTATCAATATTTTCACGAAAAATATGCACTTTCACAAGGCCAAAACTGCCTGAAGGAGCGTTCCAATGCTTTTGCGATGTACTAGAGAGTTCTTAACTATTGTCTTGGCTACAATTTTTGTCTTAGTATTGGATCGAAAATCTCAATGGTTTGGCTGTTATAGGCCAAAATATCCAAAAAACGTGACAAAAGTCTGATCAAGTCAAAATGCGCCAGCTCGATTTTCACCGTAGACGTATGGTCTAGTGTACTTTTTTACTTAGTACAATCCCAAGAATCAGAAACGCGAAGCGCCCATTAAGATTTTTTTCCTTCCATAGTAATCGTCCCACCCTAATATATATATAAATCTTTTTAACTTTTAACATCATCTCGCATATGTTACATTTGGTACGCACAATTATACCGTACTTTTTTAATACATACTCGTTTGTTTCGAGTATGATAAATAATAAAATGCAATACAAAATGTATATTTTGCTTATTATTAAATTCCTATTTGGATAAAGTTTATAACATTTTAATTCAGAAAGGAGTAGACTTGAGACAGCATTCCAAGGGAACAAAGGAAAAGTCGAAGTCAATCAAAGAGGGTGGCGAAGTAGTCTGAAGTAGTCTGCACGTTGATTATAAAACCAAAATAGTTCTGGCGTCTACTCCAGTTTCAGACTAAATCATCTGATGTGCATCACTGTGTCTCTGTGTCGTTGTCGTTGTGTTGTCGGAAGGTTTCAGTGGCGAAGGCTAGTCACTGCTCACTGAACATTACCGTCTTCAGCTGATACCAACACAATTACACCAGAGCGCCCTCTTTCGACGGTATTGTGTAGGCCCACCGAAAAAAATTATTACTAAAAAAAGGGTACTAAACACGAAGCTTCACAATTTAATATGTCTGCTTGACATCAGAGGCGCTTGAATACTGCCATGAAAACAAAGAACGTGAAATGTAGAGTTGTAACATAGTGAAGCGTCACCTCCTGTCATTTCTCTAACTATTCCCTTCTGCAGTTCCACGCATGATCTAAATATATAAGGTCTGCTCGATATTGAATGACAGCTGCCATTTTTTTTAATGTGACGTCATCGTCGAGAAATGTTTTGTTGTGGTTAAATGGAAATTTAAAAGCTAGTGATTAAAATTATTATTATTACATATTTATTAAGAAAATTAAAGGATTATTTTATTGACAATTAATTAAAAATAAATGTGAACTGAGTTAGAGCAAAAAAAAAAAAGTTTTTAATAAACAATTTGTGTAGAAAGTGATAAAATTTATTTGGACAATGAAATACTGTGTGGTAAAAGATTGTAAAAGCTCGAAGCAGGATGATAAAAATCTAAAATATTTTACGTTTCCAAAAGATCCAGAAATAAAGAAAGTGTGGATCAATGAATGCGGTAAAAAAAATGTTAATTGGAAATCTGGAACAATTTGTTCTAGACATTTTACGAATAATGATTGGCGTTTAAAGGATATATTATTGAACACGCCAATAAGAAAAAGATTGTAAGATGCGAAGGCTGTCCCATCTTTAAATATCCATTTAAAAAGCATTTTACCAGTCGAAAGATCGAAACGATACGTAAAAAGAGCAAACAAACAAATTGTAAAGGAAGCAATTGGTGAATTTGATTTAAAGTAAATACAATTTTTTTAAAATCCACTTTTTTTAATGAAATAATATTTACAATTATTTATAGTCTGCATAAATTACAAGAAGAAAGTATTGAAAATATTGAAAATGAAAATCCAAATAAGTCAGTTGCAGTTCAAACAGAGGGCTCTATAAACCCTGCCAAGAATTTATGGGAAACATATTAAAATTAGTAAATATATTTAAGGAAATTAAAAATAATACTTTAAGTTTTTGAAATAATTATTTAAAATACCATAACATTAAATGTGATAACATAGATGTGCCTGAAAATGTAAAATCGTTATTTTTTAAAAGTCGTTTATATTTTAGAATAAGAAATTTAAACAAAAAATTAATGCAAGAAAAAAATTAAAAAAGAAAATTAAAAAAGACTATAACATAACAATTTAATTTGTTTTATTTATTTTACCTTTAAAATTGCAAAATATTTGAAAAAAAAAACAAACACCATACATATTAAAACAAATCTCGACGATGACGTCACAGTAAAAATAATTTGAACTGTCAAGCTGACCTTATATATTTAGATCATGAGTTCCACCACAATGCATCGCATGTTTGGGCGTCATATCCTACATGCTTGTCCAACATAAAATAAAAAAAAATACTGACATACACAGCCTAAATGTATTTATTATTTTAATTTTTATTTCTTTTATTTGAAACGAAAAAAAAATAATTCAAGAAAATTTCAAACTTTATTATCGTCAACTTTTGCCGATACTACATCAGTTGATTGGTAGGAAAATTAAACATTAATTATTATATATGTATTATATACTATTGCGAAAACAGTCGTAATTTTTAGAAATTCGATTTCAAAAATGTTATTGTAATAATTTCTCCTCTCTGTACAATTGACATTTTAACGACACTGATGACTTTTCTATGGATTTCGTGATATACGTAAGAATCTGCGTTTGTATGCTTGTTTGTTTATTTACTGCGAATCCAATCCTCTTTGAAATTTTTTTAACTCTTTTTACCGGGGAATTAATATAGGCTAAAGTAAAAAAAACAACAAATTAGATCTTTAAACACTTCCCCACTAACTTTGTGGAGTGTCGAAGAAGTCTCTTTCATCAAAATTATACGCATAAATAATAATCCAAATGTTGGCATTGGAGTGTTTGTTTTTTGTGTATATTTAACAATAACAATATTATACGCCAGCAATAATTGTATATAATTTCAATGCTGCTGTTGTTTATTTGGCTGTTGTTTTTATTGTTGTTAACATAATGTAAGTAATTTTATCACTGCGTGTATTTATGCCAGTGAGAATGTGAAAATATTGCACAAATCAGCCAAGTACTCAATTACAAATATCCCCACATGGAACTACGAGTAACTAAGTGAATAGTTGGGTGTGCCTACATAGAATCAGGCATACATGTAACTGTGTATATATTTGTATTTGCATTGCAAATGAAACTTTTATCTCTGGCGATATTTGTTTAAGTTAATTGAATTTTCTCTCACAGAATGAAAAATGTTTAATAAAATTTTTAAAATTATTGTTGCAAATCTAACAGTTATATTGTTACATGTGTTGGTGTACAATACACATACACATACTTCAATAATGATGTAACTTTAATTTATTTATTGCCAAAAACTGAACCAAAATTATGTAATTGGAATTGACATTTAATTTTTAATAAAAAACAAATAATAATAACCCAGCAAAAAATTATACATTACCATAAAAAGATCTTGTCACATAATAGATTACTTTTGTGATTGCCAAAGTTAAGAACTCGACTACTAAATATATTACACAAAATTGTAAAAATCAGAAGTATTAATTGAACTGGTTCTCTAATTTGTATTAGAATGTCTGAAAACGCTTTTAAAATATATAGTTATTTAGAAAAGTATATGGGCATTTCTCCATAAAAATCAACCGCAGTCAAAAAATTCAAAGTCTGTAAAAGCATTATGTCTTAACGTATTTTTATAGAGCATCGATCAAATTTAAGTAATTTTATCAAATTTAACATTAATTCATAATACATTTTGAAATATAAGAGTTAAAAGTCGAACAAGTGCAATAGCTCTGCTTTGAACTTTTTTATTACATGTATTCTTTTGATGACTGATACTTATTAGAAGCATTTTTTAAATCTCGCTTTATGTGCAAATAATATGAAAATAATGTAAAAAGGGCTATTCGGTTATCAATAACAGTAAAATTTTTTTTTGTCTTACATCATTTCGATGTCGCATTCGACGTTGAAAAACAAAATTTTTTGTCAGCGTGTAAAAGATATTTGTCCAACGGTCATCAAATATTAGTAGCAAACAGACATTTTTACTGTTTATTAAATAAAAAAAAAGCTGCATAATTATCAGTACTTGGCTTTTTTAACTCGTTTAAAGTTTGTAGCGTTCGACATCGTAAGGGTAACAAGTACAAATTCAAAAAAAATTTTTTTCTAAAATAATTTTATTTTTATATGTACGTACAATGGACCAAAATGTCGCATTCGACAATCATTTTTACACAATACAAAAGTAATGACTTCTGAAGAATCGATTATTTAAGTCTCACGCCTTGCTAAAATCATTAAGTTGTTAGTCCACTTGGGAAGTGATTCCACCAAACTCGATTACCTTTTTTATATTTCTTTGCTGGGATATAGTAATAATAAAATAAATTTAATAAAATCTGAAAATACATATATATGTAAATAATAACAATTATGCGTGCATTTAATAATTATATTGTATTAAAATTTTCATTAAGCAATTAACAAGTTGTCACCGACAAAATTATAAAAAATTATATAAAAATTAATTGTACTTTAATTGTTAAATTGTTGCCTTATTTCGAATATCATTTTATGCAATGCACTAAATTTCTTTAAATTTAAAACAGAGCAATGATCGATAACTTACATTAGGGTACAGGGTTTTGCCGTGGTTGAATTTATACTACTTGGGGATGCGAAGTGCATGTGTGTTTACATGGATAGCAACCTATCAGAGGTCAGGAACATTAAGGCGAGGCTTAGGAAGGGGATCAATGCCTTCATCAACATCACCTCGGTCTTCTCCCCGGCCAATTCCAAGCCGTGGTCTTCAAGCCACATCCGGGTGTTATTCATGACCCGGTTCAGCTTCTACTGGCGTCATCCATATCACGCGCCAAGATCACAGCCGCTATATCATCTGTATCCCACGAGCTGAGCATCTTCGGGCATTTCCACCCCAGAGATCCCATCGTAGGTCAGTTTCCATAGATCCGGGCCCAGCACAGATCCATGGGCCTCTCCGGACGTGATCGTCCTGCTCCTCCGCACCCTCGGCGTATCGTACAACAGCATCCGATCGTCCAGATAACTACGGAGCACCCAACCACATCAACAATCGCCCCGAGCGTTGACCTGCCAGGTCTGAAGCCATGCTGTCCGATAGCCCCCCAGCCATCCTCACGGCCTCCGCCAGCCTTCTTTGCAGTAGCTTCTCCAACTGTCCGGCGATGGCAGGACAGGTGGACCGCGGACACGGTCGGCAGGTGGACGGCGAGGCTTATTCCCTGCGTGGATGTATGGATTCGGAGGAAATTTGGGGAAGTTAACTACTTCCTGACACAATTCCTCTCGGGCCACGGATACTTCCGAAAGTACCTGTACCGGATGGGCAGGGCAGATGGTCCCGACTGTATTTCCTGTGGTATTACGGATGATGACGCAGAACACACTTTCTTCGACTGCACCAGGTGGCATACTGAAAGAAGCGCAATGGCGCAGCGGGTTGGCGGGTTGGCCGGTTCGCTCCTGCCACCGTGATAGGGAGGATGCTCGATTGCGGGGACAATTGGGACGCTGTGGCGCAGTACGTGGGATACGTTCTGCGGAGGAAGAAGAGGGACCTCGATGCGCTGCTGCATAGCGGGGCCCCCTCTGACAGGGACCAGGCGATACGGGCCGGGGCCATGGCGCCGGCTGCGGACTTGGCGGACCCAGACGTGGGTGAGTGAGAGTGGTCCTGATTGGGACGTGGCTCTGAGCATTCCCGAAGTAATGCGGAAAGCGGTCCCGGGGAGGAATCTACCCAGAGGAGGAGGAGGGAATTTTTTAGTGGCAACACCACTCGACGCAGATGACGACGGTCTCTGTAAGTGCGAAGGCATTTTCAACCCTACCTCACACGCCAAAAAAAAAAAAAAAAAAAAAAGCTATACTATATATACATTTTACTTGGTTTTTTTTGTTGTATATGCAGTAATTCTCAAAGACTTTTCGGTTTTTATATAAACAAGTAATTTTGTTGGAGGTTTAGAAGGCATAAACACAAATGAAATTTACATATAGACTAGCTAAACGTTGTATGCTTATGTATGTTTGTTGTATAAATACAAACGTAAATAAATTTATTATTTTTTATGAACAATATTTCATTGTATAGATAAAATTCTTTCATTGAATTTATCACAGCAATATTATTTTATATATAAAAGTTTTCATAAATTTCATTGTACTATTTGTAAAAATTTATTGTATGAATGACGACATTTTCAGTGCATTCTTTCTTATTGTCTAATCTCTTTCCACGGAGGGATTCACAATGGACCTTGTGGGTTTTCACATTATAAACCTAACATAACCAAATATAATGTGTGATATATTTCGAGGTTCCCTACTTTTTTAAAGAAAAAAAATACAGAAAATTCAACTTTAATGGAGAATGTTTATTATCATTTTAAAGAACATTCTTTGGCATTTATTTCTTGAAGATTATGTCTATCAAATGTTGGCCGTTGCTACGTCGCAGATGGTCCATCCGTTGAGTCCAATTTTCGATGACTCGTTCGAGCATTTCGACTGGTAACTGGCGAATGACACGCGTGATGTTTTCCTCCAAGGCCTGAATCGAAGCGGTTTTGCCCGCATAAACTTTAGACTTTACATATCCCCACAGGAAAAAATCTAACGGTGTGATATCACACAATCTTGGTGGCCAATCGACCGGCCCAAAACGTGAAATTATGTGCTCACCGAAATGTTATCTCAATAAATCCATTGATTGATGCGATGTGTGGGAAGTGGCGCCGTCTTGCTGAAACCAAATGTCGCCGAGATCACGAGCTTCAATTTCAGGCATTCAATGGGTGGCGATGGCACGATGGATGGTAGTCTGCACGTTGACTACGAATCCAAAAACAGACCTGGGTTCAAACCCAGTTTCAGACTAAAATTTTAAAATAAAAATAAACACCTCGCATTTTTCTGATGTGCATTAGTGTGTCTTTGTTTGCCAGTTGTTGTCGGAAGGTGTCAGTGGCGAAGGCATAGTCACTGGTCACTGAACAATACCGGCTTCAGCTGATAGCAATCCACAATCGCATCAGAACGCTCTCCTTCGTCGGTATTGTGTAGCACCGGCGAAGTAAAACAATAATAAAAATGGCTACTGAACCGAATCTTCAATACTGCTACGAGTATAAACAAAGAACGTGCGAAAGCAGAGCTGCGAAAATAATTAATTAAGCTTCACCTTCTGTCGTTTCTCCTACTATCCCTTTCCTATAGTTCCAGCACAATGCATCTCATGTGTAGGGTTCACCTCCTGAGTGCTGGTCCCAGATAAGAAAAAAAAAAATAGTCGGTTATCATGCCACGATAACGGTCGCCATTGAGTTACGTTCGCGTCGGCATAATTTTTAAAGAAATATGGACCGATGATTCGGCCGCTATATTTTCTTCACAGCGTGCTGGACGTGGTCTATTCGGTCGAACATTATCCAATAATGAATGCCGGGTCTCAAAATGGGTGATGGTGTTGCGAATAGTACGCTCAGTAGGCCGATTATGTTGACCATAAGTTGAGCGAAGTGCACGAAACACATTCCTCACAGAACGTGAATTTTCGTGATAAAGTTGAACGATTTGTAATCGTTGTTCAGGCGTAAGTCTTTCCATTATGAAATGCCAAGCAATACTAAACAAAAATAACATGACAGCATGACACGACTCACACGTGATCAGTCAAAAAAAGGCTATTGAAAAAAGTATCTCTACTTGAATCACCCATTATATGTATATATGGCATAAAAGTATCAACTACAGCCTTTCCCTTCAATAAGCTTTATCGAAAACCAATAACTTCTCGCCATAGCAAACAGTTCTTAAGACAAACAATATTTGAAACGATAAAAATTTCACACCTCATGCCCATATTTGGTGTCCCAACGTCTCTGCTACCCTCAGTTTACTCTATTTTTTTGTATTAAAAATAAATAGTTGAGTGAACATTTTTAAACATTCATTTTGTTTTTCACTCTGACTATTATTGTACGCATAATCCATTCAATTTTCACATCATCTACAGAATTGAAAATAAAAAATATGTTTGTACAATTCTTTCACAAAATGATGATGATATGCTGTGTTAAAGTATTGATTTCCCCCGAGTGCCTTTTGTTACCGAAAAAGAAAAACAATTTATAGAGAAGAGTAGCTGAGTATATGAATTCAAATACAGAAAAATTTAAACACCGAGAGAAGATGACGAAGCATGCCAAAGTAATGGATAGTTTTAGTATAAAAAGTTTTAACTTTTTTAATATTTTGCAATGTTAATGTGCATAAAATATGTAGTGGCTTAAAAGTTTTAATTAATAATATTTTTTGAAATGCTTTTAAATGCATGTTTAGAGCTGATTATAACAGTGTTTGGCTGCACTTGGTTTGCAAGGTCTCAGTGTGGTAGTTAACCCCTTGCAGATGCCCCTACAGACAATGAAATAAATTGTCATAAGAAATTTCATTTACTGTATAGATTTGATTGATTTAAGTTGATTTAAGAAGATTAAAAACATACTTAATTTTTTATTGATTTAATTTTTCAATATTTTTCATTGTTTCTCAACTGTTAAAATACATGCGAAAAAAAACTAAAAAAATTATATTAAAACTATTTAAACATTGAATGCAACAATATCTAATAAAAACTTTTATGTTCTTCTTAACTCTTGCCATTTCACTCACTCATTTCGCTTTTCTTGTCATCTTTCTCATAGCAGGCATTGGAATAGCAGTAATATTTTCACTACTGAATGATTAATTAATGGCATGTCATTTCTTGCTTAATTTTTCCCCAATTCATTTCAAATATTTCCAATTTATTTTCCAGCCATTTTACAGCACTGTAAAAGAAAAAACAATAAAGTTCTAATGTTTTAATAATTAAAATAAAAAGTGCAACGTACTTGTCGAGAATTGTAATCACTATAACTCTAATCACATAAGTGCTAGTTGTTATAGTGATTCAATTAAGGGGACCAGATTACATGGATACAGTTTTCGTTGTGGAAAAAAGAAATAAACGCGTTCATTCAGTGTTCCTGGATTAAGAAGTTAATGTCTCTAATATCACACTCCAAAAGTACGGGGAGATTCGTTATCAACGTCCCGCCCATAGGAGTCTTTAAAAGGAAGATCCAAACCATTGAGGAGTTTTTTTTTATATTTTTTGTCTAAAACTAGAGTTGCCCCTAGAGTATGCATGCATTGCAACGGAACTAGGACAATATGTCTTAGGTAGGCAAATATAGGGATTAGTCTTTGTGGATACGTCACATGAATTTTCCAATATCACAATTGACGTCGAAGTAGTTTATAACTTAATTTTATTTATATTATTGAAGCAGGGAGTTTATTCTACAAACTAATAATTCGAATAAAAAAAGAATTTCTTCTTTAAAGCGTACTACGATTCGCTAGAAAGTCGGCCACAAATGAGTTCGCTCAGAATGGAGTGTCCTGGTACAGTGCCCTCGCGGTAACGTGAACTAATTAAAACTGACGACGTTCACGTTTGCGAATTCTTTACCTTCTCGAAGACGAAACTTGGAATAACAAAATTGTGTTGTATTTTCCGTAAGAATTTTATTTATGAAATTATTAAAATATTTATTATTTTTTGTTGCTTTTGATTTTCCAAAAGTTCTATTAAAATACCAAATGAAATTGGCATTAAAGAATACATATCATATCAAATACATATCACTATCAAATTATATGGGCACAACTCTTACGACTTTTTTCACTAATAGCGTCGCAATTCGAAATAATTTTTTTAGTTTAAGCGCATTGATTTTTAATGTTAAAATTATAGAGCTTTCATCTTTTAGAAAAGTCACATAATGAGGTGTTCATGTTATAGTGCACTATATCATTGATTCAATGGACACATCTCACATTGTGACTACTCCATCAAGTCAATAGAGTTGGCTACTCTAATGTCACATAAGAATCTTTGCTCTATACTTTGAAGCACAGGTCAACATATGAGAGTTGTATTCCATTTCCGGCTGGATTTAAGACGACTAAATAGATAAGAGATCGTATGAGGTCAAGTGTCTTACACAGTCTTAGAAATTGATAGGCTTGATGGGTTCTTGACTTCTAGTAAGTCCAGCAAACGACGCATTGAATTTTCATGCCAAGAACATCAAGATCTTCGAGTTCCTTAACACCAGTACCGTCCATAACTAAATAGGATTCTACAGTTTCGATTATGTCCATAAATATACAGCATTAGAACGATAGATCTTTCATTATCATACTGCGGCTAGATAAACGTGTAACATCGTTAGGCAGTTGATCTACACTTGTGCAACATATGCTGTTGCTCGATCTGCAAGACCACATTTAAGTCATTTTAGTTAGAAGGGTGTCCCACCCAGTATGACTAGGACACCTCCAATATGACCACTGTGGGTTTTAGTACAATTCTGAATAAGTAGGAAAATTAACCATTAAACACTGATGGAACCCATTTCAAATTGCAAGGGTTTGTTATAAGTTTGTTTTTAAACCGAACAACTGAACTGTGTCTAAATACAATTTCTTCAACGGCACTTAACTACTGAAACGTAAAAATTTACAGAACATGATATACATATATATATATTCGAAAGCCTTCTGATTGTTTGTTTGCTCTGTGGCAAACTCCATGACAGTTACGGGCCTTCCACTCATTTCAGTTATATTTTTAAAATTTTATTTTAACATGGATTATTGGTCTCTACTCTCAAAACACACAAAGGGCACTTCATACATAAAACATTTTTGCCGAAAGGAATTCTTTAAAATGGGAAGTTCGTTATAATTTCAAACTCTTAAGTTCCCATACCAGATACCCTAATACACTGGGCATATCAAGAGATAAAAAATTAATTTCCTTATGAATTTGCAGTGAGCTAAACGCGTAGAGCATAAAAAACGCACTAAGTGCGATAAGTACGTTTGTATTTACATATATTTACAGGATTGTTTGTGCATTTGGAGAGAAGATTTGCATCTGTGTGAAAGAAAATGTTCACAATAATTTGAAAGAAAAGATAACGCTTTCGAAATCCCATGTTACTAATGTCAAAACTCAAGAAAATTTTTTTTCATTTCGCATTGCAGAGTAGACTCCCCCAGGCGACTTCATACCTGGTTTTCTCAGATTTATCCAGATCCGCTCTTAAATTATGCTGGTTTTTATACAGGTCACTGCAGATATAGATATAATCTTTTCTGATTTTTATTACCAACAAATGTTAATCTCTCTGTTATATCCATGTTTAGATGGAACAATTTTACCAGTAACTGTTGCCTGGGGTAAACGTTGTTCAACTAATCGATTTCGAGAATGTTAAAAGAGAGTTTATTGTCTTTTATGTATGAAAAATAAAATGTTGTGAGTGAAAAATAAAAGTATAAGTTACATGTTCAGTTGCGTATCTGTTATTTAATTATTGGACTTACATCTAAAATATATATTATACTTCTGGCGAACCATGTGGATGTACATATTTACATACGAGGTTGTTCAAAAGAAAAGGTGAATTTTGAATTTTTTTGAAAAGTATTTATTTATTAAATATTATTCTTCCATATCCATTTTGTCTCTTCTGAAATGCGCTTATCGGTATGGGCATCAGCTCGTTCTTCGATTTTGACTTTATGTCATCAATTGTGGCAAAACGTTTTCCATTCATTAGTCACTTCGGTTTTGGGAATAGGAAAAAGTCGCAGGTAGCCAAAACTGGTGGATAAGGTGGTCAGGTATTATTAAGTGTTGTTTTTTGCCAAAAAAAATCACGAACAAGCATTGATGTGTGAGCTGGTGTATTATCGTGATTATTCATTATTATCCATGATTTTTTTTCCACAATTCCGATCGTTTGAGCCTTATTGCTTCACGCAAACGTTGTAGCATTCCTTCCTTGTAGTAATCCTTATCAACCGTACGACATGTTGGCAAGAACTCATGATGCACCACGCCACGACCTCGTACATAAAGCTTTTATATCATAGTTGGCATTTTTTATTAGGCTAGCAGACTATCAGAAATTAATATTTAGAGAAGTTGTAAAACGCATTAAAAGCTCTGAAATTGAAACCAACTTGTTGCCTTTTAAAAAAGCACCAAATTGTAAAAAGTACGCTCAATTAAGACTCACAAAGCACTAAACTTAGTACGAAATGCACTAAATTACCATCGCTGTGAACTTGTCTGCATTAAAAGTAGAAGAAGAGGAAACAAATACAAAAACTGTGCAACGAACACTGTTGCATACCAAACATTGTATAACAAGCAGTAATTCATCTTCTCAAGTGAATTCGAATCATTTAAATTCTTTGCAATAGATTTCATAATTCAAGATACTGGTATTCGTGTGAATGAAGAAGGGCTTTATGTCTAGTGAGAGTAAGCAGCTGTAGAAATAAAAGAATAGTGGGAAAACTGGGCTTTTCTTACTACGTTGGGCAATATTAACAATGCATTTGTATTTAAATTTATATTGACTTTTGGAAGAAACCGTTTAAAAATCCCCATGCCAGCAGAATGCTGCTGATATAACAAAAGGAGTGTTGTTCAGAAAGAGTAAATGATATGTATCATCATATCGCTTTGCAACCGCTGTAACTAGCCTTAATCAGTTGTAATATTAAGGATGTCGTGTGCTGTAAGTTGATGTAAAATTTTATTGTTTTTCCGGACCGGATGCGGAGGCGCCAACAGAATCCTGTTCACATGGGTATATGCAAATAAATTATAGATGTGTGCAAGCAGAGGAACTCAGATAGTGACTGGGCCATTCTTCTTTTTAACCCTTCTTTTTTTTATTATTAAGTGCTCGATGTAATTGCAGCTGTTAAAATTTTTTTGCTGTATCATCTGCTTCATCGATTTCAGTTTGCTGATTTAATATAACAATCCAGCAACTACAATGATACATGTGAACAGAGAAAGGAATTTATTGAAGGCTTTTCTCGTTCTGCGTTTAAAGAACAAACATGGAAATGAAAATGAATAACAGGCGGATACATTTACCGAATGACTTAAGCATACGTAGCGTTTAAAGTGTTTGACATGAAAGAACATCTAAAGAGAAAGAACAGTAGAGAAATAAAGTGCTAAATATTTTTCCGGCACCTTTAATATTGTGTGATACGATATACAAACAACACAAGCCTCAATATCCGTTTCCCTTTTTTGCTTTCATGTTTGTGCAGGCGTTTTCATTTATTTATTTTTTTCAAGAATCTTTTTAATTTTTATTAAAAAGGAACAATTCCAAAAGTACTCTTAAGTAATAAGACAGTGGAACATCGACAACGAAGAAAAGAAGCATTTCGTAAATGAGTTAATTATAATTTTGTAAAATTAATTAAGTGCTGAATTAATTTAACTACATATGCATTTTGAGAACGTTTAAATGGTATAAAGTATTTAATTTTTTTTTTTTTTTTTTTTTTTTTTTTTTTGGCGTGTGAGGTAGGGTTGAAAATGCCTTCGCACTTACAGAGACCGTCGTCTTTTGCGTCGAGTGGTGTTGCCACTAAAAAATTCCCTCCTCCTCCTCTGGGTAGATTCCTCCCCGGAACCGCTTTCCGCATTACTTCGGGAAGGCCCAGAGCCACGTCCCAATCAGGACCACTCTCACTCACCCACGTCTGGGTCCGCCAAGTCCGCAGCCGGCGCCATGGCCCCGGCCAGTATCGCCTGGTCCCTGTCAGAAGGGGCCCCGCTATGCAGCAGCGCATCGAGGTCCCTCTTCTTCCTCCGCAGAACGTATCCCACGTACTGCGCCACAGCGTCCCAATTGTCCTCGCAATCGAGCATCCTCCCTATCACGGTGGCAGGAGCGAATCCGCCAACCCGCTGCGCCATTGCACCTCTCTCAGTATGCCACCTGGTGCAGTCGAAGAAAGTGTGTTCTGCGTCATCATCCGTAATACCACAGGAAATACAGTCGGGACCATCTGCCCTGCCCATCCGGTACAGGTACTTTCGGAAGTATCCGTGGCCCGAGAGGAATTGTGTCAGGAAGTAGTTAACTTCCCCAAATTTCATCCGAATCCATACATCCACGCAGGGAATAAGCCTCGCCGTCCACCTGCCGACCGTGTCCGCGGTCCACCTGTCCTGCCATCGCCGGACAGTTGGAGAAGCTACTGCAAAGAAGGATGGCGGAGGCCGTGAGGATGGCTGGGGGGCTATCGGACAGCATGGCTTCAGACCTGGCAGGTCAACGCTCGGGGCGATTGCTGATGTGGTTGGGTGCTCCGTAGTTATCTGGACGATCGGATGCTGTTGTACGATACGCCGAGGGTGCGGAGGAGCAGGACGATCACGTCCGGAGAGGCCCATGGATCTGTGCTGGGCCCGGATCTATGGAAACTGACCTACGATGGGATCTCTGGGGTGGAAATGCCCGAAGATGCTCAGCTCGTGGGATACAGATGATATAGCGGCTGTGATCTTGGCGCGTGATATGGATGACGCCAGTAGAAGCTGAACCGGGTCATGAATAACACCCGGATGTGGCTTGAAGACCACGGCTTGGAATTGGCCGGGGAGAAGACCGAGGTGATGTTGATGACGCGGGCACACATACAACTCGGCGTCGGCATGCGGATAGGGGATGTGTCTCTGGTTACCCAGAGTGCGATAATGTATTTGGGCGTCAGACTCGACTGTAGGCTGACTTACTGGGCCCAAATACGGCATGTGGCGACTAAGGCAGCGAAGATGACTGGCATGTTGAGCTGACTCATGGCGAATGTCGGAGGCCCGACATAGAGCAAGAGGAGGCTGATTATGGCAGTCACGAAGTCGATCTTGCTGCATGGGAGCGAGATTTGGGGAGATGTACTGGGTGAGAGAACCAAACGCAGGGTGCTCGAGACGATACAGTGGACGGCGGCCCTTAGGGTTGCTTCGGCTTACCGCACGGTCTCGGGCGCTGTGTCCTGGTGATATTTGGGGAAATACCCATAGACCTCTTGGCGCGCGAGCAGTGCAAGGCTTGGAACTCGAGGGCGGAGGGCCCTGGTGTTGGCCCCGCTATGCAGCAGCGCATCGAGGTCCCTCTTCTTCCTCCGCAGTACGTATCCCACGTACTGTGCCACAGCGTCCCAATTGTCCTCACAATCGAGCATCCTCCCTATCACGGTGGCAGGAGCGAACCCGCCAACCCGCTGCGCCATTGCACCTCTCTCAGCATGCCACCTGGTGCAGTCGAAGAAAGTGTGTTCTGCATCATCATCCGTAATACCACAGTAAATGCAGTCGGGACCATCTGCCCTGCCCATCCGGTACAGGTACTTTCGGAAGTATCCGTGGCCCGAGAGGAATTGTGTCAGGAAGTAGTTAACTTCCCCAAATTTCCTCCGAATCCATACTTCCACGCAGGGAATGAGCCTCGCCGTCCACCTGCCGACCGTGTCCGCGGTCCACCTGTCCTGACATCGCCGGACAGTTTGGGGTCTCAGACCAATAGCACCAACACCAGGGTCCTCCCCCCTCGAGTTCCAAGCCTCCCACCGCTCGCGCGCCAAGAGGTCTATGGGTATTTCCCCACATATCACCAGGACCGCAGCGCCCGAGACCGTGCGGTAAGCCGAAGCAACCCTAAGGGCCGCCGTCCGCTGTACCGCCTCGAGTACCCTGCGTTTGGTTTTCTCACCCAGTACATTTTAGTATTTTATTTAGTAATTATTTAATATTGGCTATGTACATATATTCATAGACATTCTGTCCTAAATCGTACTTGTGAAACAAATCGACATTTAGTATTAATAAAACTTTATAATTTAAATTAATCTTTTCATATATGTATATACCTCCAATTTACTTTTATATTAAAAACTTTTAAAAATTTAACTAATGCTCTGTTATTGCACAAGTGTGATATGTGACCACAAATTGTGTTTATATATTGATCTTTGCGTAAATTAATACATCATGTATGTATGTATGGAGATGATTTTTTATGTTATTTTTTGATTGCTTTATAATAAAAATAAAAAATGTTTTTAAAATATACATTTTCCATTGTCATATTTTTTTGATGATTTTTTATGTATATTTTATCGGGATTTTGACAATTTTTGGAAAACTTTATCAGGTGATGCCAGACTTATTTCACAAATAATGGCTAAATATGGACAAAAAATTGGCTAACAAGAAGGTAAATAAAGGCTAAGCGTCTTCGAAGTAAAAATTATGAGTATTAACCAAAAATAATAATTATTTTAACAGCAAATCGGGAAGTAAATAAAAATAATAAACTAAATAAAATAACTTTTATTCAGGTACTCAAGAAACAAAAAACCTGTACTTAAAAATACGTAAATACGTTTGTGCAAATAAATTTAAAGGAGCTCTGAGCTCGAAGATATTTTCAATCCAAACGTATAGAATAAAAATATGGCAACAATTGCCATATGCTTTACATTAGGATGTCATTAATATAGTAATACGCCGTATAACAATTTGAAAGAAGTTTTCGCCTTATTAATGAAATTGAATTAACTTTTGGTTCTGATCGGAAATGCATCACGGCGCTGCATCTAATGCTCAGGAAGTTCCAGAAAACAAAACCTTACAACACTACAAATGCCTGCATGTTGGATGGTGCCGGCAAGATTCTGGAGAAGCTACTGCAAAGAAAGCTGGTGGAGGCCGTGAGGAGGGCGGGGGGCTGTCGGATAGACAGCATGGCTTCAGACCTGGCAGGTCAACGCTCGGGGCGATTGCTGATGTGTTTGGGTGCTTCGAGCGCGCTCAGAATGAGAGGCGCTATTATCCGAAGCGCATAGTTGTCCTGGCTACACTCGACGTTCGGAATGCCTTCAACAGCCTACGATGGGCTGATGTTCTAGAGGCGCTACGGGGGAGGTTCCGTATTCCCGGATACTTGTATAGAATTCTCCGTAGTTATCTGGACGATCACGTCCGGCGCGGCCCAGGGATCTGTGCTGTGCCCGGACCTATGGAATCTGACCTACGATGGGATCTTTGGGGTGGAAATGCCCGAGGACGCTCAGCTCGTGGGATACGCGGATGATATAGCGGCGGTGATCTTGGCGCGGGATATGGATGACGCCAGTAGAAGCTGAACCGGGTCATGATAGGACGGCGACGCAGATGACGACGGTCGCTGTAAGTGCGAAGGCATTTTCAACCCTACCTCACACGACAAAAAAAAAAAACAGTACAAATGCCTTGAGTTGTAAAATTCAACAGTGAAACATCAAAGTACCAAAAAAAAATAGTATTAAATATTTTATAAATATTTTTTGTTAAATATTATTCTAATTTTAAAATTGCGCTTTTTCCCCTAAAAAATAAATGTCAAATTTATTATTACATACTTTATGAGATTCTCATATATATATACTTTATATTATACTTTATATCATAAAGTATGTAATAATAAATTTGAGATATATGTTTTAGGGGAAAAAGCACAATTTTAAAATTACAATAATATATAAAGAGATATTCCGAAAATAAATTCAGTTAATATATTTTTTGTTAATTTATTTTTTTTTTAATGTGATGTAAAAATCTCCAAATATTATTGTTGGAAGCAATAAATGCCATTTTTTAAAATTCAAATATCTTTCATTTTGTCAATTGCCCAATTATGTAGCATATATGGTTTCATCTAAGTCAACAAATAAATATATTATTATGTAACTATTGATTCAATTATTTAACATTAGTCAAAATATATTACGATTATTTATCTATCTATGTTTGTTATATTGTTATAGCTGGACTACATGCACATTTCATTCAGTGCTAATACCAAAATCCTGAGTATATCTTTAACTAAATTCTTGAAAAAAAAACTAAGAATTTGCACATGTTTATACAAGAATTCCCAAAAAATATTCGAGAATTACGAAATATACAAACAAAGGGTGGCGATGGCACGATGGATGGTGGTCTGCACGTTGACTACGAATCCAAAAACAGACCTGGGTTCAACCCCAGTTTCAGACTAAAAATTTTAAAATAAAAATAAACATCTCGCATTTTTCTGATGTGCATTAGTGTGTCTTTGTGTGTCAGTTGTTGTCGGAAGGTTTCAGTGGCGAAGGCATAGTCACTGGTCACTGAACAATACCGGCTTCAGCTGATAGCAATCCACAATCACATCTGAACGCCCTCCTTCGTCGGTATTGTGTACCACCGGCGAAGTAAAATAATAATAAAAATGGCTACTGAACCGAAGCTTCAGCGCTGCTACGAGTATAAACAAAGAACGTGCGAAAGCAGAGCTGCAAAAATAATAATTAATTCAGCTTTACCTCCTGTCGTTTCTCCTACTATCCTTTTCCTATAGTTCCAGCACAATGCTTCGCATGTGTAGGAGTTATCTCCTGAGTGCTGGTCTTAGATAAAAAAAAAAAAAAAAAAAAAAAAAAAAAACAAACCAAATAGCTTCTTTAACCCATTATTGGCCGCTACCCTAAAACGTAGGAATTTTTTGAATACCTTGCAGGAGGGTGTTATTAAGACCCCAATGAAGAATATTTTTCGTAAAATTTTCCCTCCCGATATATAGTTTTCTTTACATGGACTGGTCGAAAAATCGACCACTGGCTGAAAACAGTAAAAAAAATAAAAAAATAATTTGATATTTCTGAAAGAAAAAATATTGCTTTATTCAAATGAATTTATTACACATTTTTATGGTATTCATAAAAACAGCTTGTATGCAAATATATATTGCACTTTTTGCATGTAAAAATAGTATGTTTCTTACACAATTTGCAGCGCCGATATTTATTTTCAACGCTTCTTATAATTGATTGTACTTTTTCATTGACTCGGGGTTGATTAGGGTTAATATCAAAATCTTCTTTGTTTAGCTCACTGTCGTATTTTAGAAGTTGTGTTGTGACTTCAGAACGAAAATCAATTTGTGAAAGGGGTTTTGTCTTTTGGATTTTTGCCAATATGCAGTGCATCTTCCACGCGTTGACCATTGCGTTTCCAAGCGCATTAGTCCATATTGGCCACCACCATTTCTTTCCCTTTATACAGATACGATAATTGGCCACGGCATTGTCATGAAGGTCGACACCACCCATACCATGATTACACTCCTGAATTGCTTTTGGCTGTGGAATTGTAACAGATTTTTTCTGCTTACGGCAATAACGTTTAACATTAGCCATTGGTTCGACTGTTGAGTTATTGGTAATTACGTTGAGAACAGAATGTCATTCCAGCGCACCAACAATATTTCTTGTTGACTATCGAGCAACTGGTGAAATTCTCCACGATTGCTTTTTTTTTAGATTCTTTAACGGAGCTTTCGCCGTTCGATTTTCTCGTATAGTACCCGTAGCATAAAATTTGCGTTCATTCAATAGACACATGAGATGATAAGAAGAAAAGAAATTGTCAAAAAAAACTATGTGACAATCGGGATCAGGTACGTTTGCCAGTAAGTTCTAAACAGACCGAGAACGAGACCAATGTCCTTATCGTGTGGCGTGGCTGAACCACCATATAAAATACTGTAGAATAAATATCCACTTTCAGAGCACATGCACCATGATTTAAATCCAAAACGAATTGGCTTCCGCTTAATGAACATTTTGCACGAGTGTCGCCCAAAATACGGGATCATCTGCTCATCAATTGATACAATATGGCTAAAAATTCCAAACTGCATAAAATTTTTATTAAGAGCATCAACTAGTGGGCGAACTTTGGCAAATCGATCTGTTTTGTCTAAACGGCTATTATCAGATAGATGTAAATATCTTTTAATTGTTCTGAACCGATTGCGGCTCATGGCTTGCTTTACCATTGGAACTCCCATGTCGGGCTTAGTAGACCAATAATGATCTATATGTGGTAATGAATGATACCCCGACAAGTATAAAATTCCAATAAATCTACGTAGTTCAATATGTGTAATACTGGCTGTAGCATTCTTCTGATTTGCATATGAATTTGAAAAATTTGTGATATCGGAAATTATGGAATTATCAAAATATAAAGAAAAAATTTCAAATGGAGATTTAGAGCCTATAAAGAATATATAAATGACTATGTAGATACAAGAATCCAAAAGAGACAAAGCGGACCAATTTCTCACCGATTTCTTCCATTTTAATAGCTTCATTATTTGTTGTCAAACGTCGTGTAGCTAAAGTTTCTTGGCTTTCGCCACATAGGTATAGCAAAATCTGATTTCTTTTTAATGTTTCCCCTTTCCATACCATTATTGCGTGAGTTGGATGTTGACGGCTCTTCAATTATACTTCCATACCCATCACCCAATTTCTGTATATTACCTCCATCTAGAGAATACTGTAATTCTACACTACCAGCAATTTCTTTCATTGTTGTCATTTAGATTAATTTCATCGTCGTCAAAATCTCCTTCATCAGTTATAGATCCTATAGTTGCTGGTGGAATGTAAACTATATCTACATCTTTGGCTGCCGTAATAGCTTGGTCTTCCTCGTCATCTGAGTCTAGCTCATTTAAAATATTAATTATAAATTGGCATTGTAAAATTAGTTTTCAGTACAAGTGTTTGCATTCACCTTCGTACACTTACTGACATTTTACCACAAATATTTCTATAACTAAAGTAATCAAAATAATCTAGGGTTCCCCTGACTAAAATACGCGATATATTACTTAGCAATAGAAAACTACAGGGCCACAACCAGAAAAACTTTCAAGGAAGTATTATCCAGATTTATTATGAAAATAACAGTTTTGAAATTCAAAAAAAATTTTAAATTCTATTGTAGGGCCAGTGGTCGATTTTTCGACCTTGAAAGATTGTGCGCATTTAAGAATAAGAAAATGTGTCGTATGCAAATTGATTTTCGTCGATTCTTATAATACAGTATTTATGCTCTAAAAATAATGAAAAATAAGAAACAAAAATTTCAATTCTTACATACATTTTTTAATTGGAAAAAAGTGTTAAAATGTTCTTTTATAAATCCTCATACCAAAATTTTTTTCAAACTATTTAGAAATTCATTTCACTACAGATATTTTAAAAATTAGTTTTATTTTATTTTAGTGAAAACAGATCAAAAAAATTATAGTAAACTTTTGAGATATGCGCTCACAAAGTTACTGGTCGAAAAATCGACCGGCGGCATATAATGGGTTAAAAAATTTTTTATACAACTATTTTTAAACAATAGATTTAAATCAATTAATAAAATGTTTGCTGTATAAAAAATTAAATTATTATTATTGAAAACTTAATTGAAAATTAACTCAATTAGGTCAACAATATGAATTTAATTGATACTATTAATTTCTTTACAGGCGAAAACCTAAATAATTTTTTAAGTGATGTTACAAAATTTTTAATCAAAATTTTGTTTTGCTTTTTTCTGTTCAGAAGGGGATCTGTAATATTAATAATTAGTTGTCATTCGGTGGTAGGTAATGCCCTTCAAGATTAGCATTTGTCAATTATTGAGCCTTTCAGCCAAGACGCCTAAAAAGTCAAATCAACTTTGGTTGCATTATCGCTCCTTGCATGAAAAGTACTCTCGTGATATCCCGAAGTTCGTCTCTTTCTACGTATAACTAGATCTTCTGCGAGAATACACTTCGCATTAGAAACAAAATTGGTACTTTAGACGAACCACATGTATGTGCGATGAATTCCTTGTAGAAGTCGTCCTTGTGAATTTCAATATTTGACAGCTCAAGTTTGTGATAGAATTTGTTAATTAGTATGGTGACGTTACAGCCAGTAGATCGAACGTCCAATCCGCCGTGAATACAAAAAGTGTCTGCGCCCCTTTTCGTCTGCAGTTGAAAAACGAAACGTCGGCAAAGAAAAATCTATATTAAATGGCTCGCCTTTAGCGTAAAGACAGAGCTTAATAATTCCAGACATGCAATGACAACAAATATCTTCAAACACTATTTCCTCTACCGCCCTTTTTTTTTGGGAAACTGATTACTGGTCAAACGTATTCTGCAGAGAAGAGTTTTTTTTAGGGGTGGGGGGAAATCCATTGTGTACTACACATCAGTTTCGGTTCATTTTCTATCTACTATGCATTATTAAGAGGGGTGATGTTCGCTGAGTAGTTATCGCGTTGACTCTGCAACCAGAATATCCTCTGTTCAAGACATTTTCTATCGTATCTGTGCCATCTTTGGTAGGTGTTGCAGAAATAAAATGATAGCTTTCCTTAGCTTAAAAAATAAGACGTCAACATAACAGCAGAGACGCAGCAACTCTGCTTTGCAAATTCTCAACTGCAGAGTTGTGCAAGAATTGATATGTATCCTTTCCATGATTTCATCCATCACTTGTGTCTTTTCAATACAGCAAAAAAAAATAAATTTAAATATCAATTAAAAAATAAATTAGATTTCACCTGTAAAGGAATTAATAGCAAAAATTAAATTTTTATTGTTGACTTATTTTTCAATTAAATTGTTTATAGTAATAATTGGAAACTTAATTAAATATTTTTCAAACTTCAAACAAATTTTAATAATAACAAATTTCAATAAGAAATATTTGAATTCAATTCGAATGCTGATTAGGTACTAATTTATTTATAAAGAGAATTTTGCATATATGAAATTAAATAAATTTTTTTTATTTAAGTAATTAATTAATATTTTAATTAAAAAATATGTTATTTTAATTAAAGGTGTTAATTAAAAATAAAAATGTAAAATTTTTTTCCGGTGCTACGCATTTCATACGTACGCGACATCCCCTGAGCACTTGTTGGAGCAAAACAAAAAAAAAACATTTTTACACTGCCGTGATCGAAAGTTATTGAATCGTGTTTATGGACGCATTTCTCAGCTTTTTCATGAAAAACTTCCAAATAATGTCTAATAAATTTTAGAACTTCTAAGAATTCCAAGGACTTGTGTTCTTATTTTTTTTTATGTCACAGTTGTGACTAACATATATGTATTACCCTCCGTATTACCTTCCCTTCCGTTATTCGTTATGTTTGCAGTATTTGCAATATCATTTTCGTTTTACATTTTCGTAAGTTGATTCACTTTAATGACAATAAAAGCATTTCATTTATTCATAAATTTTATCTGCATGTACATACAAACATTTGCATGCACATTTCGGTTTGTTCTTATCTTTTGTTATGCAATCGGTTTGCTGTTGTTGTTGTTGTTGATTTTAAGTTTATAACCAGACTAACGATAGAAGACGTTAAGACCTACAGAGTTTAAATAGCAGCATCATCATCATCATTATTGTCGGATTTTGTGGCATTATTGGAAGACAAGTACAACTACAACATCTTGTTTCTCATCTGCATAATGTTTTTGACAATAATTTGCATATTAACTTTAAATAGATTTACAATCCATCTTTTGTGTTTAACTCCAATGCACATGAACTTTTGAAAGCCATAATTTAATGAAATTAAGCAATGAACCTTTTGTTTGCTTACGGCTGATAACTTGCAATCACTTCGTTATTTTATTGTCAAGGATTTGTAAAAATAAGATAATTTTGAGGAATTTTAAAAGAATTAACAATTATTGAAGTGCACTAAAGAATTCGACTGAATGTAAATTTCGTGTCGGGAGAAGTGGTCATGAAAAACCAGTTACGTCACTAATGGGTCTTAAGTATTAGGGTATGGTCTAGTCCAAGTTGTTGTGCTTCCTATGGAGCCTGCAATATGCGAGGAGGCGGTTAGTGGAAAATTGTAACACAGTCTCAAAGACGGTTGACAAGGTAGGGGGAAGTAAAAATCCCACAAATGTTGGAGAACAAGCACTACATATTTATAAAATATTTAAGTATCGAACACTTACGGCCATCTTCTTTACTCAGTATTATGAATATTTTTCAGGCAAAAACTTCAACAGGATTTGCAATTTATATTTTATGACACCGTCAAAGTACGTATAACTAAATCTTTAAAAATTAACATAAACGATTCAAAAATGTTTAATCAAATTAAAAACTCTGTAGCGAACCCATCTAAAGCTTTTGGAAATGGAAATATTTAATTTAAACAGAAATTGAAATCATTTTGTTGCCGAGAAAATCGCTTCATTCCGCGCCTTGGAATCGGTATAGCGTATGCCGTCAATAAATTAATTTGAAGCAGAAACTCATTTAATTGATTTTAATCTTTAAACCGTCTTTCTATTTAAATTGTAAACTATTTCCAATTGGTTTAAAATTATTCACAAAAGTTGACTTTGATCAGTGTATGCGATTTTCCTTTGGTCTCTGGAATATGAATTTCTAATCGCACTTGTGGCCTATAAATGGCCATATTTTTTTCCTTTTTTCTTAAATAATTAAAAAAGAGCCTCGCTCTTTTTATCATGTTAATTTTTGAAGTATTTGAAATATTTTCCTTAGATGAAATGGAATTTTTGTAAAATTAATTTGCTACGTTTGAGGGAATCCTTTAAATATTTATGAGCTCCACAAAACAAGAAAGTCAAATGAATTTTTCATAAAAACACCAGATATTTTTTTATGCAAGAAGGCAATTTCTTACTTAAATATGTTAATAGTTCTTTTAAGGGTTTTATTTCATTTTCATTTTGTTATCTCTTTCTTTCTTTCTTCTTATATTCTTATTTATTTATGTTTTCCTTCTATTGAAGGCTTATAACTATTCCAACTGTTGGCATATTGGAGAATATTTATGGAAACAAATAACGACCCAGAATGGTTCTTAAGCAAATACAAAAGGAGACGCTCTTATTTAATGACAGGCGTATCATCTAAAACCCACATGCATTATATACGCTGCAAATAAATTGTAAAAAATTGGACTTCAATTATAATTTTGCACTGAAAACGAAAATACTGTTATTTAATATTTTTAACATTCACATAACATTTCTTTTAATAAATGCACGCGCCGGTTTCATTCTGAAATTGAGGCAAAAGTGTAAATAAAAAAATATACAAACAAGTACGCACTTACCTTTCCACATATGATACTTTGAAAGTTCACATAAATACATAATCGCCATCAGCGAAAGTTTTGGGTATCTCTTTGTATCGATTGTGTTGACAGTCATATGTTTTATTTATTGCTTAACAATTACACAGTAGGCTTATACAATAATGTCAAGGGGATATTAATGAATTTGGTGGCAAGTGTTGTCAAGAAAATAGCTGGTTCCAGTACAGACTTCTGTACAGTAGATCAGCAATCTTCGTTACAATAATTTTCGGTTTTTACCAAAGATACTTTTTTCCAAAATGACTTTTCCAAATGAACAGTGTTTTCCTAGCAGGCGCTTTTTTCTAAAGAAACTTTTTCTAATGAAATTAAAAAGAAATATTTTTTTTAAAAGTACCGTCCAAAAAACACTTTTTCTAAAGGAAAAAATTTCGAAATTTTCCAAAAGTTAATTTTTTCTCAAGCGTACTTCTTCAAATGATAAATTTTGTAAGAGACTTTCTCAAAATGTATATTTCCATAAAGGACTTTTAGCAAAATATATTTTTTTAAAATTTTACTTTTCCAAAATAAAATTATTTTAACAGAACTTTTTCAACAGACACTGTTATCCAAAGGAACTTTTTTAAACTAAATTAAAATGAATTATTTTTTTCAAAAGGTACTTTTTCAAAAGATATTTTTCCAAACGATAAAGAATTTTTCGAAAGTTAGCTGTTTCCAAATACAAGTCTTATGAATGGCACGGTGCTTCAGAGGCCATTTCGATGTTACTCGACCGTGTACATGAAAAAGTGAAAAAACTAATTGGGGACGGTAATGTATCCAGCTCTATTGACCCTCTTGAGCATCGCCGCAACGTGTGGCGCGTTTAGTTGTTCTATCGCAGTATAATGGGATGTGTTCTAATAAAAAGAGGGAAATTGTACCCGTAACCCACTCGTTCATACGCTAAACGCGTTCATCATTCACATCATTTGTAGTCAAATCGCACTACGCAGTACAAAGAAAACTCATTTTTCATCCCGACATCGCGTATGTGGAATAAACGTGGGAAATTTCAAGGCTTATGACCTTTAACACTACCCCCTTCCAAAACCTAATTTTCTAGTTCCAAAAAGTAGTAACAGGCACTTTTTCAAATGACATTGAAAAAAATAAATACTTTTTCAAATGGTACTTTTTCAACCGTCACTTTTTTCAGAATATTTTTTTCCAAAAAGTATGTTTTGCAGAAAGTGCTTTTAAAAAAAGAAAATTTCTTTAAAATGTACTCTTTCAAATTTACATTATTTTAAACTAAGTTTCTCAGAGTGTAACTTTTTGCTAAATGTGCTATCTTCAAAAGATACTTTTTAACAGTTAAATTCCTTTAAACAAAACTTACCTTTTCGACAGCACTTTTTTCCAAAGAAACTTTTTCAAAAACTCTTCTTGTAAAAAGTTCTTTTGGCAAAGAGAGTTCTTTTCAAAAAATATTTTTGGAAAAGGAATTTATCCAAAATGTACTATTTGGAAAGGTATTTTTCTAAATGAAGATTTGTCAAAAAGTACTTTTGACAAAACCTAGTCTTTCTAAAAGTTACTTATTCCAGTAAAGAAGTAAATAAAAAAGCTATTCTGTTTCACAAAAGAAAAAAAGAATTAAAAGGTCTTTATTAGGAAAAAAAACATTTTTTACTTTAAATGTACAGTTAAGAAAAAAAGAAAACAATTATTCGTACCGATGCAATTTACATTCATTAAATAAACCACACAAGAGTAGTAGAGGACAGGAAAGATTTCGTTACCACAATGAACATATTTGAAAAATAATGTCAAGTGCCAATTGGTTGCTTGTTATACAATTTGTTTCAGTTAAGTGCTCATGTTTTCTTTGTAATTTTGGTTTTGTTGTGCTTACAGATGCAGCAAATACAGCCACACCACGGCTACAACGGCTTTAATGTTAAATGAGCCACACAGTTCTTGAGTGACTGAGATAAAGTTAGGAGATTTATTAAAAATAAATGTCGGAGTGATGTTCACTGAGTGGTATTGTCATATCAATATTTTGCTTTCTATTTGCCAAAAAGTGTTTTGGAATTAATTTCCGCTAAATTTACAAAAGTCTCAACATAGTTGTCAATTATGCAATTCATTTGGAATGATCCTCTTCAGAACTGTTGGGTTGTCACTTTGTTTCCTTGTTCCCTTCCTTTTCAGGGCAAGTGTAGAATATTTTTTTTGCCTTTTGGCCTTAAAAGTTTGTAGACATACAAACATATATATTATTCTTAAAAGCTTTCATTCCTCTTATTATTATTATTTTTATTTTTCTGTTAATACTGGATATATTTTTTGCCTTTTATTGGTTTTCTTTACGTTTCCTTTCACTGATTTTAGGTCCGACAAACGTACAGTACTTGTTGTGGATAAGAAATAGGGTTCAAAGTTAAGTTGTTGTTCTTGTTGTTGCTATGACTGTGGTAATGTGTGGTGACTTTTGCCCATCGGAAAAAAACTGTCAATTGTCATTTCGCCTTCTGTGTTATGAATTAAAAAAAAAAACAAAAATAAAAATAAAAAGCGTGCACGGTGGAACGACTTTTATTGTACAGGAAACAGAAATTGACTATTTTCGTGACGAAGAGTAAAGGAAGTTAATGAAAGAGAAAACGTATCACATTTAACTTGTTGTCTTTGATAATGATGATGAAGATGATAATTATAATGGTATTTCTGTCGCTGTTTAACACAAAAATGTCACAATTGTTAACTTTTTTACTACTTAAGATTTGACGGCTATATTTGGCAATTTATAGCCAACATTGTATACATGTTTAATGAGCTTGGCCATTTTATGTAGCTTTGATTTTATATCTAATGTATTTCCCTGTCGCTTTTCTATTCGTTATCTTTTCATGAAGGCTTGTTTGTGAAAGCCATCATTATTTTTTGTATGATAACGAAAGACAACAACTAAATTGAACAATTGCCTACAAGTAACAATTTGAATGGAAAGAAAAAAACTTTGTTCCACAAAGTCTCAAGAAGGAATATTTTTAAATTCTTTTTTTATATATACGACTATGAATGTATTTAAAAGGTATGGATGAAATGTACACTATAATTTGGCATTCGTTTCAGATACTCTAATTACACATAATTTATGCCGTTGAAAGTTTATTTTGTTCGATGTCATTTAATTTACTGCTTGCTACTGTCAACAAATATTTATTATAGTCCTTTGCTTTACATGATTATTTAAATTAATTGTTTTTTCTTTTTTGTTTGATTTTTTGTTTGTGTGTGTGTATTTATGCAAGTGTGTGCATTTTAATGGAAATATTAAAAAAAATAATAATTAATTTTAATTATAGTACTATTTGATGGGAAAAGTGTCAAGAGTAAATCGACTTTAGTTAAAAGTTAATTAATTTACTCGTTATTTGTTGATAGAGAAGTGCAAAGAAAACTAATGGTCAGCACTACAAATATAAATATTTTTTTAATTCCAAATAATCTTCTATCTCTGGTCACCTCTAAAATAATTAACGGTCTTAATACGCATAATCGATCACTCCGAAGTGTGTTATTAATTAATATGTTTCTCTTGAGAAGCCATTGATTGTAAGAAATGAGTTTATAGAATGCAATTACTACTTCAATTTGAATCTTATTACTATAATCTAAGCCAGCGATTGCCCATTAATTTTTGAAACTATAAATGAATATTTAATTTTAATAATTTTGGTGTGCAAATGTGAAAAACTGCGATAAACCGAAATAAATTATCATCTCTATATCACGATTGCGAGCTGCACCTTCAGGAATATTCCTTGTACGCTTTTAGCTATTTATGTGGCAGTCAAATATTACAATGAAGATAATAAAATTTATTTACGTGCAGAGAAACAATGCCATATTTGTTTGAACCAACAAACAATATTTTTAACTCCACTTAAATGTTGTAAATTCAAATGTCTGTAAAATTACCATTTTAAATACTTTTTCTTAATATAAAAGACACGAGCGCAAATAAAATCAATGTGGTTCGACTAAGTGAGATTCTTATTTTTGAGCAGTAAATGTTCAGATATCTAACATACTTAGTTGTTTCAAATTAACAGAGTTTTGGTTAATGGATCCCTCGTCAATAATTTCCATTCAATCACAACATTTTTCTACAATCCAATACTTCAATATTACAGTGCAACTCGGCAGATTAATGGTTTACAAGGAAAATAGAGGGACATAATATTCTTGGCAGCTCATATGGTGATTTCCTTTCTAAACAAAAATGTTGCTTTTCCGATGGGTAACACTTTCTACAGTTTACCGATACCTTTAGAAAGTGATAAAGCATAATTTTGTCAATGATAATAATAATAAATTTCATAAAATTCATAAATCTCCCGCATTAGCACATAAAATCACAAGAATAAATCTATTTATATAAAAATGCATTTATCAGTATCTCACCCCAACTTGAGAGTAGACGGTGTAATATGTTGTATATTTTGGTGTAACATATTTAGAAACGGACGTGATCGCTTTTTAGAATGTTGCATATTTTTCATAATGTAATACGAATATTAACGGAATGTAGCATATATGTAGCATATTTTTGCCAGAAAAGAAAACGCCATTAGTCTTAAGAAGTAAAAAAAGTTGATATTGACTTAAAAACAGTCATGGTGCGTATGATTAATGTGAACAACATTAATTGATTAACAAATTAAGTTTAGAAGAGAAAACATTTTTAAGGAAAACATTTGGATTTGATTTTTCATTCGTGGTCACACAGACCAAAATGTTGCTGGCGACATTTCAATATTATTGTAAATATTGTTCCATTGTTATTGTTATTTTTGTAAGCAACGAAATTCAGATTTAAGCGTGCAGCCGAGTACTGAACACAAAACCGATGCTCTCTTCTCCACCCTTAATGTGCTTCCAAACTAAATGTTTCCATTCCAAATGTTTCCTCGTCTAAACTCAGCCTAAGTGGGTAAAAAAATACCTTCATCATACATCTTGGGGCTAAATCGTGAGAATATGATTAACTGAAAACGCATATGGGAATTTCGATAATAACGTTTGTAACAGTTGTACGCTTCAATTAGATAAAATAAATGTTTTTAATATTTTTGTTAATTACACAGAGAAAAAAAGTTCCAATGTAAAATTAACATGACTAAAAGTTAATTAAAATCACGTCAGAATTCTGCAAAAAATAATGAATTAATTTAAATTTAACATTGATTTGAAAAAATTTACTTCAACCATCTGGCGATGGTAGTCTGCACGTTGACTACAAAACCAAAACAGACCTGGGTTCAACCCCAGTTTCAGACTGAAATTAGAAAAAAAAAATAACATCTCGCATTTTTCTGATGTGCATTAGTGTGTCTTTGTGTGTCAGTTGTTGCAATAAGGTTTCAGTGACGAAGACATAGTCACTGGTCACTGGTCACTGAACAACTGAACAATACCGACTTCAGCTGATAGCAATCCACTATAGATTCAAAATGTTTTGCATAATAAAAAAAACGTTGATCAATGAGAACTACATAAAAACTTTTGTTATATTAAAATTAAAGTTTTATCAAGTTAAACCGTTATTTCAATCTACTAAATCAATAAAGAAAGATTCAAGATTTTCGTACACATATAAACTAATGTAAAATTAACATTGATTCAGATTCTGACCCTTACATTACGAAACAGCTGTATGTGTCGCTAGTTAGACCTATTTTAGAATACGGATCAATCATATGGGATCCTCACTACAACTTCCATAATATTCGTATTGAATCTGTGCAAAAACAATTCTTGTTATTCTGTTTACGTGGCCTTCGATGGAGCTCCTCAACAAATTTGCCTTCCTATACGAGTAGATTAGCATTAATAAAACTACCTACTCTCAAAAGTCGTCGTACAATGTTAAATGTGGCTTTTATGATAAACCTTATCAATGGTAATATTTACTCCGAATTTCTGTAAAATTCTGTTAAATTTAGTGTACCTTGTCGTAGTATTCGTCATTATAATCCTCTTGTCATTAACTTTTGTAGATCTAATTATGCTATGGCTGATCCTTTTACGAGGTTATGCCGACAATTTAATAATTTGTCTGAATTTGTTGATTTTTCTCTAAATAATAATGTTATAAAGCATAAAATCATTGTTTTTCTGAATTCATAAATTCAATATAGTCATAAGTACCTTGTTATTAGTCTGTAAGGATTATATCCATTGGCTAAATTTAAATAAATAAATAAATAAATAAAAATAAACATTGAGTAATCTTAAATAAGCAAATGACAAATTTTAAATCAAACTTGGCGATATTAATTGGCCGTCACTATCATGTGATTGAACACCGTTTCACTTCTTTCTTTGGGAATATTTAAAAGAAAAAGTGTACGTCAATAAGCCAGAAATAATTCAAGAGCTAAAGGAAGAAACAATTCGGCACATTAACGATATTGAACTTCAATTATATCTCAGAGTCATTGAATATATCGACCGTGGGATAGAGGTATGCCACCGAAAATGTTGTGGCCATTTGGCCGATATTTTGTTTCACACATAATTGCCTTATAGCCTTTTATTATAATGCGTTTTGTTTGCACCACCCTTTATAAACATGTGAGATTTCTTATGGTTTTCTAGAATTAGAATGAATGTCTACTGAATATCTAACCTATCCTATTGCTTATCTTTCTTATTGACCTTTTATGTCAAACTTCCAACCCTATCCACTCTTTCGCAGATGACAGCAGCATTTGCAAGTCATACGCATTTGATCGTAAGGGGACATTTCATAGCCGATCGCGGTGATGAGGTAAAATATTAACGATTCGCTATATGGTGACCTCACAAGAATAATGGAATATGATCATACTAACAGCGTCATATTCGATTCCTAGCAGCGGCTGTTGTCTGTATCACTGGGACCATAATAAATTGGACCAAAGTGGGCCGGGACCTCTCTTTACCTTCACATCCAGCAACTTGCCGACCTAACTTAACAGCGTCGGTTTCAATGCTCAAAATATCCAATGCTGCATGTTTACATATCGCCGTCTGCCCGATTACGTTGCCCTATCCGTAATTATAGGTGGTATAATCATTGAAAAATCAGAACCTCAGAACCTCTTGGCATGAAAATTCAGTGCGATGTTCGATGAACTGAGCGCTTTCTTCAGGTTAGAGGGTGGCGCTGGCTGAAGTAGTCTGTACGTTAACTACAAAACAAAAAAGCCCTGGGTTCGACCCTAGTTTCAGACTAAGTCATAAAAACATTTCGCATTTTTTCAGATGTTCATTAGAGTATCTTTCTGTCAGTTGCTGTCGGAAGATTTTAGTAGCGAAGACACTAGTAACTGAACAATAATGGCTTCAGATTATACCTTCGTCGATATTGTGTGGCACCAGCGAAGTAAAAATTGCTACTCAAACTAAGCTTCAAAATTAAACACGTCTCCTTGACATAAGAGATGCTGTAACACTGCTAGAGTAGTGTTTAGTCGTTCGTCTGGTAGACACGCGTCTTCTTTTGGTCCAAATAAATAAAATTTATTCACATTAAAAATAAAACAGACAAGTGCCAAAAAATTAATAAACAAGATAGTGACAAATAGAAAAACACAATAAACATAAACAACTGAAAAAATTCACTTACACGAAAAATTATCAAAAACAATAAACTGAAAATAAAATAAAAAAAAACTATAACAATTAACAGTGAAAAAATCTGGAAACAAAACAAAAATAAAATATTCCAAACATATACACGAATAAACAACAACAACTTACACAAAAAACAAATATAAGAAAAGGAAAAGCCCCGTTACCAGTGACGGAACGACATTTAAAATACATCAGTGCTGACACTACCAACCAGTGCTGTCACTTCGGGTCACGGTGACCGGATGAGGTCTTTCATGGCCTTTTTTCGCGTCATTGTGCTAATTCCCTTTACAATACCCGACTAAATCTTTTGCATTGTTGGTGCCATTGTGTTGGTTACTGCTAGACTGTTTGGTGATGAAGGAGTAACACTGATCACCGGCAGTCGTTCAAGCAGCGATTAGCTCAGTGGCAACTTCAATACAAAAGATAGACATTTCATTTAGGTTTTCTCGCGTTAATCATGACAGGCCGATTTAGAATTGACTTCTGCAACATACGTGGTCTAAGGGCAAATTTCTTCTCTGTCTATGTTCACGTTTGTCTCCATCGGCCGGATGTTTTCGCCTTAAGTGAAACCCAGGTGTCTGAGGATGCTGACCCACAGGATTTTCACATACCTGGGTATCGCCTCCTATCTCTTTTCTATCTTCACAGGGGCCTTGCAATTTATATACGCAATGAAGTTGTGTACCAGTGCCAGCAATCTTTAGACACGCATGATCCCGAATTTAGCTGTCTTTGGGTTAAATTCAAAATCAGGGCACATCTTCTGCATTTCGGGTTTCTTTACAGAAGCCCACACACGGAAAGGGAGAAGACTATACTGAACTTCGATGCCCTTTCCGACAATATATCGGGGATCCTCGAAAATTACCCGAACAGTGAAATCGTTATTGCTGGTGATTTCAATGTCCATAATTTATCGTGGCTCCGCCATTCGAGCAATACAACTCCAGAAGGCCAATATGCTGAGCTATTCGCAGCGCACAATCACCTTGCGCAATTAGTGAATGAACCAACACATATTTCATGTGTTGACGGGCACCAACACAACACCCTCGACCTTTTTCTCACTTCACACCCTGAAAAGTATGAAATGAATATTAGCGCACCTCTCGGTAATTCGGATCATTGCACCATTTCTGCCTCCTTTTCGTTTGCGGAACTTCGAGGCGTTTCACCGCCAGCTATGAAACGTTTGAAATATATTTACGAAAAGGCACGTTGGGCTGAGCTCAACGATTTCTTTCGGCATTTCAATTGGAGGCTCTGCTTCCTCGACAATGATGTCAATGCCATGGCTAAAATGGTTCAAAATATAATAATGCTTGGTATGAAAACGTTCATACCATCAAAGCAAATTTCGATTAGGCCTAGACCAAAGTCTTGGTTTAATCAGACGTGCAGACTTGCAGTCAGATCCAGAGAGGAAGCATTTAGTGTCTGGCGGAATGATAAAAACGCAGATACTGATATGATGCGCAAAAGGGCGAGAACTTCGTGTGCCAAAGTGCTAAGACGTGCAAAAGCTTTGTACGAGCAGAGTCTTCGCGCTAAAGTTCTTACTGCCCCACGGGGAAGTAAAAGCTTCTGGTCATTCGTTAAAAGAATTAAGGGAAATGCTAGTTCTTCTATCCCGTCTCTTTTAAAGGCTGATCAAATATTCACAGACCCGGTTGATAAAGCTAACCTCCTAGCTGAAATGTTTGCAGGTAATTCTCACCTGCCGGAAAGCAATCAACCACTGCCCGCATCCGAGCGTGTATCCGTAACTATGCCAAAGATATACTTTCGGGCTCGTGCAGTTAAAAGGGTTTTATCAGACCTCAACATAAATAAGTCTCCTGGCCCGGATGGAATTCCGGCACTGGTCTTGAAGCAGTGCTCTTCGACGTTATCGCGTCCTCTGGCAATCCTTTTCAGCACCCTCTATCATGCAGGTGAATTTCCGTCGTGCTGGAAAGTTGCAAATGTTACGCCGATCCCCAAGAAGGGAGAGGCAAGCAACCCTGAAAATTATCGCCCAATCGCAATATGCTCTACCATTTCTAAAGTAATGGAGAGTATGCTAAATTTCCATCTTATGAAATATCTGGAGTCCAATAGCTTACTCAGCGACCGACAATATGGCTTCCGTGGAGGACGTTCCACGGGTGATTTATTAGCCTTCCTGTCGGAAAAATGGTGTCGATCCATCCACCATTTTGGCGAAAGTAAGGTAGTGGCTCTAGATATTTCAAAAGCATTCGACAGAGTGTGGCATGGAGCACTCTTGTCCAAACTTATTGCTTTTGGTGTCGGTGATATCTTCTCTCGATTTATATCGAGCTTTCTCAGGGATCGCGCTATAAGAGTTGTTATAGACGGGATCTCATCAAACGAGTTCAAAATCAATTCAGGGGTACCCCAAGGCTCCATTCTTTCTCCTACCCTATTTCTTATTTTTCTTAATGACCTCCTATGTCATACTTCAAACCCTATCCACTCTTTCGCAGATGACAGCAGCATCTGCCATTCATATTCATTCGATCGTAGGCCGACATCAACTACGATCGCGGCGACGCGGCAGAATATGAATGATTCGCTAACAGGTGACCTCACGAGAATATTGGAATGGGGTCACGCGAACAGGGTCGATTTCAATTCCCAAAAGACCCAATGCTGCATGCTAACACACCGCCGTATGCACGATCACGCTGCCTCATCTGTAAAAATGGGTGGCATAAACATTGAGGAATCAGAAGCTCTTGATGTTCTTGGCATGAAAATTCAGTGTGATGTCCGATGGACTGAGCACATTTTTCAGGTCTCAAAGGAAGCATTCAAGTGCCTAGGCTTTTTAAGGCGGTGTAAGACATACTTCACCCCATCTGATCTCCTCACTATTTATACCGCCTACATCCGACCGAAAATGGAATACAACTCTCATGTATGGGCCGGTGCTCCAAAGACTATTTTGAAGTTACTCGACCGTGTACAAGAAAGGGCGAAGAAACTCATAGGAGACAGTAGGGTAGCCAACTCTATTGACTCTCTTGAGCATCGTCGCAACGTGGGGTGCGTTTCGTTGTTCTATCGTTACTATAATGGGATGTGTTCTAATGAAATCAGGGAACTTGTTCCCGAAACCCGGTTATTCGCGCGCACGACGCGATCATCATTAAGAGCGCATCCATTTGTGGTCGATTTGAGGGCGACTCGCACTACGCATTACAGGGAAAATTCGTTTTTTGGCCGAACGGCACGTATGTGGAATAGACTACCCGCAGAGGTGTTTCCTGTCACTTTTAGCATTAGAAGATTTAAATCAAATGTCAATAAACACTACTCCCTCTATCCTCCTTCCCATAACCTAATTTCCTAGTTCCAGCACAATGCATCGCATGTGTAGGGGTCATCCCCTGAGTGCCGGTCCAAGACAAAAAAAAAAAAAAAAAAAAAAACGGTGCAAAAGCGGAGTTGTAAGATAGTGAAACTTCACCACCTGTCATCTCTCTCACTATTCCTTTCCTCAAGTTCCAGCTCCAACGCATCGCATGTCATCCCCAGAGTGCTCGTCACAGACGAAAAAAAAATACCTACAATATGGAAAATAGTCACAGTCGCTTTCTATGTTTGTAATAAGTGTTAATTATGTTTTTAATTTTTATTTACTTTGGAAGAATATTAACAAACTAATAGTAAATAAAATGTAGAAAATTAACAAAATTCATAATGAAAAATAAATAACGATACGATACATTACTAATCAGATGGTAATGCGATAGCAAAATTTCTTTCGTGTTTCTTTTGTTCTCGGCATGTTATAAACATTTATCTTTACAATGGGATAGAAAAACAAAACAAAATCGTATGCTAGTTCTATGCGCTCAACTATTTTCTTTTTAGTTTTCCTTTTGGCATAATACAGGGTTATCCATTTTTCAGTTTCAAAAGTAAAGTTATATAAAACACAATAAAGCATGGTTTCGATGAAACTTTGACTTTGCCATTATTTACGAAATGCAATCTCATTTAAATGACCGCCTTTAGAATGGTTGCAGTAGATAGTTTTCGACTACTTTTTCACACATTTCGAACGTTATTTCGGCGATAAACGTCGGTTATCATAGGAACACAGCGCTTGGAATTGACAGTAACCATAAGCACACCGTAATGCCCGAAAGTTGGCTCCTTTGAACCACCACATTTGTACAGTGTGTTATCTAATTTTACACGTTATTCGTGTTGTTAAGCGATCCCTATTCGTAAATGGCAAACCTTTCAATAAATAAATGATACTTACTCGACACCTGACACGCTTGCCAGACAGGCGGTTTCGAAACAAACAAATGAATTTTCAACAATCGGAAGGATTCCAGTTTGTAATAACTTTCGGACTGCTGAACACTTATAATTCTTGCATTTATATACAACAAAAATTTATTTTTTTTTTTTTATCTAAGACCAGCACTCAGGAGATGACTTCTACACATGCGAAGCATTGTGCTGGGAACTATAGGAAAGGGATAGTAGGAGAAACGACAGGAGGTGAAGCTTAATTAATTATTTTGCAGCTCTGCTTTCGCACGTTCTTTTTGTTTTTATACTCGTAGCAGTGCTGAAGCTTCGGTTTAGTAGCTATTTTTATTATTATTTTACTTCGCCGGTGCTACACAATACCGACGAAGGAGGGCGTTCTGATGTGATTGTGGATTGCTATCAGCTGAAGCCGGTATTGTTCAGTGACCAGTGACTATGCCTTCGCCACTGAAACCTTCCGACAACAACTCACACACAAAGACACACTAATGCACATCATAGAAATGCGAGATGTTTATTTTTATTTAAAAATTTTTTTGTCTGAAACTGGGGTTGAACCCAGGTCTGTTTTTTGGTTGTGTAGTCAACGTGCAGACTACCATCCATCGTGCGATCGCCACCCTCAATTATATGCAATTAAAGGATTTATGGAGACGCCAATGTTTGCCGACGTATTCATGCAAATATTTTTGCTTTAAAAATGTAAAATTAATTAATTTTGTTGCAGATTTCTTTTACAAAAATATTTTCTGGCCACGGCATTTAAAATTGTAAAGAACAAAACAAAAATATATTGACTGTTATTTTTGAAAAAAAAAAGAAAGAGCTTACTTGTGCGCATGTTGCCATTCACCGTGTTGCATTTTGCATATCAACAGCAAAAACAAAGAAAAATGTTATACAACATTCGCCTGCTACGTTTATACTGCGGTAGACAAAATAATACTCAATTTCACCAAGTTACAGAGACATTTAGGCTCCTGAGCTGCAAGGAAAAATATTAGAAACCAACGACATACGTACATAAATGCATACATTCATATGCACTTACACATACAGCATTTACAAAATGTAAAAAAAAATAGAATTACTGGCCTACAACAATGAATATGTTACACACGACTTAACACAAAAAATACGTGAAATATTATGCCAGAAGAATAAACATAAATCTCATTGGCTGCTGGGGAAAAATCACGACAGGGAAATAAACTGAAGAACACGGCGCGCATCTGACTGGTGATTAGTTGGTTGTTGTTGATATTTTTATGATTGGCAGGCCATGTTTGGCTGACAGTCTTAATTATACACATGATGTTTATCTAAATTAGAAAATCAATTTCAAAATTAAATTTTGTTAAGCTGGGACTTTGTGTTTATATATTTTTGCTTCGAGCTATAATTTTGTAGATATTTAAATAATATCTTATATCCATGGCCCACAATCTTTGATATGTTTAGCGAAACTTTTTGTTGTAGTTGACAATTTTTCAGCTCTGGGAGTTCAGGTCATTTGACATACACCCCTGCACTCACAGTTAAGCTGAAGTTAATGATGTTTGAAATGCGTCATTCCACCATTAACGAATTAAAATTTGCTCATCCTTCTAATTGCTTCGACATAACAAGAGACTCTACAATTTTTCTTTCTATCTATCGAATTAATAAATTCTGTTAGAATATTCTGGATTAATTGTTTTCGATAATATTTTTAATTTTAATATTTGACTAATAGGAGCAAAGTAAATATTCCTTAATGTCTAGCAATTTTATTGAAATTAATTTTTTAATTTGGCAATAAAATGCGAATAATTATTTTGTCTTTCTTTTAACGTTTCCCAACAAACTAATCAAATAGAACAGAATATTTTTTATTTATTAAAAATACATGGAATTTATTCAATCGGTAAGCTAACTACTCGCCAATCCGTAACGAAAGATAATTATTAGATAAATAAATTTCTTTTTTACTGTCTCTCTTCACAAAATTAATGACATTAAGGTGCAGCTTTAGAATTTTTTTTTTGTGATAAAAGAAATAACTAAAATGCCAAAGTGAAATTACGAAAATAATTTATAAAATTTTAATATCTTTTAAAATTATAGAGTGAAAGATTTCTTTGTACGAGTATGTGCGAGTGTGTATGCATGTGCGTCAATTACGTAAAGTAATTTCCATCTCTATCCACTGCTGTTGGCCTCTGTGTTGTAGGGATTTAGATTTATTCTTTAGCTTGTTTTCTGTAAGTCTTCTCTTTTTTGTGCGGTTGTGTCGACAAACCACTTTTACAATTTTGAAATCATAATCATGGATAAAGAGGAGGGTTGCTCTCCAAATGTATTTTCCATAAAGAAAAATAACACAATGATGACACAGCGACAACAATAATAAAATGTGAACTGAAATAATAATGAAAGTAAAAATAAATGTTAAAAATATAACAATTTTAACAACATGAAAATTTCTTACTTAAATCCACCAGAGATGAAGAAAATAAATACCAGTAACCGCACTGACAGTGAAATGGTAGTTTGCACAGCAAAAAAAAAAGACAAACAAAGCCAACGAGAAAACAGCATTTCCCAGGACGAAAAAAAGAATGGATGCAACTGTGGTTGTTGGCAAAATGTATGCTGAAGTGGGTATTTACCAGCATAAGCATGTTGTTAAGAAGATTTCGGCAAATGTATGGGGTATTCCCTGTGAAAAAAAAAAACTTTATTTTTTAAATTCGTTTTTATTCGGCTTGAAAGTACTTCTAGTAAATATGGATATCATAATACGATGTTTATTTGTCAAATAAAGTGCTTCTAAAATTTTGGTTTTGAAAAAAAAAAATTTGTTTTTCACTACAATTCGTAAAGAAAACCTTTGTTAAGATATGCACCTTAACCAGAGTTATATCGCATGTTTCTTTTAACTTTTAGCTTTTGGGTGCTTTCGTTGCCTAGTGCATGAGCATAAGTCTTATCAACTGGAGGTGCGGGATCGATTCCCACCTAGACCCTGGATGTTTCTTCTGGTGTCACAATGAACATAAGCTCAGGACTGAATGGGGCGTTCTCTTTCGGTGAGGGTCCGTCACAAAAATTTTTTTTATTAAATGTTCAGGGATTTTTTCAAACAATTTTTTAATTGTTCCATTTAAATTATTTAATCAAAAAATACAAAAATTATGTGCATATGTGTATGTTTTTACAACTTTTGCATTTGTGCATTTGGAAATCAATAGAGACATAACCACTACATTTTACTCTAAATAACCGTACTATATTTTATTCATTTTACGAATGATCCAATACTTAAACTTATCAAAAATAAGACCAATTTAATAATGATTTGGTTTTAAATATCATATTTATTACAAATGTTTTAAAAGATAACAAAATTATGAAATCTTTATTTCATTACCCACGATATGTGAATATCCAACAACTACACACGATTTGTTTTAATAAAAAAACATCACTACTATTATTGCTTGAAAAGCAATGCAGAAAAAGAGAAGCTTGTATTTAGTTTGAAAAGTGATCCTAAAGAGAACGCATGATCAGGGGGTCTATGACATTACTTATTTTTTGTTGAACAAAATTTATTCTTTTTGCTATAATGTTTGTCTGCATAACAATTGTATTTCCATTGCTGTACATTGAACAATTATATATTTATTTATTAACTGAATATTGGGAATATCTCTTTATATATGATTCTAATTGTAAAATTGTGGTTTTTCCCTTAAAAAATCTATGTCAAATTCATTATTACATACTTTATGATATTCTCATAAAGTATTTTTTTTACAAACTCAATAACTGAGGAGGAAAGCATATCCATATAGTAATATTTCGCTAATGCTTACTTAGCACATCAATGGATTTTTTCCTAATTTTTGAATACAAACCCAAGATCTATATGTTTAAAATTCAACTAATAAATCGAGAATTGATGTAGAATACCAAACACAAAAACCAAAAATCTATAAACAAAAACATAACAATCCATGAGTTTACTTTTTGTAACACATACATATTTCTATTTTTAGATTTTTCATTTTATCTTTTTATTATATATATATTTTTTTTTATATATATATTATATATTTTTGTATATATGTACATACTTCGATAGAAAGAATAAGGATTTTTAATATTTCTTTTTGTATAAATTTCTACGATATTAAGGATAAAGGTAATCTATGTATTTTTTGACAATATAAAATATCCCCTTGAGTCCATTTTAAGTGCATTTGATGTGTTATTTAAAATATTTTTCGTTTTTAACATATTTTATATTTTATATTTTATTTATTAATTTAAGAAAAAAAGTTTCATTTTTAATTAAATAATTATACAAACTGAATTTTTACATGTATTAATTGAATAACCTTGAAAATTATAAAAAAGCAATGACTGTTGAATTTTATGTATTATATTTACATTGCAGTGCTGTCTAATTTTTATATTTTTTTAATTTTTTACATGTAGCGTTCAATTTATTTTTAATATTAAACAAAGGAAATGTTTTCGTTTTTAACGATAATTTTAATTTTTGTACACCACAACTTATTTGCTTTAAAAATAAATTTACAAAATAAAAATAGTTTGTTTTAAATTAGTGGGTTTTAAACCAATTAAATTTTTAATTAATTAAATTAATTAAGAATTAAAACTTTAATTGTATTTTATTCTAAATTCAAATAACATTTTTGTTCATACGATTAAAAATTTAATATATTAAAATGATAAAGTTCATTAAAATTTTTAATGAAATAAGTTGATTTGTTTGTTAAAAATAATTCAAATATCCAATTAATAGTTTAACTCGTACAATTAAACATTTAATTACAAGTTTCGTATAGCCATTAATTAAGCTTTTTAATTAATTTTAAAGTGGGTAAAAACTTCAACTTTACAAATCTGTTAATTGATATAATAAATTTGTTTGCTGGCCCAAAATTAGCAACTACTTTCATTCACAAAACAAATCTCTAATAAAATTTTTAACTGAAGTAGATTTAGAATTTTTCCTGTGCAACCTAACATACTTTTAACTATCGTTAACTATGGTTTGAGAATGTCAAACTGTCTTGACATTTCTATTCAATTTGGCAAGTCATAAGGAATCGTTTAACGGCAGAACAATGTTCCCAAATTATGGACATTCACTTTGAAAAAAATAAATAGTTATTGATCGTTTTCATACTAAATTTACTGTGCTTGATTCAAAACCATCAACAAGACAAAGAAATGTGCGTACCGAAGAGAATATTGCTGCTTTATCGTGAAGTATTGAAGAAGAGAGAGAAATCTCCATTCATGTCGAGTCATGGTGACTGAATATTAGTTCCAAAAAATTCATTAGCGAAACAATATTGACATTTGGTTGCAACTAGACGCTGCAACCAATAAATTTATTGAAAAATTGATTTGGTCGCAAATTTATTTTCAGAAGTGGTCCCATTCACTGGCCTGCTCGTTCGTGTGATTTAAAGCCTCTGCAGTCCTTTTTATACAACTATGACAAGTCGTTGCACTTAAAAGAATCATCATTCATACAATGAATATTTACATAAATACAATGAAATTTGTCATTAAAAGTCACCCAAAGATGTCTTTCATTAAATCAATGTAAAATGTTTTGTTACATTTGTGAACATCATTTACATGCATGTATCATAAAAGTAATGAAATTATTTCTTTAGTTTAACGAAACATTTTCATATATAAAATGTAAATGTTTCATTGTATATCAATATAATATAACTTCATAAATTTATTCATATAAATAATTTATTCATATAATAATATTGTTATCGTAACGGCAATGAAATTATTTCATCAATACAATGAAATATTCTTCTTATATAATAATAAATTTACTTACAAATGTGTGTATGTATGCAATATTTTGAACCTAGACAGGAACATTGTTGTTCGAAACAGGGGCAAATTAGTAGGTCTCCAAAACTCCGACAAATGATCTCTGTTTGCCTTATGAACATCAACATACATATATCAGAATACCAATAAATGAATTTAGTTCATCTACGTGGCGATGGCTGAATTAGTCTGCACGTAGAATCTCGCAATTTGCTGATGTGCATTAGTGTGGCTTTGTGTGTCAGTTGTTGTCGGAAGCTTTCAGTGGCGAAGGCATAGTCACTGGTCATTGAACAATGCCGGGTTCAGCTGATGGCAATCCATGATCACATCAGTGTAAAAAGCAGAGCTGTAAAAAAATTAATTAATATTCACCTCCTGTTATTTCTCTAAGTACCCCTTTCCTATAGTTTCAGCACAATGCATCACATGTGTAGGGGTCATCGTTTATAAAAAACACATACATAACACGAAGGAGAATAAACAAAAATATGTCCATTTGTCTCATGGTTTTTCACTTCATTCTACATTGTCTAGCTCGCATGCTGCTCTACAACGCTCGCTAACAAAGACAAGTCGCAGGGTCCATGTTGCAGGGAATTGACTCCTTAAATCAACCTTAACGTAAATAGACTCAAAATGAAAGTTCTTTCGAAACTCGGTATCATAAAACGTGCACAACACTTGATTTTAATCGTGAGCGATAATGTAGTTACTACTGTATTCATAAAAATACAGAACACATGGAAATATTTGACCGCCTATCAGCAATAATATTGTAAATTATTGTAGTAAACTTTCAGGCAAATTATGACAATACTACTACGTTACTTGTGAAAAATGCAGATGTTGCAACTCAAGCAACTCAATGCTATATGATGCTTCTCAACAACACAGGGACTTGGAAAAAAATAGCATTGATAAGACAGTAGCGAAACAAGATAAGTACGTTTACAGTTTTGGCATTTGCCATTGCATTTTTTATGTTGATATTTCATACTCAGCCACAAATACTATATTTATGAAGAAAATACCGTTAATTTATTTATTCTGTTTACAAGGAATCTTATAAGGAGTTGCAGTTAATTTATTTGAGTAAGTTAAATCTCCTTAATGAAGGGAAAAATTTCCATGATTTCTCTTCTCTCTTGAATTAAATAAAATTTGTATTATTGTGAATAAATTCAATGCTCCTTGATTGCTTATTTCACTTGTATTGATAATATTGCGTGTTGTGAAAAGAAATCAAATTATTTTTCCCACAGATGCTAGAATAAAATATATTTTCCGAAAGTTATTTGATTGTGTTGTTTGATATGACTGAGTTGGGAATAAAATATTATGGGACTGCCGGTGCTTAAAATTTTGGACAACACATACACCTCAACAGATCTCACAGAGTGGCATGATGCACTCAATGACCTGGCTACACAAAACCATATCTTTCTTGAAGAAGGCAGACTTGCATGCCGAAAGTGGTACCGAAGGGTCTTTTATTAGACCTACACCGCTTCAAATCAATCAGAGCACAGACCAGGTAATAGGCGGCTCTTCAGCTGAATTGGTATCACAATAGAACACTTACTGGAGCACTCACAGTACATTTTACCTGCTGTACATATATTCAGGAAATAGTACCAGCACTTGCAGATGCTACAGCGAGGAAGAGAAATCCTTGGAATACTTGATAGCAACCTGCGAGGGAGTGGTACGAGTACATAGACGAAACAGACTGCTATGCGCATACGTACAAATAAAGAGGAAATGCTTCCACCTTAATATACAGCATAAATAAACAAAAAAGAGGGCAGTACAATAGATCAAAATGATCGCGGTGCAGAGAGCCGTGCCTTACCCGACTTACTATCCGAGCATAACTGGAGGACAATAAATACCGCATCAACGAATTTCAGCCTTGTTTGTGCCGGAAACTTTCAACAGACGCTTACAAAATTTCCCTTAATAGTTATGTCCTATTTGCTTCATACTCTATAAGAAAAAGCGAATTCAAAACTAAGAACTGTGTTCTCGGTGGTTTTTTAAATCAGAAACACCCCGAAACTCAAATACAATTTAATACTTTCCCTTTGAAATTCTATATTTTTAGGTGATAGATAATTTCATTCTTAGTGAAGCAAACAAAGCCTCTCCTTCCTCGGCTTTTGTTATTTTTGTCGAAACATTATGGAAAAATAAACTCATTCCCAGCTCATTATCTTTAAATAGGATTTCTTCTTTTTCTGCCACGATAACGATACTACTATTTTGATATGTCGGCAATTCAATCTAAATAAAAGCTGTTGATGACTTGCCCTTTAGAATTGTGTTGCTTTTTCATTAGGGTCGTTTGATATCTTGATTGTCTCATATTACAAATGTCATCATTTAGTTTTTCTCTTCTTGCAACTTGTTGAGTGAAACATAAAAAAGAAATGCTGATCAGGTTTATAAAGTCTGTAGGAATTTGGTTAGGACATCCCATTAGTGTGTATCTTCTAAGGAAGTTTGTAATTTAGGCAAATTTTATGTATTTTTGCCCATTCAGGAAGTGTGTGGCATTAACAATGTTGCTGAATTGGCAGCAAAATGAAAATGAAATGAAATAATAAGAAAATTTTATAGCAATTGATTGCTGATATCAAAATGCTCGGTACTCTAATTTGAGAAATTCTTACGCACCTAATTATCTGCAAATATTATTTTGCTAAGAATTTAATTGATTGGTCTGCAAAATTTAAGAAAATATTTGCCAAAATTTTGTAAGAAAAACATTGATAAATGACTAATTAAATTTCCAGGGTTTAGTCATGTAGTTTCTATAGCACAACCCAACAAACATTTAGGTTTGATTTCGGCTCATTAAACTGGTGGGTTTTTATGCAGAAGTTTTGGTACCGTGACTACACGTACAATAATTTTAGCACGTAAACAAGAGCCTAAGCTAGCTCCGAGTATGGTGGGGTATATATCCGTTCCACTTGTTGTATGGGGGATAGATATATACACGGTGAGCCAGAAGTAATCACCCGGGGCATAAGTAATCACCCGATGTCTTTTCACCCCGGGTATTTACTTTTGGCCCACCCCACGTTTAATATACTTTATATATTATGAATAATATTATTTTTTTTACATGGATTTGAAAAATTTGTAAAACTGAATTTTATGACGGTGTGAAAATTTTATTAATTCCTTTGTATAGAAGTTTTTTATTTCAAAATTCAAAAAGAAGATTATAATTACATATTTCTATATATACATATGTATATAGTTCTAATAAATTATATTAATAGCCAAAAGAAAGAAAAATTTCATTTTTGGATTCCAGATTATTCTGCAATAGGTTGAGCTTGTTTAATAAGGTAAGAGGTAATTATTAGTGTGAAAAATAAAAAAAATAGTTAAATTATTATTTGCAACAAATATTTTACCAACATATCCATACGGAAGCTATTTTTTTTACTATTTCTGCATTATTACAAATCTCTCAATTTAACAATTGTAACGAAAAGAAAACACACAAATTTATATAGAATACTTACTCATACATAGTTAAAAAAATAAAAATGTTTATAGTACTTATTTAAATATATGTGTTGTTAGATTTTTTTTTTTATCTTGGACCAGCACTCAGGAGATGACCCCTATACATGCGATGCGGTGCATTGTACTGGAACTAGAGGAAAGGTATAGTAGGAAAAATGATAGGAGGTGAAGCTTCGCTATCTCACAACACTGCTTTTTGCACGGTATTTGTTTTTCTAGCAGTGTTGTAGCGTCTCTGATGTCAAGGAGACGTATTAAATTTTGAAGCTTCGGTAGCCATTTTTAGTAATTATTTTACTTCGCCGATGATACACAATACCGACGAAGGAGGGCCTTCTGATGTGCCTGTGGATTGGATACAGCTCAAGCCGTTACTGTTCAGTGACCAGTGATTACACCGAAGCCTTGCGACAACAACTGCCACAAAGACACACAAATGCACATCAGAAAAAATGCGATATGTTTTATGAGTCTGAAACTGGCGTTGAACCCAGGAAAAATTTTTCGTTTTGTAGTCAACGTGCAACGTTATTGAATGTCCAAAATGTCAGACCTGTTGATATCGTTGGATTAAAAATGGTGAGTTCTTAATTAAAATTTGTCAAACGTTTACATTAGAAAATAAATTTTTTATTATTATTGTTGTTTTTTACAAATCAGTTGAGTTAAATTCATACTTATTATTATTTCCTTTATTTTCAAATTAATATTATTAATTATCAAAATAAAATTTTTTTTATGCAGTATTGAAAAATTAAAATTCTTTTAAATTTGATAGGAATATGGCACATTAATATTTTTTATATATTTTCAGGAAACATGTGAGTACTAAAGTTTAAAATATGGTGGGCAATTCAGAGATATGTAAAGAATAGCATAGGCCATGGGAGGGTGTAGGATAAAAAATAAAACAACATCTTTATTTCTTTCGATATTCACACACACATATTAAATATAATTTTTTTTTATTATTTTTTCTTTTTTTTAAAATCATATTCAGGGGAATAGAAAACAACCACCTAATATCCCAAAAGCTTTGCGCTATTATAGGTAGCAAATTTTCTCAACTGAATATGGAACTCGTCCGAAAATCGTTACATTGTGTGTAAAAACATTTCAATAAATAATATATTTAGGATCATCGGCATGTCTGCATGTATTATTTATTTTTGAAAATTACAAAAATACAAAAAGAAAAAAACAAGTGGCCTTAGAAAAAACTATTTTATGCAACAAGTATTTTTATTATTATTGTTGACTTATTGTAAAACTGTTTTGGTAAAATACACTTGGTAATTTGCTGTTTTAGAAATCCGCTACAGCTTTATCATCAGCGTTCTTGTATTTGTTCCACGGCCCCCCGATTTAAATATTTCACGTTTTATAACAATGTAAATATAATACGAGAATAAGTAGTTTCTTCGTATTACTATATGTCTTCTTAGAGTTTTCGAAATTTAGCGTAATAAAGAATTTAAAATATTTATATTTATAAAAGCCATCGAAATTAAATAAACGAACAGGACTTAAAACCTACCAAAAATGTATTTTTATTTTTCCATATTAACGTCTTAAAGATTCTCCGTAATAAAATAAAAGTAAAAAATTTATTTTGTATATTCAGGTTAAAGAAGTTTACGAGTATACATTATATATTTTTATTATAAATTAACCTGATGTCCGAAACGTTGCACTTACCAAACCCCTTCTGTTTGAATACAGATGAATGAATCCACAAGTTTTTTAAATATTCTGCCCCACACGTAGCAAAATATTTAACGAAAATATTAATAAATTCCGTCTGCTGGAAAAAGAAACTTTAATCTTCTTTGATTTTAATTGAAAATTAAATTAAAAAAAAATATTTAAATTTATTTATATGGAATAAATGCTACGATTTTAATATTAACACGTAATTACCATATATCGAGTGTTTTTAAAGCTTCATAGGAACTATGCTTATCGATAACTATGGTCCATCAGCTGATAATGTCAAATTGTATTGACATTTCCGTTCAGTAAAGTTTGAAAGGTCATCATGAATCGTTGAACGTCAGAAGAACGTTTCCATATTCTACAAATTTACTTTGAAATGGATAAATCTGTTTGCGAAGTTCATTGAGCACTTCGTCATTTGATGGTCAAAATAGTCCGACAAGTGAGCAAGCAATTCGTGCAGTTATTGGTTGCTTTCGCACTAATTTTCTTTTTTCGAGTCGTCGTTCTGAACTTGTTGGCTTTTTTTGTTTTCAAAAATTAATTAGCTAATTTTCAACGATATTTGGTTACAATAAGATGGCTCAACTTGCCCTACAGCTCGCTTAACATTAGATTTCTATCAAAATCGATTTGGTAACAACTTTATTTCCACAAGTGTTTTTGTTCACTGACACATTGACCACATACGGCCAGATTTATTGGAAAAAGTAGTAAAAAGATGGATTGATCGAATCGACCATATAAGTGGTAGACGCAGCGTACAAATGCCGGAAATCATATTAAAAAAATAAATGCCATGAATTTATCTATCAGATTATAATAACATAAATTTCTTTCCAACAAAATTCCTGTGTTGTATTATCATTTTAAGTTCTCATGCAGCTAAAAAAACATCCGATACATATCTTCGCTGGATCCGGGTGTTGGATCGTAACCTTTTCATGCAACCACGTGAACCAACCAACCATTATTTTCGTCGGCTATAAGCACTGAGAGTGATAGCGACGTAAGTTAAATTGAACTGAACTGGAAGTATACCTTTGACGATTTCGACATAGAGAGAGAGAGAGAGAGAGATTCAGCATTACAAAATACAAATTTCGAAGGGAAATTTTCCATGACTTACAAATCGCACAAAATTAAAGTCGGCATAACTCTCCTGTAATTTACTTGTTCCAATTATTTTGTTCAGTGTATGTACTCGTGCATTTGTGAGTTTATATGTTTGTGTGTGACGTTAAGCTTTAAGCGTTTCAGTGTGAAAATAATTTGTCACTCTTATTAATTTTGTCGCAGGCCAACATCGACTATGATCGCGGAGCTGATGCAGAATATGAGTTATTCATTGAATTGTGACCTCACGAAAATATCGCAATGGGATCACGCGAAGAGGGTCGATTTCGAAAAATCAGAAGCTCTTGATGTTCTTGGCATGAAAATTCAGTGTGATGTTCGATAGACTGAGCACATTTTCAGGTCTTAAAAGAAGCATTCAAGTTTTCTAAAACGGTGCAAGACATACTTCACCCCATCTGATCTCCTCACTATTTATACCGCCTACATCAGACCAAAAATGGAATACAACGCTCATGTATGGGCCGGTGCTTTAAAGAGCATTTTGAAGTTACTCGACAGTGTACAGGAAAGAGCGAAGAAACTCTTTGGGGACGGTGGGGTAGCCAACTCCATTGACTACCCTTGAGTATCGTCGTAATGTGGGGTGTGTTTCGTTGTTTTATCGCTACAATGGAATATGCTCTAGTAAAATCAGGGATCTAGTTCCTGAAACCCGTTCATTCCAGCGTACAACGCGTTCGTCATTAAGGGCGCATCCATTTGTGGTCGATTTGGAGGCAAATTGCACCACGCATTACAGAGAGAATTTATTTTTCGGCCGAACATCGCGTAAGTGCAACAAACTCCCTGCAGAGGTATTTCCTGTCACTTTTGATGTGGGAAAATTTAAATAAAATGTCCATAAACACTACTCCCTCTATCCTCGTTCCCATAACTTAATTTCCTAGTTCTAGCACAATGCATAGCATGTGTAGGAGTCATCCCCAGAGTGCTGGTCCAAGATAAAAAAAAGTTTTTCGATACTACACTGAAGATTAAATTTTAATTCAAGGTATCAAGTTCGATGTATGCAAAAATGTTAAAAAAGCAAAAATTATTTAATGAAAGAATTTATTTTAAAAAAAATAAGACCAAATATGCAGATTTCAATTTATGAGTTAATAATTTTTAATCACAGGGTTTTTATTTTCTATACAGATATTTAAATCAAATTCTTAGATGTCATCTGCTTAAAAATTTCGCATTCACAGCCATTGATAGCAGGATATATTATCGTTTTTAAAATAATTCTTAAAAATAGAAAGAACTTCTTCACAACTTTATTCTACAATGTTCACTTAACATGCAGTAATAAACCATTCTGGACTGTTGTACTTGTCAAATTGAATTATATTTCCACCCTCGTGCTTTTATTTAATATTTTATTCATCAAATAAATACAAGTTGAAACTTTTAAATGCTTCGGCTGCATGCAAATTAACTTTTTATTTATTTATTTATTTTTTTAATTTGAAAATTTCAACTATTTGATGGGGTATTTGAGAACTTTTTCGTTGTTGTTTCTGTTTTGTGAGACTTTAGCAACAGGTAGTGAACAAATTAAGTGAACAAATAAAGGTCTAGACTCTTCTATTAACCATTGCAGTCGTAAATGGGTGTGTTGATGGCGAGTAGTTAGCGCGTAGGCTCTGCAAATAGAAGGATGCTGGGAATCGAACCAGTCATGGTAAAACAAAAGTTTTTCTGAGTTTTTTGTGCTATAGCAACCTCCTTCGTTGGTATTAGAGCAATAAAACGTTGGCAAAGTAATATAATATTTAAAATAGCGTAAAATTTAACATCAAATATGCCGCAACTTTGCTTCGTTTATTATAATTCTACTACCTGTTTATTTCCCACACTATCCTTATCTTTATAGAATTCCAGTGCAATGCATTGATTCTCCTGACCACTGGTCCAAGATTAAAAAATTCTAGAATTTCTTAGATGGCAGCTGAGATTTTTTTGTTGGTGTTCTAAGAGAAAAAATTTTTCCAAAGTAAAAAAAATTCTGCGACATTTTCAGCTGGGAAAAAAGTACCAATATTTGTGGTAAATTTTTCGAAATTACTGAACCGAATCGGTTTATTATCTCATAATATATGAGTCAGCTCAATATCTTTAGAATGCGACACAGTTGGTATTTGCGTTATAATTGTTCCCATTAGGATGTGCACGTTCTGTGCATTCTTTTTTAAATAAAAATATGTTTGTTTGGTTTTTTTTAACTTGTATCTATATCAGATGGCATGTGTTAATATTGTGTTTGTATGTACATATGTGTGTAAGTGTATCTGTTCATTTACACAAGACTACAATATTAATTACATTGTTAAGGTGTTAACTTTTATTTACAATTTCATTGGGGAGTATATGATGTTGATAACACATTAAGATTTATGTCCTGTTTACATGGTATGAAGTTAATTTATTTTTCATATTCACATACCATTGTACATGGTTTAAGTACATATATATATTAAAATACGAACATACTTACGTACATGTGTGTGCATATACTAATACAAATTAGTGCTTCTTATTAAATACGCGCTCGTACCTGCGAACAAATATATAAATGAGCATGCCGAACATACACGCCTGCATGGACATGTAAATGAGTTTGAATGAGCTTGAAATATCAAGAATTAAATTAAAATTTAATTCATTATTTAAGCTTAAGGTCTTTTGTATATAAATAATATTAATTTTTAATTCAATATTTCGCTTCTGCTTTGTGTAGCTTCTTCAGGAAAATTGATATTTTTTTTTTGAGAAAATATTTTCAAAAAATTCACTATGAAGAAAAACTTTTTGTCCATGAAAAGTCAAACATAATATATAAATGTGTTTAAATTTTCATTGACAAAAAGTTTTTTCTAAAAAAGTTGTAAAAAAAATGGAAGAATTAACTTCAGTTAGGTTAGGTGGCAGACCCTCCCCGAAGAATAATGTCTCACTTGGGCCCATAGCGATGCCATAAGAAACGTCCAGGATCTAGGGACCCGTTGAGAAGAATTAAGAATTAAATTAAATAAAATTTATGAATTATAATATAAATAAGTTTCTGTTTTCAAATAATTAAATTAGAAGACAGAGCAATTGTCTTGTTAGTCCGTACGTTACTACGTTATGTTCTGTTGGTTGATCAACTGAATTTTAAACCAGTTAACACAAACTGATTAAGTTGAAATTTATTTTTCTATCCATACACTTTTAGATTGCATGACAATGCATGCTTAGCTTAAACAATTCCTTTTAAATCCAAACTGTTCCAAGGTATCTAACCAACTATCTTTTATATACCGTATGAAATGAGTATATAATAAACAAAACAAAACAGCGTCACTATAAATAAAAGATGGCACCCATTTAGACGATGGGGAACCACTTATGTTTATGTGCTTCCTTGATATCGGTATCCAGCGAAGGGATTTGCTGAGAAGAATATGAAACAAGTACCGGATTCAAGATGGATGTCCCACAATTACGGACCATCTACATTTTATGCACACGCATAATATCAGTATCATATATTGAGAATAAAACGAAAAACAATATTGCACATGCTGCGAGAATGCAGACAAACTTTCCATATGGATATTAACTTATTAAATGAAATGGCTCGTTCAGAAGTATACAAACCTTTCTATCACATAAACAGATAGACCGCTGAAATTTGCTAAAAAACATTGATGGCGAAGTATATAACACTCAGCTATTAATATGACATGTAAAACAAAAATTATGAAAAATTAGTATTTTATTCTTTCAATGTAAGAAATTCTCGATGAAATTTTTTATAACATTTATTCAACATCATCATAACTTACTTGTCCATGTCCATGTCCTGTGAAATATTTTAATTGAAACACAACATGTTCATAAAGTTTAACTTCCGGTTGCATTTATTTCATGAATTTTGTTGTTGCATTTTCCTTGTCAATAAAATTGTGTAAAGTGAATTCTAACATCAACAATTCTCAACAACAAAAGCAGTACAATTTTTGCACATGGATACACGTACACACACACCCATTCAGAAGCCAAGTGCAAAAGAGAAAGGAATTAAATTAAAAGTTAAAATTGAAGAAAAATCTAAATTAATTCAATATTTGAAGTCATATCAAGATGAAAAGTAAAATTTTAAATTATTTTTTTGTTCGTCTGTGCTCAGAAGGTCAGGCTTCTCCACATGTATTTGTATTTTGCTGACGTTTAAATAGTTAACGAGTGTGAGGCTTTAAGCAAAATATATTTTTGAAAATCATTCCATAAAAGCAAAATGCTATGAAAATATGTATAAAACAATACTGCAACAGCTTAATTAAATTCTGTTCTTGTTTCGTTTTAAAGAAATCGAAGAATAGAAATCATAAATCTAAAATTTTTGCATATAATAAAATTTTTATTAAGAAAAAGATGGTAAAATTTTGATGCGTTATAAAAGTTTATAAAATTATTTTTTCAATACTCCACACAGTAGTTAAATTTTGCTAATTAAATTTTTTTTTAATTATCCATAATTTTGTGAATATTTATATTTCGAAAGGCGTTGTTTTACCGAAGATGTAATTAAAAGCTATCAACTGGTCAGGTTGATTTAGTTGTATGGGATTATCCACGCACCAAAAAATTCATAAAAATATGCTACAGATTTTGAGTATCTTGATTGTGTATTTTTTTTTTTTTTTTTTTTTTTTTTTTTTTTTTTTTTGGCGTGTGAGGTAGGGTTGAAAATGCCAGAGCCACGTCCCAATTAGGACCACTCTCAATCACCCACGTCTGGGTCCGCCAAGTTTGCAGCCGGCGCCATGGCCCCGGCCCGTAATTGTGTATTATAATTGAGTGTAATTAAAAATTGCTTTTTCGCCCCGATGGTACTGGAATGATGGTCCGTCAATTTGCAGCAAAAAATAAACGATAAACTGCACTTTTCGATTTGCTCATTTATAAATAATCCAAAAATAGAAATACTATTTGGGCAAGGCCTTCCTACGGGTTATCTAGGGCTCAGAAGCAAAACACTTAACAGAATCGACCCGAAATAATCGGGTATATTTCGAATTGGCATAATTTTACTCGGTTTAAAAACGAGTAGATAAGTCCGGTCGAAAAAATCGAATGTACTATTTTCCTAATATACAACTGATGAAACGTAAAAAAACAATTACCAGTTTTTACTTGAAGTCTTTCGTTTATTAAATTAAGTCAACTTATATAATCTGTAATAGATTTTAATACAAAATAATCAATTTAAAAAAAATTCCAATATTTCTCCATGTTCTTGTTAAAGTATGGAGATAAAGTAGATGGAAGAATAAAAGCACATTTTCACTAAACCCATTAGAAAGATCATTAAAAAATCACTTTTAAATAAAAATAAACATTATTTTGAACAAATTTTCTGTAGCTTTATTGACGTATTGACGTTTAAAAAATCTTATTCGAAAACAATTTCGAATGTTGGAAATAGTGTGATTTTAGAACCCCAAATTAGCATTTATTCGGTTTTGAGAAACTACTCGTTTTTAAATCGACTCTTTGTTTCAAGTATAGCGCGTTTAACTATCAATTTAGTTGATTGATTGAATTGATTAATTATACAACAAAATTATAGAAATTGAAATCAATTGACATAAAATTGCTCTTTAAATTCACAATTGAAACATGTAAATTTTAACTTTTTAATGGAACTAACAAGCAATTTTAATTCTAAATACAAGAATTGTCCTTAAAAAGTGAGAAATAAAATGAATTTATTTGAGTAATATCATTTTAAAATTTAGTTAATTTACACGAAATTTGACACAAAATTTGCTGTTTCTTAAAGCAGGAAAACAAGGATGGAATAATTGATTGTTGAACAAACAATTTTGTATGAAACTTTCTAGCCACCATGGAATATGAGCGAATAAAATGTAGTCGTTTTTGTTCATGATATTGAAAGTCTATGAATGTAAACTTGCTTGGATGATTGAAGGTATAGAGCACTTTTAAAAGATTGTATCCACGACAGTAGAAATTATTGCAAGCTAAATAAATTAAATTAATTAAAATAGTATTAAATAAATTAAAAATTAATTAAACAACAATGCATGATCTGAAAGGAATTGAAAACTAACAAAATTTGCCGTGTGTATTTTTTCATGTTGTGGTAAAAGTTCTAATTTTTTTGTAAAGTACCATGGTCGTGGTGCTATTAATTCACTAATTTTATTCTCGGAATATCTGAATTTTTTCTATATTGAAAGGTTAAATAATGGATATAGTTTGTAAAAATAATTTTTAATTAGCAACGCCTTTCGTGGTTTAGATTTTTTAATAGTAGATTTTTGGTATATTTCATTTTCAGAACTAAATGAAAGCCACAATGTTAAAATATAATTTTTTTTATTCTTAAAGATTCCATTGCACTTTCGACACTACCCAACCTCGTCAGCTGATTAATTCCTTTTTAGTTAACCCTGGTCGAACGGAAGAATATTACACCGTTAAAAGACGGAACAGGTACAATTGTACCTTCATATATTTATCAACAGAAATATGACATTTGTTAGTGAAGGTATTATATAATTTATATTAAAAGTACGCCTAGAATCACAAATAAAAATACTCATTACTAAAATGAGTGGTTTTTACATTGTAACAATATTTAACTGCAAATTTCAAATTCAACTTCAAACCGAATATACGTTAAATTTAAGTATATAGAGTTACCAAAGTAAAATCATATCACACGTTTTGCGGCAAAGAGGTGGGCCTATATCGAGTAGTTCCTTACTGACTGAAAAGGATCTTTTCAAGTCTATTATAACTCCGGAAATGTGTGATATTATACTGAGAGAGAGCAATCGGAAAGCTAAAAGAATTTTTGATAATTTCAATAATAAGTTGGCACAAGTATTTCATAATTCCTCTGAACAGCCATCTCAGAAAAAGTTTCAGCCCTTCACTGCAACTGAACTCGATGCATTTTTAGGTATTCTTATCTCAGCTGGCGTTCATAGAGATAACATAAATAATTTGACTGATTTATGGAAGGCTGATGCACTGCCTCTTATACGGGCTGCAATGTCCCGAGATCGCTTCCAAATGAAGCTCAGATTTATTCGCTTTGACAACGAAAATACACGTGCAAAGCATTTGGAATCAGATAAGGCTGTACCAATTCATGACATCTGGACTATGATGAACAGCAATTTAGAAAAAGTATGCAGCCATATGAATGTATCACTATCGACGAGCAATTATTTCCATTTAGAGGCCATACCAGGTTTACACAGTAAGTATGGGATAAAAATTTTCTTTGCTTGTGATTCAGTCAATTCCTACCCATTGCATGGTCAAATTTATACTGGAAAGCCAAAAGATGGCCAAAGACAACGAAATATTAGTGAGCCAACTGTACTCCACCTTGTTGAAATGTATAAAGGATCTGGACGAAATGTGGTCACGGATAATTTTTTTACGTCCTTAGAGTTAAGTAAGAAATTAAATTCTTGGAATATGACATTAGTTGGCACAGTGAGAAAAAATAAGAAATTCCTGCCAAGCAGTATGCAGCCTGCAAAAGAAAGACTTATATATTCAACTGTTTTGCTTATAATAATGATGCCACAATTTGCTCGTATGTACAAAAGAAGAACAAAGCTGTCTCATTACTATCAACTATGCATATGACAGGAGAGGTTGAGAAAACACAAGTAGCTAAGCCAGAGATAATCACATATTATAATAAAAATAAAGGTGGATTTGATGTGATGGACAAAATGTTAGGTGAATATAGTGTGAAACAACGTATATTACGCTGGCCCCTTGTAGTATTTTATAATATGATTGATGTATCTGCTTTAGCAGCTTACGTTATTTACAGAGAACACCATCTAGGAAATAAAACAAAGGACCAGCGTAGAATGTTTTTGAAATATCTTTCAAAACAACTGTGCATGCAGTAAAAATAAATGTATTACTAGCAAACATTTCCTTCGCGGTGCTATTGAAATGGTCTTAGGTCGATCTATTGTGGCAGTACCAAGCCAAGAAGCTGGTTTTAAAGTACCTTATGGGAGACGTGGAGCTTATCCTGTCATAGGAAGTTGCTATGTATGCACAACGGGAAAACGAAAACAGCGTAAGACCAGAAAATCATGCTTGATTTGCGTTAAACCCGTTTGTGATGAACACTCGCTACAGAATACAACATGCATTTCATGTAATATAATTGAGTGAAGTTTTATAATAAACTAATTATAATAAAAAAGTGTTTTCTATTTCCATCTTAGTCTTTCTTCACAAATTATATATAATGGTACAATTGTACCTATTCAGTCTCTTAAGGGTGTAAGATAGTAAAATGCCTAAATCAATGGCAAAAATTCAAGATTTTTCTCTGAAAATTTAAAACTTTAAATTTAATTTAATATTTTAAGACGTCACAAAATCCCAGGTTTCTGTTGTTTATGAAAAAAAAGTTATTAAAATTTAAAAACGAAAAAGGTACAATTGTACCTGTTCAGTCCGACTACGGTTAAATTGTTTAGAAGTGGTATTGGTTGAGTAGTAAACGCCTTGAGTCTGCAACAAGTCCCAGTCAAACCGAAAGTAATAAAAGTTAAAAAGTTGTAAATCTATTGCCGTTCTCACCTGTTGTAACAAAGCTTTAATCTCTTGCGAATATGTGGATTCTAGCCTATACTAAAACAGAAAAAACGAAAAGCTTTGAACGTGTGTCAATATAGTATGTCGATAGTAATGGGCATTTCTCGTGTTAATTTCTTAAACTTTTCTGTGTTAAATATATGATATTAAAAACTTCAGAACTACATCCTTTTTAACTCAAAGAGTACTGATAACGTGTGTAAGGGAAAAGGAAATATATATATACAACTAACTGGTATTGGAGATTATTAGATTTTTTCATTTATTCTCTGTTGCGTGTGTGCTAACAGTGTCCTCTTACGTCCGGAATTAAATAATAAAAATGTCGGCGAAGTTAAATAATATTAAAATGGCTCTCCTATACCTGAAAAATTAATGCGTCAACATAATAGCATGGATGCAGTAATTCTGTGGGCAAATTTTTAAAAAATGTTCAACTGCAGAACAAGGCGAATGCACTTAACAAGTGGTATTGTGCAATTTTTTTGCAGCTAATTACAAACCGTTCTGCCAATAATTTGGTTCCTGTGATGTCATTATTGTAGAATTAACACAACCTGTTAACTGCATTCGACTTTCTCCATTCCTATCACTTCACAACCTGTGTCTTCTTTACACTATCCCTATCGAACTAGTACCACTGCAATGCATTGCATACATATGAGACATCTCCACAGCAATTTTTCCAAATTTTTATTCGACCATTTATCGCACATGCAGTCGGAAAACAAAATTATTTTCAACTCCACGTCAAGTTATGGAATTTAGATACAAAAATTTTTTAAAGCCGTACAAAATAAAATTTAATTCTACAACACGCAAACAAATTTCACATTAAAAATTTATTTTTTTAAGCAATAAAGACACAAACCATTGTAGGCGGCCAGTGTAATTCTATACAATGTTAAATTTTCATATAAAAATCAGGAGGAAATGGTTATTAGCAACGTTGTCATTAAAACTACCCAACGATTTGTGGAAAGTTCCCAAAACCCTCTCGCTTGGTTTTGATTTTAGCCAACCTTTTTCAGCCTTCCTAATGGAATAAAATAATAGTAGTTCTACTGGCAACAGTCATTCTCTGTAATGGCGGTGGTACTGCTAGTGGTTGTATATTTATTGTAATTGCTTTTTTTAAATAAAAATTTTAGTTTACAGTCAGGAATATATGAAGGATAAGAGAAATAAAAACCCTGAAGTTCACAAATTATGAATTGAATTTCAGAAAAACTATTTGAAGTGGATTAAATTTTACGCATAAATTATTATTGTCCAATATAGCATGGATGAGAAGTGTGAGCTAACAACGAGAATTCTTCATACGTTCGCTGCACGAGTATCGATGTTATTATTTCGCATTCTCGATGAATTTTAATTTAGTTTTCTCAGCCTCTTATTAACCACTTCATTGTTCACAATCAACTGCACTGTAGGGCATATTCACACCATCATAAAGAAGTGAGAAAAATATATAATATTTTTAAGCCCATTTCAAACAGTATTGAAAGTGTTGTTATAAAAAATGTTTGAACGATTTAACTATTGGAACGGGTATTGAATATGGCAATAAATATGAATAAATGAATGTCAGAAAGTGGAAGTTTGTACGCGAGCAGCAACCACGCACAAAAAATAAAAAACCTTTATTATTTTACTAATATCCGCTCATAAAATCATAGATGATTATTTTTTATATAATTATAAAATTTCTATACATGCGTATAGAGTTATTTGGCCAATTTAAGTGGCCGAAGTTAGTTTTTCGCCCAGTTCGGTCCTACAAGGAATTAATCTATCAGAAAGAAGTTTTCAAATGAAATTAAAATATGTTTCTTAATTGGAAGATAGGTATGTACAAAAACTATTCTTCTTCACATTCTGATTCAAAAACTATTGGATTTGATGGCGCTGGACTATAAGTTTATTTGTTTTTACTATCCTCCTTCTATCTCAAGAAAAACTCACCCAGAAACTATTGATTCAAAATCAAAACCTACCTCCCGCCGACAGCCATAAAAACTCATATTTTTAAATATCTTAAATGTACCATGGTTTCATTGGGAAATGCTCCCAAGGTGAATGAACTGTTGACTTTTATATTTTTTATTTATTTATAAATACTATCAGTATTACAATTTAAAAACTTAAATAGTTATATATACTAGTACTAACAGCTTTTGAGATAATTACTAAAAAGTATTGCAACAAATAAATAAAACTTATTTTAATAGAATATTTCCAGTATATAGATATTTACAATGTACAAGGAAAATTATAGGCAAAAACCTTGCAAAGGGAACTGTTGATTTAGAGTTCCCTAAACTCTATGAATATCGAAAATTTCCCCTAATTTGATAATATCAAAATGAGAAATGAGAAATGGAGCTTTTAACTACTTTATTTATTTACAAAAAGAAAACTACAGCTGCCAACTGCTTGATTTATTTTCATTAAAAAAACCGATGACATTGATTCCTGTGACACCTACATATAACCAATATTAATTCTAGTTCGGATATAAAACCGACAACGTTGGATTCCACGACTCCAAAGTATTTCTTTTTTGTTTCAAATCCAATCCGGATAAGATTGGTTTCTATGACAGTCCTGATAATAATCATTATAAATATTAATAGGCAAACACGTTTTTTATAATCCCTATTACTGCTGTACTACTGAGCCGATTTTGAAAAGTTATATGGATTTAAAGATTTTTCGGCACAGATGTGCAGAATTTTATTCAGATTGGTTCAGTACTTTACTGGTAATACGACTTTAAAGTTATTACTCACCCCATTAAACCAAACGAAAACAAAACTAGTATACTTTTGCTTTACGTGTACGTGTTTTTGCAGAACAAAAGTAAAGGAAAAATTGAGTGAATCAAATATAAAGAGTTTTTTGCTCTCTCTTTAAGTAAATATAAAAATTAAGCCATACATACATACTTAAATATGTAAATATGTACGAGTTATATAGTGTTAAGAAATTTATAGTAAAACTAAAATAATTTTTATACTAATTTCACGCATTACTTTTACCAAAATATTTAACTAATTCAGAAAAATAGTTTTACTAAATGAAAATACATTGAAATTGATTTAGGAGGGGTTACCTACTTCCTATGCGAATTTTACTATTGCTAATACAGATCTTCAGGAAACCTTTACTCAAAATTTTCTTAGAAGAACTAGAGATATTATATTAAACTTTCATTTAAATAAATGATAAGTTTGAACAATATCAGTGCTGAAACAAGATCTCCATAATCAGCTGCCTTTAAATAATAAAATTCTATTATTCTGGTTCTTTGTTCAGTTGTGAATTTCTCCATTGTTTATTCTATAGGTGTTATTTATATAATCTGAAAAAAATATATGTATGATTTGGAGAAAGTTGGCGCTTTTCCGATAAGTTTTTAATGTGTTTATTATCTGAATTCACAATAGGTTAGAAAATAGTATAATAGTATATAGTTTAAATATAGGTTTTAAATTTTAGATTAAGTCATAATTCACAAATAAGGTAGAATTTAAGTTCAGTTATTTTAATTTAAGTTTAACTATTTTAGTTAAGTTAGGTTCTGGTTTCACAATTTTAACCCATTAATGGTCACGGGCTCCATGTGAAGCAATTTTAATAAAACTTGGCACATATAGTAATATTTCTACCTAATTCCAAATTTTGTACCGTTTTACCCCTACGATCTACCAGTTCCGCTCCAGGGGAGAGTGCCATACGGCACTCTTGACCACTTCCATACTAACTATGTTGCATGTATTTAATAAAAAGTTAGTGAGTTATTTCACTTATTTATTGGACTGTAGAAGATCTAATGTTCATATTATAAAGCATAAACACACAACATATACATTAATTTATACAAAAATATAAAAAAGGATAAATAGCTATTGCCGAATTCTTTCTGTATGGTATGAGACAAAGCATTTTATACATAAGGCAACGTTACATTCCGCTCTGGTTTGGCTTTTACAGGTTTCAGAGCACAATGACGTCGAGTACATGGTTGCACATAGTGAGCAACACCATCGTAACGAGTACTTACATTAGCAATATGAGCATACCGCCGAGTAGCGAAGTCTGAACGGGACTTATCACTACAAGTTTTTAATAAATGTTGGACTAAACTTCTATGAAATTCTAACTGTGGCATACTATTTTTAGCCTTTCGAAGCAAAAGTCACGTATTTTGAATTGCGACATCTATAGTCCAAGTAAAAATTTACCACCACCACTTCTTTTTACGAACAACTATGCGATAATTGGATACATTTTGATCCATACGATCAACACCACCCATATTTTGATTATATGCTGATACAACAGCAGGCCGTGAAATGTTTGTTCTTTGTTTTTGTCTTATACCCAAAACGAATAGGTTTACCTTTTATAAATTGCTTACAACCATGACGGCTATAGTATGCAATCATAGACTCATCATACGATAAATGTTGCTCTGGATGGAAGTATTTTGCAAATTTTTGATTTAATTTGTCGGTAAGTGGACAGAACTTCCCCATTTTGTCGTTTGCGTTGTACAGATTGTTTGAAGCAAAATGAATGTATTGGCCGATAGCTCAAAATCGGTTTGCTGACATTGCATTCGAAACAGCTTTATTTTGGACGTCGTCAACAGCTTTCCACATTAGTCTACTCTCTGCTGGTTGCATGTACCCACTGTTTATCAAGATGCCTATGTACGAGCAAATGTCGTTTTCGGTTATTTGTGTATCAGCATGATTTTTGAATTGTGGATAACTGTTGGATTCCGATACTATCATTTTTATTAACTCATCATCGTAGATCTGATTAAACAACTCAATTGTATAGTTATTGCAGTCGTCGCAATTAGTTTCAGGAAACTGTAGAACAGTGGGAACCTCCCTAACGCATTTCCATTTCAAACTTTTTCTAGATATTTGTAAATTAGGTAGTATTTCTAGGTCTTCATAGTCTGTTTGGGATATTTCACAATATTTTCTTTTTCTTCCAACAAAAGATGTACATAGTTGGTGTATAACTTATTTCAGTAACAGGTAAATCGAGTTCTAAGCCTAATAAATGTTCAAGTTTATCTAAATTATTTATATTATCCTGAACGCTATAAACAATTTTTCTCCCAAATCTTCACCACTTTTTGTAACAAAAACACAATCTTGAATTTGATTATGGTGAATATCAAGAATATTTCCACCGGAGTCCTCATCGGCATCATCTTCTCCCGATCCGTAGTCTGCCGATGGTGGTTCAATAATAATTTCATCAATATTATTTCCATCAGTACCTAATTCTGCCAAATAGTCTAGAATTTGTTGCGGATTGAGTCTAAAAAAAACAGGTATTAATTTTTCCTAAGTACTGGTCAAGAGTGCCATATGGCACTTTCAATTTTTAAATATAATTTTTAGGAAATACTCATCATAATATTGCACCAAGTTTTATTATTTAAAAACATTATTTTGTTGTTTTTTAAAAAAAGTAAATATCTTGTTGCAATTCTTACAAACAAATTATTTATCCACTTTTTACCTTCGACTGCTCATGACTTTGGAAAATTCTGAAGAAAAAAACAGACAGCCTACAAGAAAATATGTGATGCTTACAACAGCTTCTAAGGTACTGGGTTGCTAAGCATATAATTTGATGCTGAACAAATATAATAATAACGGTACATAGAATACAGTATGAAATTTGTATGCAATTTTTTTTTAAAGCCTGTTAAAGATAGCATTAATTTGAGTGCCGTATGGCACTCTTGACCTGTAATGGGTTAAGATTATTTAAATACCGCGACCCACAATCATTATTTTGTTAGAGCAAAATTTAATTGATTTCAACAATCCGTAGCACAACAGTCTATCTTCCGACCGATCACTTTTTACTCTGTCTGTACTTCTTTTTTGTCTTCAAACAATAAAAATATAAAACTGTTCATTCTGTTGTCTATGTAAAAAAAACACCGTAAGTCTGTTTATGTACTTCGCCGCACAGTGGAGTGGAAGTGCCGTCACGTACAGTGGTCCGAGTGTCTCATCCCACATATATATAAACAAATAAGTTATTAAATTTTTAAATAGGTTGGTGATTTCTGGCCCTCCTCGTCCATAGTTAATCAATTTTTCTTATTGGAAAACATCTGGACTATTTTACGATCATTATATCTCCTTACTGTGGTTCTTCCGACAACTCGTCCGTGAGCATTTATATTTTCTTGCGTCTTTCTCGATGAACTTTCCGGTGATCACTGACAAGAGGAACAATTAATAAATAAATAACCTAAAATAAAAATATACCATTAACTAAAATTCAACAATTTAAAACAATTTAAATTTCTAAACTACACTATGCATAGCGTGATACGGAATTTTAACTTCCTAAAAATTATAAAAATTGGAATATTTTTCAAGTAGTCAGGAAATATTTTGCTGTCGCAAAGGGAAATTCCCTTTGCTTAAGATATATTTAATATATTTCATGCAGAGTGTATTCGTGTGTTGAATTGTTAGAATAAGTGATACGTTGTTATACAGCCGACGTTTTCACAGCATTATACATCTTACAACTACAAAGTAAAACAGAATTTTTATTATTTTAACAACAACCCCAGGTCTTAACACTCAATATGATGAGTAGGTATCACTTTTTTTTGGAAGGGAATCAATGACCGGCTGATGACACATGATTGTTCCTTATTACATCAATTAACCCCACTGGCAGTTGTATTGAATATTTTTAAATGTATCAAATGATTTGAACTCTATTTAACGCTCATGAATGACAAATTTTTACCCATTGACACTTCCACTCGCAGCTCTTACACCATCACTGCGTTTGTAAGCGTTGATGGATAATTTACCACAGTGCTTTTAATTGCTGACTAAATGAGAAGTAAAATTTTTTACAAGTTTTTTTCTATTTAAACAATTTAATCAATCTATTCGCCATTTTTCTTTTATGCCTGGAAGAGTGTTGAAAAACACATAAAAATATCAGGAATCTGTCATATTATTTTATTTGTGTGCTCCTATTCATTTTTATTTTGATTACTTTTTCCCTTTTTTTCCTTGTTTATTTAAAAGACATTCTATTTCGGTTTCTTTTTTATTTCTTTTAGTTTCTCTTCTTTTATGTTCTTGTCATCAAATGTTGTTATGTAAGAATTGTATTAACGTCATAATATTATCCTTGTAAAATGCATGGGAATTATAAATTTATTTCAATTCCTTTTTATTTTATTATTAAAAAGAAGACATGCTGAAAGTTTTTTTTTTATTTGCTTTGGGGCAATTGAAATCATACTGTCGTAATTTTTCAATGTTTCATGCGTGTTTGTGTGAAATATATTTAACTCCAATTTTTCCAAATATTTTCTTTGAAACTGTTGTTTTTGTTATAAAACGAATTATTTTTATTTTTGCAGTCCAAAAGGAATGAATTTTTTTAATTATTTCCCTCCAACGCACATCGGTACAAATATCAAATCTAGCTGGACAAAAGTCACAAATGTTAGCGTTTTAAAAATACAAAAAGTTGATTTCTGTATAGCTGAGAGGCTGCTCTAAAAGCACTGACAATATTTTTTTTCTACTTGCGATCTCAGGTTTTATTGTAACGTGTCAGAAAGAACAGAATGTATTCGACCAACTTTTGTCTGCCCAGTAAAAGATTTAAAAAAAAGTAATCGAGTTTGGAATTAAGAATTTTTGGTGGAATCACCTCCCAATTGGATTACTGGCGTGAGACTAAAATAATCGGTTCTTGAGAAGGCATTAGTTTTTTATTCTCTAAAATAGTTATTTTTTAAGCAGGAAGTTTTTCTAACAAAATTAAAATTTTTCTTTTTTGAGATGAAAACGTTCCGCTATTTCAGTATTCTGAACCATTGAATTGCAGACATAATTTTCAAGTTGTAATTGGGATAGTTTAAAACATATTTTTAATATAAATATTTATATATTTTTAAATACTAGTAAATATTTTACTTAATCCATAAAATGATTGTTTTAAATTATTTCCAATGAATATTATTTAAAATTAAAGCTTCCAATAGTTCTTGAATTATTTACTGTAAGTAATAATATTTTTTGTTAACTTAAATTGAAATAAAATAATAAGTATTTTTTAACTGGTTATATATTTATTTTATTTCTCCGACAACTAATTATTTCTTTTTTGGTTTAAAATATTTAAGAATGTAATATAGAATTTTATATATTTTGAAAATGTCTTCAGACATTCTAAGACAAATAATAGAACCAGTTCAATTAATAATGATTTTTATAATTTTGTGTAATGTATATAGTAATCGAGTAGTTAAATTTGGTAATCACAAAAGTAAGTCATTATGTGCAAGTAGTTTTTATGTTGAAGTAAAATTTTTTGCTGGGTCTAGCCATGCGCGAAATTTTACACATATTTGGATTGTTATAAAAATTACGTTACTGTTGCTATGATATCGAGGATTATAAGTTATTTAGGTACACTGCTAACATATTTTAGCAATATTTATTTATTTTAATTCGATAAGATTAATTACTTTGTTTTTTTTCTTGCAACATTGCATTTCTACAACCAAGTGTTAGACAATTTATCGGAGAATAATTTTGTGTATAATTTGCAAAGAATTCTAACCAATTTTGCTGCTTTTTATTGTTTTAGAGTAAAAAATTATCTACGTAAAAGTGATGTAACCTCTAAAAAGAAGTTATAATAATAATAAAAAAAGAAATTAATGAGAATTTCCTGTCCTGTTCAAGTTCACAGTAAATTTTTCACGATATTGTGAATAAATTACATTTTTGATTAGAACAAGGGGAAAAGAACAATTAATCTTCAACACCAGTTGAATAGAGTACGTGCAACTACACACGTCATCAGTACTCTTTGTGTCAACAGGGCGGTAGTTGTAAAGTCATTAATATCATCTATTTAACCCGTCAGAGCTTAAGAAAATGCATACGAGAATAGTCGTTACTGTCTACATACTATTAATAAAGGTTTTCAGCTTTGTTGTTTTTATGTTTTTTTAGTAAAGGTCATACTTCAGATATTCCCAAAGGTTAAAGCTTCTGTTTTCAGTACAGGTGGCAATGAAATTATCTTTTAACAACTTGTTCTTTCCTTATTAAAATTCTTTTGCTTTAGTCACCCTCCATCGGATGGCAATGAAAAAGTACTTGATAGTTATTTTGTCCTTTCGTTGAAACTAACTAGGCTAACCAACATTTTTCGTCGTGCACATGCGTTTTGAATATTCAGAATATTTAGAATTTAATCGAACTACAGATATTACAAATTTAATAAATTTTGGTAAAATTTAACCGTGGCTGTTGATGTGTGTATTGTTATGCGGCTCAAAATTCGAGTTTAAAAATATTGTACGTAACCCAATTCGAGATATTCGAATGCAAATTCACAAAACCGCAACTGTTTTCATTTGGATATTTCTTTTGCACCTTTTGTTTTGATAAACGCACTTAAAGAGAGGCATTATCAATTGACTGTACAAAGAACCGATCTGGTACTTGCGGCAAATAATCAAAATACAAATTAAATTCAAAATAATGAACCACAGAGGTGGAAGTATCTTTTACAAAATAAATTCAAAATAGAAAAGTAATAATTTGTTGTGTAGTACATTTTACAATGTGAATTAAAAATAGAAAATAATTTGCTGTTTTACAGGTTTAGAAATAGTCTAAATTGCTTTAAACTCTATCTATAAGTGTAATTCAGAAAATTGTATTGATGTGTCTATTAAAGAAGTTTTATTTTAAATTAAAAAATTTCTGCAGTCATTTTAATAACCGATGGAAGAGTCAACTTTATATATTGTGTTAAAAATTAAAATATTTCCACCAGCAGTTCTAAATCTTCTCTCAGTACCAGAGCAAGATGACAGAGATACCGATTAAGAAAACGATTAGGAAAACATTTAATATAATAACAATGAGTATTAGATATTATAATATTACTAACATATTAAAGTTATTTATGAAATGAATTGTTATTTTATTTAAAAAAATTATTTTTCAACAACCATAACCTACATTGTACATTTGGTGACGAATCCATGTTTTTCCAATTGTTTCAGACCACTTAGGAGCTGTGTTTCTTACTGTGCACAACTTGCAGTTGATGTTTTCCAAATTGTTACCGTAATATGTAATTTTTTTTTATAAATTTAAAGGCAATAAAACAATGTGGAAGTAAAAAAATGAGCGACGAGTGTACAGAGAACACTGGGAATGATGAAGAGATGCCTCGCTCTTAACGGCCAGTCATTCAAATTAGTCCAGTCAGTAAATAGTAGAGATTTTAAACGGATAATTAAATCAACCGTGACCCTCTACAAACTATTTCAAACCTAAATATTTAACCCAAAAATATGCTACAGATTTTGTAATCTGAATTGCAGAGCATTCTGTTGTATTATAATTGATTGGAATTAAGAGTTGCTTATTCACCCTGATGGCGCGTCAATTGTAGCAGTGGTCACTTTCGGCCGAAAATAATTCTAATTATTTTATTTAAATTTTATGTATGATAAATTATATCAATGCTTAAACATTCAACTTTAATTAGATTACAGTCGAACTTCTCTATAACGTAGCAGTTGGGGACCGTCAAATTTCTACGTTATAGAGAAACTGCAGAAAATTTTGACTACTTTTTTTTTATGTAGAAAATATATTTATGTAGGATTTGGAGAAAGTTGACGCTTTTCCGATAAGCTTTTCATGTGTTTTATTTTATGCATTCACAATAGTATAGACACAATAGTATAATAGTATATAGTTTAAATATAGGTTTTAAGTTTAGATTAATTCATAATTCACAAATAGTATAAGGTAGAAATTAAGTTTAGTTATTTTAAGTTAAGTTTAACTATTTTAGCTAAGTTAAGCTCTGATTTCACAATTTTAAGATTATTTAAACACCTCAACCGACAATCACTATTTTGTTAGCGCAAAAATATAATTGATTTCAACACTCCGTAGCACAACCGTCTATCCTCTGACTGATCACTTTTTACTCTGTCCTCTGACTGATCTCTTTTTACTCTGCCCTCTGACTCTTGTTTGTCTTCAAAACAATCCCTCTAAAACTCTTCATTCTGTTCTCTATGTAAAAGAAATACCGTAAGTCTGTTTATGTACTTCGCCGCACAGTGGAGTCGAAGTGCCGTCACGTACAGTGGTCCGAGTGTCTCATCCCACATTTATTAAGACAAAAAAAATTGTTTTTACATGAACACATTAATTTTTTTTTATTAATACATACATATATATGTGACTAAATTGATGCAAAAAATGGATTACTAAATACTTCGCAATAGAGAGATTATTTAGTGTGAAAAATTATATTTAGGTCTTAAAAAATTGTACGTTACAGAGAGAACTTCGCTATAGGGAAGTTCGTTATAGGCAGGTCAAAATGTATGAAAATACTCACAAAAATGTTGTGTTCACGAATTTTATTTGTTATAGAGAAGATTTCGTTATAGAGAAGTTTGCTATAGGGAAGTTCGACTGTACTTATTTCTTATAGTTACTGCTGCAAAGTTTAATATTTTTCGCTTGTTGTTTTAAGGTTTTTAAATTTGATCTTTTTCACCGTCATTTTGAATTTTCTGCTGTTGAATAGTAAACAATTGGACAACCCAAGAAGCGCTGAGTATCATTTGGATAAATTTTTCATATAAAAATATAAACCACAGAAGTTCTAGAGCAATAATATTATGAAGCTGCACTTAAAAGGATAAAAAGTCTCAACTATTTATGAACTTGATTAAAACTAATCTGCAATAGAGTAAATCTAATTCATATAAAAAGATAATTTTCAAGCGGCTCAACGGAGAGAAAAAAATTAATTTAAATTCAATTTAGAGGTCCGATTGAGCAAATTATTGGTAAATCGATGAATTCTTTTTTTTTTATCTGGGACAAGCACTTTTTTTTACCGCTCTGCTTTCGCACGTTCTTTGTTTTTTGTTTATACTCGTAGCAGTGCTGAAGCTTCGGTAAAGTAGTCATTTTCATTATTATTTTACTTCGCCGGTGCTACACAATACCGACGAAGGAGGGCGTTCTGATGTGATTGTGGATTGCTATCAGCTGAAGCCGGTATTGTTCAGTGACCAGTGACTATGCCTTCGACACTGAAACCTTCTGACAACAACTGACACACAAAGACGCACTAATGCACATCAGAAAAATGCGAGTTATTTTTTTTATAATTTTAGTCTGAAACTGGAGTTGAACGCAGGTCTGTTTTTGGATTCGTAGTCAACGTGCAGACTACCATCCATCGTGCCAACGCAACCCTCTGAATGAATTCTAAGACCTGCATGCATACAAATAAATTAAAAAAAAAATCTAAACAGAAATATTGTTTCGTTAATTTAAACAACAATGCCGCAACATAGTCCATCACCCAAAATCTTCTACATATTAAAAAGAGGATGCTTTAGTCAACACAAACTGTCTACTCATCAGCAGCTGCCCTTGTCTGTTATTTAATATGACAAGAATACAATAAAAAAAAATTAAGTCATTTAATTGAAATTGTCTTTAAACCGCAATTATTCAAGCAACCATAAAGTTCTTAAATACCGCAATGAAAACAAGATTTCCAGTCTGTGAACAAATAACCAACCCACCCATTCATTGCATTTAATTATTATTATTATTATTTTTTTAATTCATTCTTATTTGCTGGGAAATGGTGTATTTTGTAACGGGGAAACACCTTAAGAAATACTCCTGCTTAGATTAGTGCTTGCGTAGGTACGTACATGATCATATTTGTCGTGTGATAGTGTTGGTGTTTTATATGCCAGGCAGCAAAAGTTATTTGGCTCTAGTCCAAAAAGCCTCTGTTGTCACACTGTATCTTTTTTTACTTCTACTCCATTGTTTTCTGCCTGTACTTCTACCATTACTTTTGTTCACAAGTTTCTTGGGAAAACTCGAGCAACATGCACTGCATTGTTTCCACAAATCCATACTCATATTGTTGAAATTTTTTATTTTCTTGTTTTACACAAAAAAAAAGAAAAGAAAGGAAGAAACGTTTTTATATAACCGACACAAAAACATAAGTTAACAAAATTATGGGCAACTGGATTAGCATAATGAATGGGGCTGTTTAGTGAATATCGATTATTTTATTACTTTTGAATACAATTTTGCGCGAAAGTCGTAATCGCTAGGAAAAAGTTATTTGTCATAATTATTATTATTTTTTCCTTGTTTGGAAACTTTTATAGCAAATTTTATAATGAATATGTTAGTAATGGCATCTTTTTAGTGTTTTCGAAAAACTTTTTTGAGATTTTAATGAAAAAAAGCAAAAACCTAGAAATTGGACACCTCTGGCGTTATACTTATAAACTTATTTAAGGAAAAAAAAATTTTGTGGAACTGAAGTCCCTTATAATCGTATATGCAATGCAATGAGGAAAAGGACATATTTAGCTCTTTAGGATAAATTAAAAAAGGAAATCCAGTGTGCAACATTAATCAAATAAATTTTCTTGCGTCCAGAAGCTCTTTTTTAAGAGCAGCAACACTCAGAAAATTAGGATGGTGACTTTTTGGTAACAGACAACATTTTTTGTAGGAGAAATTGTAGAGAAGGGACTAGTGCTTAAATATTAGAACAAAGCTTAATTCTTATATTACGCGTCGTTTTATTAACATAAAATTCAGTATTGGAGCGTGTCTGGTCGTAGGACGTGGCAAAGTATGTACATTAAGCATAGAAAATAAATATTTTTATGACTACATGACTCATACAGAGATACCCCTATGAGGAATGTTAGAATTGCCCCGGTTCCAGCATTGCCAGTTCTCAATGCTCCAATAACTGCTTGCCCAATTGGTCTTATTTCCTGCAGCATAATGCCTCACAGTCCCACGAAATGTGCACAGGGGTCTCCTCATCATATTCACAAAATATGCACGGACTGTGAGAGAAGTGTGATTTAGTTTAATAATTTATAAAAGCCGCAAAGTAAAATAGCGGTAGTTTGTGAGACCTTTTCATATTTAATTTTTTTTACTCTCTATTTTATATTTGGTTATTTGAAATATTCTCTCAAATAAAGAATTTAAAAAAATATTTGGAAAGAAATTTCAGAACTTTTTTCGTCTGATAGTATTTCGTAGTACCGCTAGGTAATATTTCTCTTTTACAACAAATACAATCCTGCTTTACAAATTCCTTTACTAATTCCCATGTGAGAATGCAGCTTTACATTCTTCAATGTAAAGCTTATTTGTTTCTTTGCGTACCAGAGATCTGCAAAGATATTTTTACGCTCCTCATACTCACTCATGAAATTTTAAATATAATTGAGTAGGCGTCATTGAAATTCAACTACTCTGATGTACTGATATTCATAAGTAGGCTTGCTAGAAGTGCCACAATACGCGGATTGTTCCGCGTTTTTTAAATTTAAATTTTAATGTAACATATTTTGCTTCTTATTAACATTTTTATATATTCCACTATATATTTATGTTGCTAAATAAAAATCGCTGGTTGTTTAATTTTGAAATTACAATTAAAATAATAGATTTGGACTCGTTGTATATTATGGTTATGTCATGGTAATGGTAATGGTGAAACTGCGACAAGGTATTATAACCAGAAAAATTCTTTCCTTTTTGGATATAATGCCGCTCAGTTGATTAAACTAGTTAAAGGCGATTTTCTAAAAACGCAGTTTTTAAAATTCGTTGAAAATTTTTTATCATTATGATTTTTTGAAACCACATATTTTTAAAATTTAAACTTTTTAATTTAAAATTATAATATTAAGGATGAAGATTGCCTCAATGCTAGTAATATTCTAAATATTGAAATAGACGAAATAAACTTTATGAAGAAGTAAATCATATAAACTTTTGTATAGATTCCACTCATAAAAACTGTATTGAAACCGTAGAAGAGGAGGAATTTCACTTTTAGAGAAGGCAGACAAGGCGAGTTGACAAATACAAAGTCTTTTTTTAAAGTTTTCCAATCTTTTGTGGCATAAACCAGTTTGAATTTGACGGATGGTATGGGTTATATTAGCTTTTCGGACCACTCTGGTTTGTGGCTCATTCGCATACACCTCCGCTGTATTGATATCAAATCAAATGATCTCGGTGGCCGGTTCACAGAACCTTCACGTGAGGTGACCATGCCCCCAAATTGCTCGTGCAGAATATGAAATGTAGCATAAGCTGTGTGGCACGTAGCGCCGACCTGTTGAAACCACATGTCGTTGGTGTCCACATAATTCAATTCAGGCCAAAAGAAGTTGGTAATCATGGACCTATAGCGCTGGCCGTTGACTCTGAAGGCCTGGCCAACGTCATTCTCAAAGAATTGTGGAGCGATGACGAGCCAGCCCAAAATCCTCACCAAACAGTGACTTTTTCGGAATATTTTAAACGCTCTTGGATCTCATGCTGATTGGTATCTTCCTAAATTCAAAAATTCTGTTTGTTCACGTATACATTCATTCAGAAATGGGCCTTATCGGTGAACATGATTTTTCGATGAAAATTATGGTCAGTTGCCAACTGCTCCAGATCCCATTCAGCGAACACACATCGTTGTCCAATGGTCGTTTACCTTGTTACCAGTTCCTAACTCAGTTGAATTTTGTATGAATGCAGGTCCAAGTCAAGCCGCAAAATTCGCCAAGTTGAGGCGGAGTTCTTGTGAGCGACGCGAAATTGATTATCCTGCACACTCTCACCGCCATCGGCGTTATTTTCGGCAGAACTTGCGTTTCGTCGCCGTACGGCGTTTGGTCGTTCGTTTACTGAACCAGTGAATGCAAATTAGCCACCACATTGCGAATAGTCCTGTCGGTAGGACGATTATGGCGACCGTAAAATGGGCGAAGCGCACGTATTTTTGAAAATTATATCTGTCCATGGTAATTAGGCAAAATAGGCTGAATAAAAGGCAATAAATTTAACAGATGTAGCTGCAACAAGAACGCCGTTATCAATTGTCAAAGTTCGGACGTCTCTGTTTTTGGCTTTTTTTTAACTCTAGATAGTGGTCAACAAGAATTTATTGGCCTGAGTTTTCTTAGTCAATTTGAATACATATGGTGCTCCGATTCAATGCCTATAAATTACTTTTTTTGGATTGACCCTGGTTCTCGTGATTTACCGTAATATAGAAGAAAGTGCAGGTTGCACCACGTAATTTGCAATAACTCGAAAACTAGCTCTTCGACAGATCTAAGAAAAACAAGAAAGGATCGATAATAAAATAACCTTTAAATTACGTTATTATACATTTTTTGCAAATCCTTATAGTGTAAGAGATATTCAGAATGTTTTGAGATAAAAAGCCTTTTTTTAAAGAAAATTTAACAAAAAAATTCTTTTAAAAAGTTTATTAAAACTGTAAAGTAAATAAAATCTGAAATGTTGTTATAAAATTTTGATACCCGCATATGTTAGAAATAAAATGAACCATATTTCATTACAATCCATTCATAAATTCTGATTTTGTTCACAATTAACTGGTAGCACATATTTTGCAGAAAAATTTTGTGATTTAATTTTTTGGTTATTTTAAATTGAATAGCACAAAATAGAAGTAGGTGAGTTTTAATGAATTTGCTTTCAGTTGATAACAAAATCGTTTTACGAGAGATATTCTACTGTATGTTTTCTTAGGACAATCTCTTTGTAAGTTCCAATCATATGACGATCCCATCGGCCTTGATATCTTTCTTCCATGATTTTGATATCTTGATCCAATCTAGGATTTCCTTGAACGATTTATGGCACAGGGAAGTAAAGACAGTTTGTCCGTGCGGTGTTGGTGGCTTAGCGGATAGTAAGTTTGGGTAAACTCAAGAACGTTGTTTATGTCGGTTCATACCTTTACTTTGACAGTACAAAAATAAGAGTCATACAGGTATACAGGTAAAATAACAGTCATTCTTGGCTCTCTCCATATCATAGGTATTCCAAATGAAAGATTTTTACGTCCTCCTTGAGACCAGTTTTGCAAACTTGTCCTGATGTCCTATTTCCATTCCAAAATATGCACATTTGACGTTTTTTTCAAATACTCTTTCATATTTCAAGTGCAACAAATTCAGATATATAGAAGGTTTGTTTTTGAATAACTTTTTTACTAAATAAAAAAAGAGATTTTGTGTGGTGGAAATCTTTATTTGGTCCTGTACTATTTTTTCTGTTGATTGGAAATAAGATATCAGCCAAGTGGCTGCCGCCAGTGTTGGCACACATTTGTGCCCATTTTATCGCATTTTCCATAACTTTCTGCAATATTTCTGGTGATAACTGTTCGTAATACTGTCGACGATTTTCCTTAAGGGCTGCAATTGTCTGGAGCTTGTTGGCATAGACCCGCGACTTCAAGTATCCCCACAGGAAGAAGTTTCGGATGGTTAAATCGGGCGATGGCCACCAACATACCAAAACAGGCGATTACGCGACCAGGAAATGGGTTCTTCACAATATCCATTGTAGCTCTTGCTGCGTGTGCAGTTGAATCGTATTTTTGAAACCACTTATTCACCAAACCCCGCTCATTCAATGCCGGCAGTTGGTCTAGTGGATGTTTCGACAACACGACCAGTTCGGTGGCGGCAACGCGCTGAAAGATCTATTGTGGTTCCAGTCTGTTCGAGTCGAGCAAGTGAGCGGCGTAATGTTTGTCAGTTAGGGCGACATGATTGGGATATCTAAGATGAAATTCACGCTGAATTAAGACCACTGACCGATTATTGAGAAGTATAGCGCTCCATTGTTTGTCTGTTTGTATTCGGCAGTTGTCTAGTTCACAAATGTCAAATATGATTGACGTAAAACGCCATTTGCAACAGCTGTTATATCTTTCGATGGCTGATTAATTTTACGCCATTTTGTCAAAACTATTATATAAAATTCATAAAATTGTACTCTGGATTTGAAATTTTTAATTTTGTATTAAAGTTTTTGTTCAAAATTCTACATAAAACCATATTTATAATACTATATTTGTATCATTAATTTTATTTAGTCTTTATATTTTATAAACCATATACCGACATATAGAATGAATTTTCATAACATATGTATTTGTTTATTGACATTTGATTTATATTTTCCCACGTCAAAAGTGACAACAAGACATCTGCGGGTAGTCCATTCCACATACTTGCTGTTCGGCCAAAAAACGAATTTTCTCTGTAAGGCGTAGTGCCATTCGCTGCCAAGTCGACCACAAATGGATGCGCTCTTAGTGATGAACGCGTCGTGCGCGTGAATGACCGGGTTTCGGGAATTACTTCCCTGATTTCATCAGAACACATCCCATTATAGTAACGATAGAACAACGAAACACACCCCACGTTACGACGATGCTTAAGAGAGTCAATAGAGTTGGCTATCCTACTGTCTCCTATGAGTTTCTTCGCTCTTTCCTGTACACGGTCGAGTAACTTCAAAATACTCTTTCAAGCACCGGCCCATGCATGAGAGTTGTATTCCATTTTCGGTCGGATGTAGGCGGTATAAATAGTGAGAAGATCAGATGGGGTGAAGTATGTCTTGCACCGTCTTAAAAAAACGAAGCACTTGAGGCTTTCTTTGAGACCTGAAAAATGTGCTCAATCCATCGAACATCACACTGAATTTTGTCGATGCGTAAGCATTCAGCATTGGGTCTTTTGAGCATTGAAAACGACGGTGTTCGCGTAACCCCATTCAGATATTCTCGTGAGGTCACCATTTAGCGAATTATACATATTCTGATCCGCCGCCGCCATCATATTCGATGTCGGCGCATGATTAAATGAATATAAATAGCAGATACTGCTGTCATCTGCAAAAGAATGGATTGAGTTGGAAGTTTGACATAGAAGTCATTAAGAAAAATAAGAAATATATAGGGTAGGAGAAAGAATGGAGCCTTGTGGTACCCTTGAATAACACATGTATATATATATATATATATATATAAACTGCTTATTATTGAAATCAACTTTAAAGTTATCGATAGATATAGCATATTGTTGATATAGTGCAGTTTAAAATGTCTTGAGGAAATCCTTCAAATGTCAAAACTAGTTTGCCGCCCAAAAAGATTTTACTTACATACTTGATTTTCAACCATTTTACTATACGCATTTTACTTGCAATTTCTTCTCTTAAATATAAAAGAATCCAACTTTGAATTAAAATAAGTATAACATTCTACAATTTCTGCATAAAAGACTAACACCCGATGACCTGCACTATTCGTCTGTAGTGCATCGGATCATTAGGAACGATTTCTCCCTGTTATCTAACCAAAATATCTGATGGTATTAGGAAATCAATTATATAAATAATTGCAAAAATTTAACACGAGTATACATAAACGTGTGTAAGATAAAAGTAAACATATATATTAAAAAACTTTTCCAAATAATTTATATATAATTCCAAAGCAGATACAGATAATATTGCACTGAATTATAAGCATTTAATAAATAAAAGAAAATTAATTTTGAGTCTCACCTTAATGCCCAGCGTAGTTTGACATTTTTTTTTCACTGTTTGACAAGTTTAACTATGGAGAGCTACACAATTGAGCAGAGTGTTAAAATTGTTGAAAGCTTTTAAAAAAATGGGCGTTGAAATCAAAAAGAATTTCGTGCACTTCATGATCTTTTTGGTCAGCATAATCGACAAAATGATCCACAATAGGGAAAATTGGTCGCAAATTTTAGCAAACCGAGTCTCCAGGAAATTTGATAACACTTGTGCATGCTCGCCCAGTTCGTTCTGCTGAAAACATTGCTGTTTTTCGCGATATTGTGGCAGTAGAGCCATCAACCTCCAATCGTCGTCGGTCCCAACAATTGAACATTTCACGAACATCACTGTACGGTTTGGCTGTACCACTATTTATTAGGTATTGTGTATCACCGGCGAAGTAAAACAATTATTCAAGTGGCTACTAAAACGAAGTTTCACTTCAGAACTGCTTTGAAAACAATGAACGTGCAGAAACAGAATTGTAAGATAATGAAGTCACACCACCTGTCATCTCTCTCACTATCGTTTTCTTCTAGTTCGAGCACAATGGATTCCATTTGTATGGGTCATGTCCTGAGTGCTGGTCCAAGATGAAGAAAAAATAATTTTAAAATACGCTTAGGTGATATGTATTTAAGTAGTATTTTTTATACCAAATACATACATATGTGCCTTTGCGTTTTGTATTTTTTTTGAGAAAACATTTTTTGAAAACATTTTATATTTTTTTATTTGACCCACGAAAGCATTTTTGGAGTTTGTCCCTGAAAAAAAAAACTGGCAACCCTACTCGTGAATAAGGTATGGATGAGTACAAATACAAGAAATTATTAATCATAATTCAACGCTTCTTACCTTTTAAGTACTCATTGCTGACCTCTGCTTTCGTTTTACAAAAGTTTGGCAAAATAATAATTGAAGTTTGTCTCGTCAAGGACGTCTTATAGCTGATTATGTTGGTTTGTTGTGGAGAACTCAACTACTTTTCTGGATTTAATTGTTGCCTAATTGCACTTGAAATTATCCTTCAAAACAATGAGCATATTATATTTGAAAATCCTCAAGAATTCCAAGCGACTTTAAATAAGCAACAATGCTGGCAAAAGCCAGTTCATGAAACAATTTACAAAACGAAAGACAACAATTACAATTTCAAAAGATTATGAAGAGATTGTTGATGAGCAAACAATAAAGTCTCATTAGAGAAGTAGTTAGTTTTTTACTTTTCAAATGACAGTTCTGTAAATGAAATAAATTTGTTGCAATTTGCAATTGAAATTTTCCACTAGAGAAGAGGATATTTTTGTTTATTTAATTTTAACATCTCACGGACAATAAATATGAGGAATTGAAAGGGGTTTAGACAATATATTGTAAAGTAAATGAATTCAGTTTGTATTGGCGTATTTGACAAAAATTCTAAAAAATTCTCATTGCAAAAGAATATCAAATGGTGCACAATGGGACATAAACTCACAGTTTGTAACATGATGTTACAATTTTCCCACCAGATATTTGAGTTCAATTACCATATGTATTCAGTTGCTCCGAATGTACAAAAAGACATTGGATCCGTAACATCTACGCACATGTGATAAACTGGTTTGTTAATGGTCAAGAATATTTACAGTGCCTATAATTCTCACTTGGTTGATATTTGGTTTTACATAAGAATGCGAGATTTGTCGAAGAAGGAGGTTCAAACAAGGCCTTTATTTCGGCTTGTAAACGAGTAAAGAAACATAATAAAATGATCTGTTCATGAAAAGTTATGGTCAGCCTTATTACGAATATTAATTAACCGACCGGAAAGCGAAGTTTACGTTTCGTTGAGTACTTCTGTTAAAACTTAATGCCTTTAATATCGGTGATTATTTCTCTCTATTCATATAGAGTTTTCTCAAAAATCGCACTATACTATTTGTAATAGATTCAGAATAAATTCAGGGATCACGCTACTCTATTTTTAACTTGCCTTAACGATCATCTATGTCGAACTTCAAATCCCATCTACTCTTTTGCAGATGACAGTATAGATATTAAGGAATCAGAAGCTCTTGATGTTCTTGGTATGATAAATCCAGTGTGACGTTCACTGGACTGCACACATTTTTCAGGTCTGAAAAGAAGAACTCAAGTGCATCGTCTTCTGAAGACACTAATGGAATATAACTCTCATGTATGGGACGATGCTTCAAGTCTATTTTGAAGCTTCTCGACCGCGTCCAAGAGATGTCAAACAGTGTTATCAATGTCAGTAGTGTACCGAACTCTATTGACTCGCTGGAGCACCGTCGCAATGTGGGGTATGCCTCGCTGTTGGTCCAATGATATCAGAGAACACGTTCCCGAAACTCGAACATTTTCGGCCGATTTTCCATCAAGTCATTACGCATTACCGAGGAAATTCGTTTTTTAGCCGAACCATTCGAATGGACTTCCTGGGGAAGTCTTCCTTGTCAATTTCGATGTTTGGAAACTTAAGGTATAGTGTTGAAAAACGCTACTCTCTCCACGTGGGATACATACCCTGACAAAGAGACACAAAAAAAAACAAAATGAAGCTCCTTTTGCTTAATAGAATTAATGCGCCTACACAATACCCAAGGCGGTACAATTCTGTTTTAAAAAGTAGATACACGTCTGATATAGAATTTCAGCTTTAATTTAAAACTCCATCTCTGTTTCCTAAAATTGTTTTTATTAGTTATTATATTGTTAAAAAATTATTTATTATGAAAAATATCGTTTAATAATAGAATTACATGGTTCTGTAGTAGAATATATTATTTTCACTAACCCTAACCCATCAACTGATACAATAGGGCTAAAATAGCGACAAAAATTAAATTTTAGCTTAATATTCGCACACCCTATGCGAACATTTTAGAAACTTTTTAGTCAAAGTGAAACAATTGCATTTGTTGCACAACTAATCGTCTACAATAATGAAGTTTTCCTTTATTTTTTTTGCACTTTTTTTTAGAGATATTCATGTAATTGATTTCGAATTTAAACAAAATAAATTCGTTCAATAAAACAACAGGTTGCCCATATCTTTTGCTATTTGCTTTGCAAGCAAATTGACTCTGTAGCAAAAATGTGGATAAAATTGCATTGCGAAAAAGAAATCACAATGAAAAACAATCTCTACGTTAAACAATTTTTGAAGTTATTTTTTTTTTAATTCTTTACATTTTTTATCCAACCAAATAAACTGAGCAAATACATGCCGGGCCTTCAAAGCTCAAAAGTACTCGTATTGCAAAGCAGCCGGCGAGAAAAAAAATTAACAGGACTTTTATGTGTGCAAGCGTTTCTCTGACAACTCTTGAGGTTGTGGCAACTGACATCTGTGGCATTTGGCAGCCAGCCAACATTTTAGTTTAGTTACCACTTCAGACAGTGTTTATAAATTTTAATTTAAGCGAGAGTTTCGAAACTGGTCAAAAAAAAAGGAAATTGTTTGCAACATCAGAAAAGTGTTGCAAAAAACAAAACTCGTATAAAAATCAAGAGGTTGTATAGTGAAATGGTTGAATGGTTAAACACAGTAAAATGATGTGGGCAAATCAAAAGTACCTTTCTGGTAAAAAAATTCATGAAGTTTTCACATACACATACAGCCAAATAAAGTCAATTTTTGGGACAAAAACTTAGTCTGCTGCAACTAAAATTATGTTAGACAATTTTCAAAAGTCCAATAATCACGCTATTTATGGGCATTCACTCAGACTCACTTTAACCTTTAACTGCTGAGGCGGCAGTAAATTTTATCGTTACCTAAATTTTTTTTAATTTACTCTCGTCCGTTGAATGCTATCAAACTCATTCTCACAGTATCTTCTCAAATTCCTCTTATTGTTATTCCGTTACGTTTTTGGCGTATATCCGGTTATACGCCTTGTGTCCTGGTAAATATTACCACTCATCAAGGGATATATATCTTTTTTCTTTTAAAGTATTTTGCCACCACGTCCGAATAAACATAAGTATTTAATGTAACAAAAACACCACTCGTCATGTTCATCATAATATTGTTGCGGAATAATTTGTACCCCTCCTCTGGTGTATAGCATTTTAAGGTTTCAGACTATGTCAAATTCAAACAAACTCAATGATTTAGATCGTTTATTCGCTTTGTACTACGCTTATGTATATGTGATGCAGTAAACGCACATGTGTACATTATGCAAATAAGAGTTTGATGAATGAAATATCTCCAAATAGATTGATCTCTATGTTTTTCTTCAAATACAATTTATGTTTCTTTTATTATTCATTTTTATTTCATATACTTGACTGTGAAAAAATGCCTTTTAAGTTCATGATTATCTTTAAATAAAAATTTTTTCCTCAGTTTTTTATTCTTTTAAAGAGAAGCAACACTCAGGCAATGATTGCCTATAAGGTGTTAACTTCTAGGAAAGGAGTAGTGACAGAAATATATAGATATATAGTGATAGAATAAAAAAGTGATAGAATTAAAAAACCGGTTTTTGTATCTTTGCGCACTTATAAGCCTGTAATTTTGTTGATAATAATCCGATTTTCAATTTCTTACTAGATTTGGAAACAAGTAACTGACATCTTTCGAATGATATATAATTTATCTAAGAAAACTTGAGAAATTTGGGTGTTATTGTCGAGCAAACACAAATTTTGTAGATTTTTCAAAAATTTTTCAACTTTGGTGACGTTTTTATACATTGTAATATAATAAATTATAATACTATTGAATTTATTTAAAAAGTACGTTTATTAACGATTACAACGCATATTTGGGGTTAAAAATAGATAAATAATTGACTGAGTTATTAAACTTTTCATGAAAATAAACTTTTAAACATTTTATACAAATTTTATTTTTGGTCATTTAACTCAAAAGTGTTTGCTTGACCGTTTTTTTTAAATCAGCATCATCAGTTTCTCGTTTAAGTGACCAGCAATATTCTGAAATCATTTTTATTATATTTTTTCCTTCAAAGCGTTTTTCAATAGTTGCCATTTCCTGGTGAAAATGTTCGCCTTGTTCATCACTGAACTGGCCCATGTTATCTGGGAAAAAGTCCAAATGCGAATGAAGAAAATGAATTTTTATGGACATGTTGCAGCCCATTTCACCATACGCACTTAAAAACTCATTGACAACTGTGACATAGTCGTCGCTTCTGTGATTTCCAAGGAAATTATCGCATAGCGCAACAAAACTCTTCCATGAACGTCTTTCAACGGAACTTAGCTTGTTAATGAAATCTGCATCTCTCATAATTTTTCGAATTTGAGGTCCAATAAAAATACCTAAAAGTTATCAAAACAGATAAAAACGTACTAGATATGTAAACAAATTAATTAATACCTCCTTTTATTTTGGCTTCACTTAGTTTTGGGAACACCGCTTTGAGATGACAAAAAGCGTCGCCGTTTACATCTAATTTTTTTTACAAATTGTTTCATATATCCCAGTTTAAGATGCAGTGGTGGCAGAATAACGTCCTCAGCTGTAACTAATTGGTCATTTAAAATGTTTTTCCAGCCTATTCTATGTGACTCGCGAGATGGCCATACTTTGCTATCATAACGATTCGGTGCACGACTATCCCATTCACAAAGATAGCACGGATACTTTGTGTAACCACCTTGCATACCAAATAAAATTGTCAAAACCTTTAAATCAGCGACGACTTTCCATTTATGGGTGGTATAGCTAACAAACATTAGTATATTTTTCTTCACTTCGTAAGTTTCTTTTGTATTAGTCGCATATGCGATTGGAACTGAAGGTAATTGATTTTGGTTATGCAATAATCCTTTTAAGCCTAGATATTACATTACAAATCTTAAATTAATAAAAATAAAGTCATAAATTTTTATAAGAAAACTTACTTTTACATGAACCATCAATGAAAAGTCGCCATTCATCTGCATTATAATTGTGATTTAATGCCGAAAATAGTTTTGGTACATCAACGCAATACACGAGATCACTGTCATTGGAACTAGTCTTAAAACTTTCTTCAAGTAACGAAGTCCGGTCACTCTTTCTACCAGATGTTATAACGAAATCTTTTTCCACCAAATTCCACTGCTTTAATCGCAACCCGAGGACTTCAGATTGCCGCTTTGACAAGTGTAAATCGCGAACAAGATCGTCGAAATCAGCTTTTGACAAAAAATGCAGCTCCGTTGTTGTAGATCTGGATGGAAGGAACTCTTCTTGTTCAAAATCTTTTTCTGTTACATCGTCAGATTTGCTCGTTGTCGGTAGATCATTACTTAGAGGTATTGGTTTTGTAACAGTTACAACATTTGCGTACTTAATGTTTTTGCGCGTTTTAAAACAGTGACCTAAAACATCGGTTTGACAAAAGTAGCAATCATTTGGTTTATGATATGGCTGATGATGCCAAATCATAGGCGTAGAAAAGGGCAAAACAAACGAAGGTTGAATTTTTTTTTTTTAATGTATTACAGCAATATTGACAAACAAACATGAGTAAAGCTCTCATTACAAATATTTGTTGTAATTCTAAGTTGTGTTTAGGCTAACAGTGATTTGTAATTTTAGAGAAAGTGCATAAAAACAACACCAAAAACATTGTGCAGGCATTTTGTTAAAAATTTTGTTTTCATGAAAAGTTTAATAACTCAGTTAATTATTTATCTATTTTTAACCCCAAATATGCGTTGTAATCGTTAATAAACGTACTTTTTAAATAAATTCAATAGTATTATAGTTTATTACATTATAATGTATAAAAACGTCACCAAAGTTGAAAAATTGTTGAAAAATCTACAAAATTTGTGTTTGCTCGACAATAACACCCAAATTTCTCAAGTTTTCTTAGATAAATTATATATCATTCGAAAGATCTCAGTTACTTCTTTCCAAATCTAGTAAGAAATTGAAAATCGGATTATTATCAACAAAATTACAGGCTTATAAGTGCGCAAAGGTACAAGAACCGGTTTTTTAACCGTAAATCCGGATTTTGGAGGTGTCCGGCATATTTCACTATTGAATTCTTCTTTAACTCGACAACACCTACAAGAAAAATAATATCCGGTCCCAGGTTTTTCTACTTCATTCAATTTTGTACCACTGTGTTATTTTATTTCGGTGATGATGCTACACAATACCGGCGAAGTTAACTATGCACTGCTTTTTTTATGTTTAAGAAAATTGTCTATCAAATAAAGAACTTTTTTTTTTTTTTATCTTGGACCAGTACTCAGGGGCTATCCCCTACATATGCAATGCATTGCACTGGAACTATAGAGAAGGATAGGGAAGAAATAGACAGGTGGTGAAAGTGGTAGGAAGATAGAGCTTAATTCTTGCACAACTCTGCAGTTGCGTGTAAATTTATAAAGCAAAGTTGCGGCGTCTCTGATGTTTTTTTTGACGCCTTATTTTTAAGCTAATGGAGCCATTTTATTTATTATTTTACTTCGCCGACGTTTTATTGCTCAAATACCAACGAAGGAGAGTGCTGTAGCACAGACAACTCTGATTTGACCCGGCTGGGAATCGAACCTGGGTCTTTCTGGTTGCAGAGCCAACACGCTGCATACTCGCCATCAGCACTTGGCACTTTCAAAGTGAAGTTGTTTACACATCAAGTGAATCATAAATGCACTAGACTACTCTTAGGAAAATAAAAAAGACCATAAAAAAATCTAATGGAGAATTTGAGGATGGTAGTTACTCCTGTTTCGCTGCAGTCAGTTAGCCATAGATGGAATTGCTCGACTGGATGAGCGGTGCAATACACAAGTATTTCAATTGAAAACATAAACAATAGACAACTTTTAAAATGGAAAAAAATGGCGGAAATGGCTTCAGTACATTGTTAACAAAACAAAAAAACAATAATAACTATCGTCTGGTATTTGCTTGTTCCTCATTGTTTTCAATAATGTAGCTGCAGGCATATAAGTATATTGAAATAAAAAATAAATAAATATCGCATTTATTACAATTTTATTGAAAACGATTAACAAAAAGATACAGTACTGAAAGTGGAAGAAAATACTTTTTACGAAAGAATTCATTATTCCAATTATAAAAGTACCGTTGAAAAAAGTACCTTAAGAAGTACCTTTAAAAACTACATTTGAAAAGCAGTACCTTTGGAAAGAAGTATTTTTTTATAAATGTACCTTTAGAAAAAGTTAATCTTAAAAAAGTGCATTTAGAAAAAGTAGTTTTAAAAAATTGTAGTTTTAAATAAAGTACCTTTGTAAGGAAGTGACTTTTAATAAAAGCCCCTTTAATTAATAATAAGTACCCCTTGAAAGAAATACCTTTCAAATAGAAGCGTGTACGTATGCAATAGATTGCATATAAACTAGAAAGTGACAGTGTAGAGAAGTGTTAAGTGGTGAAGTAATAGAACGATACTGGGACCATTGTTCTTGCATAACTCTGGAGTTGCGCTTTTATTGTGGAAATTTTATTTACTATTTTACTTCGCCGGCATTTTATTGTTAAAACACGGACGAATGACACCGGTTTTAACATATCCATAATATATATATATATGTTTGTTCAGGCTGGGTATTGAACCAAACGTTTTCTGGTTGCAAAGTCAACGCGATTGCACACGTACGGAACATACCCTGAGCACTGGTTCAAAGAAGAAAAAACTCCGTTTAAGAAACTACTTGTCATTTATTTAAACAAATGTATTGAATTTTGTAGGAATTATTAATTTAATTTGAGACAAATAATAAAAATTATTAATTCAATTATTCTTCACCTTTTTGGCAATTAACAAAATTAATTTTAAAAATTATCTGGTATTCGGCGCTTTTAACTGCGTAATCACACAAACGAACAGTTTAAATGAGGAGTTTGAAGTCGGATGGTTAGAATGAAGTTGCAACAGATATGTTTTTATGAACAGTTCTAATCTAATAACTTCATTTCGTTTGATATGTTTAATATGAAGGGAGGCCATATATATATATTGTGCCCCATCTTGAATTGTCCCCTACCCTGAATTAATGGATACCTGGGTCGTGAAATACCACTCGACTGCAAGAAGTCAATGGATTTTGGGGCAAACGCTGGGATTGGCGCGGATCTCAATGCCTGATGTGTTTGCCACTTATAGTTTGAAACGGCACATTGGGATATGAGAAGGTCAAATATTGATATGGAAACCCACACAGGGGAAAAAATAGTAACGTATTTTTTTATTTATTTGTAGTTTTCAGCAAACCCCTTAATTTGTTGCCCATATTTAGACGGCTGTTTAAAAACGAGTTGGTCCACCATTTAGGTACAGCCGGCATATGGAGGATTTCAGTTTAATGGGTTAATTCTTCATTCATTAGAATAGTCGCAGGTAATAAAAATATTTTGTTGAATGCAAAATTCGTCTGGAATTTTGCCAAATTATTCGAAAAAGTGTTTTTACAGCGAAAGTAGTCATTTTAAGACATGCTTTTAAGCTGCTGTTCTTGTTTTGCTTTTCTTGCAATAATTCTGTCATGTAAAAATAATAAGATATCTTAATGGAAGACTCGGTACGAGTTGTTAATTTTTTTTTTGTTGTGCCTGATATTTTTCTATTAAAAAAACACTAATGGTGAAGAAATAACGTCAACAAATAAAATGGAAAATCTATACACAAACATACCCACATACATAAATGTGTATGTTTGCGTTTGTCATCTGTTGTTGTTAACATACCAACAAAACACAAGCACTTTTGGGAGAAAAAGGCCTGACAGAAAAAAAACATGTCAAATGCAAAACCACTAAAGTGCCACTTTAGCTGCTGCAATTGCATAAAATTATGTTGCAAAAGCTTTTCTTCTTTACAAACACAACATTCTTCTTTACAAACGTCCTCATCAACACTTTCCAGTGTTAACAGAGCCACTCTCTATGGTACTTAAATTATAGTTGGAGGCATTCACGAGTTTCTCCTTTTTTAAAATTTTATTTTCAAGTGTTGCCGTTCTTGTTGTTGCCTTTTATGCAGTCAATATCTATGTGTTTGAGATGTGTTAGTAATACCTGTGAGGGGAAGTATTTGCTTTTATTTCTGTCCAGTCACATATAAGGCCGTGCCTCGTGGTTTGTTTTCCTTCATTTTTTTCGATTTCGTGTATGGTGGGTAAATATTTAAAACACTCTGCGATTTCTGTTATCCACAGCTTTTTATAGGAGTCTCGCGCATAACCATATTGAGTGCAACACGTTCTGCATTTTTTGGAAACACTACTTCTGCTGTGCAAATTGTGCGAAATTCCATTCTATCGCCATATCTCTGCTCTTTCGTTAGACTGATATACAGCAAAATACCTTATGTCCGGACATCAAAGGGACCACAGAAATGTGCACGTACTCTCAAGTGGGTGGGTATATAAGAGGTAGTTAGAACGTTGACTACAAATCCCAAGGTTCTCGGTTCGAGCCCAGTATCCGACTATGAAACCATTTTCGCATTTTTATGGTGTGTATTATTGTCAGATGGTTTCAGTGGCGAAGGCATAGTCACCTGTCATTGTCCTTCGCACAAGGAACATCTGAGCGCCCTCCTTCGTCGGCATTGTGTAGCATCATCGGCCAGTAAAATAAATAATAACATGGCTATCAAACAGAGCGTCAAAATATGAATACGTCTGCATGACAACACTGCTATATAAAAAACAAAAAAAAACGTAAAAAAATCATAGTTGTAAAAATAATTAAGGTTTTCTCCACCTGTCACCTGTATTACTATTCCGTTCCTTAGTTCCGGTGCATGCATTTCATACGTAGGAGACATTTTCTAAGCACTTGTCGCATAGAAAAAAGGGAAATAGCAAAATTGAAAATTCCCAGGACCAAGCCGGCAATCTGCCACTTTCAAAGCAGTATTCCTTTTTTGGACCAGCACTCAGGGGATGACGCCTACACATGCGATGCATTGTGCTGGAACTAGAGGAAAGGGATAGTAGGAGAAATGATAGGAGCTGAAGCTTCACTATCATACAACACTGGTTTTTGCACGTTATTTGTTTTATAGCAGTGTTGTAGCGTCTTTGATGTCAAGGAGACTTAGTAAATTCTGAAGCTTCGTTTTTAGTAGCCATTTTTAGTAGTTATTTTACTTCGCCGGTGATACACAATACCGACGAAGGAGGGCGTTCTGATGTGCCTGTGGATTGGATAGAACTGAAGCCGTTACTGTTCAGTGACCAGTGACTGCCTTCGCCACTGAAACCTTCTGACAACAACTGACACAAATGCACATCAGAAAAAATGGGAGACGTTTTTATGAGTCTGAAACTGGGGTTGAACCCAGGACAAATTTTTCGTTAAGTAGTCAACGTGCAGACTACTTCGACCATCGCTACCCTATTACGATTATCTATTGTATTTTTTTTAATATTTAAACAGACTATTTTTCTTCTTATTTAATTATTTTCGCTTTGTTGCAACATTTTTAGACTTAACATAATTGTCAGAAAATAATATTCTTATAAAATCAGGATTTATATTTTACTGCCAAGAGCATAGAAATGAATTAATTGATAAATTTAGGATAGTTATCATGTTGTCATCTTCCGATCTGGCAATTTGGTCCAGTGTCAACTACAAAAGCCAAAGCGGATGCTCAAGCAGATTAAAATAATGACCCTTATTCCAGTTGTCTAGTCACCGTCGACACTAAAAATTTGATATACTGCAACTTTCACTTCATGCCAATTTAAATGGCATTAGTAAAATTCTATCGCCTGTGTTCTGTATATCTCGCCAAATAAATCAACTTGGAATTATAAAAAAATTGTTGTTCTAAATTTTTATTTGCAACAACACTGCTATGACAATTCCATGTGATTTAATTTCACGTGGAATACAGAACAGCCCCTAACATTTCCACTGAATGTAAATTAAACTTTAAAGAGAAAACTTTCCCCTGTCGATTTAAGAGCGGTTAAATTCTAGTGTCGTCGTCGACGTTGACAACCGGGTGATTATTTTTTTTCATGTCTGCTGACAAAATATCGATTAGAGCGCCCCCTACCAGACATCAGCTAATTTGTCATTAAAGTATTGCAAAAGCGTGCAAAAATTAATTTTGATAAACTGTCAAGTCAGTTGTGAAATAAGCATTTCCATCTAAAGCCAGCCTTAAGTGTTACTGAATTGAAGACCGTAAGAAAAGTTAATACCTTCTCTGCATGATTTTCTTAGGCATGATTTAAAGAATTCTTAAACTAATTCGACCTACTGTTCCAGTTACTTGAAATAACCAATTGCCTGGCACACAAAGTTTTGAAAATACCGCTCCATCTTTCTTGAATTGTAATTTTTCAAATGTACGCGCACCTTTTGTATAACGATTATACCCTTCAACAAAGTGCAGCAGATATTTTCTATAAAATTTACTTGAGGCTCCTAATTGTGCTAAATGTGCAAATGTTTTACTGCTTTAGAAAAGTTTTATATTTTGGAAACATTTATACTAACTTTTTATCTTTTAACAATTTTTACTTGCAGGTAACCACTTGGATGCAAACAGACCTACACACACACATACGCATACGCATAAATGAACTGCAGTTAAAAAATATCCATATACGGCAACACACATACTTACGTACGTACGTGTATAGTGAATAAGAACGGGTGTGCAAATGAAAAGAAGCCAAAGGAAAAAAAGCTGTTTCTAATATTTTTGTATGTGTCTGCACAAAAAGGTTAGTAATAAATTGTCACACTTAGACTAGTTTTGCAATTTAATAGTCTAGCAAAAGCTGTTATAAATGTGTTAGAGAGTAGCGAGATAAGTAGGAAAATAAATACTTCACCTGCCACACAACCAACAACATGTTGCAATATCATACGCTTCGCACACAAGAAAGTCCCTTTTCTAAGCATCATTTTCCATGAAATATATCAGGTCGTAGAAAGAAGTTCACAACTTAAAAAAATATATCCATATGTACATATATATATGTATGTATGTATGTATGTATGTATAGTATGCAAGTATGTGAGTATGTATGTATGTATGTATGTATGTATGTATGTATAGTATGCAAGTGAAGAGAGTTTTCATTTTCAAAGAAAACATTTCATGTTAAAATTTTAAATGTTGAACGAACACCATTTGTTGAATATTTGACTATTCATACTTTACTTCCTGTGGATAAAAACGGCACAGTTGTATTTTAATGAAATTTGCAAAATGTTGCACTTTTTATACTTCAATTTAAATAAATGATGTTGAATTTTGCAAAGTTTTTCTTTACATTTCATTTGAAATTTTACAGAAATTCTATAACGTCAAAAGCATGTAATGTATAATTAAAATAAATGCAATTACTTCCACACCAAATCCTATAGAAATTGGTAAGTTGAAAGAGAAAACAGAGGGGGAGGAGGGATGAAAATATAAAGACACATTGCCAATGAAGCTGTTTAGCGTAAAGCGAGTTTCAAAAGCAGACTTAAATAGCAGCCAAAAATTTAAGGTGTTTAAAATGGGTACCAGAAAACATGTTGACCCTTCTGCTGTAGTGGGGATTCAACAAGCAAGTCTGATAGATTTTTTTCTTGAACGATTCCTCAGGGGAACTAGTTGGAAAAACATAGTGTAAAGAAAGAAGAGACAACTGGTGAAGTGATATGAAGGAACGCAGGAACTAATTGGGATACAATTCTGCAGTTACGCTGGAATTTGGTACGGCTCTGATGTTATGTTGACGCATTAATTTTGAAGCTAAATCACAGCCACTAGTTTAAGTTTTCTTGTTGTCTTGTCTTGTTGCTCAACAACCGATGCCCGCCTTCATCGGTAACAACAAAAGTGGAGGGAGCTTGTAAGTTCACAGTAACCATTGAACCGTGATCTATTAAGTTTCCCAGCTGAAATTAGGACTTCTTAATCATTACTTGACTCTAAAAATGTTCAGATCATGGCATTATACTTGAGCTCCCTTCAACTCCATTCTTACTGCAGAACATTTTATCTATATGAAATAAAAGTATCAGAAGGAAAAAAGATTAATAAACTAAAACAGAAAGGATGAGTATTTTTGGATACACTGAATGGAAAACAATTCGTTGACACACGATTTCTGGCAGGCATACGAAAAATTTCGACCTACAAAATTTCTATATTTAATTAACACGTGGAATGATCAATAACTGTTTTTTTATTCTTTTAATTTCCCTTTTAGGGCGAAGGCACCCCCGAAATGTCTTTGAATTTAATTGTGCTGAAAAAATATTTTGTATTTAATTGAAATTTAATTTGTCCTAATTTTTTGCATACCAATATATACACATTTATTAAACTGTCATAAGAGTTCAGCATTTAAATGTTATTTAAACGATAGACAGACACAAACTATAATGCTTCTTTTTTTCTTTTTTGGGTGGGGGTACATTTCACCGTCACACCTGCTCTGCAGAGACATACATCCAAAACAAAAATTTAAAATACAAAAATGCCAGAAAAGCCAGTAAAGTTTTCCGAAAGTTATAACTGTAAAATGTCATTAAATTGTGTTTATGTGTATAGAGAAGTAAAAGTATGTTCGTGTAAAGCTTTTGTTCTGGCTTTCCTACAGAATTTTCTTCTGACATGCGAAACATTATAAACGACTGTACGAAGAGGCAACTAAAATAAAAATTTCATATAATATGCTGCAGAAGTGTCTGGAATATTTGATCGTAACGATGTCTTGGGGAATTAAAAACAAAACCATTTTAATTTCTAATAGAGGAATTCTGCGAAGAATTCTAAATTCTTTTTATATTTTAAAGAATATTTTTTTTTCTGCTAAGCCTAAAACGATTTTTGAATAGTTCATGTGCATGCATATTTACATATACTACATATATTTGCTTTGTCCTCTACATTTTAATCTAAAAATAAAATCACAATTTCCATTAAAAACTCATTAGTAATTTACAATCACTTCTCTGCCTCTCCCTCTCCCTCTCTATATATCACTCTCTGGCTCACATATGCAGAGCAAGGAAGAAGGAACCAAAACAATTCAAAATGGAACAAGTCCAGATTTGTATAATCGTATGTGTATTTACCCAACCATACATAATTTTATGAAAAAACTGTTTAAGTCAAGAACTTTAAATAATTTCAAATGACTGTGTCTCTCTCTCTCTATTTACTTGGCATATATAATTTTTCGTATATGTCGATGAACCATAATTTCTCTGTGCTTCATTGAAAAGCAATTTTGGAAAGTTAATAAACTGAATTATGACATTTTATAACAATTTTTCCCCACACACACACACACATGAAACACATATCACCCCCTTCAAACACACATAGAGTGCCAACTTAGACACAAACCCTTGATAAAAGTATTTTGGTACGAAGGCCTTTTATTAAGCCTTTTTTAGTACCCACAAACTGTCCTCAGAAATTATTCACATGCGAACTTGCCTCCAGGACTATTCAAAATTAAGAGAACTTACAAACTAATGCAACGCAATTGACGCATGCCTAGGTAGCCTACAGCATGACCATTAGGATATCAATCTGGAGGTTGCGAGTTCGATTCCCGATTACACCTTGGGTGTTTCTGCAGACACCTGCGCAACCCATTTGCGACTAGACATGCCGGTCGCACCGCCATCAACTGCCTTGGGTTTTTATGTATCATGAATTTCTTCATTATTTTAAAGCAAAATAAACGATGAAGGATTCGGCGTTAAATTAGATTGCACAACAATGTGAAAACATTGACCTCATGCAACTAATTGCTTGCGTCGGTGGCGTCAGTTTTGTTGCAGTAGTGGGTAAGCTACCTCGCTTGGCGAGATTTTCAATGCTTATTTTCAATGCTAATCATCATAAACAATAAAAATATTTGGGGTTCTTCTTCTATTAGAAGTCAAATTTATCTAACCAAAACTACCCAACCTGTTTTATTTGCCAAACAAACATTTTAAATTTTACTCGAACAACTTTAAAAAGAGTGCTAATATTTAATTAAAATCTATCTAACTGCCTGGCCCACGATGTCGCACGATATCTTGCGGTCGCTTAATTACATTTCGAACAAGAACGCCGTCTTAAATTTTGTTTTAAATATTAATAAGGTGCTGTTTCTCTATAAAGTGCTTGTCTGTGCAACATTTATATGAAAACTACTCAAAATTGTTAGTCCTTTCATCTGAAATCGTCGGGGAGGCAATAACTATCTGCCTGAAGGCTAATAATGATGTTAATGAAACCTTCATTATAATTTTTTATTAATTTCGTTTCTATTTCATCCAGAAGAATAACTATGACAAGCGTACAATCAACACTCGATACTTAAGGGCCTAGTGAAATTAAGTTGATTTTTTCACTTATACAGAGCATACAAATATTTACAAACGTAAAACAGAACATGTTTTGTATAAATGTCGATAAATTTCTTGCAAAAACAATATGCTTTTAAAGATCAGTGTTGCCAGTTGCAGAAGAGAATATTTGAATTTATAATTAATTAATAGTTATTTTTATTTTATGTATATTCAATATTATGAATGATTAAAATTTGATAGAATAGCGTTCCTAAATACAGGTTAAATGCAAAACATTTTTTCGCAAAGGAATGTTTAATGTCTTGCATTGAATGCGGAGTTTTTCTAATTATGCTTTGTAACTTCCGTTTATAATGTTGGCCAAACAATTAAAATTTTACGACCTTTTTTTTTGGTCATGGTTTAAATACTGGTAGCGATTATTAACGACAATTATTGTTTCGGGTCAGTTTGCAATTTCATGCAGAAAATTATTCGTGTATGTACATCATGATGGTGCATCTTTATCTGTTTTCTGCAGATTTTCACTCCGAAAAACTGTTTCTTAAATTAATGTAATTGTTTCAATTTTATTCGAAAAAAAATTAAATTACAATATGGTTGACAAGCAGTTATTCTTTATTTTGACAAAGATTTTCTAAAATATGTTGAAGCGCCTCCTAAAGTAATTAAAGGCAACATGAAACAAAAAAAATTAAATTCAATAAGAATATGTACAACTAAATAATATGTATAATGAAATAGTTTACTACGATCTCTATGTGTGACGAAAAACAAATTATATATTTTATGTTGTGTTTTCACTTATTATTTTATATACAATATAATAGAAAATTTCTAGAGTAAAACAAAATTCGCTTTAATTAACAACTTCTTCGTGTTAACGATATGGAACGATCTGGTCTCTTTCGTACTATGAGAAAAGCAACAGTTCGATGAGTATTCTCATTTTTATTCGAAATAAAACTCTAGTCAATGAACTTATTCTTGTATGCAATAAATCTTCTAAAAGGCCTTCTCAGTGAAAACCTTATAAGTTTTTTCTTCATGTTTATATCTTTGTCATATCCGTACATTGAATTGACGATTGTATGTATATTAGACGGACTCCATTTTTGAAAAAAATTATATTTTTGCTCCACTTTATTATCACTAATATGGATGGATGGATACTCAATAAATCAGAGACCCCAACATAAATGGCATGAGTCATATGGTACGTCAATTTTAGTAAATTTTTAACAATTTTGGTAACATTGAATATAGTCAATCTTTTCAAAGATTAATTTCCAAAAGTTCACGGAACACCTGAAATAGTTAGCACGTTGATTCTACAGGCAAATCCTAAGCGATTCACCATAGGTTTCTTCTACTTGTAAATGGACGTGCAGAAACTCTGCTGTACAAATGAACAAAAACGCTACATTTTATGTAAGAATTAAACCCTACTCTATCACGTCACCTTCTGGCTCTATACGTATCTATACACTGTCTCTCATTCATTGTTGGTAGGTATCTTAATTGCATGAGCGCTACTTATCTTAAAATACGCATCAGACATTAAGCATTAAGTCTACGAACAATGGGAACATTGTGAAGAGCAGAGAAAGCTAGGCATTATAGGGCTAGTGTAGAGCAAAGACAGGTGCTGAAAGTGGTAGGAATTTTTGTAGAACTCTGCAGTTGCATGTTAATTATAAAGCAAAGGTGCTGCCTCGCTGCTGTTAATTTTGACGCATTATTTTTAAGCTAAGGGTAGCCATTTTATTTGTTATTTGAATCGCTGACGTTTTATGGCTCAAATGCCGACGAAGGACGGGGCAGTAGCACAAAAAACTCAGATTTAACCGGGAAGGGAATCGAACATTATTCCTTCTGGTAGCAGAGCCTTCACCCGAAGTACCTGCCATCAGCACCTCCAATTAATTAATTTTATAAATGTAATATTTTAATGTGTCTATACTGAAATATGTACGTACATATTTCTACACCACAACTATCTGCTGTAGCTTTTAATTTTTTTTTATAAAAAAGTAGCCGACCACAAGGTTGACTGATAACTACAAACGGGCTGAATATTAAGTATAAACTGGCAGAATACCTGCCATATAGTAAACCAAATTTTCCATAACATAATGGCTGCTATCAGGCCGAAGAACTTTTAAAATTTATTTGGTATTCTAGCAAACATTTATAAACAAAAATCAGGCGACTTAATAATGAAAGTTATTTTAATATTATCTGCATATTATTTAGAAGTTGGGCTATTACTTTGCAAAATCTATTACAGTAAATGTCAAATAGTTAGCGAAAATATTCTTTCACCGAATGCATTCATACACCAGTGGCAAAAATTGCCAAAATTTGATTTAAACGTATTTGATTATGGTTTTGAGGGCGGTTTTTAGGAAGTACACAAAGTTTTGCTATACATTTGCCGAATTGCGTTTACATACTTATGAAATGGCGGTAGAATAACTGCGTATTTTCCAAATAATAAAGAAATTGTTTTCGTGGCGAAAACGAAAAACTTATCGTTACCAAAAATTCTTGCACAGGTTCCTCAATGAACGTGCTACTAGTATCTCGGGTACGTGACAATATGTCGTTACATCTAAGATGAGATTAAAAATTGCATCCTGAGTGTGATTATCCGACCATGGATGGATACTCCCTTAATACATTCAGTATGTGGTGGTTTTACTGTGGGTATTTTTTTAAATATTTTTTATTGTGTAGTTGTACAATTTGAACGTGTCATCGTAGTGGGTCTGTGTGGGCGTAAGTGTTTTTCAATGTTCCTCGATTTAACCTTGTTTTAACAGTTGGTTCGACCAACAGTATAAAAACCCATGACATCTCTATGGCTGCGTCCCCACTGTCATGTGACTGAAATGAGTAGATTAAATTATTATTACAGTGAAAACTGCTATAAGAGGACCACATATTTGTTTGTCAAGTATAGCTGTCCGTTGAAGACAACGAAATTAATGAAATGAAATGAAGAGTTATAATTCCTTCACTTTTTAGAGATGCCCGCTTATAGGAGCTAACTGCAAAAGGCGATTTCATTGTAAATGTAGCACTTTATCTCAATTTCTTTTAATTTTAATTTTAATTTTTATTATTTTTTGAAACGGTCGTCTATTTAATTAAGTCGCACGCAGATTGAATACAAAAATCACTAATATCATATTCATATGAATATGCCCGCTTTAAGGTTGCTACGTTAATTACATACTGGAGGAGATGAACGTGTTGCATTTTTTCCACAAAACCTGAGTTGGTGTATTATGTTACACTTGTTGCATATGGGATACACAAATTTTAGCAACATCTTTATTTAAAAGCTAAGAAGCTTCGATATTTTTTACTTTTGGTATTTGATTAGTTTTTATTATCAGTTGCTATTTATAACAGACACTACTAACCAGTAATTATATTTATTGGGTTTATTCGATTTGGTATTAATAATTTAATTTTGAGTAAACTTAAAAGTATTTTGAATTCAGTCAATCAAGTGAACAAAATTAGAGCTTCTTCATGAACATGATATTTTTCTTCAGTTTTTTTTAATTAAAAAAATTCTAAACTAAATAATAAGAAATCATACTCTTCTATTAGTCATTTCTATAATTTTGATATTTCTCTCTTTGAAGCATCAGGCGCAATATCCAGTGCTGGCGAAAGAACGACACTACTATAAATATTATCGATTGTACATGCATCGCCTTTTGGTCGGCTAATTAATTATTTCACAGACATCAACAACAACTGATAATTCTTTGGGTTATGTCAGCATTACCATATTAAAATATTTTACTTTTATGGAAATAATGAGAGTGGCGATGGTCGAAGTAGTCTGCACGTTGACTACAAAAGGAGAAATTTTTGTTGGAAGGTTTCAGTGGCGACGGCATAGTCAGTGATCACTGAACAGTGACGGCTTCAGCTGTATCCAATCCACAGGCACATTAGAACGCCCTCCTTCATCGGTATTGTGTAGCACCGGCGAAGTAAAATAATTACTAAAAATGGCTACTAAAAACGAAGCTTCTAAATTAAATACATCTCCTTGACATCAGAGATGCTACAACACTGCTGCAAAAACAAATAACGTGCAAAAAAGCAGTGTTGTAAGATAATGGAGCTTCACCTCCTATCATTTCTCCTACTATTCCTTTCCTACTATAGTTCCAGCACAATGCTTCGCATGTGTAGATAAAAAAAAAGAAGAAACTATTTGAAATTTATTTTATGACACGTACAAATGAAAAAAAAATCTTTTGGTTATAACTTCATTCTTTTCAATAAAATTTTTTAATTTATTTTATATTTCTTATTCCATTGGCAATACTAGATCTAATTATATTCTCATTTTAATATATGTAATCCTGTGTATTGCTTTAATTTAAGATGTATTCACCTTATACGTGATTTTCATACAGAATGCTACTTTTTAACATGGTATATTTGTGTACACCGTCTGAACACCTTTAAACAATAGCATGTGTTTCAATTTTTAAATCGGCTGATAATTGATATCTTACAGACAATGAAAATCATAGTTAAAATGATAGCTACACACTAAAAAAACAAACTAAATCAACAACAAAATAGTAAATCACACTGATAAGCACTAGCAGAACGGAACAACATGCCGTTTTTGAAGGCATTTTCAGCGTTCTTTTTGTTTTGTCTACTGTGTGTGGTTATCAGTAAATGTAAATTATTAGCTTTATATATAGGAGAAATTATTCTTCGTTATTTTGTTCCTTCTAAATGAAGCTCTAAATTTACCATTTTTAACTTACAATTGTCCTTGGCATTACTTAATTTTTTTTGTTTCCACTATTAACTGGGCACACAAATTTTGTTTTTCGTTATACGTTGTCATTTCTATTTATGGGACATTATATAAACTAAAATAAATTATCATTTTGGGGTAGGAGTTATACAAAATAGCTTGCGACCTATTTTCATACCTATGCAATATACACAAAAAATTTTATAAAAATCGGTGAAGCCGTTTCGGAGGAGTTCGATAACAAACACTGCAAAACGAAATTTTTGCCATTTTGTTTTTTAATCCAAAATTTAATGACTTCTTGTGTATTCCATTCATATTGTATTTCATGGCTCTTGTATTACAAAAAGTGGTGACTTTTATTATGTCAGTTTTAATTAATAAATACTGCGTTAAGGTGTCTCGCTAAGTGTTCTTTTTATTATTCGAATTGCACTGCCCTCTGCCCCACCATTTAATCTAAATACATATAATTGTACTTTAAAAAGCTTATAAATACTTTAAAAGTCAACAACACAGGAAGTTGTTAAAATACTCCCCAAAGTCAAAACTCAAATGCTTTTATTTCAAATGATGTAAAATCTCTGGCGATTGGTGTGCGAACGTTTTTATGTGATTTTTTTTAATACATGTAAAAGAAACATTTGTTTGTTCGTTTGTTTATCAAACTCATCACCATAAAAAAAATAAACAAGTGAAATAAAGTTGGAAAAAAAATTAAGAAATAAAAAAGCGATACAAGTCGCTTGTAAAAGTTGAAAAGTTGGAAACCAAACAAATATGAACGCTTCAGAAGGCATGTCGATTTAAAGTTCCTCTCAATGAAATTTTTAAGTAAAATTTTTCTTGTAAAAAAACTGCAAATTTCTAATTTAACCAGATACAAAACTGTTTCTGCTATTCTCATATTTTCTGAAACGTTTCTCCAAATCTTTAAGTGCTCATGTCCTTCTAAATATATGTCAGTTAGCGGATGTTGTATTGCGAATGGTAACTGGCGTCTAAGCAATTTAAATTTGTTCTGAACAACTGATAACGCCGTTGAAGTTCATTTGCAGATCATAATCGATTGTGAATAAAAAACAAAGGGCAACAAATTTTCTCTAAAAACAAAAACCAAAGAGAAAACATATATAAAATGAAAGCTCTCATAAGCAAAAACTGTGAGTGGAGAAAATTTTTGTCAATTTAAAATAATAAAATTAAATAATTTTCTGCAGTAGTTTAAAGCCCATGTGATAGTTAAAGATTTTGAAAGACTAAGCGACTTTTCGCGAATAGAGTTTTCACTGTATATACATCTTTCATGCATATTTTACCTTAATCTTAACCCTACGCTTCATTTATTTTTTGAAATTAAAACTCTCTCCGCTCACCGCTTTTAAGTCTGTTGTTGGCATCGACAGTGGAACTCAGACTACTACTGACTCAGAAGCAAAAAAAAATTTCACCAGAATTGTAGGGTGTACAACTGACCAGGCATTGCTATTTATTCGCTCGTTTTTTAAAGCCATTTTTTAAACTGAAAGTTAAAAAAAAACGACAACATCAACAACAACAACAACTTGTAGCCATGAATATGTTGGCTCTATTTTACATCTAAATATTCCCAACAAGACTGTTAAAATGGACTTGTTAAACCAACTTTTTATTGTTGTTTTTATTTATTTATTTATTTTGTAATGCACAATGTGCTTGTTTAAGTATCTTTGTGTGTGTGTGTATTTGTTTTTTTTGTAGTTGTAGGGAGATGACATTTTTTGGTTGTTGTTTGCGATGAAGCATGTTGTTAGAAACACTTAAATTTACATAATTTTCAAAGTTTATTTTTTTTTAATAAAATACCATGAAAAATAATGACAAATTAAAACTGGAAAAAAATGATTGAAAGCACAACCAATAGAAAATTATTATATTTTGTCATTTAATTTTTTTATTTTAAGTTTAACATTCGCAGAAGTTATATTGAATATTTTTTATATTCTTATTCACCAGTATTTAATTATTAAATTTTCAGGTATATTTATTACATTTAAATTTTTCAGTTTAAACAGCTGAAGTTTCTTCGAAATTGTTCTGAAAAAAAGTCGAAGCGTTAAAAATTTTTCATTTTATGTAACTATTCTTATAATTATTCAACGTTAGTCAAAATTTATTACAATTACTTATCTATGTTTGTTATATAGTTTAGCTGGTCTATATGCGGCATTTCATTTGGTGCTAATACCAAAACATCCAGTAGATCTTTAACCAAAATCTTGAAAAAAATTGTTAAAGAGAGAATTAATACTCAGTAACATGTTATTTTAAATAGGAAAGGGTAATAATTGGTAAAGTAGATAAAGGCTTCACTATCTTATAATTCTGCACGTTTTTTGTTTATATGAATCCGGGTTTTAGTAGTAATTTTTATTAATTACTTTACTTAGCCGATACCAACGGAGAAGAGCGTCCTGATATACCCGCGGATTGATGTCAGCTGAAGCCGCTAATGTTCAGTAGTGTGCCCCAAAACCACGATTTTCTTCATTTTCGAGTTAAAAATTAAAAAAAAATATCCAATATTAACTGAATTAGAATCATATATAAAAATATCCCAGCTCATTTAGGTACTTTTTCGTAATTTTTCCTTAAATTTTAAAAATAACGCTTTATAACTTTTAAAATTTTAATGGAAATTAAAAAAAAACTACTATAAAGCAGTTCGAAAGATCATTTAATTCTAAATAATTATTGTTACTCAAAGCCACACCTCATTCTGCCAGATCATTTACCAGTTGTAACTTTAAACTTTGTTCTTTGCATCTTGAAATGACTTGTAGGTTTCGCAATTTTTAGGATCTATTTTTAAAAAAATTGCTGAAATTTTAAAAGCTTAAAAAAAAGATCTTAAGTCTCGGTTCGCTGAATGATCACCATTTTTGTAACGAAAAGTATTTACAGTCTGCTGCTTTCATCTGCTTTAGTTACTTAATTTTCTGATATGGCTATCGTAACAACACACTTCGTCGCGGAATTTGAGTAATAAAACGTAAGCTAAGTAAAACAGTTAACAAAATGTCTCTCTTATATTCTTGATTGTTAAAATGCATACATGTGTATGCAAAAACTTCAGTTCAGTCTTGTAGCTTAAAAGTTAATGCATTAAAATAACACATGAGAGGTAGAAGAAAAAAAGACGCAACTACAACGTTGTGAAAGAATTACGCTCTATCAATCCTTTTTATCTCTATTCTATCCCTTTCCAACTAGTTCCGGTGCTATCCACTGCATAAGCAGTGTACAGTGGGTCTGAACTAAAATATTACCGGACTGAATCTCCGATGTTTAAAAACCACACAGACTTGTAATTTCTGTGAAACATTTTTTGCTTGCCCGGTCTTTGCTTTACAGACTTATGGAGTTTTCTGTTGTAAAAAATGCGGCATTTGTTTTTGTCTTGAAAAAACTCGATGTAACGATACTGTTTAACATTATTGTACTTCACCTTCTTTACCATTGTACTGCTATATCTGAAGCCCGCAGCCTGTACTTCTACTAACACACCTTGGATGTGCTCCATGTTCAGATTTCTAAACAAATTTCGATGGTTTAGAGAGGTAACTGCCCTTAAAGGCTCACAAAGGGACCGAAGTGAGAAATCTTAATAAAGCACCTGTCCTTTCCTGTTTTACACTTTCTTTTAAAAAGGCAAATATATTTTTTAGTTTTTTACACCACGATTCACTGGACTAATTTCCATTTTGGTTATTTTGTTCCTTTGTTCGAGACCACTACCGGAATATCATTAAAACATTTTTGTATTTTTCTGATGTGAAATATTGTGCCTTTGAATGCTTTGTTGTTGTCCGAAAGTTTTAGTGGCGAAGGCCACTGGTCACTGAATATTATTGGCTTCAGCTGATACTAATCCACAAGTAACATCAGAGCGCTCTTCTTCGTAGGTATTGTGTAGCATCAGCGGCGAAGTAAAATAATTAATAAAATGGCTACACAACATATCCTCAAAATGCGAATGCAACGCTGCAACACTGCTATACAAACAATGAACTCGCAAAGCAGAATTGTAAAAATAATGAACCTTTCCTCCACTTTTTATCTCTATCACTATTCCTTCCGTTAGTTTCGCTTCATGCATACGTAAGAGACACATTCTGAGGACTGGTCGCAGAAAAATAATACATTAAGATAAAATTTAAAGAAGATAGTATTTAAGAATTTATATACTGGTAAGCCTCAATACAGTGCATATAAATTGGCTTATTTTTTTTAAAATGTTTTCTTAATTTTGCTTATTTAATAATTGAGTCTAAAATTTCCAATGTGATCTGACAAATTGAAGAACTTTGTAAAAGTATCGTTCATTTAATTTTGGCAACAATAAATAAGCATTTAATCTGCACACTTACCAACACATATATACAATGTTTAAAATTAAAATTTTAATAAAATGAATTTCTACTTACATTTTAGTACTACATAAAATCTTGTGCTCCTTATTTACTATATGGTTGTCGATAAACTTGTGTGAGACACTATTCGAAATACATGCATGTTTTTCTTTTTCTTCTTTCCTTTATTTTTTTAAGTGAAACACAGGCTTAAACTGTCAACAGTTTTCTATTAATTTTAAAGGCAACAATGTTTCGTTGCCTCCTATGCCGCCCCCAAATAATTTCATACCAAAAAAAGTTCCCCAAATTTTCCCCATTTCTCGACCGTCCTTATAATACGTTTAAAACAGGATTAAACTTTTCTCTCAAAAAAAAAAAAATGAAAATGAAATAAAATGTTTGTTCATAACTTTGAAGATAAAGACAAACCAACATACAGACAGACAAGAGCAAACTTCTGGCTACGTTGATTTAATGCTGCGTGTATCGGTATGTGGATTCATTAGTGGTATGTACATTTTAATTTACTGACTCTTAAAAAGGACAAAAAGTCGATTTTTGCCTTGTGTGTGTGTTTGTGTTTGTGTGAAAAAATAACTTTTAACGAAAATTGTCTGTCGTTGTACTCGTATTAAACGACTTAATTTAACTCGCACTATAAAACTGAACATCAACATAAAAAAAAATTCAAAAGCTTCCTTTTCCATGTCAGAACATCAAAATTCTATTTTTGTACGTAGACAAATTCAAGAGGTAAAAGTGTATGGCCATGCTTTTTAATGCAGATACTGAATTCATATCTTCCTTTACGATGAACAAATAACACATCACGTGCAGTATGATAATTTTCATGTAAAAAGCTTTGAAGAATACACAATTGCAAAAAAATTATTTTTCAGCTCGAAGAAGCGCGAATATGTTTCAAAATACGGCGATACGTGACTGTTTCAACGATATTTGGAATAAAAAAAATTATCAAAGACTGAGTAAATAAAGGTGGTATAAAAGTTATTTACGCACAAATAGAAAGAAGTATACGTGTGTATGTTTTACGCAGCTAAATTGAAGAAGGACCAGTTAGCCGGAAAGAACGACATTACACCTTACCGCCCACTTGGGCCCTCAAAATATACTTTATGTTATTTGAAATGGGTAGAGACCCTGTGAACTTTTTGCTACATACATCTTCGATTTGAGACCAATGACAATGTAAGCAAGACCCATCCAATGTCTGTATACAATTTCTATTTACATTTACACAGCGATGGCCTAGGCTGTAAGATTTATCCAACACCATATACATTGTAAGCGAAGGTTGGATGGGTCCAACACAATATACATTGTAAGCGAATGTTGGATGGGTCCAACTATTATGGTGAATTCGAATTGCAATAAGATGTATCGGAATGCCATTGATCTTGGAATGAATTTTAACTATTGCATAATTAAATTTAAATCAGTAAGATTGTGCTCAGCATTCGGAATTTTGTTTCAAACGTTCACTTTCTATTTTCTTTAGTCTTCTTAAATTTCTTTTACTAAATCCACTCATTTTATTCTTTACAACAAATAAAAATACGATACATACATACATATGTATATAAATTAACACATAAATAAAAATAAAACAGTCACTTACCTTTTTAAATTATTTTTATTTAATAATTTATAACTATATTACCACAAAAAATGCCGCCAACACTTCACTTTTAAAAACACTTATGAACTTGATACAAATTTTACTTTGGAATAATAATAAAAATGAAAAAGAAAGAATAACGGAAAAATTACTTCAGAAAAAAGAACAAAATTCATAATTAAAACGAAATGACAATATGATACATTACAAAGCCATCCAAATCAGATGGTAATGCGATGCAAAATTTTTATTTGTGTTTGTTTTGATCTTCATTTCTAATAAACATTTAACTTTACAATTGGATGGGAAAAAGACAAATCCGAATCAGATGCGAGTTGTAAGGGCTTAACTATTTTCGTTTTATTTTCCCTATTGACATAATATTATACAATCGGATGGCTTTCAATTTGTAATGAGTAACCGGACTGCTGGGGAGAAGCACAGAAGAGAAAAGAGAGAGAGAGAGATAGAGAGAGAGAAATAAAAAGAGATGCATAGAAGAATATAGAAGAAGATAAAAACTGCACTAACTGTCGTGCCTAACCAATATGTTAGAGCCTCCGCTACGCTTAATGAAAGAGAAAAAGGACCCTAAGGTCCAACGCAAATAGTTTTGAAATGCAACCGAAACATTCTTCTTCCTGACAACTAGAACGGTAGTCTCTGTATCATCATCGTTTCAGCGTGCCTCTAAAATTATCTCCAGTAGGCGCAAACATTTTTCTGGAGTGTTTGCTAACAGCCCCTCCTTCGTCAGTATTTGAGTAATAAAACTTCGGTGAAGTACAATAATTAATATAATGGCACTCCTTTAGCTTAAAAATATAATTCGTCAACATAATAACAAAAACACAGCTTTACAAGTTAAGAAAACGTGAGACTGCAGATTTCCACAAGAATTAAGCAATATAACTCATTACTTCGGTACCATTATGGTTCCCCTTCCTTTTATCATGCGTATATAGTACGAGATTTCGGGTATGATCTTCAAGAAAGTTTAATTAAACTGATCACATGATTTTTCTAATAGTTAATTTATCGCAATAATGTGAAAAATTACTTTTGATTAGAATAAAGGAAAAAGATAAATTAATCTCCAACACCAGTTGAGTAGAACACGTACATATATGCATATTTTATATGCCACTGCACACGTCATCAGTAGTCATTAGTAGTGTCAAAGTCATCAATATCATCTATTTATTTATGCAAGATACCTCTCAATTTACACGTTTCTCTTCATTTTAATTTTTTCATTTCTTTTTCTTCTTCATTTTCATTGTATTTTTGAAAATCGTAGCATTATCTAAATGAATTTTCTTTTCGATTATTTTTGGCAATATAAGAAAAACATTTTTATGCAATTAATTTGCCCAATAAATATAGTTCAATATTTGTTCCGCATACAAAATTTAATGTCTTTAAAAAACAAAAAAAAAAGATGTCATGAAACCGATGTAACATTCTTCTTACTCGTACTCATCTTTAAAATACATAAGAAACATGTGTGTGACTTTGAGTTTTTTCTGCACATAAAGTTACTTATTTGTTATATAAAAGTAAGATAGCGTATTCAATAAATAGATGTCATGAATGCAACGTAACATTCTTCATACCCATACTGAGTTCGTTATGTATATATACTATACATTTCTACTGACGAATTGCCATTAGCACCATTGAAATGTACATATAGGCAGCTTAACCAAACAGTAAACATAAATAAATCATATAATAATAGCAAATCATGAAATCAATCAACTTGTCTTTATTAAGTCTATTAAAAGGTTTCATTAAGTTATATAGTACATAAGTATATATATGGAATTAAAGTCCGTAATTAGGTTCGTGAAACACTTTCAGTTATTTAATGATTTAATTTCTTTAGTGTTGTGGGAACGTCTCATTAGTCTAATGTAGAGCTTTGATTTACTTAATAGTGGACAGGTTGATATCAATCTCGCTGCAATAAGGGGCGTCCTTCCTCCGCTGGTGTGGTCCCTGATGGTTGAAGACACGGTACGAGACAAGACCAATAGGGGTTTCACAATCATTGGACGCTAGTCGAACTGAGTGAAGAGGTCTAGTTACTGCGGGTGACCCTGGATATGAAACTAACCTGGGAATCCCATACCATAAATATGATGGCGAATTCCTCAAGATCCTTGTGGCCGATGAAACGACTAATAGGAAATTACTGGGATCTCAGTCCTATCATGACTTTCTGGTTATACAACTGAACGGTCAGTCCTATCATACTCTATGGAACGTTAGTATGGTCGCCTAAATCCAATCAAATGCCTACGATGACCAGATTGGCGAAAGTACAGAATCTTGCAGGCTTGTGCAGCACAGCGGATATGAAAACGACCCTTACGGCGGGCATGCGAGCACCTCTTATACCCCTTCATATACCGGAGCACAAGGGTACTCGCGCTACACATTAAGGAAGGTAGACAACCTCACTGGTCACCTGAATGTGATGAGAGGGGTCATGTATGTGGCCCGGAATGTGGTTCTCAAGGGTATATAAGATTGTATTTCTTAAAAGGTGTCAGGGGAGGGTGATGAATAATGATTCACAAAAATGTTATACCGATGGATCGAAAACAGTCGGTTGTATGCGTGCTGGTGTAGTGCGCTCCATGATCTACAGATTACTTGCTCTCAACAGTGATACTACAAAATTTCAGTGGTTCAAGAATAAAAACAAGCTTTTCGTAGCGTATCTTTTAACTTTCCATACTCTTTGCTTATTTGTTTGCCTAGTACTAGTTCTTCTTTTCTTTTGGCAATGAGCGCAAGAGTTGTTATAGACCAGATGCAACGATGTTATATTTCTTTTGTGTGATTAACTTAATGTTGTTTCTAATTTTTTTTTTATTTTTTGTCGAAGTTCTATTAGTGATAATCATGCATGTGACTCACGTAGAATTTCATTAACTTGTTCTAGCGAGCCGTGTGAACGTGGGACCGTAAACATTTTTCATAAATCAAGATTATATAACACTTGTATTACAACGTCTCTAACATTCTAAGACAATAACTAACGCGTGTTTTTTATACGCACTTAACAGCACTAAGAAGCGTAGCAAATTGAAAGAAAACATTTGCGTATACCCGTGTGTGGATAATGTAATACCGTTGAAAATAGAAATTATTTACTTCTCTTCCTATCGCGTGGTGTGCTTTCATTCAAACCCCCCAACACACACACAAGCACATTGATAGACATACAAAAATTCAATCAATTAAATGTTATTTCACTCATATCTTTAGTCAGTAATTCAATCTCGTACGTTTTTATTAAAAAAATATTGCGCTTACGAGTCATATACCCAATTGACCAGAGTTTAGCTACTAACGGGAACAGTTTTTGAAAGAAATTTATTTGCGAAAGTGTTGAATATTGCAAATAAAAAACGAATATTCTTAAAATCGAATTTTTAACGAATATGTTGTATTAGTACCTTTATATATTTATCCCTTCAGTTCCCATCGCCCAACCATAATAGGCGTGTCATACGTACGTAAAAGTAAAGAGTTATTTCAATCTCAAAAAACAATCTTATAGGATTTGAACACACCCCATTTTAAAATTCCTTTGACTTGCGAAGTTTTATTTATCAAAGAAACATTCCACAAAATAGCCAATATCAAATTGTTATGCAACTGTGGGGGTGACAATGGCTGAAGTAGTCTGCACGTTCACTACAAAACCAACAAGTCCTAGGTTCGAGTCCAGTTTGTTACTGTCATAAAAACATCTCGCATTTCTCTGATCTGCATTAGTGTGTCACTGTGTCACAAAACAAAAAACGTGCAGGAACAGAGTTGTAAGCTAATGAAGCTTCTCTCACCATTCCTTTCCTCTACTTCCAGCACTATATATCCCATGTGTAGGGGTGAACAACAGAACAAAACTGAAAAAAGATATGCCAATCAAACGTTCGCCCTAAATCCTGTTAAAGATATTAAAAACCTGCTCAGCTGAGATATTTAACAAGCAAAACTCAGTATCTCGTGAGCTCTAGAAGCTCACTTCCATTCACCTACACTAATCGATTTCAAATATTTTCGCCGAGAAATATTGCCTTAAAAATGCAAAGGCATTGTGATCAACGAAATGTGTTGTCAATTGGGTCATGAAATGAAATGCATAGACATTCCATACATTTTCAATCAATAACATGAAAATTCTTAGTATTTTTCCTCTCAAGTTTTTACAACACATAAAACGAACATATTGTTTAGAAATACTCTATAAATAAAAGTTTTGCATCTCTTTTTATTGCAATCGATAAAGCTCTTAATGCCGCTTTACAAGACTAGCTGACATTTGCAAATAAAAAGTGAAACGAAAAGCATATGACAAGTATTGTTTTACCGTGAGGCGAAGTCTAATCAAAATCTTAAAAAGTAGCGTTTTTATATGGGTTTTTTTTCCTTCGAACTTATTTCTTTGCCAATTCAGTTCACACGTCAATACTAGATTAATAAGAAAATATAACCAGGATACTTTTGTACCATACTTTTAGATTATAAAGAGTGACGTAAATGGTAACATTATAATATTCTCTTCAATAACTGGGGTACTACATGACCATTTTCGCTAGACTACTTAGATTCTATTTGACAACAAAAATATATTTTAATAAGTCTGTTACTTTTTAAATAAAACACAGGTTTTTGGATAAAAAATTATTTTTATATTATTACTTTCCATAAATTTTTTATATCTTCCAAAAAAATAAGTTTTCTCACAATAAGTGTTTGTTTGTGAGATGATTTCATCATTGGAGCCAAATCTCTTTCCACAGAGCGATTTCTTAAGATTTGGTAACAAGAAATAGTCACGAAGTGCTAAATGAGGAGAATAGGGCAGATGAGGGATTAATTCGTTGCCCAAATCGTGGATTTTTGCCATGAGAACTGAAGACGTGTGCACCCTCGCATTATCATATCCTGGTGTCATATACGGTTTTTTTAATTCTCAATAAGTCGACTCAATAACTTATGGCATAACATTCGCCATTGATTACACGGTGTTACCGCAAAAACAAAACTTGGAAAACAACCTATTGCAGGTTATAGTTTTGTTGAGTACATTAAAAATTGTGTTAAAAACTCATCGACCTGTAACTCAGTCAATTTATGTCAGATATTATTTTTTTTGGAAAGTAACTGACTGCGGTTTAAAATTACGTGTATTTATTGATATATTTGTATATTAGCGGAATGGAAGAATATAACAATTTATACCAATATATAAAGAAAATTTAGTTCTTAACATATCGAATGAGAATACCAATGAACTAAACAAACAAATTGATAAACTTAATTATGCAAAGATATTTTTTCAAATGGAAAAGCGTTTCCAAGGAAAGAAGCATAAATGAATGCTGGCTTTTGAAGTTCTGACAGAAAGTGAAATTTTGTAGCAGTGTGCTATTTGACCTTTTTGACGGTATTTAATATGGAATATATCGCGAGCTCTTCAAAAAAGGGTCGCCATGACATTTTTGCCTGACAAACCCACCTTGGGCTTCTTTGGCACCGATTCATACCGAGAAACCGACTGTTTTTACTATTTTTATTTCACTGGATCCACATTTCGTCAACTCTAAGAAAACGGTGGTTGAACAATGCTACACATTCCTGTGAAGTTGTCGCACGATTGTGTTTGAGATCGATTGTGAATAAACATGGCAACCATTTTGTGGAAAAGTTGCTCTTAAACAAGTGATAATTTAAAATTCAAACCACTTAGTTATGTGAGATAAATATATCTTCAACAATCGCTCTAACTTTCAATCGCATTTTTTCGCGTGTAGTACCAATTTTTCAAATTCGGACTACAGTGTCCCCGTAGTATTTATAAAGTTGGCGTTGGCTTTTGTGATGGTTTTCCCTCTAAACACAATGCTTAAGGCACTCGGAATTCTTTGTTGTACCACTTTCTCCACACTTTCGGTAGTCTGCTTTGAATGGCTGGCCAACAAAAACCCAATAAAACTGACCGATGCTTGTTTTTACGGAACAGTGTTGCACTTTCAGTTAAGAGGCGCCCTCGTATGTTACAAAAACGCACTTTTTATAAAAAGAGTCTTTTAAAAGAGTGCCTTTTATACAACTACCTTTTATAAAGTGTACTTCTTAAAATAAGTACCTCTTTTGAAAAGAAAAAGTTTAAAATAAGTACCACTTAAAAGAGTACATTTTAAAGGAAGTGCCTTTTCCAACAAGTAACTTTTAACAAGAGTTCCTTTTAAAATGTGATTTTTGGAAATAGTTCCTTTTAAAAAAAGTACAATTTAAAATGATTACCATTTAAAAAAAGTACCATTAAAAAAGTACTATTGGAAAAAGTATCTTTTGAGAGAAGTAACTTTAAAAAAGATTACCTTTTAAAATAAGTACCTTTTTGAGGAAGCGTCTTTTGAAACAAGTAGCTTAGGAAAAGAAATACTTTTTAACAAAGGTACCTTTTAAAAATATTATCTCATTAAATTGTCATATTGTTGTGAAGTGCTCTCAAGAACATTTTGGCTTCTTTCGAATAGAAGTCATTTGGATTGCTATATTTGGCAGACGCAGGGGGTCTCATATGAAACTTGATGGCACAATTTAGAATTCTTTCTTTCAAGAAATGAGTCTTAAAACTGTTTTCATTCTCTTTTTCGTTGTTTTTTCTTTTGTTGTTTAAATGTTCAGTTAATGTGGATAGAAAATACATAAATCTCAGATTACAATTGTCCAATGGTTTGCTACAACTTTTGTTCTACTTAAATAAAAAGACCATTTCAATGTACATAAATTTCTAAAGCTTGTAAAACTTTTTCATAGTTTTTTCTTTTTATATTCAATATCGTACTTTTATGAATTTTGTATAAAAAGAGGGTGAGAGCATGTGAATGAAATTGCACATTTTTCTGTACAGGTTTACAATCTAAAGCTGGAGCTAATCCACAACATTTAAGAAGATATGACTGTAAAATGCTGAACGAGTCATGAGTACGAGTTGGATTTAAGGACTGCTGGTGTGGCTAGGAGGGTGTGCGTATGTGTGTTTGAATGTGGATTTGAAAATAAAAAGTGGAATTTTTAAACTTTTTTCTTTGTTGGCCATAGTAAATAAATGGAATGAAATTGTATCATTTAAATAAAATATTGTGTGATGGTATGTTTGCGGTAAATGTAGTGGCAATTTCTCCGTATAAAAGAACTGAATTGATGTATAAAAAGAGGGTTTCTATCCTTAATTGTTGGGGTGGCGTGCACAGCATTCATTTGTGGATGTTCTAAGAATTGTTTATGCGTTCCAAAGTATATAAATGAAGAAAATTGTTTTTTTTTTATTTGATTATATTCTAGCTTAACGAAATATTTAGAATTAAATTAAATAGTTTAGCAGATTAATACAATATAATTCAACAACTGACTATATTATAGTTATGAATCGTATGCCTAAACGATGTGTTTTTTTCATATACCAATTAATGATAACTGTCTCTTAAGGGCTTTTCAGATACAAGTCTTAGGACTTTCATAAGACTTTGTTAGTAAGTCTTCTAATGAGATTTTGTGAGGCTGTAAACATATCTAAAGTAATCTTAAAATAAAATGAAAAGTATAAGTAGAATGAAAAAAGCATGTTCAGTAGTAAAAGATTTTTTTATGTAACTTTATTATTTTCTCTATTTGCTTTTGTAATATTACAATCCTGATAAAATGTAAAATCTTATCGTTTAAGTAACTTTCTAAAAACGATGAAGTCTTGGGATGTCAAATTTATTATCGTATTATTTGCCATTTTCATAACGCATTGCATTCATATCACACTTGCACATCATACTTGAATTTTTGACATGGCTTAGTGTAAAGTGTTATAGTGTGAAACGCCCTCTAGTGGTATACCAAGTGGAACAATGCACAAAACAAATGGAAAAGATATGCAAAATGGTGCTTATTTTAAAAGGTCGAAGCTGAGATCTTTAAATTTCCTACTTAATATTTGCAAAGGTTTTTAACCTAGCCAAGATTCATTGGACCGAAATACTTTGAAATACAGTGGCCCCAACACGAAATAAATTAGAGCAAATTAAGATGACGAATAATCCTTCATGAAACCCATACCTTTACAACTAGTAGGGCTAAAATAAATAATTCTTGGAGCACTTTCAGTTTTAACTCTGTAAATACTGACCTAAAGTGATACCAAAACGAAACGGATATCTTTTTTTATGGCACGATGATTGGTAGTCTGCACGTTGACTACGAATCCAAAAACAGATCTGGGGTCAACCCCAGTTTCAGACTAAAATTTTAAAATAAAAATAAACATCTCGCCTTTTTCTGATGTGCATTAGTGTGTCTTTGTGTGTCAGTTGTTGTCGGAAGGTTTCAGTGGCGAAGGCTTAGTCACTGGTCACTGAACAATACCGGCTGCAGCTGATAGCAATCCACAATCGCATCAGAACGCCCTCCTTCGTCGGTATTGTGTAGCACCGGCGAAGTAAAACAATAATAAAAAAGGCTACTGAAGCGAAGGTTCAGCAATGCTACGAGTATAAAAAAAGAACGTGCGAAAGCAGAGCTGCAAAAATAAATAATTAAGCTTCACCTCCTGTCATTTCTCCTACTAGCCCTTTCCTATAGTTCCAACACAATGCTTCGCATGTGTAGGAGTCATCTCCTGAGTGTTGGTCCCAGATAAAAAAAAAATGCATCCAATACAAATACGAACAATTTGCCTTGAGTGGGCATTTGAAAGAAGATACAAAAAGCAACTAAAACTAAAGAAAGCTCATTGGTTGCTGAGTGGATGGACGACTGTAGAATAGTAAGCAAAATTTAAACCAAAAGTGATAAATTAAATGTCCCTCTTGTCATGTTCTTTCAAAATGTTTAATAGTAGAAAGTCTAGTCCAACTACTGCTGAATTTATTTCTAAATTTATTAAATAAGTAGCACGACTATTTAACTTTAGCCTGAAAAGAAATATCTTTAAATATATTGCATTCATTCACACACACACGCATATACAAAGAAACATAGCCATACATACATACAAGTGTGTGTATTCATATGTACATAGGGTGACCCGCTCATTATTGGTGAACAAAACTATTCATGGTTTTAGTTCTGTACCTGCATAACATTCTTTAAGCTGATATTAAAAGAACAGATAGCTTAATAAACAATTAATTGATGCTGAGATATATACGCCATTTTTAATTGAACATAACAAATTTATATGTTTTTGTAAAACGCATGTTTAATTCTTCCAACAATGTGTGGGTGATGTGTGGTCCTCTCTTTTTAAAGGGATAGGATAGAGAAGAGCCAAAGATAGGTAGGGAAGTTGAGATGGAGCACGGCTTTAAACAGCTTTGTTGTTGTTAGTTGTTTTAATTTTTAAAGTGTAGTTGCAGTGTCTTGGTGGTGCTAAGTAGATGCACTAATTTTTTTAAATTATTTTATTTCACTAACATTAACATTTAACATCCTTTAGCACGTTCCGTTTGTAATTGGCGCCCTCATTGTATTCTTTAATTCAGTTCAGTTCTTTTATATTCAGTATAGTTGCTTTGCATTCATAAAGTAAAATTGTTGATTACTGAATCTGATATAAAGCCTGATTATAGGAAACTCAAGAACGCCGATATTACAACTTTAAATAATATTTCATGTAAGTTTTGGGTTGTAATTTTTGGCTGCCCTAAACTAAATAGTTTTTAATGAAAGTTCTGTGCATTTCTCTTCAGCCTGACTTTTTCTTAGTTTGCTTTTTTCTAAAAATCAATTTGAAAATTGTTTCCACAATTTTTTAAGTTTACAAGCATATTTTATATTCTTTGAGTAAACGAGTTCATAGTTGATGTTCAAATTTATTGTTGGTATATAAAGAAAAACCTCTTCTTTTTCTCGGCAAGTTTTATGTAAAATAATTTCGTCGATATAGTTTTGCAAGTTGCTTGTGTGCTCGTTTTCCATTTGGCAGCAATGATAAAGTTGCTATTAAAGAAGAAAAAAAGTTAAAAACAGTAAAATGCAACAAGCAAGACCTACGATGATGATATTTTATTGGAAAGAAAAAGAAAAAATGAAAAACAAAATAAAAATCGTTTTTGAAAATGATAGACATTTTCTTTTTTTTTATTTTGTGGCCTGAAGCTTGTTTTACAAAGTTGTCTGGATTTATCAATAGCAAAAAAAAAAATAATAATAATTGTTTGATATTTTTTTTAATTTTCCTACGTGAGTATGTTCATTGTTAAATATGAAAAAGTTTAATTGCAGATTCTGTTTTTATTCATGTAAAAAACAGAAATGATTAAATCAGTTAAAGAAATCTTGTTCTTTAGAAAAAACTCTGCTATACAAAATAAGAAAACGCAGAAAAGCAGAGTTGTGCCTCTTTACAGGACACGTAAAATCAATTCAGTCGTGATTTTATATCAAAAACAAGAACAAAACAGTTTTTTCTTAATTTCTAAAGTTTTTGTTAACCAAAAATATTTCAACGATTTCAACAATTACTGATGTGTAATGGGTCTTTTCGAATCGAACTGATCAGTGTTCTAAAACGTGCACATAGATATAAATATAAATATATTTTACAATACAGGACATTATGCAACAAATAGTAATTCAAAAACATATTTTTCCACAAGTAAAGTGAAGAAAATTCTGGAAAAAATGGAAAATTTTAATATATTATTGGGGCTCCATTGTGTGACGATCGGTTTACTGTTTAAAAGAGTCGAGTGTTAACATTTTTTGGACACTACAGACTCAATTGCCTCTATGTCGGTTGTGCAAGTAGGAAGATACATGCAGTAAATTATTTCGAGTAAAAATTACCTCGCAAGCTGCAATTAAGAAACCGTATGCGTAATATTTCCTTTTAGCGTCTCAATGAACAACATCACTCATACGTTGAAACGTTCATTGATAAAATTTGTTTATTTGTATTCAAAACACATTAAAATACATGCCATGTGTACACGTATGTTGGCTGCAGATTTTGTACATTTTTATTATTTTTTCCTTCTTTGCGATTTCCTGAACTTTAACTATTCTTTTTTCTGTTGTTGTTGTTGTTAATGGTTGTAAAAATTTTTATATTCAGTTTGTTTTAATTTTTGTCTTTCTATTTTTCCTTAAGAGTCATAAATTTCCTTTTATGCATGTGAGTGTTATGTTTCATTGGAAGTGCGAAAAAATTAAAAAAAAGCACAACGCCATTAACACCTTCTCTGAGACCAGATAATACCAAGTAAATCAAATTTTAGAAACGTAAATATTTGCACATACTCACACACATTTTTTTAAGTCCCAGTTGTTTTAGGATTTTTTTTTTTCTTCAACTGCAATTTTTTATCGTGATTGTCTTCAGTTTAACAAATAAAAAAAATTAAATTTAAAAACAGTACACGAGCATAAAATTTTAAGAACAAGAAAATAAAATAAAATTTTGAGATGGAAATAAAAGCAACATTAGGATGATTTATCACTCTCTAGTGATGTCTTCTTAACTAAAATTAAAAAAAAAGATTATAATTTTTACTGGAAATTATTATAATATGAAAAGAGAATTGGCGCCTGTTTTATCTTTAAATACAGCTGATAAGTGGAATTTAATTTTTTAAACAGTCGATGTAGCCTACATTCCCAAACAAATCAAAGTCTGTTGCTCGTTTCCATTTGCTGATGATAATGCACCCGCTGCTTATGAATTATGGATTATATTTGTTTATTATTTTAATTATCCACAATTAATTGCTACTGTTATAGAAATATTTTATTTGATTTCTAAAAGGTTAAAAATTAGTCTTTTATATGGAGATTTTGGTGTATAATTCTTTTGCAAATCGATAACGGTTCCAAAATGTGTAACAAAAAAAAGTTTCGAAGATTTTGTTTACTAAAACTGTTAAAAATTACATGCGACATGGCAGAAGGATATCTGAAGAAACTCCATTTCCATCTGCTTATTTTGACATTACTGTCGCTATACGCGTTTAAACAGATGGCACTTCGCAGTACTCATCCTCAGTCAGATTTATGAACGCTTGAATAAATGTACTACGTAAACAGAATTTATGGCTGGTGTTCTACTTTTTATCTAAAACTGAGTCTTAAAAATCCCATTAATATCTAATTTCCCAAATTTTCTATGTGGTTTGATTTTGATGTTGTTTTTTGGTCAAATGATTAAATCGTCTGGTTGTCTTAATTTACGGTGTGTGATTTGTTGGACTCGATGGCCTTGATTTATCTCAACAGTTTAGGCTGCTATGAAGCACAAACAAACTGAATTTATAACGCGTATTCTATTATTTGTCTATCAAACAACAAAAGCAGATTCTTTGTAAAATGGGCAACTGTGTGTAGATTTGATTTGTTATGACCTGGCAAACATTTAGTAACAGAAATGGAAGGAAAACTGCGTGTCTGAGAATTTGTATGCTTTAAAATTTTTTTTTTAATAATTCACTATCGAAAGTCGTGGTATTTGTCTTGAGTGTTGCATACAATTTAAAAGTGTTGGATATGTTGTGCGGCGAGGCGTAAAAATTTCGAGAAGATGATGTTGAGAGTTTTTCCATTCACTGGTGATGCGAAAGAAGTGCTTACAAAAATTATTTTAATAACAATATTTAGATGTTCAAACATTCTTCCAATCATCCAAAGGAAAGCTAAACATGTTATCTTGACATAATGGCCAAAAAACATCCAAAGAAAATTTTGCATGTTTGATGGAAAGATTTACCACTTTAAAATTTAATCGGTTCCTTCACGAACTACAAGGATCTCTCTAATAAAATATATTTGTTATAAAGGATTGAATGTTTAATTAATACTGAGGAACTTTTATTGGGTAAATTTGTGGAAATTTAAGTACATTTTGCTTAATTCTTGTTTTTTATTTATATAATGTTAGATATTCAGTTCTGATAAAACTCAGCGAAACAAATTTTTTTCACTGGAAAAGAACAAATATTGGTCTTCCGTCCTCTACCTACGTGCATTTCAAGAATTTGTGCAATTTCAACGTAGGCTAAAATAGTTTAGTGTGTCATACCTTTTGTACAAAATTCACGCGTTGATTGTGGCCATTTTGCACAAAAGATAGAACAAATGATTTTTCCATTTGCGTAATTTAATTCGCATATGACAACGGCCAAGTAAAGAGTCTAGTCTAAACCTTGCGATAGTTGTTCGGTTCCCTAGCGTTTGCCCATCTGTTAAAATAAAAGTTTTCACTCCGGCCATTGTGGAAGCTATTATTATTAACAACTTTGTGGTCATTCCATGCCACTCTCGTTACGTCGATACTTCGCAATCACCACAATTTGTATATTTTTTCTGTGGCATTTTGCATACCGGAAGACGAGTACGGCGTACAGTTCCAAGCGAATAAATAAATAAATAAAGGAGAAAATATCCATCGTCTTCACTTTCTGCCCCAGCCACCAAACTGACAAACTCGGAAAGCTCTTATTCCGTTCGAAAACATCGAAGTCTATGTGGCATTTCGAAAACCTGACTAGAAGAAAAGCAGCACTAGTGTAACGTTCTTATATAATTTCATATGTTAGTAACATTAACTGACAGTACCTGGTGGTTCCCCCAGGACCGTCCACCAATAAATTAAAAAAACCAAACAATACTAACTTTTAAATACTTACAAATGTTTCTATACACAATAATTTTTAGCTCCACACATTCAACGTATTTTTAGCATGAATTAGGCTATTAAGAGTCAAACTATCATTCTACACGATCTGTGCTGCGGTGTACTCGCTGAGACCGCTGATGGGTATTTAAGACATCGGTCTTTGTTCATGAATACCGGGTGCCTCTGAGCAAAATGTCGATATATTCGAAGCTGGACATCGTCTGTGTATTGGACAACGTGTTTATGCCCGGTAACGTATTGCAGATGGGCTTGACAATAATTGGGCACCACGGCAGGACTGCAACATTGATTTATTGGTCGGTATTCTACTTATATATTGCAAGACATGCATAGAGCAAAGGCTTATCGGTATTGCTCAGATAATACGGTCGAATAAGGTTCTCTCCACGACTTGGCCAAAGTAGCATCGCATACGGTGCCCGTCGTAGGAGTAATACCGTGGAGGCAGCTCCACATGATTGTTGTGAGACTTATGAACCATTGCATGCCAGAATATCGAATGTGCCGTAGAACTACTTTAGCTGAAGTAGTTTGTATCTGCCCAATCCTGCTCTCGCCGGTAAATAGTCCTCCCGTTTCTGCGGGGAACTCATATTTTCTTTATCCATGCAATCCAGCCCGGACAAAGGGAGCTATAGTGCACAACTGATAGCTGATTCTTGCGGAATTGACAAATCTAATCTATCCATCACAAATGATCTAAGCGGAATATAATTGATTCATTTTAAAGCTTAAGAGCGCAAACGATGTCCGGACATGATTTCAAAATTATGCATCATAATACCATCTATTAACACATATCTAGCTTCCATTTTCCAAGCATATATATGACTAAAGCAATAGAAGATAAAAGCTAATGAACTAACATGTGTTCATACAAAATTTAGTGAACTAGACCTGCTACTCAAAACCATAAGCAAATGCCGCTCCAAACACTGACAAGTTATGATAAATAATAAAATTCAAATTAGTTAAGATTAAGTTGCTTATCTAATCTAAGTTCTAATCTGCAAATGGATTGTAAACGCATATTCTACATGTCTATCTTGAAAACAATATGAAATTATGCCAGGCGTCTTTAACATGAAATACATCAATTTGTAGAAATTTTAAATACAGCAAATGTTTGTTGACACGCACTACGTTTTTAAAAGTTTAAACATGGTTAAGGCTAACGACAACAATTATACGACTGACGATACCCAAATGGCAGAACTCTACTCTCCCCCAACCCAAAAATTGTAGTACGAACGTTTCCGTTCGCTTCCAATGGAATTAAAATTCTTCTGGTAACGATTCATTTGTCTGTTTTTTGCCAGAATTTCCTGTTTTTGTAGTCTCAATGTTACTGTTTCCTTTTTACTAAATATACTCGCTTGATGAACTACATATTTGCTTTACAAAATCCTTTTTCTTATGCTTTTAGTTACCATTGTGGTTGTGTCTATGTATGGGCATAAGAAACATATACACATACATATAGAAATCCTTTTCAACGATTAATCGCACATATCATGAAGAATAACCAGGACTTTATGTAAATGAATGGTGTTCAATAGACCAAAAGCAGAATTTATATATTATGCAATTACAATTTAAAAGCACTACTGACGCAATATGTTGCAGTATTTTTCTACAGTCAAAGTGTGTTTGTGAATGTAAAATTTGATGTGTTTTCCGGCATTAATACATAAAAGAAAAGGCATCATTTGTATGGATAAAAATGCAATAAATTTTTTTAAAATCAAACAAATCAAACAACTACGGCCACTGAACAAAATTATAAAATACTACAGGAAATAATTTAACATAAAAATGAAAGTTATTTGTGGAAAATTGATTGCAGTTTAAATTAAACATCAGTTTTCTTAGAACTGCTGTCTGTGGTAAAGGAAAATGTTCTTAACAGTTGATACACATACAATCATACGTAAGTAATCCATATACACACAAACAATTATATGTTGCAATTTAGTTTGTCGTTTAACAAAAAGAAAGGGGGATGGATTTGAAAGTGCTCTATTCGTGCCATTCGTAAATTTGGGAATGTGTGTATGTGCTTTTGCTGTGACATTGCATAATTTTAGAGGTTCTTATTTATACTGCATCTTAAAATCATAGGTTATGTACGAAGGGCAACTCCTACCACGAGGTGGTCCATTTTGGTTCGTCAGATTCACTATCCTTAGGAATGTAAACACCACTAGGTTATAGGAGGCAAAGTTCTCTCTGAGAACATCAGGCAGTGCAGAATATTAACAAATGCGGTAAAGTACAAAGTCTCCTGCTCATCCTCTTTCTTCAGATCATTACAGCTCCAGTGCGCCATTAACACCGCAAAATTTCACGATCCCGCGGATTACGTTATAACCGGACTCCACTGTACAACATTTTTATGTTAAACTGTCAGTTATTTTTAATACTTCAAGGGTAAATGCATAAATGTTTAAATTTAAATTTGCATGTGTACAATGTCTGTGATTTAAAGGAATTCATAATATGGGTCCCTTTCTCTATGCGCTGTCACATATACATATATAAAAGACAAACATGTTAGTTACACCATTTATAACTCGAGAACGGCTGGACCGATTTGAACGATTTTTAGAATTTTGGATTCGTCTTTGCTCAGGATAGCATAATAGCTACTAAAATATGAACACGAGAGGGTCTAGGGGGAAATTTCTGCCCCTCCGAAACGTTTAAACTGATTTTAATGAAATTTAGTACATGGATGGATCTGCATCTAAAAATGCTCATAGGTAATGTACATTTCCAAAACTAGGACCAGGAGGGCGATAAGCGGAAAATTTCGGTCTCTCAAAAACTACATAGCCGATTTTGATGAAAAAAGTAGATGTATTTGAGTTTAAAAGACACATTGGCAATTGTGCAACTCCGGGAAGGTTATAGTCTATTACTTTCTTTAAAACTAGGACCTCGAGGGAAAGTAGGGGCAATTTTCACGCCGGCGAGACCATCTAACCGATTTTAATGAAATTTTAATGTATTTATGTTTTTGCGTCTAGAGGAACACATATGCTACATACATATATATTTGTAAATAAAACCAATGGAACCGATGGAGATAATAACGGGAGCGAAACCGCGGGTAAAAGCTAGTACATTATAAATCAAATAGAAATTATAAATAACAATAAAAGACTTTTATTTTATCTCACTGTATGACGATATACAGATAAATATTTACCCCATCTAATAAATTCATTCATAAATTAATTAAAAATTTTATACGGATATTTTCACGTTATCGTTTATTTTGCCCAATAGGAATGGCTGTTCCAGATAATGTGCTCAATACTCAAACAGCATTAGAAACATTCAGAAATACAAGATTTGCTTTTCAAATATTTTTCATTGTATTCGCAAACACATCTTCATCTGTTGGCTTTGACTCTACAGTCCCAAATTCTTTGGTCTTAACCCTACAGTAGACATCGAAATTTTTTCTGATATACATCAGTATCAGTATGTCTGTGCCTGTACTTTAGCCTCGTACATGTATATACATATGTGGTGAAAATCTTACTTAAAACGTTACTTCTACATGTGATAACGTGTGACCTAATTCTAAGTACATAAAATAAATGTGATTTATTTCTACTTGTCCAAGTTGTGGGAAAATATTTGCACCATGATCACTTAGGTATTTGCAGAATTAAAGTACCTGCCCTAAGGGTGGAATATGACACGCCAAAAGAGATAGGGATAGAACCCATACATTAACTATATCTTTAGCATGCTTTTTTTTTGCTTGCAATTATTGAGATTAAGAACATTTTGCAAGAATAGCAATAATGATAATAAAACTATATGTTGCGCTAATCGGTGGTTGGGTAAATCGAGCTTTCACTGTAAGTATATTTTTGGTATTTCCTTTCGTCTGATTAGTAGGGTTCTGAAACTTATTAACGATGTCCTAGTGAAATTGAACGATTCACACAAGTGAACGTAGTGAGCCGAACATTTAACTCAGCAGTTCATATTTCTTTTCTTTTTATACAAAGCTCGTTCCCTCTCTCTACACAGAAAAAATTTTACTTTTTTGATTTGAATAATATATTTTTTCAATCAACGCAATTAAATGTTTAATTAATTTTTTAACGCATTACTTAAATGAATAAATTTTTTTCACCAGGAAATAGACAAAATGACGGTAATCATTTAGTCACCTTGTGTGTTAAAAACATTTAGATTGGGCAACATAAGAAATATTGCAAACAAACCTAAACAAAAGCGGCAAGCGTAGTTTTTGTTCAAAAATTATCATGCCAATACAATTTATATAAAACAAATTAATTTAACGCGGCGTTAGCACTGTGCGGTTGGAAACCCCGATTTTGAAGTTAAGTTGATTGCATAAAGACAGAAATTCATACCATCGAAGCAAATTTCGATTAGGCCTAGACCAAAGTCTTGGTTTAATCAGACGTGCAGACTTGAAGTCAGATCCCGAGAGGAAGCATTTAGTGTCTGGCGGAATAATAAAAACGCAGATACTGATATGATGCGCAAAAGGGCGAGAACTTCGTGGGCCAAAGTGCTAAGACGTACAAAAGCTTTGTACGAGCAGAGTCTTCGCGCTAAAGTTCTTACTGCCCCACGGGGAAGTAAAAGCTTTTGGTCATTCGTTAAAAGAGTTAAGGGAAATGCTAGTTCTTCTATTCCGTCTCTTTTAAAGGCTGATCAAATATTCACTGACCCGGTTGAAAAGGCTAACCTCCTTGCTGAAATGTTTGCAGGTAATTCTCACCTACCGGAAAGCAATCAACCACTGCCCGCATCAGAGCGTGTATCCGTAACTATGCCAAAGATATACTTTCGGGCTCGTGCAGTTAAAAGGGTTTTATCGGACCTTAACATAAATAAGTCTCCTGGCCCGGATGGAATTCCGGCACTGTTCTTGAAGCAGTGCTCTTCGGCGTTATCGCGTCCTCTGGCAATCCTTTTCAGCACCCTATATCATGCAGGCGAATTTTCGTCGTGCTGGAAAGTTGCAAATGTTACGCCAATCCCCAAGAAGGGAGAGGCAAGCAATCCTGAAAATTATCGCCCAATCGCAATATGCTCCACCATTTCTAAAGTAATGGAGAGTATGCTAAATTTCCCTCTTATGAAATATCTGGAGTCCAACAGCTTACTTAATGACCGGCAATATGGCTTCCGTGGAGGACATTCCACGGGATATTTATTAGCCTTCCTGTCGGAAAAATGGTGTCGATCCATCCACCATTTTGGCGAAAGTAAGGTAGTGGCTCTAGATATTTCAAAAGCATTTGACAGAGTGTGGCATGGAGCACTCACTGTTGGTGTCGGCGATATCTTCTCTCGATTTATATCGAGCTTTCTCAGGGATCGCGCTATAAGAGTTGTTATAGACGGGATCTCATCTAACGAGTTCAAGATCAATTCAGGGGTACCACAAGGCTCCATTCTTTCTCCTACCCTATTTCTTATTTTTCTTAATGACCTCCTATGTCATATTTCAAACCCTATCCACTCTTTCGCAGATGACAGCAGTATCTGCCATTCATATTCATTTGATCGTAGGCCGACATCAACTATGATCGCGGCGACGCGGCAGAATATGAATGGTTCGCTATCAGGTGACCTCACGAGAATATTGGAATGAGGTCACGCGAACAGGGTCGATTTCAATTCCCAAAAGACCCAATGCTGCATGCTAACCCATCGCCGTATGCACGATCACGCTGCCTCATCTGTAATAATGGGTGGCATAAACATTGAGGAATCAGAAGCTCTTGATCTTCTTGGCATGAAAATTCAGTGTGATGTCCGATGGTTCAGGTCTCAAAGGAAGCATTCAAGTGCCTAGGCTTTTTGAGGCGGTGTAAGACATACTTGACCCCATCTGATCCCCATACTATTTATACCGCCTACATCCGACCGAAAATGGAATACAACTCTCATGTATGGGCCGGTGCTTCAAAGACTATTTTGAAGTTACTCGACCGTGTACAAGAAAAGGCGAAGAAACTCATAGGAGACAGTAGGGTAGCCAATTCTATTGACTCTCTTGAGCATCGTCGCAACGTGGGGTGCGTTTCGTTGTTCTATCGTTACTATAATGGGTGGTGTTCTAATGAAATCAGGAAACTTGTTCCCGAAACCCGGTCATTCGCGCGCACGACGCGATCATCATTAAGAGCGCATCCATTTGTGGTCGATTACAGGGAAAGTTCGTTTTTTGGCCGAACGGCACGTATGTTACGTTGGGAAGATTTAAATCAAATGTCAATAAACACTACTCCCTCTATCCTCCTTCCCATAACCTAATTTCCTAGTTCCAGCACAATGCATCGCATGTGTAGGGGTCATCCCCTGAGTGCCGGTCCAAGACAAAACAAAAAAAAAAAAAAAAAAAAAAACTAAATATATACGAATTTACGCTGTATTTATCATGGTTGACATAGCGCCACCGCTTTTGTTTAGTTTAGTATGTTTAGATCAGACACAGCATCAACAGAGCAACTGAACTAAAAGAGAGACCTAGATCAATTACAATTGCCCTACCCTAGTGCCATTGATTGATCTTTATTTACTTTCTGCACTTTTTGTATTCTTTATTGTTGCAGGCAGCCGCCCTTATGCAAAAACAATTGTTAAAGTTAATGTGTGCTTGAAGTAGGAATTCTGTAATGGAAAAAACTGGTTTTGTACACTTTAATTTTAACAATCGTTTTTCCATAATTGGGAGATTGTTTTATTTATATTTTGTATTGAAGAATATTTCAGTTGCTACTCTGTCACTTTGCCATTGAATGTGAACCATTTTGAATGAGAAAATTTTATGCTGCTCGTTGCCTGTTTGCCATTTGCATTATAAAAAATGCATGCTGATTACTTTGTGAGTGTATATATGTGTGTGTGTGTCTTTCTTTCATTTATATTTTATAACGCAGTTTTTGTATTCAAATCCTTTGGGTAAATTGCCGTGTCCTTACGTACATCGGAAACATATTGCTTTTTGACTGGTTGTCAATGTTGCACAAAGTTTCAACTTTATTATAAGCGCTTGTAGCTGTTTATGTACATACATATATACAGGGTGGCTGATGAAAGCCGCTACCAAAAAGAAATTTAATAACTTTTTTTCTATTTAATGAATCTGGTTTATTTTTTTTTTATTTTGCAGATTGATTTTTAGATTTAACAAAAATGGATAACTGGGACACTGAAAAAAGAATTTGGATTGTCCGCCGCTATCGCGCACTGCAGTCCCTAGTTTCGGTTCAAAGAGAGTATAGGCGCACGTTTGGCGGCATTCCTCCGAGCAGATGGATCATAATGAGACTTGTGAACAATTTTGCCGAGTATGGAACAGTCCAAAGAAGACTTTACCATCGAAACCCTTCAGTTCGGACGGAGGAAACAATCGCTGCTGTAGCTGCTGCCATACAAAACAATCCAAGAGTTTCGACAAGAACCTTATCTGCTCAAATGGGTATAAGCAGACAGTCATTGCAGTCAATTTTGAACAATGATTTGGACTAATTCTCATATAAAATTCAAATGGTCAACAAACTGAACGCAGCAGACTTACCGATTCGCTTGGAATTTTGCCAGGAGATGCTTCAAATGGTGGAAGAGGACGAAAACATGTTGAACTGTCTTTTTATGTCTGACGAGGCCCATTTCGATTTAAACGCTTCCAACCAACAGATACTCCATGAGACGGAATTGCATCCACTTCGCGTCACAGTGTGGTGTGCAGTTTCAGCACGCTGCATTGTCGGGCCCTACTTCTTTGAAGAAAATGGTCACACCGTTACAGTTACTGGAGACCGTTACTTGAGCATGTTGAGAGAGTTTTTCTATCCAGAATTACGCCGAATGAGAATTCCTTTCAACTCTGTGTGGTTTCAACAAGATGGTGCAACTCCTCACATAGCCCGTCCTGTTATGACAGAATTGCGACGAAAATTTCCCAATAAGTAGATATCCAGAAACTCCACATTCCGTTTAAATTCCATTATTTTTAAAACTAATTAAGCATATTTAATAAAATTGAATGAACTTTGACATGAATAAAAGAAAAATTAGTTCCATACACTGAAAAAAAACTTATTTGAGTTTCTTGATGTAGCAATATTCATCAGCCACCCTGTACATACATAATATACATGCATACATATTACTTAATTATGTAAATAAGAATGCCAGTGTATTAAGGCGGCCCATTAATTAAGGGAATTTTGAGAAAATTTACGAGTATTTGAATTGCTGCGGTTGGTTTTTGTTTGAAGACAGTAGATACGATTTTTATGTGAATCCCGATAACAAAAGTTTTAAAATTTTTTATTTTCTATTTACTTCTCTGACAATATTTAACTTAATACAGAAGTGATAAATGTCACAATATTGTTTAAATATCTGAAGCATTGAAATATTATTTTGTGGAGTTTCTTGTTGGTGTTGCCTGTTCAAACTCCACGCTAACCATGAAACATTTTTCCGTTGATGCAAGTAAACAAGATTAATATCTCTAAACTAAACTAAGAAGTAAATGGCAATGGAAAATAAAAAGGACCAAGAAAACAATTTACTACTTTTAAAAATAAAATATTTTTTAATAATACGCACTTGATCAGAACGGCTTTCGGATTAAAACTTGAAGCTTAAATTCAATAACGAAAGCAATCCACTAGGAAACTATCGAAACTGTTTCTAATGGTTTAATTGTCATATATAAACAATTGTTTTTAATATTTTTTCAAAACAAAGTTCCGCGGACTCCCTCTCTTCATGAGGATATGACGAATAAAATTATAAATTTCCTGTGGTTACAAGGATTTATGGTTGTATGTCCCATTTACATATATACATATTCATTTATTTATTTATTATTGTTTCTGTTTTCCGCCAACGGCAAAATCGTAAATGAAAATTATGGCTGGAAACCTGAAACCATGTGGAAATAAAATAAAATTTAATGGAATTGTGTTAAATGTGATTTCATTTAATTGTAAAAGCTGCACTATTTACAAATAAAAATTACAAATAAATATAAAATCTTTTTGTTTTCCTTTCGTTTTTGTGTTTTGTTTAAACAAGAACTGTGTAAAAAATTAAAATAATACAATTAATTGCTGGCCATGCATATATTACATACGCACACATATACATGTGTTACATATATACTAATGTACATATTCATACGTATGTATATTAAAAAAATTAAACATGTGCTTTAAAATTTGTTACTTATTTAAACGAAAATAGTAAAATTTTATATCTTTTAAAACTTTAATTTCTCATTTCAAAAATTACAGAGAAAATTTTACCATCATTTCAGTATCTCAACAGAGCATATCTAAAATATTCATCAAACAACAAAATACATGCACATAATTTCTGAAAATCAGGTAGAAATGATCAATAGTGTTGACTAGAATAATTGAAACGTACTGGTCTCTCTATTGAGAACCGATTCCAATTTTACCTCATCTTTCAAAGGAAATGTGGCCACACTTGTACTTTAAACGCTCAGAACAACTAATAAATGGCGCTTTTTAAAACCGTTGAATTGTAAATAACAATACTAGATATTAAATTTAATTTAGAAAAACTTTTAATTCTAAAAATCAATACGTGACATTAATATTCAAAAATATTTGCGGGAATATCGCGACGGATGCTGTTTTTGGGTCACTTCTTCTAGCATTGCTGGCCCATATTACGAACAACACGAAATATGTTCGCTTCGACGGCGTTAATTGTTGCCAAAGACTTCACGTGGTCGCGTAAACCCACAGGAAATAACCAAGAGGTATTACACCGCGTGATCTTCGAGGCCAATTGACAGGTCACATTTATCAATAAGGGAGAACTTTGTTCAACCAAAAATGAGCTGAACACATCGGATCAGTTTCTAGCTGCCCAAAGCCCAATAAAAGAAAGAAGTACACATAAGAGAGAAAAGTCGTTAAGTCGTCTATAGATTGCTTGAATTGATGTCGGACTTGCAATGGAAGTATTCATAATTTCGTAACATTCTTCATACGTTAATCTATTCGTGATGATTTGCCAGAGTATATTGATCATAAATATCGAAAAGTAAACGAATATGACAGTTCGTTTGACAGTTAACCATTTCATAAGTTCCTATGCGTTTAAAAAAAAAAATTTCTTTTTATAGAACCCACAGAAGAGAATCTCACGACAGATCATGGTATTGATCGGTCACTGCACTGCCAGCAGACATGCTGGAAAGCTTCCCCATAATACATTTCGTCAAAGCTGTTGGGAAAGAGGTAGAGGATACTGTTTCCTGTTCCTGCTCTGTGAGTACCGTTGCACCCGATACAATATAGATTTTTGGACAAACGTCCCTTAGACGACCTATCGGTATATTTTTGGCCATAGGTGACCTTATGCGATATCTCAATGCAGCGCAGTGGATATGGTACACCTCTTCACTGCATTCAGTCGGACTCAGGTGAGTAAGTGGTATCTACAAAACGGAGCCGTGCGATTATACATGATTATAAGCGGTCACGTAAACCAGCCGACCCAGCAACCAAAAAGCACTTGCGAAGACCCCTATACTATTGATCACTTATGCGGCATTAATGAAAGTGCACAGTCTTATTATAAAATATTCCTTCAGTATTATACTTGCTTTGTTAATTTTATTAATTTCATTTTCTGAAGTTCTCCCAGCGACTCTATTAAAATTATATGCCTTGAATACAAATTAATATTTCGTCTTATAATGCGCCAGCCAAACAACATTTAATAATGCCTGTACATAATAATTTGTATTCCCCAATCCTTTTTGAAGCAATTTAATATTGCGTCTGTGTAATTCAATACCTGTCAAAATCATAATTTCAAAAAGACACTCACAATCTTCAACCAAACCAACTGCTGAACAAATAAATCTCGAACACAAACATAAAATTTATCGTTGCCGAGATTTAGATAAATTACAAAAAAATCCCAAGGACAACAATGTACCTACTTTGCTGTCTAAAAAATCGAAAGACAGAGTAACAATAAGACAGAGGATGATTGAGCAAATGCTGAAAGTCTCTCAACGTCAGTCAAACTAATGAAAAGTATTTGGCAGCCGCATGTCTGGAGGTTTGGAGTGTTTATACGCCCAGATCGATTAAATTATATTTGTCCATCACTTACTCGCTCTCTTAATTTGAAGAATAACTTTTCCAACAATCGAAGCATGAAAGCAAATACAGGCAACCCTCCTCAAACACGGCAGCAACTTTCCAAAAAAAGTTTGCTGTTGTATGAGACTTAGTTTTATGAGAGAAAAAATTAAATCAAAAAGGAGAAATTATATTTTAAGCTTTATTTCATATGTAAATATTTACATAAAATATTTATTTACAATTTTTACAAACATGCTGCACATACAGACGTGTTTCGGGAAATCGTTCATTTAAATAATAAGAACTCGGCTGCCAGATAACACAATTTGTAATCATTTTTAGGATTTTATTTTGAATAAAAAGATGTCATCTGACTGCTATACACACAGTTTAAAATGCATGGCTTCCTCGGTGCACGACCTAGTCAGAACAAAAATATTTCTATTGTGTCTGTGCTTCCAGCGTCCTCCTTAATCGGTATTGGAGCAGTAAACATCGGCAAAGTGAAATAATAAAAAAGAGCCTTCCTGTAGCTTCAAAATTAGAGCGTCAACATAATACCAGAAGAACGACGCAGAGGCAGGATAGGCGAAGATTTAATTAATTGTTAGTGTAAAAGGGCGTTCAAAGCAGATGTCAATTTCCACTATTTTGCGATTGAAATGTAAAATATTTTGTGGCTAAGCAGCCGGTATTTAATATTTGTGTTCCTTATTTTCCAGTTATATTTTATACGGTTCATATATAATTCCATAGTCGAGTGAAAGTACAAGCGCAGTTACACAATCAGCAATAATGTTTCCATTGTCATATAAATCGGACGGATATTCAATAGAAATGAAATATAAAAACTCGAGAATAATCAAAATGAGAAATCACCAGATTACCAAAACTTCGTAATCGAATGATGATTAATTTGTAGGTTGAATTTTTGTGAGTAAAGCAACTGCGAAAATTTCCTGGCAACGTCGAATGAAGAAAGCAGTTAAGGAACTTTAACCATGCGTTTAGCTTCATGTGGCCATCGGTTCACCAGTCTGATTATAGAAAACATTAATTTCCAACCGATCGAACATGATATGAAAGGGCTTTCAGTGATTTTGGCCGCCAACTTTTGTTATGAAAACACGTTTTTTCAAAAGCATAATGCTAAATTTTTACAATCCTAAACGGTCAATTGTTAAAGTGATAGAGCTTTTTGTGGAGAAGTTACACCCTGCACCAACAATGATGGCATTGTTGTCTTCTTTTAGTAAAGAAATAATGTAGATTAGAGATATTTGATAAGGTAGGGGTTAATTCTTACACAACTCTGTTGTTACATATTTATAAGGAAAAGTTGCAACATCTTTGGTGTTATTATTATTATTATTGGGCCGAAGCACTGCGACCTAAAAGATCTATTGTACAAAGTCCCTCATATTAGAACCCAATCCTAAGGCTTTTAAAGAATCCCAGCACGTTTTGGGCTCTGGTGTTCCAGCAATCAAATTTCTACTCTGTGTGCAGACTTAACGTACGCATTCAAATTATCTTTGGTGTTAAGTAGACGTATTAGTTCTTCTTAGCTAAAGGAGTGCCATTTATATGAAGAGTCATCTATTCATCTAACAGCTTAAGTCGCAAATCCGAATATTGCGTTAATTTCGGAAAAATATACATTAAAAAAAATTCTGTTGCATCCGCATGTGCGATTCTTAAGGCGAAGGCATTAGGAAACTATGGTTGTAGCAACACCACGTTTAACTAAGCGAGAGGAACTCGGGAATTTATACGTGAACGTGAATACGTGAACCAATCTCTGGAATCAGAGCAACGAGGATGCTTGAAAGATAAAGGAAGGAAGAGGATAAAAATAGTATCTCATTTAATACGAAGTTTCATGTGGGTTCCAGGAGTTTCATGTGATTATCTTGTACTGGGACCCCTAAAAACGTATGTGTGTTTTCGTAAGTCCTTGGAAAAAGTATGAGTTTCCAACACCACTTTATAGTAGTACGTACAATATACATATATTGGCTCCAAAAATGTACAGGTGCCCATAATAATAATTTTAAGTCTGAAAATAGGTCAACTGGTGCCACAGAAGACGGAGGACTCATGCTGGATGTGCTATAAGTGGTGCGTGTAAGATACGCTGGGAGAGATGATTTCGGTCCGTTTTGGAGCCTCAAGCAAGGTTCATTAGTTGCAGGTTATTCAAAGAATGGTCCGGTTTGTAACTTATTATCAGCGTTTGTTCACGTAATTTTGCATTCTTTGGTTCATAAGGCCATTGGTGGACGTCACAAAATACACCGAGTGTTTGATCACCGTGGGATTAAGCCCCGAGGTGGGTACTGACATAAATCAAGAAGGTACCCCGCAACCATTAACCCTCTGACTATCCAGTTCACCACATATAACTCAATATCAGTTGGTGTGTCATTGTTTCCACAACGAATTATTATCATATTTTTATTTTAATTTTTTTTTTTGGTTTTCTTTTTATTTTACTGCTTCATTTCTACAATAAAAAAGGACAGGAAAAAGAAAACAATTAAAACCAAAAATGTCTGCTATAAAAATTATACCAAGTGAAGCAGCTTCTTTACAGCACAAACAAAATGAATTTCATAGAAACAAAATTCGAAATTTATTTGGCTCCTTGTCAAAGAACTTTGCAAACTGATGCCCCAAAATCATTTTATTTAATGAACATGAATTTAATTATATAAAATTGCACTAAAAAACTATAAAAACGAGTCGTCGTACTCGCATTTCTTGTCCATACAAAATGCAACGTAAATGTTTTTCTAACGCAGGTTGTTTAATAAATCTGTTGCTGTTGTCACGACGACAAAAGCCACCATTAAGAATATTTAAGCTGACAGTGCATTAAACATTAAGTACGGCGGAATGAAAGGAAACATACCTACAAAAACAAATTCAATTTGGAAAATTATTTTAAAACCATTTTATGACACCCCCTTCTAACTTTTTAATCATCGTCCAGGCAGGATGTGAAACCAAATTAATTTTCTTTTATTATTTAAAAGGTGTTTGGTTTATTTCTTCCTACTCAAAAATCATTGAAAATTTAAATATGATTGCTAGCATATTTAAATTTCTCCATGGGTAGAGCGAGTGCCACAAAATAGTGAGGCTACAGATTTCTTAGCATTGGGACTGGTACACCTTCTAACAATATGTGTTAGAGGAGAGACTAGTATGAGGAGACTAGTAACTTTTAAAAGCCTACCAAAACTAACTACAGGAATTACATTTTTGAGGGTACATTCGTTATTCTTCGAGAACCTTGAAAGAGTTTGAGTTGCCTGGTAAATGGCTATTTCTCTGGTCACTTACGCTATTCACAGGTAAAATGTTACTCGTTGATAACAGTATGTTCGATGTACTCAGGAGACAATAAACCCGTATTTTATTAATTGTTTTTTTTATTTTCTTGTACAGAACTTGTCAACTGACTAAGTTGTAATTACAATGGCCGTAAGACTATCACAATCGACCAGCTTTATTGGGCGACCCTTTCTGTAAAAGATATGGCATTGTCTTCTTTTTTAATTTAATTTAATTTTTATTTAAATTTTTGTTTAATAAAACTGTCACAGTGCGAACCAGATTAAAATGAAAATATTGACTCAAATAAGGGAAGTGGCTTGTAGTAAAATACGAAATTGGGAGAATCTGTCACATTTTAAGAGAAGGCTACTCATAAGAAATTGATAACACAGGTAAGATGGCGATTGTTGAAGTAGTCTGGACATTGACTACAAAACCAAACCAGACCTGGGTTCAACCCCAGTTTTAGACTGAAATTATAAAAAAAAAAAAACCTTTTCTCACATTTTTCTGATGTGCATTAGTTTGTCTTTGTGTGTCAGTTGTTGTCGGCAGGTTTCAGTGGCGAAGGCATAGTCACTGGTCACTGAACAATACCGGCTTCAGCTGATAACAATCCACAATCACATCAGAACGCTCTCCTTCATCGGTACTGTGTAGCACCGGCGAAGTAAAATACTAATAAAAATGGCTACTAAACCGAAGCTGCAGCACTGCTATAAACAAAGAACGTGCAAAAGCAGAGCTGTAAAATAATTAATTAAGCTTCACCTCCTGTCGTTTCTCTAACTATTCCTTTCCTATGTGTTGGGGTCATATCCTGAGTGCTGGTCCCAGATAAAAAAAAAAGAAAGAAAAAGAGTGATCCGTAGTCCTCCTAATATGAAGTATTTTTAGACAGTTATTAAAAAAAAAAAATTTTTTTTGGGGAAGTCATTTGCAGACCGATCTTAAAAAATGATCTATAAATCTTTTAGTCTCAAGAAGCCCAATATTCTGCATCAAAGGCCATTGACTTCCGTTCTAGTATTTATCTACCACATCTCTGTTTGTACCACCATTATGTCAGAAAATTAAAGCTCTCAAAAAACCAATACTCTTTTGCTAAGAAAGTAATTCGATCATACGGTCGATATATATAGTATAATCTACAACTAAGTATGATGTAATGAAGTTCTGTCTATATGTATACGATTCTTAGTTCTATACCCCGTTCGCCTCCAAACAAATAAAAATGCCATTTACAATCACGCCAAACATTTATGTGAATGGCTTGATACTAAAGTGGTCTCTAATAATCACTATAAAATGAAAGGAAAATTAATGAAATAAATTAACAATAAAATAATAAATTATAATAATAATAAAATTGCCACCCACTGGCATTTCACCGAAGTCGCCACGTTTTTCAGTAAATATTTATTATTCGTCTATTGCCGAAAGACGATCAACAGCCCTTCCTTTGGTTCATCGAAAATAACGTGTACTTTTCCCATCCAGAAATAATATTGTTATCAATGACAACAGACCATGATGTGCTAGTACGTTGAGAAGGCTTCACTTAGATTTTATCCCCCCCCCATTATGAAGCAACAGGATTCATTCTTCAAATGCTCGCTGCACAAGTTGGCAATTTCATAACCTTCGAGAGTGACTCTTACGGCGAAATTTTTTTTTTAGGTACGGTCTAATGTACCCGTACTTATATGAAGATTAACAACATTTTTCAAACATTAGGTCCATTCGTTTACTTTCGCAGTAAAATCCAGTAGTTGAGTAAATTTTATTTAATTTGAAAAATTTACTATCAAAAATTTATATAACACGAAAAAAGTAACCGAATGGAAAAATTGTAGATTATTCGAAATAACAGATCACTAAAAAGCATAGTGTTGTAAAAATTAAATATCTGTTGACTACTTAGTCTATACAAGTTTTTGGCATTTCATGCCATCCGTTTTTATAATCATAAATTCGTATAAAATTGTATATATATATTGTATGTATATAGAATTACTGCATAAAGTTTGAAACTTTTTTATTTGCTATATGATATTTTAATTATTTTCTATTTAAATGTTATGCGAAAAAACACCAGTACTAAATTTTTGGTATTCGGTACTCTAAATAATATGCTGTAATAAGTACTCAAATATACACTAGTTTTACATCTCTAAGAAATTTATGTAGATAAAACAATTATAAGAGAAGTTTTGTTGTTCTAGCTGGAGTAATCGCCACTTTGTTCTCATTACATTTACTTACAATCAGACACTCACGCTTTGTAACAAAATAAGAATTTTAAATATACAATCCAGAGAGAAAAAGGCTAACAACTTATTCTTAATGACTAACATAAGAATTTATCAAATTTACCAAAAAAATTTAATTAGCAAAGCGTTAGTAAATATTTATCATATTAGTTTGATGTATAAAAAAACTTACCCGAAAATTCCACAAGAAGCTGAGTGAATTCATTTTTGCTTTTGTTTAATGCACGTAATTATTTTATTTATTTTATTAATTATATTTATAAATATTTATCAGTTTACATGTTCGTAATTAAACTAATGCTGGCTTAAATTACACTTCTTTACAATTCTTCGCACACTCATTTGTTCAGTGAACGAACAACTTTCGCTTAGTGAACTTTTAACAAGTTTTTGTTTTTGTATTTTTGTTTTTCTTTCGTTAAGTTTAACATTTTATTTTAAATTTTAATTAAAACCTAAGCTAATAATAATATTTATATGCACTCCTATAGTAAAGCCTTGTTAAATAAAATTTCAAAATAATTAAGAATGTTTGTAGAATAATTTTGATTTATTTTCATATTTAATTTGAACTCAGTTCGCTGTAAAATAATTTATTAATTTTTTTAATTTACATTATATTTCGATTTTTTTCAATTTCAATTACATACAGTATTTATGTATATTTTGGTCAATTATAGTAATTTCAGTATTGAAAAATTAATTTAAATCTTTTTTGTTATATTGTTGAATATTTTCTGTTTTATTTTTTCTACGGCAGTTTTATGACGAATAAGCTGGTATGAGAAATCAAGCAAAATTTAAAATTTATTTCTTCTACAATGTAGATACTATGTAAACGCATACGTAAAATTATTGCCAATTCCTAATATTTCCAATCGGTTGGCAACTTAGTGCGCTTGGAAAGTCGGCCATATTTTCTGTCATCGATTAGTGCTGCCATAGCCATAAACAGGTCTTGTGTTTTTTTTTTTGTTATTTCAGAAGTACGAAAATAATATGAGCAGCTGAGTCAGATGTTTGCGGTTGCGCAAGAAAACCGAAATTTAGTTAATATCAATGAATATGTTTACAATTATGACACAGTTTTAAATCATGTTTAATCGAAATCACTGCTGCCCATAAAGTTCGTTCGAACAGCTGTTACGATTATGACATGTCTAATTAAGCCGATTCATTCACATGAACAACTGCGCTGTTAAAATTATAATTTTAATAAATTTTTGATGTGTTAAAGGAACTCATTAAACCATGCTATAACGTAACCGAATCATGAAACATTCATTGGTTCTAAGCATTCATGTAAACTACGAATGGTGTTTTTAAATGTTTGCCAATGACACCTCTATGTTAAAATAATGCATTTTGCAGCTAAATTGAACCAGTTCATTTGCAATAGAACCTATGTATTATATATTTCTTTTGCATATCTTTTAATGCTGGGTATTGACGAATAAATAAATATTTTCTGCAGCATACAAAAATGTATATTATTTATTAAACACACGATATACATACGATACAGATACGGCCGGCCACCCAACTTCTATAAGAATGATATTTTTAATTTTAATTTATTCTAATTCCATTTGTATGATTTTAAGGCCAAATTAATTTGAAAATAATTATATTGTAAATAATTTGTCCAACTGAACGTAAACGATATTTTTTTTTGCGAAAGCGATACGTATGTTAATCTAATAGTTTTGAGAGGCTTGTTTATTTGAATGTAATTTCTTGAGGTTGTTTTGTACATTCTTTTAGGTTGAAATATGTATTTAATTTTAATTACAATTTGAGAATATATCATTGAAAATCTTAGTTTCAATTCATATGCAGTTGTTATTAAACATTTCAAGGATTTTAATTAATTTCGGAATTTAAATGTCTACATTAAGCAAATATTTATTTCTTTGTAATCATGTACGTTTGTGTGTTTGTATTTTATAGATATGTAACTGATTAAATGTAAATGAAATAAAGTAATTTTACAAACGTAAAATCTTGTGAAGTCTCCTGCAGTTTGTGTGGTTATTTTTCGAATATACAAATTACAAATTTGATTTGGCCACAACTATTGAAGTGAATCGTTAAGTTTACATTTCTGTATACAGAAGTATATAAATGTTATTTTAGACTGTGGAAACTTGTCCATATATTTGGTCAATTTCCCCACAAACATTTGGTAGCTGTTTTCCTAACAAGTTACTTTTTTTCAGAAAAGGACATTGCGACTACGAATACCTACAAAATAACTTTAGAGTATTACCTTTCCACTAGAAAAGAATAGTGAAACTAATTATAAAAATTAGTTGATCTATATATAGCATTTCATTTTGTGCTAATACCTGTTAAATGGCAACACTTTTAACATAATCACTGTTATATATTTGAAAAATACTTGTTATAATAATTCATGTAATAAACATATTACCTTTGCTTTTAGATGTCATACTCTTATAAAATATTTTTTTCATTCATTCGTTGTTTTAACTTTCTGTATTACATTTGTTATTAATAAATTCACTACATTTTTGTATACAAAAGAAACTTGTGGTCGTCATTATTTTCCAATAATACCAAAATCTTCAATAGGCCTTTAACCAAATTCTTGAAAAAATCTAAGAAATTTCACATGTTTATACAAGAACTCCCAAAAAATATTTGAGAATTACGAAATATACAAATAAAATAAACCAAACAGCTTCCTTAAAAATTTTCTTTATACAATAAACATTTTATTATTTGATTTAAATTTATTTAATTTTTCTAAATTTCTAGCACAAAATGAAATGGGCATATAGACCAGCTAAATCATATAAAAAACACAGATAAATAAACATAAAGAATTTTGAGTAACGTTGAATAATTACATAATTTTATAATAGTTAGAATAGTTACATAATTATATTAATAACTATAAAATCTTAATTCCTAATTTCTTAAAAGCAGATTTGCAGCGCCACTGGTTTTTGCGATAACTTAAATATGCACATATCACGAATTTACCTTCACGTACCTCCAAAAAAAGATTTTTTGGTAAATCACTTATAAAATTAAAATTTTTTATACAAAAGTGGATAATAATCGAATACAAAAGTATTCAAAACTATGAGAGATGGAAACCTGGCGACTGAATCTAAAAAAATTTCCACCAGGAAATGTTCCTATCTCAGTATATATTTTGGATTTACGTCAAGATAACTTCGGAATGATGATATGTAATTTCTGAATTTTTCAGTAGCAACACTGTTCACTTCAAATACCAGCGCTGCCACAAAAACTGAAGTTTGCCTGAAAACGGACGATCGAACGTTAATAAACAAGTTACAATTACAAAATAAGATACAATACAATAATAAAAATAAATAAAATGAATGCTGTTCTCGTACCTACACGCCATTTAAAATGTTTTAACAGGCATGTTAAATTCAGAGAATATTAACATGAGTAATACACACAATGTTTGTCATGGCTTGTCATGTCTATATTTTTGTTTTTAATTTTTTGCTTTCATGCAACAATTTTCACTGTCTTATAAAACTGGCTTAATAACACTATTCAGAAGGTTTATGAAACAATTGTTGTAGGAAGATTAGGCTGAAAATAAGTCACAATCACTAAAAATATTAAATAAAAATTGGTGATATGTTGTTATTGTCTCTTTCAATAAAATAAAATTTTTATGTTTTTTAATACTTTTTCATTGTTATTCTTCAGTCGCCGTCAAATGGGACAAATATTTGAGGAAATTAGTGTTGCCAATAATACTTATTCAATCTTTTGTGCGAAAAGGAGTGATGTCATGAAATATTGTGAGTATATTGCCTCTTATTTGCCATTCCAAAATAAGTGTTAATATTTAGTAGTTATGATTATATCGTTAAATCTTTGCCCCATCTGACTTTGTCTTATACTTTATAATTTATACTATAATTTTATTACAAACAAAATTGTTTTATGAGCTAATTAGATTTCCAATGGACCTTAATTTTCCCATGTGACATCAACAAGGCAGTTGACTATATTTGGCAGTGCTGTTACGTTTGTACGTTTGTTGTAGGCAAACCCTCATGGAGCACAGTGAATTTACGATAAGGTGAACTAATTTCTGTCAAAACTGTTTATGTTTCAAAAATTTTTCAGTACCGTATTTTTTTTTAATTTTCAGCTTTGAATTTTGCTAAAAATTGTTTAATTTTCGCGTTAGGGATTATGCCACTTAGTTACTTGTTCAAATTTGATTGTCATGCTAAAGATTGATTTGTTAGACACGCGCCACATTCAAAGCAAACATTTATCACCTTTTCGTCTTTTTAGCAATATATTTTACCGATTTTCCCACTTTTTGTCATTATAAAATTTTTTTGAAGAAATTCAAAAACATCGCAAGCTCTACGGTGTTTAGAATAGGTGGGAATATTTTTTTCTACGTATGCTATGTATGGCACTGAATATATATAGAGAGGATTAGTGTAGAGAAGGGACAAATGGTGAAGTGTTAGAGTAGGTCTTAATTCCAACACAAGTCTGATGCACCTCCTTTTGTTAATTTTTATTTTTATAGCTAATTTTGTTTTAATTTCGGAAATATCGACCGATGTAGGTGACATGGATTTCACGTGCATGGGGTATGGCATCAGTATTTTCTCTGATGAACGATAGAGAGGGGGAGAATATCTCTCTGATGTGATTTCGCTCTCTTGCGCCCTACGTCTAGGGCAGTACGTAGGCATAGATGTTCTGTTTTATGCATGTACGGGAAAGAGGGAACAATGCAAGCCGGAGCCCAGATTTCCACTGAATGATCGGATGATCAGCGCTCGGATGATGCTAAGGAAGCCCATACGCTAGGTGGGGCAAGGTTTACTGTACTAAGATGGAGTTGGATCACTGTCTTAGAAACGGGGTAGGGGAACTTCATGTATCATCTGAAGAGGATTGGTTGTTGAAGTTGATATTTGCAGACACTGCCGGGGTCGAAAAAGGACCCGATTTGGTGGTGCTCCGCATCGAGTACCCACGCGCCCTTAATAGGAGATAGTAAATTTCCATGTCCAAAATAACAAAATTTAGACAAAAATTAGAAATCATCAGACATTTTCTGCCTTTTTAAGGTAGTCAATGTACTAAAAATAAAGGTGTGCACATATACGAGTCGTCCACCTTAATGTAAGTTCACGTTTTCGTGAGCTCACTGTGCATTAATTTTATATTATTTACTTGGAAATTTTTAATTTTTTTGTTACTGTTCTGCCATTTTTTAAAATAAACACGCCTTGAAGATATCAATTTCTCTTGCTGAAATAAATATTCCCGCTGTATTTATTGACAATTTTAAGTATAAATTTTTTACAAATTTTGTTATATTTTTTTTTTTTTAATTTTTTATTTATTTCTTGTAATTATAACCTAATCTTAACAATAGTTTGGCTTTTTACATTGAAAATAAATTACAAAAACTAAATACAATACATTTTTACGCTCGATATCTCAATAATAGAAAAATTAGTAAAATAGCCCACAGGATTAAAGCATTCGTTGGTTTTGAAATAATGGCTAAAATTAATATAATCAAAGAGAAATATAATGCGCTGTTTAATATTTGTCGAATTCACAAGCTGGTTGTATCATTGCATGGATTGTATTAAATACGTCTACTACTTATCGTTGTCATCTTCATATAAAACTGTAATATCTTTTTATTTCTTTTGTTTATGAGAAGTTAAATTGCCTTCCGTGCTTTAAAAATAATATGAATGAATGAATTAGTAAGAAGGATTTTAAAGCGGCCATATTTTACTATTGGGAGCTGAAAATTTAAACGAGATAAGCAAAAAGTGGCGGTATTCACTATTCGGTGCAAACTGCCATTGTTAGTCTTATAGATATATTTAGTAGAAACACATTTGTGGGTACATCTCTTTCTAAACTTCGTATAGTTTTGTATCAAAATACCGTTTATATATACAAAAATCAGCTAAATTAAAACAAAAGGCATCACAACTGTTGTTGCAATACCGGTTTCATTGTATTTGCAGACAATTTATATAAAATAGACACTCACGCTAAATAACGTTGTACAATTACAACAAATGCATGGACACAAGAGTGAAAATCGCTAATGAATTTAATACAAGATACACAATACACGATACACATTGTTATGAATTCGGCAATGGTCTTATCATGTTTTAGTAAAAAATTACCTGCAGTATCAGCCAATTGATTTGGAGGATGCTCTGTGTAGAACATACTTTTTCCTATCGCCAAGGAGCCTTTGCGTTCAATGGCATTGCCAGATGAACCAACACCTGATATACTATTGCCCGTAAGCGTTGTTATCGAAGATGTGGCACTGTGTGAAGAAGATAATGAAGACGATGAAGACGCTGAAGATCCAGTGCCAAGTAGTTCATTTCTCATTGAATTAACATCGGTTTGCAGGGATCTGTTTGAGTCATTGCGTATGGGAATAATGTTACCTGAAATTAGCAGTTCTTTTCATTATTATAGATATTAAACGAAATAATATTTATTTAATTTAAAAATCAAATTAACGGAGTTAAGATTAATGTAACGACTGTCGAGTGTAATGTTAGACTTTACGCTACTCACTCTCTCTTGCGTCCACGCTTGCATGTGTAACCTGCTTTGAAGGCGTCGAGGGCAAAGGTATTTCTGGAATTAAAAAAGAGTTTGGTTTTGACAAAAGCGTTTAATTACATAAAATTTATGTGTGGCGATGGACGAAATAGTCAATTATTCGCATTTTTCTGTTGTGCAATATTGTGTCTTTGTGTAAGTTGTTGACTGATAGTCTCAGTTCCGAAGCCATAGTCACTGGTTACCGAACAGAACCTGCTTCTGCTGATAGCAATTCACAAGTCACATCAGAGCGCCCTCCTTCGTCGGTATTGTGTTTCATTTTCGGCGAAGAAAATAATTATTAAAATGGCTGTAAAATAAGATTGTGTCTCTCTGACACCATAGACCCTGGAACACTGCTATAAAAACAAAAAAACGTGCAAAAGCAGAGTTGTAATGAAGATTTCCTCCTCCTGTCATCTCTTCACTAGCCCTTTCCTTAGTTCCGGTGCTTGCATTGCATACATAAGACACATCTCCTGAGCAGGGGCCCAAAAAAAAACTCTTCTAATGAACACTCGTTTAATATGTGCACGCATACTTGAAAACGGTTATTAATATAGCACGCAGTTTGCTGTAGTTTGGCAAATGCCATCACTTTTATTTATTTTCTGCCTTTCACTTACCATAAACACGTATTGATCCCTCCGTTTCTCCCAGGGAATTCTTAGATATGCATCTATAATTGCCAAAGTCTCCATATTGTAAATTTTTTATAGTCAGTTTCATATGAGCCCTACAAGCAAATAAGCAAAATAACATCTTTATAATATTTGAATTTGGCATATTTGAATACACAGTAATGCAATGCACCTGAAGCGACCGTATCAAGTAACTAGTTGCATCAGTATGACCCGTATTGTTTTCTTAGAAGCACTTACACTGAAGTCCAACTTATGCAACCATGCAATTGGTTGTATGCGACTGGACACACCGCTATTAGTTGCCTTAGGTTTTGTATATATCGTCATTATTTTCTTTATTTTAATTAGACAATTGATTTGCACAACAATGTGAAAACAACCAGTTCCTTCAGTCGGTCGCGTCCTTTGCGTTGCATTAGTGTCTAAACTGCCTAACTATTCGAATATTGAGACGATTGATTAATTCTATAGTAAAGTATTTATAACAAACTTCTAGAATTGAAATATACTTTCTATTCTAAAATATTATTCGAATATTCGACGAAAGTCATTTGAATACGTTTTGTTTCCAAAATTCGCCTAAAATCGTTCGAATAATTGTTTCTTCCAAATAGTAAAATTTTAGAACAATGATGAACAACAATGAAAAAAAAATTATTCGAATATTGAAATAAATTTTATTCATGTTCGGTAAGAAGACTACAATCAAAGACTATAGAATCTATATACATACATATATAGTATAGATTTATAAAGATGTTGGGTGCACTTTGTACATTTTAACCTTTATGTCAACAGCAGAAAAATTATACGTACGTCAACAGCAGCATACCCGGGTATGCACATACAGTTTATATGGAAATTGTTTGCGTTTTAAAGATTCTTTGTTGCTAAGTGTGTTTGTTTTACGTTGGCTACTGTGTTTTTGAATATTTTGATAACTGTTTTTATTTTTGCTTGTGAGTTTTGTACATAGGTGCATAGTTTTCGCGCAATAAAAAAATTTATATACTCAAAAATTACAGACGGTGACTGGCTAACTCGACGACAATTTAGTACACTGGGTTATGAAGACAGAGAAGAATACATTCGTCAGAGATTAGAGGAATTAGTAGCAGAATATAGTGATGATGAGCCATTAGCATCTGAGGAGATTCTGGATGATAATGAAATTAATACGACTTCAGATTACTCTGATGTAGAGCCAATTCAATTACCAGAATATGACCTGGAAGATGAAAGTGAATCTGATGAAGAACTTGGTGATACCAAAGATTTGTGGAAAATGACCTCACATCCATTGTACCGTGCTTCTATGAGTGTAAGAATATTTTGGCAAATAAGTCGTTTTATACGTTTTGATAACGGAAATACGCGCAAGCAACGCAAGCAAACCGACAAAGTAGCAGCGATATCAGACTTTTTTTTTATGCTCAACAGCAATTTACACACCAATTGTGTTGCAGGCGCTAACGCCACTGTTGCTGAGCAATTGTATCCCTTCCGTCGAGGTACTGGTTTTACGCAATACATTCCGTCAAAACCTGCCAAATATGGAGTAAAAGTGTGGTGGGTATGCGACTCCATTTCATCTTATCCGATGAAGGGACAAATCTACACGGGAATGGCGGCGTCCGGTGAAAGAGAAAAAAATGTTGAAGAAAGGTGGTGAAAGATTTGTGCGTCAATCTCTTCAGCGGAAGTAGGAGATATATTGTATGTGACAGTTTATTTACTAGTTATAACTTGGCAAAAAGTTTGATGATAGACAGCAATTTGTACTGTGAATAAGAGGCGGTTATTTGTGCCATCACAGTTTTCTCAATCGAAGGGACGTGCAGCGGAATCGACTATATTTGGTTTCTGCAAAAACATTTCTATGTGCTCCTTTCAACAGAGCATTATACCACCGAAGTACAAGGTCCAAAAAATAAAAGCCAGTAATGATATTGGACTATAATAAAAATAAAGGTGGCGTTGATTGAATGGACAAATGCTTGGCAGAATATTCTACAAAACGTGGAACAAATAGATGGCCTTTGTCTTTTTTTTTATAATATTTTTAGTTATGATATAATAATTTGTGTTATGTTAGTTATGTTCTCTTTTGGTTCTGTTTTGTTTGCAAAATAAAATTTTGTTTGAATTTATATCAAAATATTTGCATGTTTTTTCCTATACATACCCAGGTATGCAGCTGTTGACGTAAAGAGTATATATCGAAATATGACCATATATCTAGTCCAAGTTGTCCAATTCCACTCAGATCTGTGTATATAATGTAAAACACTTTTTTTTAGGATATCATGAAATCTCAGATAATTTTGATAACTACTTTCGAAGATATATCGATTTTAAAACGCAAAACATACCCGGGTATGTTGCTGTTGACATAAAGGTTAAACAAACAGAAAAGAAAAATTACTCTCTGTTATCTGAGCGAAACCGATAAACAAAGAGAAAACAATATTTTCAAATATAAACACCTACACACATACATTGCGCACCAAGTTATGTACATATGGATGTATTTCCCATATGCTTCTATGAGCAACTAATACACGGAACAACGATGACTGTTTCTTTTATTGTAGGAGATATATATTTATTTTATTATTGTATGAATTAAGGGTGGCGATGGCTGAAGTGGTCTGCGCGTTGACTACACAACAAAAAAATTCTTGTGTTCGACCCAAGCTTCAGACGAAATCACAAAAACACCTCGAATCTTCAGTACAGCCGCTAGAAAGCGGCTAAAATACTTCCTGCGTAAGGGACATGTGATTGAGGAAGCAAAGAAGCTTGCTATGAAGCGACGACGGTCTAGAAGCACAACTCCGAATCAGAAATATATCCGTCTGTCGATTTTGTGAAAATGACACATTGTCGTGCTCTCGACGGCAAGCGGTTTCTCCACCTATGTGGAACTGTGATACCTCCACACAACCTGTGGAAACACCCAACTGCAAATAGTGCTTGAATTCCTTAGAAGCCTTAAGATGGAGGTCTGATAGGATGTGCTTTGCACAATACTCTTTTTGGTCGTAGTGCTTCATGGCTTCCAATATAATTAGATAATAAATCCATTTCGTTTCTAGAAAAATGCATCGCATGTGTAGGAGTCATCTCCTGAGTGCTGGTCCAAGATAAAAAAAAATACATAAAAGGTGTTTATACGTAGGAATTTTTTCTACTGAGGATTTATTTTCTCTTTTGTTTTCTTACTCACCACTGATTTGAATTCTCTCTTTTGTCATACAAAAGTAGAATTTCGCAAAATCCAGCAAAGAAATGAACAGTTTAAACTTTAAAGCAGTGCACCATCTTTATAAATCTCTAGTCTTCGCTTCGACGCTCGATTGTACTAGCTCTTAAGTACTAATTTTATACATACACTTTAATTAATCTTTTCCCGTGCATACTTTTAAAATTTAATGTTTCTGTTGAAGACTATCATAAGATATTTGGGAGCAGTTCGGCATGCAGTGTGTGAACATTTTAAAAGAAAATCAGTAGCATCTCTACAGCAGCAAGAAACAATGAAATCATTATGCAACTTTTTACGTCGTTGTGTACTTCTACTTCTTATTTTAGTAGGCCGATTTACTCTGATATGCAGAACTATGAGTATTAAAAGTTATTGCAATTTCTATAGTTCACAAACCCACTGTAAAGCTTTAAGTTGATGTTCTATTAAAACGTATGTATTTGTGTGTGAATATTCATGATGGTAAAAATATCAAACACATTATTTTTTCCTCTGGGTTTTTCTCCCACAACTACTTCTATTACTATTATTACGTTCAAATATGATTAGTTTGCATATGATGTCAGAGTTTTGAGTTCATTTTAAAGTTTATTTTCTACAAATTTACGACACTCATGCTCACACACTAACTCATACACATATACCAACAAGCAAAAATTTTTAAACTTCAACTTTATATAAAATTGAAACAAAAAATTATTTGAAAAAAAAATAATGAAAAATTTCCATTAAAATTTTATTCTCGGATAAAATAATTATTACAATTTTACCAAACTCTGAACCAAAAATTTTTGAATTGTGTAGATTTATCACTCACTGCCTGTTCCCCTAAATGTGGACGTAAATTTCGTTCGAACAAAAAACAAAACTTTCTTTTTGTTTTCCCTATTAATACCCGAAAAAAATTTTCATACGCAGTTTGTCTGAAAGTACATAAAGTGTCAATGTGCTGAACCAGATACTTTTCCAATACAGCAATCTAAAAAATTACTGTGACCAATTCATCTCTTTTTCTTTTATTTAGAATGAAGGAGTAACATTTAGGATTAAGAATGATACAGATAGTGGAAGTTTAACTCGTTTTCATATGAGATCCATGAACATAAACATGAACGTTGTTAAAAAGTTGACTCAATCTGAAATCGCAAAGCAGCCTTCTATTGTAATACCGTTGCTTAAAATACTAAATGCGTCGGTTCCAATCATATAACAGGAATAAAAAATGTTTCTAGCATGAATCATTTTTAAAGTAAAATAAAAAAAATCTGCTTTAGCAGCCCTACTCTTTTCTCCACTATCCATTTAAAAATTAAAGTAACCCACTATTGTTGGTAAACATCTTAAATGTCTGAGTGTTAATTTTTAATAATTTTATATTGGGGAAAAAACAGTCACCCCTGCTGACGAATACTAAACCAATAACCGTTCACAAAACTTATCACCGCGGTTGGCTAAGAGCGAAGTTCTTCTACAAATGTCTTTCCATCATTTTAATAAGCCTATTGGCTGAGAAAAAAGTTTGTTGTCTTTTAGACTCGTGTGATCACTCAGAGCTCAAAATTATATTTATTCCTATGCTACCAACAGTCGTGGTATCAGTGCCTCAAGATCTTTACGAGTTTCATCTAAACTCTAACCACTGTTTTATATTTATGTCACCTAAACGAATATGTCATATTTGAATCTGTGGCGTATATGTCTGCTGGGTTACCTAAGCCTGAGTATGAATGTTTGTGTGTTTGTTGTAGCATATTAAATTTTGTTAAAATGCACAGCGTGCCAGTACTGCTTTTTACACAAATAGAATTTTAGTACACATTTTCATGTGTTTCAGGCCAAGTTTAGTTGACTTTTCATAAAATGACTTTTGTTTATTATTTTAAAAGACTTTGGGGAATATAGTACATGCTCGGAGGTAAAGTTGCTGGAGAAATCATTATTTAATAGAGAAGAAAGGAGTATGTGATGTTTGTCGGTTGGTTACTTTCAGTAACTACTCAGCCATGGAAAACAATTTCTTTTTTAAAATTCATTTTTCATAAACGTTTTCAATTTTGAATTTTTTTTGTCATTTATTTTAAATGGAAGTTTAATAAAGAAACTTTGTATATTTTCTTACCTGTAGGAGTTTTCTGTGTAATCGGTTTTATATTTTTTACTGGGTAACACCATTACCGCATTGTAAACCCAATAAATAATGGCTCTGAGTGAATTAAAATATTAAATAGAAATAGAAATAAGTAAAGCCATTCCGAAGTGCATAAACTCGCTTGACATTGGAAGGATACTTACTTGGGATGGGCTTCTGTATGACAGTCGATAGTTACGTCTGTGCCAGCTGGTGCACCTACAAGTTGATTTGGCACCCAAATCATGGGAGAAACTAAAAGATGATGATGAAGAAAGGGAAAAAATCAATATTAGAAATAAGCAAGTGCTTCTGCTCGTATGTGGGTGGTTTTATAATTTTTTTTTACTCGGTTCAGCAATTTTAACAAAATTTTATAATCCTTGAAAATTTAAATTCCTTGAAACTAAACTACCCATAAAAATAGATTAGCATGTGAGTGCCTACGTCTATATGACACCTTAATTTGTTCTTTTTTTGTAGTCAAAACTATAACGTTTACCGACAGTTACGTGCAGACAGTATTTTCAACGTAAAAAAGAACGTGTATCGTATCTTCAATTTGTACATTGTGCCCAACATATTTTGTATTTTAATAAATTGAAACAACTCTAGCAGACGTATATTCATATTGAAAAGTAAAGGGTATTGCAAATTTAATTTCCTAATTGTGGTCTTCAGTCATTTCTCCAACACTCTGTGGTATCATGTGTCTTATAAATTTTTTCTACTGGCAAATTAAAATTGGAACATCCTTTAGAGATATTTTTGTTTAAAATTTGTTATTACACCTTGACTCTTTGTTTTTATTTTAAATTTATCGTCCTCTTTCCTCACAGTTGAGGAACGACTTTAATATTTTTTTTTCTTAAAACAAATGTACGTCAGTAAACATCAATTTAATGTTTTTTGTTTTACTTTACACTGGCTAAAATGGAATTTTTCAAATGACACTTGCTACGTGACTGTTGTTCGAATACACGTCTTTTGGTAACAGTTGGTAAAAGGACAGTATCTGCTAACGGAATCAGTAATTGACTATGCACTTTATCAAGTGTCAGGAAAGAAATAAAAAACAACAACATAACTAGAAATGTTTCCTACCAAAAAAATACGGGGGAAACTTAATAAAAGTATTAACAAAAACAAAAAATCCACACTTGGGGTGCCCTTTTTCTGAACTTAACATTTGTGAAGAATTTAAAATTGTTCAGTCAGTTTACTGCTGTCTCTCTAATGTAACCAGTATATGGTGGGTTTTAGTAACGCCACCCTTCCAGCTGCCAATTTTATTTGCATCTATGGTCATCATCTCCAACCCCAGTGTCTTTAATTTAGAAACATAATGTTCACTGTTTATTACAAGAAATACGAATACTTGGCTTTTATTTACTTTTTTTTAACCCAAAACTCTAAATATAACCAACCACAATTTACAAATTATCCATCTATTACTTACACTCAACATCAAGAATAATGCGCTTGGATACTGAAGGTGGTACACCATTAGTGGCAATACACAAATAGGCACCCATCTCACTCCGGCTCACTTTCGTCAGTGGCAAGATCTCACCATCATACACCAGAACTGCAGCATGCAGACACATCACAACCAGGTGAACAAATGACCGGGGAAAGATAAATTACAGAAACATAAACAAGCGAGTCACAAAAAAGAAAACGAAAAAGAGAAATCGAAATATTTTTACACCGAACAGTAAAAGCAAAACAACAAAAATATTCATGGATGTGAATTTTGTATATTGGCGAATCAAAAGGGAAAAAAAAATTTAATACCGAAACTAGAAATAAAATATTGTCAGCATATTGTTAAAGAAACAACAATAGCTGCTCCAATTGGGACAATGTAACCAACAGCCGTTGTAGGTATACCAGGCAGCAACAAAAAAAGGAAAAAAAAATAAATGACAACAACAATAAAAAAAACGAATACAGACTGCCAAATATTGTACTGATTTTTCATTTGTACGGCTTAGACGTTGTGTGCATGTAACCTTGCATGAATTTATATGTGTATTGATGTGTGTGTATGTGTATGTTTCTGTTTTTGTTTTATTTTTGGCAACAACCGTATCCAGTTTGTTGTTTAGGTCGAAAGGATTTGCATGCCAGGTCATCAATTCCATTGGAGATTAAAGAGACAATTTAAAAGCAGACAGGGAGAAAGAGCATTTAGTTGTTTTTGTTTTTTTTTTTGTATTTAAATTTTTCTTTTTCATTTACGTTCTTCTACACAAGAGCTTATTTTTAAAGAACGAACCTTTCCTTTTCTTTTCGACTGCAATTTCTTCACCATCCTCTCTACGCCATATGATTTTGGGCGCTGGAAAACCATCTGCTCTGCAAGTCATATTAATGTTTTGGTTTTCCCTTACAGCCACCGATGAGGGGGTACTCTCAACGTCCAATATATTAGGAGGCACTACAAAAGCATACAAAATATGTGTTGTCATTATAAACAGAATATAAATTACTTAAACTGTCGAACACTTTGTACAGATTTATTTGAATGACATACGAGTACATACCAACTACTTGCAAATAACCCACTTGACTTATCATGGGATTCGTATTCACTTGACACATGTAGTAGCCCCGATCATCCTGATGTGCCTGATTCACATGCAATAGCCAAGTGTTTGCATTGTCGTATGTGATGCTGTAACGAGGTATTCTTGAGATGACATGCCTGTGGATTGTCAAAATCATTTGCCTATCGATGTGTATCCAGGCCACCTAAAAAGAGTATTTAAATAAAATTCTCACTAATATGCACACACCTACGCATACGTGTAATATATTTCCAATCAATTAAAGAAAACAAATAACACTCGTAATTCAGAATCAAGACGAAGGAGTTGGGCAAGTGGAGACGGTAAGATAAATTATTAAAAAAAAAAATCAATATAAACTTTGAATAGATGATTCCTTCATTGTCATTCCTTCCCTCAAAAATATTGTTAAATAATCTATTTGTATGTATTGAATTCTTGAGTTTGGTGTGAAAATATTTGTTTATTTGTAACTGGATGCTGGTACAACATTCAGTGTTTAAAAATGTTCTATTTTTCTAAAATAGTTCGGAGCAGTCGTATAGAGTAGATATTGTTTTTGCATGCAAGAAAATATTGTGTATCTGAGCACTCTCTGTCCAATTGGTTCCATGGATTCGAATATTCCAATGCCTCGGTATTCTTTACCAACTCCTTTGTGTCTATAGGATCACGGATCATTCTCCGTCCGTCGACTTTCTCTATTTTGGAATTTAAAAGCAATACTGGTTGTGTATACTTAATTAAATTTCATATAGAAATCACTCATATCTTACGCCAGTTCCAGAAGCCTTTTTCCTCTTTATTATTTGTAAACAAAAGTTTACGAAAGGAAGAAGATCCACATTTATTGATTCGTTGTCGTCGCAAGAAATGGTGCGCAAAATTTTGCGGAAAGCTTTTGACCAGCGGCCATTTAAGATCCATTTGATGCCATAAGACCACGATATTCGTCGTTGTTTCGTCGATTTGGCTCTAGAGCAGTTGGGAACTGATCTTAAGTTTTATTCCAAATTGTGTTCAGCGCTGAGGTAAATATTTGGTGGAATAAAATTTTCTCCGCGGAGTGAAACCACTCCACGACAGACCCTACAAACATAGAAATTCACCATTTTTCATGCTAGTGGCATTATTGGACTTTGCGTCTTCAAAAATAAAGCTGGAGCTCGCGTTGCGATCAAAAAGGATTCTACCGCACCGCGCTCAATAATTTTTTTTCCATGAAAATAAGGACGGCTGTGATCCGAGAGGAATGTGGATTGAGTAGGTTGGCGCTACGTGCCTTACAGCAACCGCAACTATCAACTTATTGCACTCAATTATTGCAGGCAATTCGTGCGATTTGATACCTGTCGATATGTTCGTAATTATTTTCAAATCTAAATAGCATTAGTTGTTCTTTCGGTGAAAAACATCTATTGAACAAAATTTGCTTTCATTTATTATTTTTACATTTAGAAATTCTATCGCGCTTAAAAAACACCCTTTAGAATTCAAGTTGTACTATAACTGTGGTTAACGAGTTTAGTAACGTTGTAGCGAAGCAGGCCAGTGTCTGCGGGGACGCAACATCTAAGAGTAGATCGCCGGTGTACTTAGCTCCTCATGACACATATATAAAGAGGAAATTTATAATTTTAATTTATAAAAGAAAACTACATAAAAAATATTATTATCAGTTCCATGCACTTACATTTTACTTGTCATATATTTTCGCAGAAATTCAAGTCCATGCATGCTAATGCGAAACAACTTTGTCTACAACCAAATACTGAACTGTATTAGTACAAGTCAGGGCAAATATTGATTTTATTCACCTTTCCATTTAAAAAAAATTATCGATACCCGTAAATTATAAAGTGGAATCAAAGCGATATTCGATACCTTCTGATTTTCCACTGATGTACTGGCGGTATTTTATTGGAAGTGCTAACATTATTTCAAATGAACCACAATAAATCATCTTCATTCGTTGAAAACAGCGGGTGGGTGTAAATTGGCTTCCGATTTTGCCTGATACTGACGGAACACAACACTGATACGAAACTGACACGAAACGGATGAGTGTAAATAGACTTCAAGTCTTCGAGAAGAAATTTAGTAACTCCCCTTAGCTTCTTTAAGTACTTAATGTGATTCATTAAATAATGCACAGGTTTAATAATTGAATGTGGTTTTATTGAAGTTCAAAAGTAGAATGAGAAAATGTAAAAATGATATAAAGTGAAAAGTAAATGACAGTTCATGAACAAAGCAAAATTAGCTACATAAGAACATAAAATGATAATCAGTAAGACAGAAATATGGTTGGAATAAAATTTTTGTGGAAATAAATTTGTCACCAAATTTACTATGCAATAAATTGATTGTTTAGCGAGCTGTAGGGCAAATTGCACCGTCTAGTTGGAACCAAATACCGTTGATATTTAGCTGTTTAATTTTTGGAAATTAAAATTCTCTCAGCATAGCTTAATAACGGCAGCTCTTCCCTTATTACGAAAGGAATAAGGACCGATAATGCCTCTAGCATGTAAACTGCACAAAACCGTCAATTTTAATGGACGTAATAGTGACTCGTTAAAGGCTTGAGGATTGTTTTCGCTCCAAATACAGCAATTTTGCTTATTGGCGTAGCCATTTCGCCGGAAAAGAACTTCATCACTAAACTCGATTATTTGATGAAATTGCTCTTCTTCGGCTGATTTTAAATGAGCCCAATCAGCATAAATACGACGAAGACGATGGTCGTTGGGCTGCAATACTTGCACAAGGTGTATTTTATTGGCACATAAAATTTCCCACGTAGTCTAAGGACAGAGTCGAAGAAGTTAAGAACGACGGCGGATTGACATTTTGGACATCTTCCTCAATACTTCTCGCTACAGCAGCAATATTTTCTTCGGTACGCACATTTCTTTGGCTTGTTGATGGGTTTGAATCGAGATGAGCAAAATTAGTATAAAAACGATCAATAACTGCACGAATTGCGTGCTCACTAGGCCGATTTTTTTGACCGCCAAATGAACGAAGTGCTTTATGAACTTCAGATTTATTTTTCTCATAGTAAATTTCTACTATTTTCGAACTTTGCTCTGGCGTTAAACGACTCATGATGACTTGCCAAACTTGTCGTTAATTTATTTGCGGATATGTACGAGTACACATGTATACATACAATGGCCAGCCGACAACAGCACTAAATGAAATTCGATATACAGCCGTTATTATGAAGAATAATTTGCCAAAAAAGCAACTTGAAATCTTGAATTTTTTAAAACCAACTAACATTTAAATTTATCAGAAATGTTTATGAATTATGAACCGATATTTCCCCTAAAGCAATTTGAAGCACTTTTCTTTAGTTTTTAAAAAACGAATACATCTCCGTCAATAGTTAATTAATCTTTGTGCTTAAAAATTCCATGAAATATTGGAACAATGTGAACATTAATTAGCCCTTTATTATGGCAGTTCATTCTAACAATTTATTCTTAAAAATAATTAAATAAATTATAAATTGTCATACCTTGTAGCCACCCAAATGCTCAACGACGCATGGTAAATTAGCATCACGTCCAACAGCCACTGTAACATTCGGTATGGGCTGGGCAAAGCGCGGTTCGTTCATCATAACTGGAAAATAAGAACGCATATTTAAAAAAATAAGTTTTTTGTAACATTTTCTAAACAAAAGGAATTGCTGGAAACTTTGTTATATATCGAGGGCGGTTTTAAACATAATGAAGTATTTCTGTTCTCTTTCGATTTGTTTCTTTTAATTAAAATATTTTATCGTTTTGGGGAAAGTCATGAAATTGTTGCAAGTTTCTGTATGCGAATATTTTTTTTCTTGGCCACATTTGAAGCAGCCACCACCAGCATTTTGCTGAAATAAATTTACTTCCCTTTTTTTCTTGTTTGTTTTGTTTTTTAATTAAAAAGGAGGAAATAGTTTGTAGTCAAAGTACTGGAGCAGTTAAAGCTACAACTACATACTTCTACTGGTATTTCAGTGATTATCTGAAATAAACAAAATACAAATTTAGAGAGAATTTCTTAAGATGACAGGATTGAAGGACGTAAAATATTGTAACAATAAGCAACTCTGCGAATTTTTTTGTGAAAAATTCACATAATTTCTTTAGGCTATTCAAAGTATTTGAGTCAGCCGGTTATGCAAAATTCGCACACGTTGCACAGTAAGGTTTTCGATGCCAAAAGTGGAAATTATTCCATGGTAACTTTCTCTGTTTACAATTTTATATTATTTTGCCGATACCACTTTTATTTTGATTTTAAAATTTTTTTCTTCACTGAAAAGAGAGCAAGCTTCGAAGTTAAGGAAAAAATTTATGAAATTGGACTGTGGGAAGGAGTACTTACCATACAAACTAAATAACAATAGTCGGCTATCAAGAAACATGTAAGAGTCTTCAAGTTTGGTGTGACTTAATTTGAAGACGTTTTACGGACTGGAGCAGAAACTAACGGGATGGGTGTGGGGGAGATGGTACTTCCCATACAAAGTTATTAATAATAATCGGTAAGATGCCGATTTTTGTGAAACTTTGAAATTTGTGAATGAAGAACTAGAATGAAAAAGTAAAAGTGAGTTTTGCAACTCACCCACATTGACTTTATGGGGGAGTTCCAAAACGTAATTTTCAAAGCAACTGTAAGAAGTACCACATTCCAACAACATAAAAATCTGGCAACACCATAGTAGTTTTCGGTCGCCGTTAAGGTAGTCCAAAAACCGGTTGTGGTTCCAAATACGTGTGTAAAATCGTGGTAGGTGACGAATCATAGATATATGCGTATGAGCGGGGCACAAACAGTAATCGACCGTCTGGCTATTCGAAGACGAGCAAAGCGAAGTAAATGTTCGCCTGTATCTTCGGCCGAATGGGCCGAACAACATAACACGGTCAATTCTGAGTTGTAAACGACCATTTGTTTGGCGGAAATCTTCCAAGAAATTCGTAAAACTAGCCACCGAAGACGACTCATTTTCCATTATATCAATGCAAGCTCTCACAAATCTCGTCAAACAGGTGCATTTTTGAGCAGTAAAAACATCTAATTGACTCATCCTCCGTACAGTCCTCAACAGTGGTCAACGATTTACAAGCGCTAAAGAAGCAGTTGAAGCGTTGAAAACCTCTGTTTTTGAAGTGTTTCAAGAGGAATGGAAAAACTGCTATAAATGCAAAGATGTATTGATCATCAAGGAGAACATTTCGAAAAACAATGAAGGCATTTTCATTTAAAAATGTTTTTTATTATTTGCTATTCCCGAAATATAAATAGCACCCCTCGTACAATGGTTGATGGTCATTTTCAAGCTAGACGTTGTACATGCTTAGATTTCAACCAGAGGTGCGGTAAACTGCTTGATGTATTATAAAGTGTACAATCGAGATAATCCAATATATACCGACAGTAGGGTTACTATCAAATTGCTATCGGGTGGGGGTCTGCATGAGCACAACGGAACCTAAAACAACACAAGTCAACCGATTCTTGGAGAATTGGCGGCCAGTAGATCTAATCGATCACAACTTTATTGCTAAGTCAAAGCTTACTCTTGTAGGGTATCCCTTGGAACTATAATAACGGGCCATTTTTTCACTCCATTAACGCAATAATTCTTTATTTCGTTTTAAGCATAATGGGTGTATGCTGCCGAACAGTTAAGGAGTTATGAAGGACAAATATTATTTTAGATATTTTTGAAGGGTAGGTGAACCTACTTGTTCTTGCTGCTGCTACTTTCATATTCCAAATTATAACCCAAAAAAATTTTAAATTATAAAATGATGTCGTTTACATATTGAACTGTTTTTTTCCCTCTCATATTTTTGTTAACGATGTATAAAATTCAGTTGAACGCAGTTACATGCCATAACCACTCTCGCTTTTAGATACTTCTTTTAAACTTTATTAATAATAAATAAATTTCTGTTTTATTACTTAAACCAACTCCATATTAACATTGACTTTTATGTGCAAAAAAAAAAACCTTAAAAATTAATTTTAAAATTCTGCTCTGAAGATACGTTTTTATATTTCCTGCATTTGAAGTTCCAAAACTTTCGTAGTTGAATGGAGGGAATAAACGTGCTTGTTGTTCGATATGCGGGCATTGATATATATAAAACTCCATATGCGCTCACAAGAAATAAAAAATAATTCTCTCAAACTGCTATGAAACATCAATACCCGCAATCCTTCGAGAGCAGTGAAAAACATGAAAAATAAAAGAAATATTTACACAAGCAAAAAAATACACCCATCTAAAATTTAAACATCAAAAATATTCGCACATTTTCCAATGAAAACTTACAAAAGCAACAGAAATTCTCGTTCAGCAAACGCAACAAAATCATACCATCAAAAGTGTACAAATGTGTCTGCGGTGAAACCACAAATCACCAATTAAATATTTATACTTCAATATACTCAACGAAAAATTACTGATAAAACTTTTATAAGGGATCTGGACATAAAAATATTGCAAGTTTGTGTTTGCGTGTGTTTTTTAATATTTGCCAGAGTGTTTGAGGTGATTTCTTAGCGATGGAAAATTCAATAAATTCAAAAGAGGAACTAGAAAAATGTTTTTAATAGAATTTCGTGAATTGGTGAAATCAGTCGCCAGTTCATTGCAAAGTATAACTCAAAATAATAAAATAATTTCTTCAGCTCCACCAATTAGGGCTTTTGTTTTCAGGGATGGCAACTTTGTTGTACTTGAATTTTCTACTTTCAAGAGGTTGATGTAGATTAGCCGGCTAATACATCCCGAGATCATGAAGCATTGCTGATCCAGCAAACAAGGATTTAGTTTTGACACAAACCAACATGTGATAATTTAATGATTCTGCATTTTATATCAATTCCGAAAATAATCACGAAATTTCTAAAAAGTGGTATTAAAGTCCTGTACTCCCACAAGAACTTTTTACAAGCTTAATGTTAAAAAATAAAAATAGTGGCAAATTAAATATGAAATAATATGTACTTAAAAATTTAAAAAAAATTAAGAGGGGTTGTTTTAGTAGCAACCTTGATATTAGCAATTTTTAAACTGTTATAAAAAAATAAATACTATGTATTTTTAAATTCGGTTTTTTTTCTGAAAGATAAATTATTGGTATATTTTTAATATTATAGAATTGCACTTTGGGCGGTGGGAAATAATATAAAAATGGGCAAAAATATGCAGCTGAACTAAAACTCTAGTTCAAATTTAAATATATAGACGGACGAACATTTGCATTGAGACTGGAAACATATTAATTTTAAAACAAATCCACAACAAGCTAAACACATTCTAATTATTTTAAAACTTAGTTAATACCTTTTAATTCAATATTCTTTTTAATTTATTTCAACACACAAATATTTTTTTCCTTTCTATTAATTAAGTTAAAGTTGCACTTTATTTTCCACTTTTTACACTGTAAAAACCAACTGTTAACTCGCTCTCTTTTTGAAGCCGTTCTTAAAGCGTACAGTAGGAATAAAACAAAAACAAATATACATTTTAAAACATTGTTTTATAAGAAATATTGATGCCACATTTGGTGACAAACTTTTGATTTTTATTTTTTAATTTGTCCAATAGGATCGAACATTTTCACATAAAGATGTTTTCCGTAAAAATCGTTCCACCAGACTTTACCACCGGTAACAAGGCTCTAATCGAATGTATCTGCTACAATGATGTCATCTGACCTCCTAAAAAATACCTCTGTCAACAACATCAAACTCATTCTTAAATATATAACGGAAATTAATCTTCAAAATTTAATAATTTTTATTACACGAGTCGAAAGCCATAGTACCTGTTACTCTTTGTTAATTACAGTCGAGTCTTGATAATTTGACTCTTATTGGATTGAATAATTCGGATTTTTTCAGCCCATTCAATAAATAGAAAAAAATCTATGTAATTTGGTCTCCTGGCTAATTCGAAATTATTTGAATGACATATTGATAGCCGACGCGCTATAATTTGAATTTTTTTATAATTTCGAATTGTGGTGTATTGTAATATGCTGCGTTTTATATAAATATATAATAATAAATATAAAATAAATACTAAATAATCATTTATTTTAGGATATATGTATACGATGCTCTATAAATAGAAATGTTATCTTGCTCGCCGCACTCTACATTTGATCTCGTAATGTGAATAGGTTTCTGTTTTTGAATCAAATGAAAAACTATCGTATCGCAATGCTTTTGCCATATATTTTGCTTCCAAATAAACTCTTGTTAATTAGAAATCTCGATTTTTTTGAACTTTTTCTCCGGTCCCTTGAATATCAAATTATAGAGCTTCCACTGCAGTTATAATAATAGTATTATTTTATAATTTCGATGTGTAGTTGATTAAATTGCTCACTAACAGAGATTCACGATAAACAAGAGGGCAGTCAATTCGAGCAGCATCTCAACAAAAGTGCGAAATATCCAGCGAGTTCGAGAGACTTGTAATCTTAAATTTAGTTTCCTAAATAAAGAATATTGTTTTGTATTGTGAAAGATAGTGAATGTTAAAACGCCAACATCTGCCTACTATTCCTCGTATTTACAAAGAAAGCAAACCTTTTGTTAGATCCTGGACAAGCTGACGCCCACCTCAACTGGAAAAATAAACTGCGTTACCTGCTTTTGGAAAGCTTAAGTGTTGAGACCATGGAAGATGTTCAAATTAGAAGGACTTAATTCTTACACACCTCTGATGTTCCGCGTTTATTTATTTTATAAAGCTCAGTTGCTGCCAAACATTTGTTTTCTTTAAAATTTGTCTTTGGCGACGTTTGATAGCTGAAGGACGAAGGAGGGTCATGTATTGAGTTTTTGGTATTTGATAGCTTGTGCAGGGTTTGAACTCGGTCTTTTTTGACGAGTATCGGTATCGCATACTATTTATTGAATAGTATATTTGTTTCCTTTTTCATCATAGTCGCCAAGCTGCTTGGTTATTTTTCTTGGACCAGCGCAAAGAAAATGGGCCCTACGTATGTAATGCATGCAGCAGAACCAGTTGGAAAGGGATGGTGTAGAAAAATGAAAAGTGGTGAAGTGATAAAAAGCATAGATACAGATTCTTTCTTACACTGCGGAAATTAACGAGGTTTTAGGCTATATACAATGAGGATTTTTATTCATGTAGCCGGAGGCAGATTACCATCTGCCAATGATTTATTAATTTCAGCTAAAGGATGCTTTAAACGATAAGATTTGTCGTACGTAAAATGTGGGAGAAAATAAAATGAAATTCCATCCGTATTTCAAAAAAAGAGAGTAAAAATCGGATGGTTGTTTTCTGGCGTTTACACCATTGGTATGGATAAAATCAAGTAAGATGAAAACATTCTCATTTAATTTAACTACAGCCTTTTGCTTGTTTTCCCCAGGGATGGAGTTCTTGTGCAATTGAATTTTTCTTTTAATAACCTTGAAAAATATTTTTATAACTTTCGAATATATTATTTTCGTGGTCAAAATTTTTAGTGTACTTTTGGAAAATATACGTATATTTTTATAAAATTGTGCTGTCGTGGTCTAAAATGTACATTTTGATTTTATAATTGGTGTAAATTTATGAAACCAGTTTTCCGTCCCTAGTTTTCTCACATTTGTTTACATAAAAATTCATCCTTGATCTAATGGTGTGTATTGGTTTTGGAAAAATTTTAAAAAATCAAGAGAGCCATACGACTGTCAAATTTTCATCCGTATTTTCTCTCAAAATCTTATAGTTTCATTACATATTACGTTTAGACGATCCGACTTGTGCTCTTCTACACAAAAATTTGGCATGTTGTACGACTTGTGGGACAATGTAAAGCACCCTTAAGCAGTGATAGTATTAAAGTGAAAATGTTCGGCAGAGGAAAGAGGGGCGAAGCTATAACAGAGTACAAGCAAAACCACAAATGATATGAAGAGTGCAAACAGAAAAATAAGAGAGCAGCACACGTAAAGCTCTAAACACTTAGACGACAACAGACTTCACAACTTCACGGCTTCAAATGCTGCCAACTTCAAATGCTGCTCTGAAGTCAGCTTCATAATTATTTTGAAGACAGCAACAACATAATAATCAGTTGATGTGTAAATCAATTTCAAGTTCTTATAAATATTAAAAATTATTCCAAAGCTTAAAAATATAAAAAATGAGTGAAGAAAATTTAGTGAATTTTATCACAACAATTGTTAAAATAGCTCAAATAAAATATGATAAAAATTAACTCAAACGAAAAACAAAATATTATGAAACAATAATAACAGCAAAACCACAAATGAGATGAAGAGTGCAAACAGCAAAATAAAAGAGCACCACTCGTACAACAGCGAACTACACAACAACAATAATAACAGCAAACTACAAATGAGTAAAGCAGTGTAGAAAGGGACAGATTTATATTTGAATTCCCGTGACTAGATTATCTTCTATTCACCATAATGCTATGAATACAATTGAGGCGAACGATGAATTAATCGTTGCAGCCTCTCGTCATCAGAATTAAAACATATTTGTACATATCGACTCTTGTGAGCGAAATTATCGTATGTTACAAAAACTAAATTTCACAGGAGAGCGTTTTTATTCGTTTTTTTTTATTTGCCTGACAGCAGTAACTGTCACATACGATAAAATGTACATAGTGTTATCTCCATAACTATAACAATTATCGATATAATACTTTTATCTGCAGATGAATTAATGGATTTAGAACCATTTTGCATAAAAAACTCGATTTCGAAAAAAGTGTAACATACGATAATTTCGCGCACAGGGGTCGATAGGCAAATTAACACAACAGCCGTCGACGAATTTCGTCGTGCGTGCCGAACTCTCGATAGATTTATTTCTATTTCATACGCCGACACACAAATTAGTACAGAGTTACCGTTTTTCATTTTTGTTTTCAAATATATTACCAAATAAATTTATTTTTCTTTTAAGCTAATTATTTACCATAAAAAGGGTTTTTAAATGTTTTTTGTTAAAGTTAAATATTTCCAAGTAATTTTTTTTTAATGCTGTAACACAGACAGCAAACAACTTTGATAATTATGACAGCTGTAATTTTTTCGTCGCAATTAGCGCCACACTAAGAATTTATGCACCGAATTGTTACCGACGAATTCGTTGTGCTAAACAAAGTTCGTCCCAATTGTGTTCCTAGCATAATAATGTGGTAAGGGATTCCCAGGGGATCTTATCAGGAATCATACGTGCATGATTTAAATCGGGTAATAGCGCAGATATAGACTAAGTGGGTAATAAATTTATGTAAGTGGACTGTGGATACGCTGAGTATATCCCAGCATAAAACTGGAACAACCGGATATTTTTTACAACTTCGGACAGATTTCTGGCAGGCTTTAAATATAAGTCTGGTCGGTTTCTAATCGATTTTGTGTGGATATTTCGAGGGTTATTTTTTTTAATTTACCGATGTAATTGATAGATTTCTGACTAGTTTCGTACAGATTTACACAGTACAGTTGTTACACACAAAATCAAATTTTTATTTTAAAGTCAAATGAGAAATGATTAAAAATTTAGTATATTTCATTCGGAATTTGCATAAAAGTGAATATAAAGTACATATATTAACGTAAAATATAATATACATATTTATATAATAAATTTTACTTTGTTAAATTTTCCTTTGGTGAATATTTCACGAACTGCCGAACGAGCTGCCTCTTGAACCATCTCGAGGAAAGATAAAACAGAGAAAACTTGTACACATAAAAATAAAAATATAGCGTTATTTATATATGTACTATGTGCTGTTATATATAAGACAAAAAACAAATAAAAGATAATTAGCTTTCTCAATGTTTCTGTTAAGTTTTTACTATATATTTCCTCAGAGTTCTTAAAGAAATCTGTAGAATTTTTCGACATTCATTTAGAAATCTATATACTATATAAAGTATAATACTAATGTCGGCTAATGAATCAGAATTTCCAATGCATTTTTTTCAGATATCTGTCAGGTTTCTATCAGATGAGTCGGCAACATGTCAACTACTTGAGACATTTTTCGGTCAGAAGTATGACAGAATTCTTATACGATTCTGACTTTTCTATCGACGGAAAACTTTTGTGTTCTGATACCAATACGAGAGATCAGGCAGATCATGGCTAGATTTTTTTAGAAAGGTAGAAGGCAGGTAGAGAAGATTGGGGGTCTGCTCTATCTCGAGGCGGACTATAACAGGCAGAGGACCCACAACCTTATGAAGATCTCAAGGAAGGAGAGGCGCGCCGGACACCTGCGATAGGTGGAAATACACTATGCAGGAGCTGTGGTGAAGACGATATTGAGGAATCGGTTTTCCGTCAGAAGACGTTATGGTATCAAAAGGGCACCTTGTGCAAATTGACCACCCTTCCGCGACGGGGGTACCACCTCCCTCCTGGACTATTCTTCTGGCTATGTTACTACGTTCATTCTATGCACATACGAATATTTTCATAGTAGTTTGCATTCTATAAGATGGCGTAGAAAAAGTAATTCATTATTTCAATTGGCTGCCATTTTTAGCACCTAAAAAAAATGTTTTGGATTTAATTTATTGCTATAGACCGCAAAAATATTAAAAAAAAAATTCAGTTGCTATTTATAGGAAAATACTTACCATGTGTCACCAAATTTGTCAAATAAATGGCAAACATCACTTTGCGACTTGTAAAGCGGCTGGGAAAAATATTCAGCACTATCAGCAGCACTTTGATGACTGTCATTAGGAATATCATGTTATTGTAGTTTTTGTGTCTTTATGTGTGAAATTATTATTTATTTATTTATTATTTACTGCTATTTGTTTATTAAATTTGACAAATTTTAACTCCGATATGATTTGATATGCTTTTCGCTACTCAGATATTGAATTTTTATTTTCTTGATTTTATTTATTCTATATTTCTTAATAGATTTTAATTCTATAAAAAATAACCCTTTATGCAATGCTTTAGTTTCTCTTGGCTTTCATAAATAAATTAATATCAAATAATAAAATTGTTCACGGGAAGTAACGCTTCAACAATGCTGACATAGGAAACGGACAGTGTGGAGAAGAGGCGGGTAGTAAAGTGATACAGTAAGGCAGAATTCTTGTGCATATTTTATGATTTGAAAGGTTGCCACACGACATCGAGTTGTCGCTTCATTAGATTGAAAACAAAAAAAAGGTTTTTACATTCACATCGTGCGCCAGGGAGTCATTACGTAAATAAGTTTTTGAAAATATTGAACACTGCAATTATTACGTTTCAATTTGATATACGCCATATGTTTAAACTGCTGATGTAAGAATAGACTAATGAACGTGATTATATTCAGAAAAAAAGTGGAAAAATTTAATTATTAAAATATCATGTACGTGCTCCGACAGACTTTTTTTTATAATAATTCATTCTTGCACAATCCATGCCTGTTTTCTTTTATTTTCTTTAATCTAGGAATAAATTTTTTTTACTGATTTGACAAATCGAAACAAGTTATATGAATTTTTTGACGTTGCGAAAGTAAAAACCACATTTTCTGAAACCCAAAAACCAAAGAAATAACTGAACGCAACTAGAACTCAAATAAAATTTATTTCGACATGGCAGTGTGAACGCAATATTAAATTACACTCAACAACTGTTTAAACGCATTTAAAATCCATTGAAAATGAAAGTTAATTGAAAACCTTGGTTCGCGTGGCTGTCGCCAAAGCTTAACATCAGATCAGAGCAGACCACGGTGTTTACTGTCTATTGCGATTCTAAAGAAAAATGGTACGAAAACGAACGATTCGTACTCTCTAATCCGTTTGCACATTTTCCCTTTCACAAGTCTGATATCACTGCACTTTGGAATGCGAAAGCGTCTGTCAAAATCTTTCAATAAGCCCAAATATCTTGCGCAAATGGAGAAAAACACATAACCAAAAATTATTACATTATATATATTTTAATTGTTATATTTAAGGAAAAAGCAAAAAACTTACAAAACAAAACAACGACAGTTTGAAATTTTAGGGGATTTCATGCTGCTACATACCGACTTGACCAAAGGACAGTCACAGTCAGCAAATGCCATACAAGACGCTAATAATTTATGGATAAAATGCATGTTACATAATATAAAAATAATCATTTTTCGTGCAATTACAGTTAAATCAAAATTTTACAAAGTTTTAAATACGAAAGAAAGAATTCTTTCTACATCACAGAAAAGGCAAGAAGTTGTAAGTTAATTGAAATTGAAAAAGATAACAGATGTGATGTGTTTGCTATAGTCGTTTTGTCAATCACTTTCAAATTTTAATTTTTTCAATAATTTTTGAGAGATTTTTTTCGAAACTTTATTATATTGTTTATATTTTACTTTCTAGTCTGTTTTTAAAAGCCAATTGGTTGAGATTAGCTTAAAAATGGTTCTCCACATCGATCGGAATTTATCACACATTTTTAAAAAACTGTTGGAATCACAGTGGATCTTCTTGAAAATTTTAGCTCGTGTTGAATAGCGTTCAGAACATACACAACGCTTAATTATTCAAACAGAAATGTTGTCCAAACTAAAATAAAGTAATATGTGTTTGAGAACATATTCCGTTATAGATTTACCCGCCATTCATTAAAAAGAGTATGTCCGACATATCCCTTAAGACTCATCAGGCAACTCATCAAACCATGACGCTCAGATTCAACCACTTTATTTTATTTTTAATTAAAAACTGTTACACTTCTCTTAACTTTCCTATCAATATATGCTATATTTTCTTTTACAATTCAATTTCACATTTGCGGAAGGTTTTGCCAAAGTAATAGAGAGTATCAAATTGGCATCACATCGCATTTAGCTTTTCCATCGTAAATACTTCCGCATCGCAATGGACATAAAATTACGGCATTCGATATCGATTGAAATTTTAAAAGAATTGAAATAAAAAAAACATGTGAAATGTATTATTACATACTTTATGATATTCTCATAAAGTAGAAAATGAGAAGACAAATTTAAATATAGAAATATGTATGGGTAATAAAAAAAGTAAACTCATGGATTGTTATGTTTTTATTTATAGATTTTTGGTTTTGTGTTCGGTATTCAACTTGAATTCTCGACTGATTAGTTGAATTTTGAACATAAGTATCTTGAATTTGTGGTCAGAAATTAGGAAAAATCCACTGATGAGCGAAGTAAGCATTAGCGAAATAGTACTATATGTATATGCTTTCCTCCTCAATTATTTAGTTTGCTTTTATCAAAAATACTTTATGAGAATATCATAAAGTGTGTAATAATCCATTTCACATATTTTTGCGGGAAAAAGCATAATTTTGTAATTAGAATCATCTATAAAGAGATATTCCCAAAATAAAGTCAGTTAATATAATTTAAAATATTTAATTTAATACTGTTATTGCTTAATAACTATTTTATCTTAATGTGAACGAAATAATATTTAAAATAAGCATCCTTAAGAAATGTAAAGTCCTTCAAAAAATGCAAAAGAAGAGGAAAGGAAGAAATAAGTATTCAGTTTGACTTTGTTTTTGACATAGATTAATGGGCGTATAATTGCATTGCTGCCAAAAAGAAAATATTAAAATTTGTCGCACAGTGTTACTAAGAAACAAACTAAATCAAAGACAAAAATTGTAAATTACGCTGAAAAACACCTGCAGAACGGAGCAATATCTGTTTTAAATCTTCGACGTCACAACTTTAAGCAACAACTGTCCTGTTTATGTGTTTATGTAGCCACGGAGTGTAGTTTCTAGACATATTTTTGTGACAAATTTATTTTTTGGTAGAATACAAACATGTGTCCTCCGGTCGAATGCGATCAACAACTTCAGCGTTGTGTTGAATAAAGTTCTGTTTAAAATATTTAAATAACAATGAATATTTTTAGCCACAAACCTACAAAAGAAAAACAATTGCTACTGTAAGTGTGCCACGAAAATGTTGTGTTCACCGATTGTGAGGAGAATTAATTGAGTTCCAGGTTCAATTAAAAATATTTATTTTTTATAAAATCATTAGGGGAACTTGCTTTTATACAAACAAATGTGAATATTTTGTAATTTATAAACGTGTATATGTTTGTTTATGTGGTTTTATTGTAGTTTAAAAGGGCAACTGTTGTTGCTGCTGCAGTTGCTGCTGTTGCATCAATTTTCCAAATGATTTATGATTATGAATGCGACACTACTTCCTGCTTGACTGCATTGACCTTTTCATTATATTCTTCATGGATTGCAATTTTTGCGTTTGTATTCGTAAACACGTTTTTATTATGATATAAATGTATGTTTGTGTGTGTGTGTGTGTGTGTGCCAGTGTGTAACGTTAAAATATAATATTCACATTTATTTTCCTATTCGTTCGTTTAATTTTACATTTCGTACGGCAAGAGTGTTGTTGCCTACACATGTTGACAACACATATACACTAGTAAGTATATGTGCATGCGGGGATGGATGTGTGTATACGTTTGAAATCCATATGGATGCATATGGCCATGTTTGCAACTACAGTAAAAAGTTGCACTGTTACTGTATGATTTTTCGTTTATGACACATACAGTTTTCCGTACACATACAGCCATACACACAAAACACAACCGTACTCATAGTTACCCATCTAACACGAAGACTTGATTTCGAATAGGGAATCATTTGAAACCAAAGTTTTCTCAAATGATAACCATTTGATAATGACTTGTAAATAATTTGAAAAACATATGATTTTAACAAAAAAGAGAAATTATTTGCAAATTGTGAAATTCTTTTATCTCAACTTAGTTTTTCAAATGAGGATGGCAATAAAATTAAATACAACTTTCGCTTTGTAAACTTATTATTTCTACACTTTCGCTTTTTATTTTTTATTTTTCACGTTCTTGTTCATAATAAATAATTTTTTATTCATAAGTAAACCGTGAACATAAAATATTTTAAAATTATTTTCCCCCTTAAGTAGTGCTTCCAAGTTTCTTTATAATAGGTCCGTACGTTTACTTTCTGGGAAAGTTCGGTAAAATGAGAGTAAGCTATAATTACTCTCAATAAGAGAGCAAAATGCGCAAAAGTAAGAAAACGAAAAAAACCATAAAATTTACCAGAAAAAAAGAAATGTCAATTTTTTACAGCTCTGTTTATATCGGAGATGATATTTGACAATTTTAAAATTGTACTTTTTTTACCCCAAATGTACTAAAAACATAAAAGTTGTGTTAAGTTTTACTATTATTTACTATTAGTAACAGAAAGATAAAATAAAATGAGTTCTTGAATATTGAGAATTTGTTTCGAAATCAATCAAATTAAAGTAATACTGAAGGAGTTCCTATTACTCGAGAGACCACCTCGTTGCGAGAATAGTTGTTGAATAGTTAAAAATTAATGCAGTTCATTTAAAAAGTATTCTTGAATTTTCGCAAATTCATCAATTTTACAGAAAGGATAATTTTACTCGTTTGTAAACTTATAATTCGGACTATAGTTTTTGAAGCTCCGTATGACTGAGTTTAGACGAGAAAACATTTAGTTTGGTAGCATGTGACGGGTGTGGAAGAGAGCATCGTTTTTATGTTCGGTACTCGGCGACACGTTTTAACAACGACATATGTTGTCTTTGCTGATGGATAGAATTAATTTTTATGCGAATCCCTGAATAGTTTGTTTTAATATTTGTATATTTTAAATAATTGTATTAATTATATTAAGAAAAAATTCATAGATGATGGCCCCCTCCAAGGTTCTGATGGATATTTCTATTTCATATTATATTACATTTCTTTTTTTTATATACATATGTACATATAAGAATATTGAAATAAAATCAACGTAAAGAATTGAAATAAATAGTGTTTCATTTCAATTGGGATATCCGTCTACAGTGAGCGATATATATGCATCAACGCTGACTATCACATGCACACAGAAGTTTCGGTAATTTCTCTCACATTGCCCTTAAGAAAATGATATAAACTTTGTTCTACGCAATGACCGATAATTCTGTCTGCAATGACGGTCATATGACCGGTCAAATGACCGTCAATGTTCTTGTAGGGCAGCTAAACTTATTAGCTATTTCGCTGGTCACTTCATTCAACAGGACAAACGTCAAAGTTTGTGAAAAAGTTGTGAAAAGTGGCTGTGAATAATTTAATAATTAAATATTATATTTAGAAAATATATATTTGCTATAATTAATTTAAATTACTGAACAACGTATAATCATATGAATATACTTTTGTACTTAATATTTAGTGGAGTAAAGTAGTAGTTTTGCAATGCAAAGTGTACTGAAAAAAGTACAATTGTACGAGCTTGATTATCCCTGATTTTCATTGGAAGTCTAATGTGATTGATGACAGTTTACCGAAAAAAAACTATTTGTGAAAGAATTTATTTAAAAAAAACAAGTATTGAAAGAATTTATTTAATTATATTTATTTTTCAGCGATGATCTTTTTTATGAAAAGTTTTTAACAATTATTTATTTTTCAATATTTTGCTACCAAATAGGTAGCATCGTTAGGAAATAATAATTTGTATCAACAAAAATATTTATTTAAAAAAATGGCCTTTTTTATGAAAAGTTTTTAACAATTTATGTTATAAATAACAAAAATGTTTGTAATTAATTATTGTTAAGAAAAATTTTTAACACAACTTTTTTAATGTCTGTCAGCTGTTTGGGACATTTGTAATTTTGCTTTGTTATTTTCAATGTTTATTATAAACAAACTGATTGCTTGTTCTTCATGCCCAAACTAGTCCGAAGAAAAAGTAGGGGCATTCTCGTGCGTGAAGAACAAGAGCATTACTCTCTCAAAACCTCTCTCATTTGCTTTTGGGTAAGATTGTGCGCCCGCGGGCGCCCAATTTTGAGTAAACAAACAGACCTAATATGAGAATAACACCTGATAAAACAAATTAATAATTCACTAATTTTCAAACGTTTATATTTAAATCATTACAAACTGTTACAAAAAAAAAACACTGTCATTCAAACACTGAATTTCAAAAGCAACCTAGTGGCGGTTGTCGGCACAGGACATACCTAAACGTTTTCAAAGATTTAGAAATACCCTCAAAATTGTCAGTTATTATAAAAAAACTGTTCCACGAGTTTATTTCCTCTAACTCATAAATTTTTTTGCCGATTTCAAAATTTTAAACAGTTTTGGAACGTCAAATAATTAGGCTTTCATAAAATGTATATCCGAAGATAGTTTTTTTAAAAAATTTTGCATTTTTTTCGTAATTTTTTTCAAGGAAAACCTATTTTGTTTATAAACAATTATATGAAGAAAAAAATGAGACAATAATTGTTAAAATCGATTTATATTTGAAAACGTTATTAAAAATGATTACTAGCCCTCTTACGTGTATTCAGCTAATCATCTGCTGAGAGACCAGCAATAATTAGGCAGTATTCCCATTTGGCTCTTGTGCGTGCCTCCGTATAATAGTGCTTGAGCATTAGTCTTATCAAACTGTAGGTGCGAGTGCGATTCCTTGGTATTTCTACTTACGGTATCAAAAATTGGCCTAAGTGGGGCGTTCGACTTCGGGGAGAATTCGCCACCTAATCTAACCTATATGGCTCTTTCCATCGAAAAGCTGTTTCATTTGAAATCGTTGTGCTTACTTGTTCTGCTTTATTTTTAATGGACATTCGACATCGCATTTCATCATAAAGTTCAATAAATTCATTTATTCAAAAAAATGGTGCATAATAAACCCCATTCATCAGTATTATTTTTTAGTTGGGATTTTCTAACTACACTTACTTAATGTAAATACTAAAAAAGTAACTGTAAAACAAAACACTTTGTATAATTGAGTTGATCAATTTGTTCGTTTATTTATTTGTTTGTTTTTTCATATTTTATGTTTTTCTAGAATAACTTCTGAATTTGAGGGTGTTTGTGAAATTTTTTGACACCATTTGTAATGACCTACAACCTTTGTTTGGTCGTTTTCCAAGTTTTTTTTTCACTGTATCCATATGAATTCCAATTATTTGATATCAAATGATAAATTCGTCTTATCTGAATGGTTTGTTTGTTGGGTATACACAAAAACGTGTGAATATACATACGCAGCCACGTACATATTTTTGTTGATATATTTGCACTTTCCTGAACTCACATTGCAAGAAATAAAAAAGAATTGCGATCGTCATTGCATTGTTGCTACGGCAACTCAAAAACGAAAAGAAATTTTAATAATTTTTGTATATTAAAATAATGAATGTGACATGTAGATAATATATGAAATTTTATTATTATTTTTATATTTTATTTGATTACTTTTTTTTCCATCTGCTCTGATGACAAGGAAATGAACAAATATAAATTTAAAGAAACGAATACCAGGCACATGTAAAATCTTTAAAGGCTGAAATTTATTTCTTAAATTCGTTTCCGTTTCATTCTTTTATCCATTTTTCAGCTGCTTGTTTGTTTTATTGTTTGTTTCTATTTAAGAACCCTCATTCCTTGCTCTTTGAAATCAACGAATAGTTACAAAACAGTCCCTTTTTTTGAAAATTTATTATCAACCTTTTTTCTTCTCTAAATTTCAACACAATAAACCTTTTAATATTTATTTTTCTTTTTTAACCCAGTCATATCATTTGTGTTACATATCTCAAGAGCCGTAAACTTTTGCTTGACTTAAAGTATTTTGAACTTTTTTTTTAAATTTTTTTCGATATGAAATTGTCAGCCAAGTCTGGTTTTTTGTCTTTTTTTGGAAATTTAGACAGACAGCTGCAAAAAAAACATTTTTGTTAAATTTCAATATTGAAAGAATTGTGAACACTCGTGTGGTGTTTTAAAATTCATAATATTTGCAAATACTACATTAACGCTAGTCCCGTTCATTTAGAAAGTTTTGCACATTTATTTCCCCCCAAAAGAAAAGCCGCCAATTAAACACACATATATATATATATATATGTATATATATGTATAAAATTCTTAAGTACTGCAAATTTGTGGCATTTAAATGACTTGGACAGTGGATTCGCATTGTTAGATATTCGGCAGATTGTGGAAAGTACTGGAATTAAATTTATCTGCGACTGAATCTAATTCGACGCATATTTTTTTCATACTGCTAACAATTAATTTGTATGAAAATAAATTCTTCGTGTTTAATATATTTGTAAAACATATCGCATGGTCGCTGAGCAAGCAACGCTGAGTGTTCTTGTTTAGATTATTGTGTTTTTCGTTTTAAAATCCGTCATGTTAATTTTGCAATTTTAACTTACGAACGCTAAAGATTGTTCCCGAGTTCTTTTTTGCACTCAAAAAAATGTTTTCTACACTTTCGAGTTGTACTTTGTGCTCGTAGATTTAAATTTTTAAACTCTCAATTTTTTTTTTATTAAACGGGCGAGCATCTGTGGTCAAATTATATCATTCTATTCGAATCGAAATTTCAAGTAATTGCGATCGTAAAACAATTTCGTAATATATCCAAAATACCCACTTCATGAGAGCCTGAGAATAAAAATTGGTATTTATCATTGGCTTAAAAAGGACTTGCCTGTCACAAAATCAAGTCAAATACATAAACAAGAATAAAAATAATACAACAATGTCAAATTGTCGTAATTTTTAGAAATTTTTGTGTGAAAAATATTCAGTGAAATCAATACATTTTTCTAATAGCTGTCCCATAATCAAATTTAATGCTGCGTTTGTTACGAGTATTCTTCAGGATTAAATACCTTCTGCAATTTTTAGTTACATTTAAAAATTATCTTTAGATTTGTTATCATTATTTAGTTTCCAAACCCACTGTGCAATAACGCAATTTATGTTTTTTTTTAATTGTTTAAAATTTTTTTAAATTTATTTATTCAGTGTAAATATGACAAAAATACAATTTGGAAAATAATTTAATGTTTTTTTCCTCTTTTCATTTCCATGTATTTAATATTTCATCATGTGCAAATAGAGAAAGTGAGTATTAAAATGTGCAAAATATGAAAATAGACAATTTAAAGAAATGAATTAAAAAATGTACCACTGATTCAAGCTTTTGAAGGCAATATATTGTAACAATATTGGAGTATTTTTCCCCATGTAATTAAATTTTCTGCTCGCAAATACCGAGCAAAAAATTAGACATTGGCATAAAAAGTATGTGCCACATAATGACTTATTTTTGCGATTGCCAAATTTAACTACTCGATTACTAAATAAATTACACAAAATTATAAAAATCAGAATTGTTAATTGAACTTGTTATTTTATTTGTCTTAGAATATCTGAAAACATTTTCAAAATATACATATAATTATTTAGCAAAAAATATATAAATTTCTAAATTATATTCTTAATTAATTTAAATCAAAAAAGAAGTAGTTACTTTTCGGAGAAATAAATTGATATTAAAAAATGTATTTCTTAATTAAATTTAAACACATTAATTTTATGAAGCCGATAGCATCGAGCATTTTTTAAATTTTTCTGCATTCGTAACTCTTTAAATTACGAAGATTTGTTTTTGTTTTCTCTTTCAATATTCATCCTCTAGAAAATGTACTTTAAATTAATTTACGTCCATTTACCTCAATTGTTTTCACAAGCAAATTTCTGTTGCTGTTCCCCTTTCACTCTTCCTAACAAACTTAAATTGTTGCATACAATTTGCCGGTACGAAAGTAAAGTTTCATGTTTCAAGCCTTTTTAAGCAGCCGCTGTCTGCTTTAGACATAATAAAATGCAAGTGAAGTACTTTAAGGATGGTTAAAATAATAAGAAAAAATTTACAAAAAAGAATTTCAATGTTGACGTTGACAACCACTTAAGACAGGAATATTTAAAGAAACTAGTCAACTAAGTTAATACAAGGACTCCTGCATAGTGGAGCAAAATTAAAAATAAATTATTGTTAATAAAACACGGAATTAAAAAATACACATCTCTATCAAAATTAGGAGAGTTTGCTATTAACAATTTTTTAAAATAATTAATAATTTTTTTCGACAGAATAGTAAACAAAATTTTCCACTTTCATAAAGAAAAACTAAAAATTTGGTAGATGCCAGTATCGAAGAATTTCGCTGGAAAGAATTTATTAAATTAATTTTTCTTTTATAAAAAAAATATTTGTCACCACTGTATGCTGCGGCATAATACAGCCACTTATGCAGGCGCAAAAAATGTTCGCAAAAAATTTTAAGCACAAAAGTGGAGTTTATTTTATCGGCTGGCTGCTCAGAAATAATGTGTATTTTTGCGTAAAATGTTTCCATCAAATGTGTTGCGAGATACGGATTTGCTCAAATGTTAGAATTAAATATTTAAATCTTTTCGTTTCGTTCTCACCATTTGTTTAATGAACTTCTTTTTTTATTAAACAATACAACTTAATGCCTGTCGTTTATTTTAATGATTAATATCAATGGAAACAGTATGACCGGCGTAAGAGCGATTTAAAAAAGCAAAGTACGTGGTTAGCGAAGATGAAAATCGTAAAGCAGTGTCCTTGGAAAAAAACTACCTGACAAAAATAACAAAAAAAACATATTTTTAAAAATTAACTTTTGCAAATATAGACTTAAAAAAAAAATTCAAAAAGGTATCTTTAAAAAACCATTTCTAATAAAACAACCTTTCCAAAATTTATAATTTTTTAAGATATACTTTTCCTAAAGGTACTATTTAGTAAGCATATATTTAAAAGAAAGAGCTTTTGAGAAAAAAAAAAGTTTTTAAAATGGAATTTTAGAACAGTACTCTTTAGAGAAGTACCTTTTAAAAACAAATTATGAAAACGAATGTTTTAAAAATCGTACCTTTTGAAAACGAATCTTTTAAAAAGAGTATCTCTTGAAACAGTACATTTTAAAGAAGTGGCGTTTGAAATACTTACTTACTTGATAATCATAATTGTTGCGTTAATCATAATTATTCGGTAATCCGAACAGCATTTTTCATTACGTTGCGTACTCTATAATGCGGATTATAACTTCATAATCCGGATTGCATGCAAACCTCTATTAATTGGAATTCTAAAAACAAGGAATTTTTAGCTGCAAAATCAATTTATTTTGCTTTGCAATATCATGTCTTTTGTTTGGATTCATCAATAAAGTGGTCACAATTTGCTTAATTTTTGCTTTGGAAAAAAGTTTGAAAACTTCTCAAAAGTTAATGGGTATTTTAGTTTAAAATTTTTATTGTGACAAACTCGAATTTTTAGATTATACAGCTTTAGTAAATCAACATATTTTGTTGTTGTTATACTACAGCTGCAAGATTTAATTTTTTAGCTTCTAAAACTTTTTAAAAAAAAAATTTTATAAAAGTACATTCTACAGAAAAGAACTTCTAGAAAAGTTTTCACTCAAGAATAAGCTTAAAAAAAAGAGTTGAAACAAATACTTTTTAAAAACTATCTTTTAAAAATCGTAGAAATTATCCATTTAATGGTTAGCTTTTCAAAGCTAACTTAAAAAAAATATCTCTTAAAAAATTATCTTTAAAGATTTACATTTGAAAAAAAATCTTCGCGAAAGGGACCTTTTAGTTTCGATTTGTAATTTATTTAATTTAGTACGTTTTATTCCTCTGTTGACACTATTTCGTGTTGTGAACTATTGTACACTTTTGTTTGGTTTCAGATTTCATTGAGGTTTCTTCACTTTCTCTCTTATTGGGCATTGCCAATTTACACTCCTTATGCCGACTATTTTCACGATACTTTATTTAGATTAAAACATTTCTTTTACATGACGCTTTCTTTACAATTTGGACAATTGTTTCCTTTTTCAACTGCAAATAATCCGATTTTGCAAATATTTCGTTAAATCTGCCTACGAGTGTCATCCTTATGAAGGAAGCAATTACAACGCCGACTTTTACAATGCCATCAGGCAAGGAAAAATGTTTTAATCGTTTTTCACCAACTTGTAAATAAGAAAAAAAAATCAATTTTGTTTCAAGCAGAAAATTGCTGTACCATAAAGCCTTTCAGCTTTCGGTTGCCCAAAAAAACACGTAAAATTTTATTAACTTTCCCATGCCTGCTCTTTATTGAGCTCACTACAATAAAAGTGTGTCTCTCTGACTGTCTGATGCTTTCAATTAAGAATCTTTTTGTCTGCCTTTACAGCCCCCTCTCCCAACTTTTTTCTCTATCTCATTCTCTCTCTGGCGTGTATAAACTCTCAATCAAAAGGAAGAATTTAGACTTCCTTGTCATTCACCATGGCAGCTTTCGAAAACATGAATATGCAAACGATTTTAGATAATATTTGCAACTGTTGCACCTTGTTCTTGCATTTGAAGGAGCATTTGCGTGTGAGCATTCGTGTGTGGCAAAAGCAAATTAATGCAAAGCAACCATGTTCTTTTCTTTGTTGTTCTTTCACACGTGAGGAAATGAAAATTTTAAATTTGCAACTTTTACGATTCTGGTTATGCAGCTGTTGATGTGTGATGATGAAGAAGAATACAAAATTGAAAATGGCCTTCATGCTTTCAAACTTTTTTTTAGTTTGCTTATGGCAGCAGAAATGTTTATAATTCTTTTCCTTAAGTTCTTCGTTACTCTCTGCATATTTTATTTTCGCAATTGTTTTTTAATTTTTGCAATTTCTTCACTTTATTTGCCATTCGACAGCAGATAATTTTTTATTACAGTCATCACTTGGCTGTGTACGTGAAGAGTTTTTATTTTACTGTTTTAACTTTTTTTCCTCTTTATCAGAGGAAGATTTCGTTAGATCGGGTAAAAGTTAAAATGAATTATTTATCAAAGTGACACTAAAGTTGACGACTTAATTTTGAAGTTTATTTATTTGTTTATTAGTCTTTCGATTATGCATGTTTTAAAAAAGCTCTAAATATTAAAGTTTAACTGCATTATTCATGGAAAATATTTTTGATTTAAAGTTTTAAATACTTCCTGAAAGTTGTTTTCTTAAAAATGTTTATGTGTACGATAGTAAATAGATTCCATTCCTGGCTTATTGGGATTGGCGGTAGTAACGAAGTTAATTAATTGGGTGTACTAAAAAGAAATGCAGGTAGCGTATTTTTTGGTATTGTGTTTGCAGGTCGTTCATATATTAGGATTAGAAGTTGTCTTATGAGAGATGTGGGTTTGTTTCTGAACGCCCAAAATTACTCTGATTAACACATTTCTTAGTGAAGAGAATGTTTACCTTTTCTGAATTGATGAAGGATTTTATAATTGCTTTTCATGCACTGAACGCGTTCTATTAAGAAAAATTAATTTGAAAAAATAACAAAAATTGACGGTTCAGTATATTTAGAAAGGTTGTTAAGACAAATAATTTCTTTTAGACCATTATACTTGGTAATGGAAAAATTTCGTCATATTTCAAAATATACCAAAAGGTATGAAAATGAGAAAATCCTCACGGTTTTATAAATGAGTTGACGGGAAGATCGTGGTGTTAATCCAGCGAAAAAATTACTGTCTATGGTAACAGTACCCTACTTAGTCGTAATTGCTGAAAATTAAACAATGGCACATTAAAGATAAAAATAATAAAATGCCTCTCATTTAGCTTACAACTGAATTCGTCAACAGAAACCCTGAGAGGCAACAACGCTTCTTTACAAAACATCTTAACGTACAACTGTGAATTAATTTCACTAACTCACTGCCTTTGGAAGAAAATAAAAGGAAGGTTTCTACTCATTAAAACGGCTCATTACGCATTATTATTATTACTCGATTATTTGTATTAGTGCACTTCGCTGTCCCCAAAAATTTTTTAAGAAAAATTATTTTAATTTTACTACAAATTTTTTAACACTTTCATTATGCATTCCCGCATAAAAATTAATATAATGCGTAGCTAGATATTTAAGTATGTATGTATGGCTTAATTTCTTTATCTACTTAAATAGAGAGAAAAAACTTTTTACATTATATTTACTGAATTTTAACTGTGGTTTTGGTTCTGCAAAACACGTACACGTAAAGCAAACTATATTTGTTGTGTTTAATAGTGTAAGTAGGAACTTTAAAGTCATATTACTACTAAAGTACTTAACCGATTTAAATATAATTGCAATTGTACACATCTGTGCCGAAATCTTTATTATCATATTACCTAACTTTTCAAAATCGGCGCAGTAGTATAGGTGTATAAGGGATTGAAAAAAAAGTTGTTTGTCAATTAATATAATGATGATTATTATATGTTTATATGTATATATATACATGTCATATTATTTCCATTTTGCCCTCGCTATTTGCACAAAAATGGCAAAATATTTTTATTATTAAATGCAACTTATTTCACATTATATTGCACTTCTTTTGGATGTACAATAGAAATCAAAAGTATCTGTATTTTTCATATATATTGTGCCACCTTTGCATATGAAATACACATTGGCAATATTATTGTACGGTATGAAAAATTGCACAATCATATTGAAGATGTATGGGCCTCTTGAAAGAACACAAGCAGATATGGAATAGTTTTTTCTTTAAGAAAACATGTAGTTGTATAAGTGATATTTCTTTACAAAACTCCTGAATGTAGATTTTAAAACTCTCCTGTAAATGATAGTAGAATACATGTCCATATGTACAAAATTAGCAGTACAATTTACGAATTTTTTTTCTTTTTTAAATGGTGGCCAAATTTTGGAAAATTGTTGATTATTTTGCTGAAGCTGTTTTTCTTGAGGCGAAAAACGAAAACGGCTTCAAAATAATTTTTTATTTACTATTTACTATTTTTTGTTACAATTGTTATATTTTACAGAAAAAATTTACAAGTTTGTTGCATCCGCAATTCCTGAAGTGTAAAGACATGTGCTCGAATTTCTTTGAACACTAATTTAGTTACTTAACATGACGTTGTTAAATGTTGTGAGGTGGCAGTACAATACTTTTCTCATCAAGCGTTTGTTATTTAAGTATTTTGCTTTTAATCATTTTAGCAATTTTAGATTTTTTTTTTAATTTGCTTCACGTATTTTTACTTCCTCTTTTTTCCCTCTTAATCACACTCACGTGCTTTTAAAAAGCATAGCATTTTTATTTGTTCTTCTTCTTAGTTTTCGTTGCTATGAACACGTCAAACTCAGCAATTTTTCTCATGTGTAACATTTAAGTTTTAAATTGTACAAAACGAAATGCAGTATGAAAATAAGTTTTAATGGAAATCATCCAATTAAATATATTTTTGAGTTTTAAATTAATATACATACGAGTATGTACACATTTCTTAATGAATGTGCAGTGTAAATACAGTTTCTTTTTCCACAGTATGGGAATTATTAAATTCAGTTTAATGGAAATTATTCGTACGCCTGGGGCACTCGAAGACATGCAATTTGCATAAAATGCACTACGCGCGTTAACTTTTTAAAATGTAACGAAAATTGTTTATTGAAATTACAAGTGTCAAACGAATAATAATTTTAGCCCTGTAGCATTGAGTCGCATGGCTATGAGGATTCACAACCATGATGACGAATTGGTATTTGTTTTTAAATCCAAATGCATTTTCTTTGCAGTGAATCCCCTCTGTTTATTCAAATTATTCAAACTATATGTTTGTTATATATATATTGTTTTTTTTTAATAATTTAATTTATAATTACATATAGTCAACAAAAATGCAAGACATTATAAACATTTGATAATTAAGTTTTGAACTTTTCTCTTCAAGCGAATTAAATTGTATTCAATTTAATAAATAATGCACTAAGTATTATAGCACCAAAGAAAAAATGTAATTGTGGTTGTTGATAATGCTTATATATCATATGTACAATCAGGCAAATAACTATTCGAATACCAGGTAAATGTCAGAAAATTTGTGGGAAAAAATTTTTATATCGAAAATATTTTAAGCATATAAAGTTTTAATTTTTAAAACAGCTTTTTTATTTTTATTCACAGATCGCATATTGCAAGGGTGTTTGCGGATTTGTAACAATCCATAACATTTCTTAACTCTGTCTCATTATTCTCCACACAGTTGTCAACAATAGGGCTTGTATGAAACCATAGAAAATACAGCTGCTGCCAGAACTGAACCAAGTGAGGTACCACACCGTCGATCCATTTTTCTATTCAGTGTTTGGAACGGTGGGATGATTGCAGATTTGTTTTCCCAAAATGGACGAATCGGCATTGGTTTACATTGTTGAGTAATTAATCTCACGTTTTGGTGCAGTCGATTCATAATCATGCTATATAACAATTTTTTTTGTGTGTAAACGTGAAGTCTTTCCTCTACACGGACAATCCTGGTAGAATTCCATCATTCGAGGGACGATACTACAGCTGCCATTACTGAGATACCGTCTGAAAAGGTGGAACCCTTCCTGAAGGAGAACGCCCCACTTAGGCAAAAGCTTATGCCCATTGTGATACCACAAATTGCTGGAAAAAGTATAGCAACATTGAAGCTAAGTGATATTCTACCTGCGGTGTAGCCGCGTGCAAAAATTTACATGAAATTATCTTTAAAAAGTAAATTACAGGCATTTACTTATGTGCCCATATAAATATTTTAGTCACTTCTTAAAATTTTTTCGGGTTTTCAAAATTAAAAATGATTAAAAAAACACTCTTTATTATCATAATATGCAAATAAGTATGTTAGGGTTTTACACTTTGTGTGTTATATATGTACTAAAAGGCTGCACAAAATATTCTACAATAAACAATTACCTAGTGTACAGTACTTACAAGCATTGTGTTTTATTTCCGTCTTTGTAATAAATCAAGTGCTTCTTACAACATTTCGAAACAAAACAAATACTGTATAACTTGAAAAGAAATACATCAGAATGCTGTCAATAAAACGTAGTCATATCGATTGCACTATAGCATGAGAATTCATTCAAAATATATGATGAGAATTCAGGAACAGTCATGTCAACGTTATGTTCATAGCACTATATTTAAAGCTTTATAAATACTGCGTTTGTAGCGTTTTTACACTTGCCCACATGTAACATATTGAAATGCTCAAGTCGAGTTTTGCTAAATTTAATGCTAAATTTCTATATGTGCACGTATGTATATAATAAATTTATAATTATTGTTGCAATTTTTATACTTGGCTTCTTCTCACTCCATACGCTCAGACAATCATACTATATTATGTACATATTATATATATGAAAAGGGTTAATTTGGTAGCACTGCAGAATATAACAGTTTTGTGTCAATTACAGCAGGCCACAGAAGAGTGATTTGTCTGGTTTTTAATGTGGCTATGCACACGGAAATCACAATAAATTGGGCTTGTATGCGAACACTTAATAATTTTCTCACTTTATTTTTGTGTTCTTTTTGTGCGAAACGTGAAGATGACTAGTAAGTCATTTTTATTTGAATTTATTGAAATTTTAAAAGAAGAAAATTCCATTTGATAAAGCAAAACAGATAATTATAAAGATAGAAACGGAAAACAAAAGCCATAAGGAAAAACTATATATTCTATTTTATTTGATCTTTTTTTTAAATTACTTTATTATCTAATTATTATTTAAACTAAAATAGAATAGCAGGTCACAAATCAGATCAAAAATATAGACACATAAATTCACAAAAATCCGCTTAATCTTCCCATTGTTCTGAATTATATAATTTTCCTGATTTTGAGAATGTTTCAATATTAAACACAGAAAATAATTATAAACGGCGCATAATGTTAGAAATGTTAGAAATTATTAACACACCATTAACACATAGAATAAATTTTAAGGCAGACAGAGACAACTTAGCACAGAATTATAGATATTAAGTTAGTAAAAATTATTTGTTATTAAAGTTGTTGAAAAATTCATATACATACAATATGTATTATTAAATGCACTTTCTTATTATATACATTTTCAACAATACAGTTTATTGTTAAAAACTTTTTACTTATAATTGTTGTTATTTAATAATTATTTAATGTATGCATATATGTATGTATGTGTGCATGTACATATGTTTGTGGCTGCATATGTGTTAATCGGTCTGTTGTATATGTGTATATGTATATGTATATATATATATACGTATATATATTTGTGTAGGTTTCTATTTATTATATTTATATGCGCTTATATTACTACTACACATTTTATAACTTTTCAAACAAATTTTATGAGAAAAATTTTGTGACATGTTTCAAAAATATTTTTATATTTCAAAAAATTATAATTTCCTATTATTCCTGATGATGTTAACAAGCTGTTAACGAAATATCGAGTAAAACCAAATAAAATACCAAAAAAAGACCTCGAGCTTAATAAATATATTTCAATATTTATTATTTTTTAAATAAATGAAAAAAAATAAACAAGGAAACAATTTTATCAAAATTTAAAAAATTATAAAAATACTATAATTGAAATGGCACCCATGCCAAAATATTTTTATAGTATTCTGAATTAGTAATTTCATATATTTACATATTACATGGAAACGCCAATTTTTCTTAAAAGTTAATCATTCATCCATTATTTTCTTGTTTTTGTTGTATGCAAACGTTGATTATCCAAAAAGTAACTGTATCATTCATTGCCATCACAATTAATGTTTTGTCTTTGACGTCGCGAACAAATCACAGTTACAAATTAGTACAGTATTATGGGTAGCTTAATGCAAAAACAAAACTGAATGCCTTGCATGGAAGTAAAACCTTACGATTATTAAATAAATTAATAAAAAAATTTCTTATATTTTTACAATTGAGTATTACCTGCCAAGGAAACGAAAGAAAAAATTCTTTCGTATATTTGTATTGATAACAGAATATAAAATTAAAGAAATTATTTTTGTTTTCAATTTAAATACTCTACCGAATTTTTTTATACAGTTTTCTAAAAACAAGGAGTAAATCTTTATTGAAGTAAAATACTTTAATATCTCACATTGTTCTTTTAACAAAAAACGCTAAAAAAATTATAAATGTGTATACATTGTATGCAGCACTGTTGCTCAATAAAAAATTAAAAAAGGATTAACACAACAAACTTTGTAAACAAAATTAAATAGAACCTTCAACGATGTTCTACTTTAATTTCATTATATTCCACTTGGTTCTACTTTCATTTTGCTCTGTTATTCTTTAATATTATAATACAGTACTTGTTTATATGCATAAAACCTTTCGACATTGAAATTTTTGTTTTGAAAGGTAAAAAAAGGAGAAGGAAGCCTGAAATACTACGATGTTTTGTAAGACATTTAAGATCCGTTACTCATGCGCACTAAGTTACCACAAGAACTCTGTTTTTAAGAGCACGTAAAAGTAAGCAACGCTTTCATTTAAGATCGCCTGGTGGACGTATAAGCGATATTCTAAAATTGCTTATACGTTGTGGGTTCAAAAAGTAATACATGCAAGTCCGAGTATAGACAGGCGAATATTTGCAACAAAATGGAACGTCTAAACTCAGACCAAGTGACACGAACGGCTTTTAAATCTGTGATAATCATCATAATACATACGTATGTACATATCACTCATTTCCCCAAAAAACGGCACACACGCTCTTACGAACCTGTTCAGAAATGATTAAAGCCGATATAGAAAATATTAATTTTTTCACAGATAGCACTTCTTTTAAAACATATGTAAAATGAGATCCAAAAGCATTGCTTAGTTTTTTAATTATTGTAGCTTAATGTTGAGGCTAGTTTGCAATATGATATAGTTGGGGGAAAAACCTAAAATTGTACATATGTACATGTATATGTGTTATGGTCAAAATTAAATTCGGTTTTCATAACGACTAATATATATATTTGCAATAGAATTGTAAACCATGTAGGTATTTGTAATTGGAACACTGTTATGGTCTACATACGTATGTTAATCATACGCTATTCCTAATAAGGAATCGCGTCTGCAGTCAGAACCATCAATTTCGTTGCACTGTCGTAAAAGCTTTAAAAAAAACTATGATATTAAAGATTTAATGGTGTACTCGTATGTAATTGAAAGAGAAGATACCGTCATACAATACACTGATACAATGATTTGATAGATGAATCCGATAGTGATAGTAGCAGCGGTAACGAGTATTATATTGTATATAGTTGTAGATTTTTTGTTAGTAACACACCCGCGGTCTCGGCGGGTATCAAACCCGCAACTTCTAATGCTCATTCATATGAGAGGTGGGAGACAGGTTTTTCTACATTGAACAACAAATAAAATGTGTTTAGTTACACATTTAATTTATTAAAAATGATTCATGGGGTAAATTAAATAAGATATTTACATTTTTTTGCACCTTTTTACTTTCTTGAAATCTGAATATTTTAATGTAGAATTGAACGAAGCATTAAAGATTTTAAAACTCATTTTATTAAGTTATATATTCTTTCGTCTACGTTAAGGTAATTTGTAATTTCAGGTGATATGGGAAGGACATGAACTCTTTGACTTTAATTTCCACATTTTAGGTACGTTTGTGTTTTCAATTAAAGCACGTGTGACAATGTTCATCACCGTGACAACTCCTTCTAAATTTGCACATGAAATCACGACATTGTGCGTCTAAACTCTTAAAACCCAAAAAAAACCCTGATATTTTCAGATACTTGTAGGGAAATTTCAATTTATGAACTTGTTTTCGGTGAAAATATTTTTGTTTTTGCTAATAAAATTGTGTATGTAAATAAGCGCTATGCATGGATAGCGAAAAATATAAATAAAAAAAAGCAAACAAGTGTCATAACAAATAGGAAAATACTCGTATATATACACATTTATTTCACCAGCTACCGACGTAGAGAAACTCCTACAATGGTTCTCTGTTAACTTTGCATATGATATTTGGCCTAATCTTCGACTATATAATATAAAATCTTAATCAGAATGCATTGAATATCAGTTTGATTTCAAAGTGGAGCAGTACCACATCTACCATTCACGTAATACTGTGAAAAGAACTTCAGAAGCACATTCATTTTTCAACATAAATTTGAAACATTTGCAAATATTAGCAGGGCATAAAAGAGTTCTAGGCAATTTTCTGACTTCAATCTAAAATTAACCTTCTCTCAGGAAAAGTTTTGAAACGCCATGCATTACTTCCTCATGCTAATAGGAAAAAGAAATGTTGAAAGAAAGAAAGAATTCATCACTTCAGCTGAAAGTGTTTTTTAAATTCGTGGAATTCTTATTCAAACATTTGTGTCAATGACACCGAAATAAAAAATATTTTTTTAACGTATAAGTTCGGCCACGAAAACACGTAAATTATGTCAATAGGCTTTTAGTCTGTCAAGTCTTTTGTCAGGCGCATTTATGTATATGTTTCACTTAATTGTCTGTTAAAACATACTTAACTTTTTATACAGCTGCCTGCCATCTTCCTGTTTATGTTTTGTGTTATTTCAAGCCTTTATTTTCTGTATAGCATATATATAAGCATAAACTGAATTGCTTATGTTGTTTGTGAAACCAAAATGAAATATAAAAGTAAAAATATGTATGTATGTAATTTGAACATTTTTTTAATGTCATTTATATGTGCAATAACCAACAGCAAGAGCAATAAAATTTTATGGTTTATCCACGTGAAATGCAGTGCAACAGAAGCACATCGCCATAAAAAATTGTTTTTTTTTCACTTTTCTTTATGGATGTGTGTAAGTTTCTTTTGTGTCCATGTGTTTGTAATATGATTTACAGTAGAGACAAAAAAAAAATATAATTTTTGTGTTTATCTGAAATATATTTATTTTGTAGGTAGATTGTTTTGCTAAAACTAGTAATAAATTAATATCTTCGAAAATTGTATGTACTCGGAAATGATAGTGCTGAATGTGCTTAATTTTGTCAAAAATAATGCAGTATAAAGTTTCCATTTGTTTTTTTTTTTTTATCTGGGAACAGAACTCAGGTGATGACTCCTACACACGCGAAGCATTGTGCTGGAACTATAGGAAAGGGATAGTAGGAGAAACGACAGGAGGTGAATCTTAATTAATTATTTTACAGCTCTGCTTTCGCACGTTCTTTGTTTATACTCGTAGCAGTGCTGAAGCTTCGGTTTAGTACACATTTTTATTATTATTTTACTTCGCCGATGCTACACAATACCGACGCAGGTGGGCGTTCTGATGTGATTGTGGATTGCTATCAGCTGAAGCCGGTATTGTTCAGCTGCCTATTTTATTTTTTTTTTTTTTCTTTGACCGGCACTCAGGGAAAGATCCCTACACATGCGGTGCCATTGCGCCGGAACTAGGAAATAAGGTTTTGGGAGGGAGGGTAGAGGGAGTAGTATTTATTGGCATTCGATTTGAATTTTCCCACGTTAAAATTGACAGGAAGTCCATTCCACATACGTGCCGTTCGGCGGAAAAAGGAATTTCCTCTGTAATGCGAAGTGCGAGTCGCCGCCAATGGACCACAAATGGATGCGCTCTTAATGATGATCGCGTCGTGCGCGCGAATGACCGGGTTTTGGAAACAACTTCCCTGATTTCATTAGAACACATCCCATTACAGTAACGTTAGAACAACGAAATGCACTCCACGTTGCGACGATGCTCAAGAGAGTCAATAGAGTTGGCTACCCTACTATCTCCAATGAGTTTCTTATCCCTTTCTTGTACACGGTCGAGTAACTTCAAAATAGTCTTTGAAGCACCGGCCCACACATGAGAGTTGTATTCCATTTTCGGTCGGATGTAGGCGGTATAAATAGTATGGGGATCAGATGGGGTGAAGTATGTCTTACACCATCTTAAAAAGCCGAGGCACTTAAATTTTTCTTTTGAGACCTAAAAAATGTGCTCAGTACATCGAACATCATTCTGAATTTTCGTGTCAAGAAAATCAAAAGCGAGGCACTTAAATGCTTCCTTTGAGACCTATGCTTGACTATACCTTCGCCACTGAAACGTTCCGACAACAACTGACAAACAAAGGCACACGAATGCACATCAGAAAAGTGCAAGGTTTTTTTTTTTTTTTAATATATTTTAAGTCTGAAACTGGTGTTGAACCCAGGTTTGTTTTGGCCTTGTGTTTATTTGATTTATTGTTGTTGTTACAATTCTCAAGAAGAATTCGAGAACAGGAGAAACGGGAAAAAACAACAACTTCTATAGATTTTTTTGCACAATTCAATCCGATTAATGCGCAACTGTAGTTGTACAAGAATTACGCTCTATTTTCCTTCCACTTTCACCACCTGTCTGTTCTCTACACTACCTCCCTCTTTATCTAGTTCTAGTGCGATGCATTGCATATGAGCACTGATCCAAAATAAAAATAGATAAGTTGTGGCATCTCTCACGGTAATTTTGACGCATTATTTTTAAGCTAAAGGGAGCCATTTTATTTATTACATCACTAATACTGATAAAGGAGAGTGCAGTAACACAGAAAATTAAAAAGAATTTTTTTAGTTGCCAAATTCGGAAATCGAACTCGGGTCCTTGCGGTGGTAAACCCAATACGCTAATTATTCAGACATCAGTACCCCCTAGAGCTCCATTTCTGATTGACAAAACTTTTGAAGTAATCAACCTGTCTTATAGATAGTAATTGAAAAATTTAATTCTAAATTTGATGCTCACCATTACTGAAGCTAACAGCGAGAAAAAATGGTAACAGAGGAGGCCATAAATAGCCACTGCACAACAAAAGTGGTCAGTAGGGCGATAAATTTTAATATCGTATTGTTAAAATAGGTCTAACGAAATTTTATCGCATTTTCAATTCAGTAAAAGTTTTAACGATATTCGCTATCGTTTCAAGTCAGCTGTTGTCTTTAAGTTTGCGACAAAAATTCTGTGCTGTTTATTTGCTACGTATTTCCAAAAAATTTTGATTTTGTTGATATGTGTTGAAAATAAATAATTTAAAATTACTTTTTTCAAACATAATCAAATATTAGCATATTAAATAAATAAAAGATTATTGAATTGTTTTGTTTTCGTTTTAGGTACGAAGCATTTGTTTGCTTTTTGCATGTTCCTCTTTATGTTTTTAGTATATTTTCACAGAGATGCTACTTGATTTATGCTATTTGCTTATCTACTACTGCTAAAATCAAGTTACAGCATCGCACAATCGTTAGTGCTTGGAATGTGTATAAATTTAACAATTGTCGAATCGATAAAAGTTACTGAATGGCACTACAGAACGTTGAGTCTTATAGTTTTACTGCTGTATTATTAAAAAAGATTTTTGATAAACAAATTTCCACACAAATTTCTATTATTATAGTACCATTAATAAATTCAAAATTGTTTACTAATATGCAGTTCATCAACAGTTTTCCGATATTTTACGTCAAATTTGCTTAAAAATATATTATCTTTACAGTTGTCGCTGTCGTATATTGCAACAATTGGTTATCTCGAGAACCACTATACACTTTATTTTCCATAAATATTATCGTCTTCCCGCTCTTTTACAAAAAAAAACTGAACCTTGTGTGCGGCGAATTCAGTTAATTGACGTCAGAACTGCCTGAAGAACAAAATCATGTCATAAAGCTAGCGACGCTCACAAAATTCGCAAACAATAAAAGAAGTACCATGTGATTGTCAATCATTGAACTAAGAGGCCAGTGCCTCAGCTTAAGGCTCCGTTATATATTTTAATTCTATTTTATTTTAAGACAAGTAAGGCTCAGACTGTTAACAAACCTGCCAATAATGGTCACATTGTCTGATGTTGAGTAGAAACTATAATTTTGAAGCTGAAGAGGAGCCATTGTGTTTATAAATTTACTTCACCGAAAGTCTCATTTACTTCACCGAGAAACACTTTACAATGGACGTTAGAATAAGTCACCAAGACTGGCTTATGGTTTGAACCCATCAATTTCGGCCGCTACCACTTAAACAAGCACCCCCAACTATGGACATTCAAAAGAATCCTAAAACAGGCATCGTTAAAGGTGTAACAAAATATCTGACTAAACTTCAAAACCAACCCAATCCATTAGGCAGAAATATTCACAATTATAGTGGTTGTATTAGATGAAGGAAACTGAATACGTACAAACATGAAAAACTTTATTAAGGTAGACCTAAATTATAATTTTCTTTAAATTGAAGAAGAAAATAAACAAATTGAAAAAAAAATCGTAAAAAACAAATATATATCTTTTTTTTAACTGTGTGACAAATTTTCCGCATTACTGTATTTGTTTGAGTCATTTTAAATCCTTAAATTGCACAAAGTTATACACAAGTATTATGTTTAGCAGTGAAGTTGTTGTATAGCAACAGTAGCAAAAGCCTCAGCTATGTTGAAGTAAAACGACGTGACTTGTTACTTGCAACAAACGGCCATATAAATAGAAACTGTTATTGCAGTTGCATTTGACCGTGACAAATAAAACGGTTACCCGCGCGTCATTATCAAGAGCCAGGCACGTTTTTTGGCTTTACTTACGCTGCAATATAAAGCGCTTTATTAAATTTATTTTAAACATTTATATGTACGCTGCAGGAGTGCTTGCTTATGCACTCAGTTTGATTCAACTTCGTATACAATAACTTTTATATTTAAAAAAAATAAAATTTTTTTTTTAATTAGTTGAAGCCATTCAGCATTTAGTCTATTGATATGCTCATTTATTATTTGCTTTGTTTTATTAGTTTAGTTCAATTTCTTTTCCCGTCTAACACTTTCACTCTACGAATTTATGGGCAAAAAAAAAGCGTCTAATACCGGCGCAAGCTTAAAACATACTGAAACACAATAACATTTCTGATTTGAAATGTTTTTCGACAACCTCCTAATTGCATTACATTGTTACTGCTTCGGCTTTCTGTCGTTTAAGTCTGTTAACATTCTTCGTCGTGTCGTTTGAGAGTTTCGTTGAGTTGAAAAAAGAAAACACGGAAACAGCAGCGCATGGTAAGACAATTTTACTCTCTGCTAAATGAAAGCAATGTAGGACAGTTGTATACTTGAAAGGACTAACAGTGAGGATAAAGATAGCAGTGTCATTACACATGCACACACATGAACATTCGTACTGCTTGAGTAGTGACCTACCTCAAGGATGTTAAAATTGTTATCTTTCAGTTTCTAGTGTGTAAACAATTGCTCTTGTTGGACGATTTTTCTCACTTTGCAATGAATGAATCAGCAAATGAAACGTATCCCTAAACGAATAGAGAATAAAAGAAGTTACAACTTCTTAATGTGGCTGTTAAATTACATTCCATTGTTGCCTTAATTGTTTGACAACTTTTCGAAAAGTTTGCATTCAAATGAACTCCAAATAAATTAGTTTGAGTTTTCTTTACGCTTAAAGACGACGGTGATTTATGGATTGCTTAAAAAGCGAATTTTTGCCTTAGTTTTTTTATAAAGAAAAAAAATATTGTTATTTTATATTTATTGTTTGCTTAAGTTATGGTGTTTTCATTTCAACCAAAAGTATATTGTATTCCTTGGCAGGCAATGGTGACTTTGAATGTTACCCTATTGTTTGTTGAAATGTAAAGCGAAGTGATTGACGGGTAGTTCTTAATTCTTACACAACTCTGCTATTGAGCGTTTTGTTAATTTAGAAAGCAGAGCTGCTGCTTCTCATGTGCACAGTAGATGCATTCTTTTTTAAACTGCAGTCCATGTTGAAGCCATCTTGTGTATTAACGAATTGACATTGCCGACGATGGTCACTCTTCAAGTGCCGACGAAGTACAGTGTATTCTTAACGAAGACACTAATACATCATGGAAAATGTTTTGATGACTGGCTCAAGGTTTGACTGATATGATCCGATAAAAATGAAGTCAATAGCATTAGACCACATGAGGAATATTGCCAATCGAACAGACTCACAATGCGTCGTTCCCATAAAGCGAATGTAATAATGGTTGTGCCATTCTGTCATAGCTGTCCAACTAAATTGCTGAACCGATTCCCTAGAAATTTTCACAATATCTCTCCGTATATCTGGAAGAAACTATAATATATATATAAACTCCAACTGGGTGTTACTACACCAGTACAAAGTAAATATTTATTTTTGTACATCTCGAGAACGGTTGAATAGAGTCCAAATTATGTTTTAGTTAACAAATCAAAAATCAGTCAAAAACTAAAAAGGATTAAACAAGAGGGCGTGGCACCTCCCATAAAAATTTAATTATGATTTTTTTATATGTTGAGAACGGTGAAAGCTAAAATTTCTCATTTTTGTCTTAATGACTAGATAATAAATTTTGCAATGCCGTTGCTTGTAAAAGCTTTTATCCCGCCAAATTTCTTTTGGACTATTGTCAATATTTGTTTAAGAAGACATTGCTTTGCTCTGCCCTCATTCCAACACAATACAGATCGAGATGTGACGATTTTTTCTTTAAAGATTACGATTATTGTCAAGTGTAATTTTTTTCTTGGAGAATTTTTTGGTGACGGTATAAAGGGTTAATTATTCTGTTATTAGCTGTAAGCCAAAAATCAACTTTTAAAGGGATTGTTTTTCTATTCTTCTTTGCTTACATAATCTGTACATTCGTCGAAATTGTGTACATATTTTCACATACTCATATATCGCACTTGTAATAATTGAACTTTTTAATTTTTAAGAAAAATAGATATTTAGTATTCATATATACAAACTGTAAAAATCAATTATAATAATTATTGTATTAAAAGAATGATTAATATTTATCTTGTCATATACCCTTAATATATATTTTTAAATATTAAGTGACGTATTCTTAAAATTTTTTTTGGGTTTATAGAAGGTATATTAATTGAATTTTGTAAGGAAATTTTTCTATAAAACATTATATAAAAAAAAATTATTTATTTTTGCTAAAAACTCTTAAATTTTTTGTTAATAGACTAACTATTTCTTGCACAAGTTCGAAATGAGTCGTCAATCAAAATATATATACTATATATGGTTTTAAATTAATATACTCTTCACGAATGCGCATGAATTGCTTGTAATATAGTGATATTTGCTTAATAAATAAAAAGAAAATGTATTTAATATATGCTTTTCCCTTTATCCGATTTTGTGAAAAGACGATTTTTTCATATTTTATCGGGATTATGATGATTTGTTAAAAATTTTATATGGGCTGGCAGATACAGGTGGCGAATTGAGAAAATTCACCACGTAACTTATTTTCACCGACTGATAATCATGTCCAAATATAATATAATGTTTAGGTTGAAGATGTCACCACTTGCTTTTAAAACCGATGGTACTTCAGATACTGTATAGCAATTGATATTGTTTTAAGTTTAATTTTTTTTTTTGCAAATGTTACATATCCACTTGTTATGTTTTACGTGACTACGCATATAAAGAGATACAAATGTTTATTGGCTCATTTAGTCATGTCATTTTGCCAATATTTTTTTGTAACATTTGTTTTGAATTGAATGACTTGACTACTTTTAACCAGACTGTCGTTTTTGTAACATTTAATCTTTTAAAATTCGTATTCATTTCAGTAAATTTATGAAAGTAGAACACGACAAATATGTTGCTGCATCATCACAAAATTATAATAAATTTTTCGGATACTCAAAGGTGCTTTCAAAAATGGCATAAAAAAGGTATTTAAAAGTTGACATGTTTATCATTTTTCCTAAATTACAAATGGAAAAAAGAAAATATTTAATTTATGAAAAGTGTGTTATTGAACAACATAAATATTTGGGGCACTTTAAAGGAATTTTCAATAAGGCACGGTTGGTATCGGAATATTGTTTCAAAGCCGCCGGTCTGGCAAGCTTATAAGCTGTTTAAAATCTGTCATTTATTTAGTGAAATATGAATAATTTAAGAACGTGAAGAACGCTGAAAATTTGTTAAAACTTTCTACAAATGGAATGGTTCCAAAGTGGCCACTTTTCGACCCTTACGGGTTGAATATGGTCGTATAAATTTGGCTGTAAACCGCTTCAGGTTAAATAGAAGGAATAAATGATAATTGGAATTTCAAACAAAATTCTATTGAAATAGAAATTTCGATAGATATCGGATGCCGTAATTTGGGTGCTGGTTTGCATTTTATTTTTTTATAATACACTCTTAGAGTGTTTTCACATTAAAACGTTAAAACCAACTATTAAAACCTGGTTTTACCATATAAAAATATTTTCTTCTAACCTGTTTTGAATTGCTTTCAAGTTGAAATATAACCTTCATTTTCAAGTACGAAAGACAGTGCTACCAAATTAAAAAAAAACAGCTGGCAATTTAAATGGCGCTGAATAAAAAAAATATAAGAAAATTTGTTAAATAAAGTCACTACAATAATTTGAAACAACAACAAAAAAATGCAAAAGAAAAAGAAGGTATAGGGTAGAGCATAATGAAAATGCTTTAATCAGGTTGTGGTGGGACAAAGTAAATGACATTTCATTACACAGTTTGTGCGTTACACACCGATTTAATTATACTTATAGTGAGAACCCAAATCAGCTTTTTGTGGTTTTAACGTTAAAATCAGGTTTTAACTTTTGAAAATACTTGTACTGGCTGACAACTATAGTGATGTTTGACCGAGGGGCAGTATTTAATAAAAATGGGTCAGATCTTGCGTTGCTGCAGTAGGATCCGCTTATCTCATTTTTAGATCGGCTAAAGTTTCATATTGGGCGATTTGTTTGTGATAAATGTAACAAATATAGAATATAAAATAATCGCAAATAAATATAATCAACAAATTGAAAACAGTATAAAGAATTATATAAAAAAAACAAAATTAGTAACTCAAAAGCAAATGTGAAAGGAAATCAAAAACCTAGTACTTAATGATAACAATAGTATGATAAAATCTGTGATATTTGACAATGTAGAATGTAGAATCTTTTTTCATAATATATTATACAGCATTAGTAATATACGGGAATCGTGCAATATTAAAACGAACAACATGCAATGTAACTGATTTTTTTCCATTTCGTATAATAAATAATTTTGAACTACATATATAATTTAGTGGAACTAATGAAAAATAAGACTGATTATGATAAAATATGAAATAAGATTATATTGGACAACTGAAATGCAATTGGGAGCGTATTAATAAAAATAGTAAATACGTCATCGCAGGCTGGCTGTTCTCCAGACTATTGCAAAAAAGCAATAGTAACGACATTTCGGCTTATTAACACTTTAAAAAATTGTGAGAATATACTGGAAACAGTTGTGAAAATACAATTAGAGATATATATAGAGAAACATAATATAGTATCCAAATATCATCAGGATTCCATAAAATACACTCATATGAGACGACTGTTAACAATGTCATTAGTAAATGGAAAGACATAGGAAATGATAAGAAATTAATTGCATGTTTTCTTGACTACAAAAGAGCATTTGAAACCATTGATAATAATGGAAATAATGCTGGAAAAACTATACATGTATGGAATAAAAGAAAAAGAGCTGAATTGATTTAAATCGTACATGGAGAACAGAAATCAGACATCTAAGGTAAACAATTTAGTATCGGAGGAACGAATGAATAACTTTGTTGTTCCACTAGGCTCCATACTAGGTGCACTGCTGTTTATTATTAATATTAATGACTTGTCAAATATATTAGAAAAATGTAACATAGTCCTATATGCGGATGATACCTTAATATATAATATTGCAAACAAGGAAGAAGAATGGTTAGAAATTATAACCTATAACATAGATAAAATAAATAACTGGTTAAAAATTAATGAACATAAACTTAATGAAAACAAAACGAAGATAATAGAAATTAACATAAATTCGTAAGAATCGGAAAAAAGTCAGGATTCTTTGAAGAATCAGAAACAAAAAAATCAAAAACTACGGCAATAAATATCTATCATACCATAATAAAAGCACACTTCAAGTATGGTCTATTTTATATACATGTAGAAACGTACTTCACTTAACAATAATGCAGAAACTTCAAAATAAAGCTATGAGAATAATATTAAAAAGTGTTACGGTGCCCCGGTAGTCTAGTGAGTCGTGTGCCATTTTATCAGTTGGGTGTTCCAGGTTGGATTCCAGCAGACACTCTGGTCTGTATCACTACAACACGTGAAAGTTTTTTCACAACAGGTATCACAATGGGACCATAATAAAGTAGGCTGGGACCTTTATGAACCTTTTCATACAGCCACCTGTCGACTTCACTAAACAGTGTCGATTTCACGACCTAACCTAACCTAATATTAAAATGTGATAGATATAATGAAATAAATACAATGCTGAATATACTGAAACGGTTAAATGTTAAACAAAGACTTCAATTCAACACGCTCGGATTTATTATAAAGATGAAACAAGGCGATGCACCGAGATACAAATGAGACATGTAGGAGAAAGCCATCCGTACGGACTAAGAATATACTACCAAATAATATGAAAAATTAAAATAATGAGAATGAATTTAGAAAAAAGGTATTCATTTTGTAAGATTTAATATTGATATGTAATGATAAGAAGTTTAAATCATGTACATATATTGTAAAATTATTTTAATACTAATAATAGATATAAAAAAAATAAATAAATCTGTGAATTATATTTCCGGTTTTATTTATTTTTTATGGCAATTAAGTAATTGTGTCTCAATATGCAAGAGTTTTTTCACTTGACTTATGAGTTCAAGTGATATTATTGTACTGTAGCTACAGCAGTGCTATAAATTCTTCAACCGCTGTGCGACCTATACTATTGCAGGGCCATTCCACATCTAAAGTTAATTTCTTTAGAAAAAAAACTACACTGAAATCCAACTCTTTAATGGATAACTCTTTACTTGCCACTTAAGTAGAAAAGAATATTTTATGGCATGGCAGCAATTCAGTGGTTCACCTGTACCTTCAAAATTTTGATCCTAAACGACCTCAGCAATTTTCTAAATCTTCTTGTTTTTATTTTATGCGACAGATGCCACAAATGACCAAAGAAGAAAAAAATAAACATAGAAGAAACAACGATTTTATTACTGGTTTAAAATACAAAAAGTCAAAATGTAAAATAACCCAATAAAAACGAAAAACACACAGGATAACCACAATCACTAGATAAATCATTTGGCAACATTTACATGCAAACCTGATGTACAATACGACAGTGTATAATAAATGCAATGGAGACACTTTTCTATAAAATTGTTGAAATTAGATTTTCTCACACACATGATCATATGTGTATATGTGTAAAAAATAACAAATAGCTATGTATGTTTGTGTGTGTATGACAGAGCATGTGTTCAGGTTTGTAAATGGGAAATTTGGAAAAGATTTGAATTTTAAGAAGGTAAAAAACGCATCACAGCAGCACAATAAAATATTCTTTCTAGTTTTGTTCGAGAAGAAGTGTCAAAAATTGCTGGCATTTTCTATTATTTTTACGAAACAATGAACTTTTCTTCTCACACACAATCAAGCGCAGCACGTAAATGGTCACATAAAAATGCCATAGATTTCTTACAATGCAGAGATTTTTGCTCATGTACAACATCTTTCACAGATATTTTTGTACGTTAAGTATCAGTGTCTTTATGTTCACTTGTTTTGTTGTTAAAACCGTTTTAATATGAATAATGAAAATGAATTTGATCTCCTTATGCATACTGGATTAACTTATACATGTACTTGTGAGCTTTATCTATTCCCATACAGGCTTCCAAAACCATTAAAGGAAACAAGACAAATCATACAATGTACTTCTGCTTGTACATAAACAGACCAATCCACTAAAGCTATCAAACTGGGGTTCAACAATAGATCAAGATATTTTTGTTATTTTTCAACTGCCATTCTTTCTGGTTTTTCCCCTTTTTATATTTTTTTATATATCACGGCCAATAATCTGCTTACCAACACCATAATAGTGTTGCATTGCCTTCTGCTATTAATTAGTTGGTTGGTAGCTGCCGCAGACACTCGAGTAGAATAGCGAGATTCCGATTCGAAGATACCACCCACTCATCCAAGTCTAACCCATGTGAGGGATCCACCGTCAGAATCACAGGAGAGATTTTTTTTATCATGGACCAGCACTCAGGAGAAGACTCCTACATATGCGATGCATTGTGCTGGAACTAGAGGAAAGCGATAGTTAGATAAATGACAGATGTGAAGCTTCACTATCTTACAACTCAGCTTTTGCACGTTCTTTGTATATAGCAGTGTTGAAGCGCCTCTGATATCAAGGAGACGTATTGAATTTTTTGACGCTTCTTTTTTAGTAGCCGGTGGTACACAATACCGAGTAAGTAGGCCGTTCTGATGTACCTGTGGATTGGTTACAACTGAAGCCGTTACTGTTCAGTGACCAGTGACTATGTCTCCGCCACTGAAATCTTCCGTCGACAAATGACACACAAATGCACATCAGAAAAAATGTGAAATGTTTTTATGAGTCTAAAACTGGCGTTGACGCAGGTAATTTTTGGTTTTGTAGTCAAAGTGCAGAATACTTCGACCATCGTCACCCTCGTATATTATTTTACTTAACAACTATATATTAATTAACTATATATTCATATGTGTCGACTATATTGCTCACTGACGCATTATGTTCGGTTAGAATTAGAAAACGCTTTTCGGTTAAATTGTTCCAGTTAAAAGTTAATCAATAGTAACTTGTTTTAGTACTTAAATATTTAAATCAAGTAGCATCTCTGTGAAAATATGTGAAAAGCACGAAGAGGAATATGTAAACAAAGAAACATATAATAAATAAATAAATTTATTTCTTCATTATATTTGGAAATATGTATGCAGCTAATAAACATATGAATATATTTTAATAGTATTTTTTTTTTTATCTGGGACCAGCACTCAGGAGCTGACTCCTACACATGGGAAGCATTATGCTGGAACTATAGGAAAGGTATAGTAGAAGAAACGACAGCAGTTCTGAAGCTTCGGTTTAGTAGCCATTTTTATTATTATTTTACTTCGCCGGTGCTACACAATACCGACGAAGGAGGGCGTTCTGATGTGATTGTGGATTGCTATCAGCTGAAGCCGGTATTGTTCAGTGATCAGTGACTATCCCTTCGACACTGAAACCTTCCGACAACAACTGACACACAAAGACACACTAATGCACATCTATGTATGAATATTTGTAAATTTTTTTTAATTGTGTTGAAATAAACAATCAAATAATTTTTCCTGTTTAGTTAGTTGAAAAAGCTTACGTTATGATAGGACAAAGAAGTAACCGTCATTGTTAAAAAAGTTTCTGAATAACATTGACGTTAATTCTGTTGTTAAATATTTTTACCAACTCAACTGACTTTAACTTTGATCAGAGAATGGTACTAAAAATGTTGTTAAAATGGCCGTTATAATGACGTTTAAATTTCTTTTCATTTTGAGTTACCGATCTTCTGAAATATTCAGTGTGGTGAAAATATTTTGAGATGCAGAAAAAATGAGACGTATGAGTAATTTTAATGCAGGCATAGAACAAAAATATCGCTCATTCGTAGGGATCTAATGGGGGCCCATCCTATATGCCTCGTTTCGATTTGTATCGCTTTTTAAAATATTTGGCAACCCGCTATACATCCTTCTGATTAAAATTTGCGTCGCTACTTACGTACATACACTTGAATTTTTGAACTGAAGTCATAATTAAAAGTGGAGATGTTGCCAATTTGCATGTAAAAATTGGGAGTATTCATTATTTTAATTATCCTAAACAAATTACGGCAGCTGTACCCACATCTTCAGTGTTCTTCGTGTTCTATCCATTGTGTGTGGTTATCAGTTCTACTAAATTATTAACTGGATAAAGCTGCCCCCGAAAACGGCATGTTGTTCCGTCCTGCTAGTGTTTGTCAGTGTGCCTTACAATTTTTATCTTCGATTTCGTTTGTTTCTTAATAATTATCATATGCAATTTTGAATGTCTGTATGCTTTCGATCATTAGCTCATTTTGATTACATATGTAAATGATTCCTTTTTTTGTAATTTTGTTTAGTAAAATCGCAACCTTGGTAAAATGAAATTTAAAAAAATTTCTAAAAACGAAGAAGTCTTATGTTCCCATATGTTAAATTTATAACCGTATTATTTTTCATTTTCATAACACAAGGCATTCACATTCACAGTGTCAGTTCGTGTCACTCATAAAATACAATAAATGTTTTATAAATTTAGAAAAAAGATACGATAAGTTTATGTGGGAAAAATTTAGAAATTAAAAGCCCAATCAGTTTCTTTAGCTGGAGTTCTTTAAAAAAATCAGTTAAAAATATACAGGAAAATTAAAATGAAAGAAGTCGTTAATTAAAACACTATAAATGATAACAACACTTAAACAATAAATAAAAGCTTTTCAAATTTGCTCTTGTTGCCTGTAAATTGTAATACAAAACTCATAACTTTTTTAGGTCTAGAAAGTTACAGTATGTAGCGTAGTTACGAACAAATGCAAATAAACTTATAATGGGTCCCTCTGCTATTATAATGAGCTACAATTTAATTGAAATAATAAAAATAGGGGTCAACAGCACATGCTGGTAACCTCAAGTGATTTACTTGTTCTTTTTATTTAATTTTTTTTTCAACTCGTATAAACATGCACACACACAGCTGCGTATTGAGTGATGCATTTAGCGGTTCATGTTCAACTATTTCTCCACAGATCAAGTATGACTGAGTGGTGTGGCATTAAGAATTATGTGACATGCAAAGACTCCATTACAAGAAAATCTTCAAATTAACCACCTCTACTAGAAGAATATACATTCAATTAAAAGCCGATATCGATAAAAAAAAATTGTCAAAACCTGGCCGTATAACCGGATCGGATCGTTGACAAAGAACCTACATGCTACTGCTGTCAAAACAATATTGTTTACTACGACCATACTACGACTTGGTTTCTTCCCATCGTCTTGGAAGCTATCTGGAATTATTATGATCCCTAAACCAGGAAGAGACGATATTCAAATTAAGTCATATAGACCAATTAGTTTACGTAAGTGCATACACTGTTTATAGCAGTATAAATGCTTAAACGATTGCAATGTTGTGCATTAGTTTTTTTTTATACGTAAAGTAATGCTGCTAAACGGGTCATCGTGAACAAAAATCATGCATTATAAATGCTGCAATTACTCATTGATTCCATTATGTTGTCTTCCTTACAAAATTGCTTCCAAGAACCACTAATTTTTTCTGGACTGTTATTGTGCTCTTCGAATGCGTGATCAAACTTGAGAGTGGGTTATTGACGCTTTTGGTTTGATATCGAATGTAGAGCCATCCACTCCATAGTGAGGTGAATGTAAGGGATGCAAGTGATAATATGAGAGGGCAATACTGTTCATCTTATTGACTCTCATGTGGAACAATTTGGCCATTTTCTTTTCAATTTTAGTTCAATGGCTTACGGAATATAAATTGCAGTCAGTTATCTCTGCAACAGCCTAATTGAGGTCCTCATTTACGAATAAATTTTTCGGTCAAATGCAGCATTTGGCAATATACGGAGAGATTTTCAAGGTATTTTCCTCATAAAAAGGCAATGCATGTATATGGTCTGCCTTAATTATTTAAAAAGAATTAAAATGAGAAGCATGTTGTTACCACAATTGCTCTACGATGATGGATGAAATGGAAATTTGTAATGCCGACGTCATTTCGTTTCAGCAGCACGTTACTGCTAGAGCGTTGTGCAAGGTTTAAACCCTATTACTTCATCAACTGTCCTTTCTCTATACCTTTACAAATAGTTCCAGTACAATTTATTGCGTACGTCGGGGACGTCTCTTAACACTGGTACAAGGACAAAAAACATACCAAGTGCGCAAGAAATTCTTTTTTGAAAAATATGTAATTTTTATGTGTTAGAACAAGCAGTCTGCAGTAATCACGCCTTTAAGTTTGAAATATCCCTCCGATGAATGGACCGTTGATATTTCAGTCGCAGCCAACAAGTTGAATGAAATTATCTTTAAAAAATTTTTCCGAATCAATACTATTATACTAAAATGCTGGTCAAAAAGAATCACCCATTATAAACACCTTTTTATTTTTTAATGCTTTAAAATTTAACAGCTCTTCTTTTTTATCAAATAAATGTTGGCAATTGTACATACAAATGCGAATTCTGCAGCATTCATATGGAAAATTATGTTGCACGTGATGTGCTTCGATAATTTATAACCGCACTCACTACAAAACTCAAAGTCCCAGAAGATTTTCAAATACACACTCTCGTGCACACACATGTAATAAAAAGCATATAAATATATATTTTACATACATACACACGCACACACATTTTAAACATAAAAAATGGTAACATCTTCTGCGTTTTACACAATAATCCGCAACATTTCCTGCTCTTGAAGCCTTCACAAATTAAGGTACATATTTTATTTAGCAATATATTTGTTTAAATTTTTTGCAATATTTTTTTTTCTATTTTAACAACCGCCACCCACCTGAAATAAAAAGCACTAACGTGCATGCTTTACACAACAAAAAACAAAGATTTCATCTGCTTTAAATGTTTTCGTAGACTCGTTGTGTGTTGGCATACACATGCATTTAATACACATACAAATTTAAATAAACAATTCCAAACAAGGCTTCTAGACATTTGGGAAATTTTCGTTTATGCACGTGTCTTCTTAGTATCGCCTAAATAATAAATAAAAAAATTACTGTCAAAATCATCTTCAGGTAAACAGAATGAAATAATTTTCGTATTTGAAGACAAGAAATGTAAATTTAATTAAAACAAGAAATAATTGTTTTTTCCAGTGATGACGACTATTTTAAGGCATGTGCTGTATGGGCTGTTACAGTATACAGTAGAGTAATTCTGACACAACTCTGAACAGATGAATTCATTTTTGGGACTATTTATATTAAATATTAAAAAAAGGTATATGAATGCCATAATTTTATTCATCACTATGGCGAATAATTGCTCCCATGAAAAAACTCACATATTCTAGCATTTCCAATGTCAATGCTTCCCATCGCAAATGTAAATTAAATATGCGGCAGAAATTTCTATCAGAAATTATTCACAACAACTGTCAATAGAAACGTGAAGGAAAAATATATATTGTATTCTATTGAATTACGCTTTTCGTTTTGGGTTGAAGCGATGTACGGTATTCTCAAATACATGTGTAATACTCCTAGTATCTGAAAACACCTTTTGATTTAGAAGCAACAGCATTAAGAACGAAATTCACGCCTACACTTCTTTTTTTTCCTCTTCCAGCAACATACAACGTATATAAACGGTATTCATTTCCTTCGCTTTATAAGCACGCAAATTATTTATAAATCATTGACGAATAATTCACTATAGAAACTTTAACTCCCAATATATTCGCGATCCCTAATTGTTGGGCATGGGAATATTGCTTTGTTACCAAAGAACTTATACCCGTAAAAATAGTTATGGATGTGATTGTTTTTACTTTGAGGTCGTTGAAAATTTTGCATTACTGGCATAGGATTTGAACCCAAAATTTTTTTCTTAGCCATTGTCCTGTAACTAGGAAATAAGGTTTTGGGAGGAGAGGTAGACGTAGTAGTGGTTGTGGACATTCGATTTGAACTTTCTAACGTTAAAAGTGGAATTCGCTGCCAAATCGACCAAATGTGATTGTTCAGGAGACAAGGCACTTTCTGCACACACATGTAGTGAAAGGGTTTTTCATTTCCTTATTTAAACGCATACTTAGAGAGAAGTGAGCATGGCAAAACAAATTTGCTACATGTACTGTAATGACGCATGCCTGTGCATGATGCACTGCAATCAGGTGGTCTATTCTCAAGCATGGCACATTTCTGCATTAATTGAATATTTGTAGGACACAAAGCTGAAAAAACTTTCGGTATCTAAATGTTGGTGTGTCAGCTACTTTAATATTCCTGATAGTGCGTTATAAGAAAACAATAAATCATATTTTGATTTATAATTCTGCACGTTTATTTGCCTACGTTCACATTTCACATTTCTAATGCCTGTCAATTTTACTTATATTTTCAATAGAGCGCTTTTCTTATCTCTTCAATTTATAAGAAAAAATATTAATTTCAAAGTTGGCTTGAGAGCTGTAAGCCGTTGTTTATGTACAGTGAACTCATGTGCAGGAAGTTTTTTTATTTTCGAAAACTCTGAATGTGGGAGAATTATGTATTTTTAATATTCAGCAGAATATATAAAATTTTATAAGTATTGGGTTTATTCATCTTCTTCTTTATGTCTGTGGAAAATATTCACGCAAATAAATTGCTGTCTTAAACAGTTCTAGAGGGAAGAGTTTTTTATGATTTTTATTATACAGTACCTATGGTCAGGGAAAGTCCTTTATATATACTGTTCATTGTAACAGAAGTGTGGAAATAGATTTTTGAAGGTGTGATACCCGGAGTAAAATTTTACTTGAATTGCCAGCATCGCAGTTGAGAAGGAAGAAAAATATGGTGACTGATGGAGTAGTTTTTGTGGAAATTTGAGTTAGGGTTCCAACATAGATTGTTATTGTTAAAAATAGATTGTCGAGCACTGGTCCATATATAGAGTTGTAAGCAAGTTGTTGTATTTTTTCGTAAAATTACCTTTGACGAGTTGTGTCGTTATTTCAATAAACGTACTATATCTTTCTTCTTTATAATTCATAATAATTTTGCAAACGGAATATCGTATGAGGAAGAAGTAATAGAAACATTGATTTATCCTTTAATATTACAAATATTCTTACACTCTCGACAAGATTAGTTTTATTGTTTTCAAAAGGAATCACACTGAAAGTCATCGTTATTGTAGCTGTCACCAATCCCTGAGGTGTATTTGTATCCACACTTTCGTTAATGTCATTCATTCCTTTGTGCTCGAAATATAATTTGCGTCACACGAGGAAAATATAAACTGTGGTAATGGCATCAGTAAAACAGTAAATCGAGGATATGAGGATATATATTCACACATCTCTAAATGTTTCATACAAAATTTATACAAGTGACTGGTTGAGTGTGTGTGTGTGTGTGTGTATGTGTGTGTGTAATGTATGAACGCGTACATTTAGAGGCAAAACACGTTTGAAGTAACATTTTACACTTTGAATGACGAAACCGTCTTTTTGTTTTCGTCATATGCAGATGTGTTGGTTTTGTAAACAGCAGATATTCCCGTACATGGATGCGTGTTGTGATAATCGGGTTATTAAGCGCGATTGGAAAGAAAAGCAAACACTCACGATTGTCATGTAAGTGCATCAATTTTTATATGCTAAATTTTTTTTCCTGTTTTCAGTTTGTGTATTTAAAGTGGGTGTATTAAAAAGTGAAAAAAAACGTGAGATTCTCAAATTCCCTGCTGATTTATAAACTGTAGTCACGTACATAAAGTAACGTAACACACTGCGGGATGTTTATTCGACAAATTTAAAAATTTAATTTTCGTTTTGGCGGAACCCAATACTAAAATGTACTGAAAGACCTTAAAAATAAATAAAGAGTTCTTTTGAGTTAAAAGTTGGTAATCTGTATCTCTTGTTCTGTACAACACCGATTCATGTCCAAGTTAGATTTCATCTAATTTTTCGGCCAAATGTTATGGCGAAGATACACCAAACTCCAGTAGATCATTTGTGAAAATTTAAATAGGTCGAGTGCACCAGTATTTAACAATAGTGTCATTCAAACAAAACCGAAACATTAAACGAAAAACTGTTTTGAACCTTTAGATACACCAGGGACTCCAACAATTTGATGTCCTAATAGTGTGGTCCGAATTTACATCTGCATATCGCTGTTAGTTGCGATTATACTAATCAAATACAGTCGAGGCAGTGCAAACTGTAGCAGGCCGAAGACTGTTGTCAAGAAAATGAACTGTTAATAAATCCGCCGTCTAAAAATGAAACTCTTGCAAGCTTCTAGTTACTATTACATAACAAAAAATATGTTCTAATATTGCAGTAGGGTTTCAACCCACATACTTCGGGTTCAATGCCACAACTACTTTCAGCCAGCGCCATAAATGCCAAAGTTTGTCAAACACAGGATTTGCTGATACAACAGCTTCCTCTACAAACGTGAATACACTAGCATCTCATGTGACGGACACCTCTCTAAAGCGGACATCTGCTTTGGGCGAACGCTGTTGTTTGTTTCCGCAAGTACTCTCATACGTACACATTTCTGCGGTCTGTGCGGTGTGCGTATTCTACTGTATTTGAAATTTATAAAATTTCGAAGACGACATTCTACAGTATGAAATAATTTCAGATAAAAACAATTTCTTCTGTCGTTCCTTTAAACATTTGCAACGATTAATTAGGTCCTACTAAAAACATAGTAGAGGCCTTCAGAGGCAAATGGGAGAATATTAAAGTTTTAGACCACATAATGAGATAAATTTTTATACATAAAAAAAGCAATTACAACAATACAATTTTACTGCATAAATATGTTTTATTCTTTTCTGTTAATATTTATTTAAAATAAAATTTCCAACATTTGCGGCTGCTTGCGGGGCGATGTTTCATGTAACCCAGATTTTCCCCTTTTTCAATGCCTCTAGCAAAAAAGAGGGAAAATTGCGAATTTTCATATGAATGTGTTTTCATCTTGCGGGAAATATAAAATGTAGCTTTTACGCATTTAAAATATATAATTTTATTTTAATGCAGGATTCTTGCGAAACACAATAAAAAGTGATTAGGGTGGTCATCTCTGCGAAATACCACCTTATTTGCAAATTGTTTTTACAATCTGATTAGTGGGAAACTATATATTTCTTAGATTAGTACAAATGCAATTGTTCGCAGAACAAAAAATGTTTAAAAATATTTGAATGCCTTTTATTTAACAAAACTTATATTCAATTAACTTTTTGTTGGAATTTCTGTAGCTGCAGAAATATAAATTTCATTCATCTGCGGCAAAAACCATTTGCAATAATTGGGTCTCCTCCAATAGGGAAGACGGTGTATATTCAATTAACGCTCGTGGTTGTATTATTAGAAATGGAGTATTATTGGTTAAGTTAAGTTTACAACCCCCTTGAGATGGAAGGAAAAGAAGAATAGACAGATGAGCAAGTGTGAGAGGAGAGAAGAGAAAGAGATACGATATGAAAACCCGAAGGTATAAACAGCAGTCGTCGAGCCCCACGCAAATGTCAGGGTCATACGTTGTAACGTAGTTTATTTTTTCAGCTGAGGTATGACTTAGTCCGTCCAGGTTCGTGGCAAAGGTCTACTTCCTTTGCAATAAAATTTGAGAGTCTTTAAGTGTTAAGATATATGAAACCAGTTTTCTTCAACGAAACTACTTAGCGATAACTTAAATCTAAGTTGTTAGGCGGTAATCAACTGGCGATGTTATTATGAAACGGTAATACCGCGGCGGAATGTTGAGTTCGTACGCTGGTTGGTTATGTTCCGGTGTCTCTGGTAGATGTAGCTGATAAAGATAATCTCGTGTTGACCGGAAGCTGTTTTAATCGGCACTATTATCCTTAAATACGGTTAGTACGAGTGTAAGATGTATTCGGGAGCTCCTACAATCGATAAAATATAGATAAAAACTGGTCATTTCTACGCTGTAATATTCTAGCTACAGGAACAAGAATTGGTAAAGCACTTTGGCGATAGCCGTAATTGTTTCCCTTTTTGTCTGCAAAACTGAATTACTTATTCAATATAAAAAATTAAGTTAATGAGAATTATAGCTGGTTATACATGTAAATTATTCATATGCGGTTGCATGTGTTCTTTTACTTGTTCTGGTACTCCGTTACATTTGTAGATTATTGGGTAAGTGCATCAGTTGTTGTTTGCGACTAATTCCACAAAGTTGTAACACACTATATTTTAATAGGAGTATCAGGTAAGGGCATTTGTAACGGCACGTTGCAACGTTTTGCTTAGTGAATGAGAGTAAGTTCCCAAGGTCTAGCGCAGATACTTCCGAAACGTTACTGAAATACCATCTGCCCGAAAAAATAAGGCGATCTCTTTGCAATGTAAGACACAAGAATTGTGGCGGTGTCTCTTTTCCTTCCCATCCTGGCAACTAGAACTATAGTCATTATTGGGTTTCCCCATCCCCTTGCCATAGGCTCTAAAAGGAGACAACAATATCCAGTAATCACCGCCACATTAGCAGCGTCCGTTTCCTCCCCTTATCAATGTAAGAGCAAAGAGAACAATAACCTGCCACTTATTCCCTGTCAATTACATAAATAAATACTCGACGAGCTTCCAGGTTATCCTGCCTCTGTTAGCATAAAATTTCTCTCCTCACTTTTAAATGTTTCAAAATAACATCAGAGACGAAGCAATTCTGAATTATAAATTCTCAAATGCACGCAACTGCAGAATTACGTAAGAATTAACATCTATATAACCTTCTTATTAAATCACCTCTCTTCTGCACACTATCCCTTTCCAACTATTTCCTCTGCAATGCATTGCATACGTTGGGTATATCCCCTGAACATTGATGTGTATCTCATGATCATACTCAGAAGTCTATTGTAAAAATTTTTAGAGTTATTATAATCAGATTAGGTTAGGTTCAGAAGTGGTACTGGAACATTAGCATTAAATTACAAGTTATTAAAATTTTACAAAATCTTAGAACTTAAGTCGAATTGAGCAGGGCTCATATAGATGGTATTCTAGTTAAAACAACATAACAACATCATGCAATTTACACAGAAGTAAACGAAGGGTATTGAAATTAAAAACCTGTCCTACAATCACGTCTGGTAACTTAAGAAGGCAAAAAATTTATTCGACAATTGAAGAGAAGTCAGTGTACTTTTCGAATTGGCATCACATGTTTAATGGTTTTAACTTTGCCAAGGTCTTCTCATCTCTTTAAAAAAAAAAAAATACAATCGCAGATACGTAAGCTTTACATATCTTAACGCTCATGGCTTGGAACATTTCTAATCAGTCAGGGTGTCCGTCCATGTCAATTTCACAAAACATTCATAAATAATTTTACTGCAGTTTGGTTATTGTGATGATGCCGTGTGTTGCAGGTTCAAGCGTTTAAAGACACATTCATTTTATGCAATATTTTATTTAATTTCGTATCATTAATATCCTTTCCAAGTAGTTGCAATTTCATTATTTCAGTGTAATAAATGAAAATATTTTATAAACAATTGTCCATTCATATTTGATATGTATGAGGTCATTAATTACACAATAATAAAGCACAAATCAAGCTAATAAGCAAGTAATAACACACACGCTGCAACCTGCCACAAATTGCGCCATACGACAGAAAAGTACCATAAAAGTTTGTAAGATTAAAAATACATTAATTTTTCTTTATTTCTTTTTTGTTTTTCTTTTTGTCTTCCAGCACTTACAATTAAAAAGCAAATTCTTAGAAATGAAAAATATTAAGAAAACACTCATTCCTCAGCAAAAACAAAAACCAAAAAAAGTAGTTCATTTCTGCCACCTTTTAAGGTCGATTTTATTTATTATTTTGTGTTCCTGACACGTAGTTACTCCATCGTACAGTGTGAATTCTTGCTGTTGTAGTTATTGGCCACCAGCACACCAACCTCCCACCGCTTCCAACTGCATAATTATGGCAGCAGCAAAATGTATCTTTAAAGTAAAATTTTTGGTATGATTTTGAAAAGTTTGTAATAAATCCTTATAAGGCACATTACGAGTGTAATACCAAATGAAGTTTTAAGCATTTGGTGAATGAAAAGTATTCTGGAATGGAAGGAATAAAAAATAAAAAGAAGTTTGGAGAAGAATGCATCAACGTAAAGAAATAATTACAAAGTGTAAAGAACTGTTTGTTAAAAATTGTGTTAAAAATTAATTTCTTCAAAAGCACTGCAAAACTATGGATTTGAATCATATTGGGCTTTTAGAGTCGTAAGAAAGTCTAAATACAGACGGAGGCCTTGCCAGTATATCTGAGCAAAAATTAGTGCCTGTCTTGAAGAATTTCTGTAAGGGACACAACATAATGGCATCAGTAGCAATCGCGCTAATGCTTGATTTTTATTCGCAAAGAAGCATTACCTTATATATCCAATAAGATAAATGCAAAATAATGCATTTTTAAACATTTATACTGTTATTACCAGTGGAAGCACTACGCTACGGCTCTCTCAGAGTTTTTAGAGACTGAATTTCATCTAACGAATTCCAGATTAATTCAGAGCTACAGCAAGTAGCCACTATTCCTCGTACCATATTTTTTCTTAATAACTTATTATGTCACACTTCCAATACTATTAGCTCTTCCGAAGAGGACAGCAGCATATGCAATTTTTAATCATTCAATTACAGCATCGACTGAGATCGTAGCAATGAGGCGGAATAAGATTATTTCGTTTCCTAAGATAATCAGGATGGTTCACAGGGTCGATTGTAACGCCAGTAAGACGTGATACAACGTGCTTACTAGAGCTGTAGAACATTGCAGTCGATTTAATTGAAATCACATGCTTTCGCGTTAACGGTAGCTAATTTTCGATTTCATTCAAAATCGTAAACTTCAAATTTAAATCATGAAATCAATACGATAAAAACTAAAATTTGGAAAAAAAAATTTTTTACAAAAACCTTGCCATATAATTTTTTTTTTTTTTTTATCTTGGACCAGTGCTCAGGGGCTATCCCCTACATATGCAATGCATTGCACTGGAACTAGAGAGAAGGATAGGGAAGAAACAGACAGGTGGTGAAAGTGGTAGAAAGATAGAGCTTAATTCTTGCGCAACTTTGCAGTTGCGTGTAAATTATAAAGCAAAGTTGCGGCGTCTCTGATGTTTTTTTTTTGACGCATTATTTTTAAGCTAATTGAGCCATTTTATTTATTATTTTACTTCGCCGACGTTTTATTGCTCAAATACCGACGAAGGAGAGTGCTGTAGCACAGAAAACTCAGAAAAAACTTTTTTCTGATTTGACCCGGCTGGGATTCGAACCTGGGTCTTTCTGGTTGCAGAGCCAACACGCTGAGTACTCGCCATCAGCACCCCCATGAAATGAATGAAAATGAAATGAAAGAAATAATGACGAATTTTGTAGTTAGGTGACCACACGGTATTAAAAAAAATAGTGCTTATCAAAGCAATTTTTTCATGCTGCATACTGTTATGAGCGACGAAGCCCATTTCCAATTGAAAGGGTTCGTTCATAGACAAAAAGTGCTGCGGATAGTCCAAGAGTAGTACAACATCGAGGATTACACTCACTTAAGTTTACCGTTTGGTGCGGTTTTCGTTTTTTTCAAAACGAACACAGTGTCGCCGTTTCCAAAACAGGTATTAGATATCGGACAATGTTGGAAAATTTTTGAAGGGCAGCCGAGGAAAACCTTCCGCAAGTATGGTTACAACAAGATGGAGCCACAGCGCACACTGCGAGGAAGGCAATGGCTCTTTGAACTCAAACATCTTCGGTCATTTTGGGCCTGCCTGTACTTCCAGCACAATAAACGCAAGTATAGGGGTTATCCCCTCACTGCTGGTGCAAGTTAAAAAAAAGATACGATTAAATGAGGATTTTTAATACGAAAATTTATAAAATATTTCGCTTCTGGAATTTTGGGTGAACAATTTGGGATTCAGAATTTTTTATATTTTTTGTTTAAATCAATTTTATTTGCCATTCTTTGGTAAGACCCTTGAATTATGAGGGCTCCCATAATATTTTTAAAAAGTTGTAGGTGTACCCTTTTAGTGCGAGGATTATCTGTAGTTTCTTTCAAGTAAACAATATTTACTAAAATTTGAGTTTAAATGGAAAGACATCCGAAGGATTGTGAGACAATTGTAGATGAAATTTTAGTTAACCGGCATAAACGGGCAATTCAATACTTTGGAAAATGTGTGCAAAAATAAAATTATTTTCTGTTACGTAGCGCTGTGTAAAGGTTACAAAGTGTCCCCCAAAGCACAAAAAGTAATTAAAAAGTACTTAACTTTAGAAATACAAAAAATTCGTTTGTATGTAAATACAAAAAAAGTGTGCAATTAATATCCTGCAGAATCAGTTTGTTCGCTGCATTTCGAAATCATTTCGAACTTTACACCACTACTACAACAAAAATGAAAGTTGTATAACAAATAAAATGTGTAAAGAATACTTATCTTTTACTGTGCAATTCATACCTGCGATAAAAAGTTTTGCGTTTCCTTAAATCATTTTCCGTATCCTTGAAGAAATACTTGCGTATGCCGCTTAAATAAAAACGGAAGTATTCATGCCAGTTAATGGTGGCCGTATTGAATTGTAAAACTTTTTTCTCTTCTTCGGTCATCAATGCATCCAATTCCATAATATTTTGATTGGAGAACATCCATTCTTTAAGACCGAACCAGGACATCATATAAATGATTCTAGATATCTTTGAATAGACTTTAATGTAACTGAAAAAAGAAAAAAGTACAGACATAAGTCTTTCATTGTACTGCAGTTTATATTACTTTCAATTGAAATTCTTTTTCGTTTTCTACGTTATACTCACATGCATTTGCGACCAGTAGCCAAAGCAATTAAATCGAGTAAATAAGCCGGTATATGATGTAGAAAGATGGAGGCGGCATAATGTAATGGCTTCCAAGGTATTATTATGTACGAAAAACACCTGGTCAAAAACAGTTAAAAAAAGGACATTAAAAAAAGAACGTAAATAATAGAAGGATAGTTTATGTACAATTCAATTCAGTTGCACTGTCGATTGTCCATTGAACTTTTTGTTTGCCATTCTTCTGTTTATGTGTTGTGTTCATTTTTCAATATGAGAACTTAAATTAATTGAACATAAGGAAATGATTTATTTTAGCTGGGCTTTTATTTCTTGCTATAATTTAACATTACAAGGAAGTGATTCGTGGCGACACTGCCCTACACACGTAAGTCTGTCTATCAAATAAGATATTTTAATCGAAAATAATGGCGTTTAGAATAAGTAAGTAGTTAAGACAGTGCTTGGGAGTTAATGGCGAGTAGTTAGTGTGTTGTCGCTGCAACCAGAAGAATCCGGGTTCCCAGCCCGATCAAGTTAAAAAAAGTTTTGTCTTAGTCGCCGCAATTTTGCCTCATAATTAACAGGCAACTGCAGAGTTGTGCAATAATTAATCTCTGTCTTCCTACCACTTTCACCACCTGTTTATTCTCTATACTATCCCTCTCTAGTTCCAATGCTATACATTGCATATGTAGAGGATTTCCCCTGAACACTAGTGCAATATAAAATTAAAAAATAACAAAAGTCATTGTTATTCTATGAGGAGATCAAAAGTCATATGTTTTAAAATAACACGAAAAATATGATTGTCCGAAAAATTTAATGTTATATTCACAATGTTGATATAAATGAACATAATATTGTCTCCCAACTTGTTCCGATCCACTTAGGTTGCAATTCTGATAAATATTTGGATTTTTAAATAGTTTTGCATTTTTATAGGATTATGAAAACAAGACAGCCCCTAAATCTTGCAAATATTTTTACTTTCTTAATCTTTACTAGTACCGTGCAATTACTTATACATCGAGGGCACCTTTCAATTTGTGATGTTGCATATTTTGTCCATGTACATCGAGCTTGGAATCCCCTACCCAGTTATCTGAAACATTTTTCTTACTCGTATCCTGTATTTAAAGCGAAACTTTTTGAATTTTTCTATTCTTAACTTTTCTTAAACTTAATGAATCAGCTGGCTACAGCTACACAATAATATTTATATGGGGAGCGACCATCCAATTATAACTAATATATTTTTATACTGTATTTACAATTTTTATATTTTTTTTAGAATTTTCGTATTTATTTTGAAATTTTTTTTAATTCTTATTTTCTAACCTTATGTTTATAATAAATATAATTTTATAATGCTAATTAAAAATTTTTTAATATTAAATTCAAAAAGAAAAAATTATTTATAAAATATAAAAATTTCATGAAGATGTTACCGAAATATTGAAAGAAATAGAAAATATTTAATAAACAAACTTTTAACCTTTTCAAACAATTAAGAATTATTTATTTGTTGATGTACACTTGTTAAACCTCGTCGAACTGAAGAATTATACAACGATAAATGACGGAGTAGGTACAATTGTACCTTCAAGCATTTATTACTACATACATAACTTTTTCATTCCAAAATATTAAAATTAGCTCTTAATTACATATTTTTCTGTGCTACAACATCCTCCTTCGTCGGTATTTAAGCAATAAAATGTCAGCGAAGTAAAATAATAAATAAAATGGGTCCATTAGCATAAAAATAATGCGTAAAAAAACATCAGAGACGCCGAAACTTTGCAAGAATTAAGCTCTATCTTCCTACCACTTTCACCACCTCTCTTCCCTTCTCTACTCTATCCCTCTATCTACTTACAGTACAATGCATTGCAATATGTAGGGAATAGCCCCTGAGCACTATTCCAAGATAAAAAAAAAAAGAATATTTATAACAAAATATAGCGCAACTAAAATAATTTTTACAATTTTAGAGATACACTCAAATATTAAAATAAAGTTTAAACGAATATATGTATGTACATTATTATTGCATTGCTCCCGTGCATTATTTTATAACATGATTGACGTCGCGACCTTTCGTCATATGTAATGCATAAAGAGCATCAATTACAAAATAAAACAAACGATTAGAGAAGAAAGTTTCTGAAAGACCTTTCTAAGCAGCAATGTACATATGTCTGCAATTGAAGAACGTAGTACCAATAAAATTATTATGAACAACCCTTTTGTTCGAAGTTCTATAGAAATGGTGTATGGACGAAGTATAGCAGTAGAATTAAATTTAGAAGCACGTTGTAAATTACCTTATGAAAACGTGGAACATATCGTGTAGTTGGAAGCTGTTATATGGGTCGTTTTGAGAAACATTCACAACATAAGACAAGAAAGTCATGCATAAACTGCATAAAACATATTTGTGATGAACACTCCACGTATTTCTTGCAAACAAATGCAATAAATATATGCATTTTTTTTTATAAAAAAGCTGAATGAAGCTTTAGTAAAATAATTAAAAAATTAACTTTAATATATGTTATTAATTTTTCTTCATACAAAGTAATTGAAGGTATAATTGTACCTTTACAGTCTTTAAAGGGTGTCGGTTACCCCGATACGAAGTGAATGTTAAATTTCCTATATCTGCAGTACTACAATAGGAAGGCACACTAAATTTGATGTGAGTAATTCTTGTTAGTTCTCTTCCAAGTTTCAGCAACATCCTGGTGGTATAGTATAGTTTTTGGTGGTACAGCTGATGTTTTTTTTTCCTACGCCATTGCTGAATTAGCTGCCATTGAATGACTTCGAATACGAATTATGTTAAAAACCGGTTTTTTTTAATAATCTTAAGAAAGGTAAACAAATATAATACGTTCAAGCGTGAGCCACATATAAGGAATCACGACATTTACATTTAAACTGAGAAAATAATTTTTTTTGCGCATTTCCACAAATAACTTTTATACAAATTTAAGCAAAACATTTTCAAAATTACTTCAGATAATTAGGATTTAATTACGCAAGTTCTTAAATTTCTTCCGCCTATTTTTTCAGTTTTCTCTCACAATGTGTAGTTTTAACTCGTCACTATAAAAACACCGGTACCTCTATGTTTATGCACTTTAAGCGAGTACTTTTCGTGCTAACGAAAGAAGGCATAGAACTCGAGGGAGGAGGGCCCTGCCGTTGGAGCTATGGGGCTGAGACCCCAAACTGTACGACAGTGGCAGGACACGCGTATGCCACATGGCAGGGCAGATGGTCCCGATTGCATTTACTGGATCATATGGCATACTGAAAGGAATGCAATGGCGCAGCGGGTTGGCTGGTTCACTGCTGCCAGCGTGATTAAACTTTCATTAATTATTAATATATACTTACATATATGAATTTCTATCAAATTTTCAAACTCTTTGAACCAAATTTGCTTATTTTGAAAAACTTAAAAACTAATTCGTATCAAATTAAAATTTCGTATCAAATTCGTATCAATTAAATTTGACTCTTCTCCATATTTTCTGAAATGTGAATTGAGCAATTGTAAAGGTATAAAAGTGTGAACATCTTTAAAGAATTTTTTATTCTTGTATCATTTATGAGTATCGGCAGCATATAAATAAATATTATCACCGACTCTGCTAAAGAGCTTCAGCTGTTCGACTCAAGAGTCTACTGCTATTTGAAGACTAAACAGCAAACATGGTATAAAAAGTCATATTATTTTATGATTCTTTTTTTTGAAGCACAACAACTATTCTTTTAGAGTGTGGTAAAATATTAGGACATTATGAGATAGGATATCTTCTTCTAATGAAGTATGAAAATTTTTCTACTCGTACCTACAAAAAAAGCTACACTTAATGTTCATTCTTTCGTTAGCATGTGTATCTATAAGATAGTTTTTTTTATATTTTGTTTGCTATTTAATGGTTAGAAGAGCACCATGCCACGTTCTTTGTTGCATATGCAGTTGATATGTTGCATACGCAAATGAAGGTTTGCTTTTCCATGCAAAATAAAAATACAAGCACTCACACTCGCATTCAAACGTGTTTATTCAGCAACGCCACCAGTATCACCAGATGGTTGGTATCAATATTTTGCTGTATCGGTTTTAGGTTACACTGCAGATAAAGTTATTGCATGAAATAGTTTGCCAAGTTTATAAAATATTTAGTATATTACACACGTCGTGGAATATGTTATTCATTTGAATGTTAAAAAATGTTCAGTAACGGAAAAGCTGATTTTATTTATTTCTAAGATCAGTAAATCAAGTAAATAAAATACATCTTTTAATTTTTTGCTTGAGAATAAAAATAATTGTCAGAAACCAGCATTTATATGATAATTTCTGGCTCTACGAAGATTTTTTTTGTTACGTCGAAAAATTCTAAACATATTTCTGCTTGAAATAATTTTGCGTGACATGCTAATTCGGAGTATAACCTTCAGTTTCTTCAGACACTTGTCTTTTTAGAAAAGTTCTGAAAACTTATTTTCTGAAAGCATTTAAGTGCATACATAAGAAATTTCATAACTTGGTGTGCAGTAGAGTGTGAAAGAAACGACATAACCGCATCAATAGTACCACTATTGTTCAGTTTATATTGACTTGATTTTGACAACAAATATGTTTTTGTAGTAACAAGTATCTATAAAAATATTTGCATACATGTTTATAAATAAAAATGTATTTGTATACACAAACAAACATACACATGTGCATATAAAACTGGAAACTTGTACAAAAAAAAGGCAAAAGAAAGCAGAATTTATCGCTTTGGAGTGCTCCTGTACTCGTATCCATATCCAGTTACAATGCAACTTTATTGTGTGCTTTTTATATTAAATCCATAAAATATGTCAAATTCATTTGAGCATAAGTCGTAAAAAACCACTAGAGAAGTTCAGAAAAGCCATTACGCTAAATGGGTATGCGAAGAGGTTGAAATTATTTATTTATTTTTTGAGTGCGTTTCAAGCAATTTTAAAATTGCCAGTAGTTTTTAATTGTTCAAGATCAGCAAAAGTGAGTAACAGTTACATGGGAAATATGTATTGGAAGTATTTGCAATCCAAACGTATGCTCGACTTGCAAGTGGGTTGTACAGAAAACTTGTTTCGCATAAGTGAACGCACTACAAGCACATTTACGAGTCATAACAATTCAATATGCTGGACAGGAGCAGATTTCACTTAAGTCTGTAGCAAAGTTTGAATTGAAATAAGATTACAGACAAAACTTAGAAAAATTCCTACTTAAAACCATCTTTCAGGAAGTACCTTCTTTACAAAACACTTTTAAAAAAGTCCCTTTCAGGAAATTGCTATTTGCAAAACTACCTTTTACAAAGTACATTTCAAAAAAGTAGCATTTAGAAGATTAGTTTTAAAAATTTATCTTCCAGAGAAGTACATTTAAAAAAAATTAATTTCAAAAATTTACCTTTCAAAATGTAATTTTTAAGAAAGCACCTTTTAAAAGGGCTATTTTAAAAAAAAAGTTTTTGCAGAACTACTTTTAAGAAAGGTAAGAATAAATTTTTTTTAACTTACAGTTTAAAAGTATCTTTTAAAAAATTTTAAAAAGTTTGGAATTCGAGAGACTAAAGATGAAGCTCAAATAATCGAAAGTTTGAATTATCAAAAGGAGATAAAAAAAATTTTTAATTAATAAGAGTTAACCTTCTTATATATATATACGAGTACATAAGCATAAGTATATAATTATCATGAAAAAAGTCAGTATTTTTCTATTAAGGCAGCGACTCAAATCTCTCATTGTCTTTGAAATATTTTTCTTCTTTATTTTAACTACGACAGTTATGCTAAAGCTACGTAAAAGCAAGTTGCGCCATCTAATTTTTTTCAGTTTATTGAATGTTTTTCCCGAGACCTGCAAATACTTGAAAATATCGCGGGATGCAAATTAACAAGTTTCAAATTATCAAGACTCTACTATATAAAGGAAGTACCTGTTAAGATAATACTTTTTAAATAAGAACGTTTAAAAGGGTATCTTTTAAAAAGGTTACTTTATAAAGGGTGATTTTTTAAAAACTTTCTTTTTGGCAACGCTAATTTTAGAAGCTCAGCTGTTTTACTGTAACATGTTACTGTTAAACATGTTCAGTTTGGTCTATAACTTAACTATGAATCGACTTACAGACCAACAACACTTGCGGATTATTGCATTCTTTTTATCTAAATTCATGCTCGATTAAGAAAGTACTTCGTGCACTTATATTTTATGATCAGTTTGGGCAACGCTTCACACCAAATTTACATTATTAGATATTAAATCACCAACACGCATACGAGTATGTAGAGTGCGGACAAAGGAAAATTTCGCAGATGTATCAGTGTTGTTGATGACTGTGAATTATAGATTTGGCGCCGTTTGCAGCGCTGGCGTGCCAATTGGCCGCCTAGATCGTACGATTTGTTCGGCCGATATGTTGGGGAGAGTATGCTAAAATAGGACACAGCGTATGAACCTTTTGAGTCGGATTCGCGGTCAACATTTACATGAAATCTTCTTTGAACATCGAATTATATAGATCGTTCTATCAAATCAAATAAAGATTTCATACATTTCTCAAAATTGTATGTGTTTTTTTAAATCAAATTCGAAAGCTCTTAAAACAGCAACTTCATAAAGAACGGCCTAAAAAAGTACTTTTAGGAAAGTACCAGAAAAAGTATCTGTAAAAAAATTAGCTTTACTTGGGGGTTACACGATTAAGTTTTGCTTTTGAAATTTTAATACGCCCACACATTTTCAAAAATACATACATAGTTTTAATAATTGTTGGGAATTTGATTTAAAAAGAAATTTTTCTTTTCAATTTTCTTTTCTTGACGATGACTTTTGAAAAATAAAATTACTTACAACTTGCGTACAGCATATGTCACAGTCGTCAATCTAAATGATTTTGGAAAGACAATATGTGTGAAAAATTTTAAAGCCAAACTTGATCATGTTAGGTCGGTGTTGGGAGAGTTTCTATGAAAAAAAGTATTTTAAAAAAATTTCTTTTTAAAAAAATATTTTTAAAAAAGTACTATTTTAAGGAAACAATAAGTTTGTTAAAAGTGAATTTTAACAATTATATTTTTAATAGATTTTTGTTCAGTAACCTTAATTGTTCTATTTGACCCATTTTTTTAATTGACAGTATTTCTTATCAGTTTTAAGATGAACTATTTCTATGCCATTTCATTTGGAATATTTTGTGTTTCACTTACCATAAAAACTTATCAAAAGGCTCATGAAATCCTTTACGAGATAAGTGCATGTATTGTCCCCAAGATAAATTATTTCTATCGAAAACATAGTTGTAAACCGGTATTTCGGGTCGCAATTTTGATTCCTTAATTAAAGCATTGTATCTGAAATATTTGCGGACTTTATTCGTTTCAAGAGATTAATTATTTTAACTTCACAAATATCAACAAACCGTCGTGATACATCCCAAGCACATGAAATCATCGCATTTACACAATAATCGGCTGGAACCATGTTCGCTTTACATTTTGCATTTCCATAAATACAACGGACCAGGCCACGTGCTGCCCATATGCAGAGTCCTGAAGGACCATATAAATTATCCGTCCAACCAGGAATTGGATCTTTGTAAGTAGATATTACTAAAATGGGAAAATAATTATTAGATTAATTTTTATTATTTTGTATTCTAATTTCCAAATAGCAATTAGTTTTCAGCTACATATGTTTTTTAGTTATCATTAACATCATGCTATTTCATAACAAGCAATGGTTGTGAAATTCATTATATGTAAATATTTGATTATCCAAGCGCCTACTGATAAGTTTAAGTTGCAGGCAAATCATTACAAGTAATGCATGCTATGTATGTATGTGTATTAGAAAAAAGCTACGAGTAACGAAATATGTATCATTTATTCTCCTCTTCTCTGGAAAATAGAGAAATTTAAAAATTTTAAAGCGACCAATAATTTGGAATGTAAGAAACGGTACTTTGCATTAGTTGTGTATGTTTGCATACATACACATGCATTTGTCTATATTTACATATGTGTGTGTACATGTAGTATATTGTTTGTTCTTTATTTGTTTGCATGAATTTATTAACTATTCCATCTGAATAAGAAGCTTTTATTTGGTTCATTTATATCCATTTATATATACTCGTATATACAGTTTGTAAAAAATATGTTTACAAAGCTTAGAAAAATTAAAAAGTTTAAGGGAAACTCTTATTTGCAAGTAAATTATATAACTTTTATTAAATTTTTTTCTTCATGTATTCAATTGAAGATGTTTATAAACACTTTGCACAAAAAAAAAACAAATTAAATTAAATAACAAAATAATAATCGTAACTTAAAAAATACTTCCAGTTTCTACGCTGTAAAATAAATGTTTACAAAATTGTGTTAAATTGAATTAAATATATTCTAAATGGTAAAAAAAAAGATTTGAGGGTGCTAATACTTGGTGTGCCCTCCTTTAGCTTTAATTACAGCTTCTAAGCGTCTAGACATTGAATGGATAAGCTTTGGTATATCGTAATTTTCAGGTATTTTTTCCCACTTTTCTTTAATAAATGTTATTAACTGTTGTTTGTTTTTTGGTGACCTTTTTCCAACTTTTTTCTTTAGGTGGACCCACAAATTTTCTATAGGGTTTAAGTCTGGGCTTTGTGCTGGGGTATCTATCACTTTTGTACAATTATATAACAACCAGGATCTACAAATATATGCCTTATGCTTCGGGTCATTATCCTGGTAAAATTTATACTTGAGCTTTTCTGGGTTTTCTGGGTCAACAAAACCGAATTTGCGAACACTTGTACTCAATTCCTTTTTTAAAATGTTTAGATAGACTTCCTTGGTCATTATATCCTCTAATATTCTTATTTCGCCAACACCCTTGCTCGAAATACAACCCCACACCATAACGGATAGTTTACCGAACTTTACAGTGGTTATTATATTTTTATTTTCTAAAGCCGTCAGGGGTTTTCGCCAAACTTTTTGAGGTCCATCATGGTAGTAAAGCATCACTTTCGTTTCGTCACAAAAAATAACATCATCCCAGTGCTCCGGAGGAAAAGAAATGTGTTCAATGGCAAACTTATACCTTTTTTCTATGTTTGCCGCTGATAGCAAAGGTTTTTTCCTCGCAACTCTTGAAGAGTATTTATGGTTTTGTAGCACATTTCTAACAGTCTGATGAGAGATACTTACTCCACATTCATTACTGATGTTAAGTGCAATTCCTCTAGTACTAAAATGTGGATTCTCATCAATCATTTTCAAAATTTTCTTTTCAATTCGCCGAGTTACTTTTTTTCGTCTGCCTGGTGATACATTTGGTTCCAGTCTTCCTTCTTTTCAGCACGGTTAATAACATTATATACCGTCTTTAGGTTAAGAGACAATTCAGCAATTTCTCTGTGAGATTTTCCTTTATAGTAATTAAAATACAAAAGTTGGGTAATGTCTTTGTTCAGTCGCTTTCCTGGCATAGTTTATATATAATTGGATAATCGCTTGTTTGTTCTATGAGCTCAATTTAAGAATAAAAGACAACAGCTACTCTTAGCGTCCGTATAAAACTCTTACACGCAATACATGTGCAAAAAACCAACGGTTCTTTCTTGACTTTGCATTTTTGTAAACATTTTTTTTACACTGTTGAAAGTATACAAAATTATTTTGTAGCGTTGTTGTTGTAATATATTCATAAATTTGCCAAAGTTTCGACGCCTGCTTGTCGTCAACATACAAAACAACAGTTATAAAAAAAAAATTTACAAATATAATGATATTGTTGTTGTAAATATTTATTTAAACTTAAATTCTTAAAAAATTTTTGTTTTGTAAACATATTTTTTACAAACTGTATATATATATGTATATTGTATATATATTTTGCTCAACATGAAAATATCTTACTCCTGTTCGTATTTGAATTTGAAATATTTACCAAAAATGTTACAATTATTCCAAACTGTATATATTAGGGCAGAGAAATAAAAGTTACTTCGAAAATTAGTCCCCTAATTTTATTTTTACGCGATTCACAGTGCGGCCAAAACCACATTTTGCGGCCAAAATTCCCAAAATTCGAAAAAAATAAGTTTCTTGAAAGAGTTTTTTCATCGTTGGGTTGGCTGAAGTGATCCTCTAAGAAGTGAAATCCGCTCATAGTAACGTCCTATATCTTAAGTCTCCTCTTTTCTTTCAGTCGCAACGTGGCCTTCATCAAAACATCATATTACTGTAGGAACACAGGGAAATTAAAACACGTGTGAAAGTTCTTGGAGTAAAGGAAATCTAACAAAACCAAGTGGAGTCTACGTTTACAGGTTAGTAAAATACGTAAAAACTTTAGCAAATTACAATTTCGTAACAAAAAATTTTTAGCAGTAGAAATTTGAAGACATATTTTTTGTGTTTTTTTATATAAAATTTGAGTTTACAAACCATATAGTAATAAAACGCTATCGTTTGCTGCCTTAAAACCAATTAGAGGTTACTCAGAAAAGTATTAGTTACTGAATAAAAGAAGATTTAGCTGCTACCTTCTGCTACTTTAATTTTTATACAACTTTTTGTGGAATAGAATTTTCAGTAAAATACATAGTATGACAATTAAAACTATATCTGAAAACATAATTTTTTGTTTAATTTATTAACGTACTTTAACAAATTTAAAAAATATGTATTTATTTTGCAGGTTCCAGTAATAAGATGGAAGGTGACCTAACAAGGCTGAAATTATTACAAGAAATAAAAAAAATTCTCAAGGATGATATGAAAGAAATTTATGCTAAGGTGGAAACACTTTTATCCGAAAGTGAAAATTCAAATTATCATTTAACAGTTGATGAAAAAAAGCAAATATCAGATCAAGTGCATAAAATAAGATCAAGATGGGATTCAAGTAAAAGAATAGAAGAACAATTTTTGAAAACAAATCATGGTTGGTTACAAAAATCCATTGAACTGAAAAAGGAGTCAAAACAAAATGTTGAAAAAAATTCCAATACAGGTCGACGAGAACACAGTTTCTCAGAATCTTCTGAACGAAGTAAACGCAGAAAAACAGAAGAATTACGAGGAATGTGTCAACAGAAGTTCTCCTATACTCAGCAACAAGTAAATTGCGAGCTGAAGGTAATACTGATTTTGCAAAAGTTATGCGTGATATTTCCGAAGGGAGTCCTACAAAAGCTTCGAAATACAGAAAATCATTGGAGTCTTATAATAAAAATATACCTTTCACTTAAAAATTTATCTTAACTTGAACTAATTCTGCTTCTTACATATTCTTTTCTTCGATTTCACTTTTGATTCTGAACTAGCATATCATCAAAATTGTAAAAGTAAAAATCGATTTTTCGACCAATCGCTCCTTTTCAACATTCTTTGTTATATATGTCTATTATTTTATTTAAAATTTAATACCTAGTTCGACCCAATCCCTCATTATATATGGATACTCTATCTTTTTAACGGGTGTTTTCTATTCCTTTATAAATAGTTGAAAATATATCTTCGGAATTGATGAAAAATTATTGTTAAAGGTATTTTTTTATACGAGTAAACGATTCTTGTTGCTAAATTTCTCTTTTTGTAAAGTCCTTTTTTGTTCTTTGCAGAACATACTTTTGATGAAGGGTGTTTTTTTTTTGTAAAATATATTTTTTTATGAAAGGAGCAGTTTTAAAAGATACTTTTTTAGAAGGTATATTTTTAGAATTAAATACTTTTTTAAGTTTTAATTTTTAAAATTTTACTTTTTTAAGGGTTTTCTTCTAAAAAGTACTTTACCTGAAAAGATATAGTTTTGTAAAAAGAACTTTTTTAAAACTAACTAATTTAAAATATTTTAAAGGGAATTGTCTTAAGAGATGCCTTTTTGTAAAATTTATTGTACTTCACTAAAAATTTACTCTTTTAAAAGGATTTTTTATTATAATATTTTTTTATATATTTTTATCCGCAAGTTAACATCTTCAAGAGATTTTAAAATTCCAGTTATTACGAGTACATTATTATTATATTATACATGGTGTCTGCTGACAAATTTGTATTTTTAAATACGATTATTTCAAAAAGTAATAAACGGTGCGGAGGGAGGGTGGGGCCGTTGGAATTATCGATTGTGCGGTTTTATCAGTCACGATGTCGCAGTGGTCGAGTGATCATCGCGCGTTCGCTGTGGAGACATTTTTTAAGAATAATGATTCCAACGTCGACAATTTTGTTCAAAGTTCGGTATTCGGCGAATAACTGATGAACCGAGTGTAAATTTAATTCGTCTATAAATGCCCCACGGCCAGGGCACAGTCTATCTTCAGGGAATCCCGAAAACATTGAACTGGTTGAAAGCAGTTTACGTGAAAATACTCCACTCTCAATACGGAAAAGAGTAGCCTCACTGGGACTTCCAAGACCAATTATTCGTGAAATTTTAAAAAAGGATCTGGATGACATGCTCTTTAAAAAATAAAATTCGCATTTCCATTCTATCGTTCAATGCTCTTTGTGTCAATTATTACGTTTTTATTTAAATTTGAAAATATAAATCTGCTACCAGATACCCTATATTTATCTATGTTTGTTATATGGTTTAGATCGTCTATATGCAAATCTTCAGTCGACCTTTACCCAAATCTTTGCAAAAAGATAAGAAATTTCACAGGTTTATAGAAGAACTCCCAAAAACTATTTGAGAATTAGGAAATATACAAACAAAAGAAACCAAATAGCTTCTTCAAAAATTTTTTTTATACAACAAACCCTTTATTATTTGATTTAAATCTATTTAGCTTTTCTAAAACTTTCTTTTTTTTATATTACAATATATGTTATACTCGTATACTGGAAAAAAAATTGTAAATATGTTGAAATATAAAATATAAGTTAAAGGAAAAGAAAAATTTATAGAATATTAGAATTTCTTAACCCTTTAACGATGAATGGGACATATGTGTCCCATTTGGATTTTTTTCGACATGACAGCCACATTTTTCAATGGTTTTTGACAAAATCAGTGTTGTTCGATAAAAAAACAAATGCATTCTTTGGTATTCGTGTTAAAAGTGAATTTTTTATTGTTTCAATTGGCTATAAGAGAATCTGAAACTCAAAAATTTGTATTAATTTTTTAACAATTATAGTTTCCTAATATCTCGGTTTCTAATTGCTACTGCTGTATAAACTTTTAGTATTAGATGCACCAATGACTTGTGTAAAGAAATCGACCAAGGCATTTTGAATCGGTTCTATACTTTTCTCCGGGGGCTAAAAATACGATGCGACATATATGTCCCATTCGACGTCAAAGGTAAAAATATAGGATACTTTTTATCAGAATTTTTTTTATTTTATTTAATTTTTTATAATTGAAAATCAAAGAAGAAAATAAAGAATTAAGTAAAATTAGAAAATAAAACATAAAATTGTGAAATTATTCATATATGTACTCGTATGTACAATAAATAAAAATCGAACTTAATTGTGGTACATTCCAAACTGTCCTGCATTTATTGGGAAATCATAGTTAGATATGTTACGGTAACTTTATCTGCAGATACAGGCTCCGTCTTTGTATCTACATTTACTCTCTCGGTAAGATTTAAGCAGTTTTCTTAACGACTTTCTATGTTGGACTTCACACTCTATCTACGCTTTGGCAGATAACAGTAATAGTTGCCATTCATATTATTTATGTACTATTTTTTTATTTATGTACATGACGCGGAACATGAATGATAGTTTGAATCGGAATCTTGCAACGATGTCAGGGTCTTACTAATAGATCGACAACGTGCATAAGACTCAATTCTTTTTCTTACGCAAAAGCGCATGACTGCAAATGCTGCTTCATATGTAGTTATGGATGGTATAAGCATTAGGAAGGTCGTGTTGTTTTGGCCTGACAATTCAGTGACGTGCGATGACTGGCCTCATTTTTCAAGTCCCTAAACAAGGATTCAAGTGCTCGCTTTACTATCTATATCCTCTATGTCCGACCGAAAAGGGAATACAACTCTCATATATGGGGCGGTACTTCAAAGTAGATGCTTATCGGTACAGTAGACAGTCGAACACTACTACTTCTATCCTCCTACCCATAATCTACTCTCCCAGTTCCGGTGCAAAGTAACGCATACGTAGAGCAATCTCCCATCAAATTTTACCATATGGTCGTCTATAGACTGGCAATTGCCTTGGCTTAAAACAAAAACTTATAGTTAAAACCGTTTTTGTTTGTTTTTTAATTGAAATACAGCAGTACGTTAGTTGTTCTGTTTACTTTTTATAATAAAAAAAATGCTTTTAAATGTTCAGTACACTTGTTCCCACATTTTTACCGTTGACAGCGAATGGGACTCTTATGTCCCATGAATTTTCTCGTAGATTGTGGAAAAATATTTATACTTTGACCAGACTTTAGTCTAGAAATGTATTTCCGATTAAGAATTCATAATAAAAGAAGAAAAAATAACAAAGTTGACCGATGGTTAGCTTAAATATACATACAGGGAGGCCCAAAAGTCACGCAAGCGTGTTAAAACTTGAATAACTTTTTTGTTTATTATTACTTTTTATTATTTTTTTTAGATTTTATTCATCGAACATCATATTTGTACACGCAGGCGTGCCTTTGGCCCACCCTATATTACATGTCGCTTCTACAGAAGAACTTTCTTAAAATTAACTTCTTTTTGAAATAGCATTTTTTAAAAGTGCCTTTGAAAATTTACTGCAATTTATAGGTAATTTTAGCTGAAGATACTTTTTAGTTTCCTTTTAGTGTAGTACAATGGACAGAAGGACTGTTCCGTAAGGAGATAACATTGATAAAATATAATTTTTCATTACAGATTATTTTGGTAGAGAAATTCTAGGAAAAAAAGTAATTAATTATATTCGTGATTTCATGAAATGCTTTTGAACTTTTTGGTTCTCTCTTATAAGAACATTTTACATAGAACAGAAAAAATCGTACATAACAACCATTGGGACATTATGTTGCTGACTTATGTTAATATTGAAGCAAACAACAAGAAATGTGCAAAGTAGCAATTTTTTATCATTTATATGCTGTTCTACACTTTCAGCAAACTAAAAATATTAAAAGACTTGCAACGTTGTTGCTTTTTCTGTAATTGTTTTTTTTTGCCAAGGGTTTTTTCTCTGTTTAATTCATGCTCGAGAGCTACGACTACAAAATAACAATAATTTAATGCAATAAAAAAAGAAAAAGAAAAAATTTTGAAAAATTACTCACCAATAGGTGGTCGAAATATGCCAGCCGGTAAATAAAATGCTCGATGGTTTACCAGATTCTCTGCACACTTTTTCGTCATGGTGTAGGTATTGGGCATTTCACCAATCAAGCACGGTCTCAACTTTTCCAATGTTTCATCATCAAATATGCGAAATATCTAAGAAATTCGAAAGAGTTATAGGATTTGCATAATAATAGTGGATCATACTTACCTGCATTATTTTCTCGTAACCAATTTGATTTTCATAAACCTTCTCCTGGATCTTCTTTAGGTTGCAGTTGCAATACAACGTAGAAATATGAATGAAGGACTGCAAAATTAAACATATTAAAATTTATATACTTTAAAGTGTTTCTGTTTTTGTAATTTGAAGTGGAGGAAAGCATTTAAATTTAAATATGATTTCGGGCTTAAAAATTTACTGCCGTATTAATAAAAATTTTCATACCATTTACCTTCCATAAATCCAAAAAATTTTTATGAATACGGAAGTTAACTCTTTTTTTTCAACTAAATAATTGTGTACCTTTAAGTTTTTCATTTCCATTGCTAAATCCAATATTTTCTTTGTTCCCAAAACGTTGATATCGATGGCATCACCAATTTTTTCATTAAATTTCACAGAAGCAACAATATTGAAAACGATCTGTAAAATAAATCAAATAAAGCAATCTATAGAAAGTTGTTTTTTTCACCTGCTTTCAATTAACTCATTGATAGACTATGACTTTGACTACACTAACAATATTTATTTTTTACAATTTTAACAAATATTTACGAAAATATAGCAACATGTAAATTAATGCTCCTGTGTGTGTAATTTCCATACAAACATATATGGTCTTAATAACGTGTATTTGTAGAGAGAGTGGAACGAACTTTTGTACACCTTCAAGAGCAGATCTTTAAAACAATGAAATTTACAAGAATTCAAATATTAATATTTGTTGTTTTGCCAATGAATTAATGTGCCTACAGTAGCCTGCTATTGGCTAGATTGTTTGTGACACTTTGAGTCATTGATTCAAACTCTAATCAAAAAATTAAAAATTTATCCCATGTAAGAAAATGTATTACGAGTGATAATATCGTTAGAAAATGTAAAAAAGTGGAAGTACGACTAAATAGAAAAATTAAATCAGTAGCGCAACTCGCAATCTTGTGCAAATAGTCTTGCATTATTTCATTGGCGTGTAGTAAATTTTTACCCTACACTAACAAAATAAACAGATATTCATTTATTATACTGGTGTAAATAAACTACTATGAAAGTCATAGTTTTCATTTACTACACGTTTGCAATACTTATTTGCAAACTGACAGCAAACAATATCAAATGAAAGAGAAAACATTGAAAACCAAAAAATTTTACAACCGCAAAAATCAAAAAAAAAATGGACCGAAGAGGACATAGCAAAATTGTTAAAATTTAAATTGTAAAAATTTGCCTTTTCAAATACGCAATATTGTGAGTTGGGTTATTTAAATGTCTTTGCTTAAACGAAAGCATTTGTTAATTCATGCTAAATTTAATCATATTTAAATTAAAAATTTAAACAGAAGAAAAGTATTAATTCATTATTATATAGTATGAAATATTTTTAATTCATAACAAATTTAGTCGAAATTTATTTCAATAATTTGTTTTTCTTGTAAAATGAATGGACTTAATAATTTGTAATTCATATTTAATTCTTTGAAATTTTATCCTTTAATAATTTTTTTTTACTCAAATATTAATCACACTTTTAAAGCTCTGTTAAATAGGGAGTTGTAAAAGGAAAACAATTCCTGGAGAATTTAAATAAATATTCGTGTTACTCTAAAATCAGTTTAATGCCGGGGGGTGGCGAAATGCCATTATTTACATAAAACAAATAAATATTTCTTTATGAATACAGTTCCTTTAATGGGTACGATTACGAATTAAATAACTTAATTAAACAGAATTAATAGGAATGCTATTTCCTTCTGCAATTGTAATATTAAATTCTTCATATTTTCAAATAGTTTTATAGTTCAAGCTGATGTTTAATTAATACCGTCAAATATCCTTTACCCGCCATGTACGAATTCTGCAAAGCAAACTTTGACCACTGGACCATTTAACGTTAGGAAAAATACAGCTGAACCCGTATTACGGCTTTCGTTATCGCATGAAATTCCTTTATATTTCAATTATTTATCTATGTTTGTTATATGTGTTAACATTTCATTTGGTACTAATATCAAATCTTCAGTAGACCTTTAACCAAATTCTTAAAGAAAGCCAAGAAATTTCACATGTTTATTCAGGAACTCCCAAAAAATATTTGAGAATTACGAAATATACAATCAAAACAAACCAAATAGATTCTTTAAAAATTTTCTTTATACATCAAATATTTTATTATTTGATTTTAAGTCTATTTAATTTCTCTAAATCTTTCTTACAATTAGTCAAGACTTTCGATGGCAATGACTGTATATAGAAGGAAAAATGAAAAATTAAATTTTCCATTACCATTATGTAACTATTCTCTCAATTATTCAACGTTAGTCTAAATTCATTACGATTATTTATCTATATTTGTTATATGGTTTGTTGAACCATATATTTATTATTTTTATTAAACCATATAGCAGACATAGCTAAATAATCGTAATGAATTTTGACTAACGTTGAATAATTGAGAGAATATGTATTTATATTTTAATGGCGTTGTTTTTTTAATTTCAATTCGAATTGAATGCCGTAATATATGTATGTAATGTATACTAAACAACTTTTAGAAGTACTTATAATAAATTTTACATATTGTATATTTTATACTGGAGAGCACTGAATAAAATTAGGAAACTTGTTCCTTAATACGTACAGTGCGCTCCTCAGTAAGAGCACATACATTTGTGTTCGATTTGTCAAAGAATCACACTACGAATTAAGAACAACTCTTCTTTTTTCCGGAACCACTCAAGAACTATGATATGACATATTTCTAAACCATAGCTGTAATAATACATTTTTTTGAAGAGTGACGTAATGACTAAATTACGATTATATTCAGTTTTGCACGATTACTAACTGATTACGATTACTAATCATTACTTAACAGCTATGGTTTAGAATTAGTGAATTACTTTAAATTACAACGAAATAATCAAAAAGAATCAACAATAATCAAAATATAATTCGATTACTTTCAAAGATTGCTTTTAATTATTATTGATTATTTATGAAGTTTATTGCATTAAATGTAAATTTTACACTTATTGAATGGACTTTGACCATTCACAATTGTATTGACAAACACGATAAAAATATGTTACTGGTAGTCGGGCCTTTTTTTGGTTTGAAGTGGAAAGAAAAGTTAATAACGAAAACACACGGTTACGAAATATTAAAAAAAAGAATATTGCAAAATTCCTCCACAAATATTTGATAATCAATTTTTGGGGGTACTTCCCCCTCCATCCAACACACAATTTAAGAAAAAAAAATTTGTGGAAAATTGGTCCACAAATGGCGAAGTTAAGCTCGTTTATTATATATAATCTATTAAGAACTATATTGAAGGAGTAACATAATTTAAAAAAATATTCTGCTTTATATATATATATAGATTAAATATATTTTCCAAGCTTGACATCAGTAATGTTTTTGTAGTTTTTATTTGCAAAATATTATAACTTAATTTCAAAAATATATAAGTTTATAAATTTCTTTAGCACTTTTTCAAAATAAATTCACAATTATTTTTTGATTACTTCTGATTCTTTTTGATTATTGTACCGTAATTTCCAGTAATCCAGATTACCTTTCGATTACTAGTAATCGTAATCAATTAGTAATCAGAAATTCTTTAAAAGAGCATTATATAATCAGTACAATTCTTTTCAAAATGTAATCTAATTGATAACTAATCGTAATCGAAATTTAACAGTTCCGTTCTAAGTACAAGCAAGCCTAAGTCGTTTTACTATTTGTGCTTGAAATTCTTTTAATTCAATTGAATGGAAAAAAAAACACACCTAGACACCAGGGGGGCGGACCCAAACTTATGTTCATCATCTAACAAAATGAACAATTATCCACTTACCGCAACTTCATTACACAACAATTCACGATCTGTGGCAGCAATATCGAGATCAAAAGCACTAAAATTGGCACGTATGGCACAAACTTTATCGAACAGTTGATTATTTTCAGCACGTATCGTATCAAAAATCTATGAAGAGTAGAAAAGATAATATAATGTCAGCAATGACATACTGCCACACACACACATCCTCACTTACAAATCAATAAAATGCATGTTTGGATTCATATGAGCACCATCATTCTCATGACTGTGTGTATGTGGGTGTATGCTTGCAAAATCACACTTACCTCTTCCACAAGTAGAACATGGATTGATTGTACTTACAGATTCATTGAAATAGTGCTGCAAACGCTGTTCGACTGTCATGTTGTTCTTGCAACGTATTAACATGTAAATTTTACGCACTTCTAAAGAACGCAATAGCTTTTGAATTAAAACCTTTCCCACGAAACCCGTGCCACCAGTAATCAATATGATCGTATTTTTATAAAAGTCGATTATTGGAGTTTTGCTGTTGATATTGATGCTGATGCCACTATTGTTGCCAGAATGTTTGATGGCATCATTATTATTAACAGTCTGGACGTTGTTGTCTTCCACATCAGTTGCACCACCAGCAACAATGACATTTTGTTGGCTTTCTCGGTTACACTTACTTTCGACAAAATTTACAGCACTACCGTCACCACAATTGCTATTACTGCTGCTGCTGCTGCTACATGCGTCGATTTCACATTCGTTTGAGTTTGAGGAGCCAAATGATTGACATGGTAAAGTTGACGACACCGAGGTTGTCGTTGGCACAGAAGACTCACATGATTTGTGATGCAAATGCAACTTAACATTGCTGTTCTCATCAACTAAATATTCACGTTAAAATATAAATTGACTTGTGGCACATGCCAAGAGATGTAGCAAATTTAAATTTACCCGTATTTGGTTGTGTGTCGTCCATGCTGTTAATTTTGAGTCAATAATTTAAATATATTTAAATTATTTTAAAGCATTAAATGAACATTTACACTGTACAAACACTTCATAACAAATGACCAGCGATGTAAAACAAAAAATTAAAATTCATAATAATTTTCTATTTGTCATGAAAATCGAAACACATGTCGTCCTTAACCGCATGTTCACACAAACTGTGTATTTAAAAGCCAATCCATCAATCGACCAATAAATTAATCAATAAATAACAGTTAGATTTCTTGTTAGTGTTTCCCACAATTTAATAAATGAATGACGCGTTCAAGCAGGTAGTACAGTGGCCAAACACTTGATTATACGGGTGTTGGGGTGGTAGAGAGATACACAAACACAAATAATACATATATATATGTAGACCACGTCAACTTCATTTAATGGGCGTTTAATTTTTTTTAATACTTATTTACACTCCCTGCCACTTGAATAGAACAGGAGCATAACTTTGTGTATTAAATAAATGTACATATCCTTACATTAATATTGGAAGGGACTAACTAATTTTTCTATTTAAAACGGCTATTTTATATTTTCATATAGATAATACTTTGAAAAAAGTTTGTGTATTCCAAAACAAATTGCTGAGAGAATTTAATAAAAAAGTGATTATTAGAACTAAACGCGACTACAGTAAATAAATTTGACTTTTCTTGTAACATAAATTATTAGTTAGCGCCTTTCGATATTAAAGCCCCCACCCTTTTTTATGAGTTGATACGTATTTTCCCTTCTTTATTTTTTTTTTACCATTTGTTATTTGTTTTTATAGCAGTGTTGAAGCGTCTCTGATGTTAAGCCACACTAATGCACATCAGAAAAAATGCGAGATTTTTTTATGATTTAGTCTAAAACTGTGGTTGAACACAGGACTGTTTTTTTGATTTTGTAGTCAACATGTAGACTACTTCTACTATCGCTACCCTCACTCTAAGGATATCAGATGACCAGAAATATGTCTTACACTATGTTAATAAGCCGAGGCACTTTAATACTCCTTTGCAGACCTGAGAAATTTATCAATCCATCGAACATCACATATAATTACAGGTGAACCAGCATGATCGCGCATCGGTGTGTAAGCATACACAATTTAATCTTTTGAGCATTCACGTGAGTCATTTGCGATATATTTGTGATGTCGCTATTTAAAGAATCATTCATATTCCGCTTCAGCGTCGCGATCATAGTCGATTTCGGTCTACGATAATATGGAGAATTAGTGACAAATACTGTTGTCATCTGTAAAAGAGTGGATAGGAATGGTAGTTTCATATGTAAAGTGGCGATGGTCGCAGTAGTCTGCACGTCGACTACAAAACGAAAAATTTTTCCTGGGTTCAACCCCAGTTTTAGACTCAGAAAAACATCTCGCAGTGTCAGTTGTTGTCGGAGGGTTTCAGTGACGAAGGTGTAGTCATTGGTCACTCAAGAGTAACCAATCCACAGACACATCAGAACGTCCTCCTTCGTCGATATTGTATAGCACCGGTGAAGTAAAATAATTACTAAAAATGGCTACTAAAAACAGCTTCCAAATTTAATACGTCTCCTTGACATCAGAGACAATACAACACTGCTGTAAAACAAATAACGTGTAAAAAAAGCTGTGTTGTTAGATAGTGAAGCTTCACCTCCTATCATTTCTCCAACTATCCCTTTCCTATAGTTCCAGCACAAAGCATCGCATGTGTAGGGGTCATCTCCTGAGTGCTGGTCCAAGATAAAAAAAAATTAAGAAAGATAAGAAATTGAATAGGAGAAAGAATTAACTAAGAAAACAACTAATAGTTATGTTACTAAATTGTACTAAATAATTTAAAGTTTTAAAATACACCATACAAAATTTTCAATTTTGTTTTCGTATAAATTACATATAAAATCGTATAAATTAGCATTGATTTTTGTTTATGGGACTTAAGAAACAAAAATTCTCTATAACCCGAATTGCCTATAACCGTACTAATTTGTACAAAATATTAATGCAAAACTGTCGAGACCAGAGCATTTGTTCAATTTAAGAAAAAATTCATTATAACCGTAATTCGTTATAAATGAACTGTACTGTAATTTCATATTTACCTTAAACTGTTGACTTTGAATCATCAAAAATCTTAAAAAATCAACTTTTTTGATTTTACTTAATTAATATATTGCACATAAAATAAAGAATTTGTTCATTTCAATTTAAAATTGTTTTTTTTTGCCTTCTTCGTGTGCGCCCTCCGTAACGGTTTCTAGTGTCAGTCTATGTTAATTTCCTAACAATTCACCACTCCAGTGTTGAGGGGAGTAAGACTACCGATGAGGTGGCGATATTAGTTTTAATGTTGGATGAGAAAGTAAGAGAGCGAGAAGGAGAATATATCGGTGAAACAATCGATCGTTTACTAATTTAAGGAGCTCAGTAATAATTACGGTTTATATAAAATAAATGGATATAATAGCAGCCGAATTAATATTCGATTTACTGGGTAGCCAAGGGCTTCATAGCTCAACAAATAAAAAACGATATTACATTTTTGAAATTTGTAACCCTTAACGTTTCGTTAATTAAAAAAAATCGTTATTAAAGCTTTTCATAATAACGGTTCAACAGTCAATTGGCAGCCGGTATACCAACAACTTTTAGCTGGTACAAAAGCATAAAAAAGCAATTGATAATTACAACTTCCAGTTGCCGGGTGTCTTTTTGAATACCCTATTCATCAACCGGACTTCTGTTGCCAGCCATAATACAACCAAGAGTTTTACCGTTACAAAATTGTCAAAAATATTCAAGTGAATAGACACTTCCATTTGTGTTGATTATTTTCAGTAGTGGTAGAAGCTTTTGTATGCTTGTGGACATAAAACTCTTTTTCAATTCCATTTATTGTCAAGTAAAATTTAAATTGTTATTAAATCCATAACATTTCTGCTGATATTAAAAATAATTGGCTCCCAATACAAAATATATAAAAATCTTTTCTGTCTGTACGTCTATCGACATCAAAGAGTATCATTTAAATCAATAGTTTATGATTTAAATATTTGTTTGCATAAAATTTGGTGTAAAGTAGGTTTAAAATTTTGTTTACTCTGAAATAATAATCGAATAAGTTGTATCACCAGATAATTTTCCAAACGCAGCTGAGACTATTAAGATGCCTGCCATTTTATAGTTACGTGCTAGTATAGAGAAGAGTGATGTTATTATTATTATACTATTCATTTCATTAATGCTTCCACAATTCTGCTTTTGCGCGTTGTTACAGTAGAGTTGCAGCGTCTCTGGTGTTGAATATACATTAACCCGGCGCACAGTGGGTTAGAATAGCATGTTTTCTTGGATCAAATCAGGGAAGCTATGTTCGGATAATTTTTCTTTATTTTTCAGTTAATACCATTAAAATAAGTAAAAAAAAATGTTTTCAAAGTATATTTGAGTATAATTTTATTAAATAATGCCAAATATCAGTGTAGGTATATAGTGCAAGGAGTACAGTATGATAACTTAAACATTACATTTTATACATCTTAAAGTTAATCATCAACATCATCATCATCATCATCATCAACATCATCATCATCGACATCATCATCATCATTATCATCATCATCATCATCAGCAACTTCAACATCACTGAAATAGTTCTTGTTCGGAGCTGCAGGTACAATTAAATCAATTGCATCCTCTGGCAAGCTTTGAACCTTCTTTGTAGGCAATTTTCGCATGCTTGAAATAATTGGGTCAGAGGTTATCAAAAACATATTAAAAATATCTTGGTTTGATTTTTCGCGACTGAACTTTCGTGAATGAAACTCCCTATATTTTTTAAAATCTTTATTTCGAGCTTCTTGCGCTTTTTCTGATAACTGCCCAATTGGTAAAATGGCATTTGACACAATTTCGGGTCCGTGAATAAAATACTTGTGCAAAGTAATTCACTAATTGACATATATGCGGTTTCTTTGGTAAATTCAATTTTCAAGGGTCTGCAAAATCTAAGTGAAGACGACCGTGGATTTTGCCAAATTACTTTCTCCTCAAACATAAGCCTAAGTGGTACAATTGTGGTTAAAAAAACTGATGAATCAGATCAATGAAAGGCTTGTTTGTATGAGATATGGCCAGAGCTCCCACCAAAGCCCCATTTTGAATATAATACTACATTCGAGTTCGTAATACCTAATGAGTCAATAACAGTTTCATAACAATAAGAGTTCAATAACAAAAAGAGTTTCTTGAAGTTCTATTAGTCGCTCCGCTGTGTGATTAAGAAGACCTTGTAAAGTTACTTCAACGGAGGTCTCGCTTATTTTAAAGCTGGTCGATTCTGGGTAAGTTTTTTCTTTTTCAGTTTGAATATTGTTGTAGGAGGGAAATATTTGAGGAGCAGCTTGTCTAACAACATTGTATTGATTTCGTGTTAGTTTAGCTTCTACAAAAACAGCCAAAGCTTTTGTATTCGATATTTTCAAGGTGGGAAGTGGTTGTTTCAACTTTTTTTTTTAAATGTATGCCCTTGCAACAGTTTTCATATATGGCTCGCAACACTTTTGATTCCTCGACATAACCTGCGCTTGTAATTTAACCTGTGAAGCATAAAGTAAATCTGGCAATGATATGGGGTCTCTTAAAATCTTTGTTTTTTTATATTTACTCCAACCACTGCACTCGGTAAAACTAATTTCTTTTCGACCACGTTTTGCAGTCGGGGCAAGAGTAAAACCAATAGAGGATTCCAACCAGATTTTATTTTGAGTAATCAACCTCATTTCCATTCTATGCGCTCTAGTTCACCCAGATTTAAATTCATAAAAGAAAACATCAATTCTTTTATGAAAATCACACATATTATCCTCAGAGCAGTTGGTGCGTTTTTTGATTTCTTCAGCTAAAAATTTCATCTTGTCATTCATTGTTTGAGCGCTTGAATTCATCATAATATCAAATAAGCTTCGACGAGTATAAAAAACAACGTTCGAACTTGTTCTATAAAAAAAATAATGCTAATACAAAAAAAAATTTCAAAAATCCCTTTTACCCGATTACTTGAAACTGCACAACACGATCACTATTTGTCAAAACAAAGAATATTATTAAAATAAACAAAAACAAAATATTATTGAACAAAGAATATTATTAAAAGAAACAAAAATAACATCATTAAACTGAAAAGAAGAGCACAAATAAATAGAAAAAAGTAACATGAAAAACAACAACGGCAGCAGTCGCGAGATCAATGTGATTTTTAGGTAATTTAACTGCTGCAACACTTGTATTAAACAATGCAAAGCTTCTAAAAGGCACAAAAAGGCAGCGTAAAATTTTGCAATATAATACAGATTTATGTCCTCTTTAATATAAACTAAAAATTATGACACGAATGTGGACAAATAATAACTATATATCCATTTAAAATATAAAAATGCTAATTTTTTTGGCATTTCCAATATAACTAACTAAATCTAAAACACTTCCACACACAATTTGATACACAAATATTAACGAAGTATTTGCAAAATAATCTGAACTTGATGGTTCCATTGAAAAATTGTGAACTTTTGCAATACTTTTTAAACTAAATAAAATTTTCAACGGGAAGGTTTTCACTTTTTTCAGCCTTTTTTGCACAAAAATTTCTATAAAGTTTGATTTTGAAGTCTCACTACAAAAAAACCAGAGCACTTTTGACATTTATTTAAACGACAAGTGATGTGGAATTTTATATACTCTAACCGGGAAAAAAAAATTTTGACGATACTTAAAATTTTTTTTTTAATTAATCCAAGAAAACAGGCTATTCTAACCCTCTGTGCGGCGTCATGGGGGTGCAAATTAGTTAAATTGACGTGGGGATTGGGTCATAATTACCCACTTATTAAACTTGAGGTATTTCTATATATTTATTTTTTTTTTTTTTTTTTTTTTTTTTTACACAATATATATTATTTATTGAATCTTCAAAATCAATTGAACTAACAATAAGTATTCAAATCTTAAGAACTAATTGCTAATTATTATTAAGTACAGCCTAGCTATGAAAAATATATACAATTTTGATTTAATCTGACGTTATTAAGGAAATAAAACATATTTTTATTAACAAAAAGTTATTTATTTTTATTTTTAAACAAAAAAAACAATTCATTTAAAAAAAGTTAACAAAACTAGCTTCTTCTAACTTAAATATAATAAAACCCTTTTTTAATTAGTGTTTCAATTTAAATGACACTTTTATGTATCTGATTAATTAATATTTATAAAACAATAACAAACAGTTAGTTGGAACTATTTGTGCAATCGGCGCAGAAAGGTATGATATGTTCAGGACAAATATACTTGTTGCACCCTTGACACGTATGGTTATTTTTTCGGTCTTTTTTAGCGGGACACACCTGCCATCTTTTACGAGCATTGGCTTTTTTATTGGTGGCTCTTTCGATGATTCGTTAGTAAGTATTCCGATTTTCTTTCGGACTTCTCGAGGTAAATGTGTAACATTCTGACGGACTTTCAGATGGTCACTGACAAGAGCAAGGCTTAAATTCTTCAAATACTGCCGTCTTTTTTGCTTTAAGTTATTATTTATTCGATGTATTTTAGGCAAAAAGGTGTTTTATGTTTTGTACATTCTGCTCAGTGTCACTAGTCATACTACGCTCACTTACATTATCGTCTTCTTCAATCAGACAATGTGACATCCGAGTCAGATTCTTCGAGAATTGATAAAATACGGTGGAGCGCTTTTTCTTCTTTATCCATCTTTATTCAAGCTAGCAACAATATAGTAAGAAACATAAATAATTTATTGCACAAAAAATACAAATATACCGTTATATTGAACGATAATGCAAAGTTTTCCCACTAAAAATAGAATTTGATAAGTAAAATACATAAAATACACAAAGCGCAAAATAGCTACATTGACTAGGGGAATATATTTGCCTTTTTTTAACTTTCAGCGCATGTAATTCGCAGTACAATCAACATCTGAGTGATTTGAAATTAAATATATCCACCTACTGAGCAGAACGTAGAGATGGGAAGTACCATTAATAACACCACAAGCAATTTAAAAAGTGGTGGGTACTTTTGACCTATACCCCATGACGCCGGGTTAAACTTCGTTAAGATTTTCATTGCTGAAATACCGACGAAATTGGTTCCTGTGATGTTCATAACCATCCACAATAATGCATATCAGAAAAATTTTTGGATAATCTTATAAAATTTAAATGAGGGTGGCGATGGCACGATGGATGGTAGTCTGCACGTTGACTACTAAACCAAAAACAGACCTCGGTTCAACCCCAGTTTCAGACTAAAATTTTAAAATAAAAATAAACATCTCGCATTTTCTGATGTGCATTAGTGTGTCACTTGTTGTCGGAAGGTTTCAGTGGCGAAGGAGTCATCTCCTGAGTGCTGGTCCCAGATATAAAAAAAAAAAAATCCATGACTACTTGCCTCTAGAGTCAATGCGCTAACTAGTTCGGCTAACTGTTACATTTTTAAATGGTTTTTATTTAATTTTTTTTTAAGACAATACAAACTCTACGATGCTCTTAAGCTTGTCTGTAGAAACACCCATGGTCTAAGCGGGAATCGAACCCGCACATCCATACTGATAAGACTAATACTATGCACTAGCTACGGAAAAAATGTTCGTAATAAAAATAGCCTGGAATAAATATTTACTGTTCTTGCAGTAATGTAATTATTATTTTCATATTACTTAGTAAGAATAGATCATTACACAATGTGAAAATTACTTTTTTTAAGGAAAAACTGACTGCTTTTTGAAATGTTCATTAATTTTTGGATAACCATAGTGAATGGAACCAATTGATATATTTTAAGCATTTAATTTTATTAAACCACAGCAATTACATTGTTAATATTATTTTCTATTAATTTTATTTACAGAGATTCTTATAAAATATATGAAAACATACATACTGTGAACCTAAGAAATACATATCTTATTTCGGAATAATTCAGACTTAAGGTCTTTAAAAAAATGTTTTGCTTTTTGATTCGGCTTTTTTTTTCTACTCTCTTTTGTACCATTTTCTGGAAATAAAAAAAAATAAATAATTTTCCAAAAAACCTTTAGCCTTAAATATTATTTATGTTTTTAATTTTAAAAATATTTAATTGTAATACTGATTTAATTTATGGCACTTAAACTATATTACATTTTTGGAATATATAAACATAAATAGCAACAGGAGCAGCAGTTCTGGAGAACTGCACACAAATGCTTTGTTCAGGTGTTGTTTTTTTTTTTCTTTTTTTTTTAAGGTGACTATTGGAAATATGACAGACAAGTTCTTAAAAAATCATGAAGTTTGTAAATAAAGGAAATAGAAGTAGGCAATAGAAATACTGAACATATTACGAGTGAAACTTTAAAAAAAAAATTACATGCACAAAATATTGCTTAACTAAAGCCAACCAAAGAAAAAATACTTACTAAAGCCCACAGAATGCTCTAAAGGAAAATCAGAAAAGTTGAAATTGTCCAACTTGTTCAAGAATTAATAATATTCTTTAATATGCTAAATTTATCTTTACACCTTTAAAAGTTTGAAATTTTAAAAATCTAAGTTGATTGGAATAAGTAAAAGTTCAAAACTCCAAATAAAAATTTCAAATTGAGGAACGCATCGCTTTACCCTACGTCTTCACGAGCCATGAAATGATCTTAAGATATTATGTTAGAACTTGACATTTCAATTAAATTTTGTTCGTGGTGGCGATTTTGCTTTTATTTTGCTGCCATCGCGTCAACTAGTACAAAATTTTTTTTATTTGCTTTGTGTTGATATTTACTAACTTTTACTTCTATATTTCTACAGCCGCTCTTTTTTAGACAAATTAAATATGAAAGTAATGAAAAGCAACAACAAGAAGAATGTTGTCAAAACATAAACGTTATATATTGTTATGACAGAGCTTTCAAGACAGATTGCAAGACATCGATATATGGATATATGGAAAATTTAAAAATTTCTTAAGAAAAGCTTTAAATCAGTTAAAGCTGACTTTAAAGTGCCTAAGTTTTTGTCTGATTTCAATAGCTAACTTGAAGAATATGACATTTAAAATGATGGCTTAAGTAGTCTGTACGTTGACTGCAAAACAAAAAGTTGTCGGTTCGATCGCATTTTTTCTGATATTTTTCTTGATGCACATGAGTGTGGCTTTGTGTCAGTTGTTGTCGAAAGTTTTCAGTGACGAAGGCATACTCACTGGTGACTCAGTAGTGCCGGCTGCAGCTGAAAGCAATCCACAGGCACATCAGAGCGCCCTCCTTCGTCGGTATTCTGTAGCACCAGCAAAGTAAAATAATTACTAAAGATGACTACTAAAACAAAGGTTCCCAATTGAATACGTCTTCTTGATATCAAAGGCGCTGCTGCACTGCTATAAACAAACAACGTACAAAGGCAGAGTTGTAATATAGTGAAGCTTCACCTCGTGCCATCTCTCTCACTATCGCTATCCTACATGGGTAGGAGGGGTCCAATGTAAAAAATATTGGATATTGGATGAATTTAGAAGAGGTTCTGTTTTCAACTGAGCTCAGAGGAATAACTTAAAATTTAGTATTAGACAAGAAATGGTAGCGTAAGTAATTGTAAAAGAAACCATATAGAAATGGGAATAGTGTACAACGTGTGTATTAAGTATGTTAGGAAAAAGAACAAAATATAGAAAAGAACTGACATATTTAAATCACAATCTGCGAAAAACAACATTTCGATTAAAAATAGCTCAAATATAGATAAATTTTGTAAAATACTCTGAATTAAAATAATATATATACATAGAAACAATCCAGATTTAGAAATTTCTGAAATGCGAAAAATTTAAATTTTGAGATTGCTACAATTATTTTGAAGCAAATGCTATGTCATCAGAACTTTATTCAACTAAATTTTCAAAGGAAAAATACCTAAATATACCTGTTAAAAAGGGAATTTAAAAAAAAAAAAATATTTTATAAGAAGCTGCTAAAAGTTGTTGTTTGTCTGTTATGCCATTTTTTGTTTGGTAAGTTCTACTTCTCTCTTCTGTCCAACTTTAATCATCCACATCAAATTCATTTAGCATCGACTGTAAAGGAAAAAAATTATTTGTCTGCCACTGCACAGAACCAGAAGTACTTAGTTTATGGTTACTTGTAACTGCATCAGTTTGTAATGCTCGTGAACATCCGTAATTGTTGAGTAATATCGAATTACTTTCTAAATGATTTTCTGTTTTAGGAGTTGCTTTCAATGAGCTGCTATTTTGACCCCGTATACTGCCTTTAAATGTACTATTGCGTAAACGGGTTTGCGTTGACACATACGTTGATCTCACCGAACTGGCACGTGTGTACATAGAAAGAGTACGGTCGTTTACATCTAGACTTGTTTGAAAATGGCAAAGACATACGGCAAAACGTTTGTTGAATTCTCGTTTGAATTTCTCCTGCAAATTAAATGAAATGAAAAATATCAGATGGATGTGGGAAATCATCTCAATCTTTTTCAAAAAGTAATTTAAAGTAAATATGTGGTAGGTGCAACAAAAATGATTTTTTTTCCTATTAAATATAAAGTTTTTAAGGTACTATAACTATAATAGACAATAGCTGACTAGGTCTAGTTAATATGTACAACATCGAGCACCCTAGTATTGTTTATTGATATAATTAATTTTTTTGGAAGTTGCAATTTATTGTAGAGGCTTTGTAGAGGCGGTATCCTTCTCAGTCCTCACCGCTAAGATTTTACGGAAAGTTTCATTTCAGTCTAATAGTGATTTATTTTCTTCCAGAAAAATTACACCTTGTTAAAATGTACATATATAAAATATCTTAACAGCACTGTAATAATTATTTATTATTGGAAGAAAATGAAATACAATTTATAAAGAAGTATGTCACCCCATGCATGAGTTTGTTTGAATAATCAAATAATTAATATTAATAAATAATAAATCAGATAACGAAGTCAATCCAATAATAGATTTATTACTATTTTGGAAAGGATATGGTTGCGGCAATATCCCAATTTTTTCTTTAAAAATGTCCACAAATGTCTTTAGTGGCTTTTTTCATAAACAATTTAAGCGATTTTTTTCTAATGAACTTTTTTCTTGAGGAAAATTTTCTAACACAGACTCCATTTACGTTTTATATCACTGATAAAACACCATTAACAATATAATATTTTCTTACATTTATCCCATAAAAAAATATGAAAATAAGAGTAAATTTTAATATTTTATAACTGACTCCACCTATTCTAAGCTGTTTTTTAAACTTTGTCTGGCAGCGCTATGAATATACAAAAAACTAAAATTTTACATGCCATTCTCAACACTATAGGTGTATATTAGATAGCAAGTGTGTTTAATTTCACCATTACTACGAATGATTTTGTTGCATATAACACACTACCCTTTCTGAGAGCAAAACATTCTTAAGAAACAAACAGCAAAATGCACGCTTTTAAAGCAATGACGCACGTTTTGGTTGACAATAAAACACGATAAGTGTAAAAAATGTTAATTAGTATATTTTATAATCTGAAAAAAAAATATACGTATATAAAAGGAAAAAAATGGTAGTAATCCTTTCGGTAGAGTTCCCATCTTGCTACCCGTCGACGCATGCGCGATTTCGCTGCCTAGTCTGTAATTATAGGCGGTATAAACATTAAAGAATGAAAAGCTTTTGATTTTCTTGACACGAAAATTCAGAATGATGTTCGATGGACTGAGCACATTTTTTAGGTCTCAAAGGAAAAATTTAAATGCCTCGGCTTTTTAAGACGGTGTAAGACATACTTCAGCCCATCTGTTCTCCTACTATTTATACCGCCTACATCCGACCGTAAACTAAATAAAACTCTCATGTCATGTAAGGTCCGGTCCTTCAAAGGATATTTTGAAGTTACTCGACCGTGTACTAGAAAGGTTGAAAAAACTCATTGGAGACGGTAGAGTAGTCCACTCTATTACCTCTCTTGAACAAGGTAGTGTGCATTTCGTTGTTCTATCGTCACTATAATGGGATGTGTTCTAATGAAATCCGAGAACTTGTTCCCGAAACCCGGTCATTCGCGTTTTTTCCGACCAGCACGTATGTGGAATAGAATACCCGCAGATATTTTTCCAGTCACTTTTGATGTGGAAAGATTTAAATCGAATGTCCATAAACACTACTTCCTCTACCCTCTCTCCCAAAACTTTATTTCCCAGTTCTGGCATAATTCATCGCATGTGTAGGGATCATACCCTTAGTGACGGTCCAAGAAAAGGAGCTGGAGCGGATCCTGCCGAACCCTTTTTTGGGGAAATTTTGGATCGTACAGAAAAATTTAGAGTTAAAATTTTGTGTATAGAAAAAAAAAAATGCTGTTAATGTTATGTGTTATTTTAATTTTTATGATCTTAAATTTCATGTATATAAATAAACTAAATTAAAACAGAGACTTAAATAATTAATTTGTGATTTCTCTGTAAGGCAAATTTAGAAAGTATCAGATTAGGATAATTGGCATTATGAATGTGCATTATAGCTCAGTCTGCCTTCTGTCAATGTTCATCTGAGACATATTTTTATTCGACGAAGCGTAGAAAATTATCTCTCACGTATAGCTTTACACAGGCTGTAAAAGAACAATGTTAAATTAATATTTCTTCGATTTCTGTGAATGTCTTCATCATTTATGGTGTATCTAGAACATCATCTCATAGATTTTCAAATATTTTCCATTTTTTGTTGCCAAGAGTTGAACCTCAAGTTTAGATATTAGTGGTTCCATTTTATCTTAAACTTAACAACTCTGGAGGCATTTTTGGTATTAAAAACCTTTTATACGTACATGAGGTTGTTACACTTTGAGGTAGAAACTTAAATGGGCAGTGTATTTTGAGATCTTCTAAATTTAATTCAATTACGGAAATTAAACCATCAATATCATTATTTCCATTTTTCAATTGGAATTTCGCGTCCAACGCTAATAACTTTTACTTTTTGAATAATCACTTTAAATTGCTTTTCAGAATTATTGTGCTCCTCCAGGCACATTATTAAAGTTTGTATAAGGCTGCAAGCTCTATATCCTGCTTCTTTGTTTCTACCCCACCACTCAGATAGCTTTTGGAAGCCTCTGTTATATGCTGTAGACTTATTGCAAATTGTAGAATTGAGTCGTGACAGGCCACCAAATTTGTCTTGTTGACAATGGAGAGAGTGTTGCCCTCCAAATATCTGTCGAGGCCAAAATGTATCAAAGCTAAGGTCGAAGTAGTCTGCGCGTTTACTACGAAACGAAAAATTTTCAAATTTAAAAAAAAAATAAAAAAATTCAATGAAATTTATTTCATGTGGATTTACTTTTATTAGATGATTGAAAAAATAATTGCAAAGAATTTGGGATGAAAAAGGTTTTAAAACGGTGATTGCTTGTTCTTTTCATGTCATGTATCATAAGAATGGCTGAGCAAGCACAGCAAGTTTCATAAAAAGAATTGTTTTTGAAAGTTAATTTCACTATGATTAACTATGACATGTTTGAAGGAATAATTTATTTTTCTTTTGTTTGAGGGTTCTAAGAAAGCAGAAGAAGCTTTTATTTAGCATACTCAACTGTGCCATGAAACTTTTTCATTTTTTTATAAGAGGGTTGGCGTAAATTAGAATTTTTCTTATAAGATTTTATTCATTACTAGCTAACCCGGCGAACTTAGTACAACCTAACAGTCAATAATAGTCATGTTATATCTAAGTACACTTTATTTATGATTTTACTAACATAACAAAATGAATAAACACATTAAGTAGTGCTCGTGATTTTTTCTCTTCAGTGTAGCAACTTTTAATATACATTTTTCGTTTTATTATCAAAAAAAAGTTTTTATTTATGATTCTAATTTTAAAATTGTACTTTTATCGAAAAAATATGTGAAATGTATTATTAAATACTTTATTCAAAAATTAGGAAATATCCACTGATGAGCTAAATAAGCATTAGCGAAATAGTACTATATGGATATGCTTTCCTCCTCAGTTATTGAATTTGCTTTTATAAAAAAAATACTTTATGAGAATATCATAAAGTATTCACATATTTTTTCGGGAAAAAGCATAATTTAAAAATTAGACATATATATCAAAAGATATTCCCAAAATAAATTCAGTTAATATAACAAAAATGTTTATTTATTTTCAACATTTAATTGACGATTGTTTACTTTTATAATATTTTTATTCGATATTTTAATTCCATTATTTCTCAAGATGGGGATAATTGCGCTTATGAGGAAACGCGGCACCCATCCAGAGAGAAAGTTTTCTGATAGCAATTTTGGATTAGGTTAGATCAGCAGACTAACAATTCCAATAAATCAGCCCACTTGGGTTGTCTTGCCTGATCGGGGTCGATCGTCACCCCAATCTCGTCGGTGCTAACCCACCTCGAATACCGGATAAATACATGTTACCCTATGCTGCATTCCAATACCTCAGCAAAGTCCTGTAGAAACGGTCAGCCCACCGAAAACGCCCGTTTCACGACAGCTGAGAGCACAACCTGGCCAGCTCGTTTATTCCTGGACACTCCCTCCGTCCCCCGGTACCCACACGAACTCCAGTTTTGAATCTCGTTTAGAGATGCTTGGCAATCAAAAACCAAAATCGATGTCTTATATACAACTGATAGATATCTTAGAGCGGGCATATTGTCGGCGCATATTCGAATATTCTCCGCGTATATCCCCTAGTACTGCATCCAGTTAACCGGTGTTGTTATTACTGGAATCTCAGTCTGAACTTCGCTGCACCGATCGTCCAGCCTAAAACTGACCCTACGTTCTGATACCAAGTTATTTATTCAAATACGAAATTCACTTTTTTCCATTTGCTGCACAAATCACGCGGCTCTCTACGCATCTACTTAAAGCGCGCAACAGCTGAGTTCTGAAATAATTAACTCTACACTAACAATTCACTATCTGTCTCTTCTCTGTTCTTTTCCGAAAAGTGGGTAACACACAACACAATGTCACTCTTATTGGTACGCATCTAAAATGTTTAAAGTGCTATTTCTCTGTAAAAATAAATTTGACCTCTTAGGAAGAATATTGTAACCCCTGTTGTTTGGGAAGGAAACTTGTATTCAACAAGAAAAAAATTATTTTATAATTATTTCCCGCTTAAAGCTAAGTGGGTTCTATGTTCAGTTGAATTTGAACTAATTTTTTTAATACTAATGTTAATACGAGTGTAGACCCGACCATATATTAATCAAATATTTTTGAGCATTCCTCCGTTCGCTACTACTTCCCGTAGCACCAATGTTACCAATTTTTATTTTACTTACATTGTAAATGCCATAAATGAAAGGATTATAGCAACTGTTGCTCATGGCCAGCCAATCGCAGCAAAACCAGACAATACTGATAAAATGGTATTCATTTATTTCCGGTATGGTCACATACAAAATGTTGTACAATTGCAATGGCAACCAGCATAGACCGAACACCACAACAACAATAATTAACATTTTTATTACCTGAAAGAAAAAGGAAAACAAGCAAACAAACAAGACTTGAAAAAGAGTACTCTTGCATACAGACAAACATTTTTACATACATATAGATAACTCTGTGGCAATATGGAAGAACAAACTAAGTCTAATTTATTCGATTGTCGGATACCCACTTTCAAACTGAGAAAAAATTCAAATTTTTATAACTTTAATTCGATGATTGTGCAGACTACTAATTTCCGTACAGTCCCTATTAATTATTTAATTTTCTACCACTATAGAAATGAATTGTCGTCATGCCCACCTTTTTAATGTACACTTTTTTGATGATGTCTATTTATAATGCAGTAATTCGCACCAGATTTATATAATTTTACTGCTACTTTTGTCCAGATTTACATACAGACATGGGTGTACAACCCGAACTTTGTTAATCCAGACCATTTTTGGTCAGAAGTCGTGAATTTATAAGAGAGCTATTTGGTACAAATTTTGAAACTTTTACTGCTGGCTTGCTCCAAATATAGAGAAATCTTTTTTGTATTTGTATGGGAAGTACCAAGCCCACTTATCAAATCCCGCCCATTTTTTTACAAAGTTTGGGAACTTTGGTATTCTGTGTTCCGTTCTCCATTACGATCGTTCCTACGTATTTGTTTATTCAGTAATGGAAAATTTTTAGATTTCTTTTTTTATAGTTCAAAAGTGCCCAATTCAAAAATGTAAAAATAAAATAACAATTTATATATTAAATTTCAAGCTCAAAGGTTTGTCTTTATGTTTATTTGTTATACTTCGATATTTCGTTAAACATCGGTTAACATCTTCAGGAAATTTTTATTATTCATTTTATGTTAACCGATGGTTAACGAAATATCGAAGTATAACAAAGAAACATAAAGACGAACCTTTGAACTTGAAATTCAATATATAGATTGTTGTTAAAATAAAAAAGGTTAAACAATAAGTATTAAAAAAAAGTAAAAATAAAATACTATAAATTTATTTTGAAATAATTTTTTATTGTTTTTTCGAATTTTAAAGATTTATTTAATTTATTGCAGGTCGTAAAACAATACACCTGAGCAATATGAAAAGCTGCCATATTTAATGTGTTTAACATATACTTAAACGCGTCTTTATTTAGGCGAAAGTTTTTTTAAAATCTATAACGAAACTAATTATTTCACACACATTGAAAATAAATATCCCATAATTAATCACTCATCGAATGGATTACAACTGTCTCTCAATTTCCGCCTTACAATTCTTTACTCTGCATTCTGGAGCAATAATAACGCTGCTGTTATCGATTCCATTTCTGCTCGAAATTAAAATAAACTTTATTTTGATAGAAAATGAAAATATTACCTTTGGCGCTACAGGATGCTTAACACTGATATATTTCGGACACAAATGGCTCTTAAATATGTTATGGCTTTTTTTGTCTTTACGTAATTAAGTTATGTGTTTATTTAATAAAATGTTTAACAGTAATGAAGATTTATTTATTTTATTTATCACATGCGCAGCGACAGGCCACAAATACCTCAACTGCACTTAACTGATGAGTTCATTTATTTATTTATACTCGTAGATAGCTACGAAAATATTTAGTTTTCATATATTTTCACGAAATTTAACTTTTTACAATTTAACAACTACAACGTTTACAAAAAAGCTTACTTTTTGTGTTCCTATTTCATACGTTTCATAGCAAAGCTGCTGCTTTAAACATACTCTTCTTCTCTTGATTTTCTTTCGATTAAGTTTTTTTGCAGACAATCTTTTTTCAATTAGTGCGTAACTGAGTGCGAAAACGTAATCGAAACGCAGAATAATGGTGATTTTGTAATTTGTATAGGAAATTTAGAAACTTACTTTCACCTTTTCCAGATATCCATATATTTTTGTTTCTGTATTGGAGGTGTTATGCTTACGTTGTGTATTTTTCTCTATGGACCATGTTTGCATACTTATTTTATTATCGGTCTTAAAATAAATAACTATCAGTATATGGTTTGTATGCGTATAGCGCCGTAAAATATTTGTACCCTATGTTAATCGTAAATCGTAAATCGTAAAGCACTAAAATCGTCTCAGCAGTTAAGAAACGGACCAAACAAACGCAATTTCACTTATATACTTTTGTATAGATATTGTTACAGTAAGCCATCTGCATCAAATTTAGATACTTTTATTGTTATATCAACAGTCCCTTTTCCAAAAAATAAAAATGGTACTTTTTTTGCCGAAAAGTATCCCTTTCACTTTATTGTTGGTTTTCTTCTCAAAAGTTTTTTTCATTTGATACCCATACACAGTAATTTTTAATCTATCTGTCTTAGCTTCTGAGATTTTAGGTATTCAATTTTACCCGTGTTTATTCTTTTCTGCCACCTTAACATTAGAATATCCACAAATATCTTCTTAGTGGATCTCAACATACCAAATTTCAACTATCTAGCTTTAGCCGTTTGGGGAGGGCGATGAAGCGTGGGAGGTCACTTCGCCTTTCCCCTATATTTAAAACAGAATATGGCGGAATTTTTCCATATATGGAAATTTTTTCATATACGAAAAAATAATTTAGATAATTGACCCAAAAATGCCGAAGTTATGATCGTTTCTCTGTTAAAAATTATGTGGAAGAAGTAACATAATTTAATCCTATAATCCATTCCAGAAGCCCAGTTAAATGTGAAAATTTCAGGAAAATCAGGCCAGAGGTCTAGCCTCCTAAAACGTACAAACAAACACACATTCAGTTATATATATATGTAGATGTACCTATAAACTCGTATACAGGTAATTTATTAAAATTTAATACGTTAAAGGGGTGCTGATGGCGAGTATTCAGCGTGTTGGCTCTGCAACCAGAAAGACCCAAGTTCGATTCCCAGCCAGGTCAAATCAGAAAAAAGTTTTTTCTGAGATTTCTGTGCTACAGCACCCTCCTTCGGGGGTATTTGAGCAATAAAACTTCGGCGAAGTAAAATAATAAATGAAATGTTTCCATTAGCTTAAAAATAATGCGACAAAAAAAACATCAGAGACGCCGCAACTTTGCTTTTTAATTAACACGCAACTGCAGAGTTGTACAAGAATTAAGCTCTATCTTCTTACCACTTTCAGCACCTGTCTATTTTCTACCCTATCCCTCTCTCTAGTTCCAGTGCACTGGTCCAAGATAAAAAAAAAGTAAGCTTCCATATTACCACAGATTAGTTAGTGGATCATGACTTTCACCTTTTTCTTATTCTTTAGCAACGTTATGTCTCTTGAGTCTTGAGCATTGCCAGGTGTTCGATTGCCCCACAATTTAATGGTCATCTGAATGTACACAAAACTGATAACACAAAATGGCACCAAATATTGGGCGAACACCAAAATGTAGCGATACGTTTGCAATTCATATTCCGATAAATTTACATTTGCACAAAATGGTCTTGACACATTGCGCACAATGCCTTTCTCTTCAAAGACATAAATAATTATTAAATATAGAAGTAATTATAATGAGGAAGAAAAAGAATATTAAATATTTAATTCGCATGGTAATAAAATATGAATATGATAGCATAAGTATATGTATGTATTTTTGTATACCTTTAATACGTTCATGAATTTCTTCCACTCGAAAAGCGATGGCACACGGCAGGGCGAATACGAAGGCAATCACCCATATACAGGCAAGGATCAATTTTGAACAATATTTTCTGGGACGAGCCCTGTAGGATAGGAGAGAGAGAGAGAGAAAGAGATTTAGTTAATAAGTTTTAGAAAAAAAATGTGAGTGCCAATTATTGAAAAGAGGATTGTTAAAGGAAACGTATTTTGCTCTTGGCAGCCGAAAGATTAAAGATATTTTTTGCAAAAAATATAAATGAAAATTAAGGTAAATGATGAGGCAATAAATAAATTAAAAGAAAATCAATTTATATATGGCTAATTATCTTCTTTTTATTTGTTTTTTGACTTTAAAATACTCGTCCAAAAAGCGTTGGCACAACATAGAAATGGCAGTAGAAAAAACTTTTAATTTTACCTTAATGGATTGATTATTGCACGGTGCCTGTCAACCGCAATTGCTGTCAAAGTAAATACTGATACATTCACACTTAAAGCCTGAACAAAGGGACAAAAACCGCACATAAACCAAGGAAGATTCCACCGCTGTAATAAGGCTGCTTGGAACTGTAAATAAGAACACGAAAAAATTTATTTTCACAAATAAGAAATAATTATGTATGTGGGGCTACCATAATGAAATTTCATACACATGCTATAATGTACTCGTATGTCACTTAAATAGAATACTTACTTTTTATACAAATTTTATATTTGAAATATTCGATATATCGTTCATTTGCACAAAAACGTTACAGCTCCGAAGAAACTGTTTACAATTTCTGAACCCAGGACTTTCGAGGTATTTCCTGAATCTCTAGTACCTTAGCGATACCGTAGGAACTAACTAATAATGGAACACGGATTGTTTAGTACTTCTTTAGTCAAGTGACAATATAGCTGGTCCTGCATAAGCAACACTGAACAGGATCTCGTTTAGTTATTCTCTTGTCACGAAACAGTACAGTTGGCATTGGATTGGAAATATTAATTAAAATCGTAAACTCCAATTAAATATTGCCAACTAATATTTATTAGTGATTATATGTTGAGTGTTTACATTTTTTTTGGAAAACATAACAAGATTAACTGATAAAGAAGGTGGCGATGGCTGAAGTAGTCTGTACGTTGACTACAAAACCAAAAATTTCCTGGGTTCAACTCCCGTTTCAGACTCAAAAAAACACTTCGCATTTTACTTGATGTGCATTTTTGTGTCATTTGTTGTCGGAAGGTTTCAGTGGCGAAGGCATAGTCACTGGTCATTGAACAGTAACGGGTTCAGCTATAACCAATCCACAGGCACATCAGAACGCCCTCCTTCGTCGGTATTGTGTAGCACCGGCGAAGTAAAATAGTAATAAAAATGGCTATTAAACCGAAGCTTTAGCACTGCTACGAGTATAAAAAAAGAACGTGCGAAAGCAGAGCTGCAAAAGTAATAATTAAGCTTCACATCCTGTCGTTTCTCCTACTATCCCTTTCCTATAGTTCCAGCACAATGCTTCGCATTTGTAGGAGTCATCTCCTGAGTGCTGGTCTCAGCTAAAAAAAAAAAAAAAAAACCAAGCTTCAAATTTAATACATCTCCTTGACATCAGAGACGCTACAACACGTCTATAAAACAAATAACGTGCGAAAGCAGAGTTTTTTTTTTTTTTTTTTTTTTTTTTTTTTTATCTAGGACCAGCACTCAGGAGACGACTCCTACACATGCGAAGCATTGTGCTGGGAACTATAAGAAAGGGATAGTAGGAGAAACGACAGGAGGTGAAGCTTAATTAATTATTTTGCAGCTCTGCTTTCGCACGTTCTTTTGTTTTTTTTATACTCGTAGCAGTGCTGAAGCTTCGGTTTAGTAGCTATTTTTATTATTATTTTACTTCGCCGGTGCTACACAATACCGACGAAGGAGGGCGTTCTGATGTGATTGTGGATTGCTATCAGCTGAAGCCGGTATTGTTCAGTGACCAGTGACTATGCCTTCGCCACTGAAACCTTCCGACAACAACTCACACAACAACAACAGTTGTAGATAGTGAAGCTTCACCTTCTGTCTTTTCTCTTACTATCTCTTTCACCTAGTTCCAGCACAATGTAGTGCATGTGTAGGGGTCATCACCTGAGTGCTGGTCCAAGATAAAAAAAGGGTATCCAAACATTATAATCAACTATAGTATACAGACGTCGGAACTGGAGAGGATCCAAAGTCAAAACTGAAGAAAAAACATACAGCTGGACGACCAATAGAGGCGGTTAATAATAATGGGGGTGCTGATGGCGAGTAGTCAGCGTGTTGGCTCTGCAACCAGAAAGACCCAAGTTCGATTCCCAGCCGGCTCAAATCAGAAAATAGTTTTTTCTGAGTTTTCTGTGCTACAGCACCCTCCTTCGTTGGTATTTGAGCAATAAAACGTCGGCGAAGTAAAATAATAAATAAAATGGCTCCATTAGCTTAAAAATAATGCGTCAAAAAAAAAAACATCAAAGACGCCGCAACTTTGCTTTATAATTTACACGCAACTGCAGAGTTGTGCAAGAATTAAGCTCTATCTTCCTACCACTTTCACCACCTGTCTATTTCTTCCCTATCCTTCTCTCTAGTTCCAGTGCAATGCATTGCATATGTAGGGGATAGCCCCTGAGCACTGGTCGAAGATAAAAAAAAAAATTAATTGTTTGTGAACAAAACAATGGATTGTATTTAAAGTAAATTTAGTGTCCGACCGAACGTTCGGATACGGAGTTGAGAAAAAATTGTGTTCCGCCAAGTTTTTACCGAACTCAGAACTATTTTTTGGGTATATATGAAAATATTACGAAAACAATACAAACGTGATGTTTAGTACCAAAAAATACAACGATTGAAAAATAAAATAAATCAATCAAAGAAAATAAATTAATTTTTGTTTATTAATAATATATAGTAATATTACAGGTTGTCAGCCCTGTATACTACGGGCATTTCATGAAGTTCTGCATGAGAAAACTTTAAAGCAATATAAAATCTGTGACTCTACAGCGAACGTGAGATGGCATATAGTACATATTAAGAGAGTACAATTGTACAATCGACGGATAGTAAGTTTACCCGAATAAGTAAGTCTACTGTTCAAAACCATACCTAATATATTCATTCTATCAACACATTCTACCTACCATCACTCTAATGGTGTTTGTTTCTCAAAAATCTTTTGATTTCAGAAAGGGTAGTATGTAATTAAATTGAGAAATTAAAACACTTTATACCCAATAAACATCTAGAGTGTTGAGAATGCCATGTAAAGAATGTGTTTTTTGTATATTCATAGCGCTGCCAAACATAATTAAAAAAATAGCTTAGCATATGTGGAGTGAAAAAGTTGAGTTATAAAATATTAAAAATTACCCTTATTTTCATATTTTTTTATAGAATAGACGTAAGAAAATATTATATTGTTAATAATGGGTTGTCAGTAATATAAAATATAAGTGGAGTCGGGGTTAAAAAAACTCTTCTTAAGAAAAGAGTTCATTAGAAAAAAATTGTTTAAACTGTGATTCGATAAATCAGCGATCTGGAAATTTGTTTTTTGCTTATATGTTTACGAAAAAAGCAACTAAAGAAATTGGATATTGACATAACCGAATTTTTTCCAAAATTGCAATAAATCAATTATTGGATTGACTTCGTTATCTGATTTAATATTTATCCCTGTTTATTATTTGATTTATTTAAACAAACTTTCTTTTTCAAATTTTGTAATGGGTCCAATTTTTCACAAATTGTGTGTCATTTTCGTCCAAAAATAAATTTTTTTTATATCTTGGACCAGCAACAAAATTTCAGTACGTGATAAAAAACTTAAAAATATTAAACAAACGCATTTTGGACGACACATAATTTCCGAGTTATGGGTCTGTTAAATTTTCATATAAAAGTACAAATGTGCATTGACTTACTAAACAAATCAGCTCAAGTTTCTTTGGTATGATCTATAGATTTAATAAAGAACTTACAGGTTGCCATTTTATAATAAATAGTAATTTTTATTGAAAGTTTTTGGCGATTTTTTTAATATGTATAGTTCAAAGTGGGATCACTTTTTTGTATAATAAACAGCTGCTCAAATTTGTTCATTGTTTCTTTTTTATTTGGTTTATTGTAATTGCTAACTACTTTATTTTTATAAAGTTTCATTTTAAATAATATAAATATATATATTTCAGGTAAAATGGATGAACTTCGAACTGAAGAAATTCGCAACAACAATATTTTGTATGATCTGCGACATCCAGACTACAAGAATTTGGAAAAAAAAGAATGGTACAGTTGTTGTCTTCAAAATAATTTATTAGCCGAATACAAGGCAACGAACGCAGCCAAACCACATTTGTAGTCTCTGTAATGGTAGGAACACAATTGGGACGAACGACGAACGAGAAAAAAAATTTGAATAAGGAAAGATAGTTAAAAAGTTGCAAAAAAAAACTAATTTCGTTCTCACAACAAAGCTGGCAACCTTTGTTAATAGTATGTAGACAGTAACGATTTTCCTAAGCTCTGACGGGTTAAATAGGTGATATTAATGACTTTACAACTACCTCCCTGTTGACAGAAAGAGCACTGATAACGTGTGTACTGGAATAGAAAATACGTATCAACTGCTGTTGGAGATTAATTGTTCTCTTTTCCCTTATTCTAATCAAAAATGTAATTTCTTCACAATATTGTGATAAATTAACTGTTCACTTGAACAGGACAGAAAATTTTCATTAATTTGTTAATTTTTATTTTAATAGTTGTTTAATTTATAAATAAATAATTTAAGTTAAATATACACAATTATTTACCATAAAATTGTTTTCTGGTAATGTTTAATTTCTTCAAGTCATTTTTTTCATACGGTAACACAGAAAACAAACAACTTTTCTGATTATGGCAACTGCAATTTTTTCGTTATTGTGTGCCACACTGCGAATTAACGCAACGAACTTCTACCGACGAATTCGTTGAGCACGACGAAGTTCGTCGTTCGTCCCAATTGTGTTCCTAGTATAACTCGTAAATAAAGATTAAAAAAAAACAAAATATTTTAACAAAAACAACAACTTCAACATGTATTTTATATTTCTGTAACATGGTATCATCAGGCCGCCTATACTCCAGCTGGAAAAGTCGTTACAGTTATTAACTAAAATATCTAAATTGTTGAGTTATGACGCTGTTTGAGCAGATGACACTTTTGTATATAAAATTTGTATAACTTTTTTAATTTTAGATCTTCTTGTCTATTTGTACATTACAAATTTTCCGTTATCAGTGTTCGGTTTTTTTCTTTAATTTCCGTCACCGAATCTTCGTTTTTATGGCGTCATTACTAAACGACAATTTGTATACACGTTGACATAATCTGTTGCTGGCAATAGTTTTGTGAACAAATAAAATCAATATGGGTAGAAGGAAGTGGTTTTAACTTTTAAAGATACCGTCAAAATATTTAAAACTTTTTTCATAACAATGAATTGTTTCCCGTTGGAAAATTTTATTCTTTGCTGCATTGATATTCACTTTCTTCTTTATTACAAAATCCACTGTCCTTTTTTTAATAAAATATTCGTATATTTTAATTAAAGGGCCTTCCGTAAATATTTACAGGCGGTTTTTCTTCATCATTTCTTTCCTTTGCAACGAAAACGCGAAAAAGACATTTTATTTAACTATATAAAATTGTTTCAATTCCAGCGGAAACGTGATGGTTCGCGACAATGAATTACAAACCACCAAACATTTACCACACACATTTAATTTGTATGAATTTAACCATTCTGGCTTTTTTCTTGTTCATTATTCTGAAATCGCAGGCTTAGCGGATTACTTATTGACTTTCCTAGAGAAACGGCAGAAATTCGCAACACAAAATAAACTTTCTTTCGTATGATAATTTAGATACATGAGACTCGAAGTAACATTACCTTCAAAGTCCTTAACGATCAAATTACGTAGCATTATTTTGCAATGTCTAAGAAATTATGAAACTATTTCTTTTGATTACCGAGTTCAATGTGAACAAACGAGTCAATGAAAACAGGGACTCCGTGAATTTTTATTTTATTTTTTAAAAACTTTAGAATTTTGTTAAACACATTTGAGGTTTTAACGAAAATTTTTTATTGTTTGACTGTACCCTGTCTAGAACGCAATGAAACTTTGATTCTGCTCGAACAGCTTTTAAAAATTGCTGGAATGTGACCTGAGAATAAATTACAGCGTTCAATAACAGACCAATTTCCCTTTTTTTCCTATGTATGCAATGCATTGCACCGCAACTAGTTAGAAAGGAATTTAGTAAAACATAGACAGGTGCTGAAGTAAGAGAAAGATACAGAATTCAATTCTTGCATAGCTCTGAATTTGCACGTTTGTTTTTAATTTGTAACGCAGAGCTGCTGGTTCTCTGGTAATATGTTGACGCATTAACTCTCTTTTTATTACTAGGACAGCCAACGTGCCAGCCAATTAGCCAACAGCACCACAATTTATATTCTATTGTAATTTCGTTCGATATTGAATGCCGTAATTTGTTTTTTACTTTTATTTTCTTGATTTTGCACGAATAGTCATATTTATAAAATTGCTTAGATAATGTCACGTCTTGTTGAAAATTTCAATTAATTATGTCTGTAGAATTCCTTACCTATCCGAGACGTATTGTTTAAATTCTTTTCGCCAGCACTTTAGTGATTTACTTTACTACGACCAGTTGAATGAACAAACTTTTACGTTTAAAATGAAAAAGACAAAAACATATAAAAACTACTTTAATAAGCAGAAAATTAAATCATTTTCGGAATTTTCGTTTAATTACTAAATTACCCCACCAATAACACTTGAACGCTTCGGCGCGCATCTAATTCAGCATATAAAAATGTGTACTCCTATTAAAAGTAGACGTAACAAAATAAAAGCACAAATTCTGAAATGTTCAAATTCATTACACGGACATTTATTTACACAAATAAATCATTTCAATACAGTATAACCTCTCTATGCTACAGTGAAAATTAGTTCAGAACTTTCAAATATAAGTAGCCCTGCAAGTGTTGTTTCTTTCATATGCTCTAGAAAATAATTCGTTATGGATAAAATATCGTCTTAGTAAGATTGATTATAGGGAAGTTTGACTGTAAGTCACAATACACATTCCTTGAAACCATAAAAAATACGTTTTAAAAATTTTCTTTATTTAAAATCAATCGACATAAAAAACATGAAACAAAAATTTAAAACGCAGAAAAATTCTTTAATGTATGAAAAAAAAAGATATTTTATGTTGCTTTACCTCTAAACAAATATTAATTGTTTGAAAACGGTTTAATAGGTCTGTTCTTATGCCTCCCTCTAGCATTCTAAAACTCCAGAGTTTCCCCAACAAGAACAACTGTTGAAGCATAAGAAAATCGATGTTGCACCAATATCATGCGAATCTAGCAACCAAACGTTTATTATTTGATTCTATTCTCATAAGTTTTAAATTTATACCAGCCTACAAGGAGGGTAATATATTGCAGTAACATGGACAAAGCATTCACCTAAACCAAAATTCTTCCCTATCGAAGAACATACTTCCTGGGACAATAGAGATTTATTAACAGCATCTGTGCTATTCTTTTGGTATCTATAAAATAATGCCAGCAAATTTTTGCATTCTGATTAACAATCAATTTGAGGTGTCTTAAATTATTGTAATACTATAAACAACAGCACGAAAACAACTAAGTGAACAGCTGATTGAACGTTTATTTGAATTGTAAAATATAGAAAGAATATGACAGCTACAACACAACTATCAATTTAGTTCTGAATCATAACAGGAGCATAAAACCACTCTAAAGGAAACACCAATTATTTTATCCTCGCGACGTGCTTAATATATTTTAATTATTTATTTCCTGAAATCGATGTAACGAAATAAATTAAGAGATAAAATAGGGGTCAATTCCCACAATGCCTGTTCTACGTAGTCGAATACTTTTTAATTTAAAGGGACCGATTTTGTTTATAATTTTGCTTCACTGCTTAAATGCATATATCAAATGGTTGCTGTGGTGTACATTTGAATATTCACTATGCGCTTAAGGAAATTACAGATGACGCAATTAGGGTATGAACGTCTTTCTAGCAGTAGTGTTAGCCCACAAAATACACCAACAGCATACGAGGAGTACTAATTATATTTCGAGAGCTGGCAACACTAATGTCAACACCATAATCAAGTATGAAATTTTGTAGCCGACGAATTCCATGAAGGTCAACAATACATCTTTCCCACTTTCTAACTGAGATACCAACTCAACATAGCTTTCTTACTCAAATTGCTATCTGGAAGACATATTTTGAGCGTCCTTAATGCATATAGTAAATGCATTGAAATGTTAGCGTTCACCTCCCGTACAATAACATAAACATATCACAATTTATGTTTAAATTAAGTAACTTATGTCAGGCACACATTTCGCAACATTCGAATTATGTTTATTATGCAGTATATAATTGTGTAAAATGTTTTTATTCATAAGAATATATTCATTTCAATCAGTAAATAACAAAGACAACTAATGAAAACTTAAAAGTTATTTACTGTGTTCCATAAAATACCAACTTATGCACACGTGTGTTCCTCCGCAGTAATAGAAATTGAAGACTTATATGAAAATTGTATTAGCAAACGGTGTGGAAAAGGAATTCCATTGAATAAGAAGGCAGGTACCATTTGTGAGAAAATTCACCCACATCCTTTTAAAACTTTTCAGATGAGTGAACATTCAAGCGTATAAACTTTCCCATTTACATACTCGCACATAACTTCAAAGTAGGATTTGTCGCATTGCCAGCAGCTTACCTGAAATGGTATGCAGAAGAGACCGATAATGACATCGGCCAATGCTAAGTTTGCGATGTACAGATTCGTTATTGTGCGCATTTGTCGTGCTGTGGCCACTATCCATATCACCAACGAATTGCCTATTATCGCTAAAACGCTTATGCTTCCATAGAAAATTGACAGTAACACTATTATTTCCACAGGAGCAGAGTACAGAATGTCTAAAAAGAGAAAAATTAAATAAATAAATCACCTGTTTATAAGATATAATTTACGACTTTTTACTAACAAAAAAATTAGACTTCGTAAGATTGAGTGTGTATCATTTTTCATGAGATATTTTATGAAAGAGCACTTCTTCGAAAATGTAGTTTTTTAAAACATACCTTTTTTAAAGATACTGTTTTCAGAACATACTTTTTAAAAGATATTTATATTAAGGAATACATTTTTCTTAAAGTATTTTTTAAATACTTTTTTTCGAAAAGGGCCTTTTCTTTAAAGTAACTTTTTTAAAAGGCACTTCATCTAAAGGTGTTTTCTTAAAAGGAAATTTTTATAAGTGTATTTCTTTAAAAGTCACTTTTTTATTGTTAATGGCAATGCTTTTAAAAGGTAGTTTTCGAAAGATTCTTTTTTAAAAATGGTGTATTTTAAAACTTACGAGTATTTAATTTATTTTTTTTATTTATTACAATATCGGGTACCCTGTTCTGAAGAGAGCGTTTTGCATCGATCGAAACAAATAGTAGCCGAATATGACAAATTCCGCACAAACCATCTTTTCCACGTGAAAGAAGTAAAGCAAAACTTCCCGCATATGACGCTTTATTGGCAAAATATTCGACATTTTCGAAGTAAAAAAATCTTGGTTGTCTACTCTGTAACATTCAATAACTAAGAGGAAATAAAAGACCGATATGGCAGATACATAAGTTATTAAAGACAAACTCGCGTTCAAAAGACACGCTATCTGCTGAGAATCCCAAAACTTTTACGAAAAGATACTTTTTTGGAGATTATTTTTTTTAACTAGTATTTTCATTCGATAATTAAATTTTTTAAAAGAAACTTTATTTAAAGATACTTTTTAAATTGCACTGCTCACGAGCACAACTGCTTTAAGCAATCAAAAAATTCATTCAATTGTTTAAAACGTTTGATATATCAGAAAAGTTTTTAAGGTTTCACCGCCAGAGTAAAATTTTAATATGAAAATTTTTTCACATTTTAATGTAAAAGTTTTTATTTTCTCTTGATGTGTTTACTTTCATATAACAAGAGTATACCTTCCCTGACTTGTTGACTGAAATTAGTTACATGAATGCAAAAGTCTGATATTAAAAAGTCATTTGTAAAAAAATTCTTGATAAAAAACTTTATAAATTCAAGGAAAATTTTTTTTTGCAACAAGAACGAGTATCATTGCAATACATATTGTCATTTAAATGTTTTCTTGTTGTCTTTTTATTTATCCCCACGTGTCAATAATAATATTTTCATATAATTTTTGTGGGTAAATTACATATTCATCAAGTTTATTATTATGTTATACAGCAATTGTATCTCAAATAATGACCGATTATTTCAGAAAGATTTCTAAAAAACGTTGTAGTTTGCGTGTCACTGTAAACGACTAACTTCTGGCTATAGATAATCGTATCTGATTACAACAAGAAATTAACGAAGAGAAATTATGCCTCTAAATGAGTTCCCTTATCATTATCACTGCAGTCTATCTGCTTCCTTCCGTATTCATAAACATTTTTTCGATTTATAGAGGGTACACATATTGATTGAATTTGGCATGGAATTTTGTCTATTAAACCTTTCATAAATATAAAAAATTTTATGAATACAGCAGTTAATCTTTAATAAGATTTACAGAATTATATTCTTTTTTTCTTTATTGCCGTTTATATTGCTCCATTTATATATAGAATGTGAATTGACTCAAAAATACAATTTCGTTGACAAATTCAGTTTTATTGTGTGCAATATAAAATGGAAATATGTATTGATATTAATTAATAATGAAATATGGTAGCGGGTAAATGTCAACCTCTAGCATGTTGCTTAATCTTATATAATCCTTAATAACTTATTATTCATAAGACAATTTTGTTGGTCATTTTCCTAAATAAAAAAAATACTGTGCACTATTTCGGAGGATCTGCCATATTGATTTTTTAACGTCTCTTTGTTCTTAAAACATATCTTTATTTTGATACCCTAATGGGCGTAGAAGTGGGCAAATCCTGAGTTGTCCGTTGTTGAAGGTTTGGGGACGCTTTACAGAAATAGATTGTGTTTCACTTTCTCTGTGAATGCCCGGGTATTGCTATATTGAAGATTGCATTCCCTGTTCCGTACATCATACCTCCGTTACCCTGATAGCCAATTTCATGCTACTGAGAATGGTGTCGCCCAACCACAAGTGCTATATCGTCCACATACCCTATCGTGGGTTTGCCCATAGAGTCCAGCTTTCCCCGAAGGGTGTCAACGTTTATGTCCAAAAGAAGAGGTATAAGAACAAAGCGCCAAACAATCCTTCCACGAACCCTAGTACTCCCAATGCACACTGGCCGAAATCACTGATGTAGCGGTATTTAATTAAAATTTTGAAACTTTCAAATCAATAAATATTTTGCATTGTATCGATTACCGATACTCCACTGTGCAAATTGACGTTTTTACTTTTGTTTTGCGTTCAATATTCGCACAGCTGTTAACTATCAAACATACCATATGTTGCAGTAGGTGCATTGAAGGAATTTGGCGCCAAATTATACAGTGCGTGGTTTTTGTCAATATTTAATAAGTTGATAATTTTGTAATTTAAAGTTTTTTTGTTAAGTTAAAGATACATATGTATTTACTAAAAAATAAATGTTGGTGACTTGAACGCCATTCAAAATTTATTCCCCAATATAAATATGTATGAATATGGCTTGTTAACACTACACGCTCGGATAAGATGTTTTGAATGCATTTTACATATTGCGTACAGATTGCCAATTAAAAAGTTGCAAATTCGTAGCACAGATAAATCTGTAGTACAGCAAACTAAATTAGATATTCAAGAAAAGTTAAGAAAAGAAATGGGTCGGGAAATACTAATAAGGGAAATACGCTATAAGATTTTTTCAACAACCTAACTTGGCTTCCCTTTTAACTGGAGTCAGTGAGGAAATGATCAATAGATTCAGTGTTATATTACGAACTATTGCTTGAGAAAAATATCCAGGTTTCTATATGCCATATCCGTGCATAAGATATTAATTCGCGGTGCTGACATCATAAATAATGTGTCTCTTCCAATTGGCATGATGTCAGAAGAAGCCCAGGAATCGAGAAATAAGGATTTAAGGAAGTTTAGAGAGCATCACACGCGCAAAAAATCAAGAAAAAACACAAAGGAAGATTTATTGCACTCTATACTGTTCTCTTCTGATCCTCTCATATCCTCGCTCTCCAAAGGACCTTCAAGGTTCTCCCGGAACAATTTCAAAATAGATACGGATGCACTGAACTTGTTTCAGAGCCAATTATTCAAGAAGATGCTGTTGGTTCTGATATTTCTGATTCTGTATAGAAAAAAATAGGTTTGCCATAAGCCGTTTTTATTACTATTTATATTAAGGAGCGTATTCTCTTTAATTACTTTTTTTTAATTTTTTACTCGATATTTCGATGCTTTGTTCTTTTCTCTATATGCTAAATAAAATTCCAATAAAAAAATAATTATTAGGCGTTGTTATTTACATTTGCGAATTTAATGGCGTTGAATTAGGTATTTCGGCCACTGTGCAACGCCGAGATTAGCCGCCCTCATTCTTAGCATGAGCGCTTGGCTGAGTGGGTGTTCTTGGGAGTAGCGAAGCGCACCGGTTTTATCTATTATTTTATATATATTGTATTACTTTAGCTACCTACAAATATATTTATTTTCCTTTAGCTTCTGTTTTACTGCATAGTTTTTAATAGTTTTTAATGGACACTTTTGAATGTTTTTACAAGACCTTGTGAATTTTATAGGTTTCTAACTGGAACTGTGTTTAATTTTTCCTTTGCACTAATTTGATTTTTGCAATAAATTTCCCTAAACGAATTCGCTGTCCTTTCATTTTTATTCGTCAAACTTACAATGTGCTTTGTAATCGCTTTCGTACTCACCAAATTCTTCTTCGCCGATTATTTCGTCGGGTTCTGTTTTTACTATAGGAATCTCATGCATGGCTGTTGTAATTTCTAATTTTGTAATTTAGTTGCTTATTTAATTTTTTTCTTTTGTGTGAAATTTCTTCTTTTTTTTGGCTTTTCCTAGAGTTTTTTTGCATACTTTCGCTCAGGCATGTGTGTGCGTGCTTAAGTACATACAAACATTATATGCCTCGAATTGTTTTCCCAATAATATCCATCCCTCAGGAACTGGAATAGAAAGTTATGTGTTTTTGGATTTTACAAAATATATAAATCTTTGTGCGACCAGCATTGTTCAGGTAACTGAAATGAAAAAAAAATAAAAATAAAAAGACAAATTAAAAAAATTTTTTTTTATAAAACATATGCAAATACATGGACAGTAAGGGCAAAAAATTAAAAAAATTTATGAATTTATTGTTTTTGTAAGTCAGAAGTGACTGCGTATTCGTCAAGGATTATTCGTGCATAAAAGAACTTTCGCTTAATATGAACAGACAATACCCAGTAGAGTTGTGGTTATGTACATTTCCTATCTCTCTCTTTCCCTCTCTCAAAGATGACTATAACCCCTTGTATCACTTGTTGTGCAATGTAATTTTGGCAGTTTCCTTTTTGGTTGTTGCAATCATCCTTTCAAGGTAAAATTGTTTGTCATTTTTAATAAAAGTCTTGTAATTCATGACCCATGAAATGGAGTAACATTACCTTCACCATTAATGGCTATACATGGAAGGGTAATAAGAAAAAATAAGCGTAAATACTAATACAAAATAAATTCTAATAATTACATCCATTTGCCACTGTAGTGCATAGACAACATAAAATATAATTCAGTGAAGTTTTATTTGGTATACAGTGACACTCAGGCAATTAAGATGCCTACTAACAATGGTGACCTTCTGTTACCTTCTTTTTGGAAATGGGTAGTGTAGAGTGCAGGCAGGTGGGCTAAGGCAGAATATTCTTTCATTTTTATACAACTCTGCTGTTACGCATTTTATTAACTTGGAAAACACACTTGTAGCAAAATTCTGGTGTTGAGTAGACGAAGTATTTTTCAAGCTTAAAAGAGTAATTTTTATTATTTTTATTATTATTTTTATATTATATTATATATATTTTATATTTATTCGACTATATTTCTTTGCTCATATAGCGATAATGCATATGAGAAAAATTTTTGCGTAGGCCTTGAACCCACGACTTTTGATCCTGGAGTCTTCGAGAGTACAATACCAGCGTTGGCAACTTGGTTCTTTTCGCACCGATTTTAGTTCATTTTTAAATTTTCGACGCGAAAATTTTTAATTTTTTAGTTCTTTTTTATTTCCGGTGCCGCCAAGTGTAATCAATGTTATCACAAATCCAAAAATGTCTGCACACAAAACTTTTAACAGGTTATATTGGTAAGTCACCTAAAAAAGATGTGTTTTTTGCAGTTACGAATTTGAAAAAGCTAACATTGGCGCTGAAAGAAAAATAGAAGTATCCAGAAACTATTACAATTTAACAAAAAATTTTGTGGAAGAGATACGGGGCAGCATCATTATTGAGGTCGTAGTAAAGTCATTAATACCATCTATTTAAACCGGTTGTTGTTGTTTACACCGACAGTTGAAGAAAATGTGTACGCGAAAGACCTATTAATATCCATATTCTTTCTGTTTCATTGGAGGTCTTATATTCCCAAAAGCTCATAGCTTTTTCCTTTATTCAAAAAGTGAAGAGTAATTTTTTATATTATTGTGATAAATTAACTATGGAATTAAATGCAACCAAACCTTCATTCATTCATTAATAATTAGAAATATCAGGAATGTTTTATACCATTTTAGAATTGATATTATGCCATTAGCTGCAAACCGAAATTTTGTCTAGTATTAAAAATGAATGATGTTGTGCCGTATATTAATTATATATTAGATTTTAGGAAAATACTTTTGTTATGTTTTCTTATTATCTTTCTTTTAATAAAATGTTTTTTTCTTTTATGAAAAGAATATCATAAAATAAATTTCCAGTAAAACGAAATATTTAAAATTTAGTTTTTTTCCGAACATACGCGTTTCTTTTGCTTTTAATTTTTAAAATTTGTTGAGTTTTAAAATTCAAAAGTTGACACGCTGCCCGATGCCAGAATGCGGCAAATTATGTGCTGGGGTTTTTACACAAAAATATCTTTACTACTCGCATTATGAGTGCGAAAGTAACTTTGTTTGCTGCACTTCGGGTGCCTCCAAAGTCTAGTGCATGAGTATTAGTCTTATCAATGTGGAGGTGCGGGTTCGATTCCCGCTTAGACCCTTGGTGTTTCTACAGACAAGCTTAAGAGCTTTGTAGAGTTTGTATTGTCTTAAAAAAAAACCGATTCAAAACATAGATATGTATATCTGAACAGAAGCACATGTAGGCTGCAAATAAAACGAAGAAAATGGAGTGATGTAATTTACAACATAAAAACATCTTCCAAAAATATATTGAATCATTGAATATTGCCATTCATTGAATTTCAGGTGAACTAAGATAAGGGTAAAAGCTACTAAATAAGGCAATAAAATTTGTAGCGCCGATCCTGTGAGATATTTCATTCATACAGGAACCATGAGGCTCTACCATTAATTAACCGCAACAAATTGTTTGGTTTTATTGACAGTCAGTAATTCATATGCTAATTACCTTCATATGAATTATTTTCGTCAGGTAAATCTGCAAAAGTTTGATTTCTTTTCTTCTCTTATTTCTTTCTTTTATATTCACGCACAGGATGTTTGCATTAATTAACTTCGTCTTATAACCGTTCACGGTTCCATTTGCACATTTGCAGAGAAAGAAAGACAAATCTTTTGCCTCACTTTCAAAATTTTAATCTTCAATTTGATATTGTATTGATTGTATTCAAACACATTTGTTTGAAATCATTACAATTTGGCTTTAACTTGTTTCTTCTAAACAATTCATTTTCATTTTTTTCCGCACCATTAATTTCTCAATTCACACCCATTTGAAACCATAAACAGAAAACTTATGGACTATTGGAGCACATTTTAATTTAATTAATTAGAAGTTTATTTAAATTTCAAATGCGTATGTTCCGCGTCGTATTGCAGAAGGTCTTAAATATTCTATTAAATGCCGGTTACTAAATTTCGCATCATTTTAATTTGAAGTCGAACTACTGACGATTTTTTGTATACAAGTGAGATTTTGTGGCAGCAGCACCAAACTTCAACAAACATATGTATGAGTTGCACAACATGAAAATATTACAAACATGTTTACTAGGCAGCGTTACCATTTTTTAAGTATTCCGTTTTTTTCAAGGTTTTTGAAAAGCCAAATAGTTTTAAAGTTTTTAGCTTCAAAAATAAGTTGCTTTGAAATTCATTCAAATTTTCAAGTTTAGTTTATTAATTTTTAATTTACATATGTATGACGAAAAGATTATTTGATGTTGCCATGTAATGTAAACGATTTTATAATTTTTCAGTATTAATTTTAATCTTTAATACAACTGTGCTGTATTAGTAATATTATAGTATTTTATGCCTGTTTTTTTTTAAAAAAAAGTTTTCTATTTCACAAAAGCATAGATAAATATTTAAAGATAAAGATAAGGATAATGGAATATTTTTACTTTTTGGTGTTATTAGTTTTAAGCTGCAATACAAGTGGAGAAAATAGCTTAAAATACGGTACAGACACATCGGAGGGTCCAACAAAAGCTAAAAAAATATGGATCTGCTCAAAATCGTGGGAAGAATAAATTAGTTGTTGTTGTTCAAGTTTTTTTGTTTATCTTATTTTGAATGAAAATGAATTCAAAATATATATTTTTTTTCATTATTTCCATACTTTTGTGGAAAATAGTTTTTTGTTGAAAAATTAAGTTTTTTTTAAAAAAAAAAATTTTTTTATAAAAAATATATGTTAACGCTGTCACAAGGTCTATTTATTAGGTCTGTGCAACTCGCCATATATTTCACTTGGTAGCGTAGTAGATATTTTATACTTGACGGTCAAAATTTGTTTACGTTTTGCTCATTTGTTTAATTTGAGAGAGAGTTGCAAAAGCAATTATGTCATAAATAATTAATGCTTTTCTTTTTATTGCAGCCTGTGTGTGTTTACTTTTGAGGGAGCATGAGTCTTCTGTTTATGACATCCTAAAGTCAATTTACACAAAGTATTGTTTTTTGTATTATTCATTATTGTAGAGCTACAAAGAATGGATAAATAGATCTTGCATATGAGCAAATCTTGAACCAGTGGAATGTAATATTCAAGCCACCAATGACGCCTTACGGGCAGATTTATTGGAAAAAGTATTCCTAAATTTAACTGATCGAGTGAACTATATAATTAGTAGCCGCGGCGGACATATACCGGAAATTTTATTTATAAAATATATGCCATGAAATTATCTGCCAGATTTCCAACAATATTTCTGTCTTATTTATTACCATTTGAAGTTCTCATGCAGCTAAAAAAAACACCCCTTATAATAATGTTCGATATGTAAGAATTTAGCTCGAAGCCAACATGTTTTGAAGCAACAATCATGCAAGTGCTACTGCATGTGGGCCTGCCTATAGCGAAAAAAATTTATTTTTAAATTTTTTTAGTCTAGCAATAGCTGGACTTAACCTTCAGATATAAAATATGCTTCTTTACGGTTCATTCTCATAATGTTTATGATTTTGCAAAGTTATTTGTTTACCACAATAGCTAATATATAATAAACACACGCATGAGTGTTGTGCAATTTGTAATGGTACTAAATTCTGAAATATTTTATGGCCAAAGTTTTACTTTCATCTAGACAGCATTCGTGGAAATAAATGTATCTATATTAAAATTCTTAAAAAAATACTTTTGACGACTGTGAAATATAAAAAAAAATTAATTTTCCCAATTAATAAATTTGTTATGTCCTGAATTTTTTGACATTACAATTTGGCACAGGGAAAACACTACTCGTACGTATTGACATGGATTATTTTTTTAGTATCAAAATTAAATAAAACATAAAGCTGCTTTATAAAAGAAATGTTTCCAGAAAAATGTCACAACGAAATGAAATGCACAAAATCGCCAATTGTTATGACATTGTTGAAACTTTTGGTTTTTGTGTATTCAAATTCAAATCCGGCGTCATTCATTAGAACTTTTTTAAAAGAAGCAAGTACAATATCAATAGTTTCTCTTAAGATGCAGTGAAGGCAGAACGAATACTTTTTCAGAACTAGCCTCAAGCAACTTATATGGTTACAAGAAAGTAAAAAAAATTATATACATTCTCATTCTTTATTATTTTGCTTCCTTCTTTACTTTTCCAAATAATTCACAAAATCTGCAGAGGTTTAAATCTTTAGAAATATTTGCATTGTAAACCAATTGCGGTTACAAAATATTTGTACGTATTTATGTTTAAAAACTTCCAATGGGTTTGAACATGTCGCAAGTTAAGGCATAATTTCAATTCTAAAGTTTTCAATTTACGAGTATGTAAGTAAAGCTATGTTCACACGATTGTCAGATTGTACAATATTGTAGGATACGGCAATATGTTGGCTATGCACTCACAATGAAAAATTGTTACCATATAGTAATTTGTCTGTAGACACTATTGAAAGAAAACCATACAATTTCATTGGCACACAATTCTGCGACAATAAATTTTTCTGCCAATAATAATTGACCGTTCACACGGTTGTTAGATTATTGCACGGCAGAATTGCCAGATTCGATGTTTTACACTGTATCTAAATATTTATGGGCAGCGTTGCCAACAGACATATTTTTCTGCCAATGGTGTTATTGTACGGTGCACTAAATGAAGCACATGCGACAATAACAAATGATTGTAAATTGTGTGTCAATGGAAATGAAGGGTGCTCTCACGATTGTCGGAATTGTGACAATATTATTGGCATACAATGCACCGACAATACATTTTGCGACGATGTTGCCAAACAAAAATTGTATGTTCACACGGTTGTTGCACATTTTGTAACAATTATTTTGCCAATATTGTAGTAAATGACAATCGTGTGTATATACCTTAAGTGTCATTCATTTATTTGAGGCTTAATGCTCTCGCTTAAATCTATTGAAAAGCAATTGCAATATTTTTCTTAAACTCTCCAAAAACAATTTCTGTTTCAGTCTCAGTCCAGAATTTCATTGGAATAATTTTTATTCACAGCTCAAAATTAATTGTCCTTTTCAAGTATATACACAAATAAATAAATGAAGATTTTTTATGAGTCTTAAGATAAATTTTAAAATATATAAACCTAGAAAGAAACCTTAGCACTTCCCCGAGCTCCGTTAACGTATTAACATACATACGTCTATTAAGAATTCTTATATTTGTGTGAGGTTCTTAAAAGGAGAATTTTTAGAAAAGTAACCAAAGTGGGCGGCCAAACTAAAATACGATTTGTGTAGAAACACAGATAAAAGTTTCGGGGATATTACATATGTCATTTAAAGGAATAATTTTTTTCAAACAATCTTTTAATTGCGCCAATTAAGTTCTAAATTTTTATGTGTATGCATACAACATACTTTTATATATTTATATATAAATTATGTATGAATATATAACATACATAACATATATACATAACAACAATCCTATTCTATAAATGGCAAATAAAAAATATATATAGCTAATAATTCATATCTACTTACAGTGAACAAATAGGAAGAACTCTGAAGATAAAGGTATAGCAGCAGTCGAAAACAGTATGTTATGCCGTTGGGCTAGTATTTGTCAGTGTAACTTACAATTTCTGTCTTTGACTTAGTTTGTTTCTTAAGGCCATTTCAGACTATAATATTTTGTAATAAGACATGTCAAAAATTCAAGTTCTACGTGCAAGTGATAATGTGAATGCAATGTGTTATGAAAATAACAAACATTACGGTAATATATTTGACATCCCATAAGGTATCATCGTTTTTAAAATATTTTCAAAACTAAAAGATTTTCATTTCATCAGGGTTGTAGTAGTACAAAAGCAAATAAAGAAAATAACATAACAAAAAAAAAGTTATTTACGGCTATACCGGTGTTTTTCTTTCTACAGGGTGTCCGCCGGGAAGGTATACTACTTTGTTTTGCCGCCATTTTGGTAAACATTACTCTTGACAGTTCATATATGGCAGTCGTGAAGTAGACACGTGCAAATTTATTATGGAAAAATATTCGATAAACCAACGTGTTTTAATCGTTAAAACATTTTATCAAAATCAATCATCGATTACCGCGATGATGAGAAAGTTAGGTGAAATTTTTGGGAGAAACGCACTATTTATCGTATAGTGAATGATTTCGAAGAAAGAGGGTCTGTAGGTGATAGGCTCAAGCATGGGCCACAACGTACTGTAAGATCGGCTGAAAACATTACTGCTGCTCAAGAAAGTGTTCAAAACAATCCATCAACCTCAATTCGACGCCGTGCTCAGGAGCTTGGTCTTCAAAGAACAACTTTGGCCACAATTTTTAACGCCACAACTGCATGCTTTGGGCTTGATTGACATGTGGTATCAAGAAGACGATGCCAAATCTCATACAGCCAGGATTACAATGGAATTACTGCGAGACCTCTTCCCACAACAAGTTATTTCAAGAAATGGTGATGTTGATTGGCCTCCACGGTCGCCTGATTTGACTGCTCCGGAATCCTTTTTGTGGGGATATCTGCAAAGCAAGGTTTATGCAAACAAACCAGAAACGCTTGAGCAACTCAAACAATTATTCTAATATACAAATATTCGTTATGAAATTAATGAAATACCGCGTGAAATGTGTGAGAATGTAATGAAAAATGTGCTCAAAAGGGCTCGCATTTGTGAGGCTAACAGAGGCGGACATTTATCTGATATTGTATTCCATACATAATTGCCGATATTAAATAAAACATTTATCAATATAAGATCCATTCTGTTTCATTTAATCAAAAATTATAAACAAACAAAGTAGTATACCATCCCGGCGGACACCCTGTACTTATAATTTTGATTTTATTTGAAGTGTGATAGTGTGAAAGCAAAATGTAATATTACTTTAGATTTATTCTATGACAGTCGACCCAATCCTCATTAGTTTTCTTGTGTTATGAAAGCCGTAAGACTTGTATTATAGTCTGAAAGGGCCTTTAGAAATTATCCCATATAATTTTGCCTATTTTAATTAATTGCATATGTAAAAATTATGTTCGAATTAAAGCACTATTTAACAATATATAACATTTTAATTGACTTTTAAATGTTGAAAAACCTCATGAATTCAAATACGTTAATTGATATGATCAATTGTTTGCGGGCTGAAAATTGGTAACCATTTCAGATAGGAGAACAATTTACTCATAATTTTTGGTTTAAAGTCAGTTTCGATTTTTTCTGCAAAGATGTCCTTTATCATTGTACATAAATGGAATCTTTAACAGAGCAAGTTGAAGAGAGTTTCTCACAATTTTCCACATTTGAAGTTTCGAAAAATATTCGATTCAGCGAGGGACGAACAAAGTGTGTTTAACAAAATGGCAACGTGGGCGGAGAATTTTCAGGAATGAAACCAAAATTGGCAGACATACTAAAATATGATTTGTGTAGAAGGGTGTCCTCTATCTTTGTGCATAAGCAGAATCTGTAAGAGCACCAATTTCAAGTATGTCAAATTGCGAAAAACTCAATTCAAATCTCTCCCCGTTAAAGAGTCCGTTTATGCACAAAGATAGAGGACATCCTTCTCTAAAAATTCTTCTTTTACAAACGTTAACAAAATTTCAGATTTTGCTATTATATTTTATGCAAACGATACAATAATACAACGATCTTTTGAATTCGACTATTGTTTGTTGGAATACTCTGTTCCCAAGAGGCATTTGTACTTAAAGAAATATTCCGCTGTACATATTTTTCAAATTCGATGTTAATGCCAGTTTTAAATAAATATTTATTAATTAATAGGAATTATTGTGTCTATAGTCCGTTGTTATTCTTTTACTTACTTAATAATTCTATTGACTTGGTTGTTTATTAACCTATTCACAAAAAACAAAAGCTTTTTATTAAATAATTTTAAATGGTTTGAGCAAAATAAACTCTTCTGTAAGGAAACATTGAATGAATTTATTTGAAATACAATATTATTTTATACACACTTGTACATACATACATACATACATACATACATACATACATATATACATATATTTATATATACACATATATTTATTTAGCAGGCAACTTTTCTTATTCTACGTCACTTGTTTTTAGAAAATCGAAATATTAATCACTTGTTTTTTTTTAATTATATTTTTCTATTATTTTCATGCTCTTCAGCTCTTTGGCAATATTTATTTTCACAATTAAATTAATATGTCTGACCATTGAAAATGTTAAAAAAATACTGACGCTGAAGTACAAAAAATTTTAACAAAAGACTGTTTGTATCATCTTTGTACTCCTGTATCTGCAGCGATATCTGATGTAGTGTATTGAAATGTTACGATAAGTTTTTTCTTAATCAGTAATTCTATAATGGAATTGTAATTTTTCTTTTCGGTTTTCTTTGTGGTTGGTGAAAAACAAACGAAAACAGAGTATTCGCAAACAAATAAACAAACAAAAGCCACCATGCAGACGCAGACAACCAAACTACCGATTCGCTCGTCTTTAACAATTTGCATTCGGGGAATGTAATAAAAATTTCATTTCGCAAAAGAATATAAATAAATTGTTTATTTGTAGATAATAAACTTGATAATTGAACAAGAATGTGTGTTGCCATGTGCGTATTTTAGAAAGGGAAATGACCACTTGTTTCCTTAAACTAGAAACTGCAATACAACAAAACAAAATTAGCAGTGACATCATAACATCTCACTGAAAATAATGCTGTACAAAGAGACAAACGGAGAGACTACAATTATAAATAAAAATTTTAAAGCCATCACGAATTTCGTCTAAACAAAGTCCTGAACCTAAATTACGGCATTCGATATCGAACGAAATTTCTCTGCATTTTAATAGAATTTTGTTTCTATTGAAATCGAAGTCACAAATTGGCATCAAATTGTTTGCTTGGGACTTAACTCGCAACCATCAGTTAAAGTTTTTTTTATCTCGGACCAGTACTCAAGATATGACATACGATGCATTGTGCTGGAAATAAAGGAAACGGATAGTTAGAGAAATGACGGAACGTGAAGGTTCACTATCTTACAACTCTCAGTTTTGTAGCGTCTCTGATGCCAAGGAGACGTATTCAATTTTGAAGCTTCGTTTTTAGTAGCCATTTTTAAGAATTATTTTACTTCACCATACACAACACCGACGAAGGAGGGTGTTCTGATATGGATGTGGATTGGTTACAGTTGAAGCCGTTAATGTTTAGTGACCAGTGACTATGCCTTCACTACTGAAACCTTCCGACAACAACTGACGCAAAGACACACAAATGCACATCAGAAAAATTGCGAGATGTTTTTATAAGTCTGAAACGGAGGTTGAACTCAGGAAAATTTTTCGTTTTGTAGTCAACGTGCAGACTATTTCGACCAGCGCCATCATTGTTGTTCAGTGTGTGTTTTAATTTTTTTATACTTTTTATTTCGTTTTCCCTTTTTTTAATTTAAAAATATTCTACTTTTTTGTGCTATTTTTGGTTATTTATTTATTTTGTTGATATAAGAATACAAACATAAAATTGTTATATACGATATTATAACAGATTTCAGCATAAAACCGCTTTCAATGGCATTTATATGGAGAACTAAAAACGTGGCAAATGTTACTGGCAACTCTAAGTAACGTCAATGAACTAGAACTAGACACCGTTTAATTCGCACATTTGTTGGTTACCAGCTACACGAACAATTAGTTCTACAGACAAACTACAATAGTTGTTTGTTAATTAATTAATTTGAAATATTATGAAAATTGACATTTGCATCCAATTATTATTGTCATTCTGTTGTTTTAGTGGGCTTTTTTACATACATTTGGACAGACCTTAAAACTTTTCATAAATGAAGTTAAATAAAAATTAATTTCATCATAATATTTTTTTACCTTAATTGAAAAAGTGTCATTAATTGCTTAAACATACTTCACAGTACTCGGCTTTATTGCCGTTTGCCGTTGGCAGCTCCAATTGTAATTATTCTTTTTGTTGCGCGTAGTATGAGGGTATGTGAATATCAAGTGTAATTATATTCAAATACCTACATGTTGTTGCTTTAGTAGATTTTCTAACACATAAAACGCAGCATTTATTTGTGGTTGATTTATAATTCTCATACCCATTTTTTTTTTTTTTGAAAATCCTAAAAACCATTTATTGTTGCGTTTTTATTATCTTGGCTGCCATAAAATTATAAAATGGGTGGGAATGGATGGTTATAATACTTATTTTACTTTTAATGGAACGCAAATAATTCATGGAAAAATTTAACAGAAATCGTTCATTAGATTTTGATTTGCTTTTGCTTTTACTAACTAAGTTTATCAAACAAACAAGCCCTTTTTGGAAGTTTTATTAGAAGACGTATTGAAATCTAATAAGTTCAAATAGATTTCAATTTTAAAAATATTCCACAAATAATTAATAACGGAGTTAAATAATTTATTTTATATAGTCTGTTCTTCTGTATACGGGGTGTGGCATTTTGGATATTGTAATGCTATATATATATATATATATGTTCAAGTTTAATGTGAATATAGGGTGTCTCTGTAGGCTACTGCGTGCGAATTAGTCCATCAATATGGAGGTTGCGGGTTCGATTCTCGCCTAGACCTTTGGGTGTTGCTGCAGACAAGCTTTTATTAAGAGCTTATCAGACTGTTTTAGGTGATTTATGCCCTTTCACACTATAATACAAGTGTTACGACTGTCATAACACTTTGTGAGAAAGAAAGCGAATGAGATTTGGTGCGCCTGACAAAAAGTCTAAAGTAATATTACATTTTGTTTTCATTCTATCACACTTCAAATAAAATAAGAAGTATAACTAGTGAGAACAAAACCGGTTTAGAAGTAAAAGACTGTTTTGTTATTTTATTAGTTTCTTCGTTTGCTTTTGTACTACATCAAGCCTGATCAAAAGAAAAACTTTATCGTCTTGCAAAATTTTAAAAAATGAGAAAGTGTTATGGGATGTCAAATGCATTGCCGTTTTATTTGTTATTTTCATAACACATTGCATTCACACTATCACACTTCACGTAACACTTGAATTTTTGACATGACTTAATACAAATTATAATACTATGAAAGGGCCTTTAAAAATACAAAAATACATAACTCCCCTAATTTGTTAAACTCATGCTGAACTTAACAACGAGTACATTTTTGCTAGTCTATTTCCCCTGTGGACACCAACCCACACAGGCAGTACTTTATACCACCCAGGCATAATGTCTTCTTTCTGAGCGTTTGAGTTTATTTCAAATCATTTTGTCACAAAATTACTTTGTGGTACTAAGCAACAGCAAATGGGAGTTGTGCTCGTACAAGTCTCCAATCCCCAGCCTATTTGAAAGTTTTATTTTCGTAGAAAACAATACATACCACGTTCTAGTGACATGTCTTTATCGCCTCCATTTAAAAACAATCCCTTGTCTAAATTATTTAATGTTGCCATTACGCATATTAACAATGGTGTTGCCAGTATATTTTCGACTATGCTAATGGTGATAAATTCAATTAGCTACAGATTTAAAGCACACATGCGGTTTTAAGACATTCTTTTATTTGTTTCGTTGAATTATTGAAATTAAATAATTATTAGTATTTTGTTTAATAATAAACGCAAAAATTGTATAAATAATATTTATTGATTATTTAAATTTAACTTTTCATCAGTCTCTTCCACGAAAGTGCGAAATTCTTATACAAGGGTGGCCCCTTCGACCGTTTTTAAAAATTCTTACAAAAATTGTTTGTGTAAATAAGCATTTAGCAAGCTAATTGCCACATGAATTCTCAAGAACTTTTAAAGAGGTTTTCTATACGAAATGATTTACAAACGAATTTTCAATATATGGTACTTGTTTAAATATGTAAGTAAAATTTACCTTAATATGTTTTTATTTCTTGACTATTTGACTTGACTATTTCTTTTCTATCGAAATACAAAAACAAAGTTTTTTTAAAAACTTTAGTTAGGCCCTATCTATGTGAAGGTAGCGACATGACATTAATTTACAAATTAATTGTCTACATCATTTTCTTGTTAAATTTTTCGTTCTTAAATTCAGCAGGAGCGACTGCTTAATTTGCATCTCCTCATATATTTGCCCCAAAAGAGTGCATTTGTTAAGTGTAATTCAGCAATGCAAATAAAGAAATTTATTATCAAAATAACAGATAAATAAAGTCGTTATTTGCACATCAAAGCCATCCGAAACACAAGCGATTAAATTAAGTGAGTTGTAAGAAAAAAATAGAACAATAAAGTAAAAACTGTGTACTTTGCATATGACGCACTCTTCCCAATGTTGACAACAAGAACACCCCTTTTTATGATTTTCTCAAATCTCTATGATGGGTATTTGTTTACACAATGATTTTTAAATTGTCGACAGTAAAAGTTAAGTTTATGGCCGTCATAGAATAACATGAATCAATTAATAGCCGTTAGCAGATCACGTGAACGATAACCTTTAATCATGTACATTTTCCCGTTTTACCGCTGGTATTAAATACTTAAAAAAAAGTATTTAAAAAAGAAGATGTGCAAGAAGTAACTTTACAAAAAAATTTATTTTAAAAAAAGTACTTTTAAAAATATAAGTTTTAAGAAAAAAAATTGTTCCCCTTTTAAATTCATCTTTATTTGCAATCTATTTACAAGAAAATAATAAGAAATTCTCTTAATACTAAAATAAAAACAAATCAAAATAACAAATCTATATATTTTCATGTACATATAAAAATTTTAACTATTAAGAGAGAAATATGAGTAAAATATGAGTTTTCCATGTTAACTTTCGCACTACCAATGCTCTTTATGTGCATATTGTCCCGAAACCCACCCGGTTGGGATATTGCACATCTTTTACACAAACATTTTCCATTTACACCAATATTTCATGTTTTTTATATTTAAATGTTTTAACATTTTCCATTAAAACTAAGAGAATTAGTCACTGAGTCGAAATCATTTTCAGTTTAAATTAGAATTCAAAAAGTTATCACTGATAGAAAATCGAAAGTGCCACCCGGGTGGGTTTTGGTAGGGCGAAGGTTAAGCTTCTGTTAATGTTTAGACCTACATTTGACATTTTCACCTGCTCTGAGATGGCGATGGCACGATGGATGGTAGTCTGCACGTTGACTACACAACCAAAAAACAGACCTGGGTTCAACCCCAGTTTCAGAAAAAAATTTTAAAATTAAAATAAACATCTCGCATTTTTCTGATGTGCATTAGTTTGTCTTTGTGTGTCAGTTGTTGTCGGAAGGTTTCAGTGGTGAAGGCATAGTCCCTGGTCACTGAACAATACCGGCTTCAGCTGATAGCAATCTACAATCACATCAGAACGCCCTCCTTCGTCGTTATTGTGTAGCACCGGCGAAGTAAAATAATAATAAAAATGACTACTAAACCAAAGCTTCAGCACTGCTACGATTATAAAAACAAAAAGAACGTGCGTAAGCAGAGCTGCAAAACAAATGATTAACCTTCAACTCCTGTCGTTTCTCCTACCATCCCTTTCCTATAGTTCCCAGCACAATGCTTCGCATGTCAGGGAATCATCTCCTGTGCTGGTCCTAGATAAAAAATATATGTAAAATGAGTTGAATTTTCCGCATCAACTTTCATATTCCATTTTTTTGCCATACGTCTATCAAGTTTATTTCATTCTGAATAAAATTAGAAGCCTCGGCAATAGATTTACTGGATGCTAATATAGCGGTATCGTCAGCATAAGTTGCAATTGTGAGATCATTGTTTGTAGGCAAATCTGCAGTAAAAACAGTATACAGAACTGGTCTTGTAACGCTTATTTGAGATAGGCCGGACTTTATTCAACCAATTTCAAACTTATCATCGTTAATGTTGACATGAAATTGCGATCACTTAAATATTATTTTAATAAAAGATAAAATGGTGCTTGTAATTTTTGTTTTAATTTCAAAAGTAATTCATCGTGCTGTCAAACGGTTGCTTAGCATACAAATATACTGAAGTACAATAGTGTTGATAAAGATAGTATATTTAAAGAAAAAGTAACATTTTAGAAGTACTTTCAACAAAAGTTATATTTACAAAATACCTTTTAAGAAATGACTATTAAAAAAGTATTTTTCAAAAAAGTACCGGTAAAGAAAATCCATTTACAAAAACCTTGCGTACAAAGTGCATTTAAATAAAATTTAAAATTAAATTAGAAAAAAGAATTGCGAAACTCGAGTAGCTTCACACCTAGAGAGCTACGCATTTTTAAGCTTTTAGCTTATGATGCCTTTTATTTCATATCCCCGTCTTGAAGGGTTTGCAAAAACTTTTAAATTTTTTTTATGACATTTGTATCTTTTAGCAAAAATTTGAATCCCATTGTGCATTTAAAAAGATTTCCATGTTAATCGTTCAATAGTTGTCGGATTGTTTAAATATTTTTATGAAACTGGTCGAGTTCAAATTGAAGACGATAATTGTACTGTCTGCTAAAATTAACAGATTTCAAAAATTTCTGTATATTTTTAGGCTCAATTAAGTCAAAGTGACCGGTGCGTGTTTGACAGTTTTCAATTGAAATTTTTTTTTTGTATCAACGTGTATGAAAAAAAAAAATACGCACTGATGTGATAAAATTAACTTTTTTATATGAAAAGTTCTCACATGAAATTAAACTCAATTTAGAATTTAAAATAAAAAAATATTTAACAATGAATGACAAGGTTTATTTTCGTGTTCTTAAAACAAGTTGACATATAAATTTCTTGATTATTTTCGCACAAGTTATTAATTTTTAGTTTTTTTGTTTTTTTTTAATTCTCTTTAATATGAATGACAATTGTATTGAAATTAAATTAGCCATGCAAATGACTCACTGTGGCGAAGTAATCAATCTTATTTAACTAAATAAAACAAGTGATTAAAACTAAATACAATACGTTCTTCTCTAGCAAACTGAGAATTGAAGACCCAATAGGAAATTCAGCAATTGCCGGAAAATTTTTACTTTTCATAGCCTCTATAGGTATATGGTATACGATCTCTTTCCCGATTAGCATAGTTTTCGGCCGTCGATCTGGGTAAGCCGTAGTTGTCGGTGTTGGTATAGTAAGCGTAACCGAGATTACGTTGTCCTGTATAAGTAGGTTCGTAATAGCCATAGTATTGACGCAAACCGCCGTTACCACCGTAGCCACCGTAACCGCCATAGCCTCCATAGCCGCTATAACCGCGATTGCCGCCATAACCGCCGTAACCGCCATAGCCTCCACCAAGTACATTAGTTCCTGTGCCTGTTGTAGGATAATAATTGGAATTGGGATAATATCCACCAGAATTTGTTGTGGGATATTGTGAGCCAGTAGGATAATAAACTCTGTTTGTATTATAACCGTAACATGGATTACAACCAGGTCTATAAATGTTGTTTGGATAGTAGCCGCTGTTGCCATAACCGAATAAGCTGCCAAGATTTAGCACTGAAACGTATGAAAAAAAATTGTAAGAAATACAGTGACAATTTTCCAGTGGAGAACACGAACGTTTTATTTTATATGTATACTCTTACATAACAAGGTGAGATACAACACTATATATGACCACTGTATATGGTTTTCTTGCAAAATTTTGACATTTCGACTACAAAACGAAAAATTTTTCTTGGGTTTAACCCCAGTCTCAGACTAATAAAAATATATCGCATTTTTCTGTTGTGCATTTGTGTGTCTTTGTGTCAGTTGTTGTCGGAAGCTTTCAGTGGCGAAGGCATAGTCACTGGTCACAGTAACGGCAACTGCTTCAGCTGTAACCAATCCACAAGCACATCGGAATGCCCTCCTTCGTCGGTATTGTGTAGCATCGGCGAAGTAAAATAATTACTAAAAATAGCTAGTAACAAACGAAGCTTCAAAATTCAATACGTCCCCTTGACATCAGAGGCGTTACAACACTGCTACAAAAAGAAATAACGTGCAAAAAGCAGTGTTGTAAGATAGAGGAGCTTCACCTCCTATTATTTCTCCAACAATCACTTACCTATAGTTCCAGCACAATGCACACCGCATGTGTAGGGGTCATCTCCTGAGTGGTGGTCCAAGATAAAAAAAAAAAAAGTTAGCTTCTTAGTATATCTGCAACAATGAGGCATCACAACAGAGGGCCACCGTTTAAGAAGCAATTTTAAATAAGCTCAAGAGCAAAACATAGACGTTATTAACATGGAGCAAGAAATTAATACTAGTCTGAGATTAGAATTTTAAGTTCCAAGCTTGTAGAAAGCCATCAAATATTTTAGTGAAAATAAATTTCAAATTGCCTTTGCAGTTGTCAATTGGCTGTTACATTACTTTTGAAAGAACACAGTGAACACGTAATTATTTCAGAGCGCTGGAAAGCTGGTGTACGTTATTAATGCCCATATCGTCTATTCAGTTTTCACACATTTTAGTTACAAATTAATTTAATGAACGGACAATAACTGTTTTTAATACTTGAGATCAGTCAATTATTTAGGCATTGCATACCTTATACATATGTTTTGTAGGATTTTAAATTTTTTTTCGCAATTTTTAATTAATTTTTTTAATGTACCACAAAAAAATCTAAATCATATTGGCACGTACATTTTGCTGATGTAGCTGAGGTCTGCAAATCAGATTTATTAACGTCGGCATTCTCAATGTCCTTGTGAATCTCAGCGGCCATAGAACATGATAAGCCAACAATTAACTAATGACAGGAAATATAAAATAAAAGTTATTTCAAATATTTCAAGTATGTTTTTTTTTTCTTCTATTTAAACATGTATTTTTCCACAGCACTTACCACTAATTTCAGCAAATTTAAATTGAAACTCATTGTTTTTAAATACACAACAAAAATGCCAAAAAAAATTAAACTTTTCCACAATTGTTTCTGAGTTGAGACACAGACAACTTAACTAAAAGACGTTCAGAACAATAGTAATGCTGATTTCCAGAGTGGAGTTGCTATTTATATTCCGTACTAAGTTTTCCGGATGAGTTGATGACTGTATTTGGCAGGTGCTGAGTCCAGCTAAAATGTTTATTACTCATAATTTGTATTGTTTCTTTTCAATTTTTGAATTTATCAATGGAAAATTTCCCAAAACAAAAAGGTGTTATGTTGTTTATTAAGACAACATAATAGTGCGACTAAATGTAAGAGTTACGAGGGCAGTCTGGGAAGTTATGTACATCATAAATCAAAATCTTGTATTAACCAAAGTCATAATACATTGCGCTATTGCTACTATACATAATTTAAGTTAAAGAGAGTGGGCAGTGTTACGCCCATAAAAGTTTCATATAATAACTTGTGTTCTCTCAGGCTACGGATTCCCATATAATTTTGAAAGCATTTAATATTAATATTTCCAACCAATCTCGCAATTAGAAAAGTGGCCGCTAATCCATGAATTTATTTACAAAATTTATTTAAAGTTTCGCCGAATAATAGTAACAAAAAAACCAGGTGTTTTTAAAAGGTCAGAGATGTTAACTGAACGATGTAAAACTACCAATTATATGCACAGAATAATGTTAACGTTTTCCCTCGAATCACTTACCGATAAGAATTTTTAGCAAATTTTACGCACATTAGTTTTTGCTAGTGTTGGTGAAGCTTCACTATCATATAACTCTGCTTTTGCATATTTTTGTTTATAGCAGTGTTGCAGCGCCCTGATGTCAAGGAGATGAAGGAGGGCTCTCTGATGTCCCTGTGGATTGCTATTAGCTAAAGCCGATGCTGTTCAGTGACCAATGACTATGTCGCCTTAGATATCTTCCAACAATGCACATTATAGTGTTTCCACACTGACTGGTTTTAAAGCAATAATAGGTTTAACGTTAAAACCAACTATTAAAGCTCGGTTTTACCATATAAGAATATCTTAAAACCTTTCTTGAATTGGTTTTAAATTGATTTAATGAAATATAGTCTCAATTTTCATGTACTAAAGACAGTGCTGTCAAGTTAAAAAATTTAAAACAGCTGGCATTTTATGTTCCGCTCAATGAAATAAGAAAAATAAAAGAAAATTTGGTAAATAAAACCACTACAATAATTTAGAACAATAAAAGCAGCAGCAACAACAATACTAAAGTGCAAAACAAAAAGAAGATATTGGGTAGAGGTAATGAAAATGCTTTCATCGAGTTGTGGGAGAATCAAATAAATGAAATTTTATTACACAGTTTGTGCTTTAAAGCCTGATTTAATTAAACTTATAGTGAGAACGCAAAATCAGCTCTTTGTGGTTTTAACGTTAAAATGATGTTTTAACTTTTTATGTTAAAACACTATTAGAAAAAATGCGAAATGTTTTTATGACATAGTCTGAAATTGGGGTCGAACCCAGGACCTTTTTGGTTTTATACCTGCAGACTACTTCAGCCACAGCCATCCTTAAGAAAAGGAAGAAGATAAAGGCAAAGTAAACGAAATTCAACGAAAATAAAATCACAAGCTTTAATTAAAATTGGCATTTTTTGGAAAACAACTTTATAAGGTAAGTTTGAAATACGCAAATACAAAATAACTTCAGAAGAGGCATTAAACATATTAAAATAACTTTTTAATATTACGATAGATTAATTTTTCAGAAAAAAAATTGATTTCAATATAATTATTATTTATATACATGTCGCACTCGACCAATTCGAGATTTTAAAATTTTCACTTTTTCCAAGAAATTAACTAACAACATTAATATCCGCTTTAAAAATTTCACGATGTTCAGTCTCGTCTTTCATCTCAAAAACGGCTGATTTATTTGGATTTTCAGTACAATGTAGGAGTTAATGTAACGACAAACACTTTTTAGCCTCTAATGAAAATTTTAAAATTTCTAACTTGAAAACACTAATTACATCTCGTTTTTTTTAAATACTTTCGCCGTATTCATGAAAATATTTGGGTTTATAAAAATATAGAATTTTGTATGGAATTGTTGATTATGAGAAAAAAAGTTTATAAAAAAACAGCAGTTTGGTTATTGTTGCTTTTATTGCAAACTGAATTTTTTTAATATACTTTTCAGTTTTTCTTTAATAGAAAATTATTTTATTTTAATAAGAAAAAAAAGTATTCAGATTTTTCTTTTTGGGAAGTACACTCGCCCACCGCAGAATAAAAGTTTAGCTACGGTTAAAAGCTTAATAAAAATGTTGCTTACAAGCAATAAAACTTAAAAAAATCTTTTAAAATGGTATAACTTCACGAGGAAACAAGTGCTACAAAATCGACTTTATTTTTTGAATATAAAATTTTTAAACGGAAAATTAAATGTTGCTGAAAATTTTCACAAATTAAGACAGAGTACCTTGTTAATAACGTCTAGGTCTTGCTCTTGAGCTTATTTAAAACTGGTTCTTAAACGGTGGCCCTCTGTTGTAATGCCTAATTGTTGCAGATATACTAAAAAGCTAACATTTTAGCACTCAGAAGATGACTTCTACACATGCGAAGCATTGTGCTGGAACTATAGGAAAGGAATAGTAGGAGAAACGACAGGAGGTGAAGATTAATTAATTATTTTGCAGCTCTGCTTTTGCACGTTGCCGGTTTTGTTCAGTGGCCAGTGACTATGCCTTCGCCACTGAAACCTTCCGACAACAACTGACATACAAAGACACACTAATGCACATCAGAAAAATGCGAGATGTTTATTTTTATTTTAAAATTTTAGTCTGAACCTGGCGTTGAACCCAGGTCTGTTTTTGGATTTGTAGTCAACGTGCAGACTACCATCCGTCATGCCATTTTTTTTTTTTTTTTTTTTTTATCTGGTACCAGCACTCAGGAGATGACTCCTACACATGCGAAGCATTGTGCTGGAGCTATAGGAAAGGGATAGTAGGAGAAACGACAGGAGGTGAAGCTTACTTATTTTTGTAGCTCTGCTTTCGCACGTTCTTTGTTTATACTTTTTTTTTTTTTTTAGCAGTGCTGAAGCTTCGGTTCAGTAGCCATTTTTATTATTGTTTTACTTCTTCGGTGCTACGCAATACCGACGAAGGAGGGCGTTCTGATGTGATTGTGGATTGCTATCAGCTGAAGCCGGTATTGTTCAGTGACCAGTGACTATGCCTTCGCCACTGAAACCTTCCGACAACAACTGACACACAAATACACACTAATGCACATCAGAAAAATACGAGATGTTTATTTTTAATTTTTGCCACCATGCGTCAAACAACATTCCTAATACTAAATTTGTTATTTCTTTCAACACTTCAATATGCTAAGGAAACTTATATTTGTTCAATTCAGAAGCTCGTAGTAACGTCCTTAAAAAAGAGAGTATAAATGACAACAAAAATTAAAGTACGATAAATATAAATTTGCCTGTGCACAAGCATATAAAACATATCGTCTTTTTTTGAGCTTTTGAACTGTATGTTTTGAATAATTGTTAATTTTTCTTTCTTTCTTTTTCTAGGAGATTTTTTTTATTTTAATTCCATCTTCAAAATTCTAAACTTGTTTCGTCTAATTTTACAATATAACTGCCCTCGTTGATACATACACTCCAATACGATGACATTTAACTAATTTTCAAAGTTTACGATTTTTTGTGTTTAATTTTTTGGTAATTCCAAAACAGGGTGTTAGTGCAAATAACTTTTTTTTCAAGATCAGAAGGTTGTTTTCAATAATGTCAATGTTACGATTCATAATTCACATGCACTCTTTCATTCATTTAGTTGGAAACATTTTACACTTTCCGTAACATAAACTAATTGATACTTATTATCGTCTCAGTTAAATCCAAAGTTAACTTGTGCCAAAATATTTTATATGAAAACAAACAGATTAAATGCGCTACAATTTGTGAGAATTTTAATGCACAAGTGTAGCATGTGTTTGTTCGCAGGCGGCACCTCTAAAATAAATTGTGCCGTACGTAATCTTTATTTGCCAACAAACTATTTGCCCGACGTAATTAATGTTGACTTTAAGCAATTAAATTAAAAGAAATACTTGCAAACGTTATTGGTAAGATTTAACGAAAGCAAATATTTAATTCGTATTTACGACTATTTTTCTTTTGTTTTGTTTCTTTCAAGTCACACGTTAAAATTACAAACTCATTTTCTATTTTTTTGGGTATTTCATTATTTACGAAGTATTAATAAAAAAATTTAATACAAGTGGTGCTACACGTTGGTGCTATAGCCGAAGTTTTTATACCCTACACTCAAGAGTTAGTCAGTGTTTACATTCTCATTCACATTACTCGCGTAGCCATTCTCCAAAGTCTGTGCATATTTTCATTTAATTATTTTTTATTTATTTATTACTAGTAGTGCCAGGGGTAGTAACTGCTCTAATCTTAGTTCTACTTTTAATAAAAGTACAGAACCTATGAGATTTTTTGGATCCTGATCTACATATTGTATAAGGGTGGCGATGGTCGAAGTAGTCTGCACGTTGACTACAGAACGAAAAATGTTCCTGGGTTCAATTCCAGCTTCAGACTCATAAAAACATCTCGCATTTTTTCTGAAGTGCATTAGTGTGCACAAAGTTGTTACCGCAAGGTTTTAGTGGTGAAGGCATAGTCACTGGTCACTGAACAGTAACGGCTTCAGCTATATCGAATCCACAGGCACATCAGAACCCCTTCTTCGTCGGTATTGTGTAGTCCGGCGAAGTAAAATAATTACTGAAAAAAAATGGCTACTAAAAACGAAGCTTAAAATTTAATACGTATCCTTGGCATCACGGACGCAAAAACACTGCTATAAAAACAAAAAACGTGCAAAAAGCAATGTTGTAAGGTAATGAAGCTTCACCTTCTATCATTTCTCCTAGTATCCTTTTTCTCTAATTCCAAATGAAATTAAGAATTTCAAGTTGAACTTGGAAAACTTCAAATGAAATTGAGAAAATTTTAAATGAAATTGAAAAATAAAATAAAAATAACAATAACAATAACATGAAATATTAATTATTATGGCAAACGCGAAAATCGTAATTTATAACATAAACTACTTAAATAAAACTATTTTAAAAAAATGTATCTATTTCATTTAGAATTTTCTTTATTTTGTTTGGAATTTTCCAAATTTTAATTTGAAATTCTCAATTTCATTCTGAATTTTTTCAATTTCAACTTAAAATTCTCAATTACATTTTGAATTTTCCCAATTCCTACTTTAAATTCTTTATTTCATTTGGAATTTTTCTAATTTCAACTTGAAACTCTTCATTTCATTTGGAATTTTTTCAATTCAGTTGGAATTTTTTTTTTTTCCTATCAGTTGAAGCCGGTATTGTTCAGTGGACAGTGACTATGCCTTCGCCACTGAAAACTTCCGACAACAACTGACACGCAAAGACACACTAATCACATCAGAAAAATACGCTATTTTTTTTTGTTTTTGGTATATAATTTTAGTCTGTAACTGGGGTTGAACTCAGGTCTGTTTTGGTTTTGTAGTCAACGTGCAGACTACTTCAGCCATCGGCACCCTCAATTATGCTTATTTCAATGAAAAATTATGTACTATCGTTCCATTTACATTAATAGAGGAAGTATTCAGATTTAGTCCATACAGAAACGTTAATAATTCATGTCATCCGTCAAAAGTAGGCGATATCTGTTAAGTTGACATGTCAATTCCAACACAAAGAAAAATATTTTTGTATATCGACGGGAGAACGGTCAGTATCAGTACACAACAACTGCCAGAAAGTGGGAGGGATATAAAGCCATGTCCGTCTGTGTGTGTGTCCGCTGAAATGCCGTTTTTGGCCAAATTAATCATCACATAAAATTCATCTTGGTGCAATCAGTCAGTAGTAGACCTGAATCTCTGGGTATTTAAAATCAGGCAAATCGGCAAATAGTTTCCAAGCTACCGCTGAAGAACCACGACCACCTCTTTTTTTTACTTGAAATTTTAGTACAAAAACGTCCATATTTTCGAAACGGCTAGAACGATTTTAATGAAATTTAGTCCGTGTATGGAACTAGGTGGGCTGCTTACTTTAAATACTATTTGGACCCGCTAGGTAGCTCGAGATATGTTCAAAATATACAACAACAAAAAAACTAAAAAACACGTGATTTCCTTATGAAATATGCATTATATATTATGAAATAGACTTCAAACGCAGATTTTTTTATTGGGTTATTAAGAAAAAATCAAAATGAACGCTTTAAATACAGAAATGCTGAAATTTATTTTGCAACGCAATTGATGGAAGAATTTTACAGTGATAATGAAGTTCGCACTGAACTTGGCATTTGCTTTTTTTGCAAAATAGTAAAAATTTTAAAAATGTGACTTAAAATATTAGATTTTTAACATTTTTAAACAACATAATGTATTAAAAATTGTCAAATTTTACATAATTTATATAATAATAATAGAAATAGCATTCATTCAATAGCATTTGCAAAATGTGTGCAAATTTTAATTAAAAATTTTATCAACGAAAACTCAAGTTCTTGTACATTTATGCTTTTTATGGCAGTTTCATAAAAAGAAATATTATTTTCTACACTTTTGTTTACCCCTTTTTCATGATCCGCCATTAAAAAGCAAAAAAAAAATGTGGTGCGGCTTCTGAACTATTGTTTGGTGAAACGAACATATCGTCATATAAAACGTAAAACAATCATGTGGTCAGGTAAAAAGTTATTTTTGCTCAATCTGTGTGTGTTTGTTTGTACCTTATATGAGACCAGATCTCTGGGCCGAACTCTCGAATGAATTAAAGGCTACTTTTTAACCATGCCCTCTTTTTCAAATTATGTTACTCTTTATATATAGTTTTAACAGACTTTATAATATAAACGAGCTCAACTTCGTCATTTGTGGACCAATTCTCATAATGCATTTTGCATATAGAAAAGGTTCACTATTTTTTTTTTTAAATTGTAGGAGGGCAAGGCAAAGTGCCGCCCCAAATATTGATTATAAAATATATTTGCCTTTTGTGGACTAACTTACAAAATTAATTTTACATATGGAAAAGGTCCGAGGGGGTGGTGACTATGTGACCGACTTTAAAAAGAGAATATCAAATAACTTCGTCGTCAGAAACTAAGACAGATAGAATAAAAATTACAAATGCATATAAATGCTGCTCAGAGATACTTTTTCGCAATTCGAAAATATATGGATTAAAATGGTACCTTTGTACATTTATCCCATTTAGTGCTAACGATGCAAATTTTTATTTATTTTTATACACCCACTTGATATGTGTATCAAATTAAAGCCATCTTTGAAGGAATCATGAAATATAATGATAGCTCTGCAAACACATAATGGCGGACGATTTTTTTACCCAAAAATAATGGTAAATGTGTAATTTTTGGCAAAAGTGCGTTTTGAAAAAGGTACTTTTTTTATTTTTTGGAAAACGGACTGTTGATATAACAATAAAAGTATCCAAATTTGATGCAGATGGCTTACAGTAACAATATCTGAGCAAAAGTGGGCGCACCGGGAGAATTTAGTTACATATACATACATATATGTATATGCACATAATAGCGTGCATTTATTACAATATAAAAATTGTATAAAGAATAAAAAGGTTTCTGTTAATTTTTTTTACTTAAAAAAGTGGCTTTTTTTACTTTTAAAATATTTCAGTAGCACATGATGCCATTGATAAACTGATACGAACATTTAATTATCACTGAAAAACTGAAGATGTATTTAAATATAATGAAAATTTGATTAAAATAAAATTAAATTAAATGAAAATTTACGAAATACGTATTTAAATACCAAATCATAAACTGGGCATAAAGCTGATTAGATTTTGAACTTTATTGGATCGGCAGTTTAAAATTTATTATAACAAATAAAATTTTTTTAACATTTTATTTTCGAAAAATTTCGAAATCCAAATCCGTTCATTATTTCACGAGATCTGAGCTAATTTTTTTTTCTTGGACCGGCACTCAGAGGATGACCTGAACACATGCAATGCATTGTGCTGGAACTAGGAAATTAGGTTATGGGAAGGAGGATAGAGGAAGTAGTGTTTATTGGCATTTGATTTAAATTTTCCCACGCCAAAAGTGACAGGAAAGACCTCTGCGGGTAGTCCATTCCACATTGTATGTTCTGTTCGGCCAAAAATAATCTATTTAACCGAATCGGTTCATTATTTTACGAGATCTGAGCTCATTATTTTTCGTTCCGCTCCCTTGACCCGTTCTTAAGTTATGTGTTTTACACACACATAGTGACATTAATATAGACAGTAATGCACATCAGAAATCAAATGCCATATTGTTTGAACAAACAAATTGCCGGTCGTATAGCCTACATGATAACTGATTCAGGCAACAGCACCGCATTGGCTTCTTTATAATATGTTATGAACTAATTAAGGCAAAACTTGCAAGCCACAACTCTCAAATCGCTCTAAGCATTATTTCTTTATTTGCACTCAAAAGCGTATTTGGGATGCATCTACATTGAATCCCAAACCAACGTAACCAATTAATTAAATAAATAATATTAGAAAATTGCTTAATATCGTATATGCTCATGGGAATAACTTCGAAAACACAAAAAATAATTAATTATAAATAACACAAGGGAACAAAATAGAACTTTTTTCATTGACTGAAACTTTATTGCAAATTTTTTTACTAATTTGAGTCCGCTGAGTTTTAATCTCAGTTGTAGGTAGTAAGCATATTTCTGACTTTTTTCCAAAAATTTAAATTTTAAAAAATCTTAACTTTACTCTTCATTAAACGTTTTTTAAAATTGTTATTTTCACTCACTTTTTCTCAAAAAACATTTCGATTCTTATTAAGAAATAAGTGTCCGAATCAAATTCTTCTCTAAAATAACCACTTTAGGCTATAGTTATGGAGTTATGCGAAAGAATTCTGAAAACAAAAGATAAGACTGCGTTTCGAACCCTATATCAGGTATCAACAATTTTTCTGAAGGGCAAGTCTGTAGAGTTGTATATATATATATTAAACCATTTCTATTTCTTTTTTAAAATCCTGGGTATTACGCCCCTTTCAATGTTTTTTAACTTCCCGTTATAAGAAGTTACTGATTTTACCAGAATTTTTGAAAATCTATTTTTTGTTATCTTGGACAGCACTCAGGGGATGACTCCAGTACAAGCAAAGCATTATTCTAGAACTACATTAAAGGGATAGTGAGAGAGATGGCAGGTACTGAATGGATATAAAGATAAAGGCTTCACTACAACTCTGCTTTTTGCACGTTTTTATTTTATTTATAGCAGTGTTGCAGCGCCTCTGATATCAAGAAGACGTATTAAATTTTGAAGCAGTGTTTTAGTATACATTTTTAGCAATTATTTTACTTCGTGGATGCGACGAAGTAGGGTGCTCTATTGTGTCTGGCGATTGGTATAAGCTGAACCCGGTATTATTGAGTGGCCAGTGACTATGCCACTGAAACCTTATGTCAACAAATGACAGAAAGACACAAAAATGCACATCAGAACCAATGCGAATTTTATTTTATGACTTAGTCAGAAACTGGGCTCGACTGCAGGAGCTTTGGTTTTGTTGTCGACGTGGTAACTACTTCCAGACATCGCCATCCTTGGCCTTTTTGAGGTCTTGGCTACGACTCCCCGGATCTAAATGTTTTCACTCTCAGTATGAGTGTATGTGTATTTGTGTGTGTTTGTGTATGTATGTATGTAAACATCTCACAACTTATAAGGAGCCAAATTTGTCGTTTTTGAAACTATTGAGCTCTTAAATATCGTTAAATATGTAATGGGGTAGGTTTCGAAAATATTCAAATATTTTGTTTGTAAATAAATTTTAAAATACTAATCCGATCCATAACAAATCAAATAACAAAATCTAATCAGCTCTTAACCATAAAAAAAAACGTCGATTGCTGTTAATTTGAGTAAAATCAGGTGATTCGTTGGAGATAACTCCAAAAGACATCGTCAAATCGACAAATGTCGATATCGAAAGCGAATCCATGCGAGAAAAAGTAATTGAATTTAATTACTCCGCAATATCTTGTCAAATCGATGTTCGATACGCATTTGGGTTATGTTTAGCGGAAACTGTCACGATCATCAGATTTTCATATTTTTTCGGTGTAAATATGGAATATAGTATTATTTCTTTTTATATATCACGAACAGTAAACATTTTTTTACCTTCCAAATGCTGCCTGCCTGGCAGTATTTTAAGAATAATTTCGGTGAGGAGTGAGGAGCTGGCTGCCCTCCAGGATTTTTGTGCCGTTTCCCTTGTGTGAGTTTCGGTGCATAGGAACATCAGGAGTACTGAGATGGCTGATAAGCTGGCTGGACTGTGTTCCGCTGGTTAGCTACTATTATTCTGACATGGGGGTCTCTTTTGCTTTCGCAAAGGGACAGATAATGGAGTTTTTGAGGATCAGGAGAGGTGGGGGTCTGATTTACGTAGAACTCGGCAACTCCTGAGCTTTTCCCGATTGTAACCTATACAAACCTTGTACGCATCTGAAATGCATATTTAAGTACTGCATCGTATGAATATTCATTACTAATCAAGTGTTATTACTTTCAATGGAGCCAATTTGATAACAAATCTACTTACTTTCCACTTTTAAGATCAGTGAATTAAAATTTTCTTCTCTTCATATAAAACTTTATTATTATCTTTATTTTTTTTTTGTTTCAAAGAAGTAATTGCAAATCTTCCTTATCAAAAAAACACTATTTTTATTTTTATATTTATTTTCTTTTTGTTTGAATTAAATAAAACTATTAACTAGAAATTAAAAAGAAGATGATAATGAATATAAAACGAAATAAAAAATTGAATTTAAAATGTAAATAAAATTAGACAAAAATGAACAACATTTCACAAAAAAAACTATCAAAAAAATAATAATAATAATAAGAGGACAAAAATAATAATCAAAAGTTGGACAAGATTATTGTTGATATCATAATTATTACGCGCTCGTTCTTCCTTCGCTCATTGAGTATGGAGCATGGTGCAGAAATACTTAATGAGCGAGTTAATCAGTGAAAGAAGCAGAGCGTGGTAGGGAGCTTTTAACAATTTTAGTAACAATAAATGCATTAAGTGGCAATAAAAGGTAAACAAATTAATTAATTATGGATAAAATTTAAGCGAACACATGCCTGGAATTGCTGTTTTTTAAATAATCATTTGAGTTAGTAGAGAATCGCATGGGGAATTGAGGATGAGCAGGATCATGTTGGCAGACAGGAAGCAGGAGTTTGGAGACGGGTAGTGGAAATCGGGAGATGGATAACGGGATACTTTACTCAAACGTCGTTTATTCTGTTTTCTCGTTGCCGTCTACTGATGCCTCTAAGTTGGCAGTCGTTTTGATTTTCTTGATATCTGCGGTTTCTTCGGCGTTCGGATCTGAGAAAGATGGAGCTGCATCAATATTTTCCGCTTCACGCTTAATATGCTGGTGTTCGGGTATATTTTGGGTGCATGAGCAAGGACACATGCATTGATCTTTTTGGCCAGCGCCAAAATTAAAGCCAAAGAGGTTTGAGGCGGGTTGCACTCCCAATATATTTTGCAGATGATCGCCTGTAAATTGTTTAGAGTCCTCCTCACATTTGGCATAGGCAGCGTTAGGTAATATGACGACTGGCATAAAAGCGACTATTGCACCTTTGGGTATATTGTCTGGGGCATAGAATGCTGGATGACCGGGAATTTGTGGAACTACTGGAATTTGTTGCAATAGTGCCATCGAGTTCACAATGCTGTCGAAGTGTGTCTGGCTATTGAAACCGCCACTGCTAGTGAATTGTTGTTGATTATTGTTGTTTGAGTGGGTTGAGGAAGGATTGTTGTGGTCTGATGTTGAGGTAGAGGTGTAGGAAGTTGAGGTTTTGGATGTATGAACCTTATCAGCTAAACACGGGCAATAGTTGTCATTGTTCTGTTTAAGGAATGGGGAAGAAGGGGGACTAGGTGTTACATTTTGTTTGTTTTGTTGTGTAAATGTATCGGTTTTTGTCACTGTCGTAAATTGTTGTTGCGGTTTTTTCTTCTCATACTCTTTGCTGCTAACATACGTACTTGTTACCTTTCCAGAGATGTTTTCTTCTTTAATTTGATTTAAAGATTGTGGTGGCTGCCCTGTTACAACGGTGCTTATGATCTTGCCGTTGTTATAAGACTCTGTGTAGTTGTTAGTCTTAACATTTTCTGGAGTCTTGTAAACGTTCGTTATGACCTTCTCAATTGTTATGGGTTTCGGGTGCTGCACGTACGGAGGTGGTGGTAAGTACGTATGGGTTGTGATTACCTTTTCCTGTACCTGCGGTCCCCTGTATGTGTTGGTATTTGTGTTCGTTATAATATTTTTATTCGTATGGGTCGTCACAACCGTCTTTTCTTTATTGAAGTCGGATTTATTATTACCATCATTTTGAATAGTTGTCGTTGTTGTGGTGTGGGTCGAATGAGGCTTGTTTTTCTCAGTAGTGATATCCTGGCCCTGATTGTTTTCAGTTTTCGTTACAGTGTAAGTGTTTGTGTTAATTTTTTGTTGTGATTTGGGGGAGTGTGGGGAAGTGGAAGAAGAAGGAGGAATATCGGTTAGTTTGGTATTAGCATTTTTTTCATTATTAAAATTATTCTTATTGCTATTGATTGTGTTTGTGGTAGTGGTGGTTGTTGTTGTGGTGACTTTCTTTTGTGTATGCTCATTATTTTGGTGATAATTGGACACAAAAGACGTCTGCGTATTGGGTTTCGTTGGTGGTAAACTATCTATTTGGTATGAATAATTGTCATTGTATTTGTTTATTTTACCATTTTTCTCCGAGACAGGAGGCAAGTAGCCAGGAACAGACAAGTTAGACTCCCGGGGATCTTTATGAGGGTTGGAAGGTCCGGGAGGGCCATAAGGACCAGGCCTATCTGGTCCAGGAGGACCAGGAGGTCCTTTGGGTCCTTTGGGACCCTTAGGTCCATTGCCATCAGGTCCGGGGGGTCCGGGTGGTCCAGGTGGGCCGGGTGGTCCTAGATAAATGTGAAAGCATAATGTTTTCGTTGGAATTTTATTAACAAAAAACGTATACCATTTGGTCCACCAGGTCCTTTTGGTCCACCAGGTCCTTTGGGACCACCAGGTCCATTGGGGCCGAATCCTCCTTGGCCGCCACCATCACCTTCGCCGCCAAAACCGCCTTCTCCACCGTTAGGTCCTATAACGTGCACATATGGAGGAGCAGGTGGGCCAGTAGGACCTTCAATATGAACGTATTTACCAGAATCATCATGATAATATTTGCCATCATTATTGCCTATGCAAAAGAAGAGCGTTAGAATTACAACGCCCAAATGGCGAAAATTTTTACGGTTACTCACCATTATATTTAGCATCAATATTATTTTTATTATAATTACCATTATCTACATAAGAATTGTGTACAAATTAAAAATAAAAAAAAAATAAATTACATTAGAAAAATTTTAAAAACGAAAGAAAAACGTTGTTGTTATGTTTATCGGCTTTCAAAACTACAATTAATACAATAAACATAAAATAACTACTCTAGAGCCATAGATACATCTAATATTATGTTAATATTAGTAAATAACTATGAGAGCTTTAAAGCCTAAGCCTTCACCATAAGCCAACCAAAAACAAAATTTGTTAACTAAAAGCATTACGATATACAAACGTTCAAATGTACGAGTTCCACATGCATTAAGGCAACAAAGTGAAAACCTTTCCACCAACTATTCCCAATGCAAAAAAAATATAAATGGTTTAACGTCAAACGAAATGTAGCAAATGTTTTTATTGACCATGTGCGCAGGCGAACTGATAGATGTTTGGGTGAATGGACCAGTGTGTGTGCCTATGTTGCAGTGTCAATGTGGATGCAAATGAGAGTGCAAGTAAATAAGGAATGTTTGCTATAAATACGAATTCAACTCGTGTGATTACATACAGTAATTTTCTTCATTCTTTAAGAATTTAAGTGGATTAAATAAATAAAGAGAAAAATGATGCAGAAGAGGACAGTGACAGAGGAAGATAGATAGAGAGAGTGAAAGAGAGAGAGAAAAAGAGCGTTAAAATGAAAGTGTGCTAGAGCAAAAAGTGGCAGTGCCTTGAGAAAAATAAAACAATCCCTAAGCTATAGTTCAATATATCATCGTGTTTTTATATGTTCCCCTAAAGTGCGGTTACGATAACGGTCAGTTTAATTGATCACATTATTTCTAAACGTTTGCTTTCATGTTCTGCTGAAAGGAAAAAATAATTTCTTACAAGTATATGTATAAATAATAGATAATAATTAGCGTATAATAAAATTATTGCGAGAAATTGAAAACTTAAAAATATTCTAGATATTTAATGTAAATAAGAATTCACGGAGCTTGGATGCATAATAAAACCTACAAACGATACGTTTCTTCCTAAGAGTGTATAGTAATTTATGTGCAAATGTGTTTGTATTGGTATATGTGTATTCGAGGATAGAGTGTGTCAAGTATGTGCCTTTGAATTTTTAATTTTGTTATTTTGCATTTCATATATTATATTTATTATATTATATATATATTATTTATTTGTATATTTTTTGGCAATTTGCTCTGAAGTGTTGTTAGTGCGGTGCAGTGGGCGTTTGTGATATGCTTTGCAAATAGGCGGGATAGTTTTGGAAGACTGCGTCCAGTATAATATAAATGAATTTATACATATCTATATACTTAGATATATAGTATATATGTATATATGTACATATATAAAACGCATATCGCTTTCAATGTGAATGTGCTTGTGAGTGTGGTTAAAATAACAAAAGTTGCTTGAGAATTGGTTTTGCAAAAGTTCTGTTGTGTGGAAAAACGCAAAGCTTTGAATTCGTGGCAATTTGTTCTTGCGTCCAAGCTCCGCTATAGTGCAAACGTTTGCTAACCTTGTGTGTATCCAATTACCCCAGGAAAACCTGATACAGAGATTCCTTCCTGATGATTATAAGTCGTATCGTTATTTGAAGTATTTCCCTTATTGCCACCAACTATGTATTGTACAGGCTTTCCTGGGGAACCAGGTCCATTTCCTAATACTTCATAAGCGCCAGATGCAGCTGGTGCAAGAGAACCTGGTTTTCCATAAGAGCCGGCTGCAGTAGATGTTGGACGTCCCTTAAATTCATTTCCGGTGTGTTCAGGAGATCTTGGCGGCCCCTTGTATACGGGTTTAGTGGGTCCTGATGATCCACTGTACCCTATTCCAATGGGACCGGGAGGTCCCTTGTAACCGGGTCCAGTGGGTCCTGATTTTTCATTGTACATGGTTTCAAAGGGTCCAGGAGGTCCTGGTGGTCCCTCGTAACCGGCACCAGTGGGTCCTGATGATCCATTGTAGCCGGTTCCAATGGGTCCAGATGGTCCCTTGTAACCGTGTCCAATGGGTCCAGGTATTCCCTTGTAATCATCTCCAGTGGGTCCTGGTGGTCCATTGTAGCCGGTTCCAATGGGTCCAGGAGGTCCTGGAGGTCCCTTGTTACTGGATACAGAGGGTCCTGAAGGTTCATTGTAACCGATTACAAAGAGTCCAGGAGGTCCCTTGTAGCCAGGCTCAGATCCAGGTGGTCCCCTGTTGCCGGGTCCTGTGGTTGCAGGTGGTCCTGGAGACGCATTGTAACCGTGTTCAGTTGATATAAGTGGTACCTTGTTGCTGTGTTCAGTGGATTCAGGAGGCCTAGGGACAACTTTGGAACCGTGTTCAGAGGATCCAGAAAGTCCTAGAGGTCCCCTGTATCCGGGTCCAGGGGGTCTCGGCGGTCCCTTGTACCCGGGTGCAGTGGGTCCAGGAGGTCCTGGTGGTCCCCTATAACCAGGACTAGTATATCCAGGAGGTCCTGGCGGTCCTCCATAGCCAGGTACAGTGGCTCCAGGAGGGCCTGGGTGTCCTTTAGGTCCAAATGGTCCAAAAGGACCAGGCATTGTGGGGCCTTGAGGACCAGAAGGTCCAGGAGGTCCAAAAGGTCCAGGTATTGTAGGGCCTTTAGGACCAAGAGGACCTGACGGTCCATTAGGTCCAGGCAAGCCTTTGGGACCAGGAGGGCCATTAGGACCAAAAGGGCCATTAGGACCAAAAGGCCCATTGGGACCAAAAGATCCATTTGGGCCAGACAGTCCGAATTTTCCTGTAGGACCAAAACCTCCAGAACTGGCATTAACACCAGAACCTCCATTATTTCCGTGGCCTCCTTTACCACCTTCACCACCGTTACCACCGAAATTACCTTTTCCACCACCATCACCGTTGCCACCAAAACCGCCCTGACCTCCTTGAGCACCTTCTATGTGATCGTAAGGAACACCAACATGATGGTATTGATCAGAATCTTCATCTGAAACACAAACAAACTGTGGACTAGCGACAGTTCGAGTTATTTACTTGATTTAAAATTCGCTCACTTTTATAATCACCACTACCGCTGGGTCTTAGAGCGGCTACAGATTGAAACGAAGGCGACTGTACACCTTCAAATGTGTGACCTTTTCCAGTATCAAAGAGACCTGTACTACTACTGGCAGGTTTCTTACTAATTTCACCATATCTTTGAATTTGTGGACTCTTTTGGTCCGAGCCCTTGATCACAATATTGGAAAATTTTGAAAATCCGGGAGTATACGAGTTTTTTCCTTGATTCTAGAATATATTATTTTGGCATTTTAAAGATACAGTTTGCACAAATTTATGTATTTAGACGTACATCTTCGACGAATATCAAAGGTATATTGGGGCGTACACCACCTTCGAACTTGCCACAACCAATGGGGAAATACAGCTCTTCCCACTGTAAAAGTACACCATTATTTTTGCCTGTTGCTGGATCATCAGGTGAGCGATATGTCACTACTGGTTTTTGTGGCTCGACTGTGCGATAGCCATGATTATCGGCAACATAATGTGTAGCACGCAAAATATGATACGGATCTATGTGACCGTAACAGCCGTATGTGACACCATCAGGTCCACGAGTTTCATGATGGAAGTTACCGGTCTTACCAATATCGTAACCGTAACGATAAGCGCCTTTATATTTGGAATAATGTAAGTTTGTTTGTATATATTGTCGTTGTATGAATTTTTGAAAAAAGTACAATTTATAAAATAACCTGCTTTTAATTTTCAACGTCTCCTAATCTTAATTGAACTGAACTGTACCGAATCGATAGTGTACTTGGGACAAGACATGTAGAGATTATGAAGCGGCAAGGAAACACTGCTCGCAGAGATGTAAAGGAAAGCAAAGGAATGATAAAGGTTATATAGGAAGAGAGGGGAAAAGTATGTTAGGATTATTTCGATGAACAGCTGTTATACATACTATATTGATGTCATCAAATTAAATTTCGCAAGTGGTTCATGTCAGTCTTTCGTGTCGAGTTTTCCAGTAGTTAACAAGTAAGAAAAAAATAAATAAATTATGTTCTTTTTATTTCACATTATTATTTATTTATTGTACATATTTAGGCTGTGTTCCATACCTACTCGTATTTTCGTTACTCTTTTAGTGTGTTGTATTTTTCGAAATAAAAAAAAAAGATGACAAGAAGGGATGAGTATGCGAAGCTGATTATGTACTACGAACTTCCACAAACATATACAATACATACATACACTAGAGTGTGTGGATTGATATTGTGGCTTGTTTGTTTGGTTGATTGGTAGACTGAAAGTTTGTTTTTTTATTGTTGGTTGAGAGGGAATATTTACAAGTCGATAAGTTTGAGTTTGAGAGACGAGCTCTATTAGATGCACTGTTGATAACTGATAACTACAGCGTTGTATTTGGTTGGTTGGTAGATTGGCTGTTTGCTGGTGGTTTTCTGATTATGTTTTTTTGGTTTTAGTATTGAAGCTACAGGTTATTTAAATGTGGTACAATTATTATTATTAAAATTTTTCTTTTCTAAAACTATATTTTTTTCTTGGCTTTTTAGCATACAAGAAAATACTATAGTTTAACTACAAAATGGATTAGGTACTTCACTTCATCCAAATTATATTGATATTAAAACGATTTTATAGGAATTTATTTTATTTTTAAGGCTACAGCACGCTACGAAATATATATAAAATTAATTGATTTAAATAAATATTTGCAAGTCTTACAAAATAAAAATCAAAACAAAAAAACAAAAATCTGCTATACAATAAATTTAATTTAATTTCTCTAAAGTGATTATAATTGAAAAAAAAACTAACTACTGATAAATAATATTAGTGAAGTAAATTAATGACTTTCGGTTTGACAAATTCTAGGGATGAATTAATTTTGTTCTAAATGTGTAATTTATTTTATAAAAAGAATAGAACATTTTATGATTCGGATGGAATGAATCATTTGTTTAAAAAATTTTCTAAATTATTCTAAACAATATGACCCACTGTTACATCCTTTAAAGATTTTGATGAAATGAATTTTTACAAAAAAAAATGTATATCAAATGCGTAAGAAGTGGAAAATATACAGTCGACAGAAGTACGGGATTAGAGAGAGAGAGAGAGAGCTAAACAAATGTCAACAATTTGAATTTTTCTAAATGGGAAAGGATTATTAATGATATTTTTTCTATTTTTTATGTGAAGATAATAAAATAGCATAATAATAAAACATTTACTTACTTGTGTCAAAATTTGACGAATAATATTGGTTATTGGTAGTTTTCTTATCTTTGATATCAAGAATTAGACGACGGTTCTCTGAATCTAATTTAACAGAGAACGCGCTCTGCACCAAAATGCAAGCGACGGCCTGAAAAAATTAAAGAAAAGAAGAAATTAATTTTATATAAATGCCTGTAGTAATTACAAATATATGTATGTATATATATACATGTGTATCTACATATTATGTACAGGTACCCATGTAAAAGTTTTAAATGTTACTACACTGCTCAAGTAGTCAGAAAACTGTTGAATTAAACCTATTACGAAAAAGTCATTAAGCCAAAACATTTTTCCGACGATTCTGTTTAAAAAGTTTTGAAAATTAGACAGATATATTTCCTAGTGCTAGGAATCAAACCCATTACTGAAACTCCTATCGCTTGCCTACCATTTTCTATGTCTATTCAAACTGAAGTCTCTAACTGTGCCTACTCACATATAATGACAGACGAAGATGACACCTTGACATCTTTAAAGTCAGACCGGAACGAACACTGTTAGCAAATTATCAGAAAAGTTCATATGCCTCAGAATATATACTTGCACACCATACTACTGCATCTGCATACGTATAAATGAATTTGAATTTTATCCAGTTTAAAATAATTTAAATTATTTGCTTTGTTAGGAATGTCGAAAACAATGTACTCACTATTACTTTAAACAAGATTAAAAATAATACCCAGCAGTTCAATAAACATGCCAATTGCAACAAAATATAATTTCAGTAGAGAATTTATCACAATTAATGTGTATGTATGTAGAAATTTTTCTACAATATATTTCATTTTTGTGTTATTATGTATTATTTTATGTATGTCTGTATTTTGTAGCTTTATTTATTTCCTAATTCTATTAACTTAAAGACTGCTGGGTAAACTAAGATTCTCCTTGGTATTCCAATGCACCATATTGGCCCCTGTGCGCGAAATTATCGTATGTTACAAAAACTAAATTTTATAGGAGTGCGTTTATATTCTATTTTTTATTTGACTGATAGCATTAGCTTTCACATACGATAAAATGTACGTAGTGGTATCTCCATAACTATAACTATGTGTGTCTTTGTGTCAGTTGTTGTCGGAAGGTTTCAGTGGCGAACTCATAGTATAGTATAGTAATAGGGACACATCAGAACGTCCTCCTTCGTCGGTATTGTGTAGCACCGGCGAAGTAAAATAACTACCAAAACTAAAAAAGGCTACAATACGGCTTCTTAATATCAGAGGCACTACAACACTGCTATAAAAACAAATAACGTGCAAACAGCAGTGTTATAAGATAGTGAAGTTTCATTGCCTATCATTCCTCCTACTATCCCTTTCCTCTAGTTCCTGCCCAATGCACCGCATGTGTTGGGCTTATCTCCTGAATGCTGGTTCAAGATAAATAAAAAAAAATATCGCTATAATACTTTATCAGCAGATGAAATAATATATTTAGAACCAATTTGAATAAAATAATCGATTTGGAAAACAGTGTTACATACGATAATTTCGCTCACTGCGGTCGATATAAAGAGCAAACCCGATCGGAGAGACTAAAAGAAAGCCTTTTTTAATTGCCATTAAAGAAATCAAACTCAGATTGAAGTATTCGTCTTTAATTGGTTATTTAAATTAACAAAAACGTGTGTGTTTAAATGTTTTCTGGGCACAGAATTAATTATATTGCGTTTTTATATCTTTGTTTGGTTTGTTTTTTTTTTTTTTTGCTAATTATTATGCTTCAAGTTGTTAAGATCCGGTTCAAATAACGTTCTTCTGCTAAATGTCAAACAGTTTTTCTTTTATTTATTTTTTATTTCAATTATTAAAAATACTGCATAATTCTTTTTTTAATTTGGGATAGTATACTGACTGACAACAAAATTTATTTGCACTCGTATATAATTGTTCATGTACATAAATAGTTGCTTACATATTTAACTAGTTGTCTATGCATGTACATATCTATATACATATGTGTATTTCTTTTGTATTGAAAGTAATTTGCATTTAGGCAAATTACCACCAGAAAAAACGCAATTGCGTAAATGTCATTTAAGAAAAACAACAACAATTTTAAATTTCTTGCAATTATTTTGCTGTATAATGATTGTGTAACATGAATTATTTTTTCCCCCTTTCTTACGTAGCTGGCCAGTTGGAAATACGTCTACATATCTAATTGATGATTTTGGTAATAAAAATAATATTTATGACATGTCTTGAAATTGTAATAAATTTATTCAATAGACCAATAGTGGTTCCTTAGTCAGGTCTTTATTTATACGTAGATCTTACAGCTTGGCTCTAAAGTTCAACAAGAAATTTAAATTTCAAACAAGCAGAAAATCTCACTTGAACTTACATATTTATTGTACTGCCTTTATAAAAAAATTTTTTATTAAATATTCACCTTGAAGTTGAGTTTCAATATTTTTCTTTGATAAAAAACAAAAATGTTTGTTCCTTAAAATTTATAACAAGTTTAACACCTTTACGGTAAAGTGTAATATAAAAAATATAAAAAGCATCACGAACATATGTATGTATATATGTATATGGTAACATTTAATTTCACAGCTTTTGCTAATAAACAAGCTGTCATAATTCTTGAAATAAAGCAGTGCATAGTGGGTTTTAATATTTAATTCTTTTTTTCTTTTCTCAAACTAACAAATGTTTTTGCAATCAAAAAAAAAACTTTAATATGTACTTGTTTCAAAATTTTCACTCAGGAGATGACCCCTACACATGTTATGCATTTTGCTGGACCTAGAGGAAAGGGATAGTTATAGAATAATATTTGTTGTTTATTTTGTATTTCTAACAGGAAATCCGCTGAATAACTATCCTTTCGAAACTATTCAACTTTATTCACCAAATTCACAGCCATTAGTTAGCTAATAGCAATAGTTAAACCGCCAAATGTCATTGGTTAACGAATAGTTAAACAGCAGCTGATTATTAAATTATTATTAGTATTTTTGTTTTGAAATCATCTATCATAATACAATATATATATAAAATACTATCAGTTTTTTTTATTTTCGATAATATTTTGGTTTTCCCGAAACAATTTCAGGAGCAATTCAATATCTTGCGCGGTAAAGTTCGATTAGCGCGCGCTTATTTTATCAATTTTTAAGAAATAATGTAACAAATGTAAACAAAAACCATATGCTATAACAGTGCTGCCAATATTGAAAATTAAAAGATTGTTAGGGTTACCATTCTTTGGTTATACTGAGAATGATAGTTAAACAATACACTGTGAATATGAAGTATTCGTTAAACAATAGTTATCATTTTAGTTGACTAATAATTAACTAATGACTGTGAATTTGGGCCTAAAAATAAGTCCGATAACAATTATTGCACGTTCGGCTCCACTGTAGACTGTGTGTTAAGAAGAATTAATATATTGCGGTTATTTTTAAATGCCAAGTTTGAATGGTTCGTTTTTACTTGTTTAATCAAACAAGCGTAATTGTTAGTATAAGAAAATTAAAAAAATATATTCATTCTCTTCTTTGAAAGACTATTGTTAATTTCGCTTTTTAGTTTTCATTCAATAAAACTGTTGAAAGGTTTGGTAGCTATAGAAATTATTGAGTTATCGTTCCACATACATATATACATACATACATATTTATATGCAGTAATATGAGTAAAATAGGGACGCAAAATGAGATGTTTGTAAGTGTATTACCTGTGAAGAAGAAGTATACTTTTTTATTATTCCGATTGTACTAAATCCTTTTTTGATTTATTTAAAAATTGGTTTTATTGAAAATCAACTAACAACGTATGTACGGAAAAAATAATTTGTACAGTAATTATCGTTACTTTAATACAGAAAAAACTAAATAAAGGCTTTCTTACTGTACAGGAGAAGAAACATAGTTAATAAAAATGTATTATATTTTTAAAGCAAGCCGATGTTTTATTGCACATTCATGATGCACATTCATGATGGCAAAACAGTCAGCACATGTACTCGAATTTCATGTCAAGCAGCTTGAACAATATAATGAAATAGCGAAACATTTTTAAATAGTGTTAAATTAATGACTGCGGTGCTATGGTACTTTTTACTTTACAGTAGTGCTAAAAAAAAAAGTACAATTGTACCAACTTTTCCATCCGTGGTACACAGTTAAGACCATGTAGTAGTCAGATGTTCCCCCTGTTCTGTAAACCGTATCGATTTAAAAACGAGTGATTTCTCAAAACCGAATAAATACTACATATTTTGGCGTCAATACGTCAATGAAAATTTTTTCAAAATAATGTTAATTCTTATTTAAAAGTGATTTTTTAATGATATATCTAATGAATTTAGTGAAAATATGCCTTTATACATCCATCTACTTTCTCTGCATACTTTAACAAGAACATGGAGAAATATTGGTGTGTTTTTAAATTCATTATTTTCTATTAAAATCTAATACAGAGTATATAATTAGACTTCATTTAATAAAAGAAAGACTTCAAGTAAAAATTGGTAATTGTTTTTTTATGCGTCATCAGTTATTTAATAAGAAGATAGTACATTCGATTTAATTTCGACCGGGCTTAGCTACTCGATTTTAAACCGAGTAAAATTATGCGAATTAGTTTTACAGAACATAATCGGTTATTCTTCAATTCAAAATTTTAAAAATTATGAATAGCATTTCACCATTATAACAATATACTCGTACCTTCAATATCTAAGAAGCTAAAATTAGATAATAATCTTAGTTTGGAATATTCTCATTATTCGAATTTTAAATCTAGAGCATTATTATTCAGCGGTTTAAAGCTCAAACTTCCTTTAGATAAATGCTTAAAACCCTACTAGATATCCAATTAACTGAAATTTTAACTCAAAACAAAATTTTTAACTTTCAAATAATTATACATAGTACATAGTTTAATATTTATTAAGATCATTTCATTTGGTGCTGGTACCAAAATCTTCAGGATTTTCTCCAAACTCTTGAAAAATTAGAAAAATTAAAATCGAATAATAAAATGTTTGTTGTATAAAGAAAATTTTGAAAGAAGCTATTTGCTTTGTATTGTTTCTATATGTTTCGTATTTATCAAATATTTTTTTGGGAGTTCTTGTAGCTTTTTTCAAGAATTTTGTTAAAGGTCGACTGAAGATTTTGGTATTAGCACTAAATGAAATGTGCATATAGACCATTTAAACCATATAACAAACATAGATAAATGATCTTAATTAATTTTGACTAACGTTAAACAATGAAAGAATAGTTACATAGTGTAATATTTATTTTTTTTTTTCTTGGACCAGCGATATCCCAAACGTATGCAATGCATTGCAATAGAACTACAGACAGAGTGATAATATAATAAATAGTGTGATGGGGGATGTGTAAAGCTCAACTACCGACGAAGGAGGGTGCTGCTGCAGTACAGAAAATTCAGAAATCATTTTTACTTGATCGGGCAATGGTTGCCTACTACTGTGTGTTACCTTGTGAAAGGTGAAGGAATAGACAGGGGAAATCTTCATTGTGTTCACCGCACTGCTTTTGCAATTTTTGTTTGCTATAGTGGTTGTAGCACCTCTAATATGAAGTGAACACATTACATTTTTGAAGCAGCAATTTTTATTATTTAATTTCCTTCGCTAATGATACTGCTGCTCAATACCGGCATAGGAGGGATCCCTGATACTATTCAGTGGCTAAAGCTTCGCGACAGAAACCTTCCGATAACAAACGACACAAAGGCACACTAATGCACATCAGAAACAATACGAAGAGTTTTTATATTATTACTTTCTCAGAATCCAGGACCGTTGGTTTTGAAGACAATACGAACGGCTTCAGCTAACGTCACCTTTGCATTATTGAAAATTTTATAAAAATATGTCAATTGAATTTTAATTTTAAAATCTCAAACATTTTAAAAAGCTTTGACTATAATCGGATTTTCCAACTTCTTTGTAATATTCGAAATTTTATATATGGGTTTCAAATTACACTATACTTTCATTATTAAAGGACCATTAGTTATTTAAAAAATGTAAATCTTCGACATTTCGAAATTTCTAAAAATCTAGCTTTTTGAAATGAATATAGATATGTATTTTATATTTGTGTTTGATTTCTAAAATCATTGAAATTATATTTTATTTTACATTTAAATGGCTGTACGAATAGTCATTAAAAAAAAATTTTAAAAGTTTAATTGTTTTCGAATATTATTTCGAATTTTTCAGCCATGTAAATTTTTTAAATAAATTATTATTTATGCAAAACATATTTCAAGTTTTAAATTTACGTATCTTAGTTATTCGAATTTATCCAAATTCAATTCTTGAATTCTGTAGTCCGAAAATTATTTCATATGAATTGATATGCAGTATGTGTGTAGTTTTATTTTATCTTATTTAAAAAATTAATTAGGTAATCAATAGTAATATTTCAACACAAATATTTATGCTGTTTCTTAATTAGTATAATATCAAAATGACTGCTGAAATTTGGCTTTAACAAACTAATTTATAGATACGACTATGCCTGCATTTTTTAACAGACAAAAAGCCAGCAGCATAAAATATTTTCTTACATGCAAAATTCTCATTAAAAATATTTATACGAAAAAAAAATAAACTCTTTTATATTCCTCCTTGCATTTTGTATTAGACATTATTCTAACAAATGTCTAACGTCTAAAAATATACATTCCCCAGATTGTCTATGTGGAACATGTCAAATTTCAAAAATTAGTGGCACAAAATATTAGAAACAAAAAAATCACATTAATCTACATACAAACTTGCTAACAATTTATACTTTTTGAGCAGATTATAAAGCAGGCTGGTCAGGCAGTCAGTCAGCCAGTGATGTGAACGCCCCATTGATATTGTTTGGCTTAACGTTAACAAACATCACGTTTTTAATATTTATATATTTATTTTATATACGAGCATAATTTTTCCCCACAGGTCAATTATCTATGATGTGAGCACACAAAATGAATTGATTGGTCCCCCTTGTTTGGATTACCCCTCTTTACATAAAGCGTGTTTTAATTAAGAACCAGTTAAGAGCTAAACAAAATATTCACAAACTATAACTAACGTTTCTTGCTGTATGTCTCTCTGTTTGACTGAATGTCTGGCTGTCTGCCTGTCTATATATCTGTCCGCTAAAATAGTCAATTCGTGCTGATCTTACATTGAAAAGCGTCAAAAAAAGTGTTACAAACGTTTATGCGTGCAACAAAAAAACAAACAATCTTGTAGATTTAAGTTTATGGCATTTTCTTTCAATGGATGTATGTTTGCTTCTGATAGATTGTGAGTTTATGTACATATACATATGTGTGTGTGTGTGTATGGAAAGCTGGCATATTTAAAATTTTTACATAATCCAAACTTAAGTTTTATTTGATATAATTTCGCTTCAAAATTCAACAACTTGTCAGTTGTTTTTGCTGTGATGAAGGCAGACAGACAGGCGGACTTTAATCTGCATTTCCGAAATGATGAATTATGGAGAAACATATACACATACTTATGTACATATATGTTTTTAAATATTTTATGATGGGCTTTCAATTTTAAACGCTCGAAACATTCTAGCATAAATTTGTAATTATTTTTATTCTTAAATACGATTTGATACAAGAAGTGTTCTTAATTGAGCATCGAAATTGCACACGAGTCAAAAGTATAATTTTCTCAGGTTTCCTTGAAATCCCTAGTAAAGTTTCATATTGAAGCCCAAATAGTGGCGCAGCAAATTTGATTCTTCCCATTCGCAGCTAAAAATTGCATCAATAAGAGCCGATCACTTGATGTTATGCTGACCTTGTACGTAATGTTTTGGTTGAGTAGTCTGAGTTTTGTGAGTGCAATTCCTCTAAGAAACTCTGTTCATTGCTGCACAAAAACCAAATTATATGGACAGTTTCTATGTTCATCAAAATATTGCGCCGGTTGTCTAGTGGGTAGTACGCTAGTTTTTCTGTTGGAGGTTCTACGTTCTATTCATAGGAGAGACTCTAGTCTGTTTCTTTACGTGAACATTTTTTCACAACATTTATCACCATAATAAATAGGACCCAAGTGAGCAGGCACATACAGCAACCTGCCGACCTAACCTACTTAAATAAAATTAAGGAAATTGTTTTTATATTTCAAGGAAAGACAAATTAAGGGTCATAGGGAATGCTGTACCAAGTTTCACGGAAAATTAATTAATGTTTGAACGAAACTAAAATTTTCATCATGGCCACAGTACAAATTTCACTTTTCAAAATTGTACTATTGAGCACTCGCTTATTAGTTTAAGGTTTACATATATATACGATTTATGCAGCGGCTTGCATTATTTCTAGGGACACGCACAAAACTGGCGCTTTGAAGAAGGTTCTCAGCGGAGTGTTTTACTTTAAAATTCATTTTGGTGCGTTGTCATTCAAAATTCATTTTATCACCGGTGTAGTTCATTTTAATTGATATCATGGTTCAGCATGAGATTTATGAAATCGTTATATATTTGCGTGTCAATAAAATCTAAAAGATGCACTTCAAAAAGTTTGCAACTTTCTAAGTTTACAGTTTATTTTTATTATTACGTTTTTCAATTTCAATTTCCATTTTATTTTATTACTTTATGAAGCTTCACGATCTTTAAATTAAAAATTGATAAATGGATCAATTTAATCTGTATTTTATCGGGTGAAAGAACGAAATAAAATCTCGTCTTTCAAAAAGCTGTCAATTTTTATAAACCATGGATATAAAATATTTATTCTAGACCATCATTTATTATTCTTGTCTCGAACGAACAAAGAAATAAATTGCTTGACAAACTTGAAAATTATGAAAAATTATAAAGAATACACTCATCGTCAGTTGAGTAAGACGCTAACTTTTTTATTCTACATAAAAAGGATCTTCTCAATTATTACTTCTGTTACATTTTTTATTTGTACTGTAGAGTTGTAATGGTACTTATTTGGTCATCCTTTTTGTTGAAAAGATTAAGTTTGGCAGCACCGGAAATATTGCACACAAACCAAAATAAAAACGGTGAGCGTTGTTTATGTGTCAAAAATTCTCTTGCCAATACAATTTATATGAATATGAACAGAAATAACGTCGTGTCAACGCTGTACGGTTGGATCATATAATTTTGACAGTACCTTAACAAGTGAAGTTAGTGGGAGAAAATGAAAGTAAAAAAAAACTTAACTACAACTAGATTAGTCTGTTGGGCTTCTGCTAAACACAATGAAAGTCAAAAACAATTTATTGCTTCGTTTCGCCTTTGCTTTTCCTTAATTACTGATAATTATTTTGAGCTCTTTATTAAAAAGGAAACAGTAGGCGTTCTTAAATATTGGTTATATTATGTTACTTTTGCAGACTACTAATTCCGCAAGACTGTGTTCCTCCTTCTCCTCCTACTTCTCATTCCGACAACTTCTGCAGAAGTCGTTGCACGGAGGAAGACCTATATGACAAATATCTACAGTCATGCGGAACCCACTAGTCGGTAAATATCGGACCTCCAAGGATCATCACCTTGTTCGACCATCTACTCTACAAATTCCGAACAGCCTCTGCTCCACCATCATCTTTAATGGTGAGTTTGTAAGTGTGTATGTATTGGATTGTATTGTATTTATTAACACTTAACAATATTACAATACAATACATACACACCAACGAACTCACCATTAAAGATGGTGGTGGAGCAGAGGCTCTTCGGAATTGGTAGAGTAGATGGTCGAACAAGGTCATGATTCTCGATATACATATATATATTATAATATAATAATAATATATAATAATATTATTCATATTTCATTTTAAACTGTTTTTCTTGATTAGCACATATTTTATTTGTGGACTTTAGTCTACTTTATGTTATCAGGAATATCAAGTTATCAAGTTAATTAATTCAACTATATTTTATAATTTTAAAATAAAGATTTTAAAACAGAAACATAATCTGTGGAAGTTAATTTTATTTGGAAGATATTGATAAAAACAAAATTGCTCTGTTTAGGGGACGAAGAGTGTATGTAGTATATGAACTAACAAGCGAACTGGTATGGGAAAAGAAGTTTTTGAATAAGTATACAAAGGCATTTAACAAATTTAAAAATAGTTAAATGTCATCAGGCACACACACATTAGCACGTGTACATACATATACATATCCACATATTTATATGCACATTTACGCTGCCTATGCATTTATATAACAAATATCTAATAATTTTTATGAATTTTGAGTGAAAAAAAATAATTGATATTTATAAATTATCATAACTTGTTTCAAATTTGAGAAACATTATAAATTTCTTAGAACAACAAACATATGAATGAGTATAACATTTGACAAAGTTGTTCGTTCATTTATTTCGAACCAACTTGACCATCATTTCACGCACTTATAAATTTAACTTTCAAATAACATGCATGTTACATCTTCGTCGGTTTGCATGGCAATTTGGCATGATGAGTGAGTGAGTGCATGACTGCCTTTAAATTTGTCTGCGCTTTTTGCAGAAGGTCAACCAGACAACAAAATAAAAAATTGATCTTCTATTTTGGAATTTTTCTTTTTTTTTTTGGCTGTAACATGTTAAGCGCGCGAATTTATTGAGTTCTTCTCATGGCTCAATACAAAAAAAAAGGTTTAATCATTTTAAAAGTTTAATTTTTGGTTATCTGTTATTACATCAACTGTAGTGAGCGTATTTCACTTTCAAAGGCAAAGAAAAGTCTTACTCAGTCACATAATCGTATTGAAATTTGTTTCAAATTGAAACCAGTTTTAAGTTTGTATTTTTATTTTTTGTTTTGGAACATGCAGAGCTTAAAGTTTTATTTAGTAACATACACTCTTGAAGGTCTTGTTGTTTTCCAACCCGTCTCCATACTGATTCCATTTATGTTTCTCCCCAAAAAATTACTAAATGATCTTGAAATGCCAATGTGTATTTATGAGCCTTTCTTGGCTGTTATTTTTAAACACTGTTAAATCCTTAGCACTGCTTTTTTTAATAAAAATAATTATTGCGTACTTTTTTTCCTGTTAAATTTTGAATCTTTACATGTTGTTTTAATAACTTTCATTATCTCAGAGATTCATTAAGGTTTTTTTTTTTGCCTCAGGCTAAAGCAATATTTTGTATGACTTGATTATAATTTTTATTTACTTGTAAATCGCTATTATTATTTTCTTTTGGTTTTGTAATGCAAGTCCCTGCTGTGAATGAAACTGATTGCGTACGTAATAAGTGAATTGTATCCCAACTATAGTTAAGCAATCAACATCCGCAACTGACCTCAAATGGCCAGCTTGAGGAGAAACTACAACAAAAAAGTGATTTTGTATTAATGGAAACTAGGGTGCGCATGGCCAAATATAGGCAACTCATTTACATAGAATTTAAACAACTTTTGTAACATTGGCGCAAAACGAATTTAATATAAAGATGTTATTAATTACTCTGTCATATTGCCACCAATTTTTATTCCAACAAAGTTATATAAACGCAATAACATGTTATCACTCGCATCGATTTTCTTTCTTTGAGTAACATACAAATTCAAATTGTGTTCTTTTCGAAACCAGATACAAAGAAACCCTCCAGAACTTCAATCTGTCAAAATTAAAATACACAGGCTTATATGAAAATTATTGTTTTGTCAAAAACACAGCTACAACGCTACACGACCACCGCTCTAGCTATCGCACAACTTAAGCTCATTTCCATTTTTGTAAGCGACAATGAGTAAATCTAGTGTTGCCAATAATTTATTTTATTTAAGAGAAAAGAACAGGCAAATATAACAAAATTGTAAATAAATTAATACTGAAAAAGTTTCAAACAAATTTAGCATTTTGACGTGCAAAATATTTTAATGTTTCCATATTACTGAAATATGTACATATTTCTGCACAAAACAACTATTAGCTGTAGCTATAATTTTTTTTTACTTTAAAAAGTGGCCGACTACAAAGCGACTCATGCATCCAACAACATTTTCAGTAAATTCTTCTTCTATTTTCTAGATTTTTACCTGCCACAAAAACCCAAAGAAATGATAAAAGTGCCGTAATTCAACTGTTTAATCATTTATAAGCAGCTCTATGAAGTCGGCTCTCGAAGATTTATCAGCATCAACACAATTGCAAAAAGTTTTTCAACTATGTAGAGACTAAAGTTTTTATCTCATAATAATTATCTCATTAAAATTAATTCACCAGAAATATTTTCTAAATCGGCCAACACCAAAAGCCCTGGCAATCTTTTCATGTGGAAATATACCACTAAAATCCAGAGTGTTAATTTTTTCGACTGGGTTTCCTTAATTTAAGTACATATAACACCATGGGCCTGGCAACTAATATTTCCGCCATATTTAGTCTGTTGTATGAATTTTTGAAGTCACTGTCATGACTGTTTTCCTAAATCAACCAACGAATTCACAGCCACGTTGCTCGGTCATAAACAATTTTTTAAAATATAAACTTGTATTATTTTATTTTAAAAGTACGTTAAAACCAGATAATTTAAAAGAAACAGCAGTTTAAAAAAATTGTCGTATTAACAAAAAAAAAAAAACTAGATTTTGCTAAATATACACGATTGTATGTGGTTTGATGCTTTTGGCAAAAGTCACCTTGAGAAAAAAAGTAATAAATATTTTAAGTTAATTTAAATAACTTTGCAAAGAGTGTCTCGAAATTAATGCAAGATTTTATTTGCCACCATTCGTGCGGGTAAAGTATTGACAACACTAACGGTGTTTTCTTTTCAAAGTAAAAGCAGTTGCTCTTTATTGTTCCGCTATTTTAGGACACCCTTTTCATCAGCTAATATGGATTAGTAATTTTAGTTTATAAATAGTTTTTAAGCTTAATTTCCAAAAGCAAAATCAAAAGCCAAACATCCGCTTATAATTTTATTATATTTTTTATTACATTCATCACACAATTACAGAAGAAAAGGGTGTGTGAATGTTATTGAACTTTCCATCCACTTGCGTAATTTTCTAAGCACGTAATGTGCTACTTAGCCGCAATCAATTTATATATTTATCTGCTTACGTTTTAAGGTTTTTGTTCTAAAGCTTCTCAGTAGTGGCGGTTTTCGTAGCGTCTTAATTAACTTTATCTGTTTGCTATGCGTATCACATATGAATTACAATTTCTTTGCTTTAGTTTACCAGGCAATTTTAGCGGTTATTATTGTAAATCTACTTTTGATAACGTCATTAAAGGTATCTTTTGGTCTGTTTTGGCTCAGTAGTGTATAGGATTTCAGTTCTTGCCATTTTTGCGGCAGCAAGTTATTTTCGTTAATTTAATTAATTAAAATGTCAAATATTGCATATGGAGTTTGAATTATTATTTATGAGTCATTTTAAACTGAAGTATAACCCATATTTAATTGTCATTGATATAATAAATAAATTGTAATATTTTTGGTTTTTCCCATTTCAAACAAAAATTGTCTTTTATAACAATTTATATATTATATTTTAAGCTCAAAGGTTTGTTTTTATTTTTATTTGTTCCACTTCGATATTTCTTTAACCATCGGTTAACATCTTCAGGAAATTTTTTTATATTATATTTTATACAGGGTGTCTGGTGGCAAATTTATATTTTTAAATACGATTATTTCAAAAAGTAATAAACGGTGCGGAGGGAGGGTGGCGCCGTTGGAATAATCGATTGTGTGGATTTATCAGTCACGATGTCGCAGTGGTCGAGTGAGCATCGCGCGTTCGCTGTGGAGATATTTTTTAACTGTAATGATTCTTACGTAATTTCCCGTCGACAATTTTGTTCAAAGTTCGATATTCGACGAATAAGTGATGGACCGAGTGTAAATTTAATTCGTTCGCGGGTGCAGAGATTCCGCGCAACTGCTTCGGCTATGAATGATCCACGGCCATAGCCCAGTCGATCTTCAGCGATCTTCCCGACATTGAACTGTTTGCAAGCAGTTTACGTGAAAATCCGGGTCTTTCAATATGGAAAAGAGCAGCCTCACTGGGACTTCCAAGAGCGATTATTCATTAAATTTAAAAAAACGATCTGAAGGATCTGTATGGCATACTCTTTAAAAAATAAAATCCACATTTCCATTCTATCGTTCAATGCTCTTAATAAAACTTTTTGTGTCAATTATTACGTTTTTTATTTAAATTTGAAAATATAAATCTGCTACCAGACATCCTTTATTTATAAAAAATATTTTATTTATTTTTTATAAATATAAAAAATTTCCTGAAGATGTTAACCGATGGTTAACGAAATATTGAAGTGGAACAAATAAAAATAAGTATTCAAAAATTCTCTTTTATAGTTTAAATTTTGAAAAACATTTGGAAGAATCAAGGATTTATAGTGCAGCAAAATTAAGGAACAAATGGATGAGACTAAACGTAAAGTTACTGTTCTAACAAAAAAATATATGGCACTCGGATGACCTTCCCCACCAAGGAAGAAAATTATGCCGATATTAAAAACAAATACTTTTTTAGCAAATTTTCGACATTGATATTTCTCCAACAATTTTACCGATTTTTCTGAAATTTGCGTCATGCGATACATTAGTTAAGTCTATAAAAATCAGTCAATATCAGATATTAGATAATTAGTTATTAGAAAAAATCGATTTTATCAACGATTTCTCTAGAAAGAATTACTCAATTTTAGTCTAATTGGCAGATTCGATTTTGATCCAATTAATAATTTAAAATACAATTAATAAAGTATTTCTTCTGCATAACCGAATCGGTCTTTTCATTCGGATAATTTGTTCGATACGTTGTGAGATGGTCAAAATCGATTCCCAATAGCTCAAAAGATTGAAATGTAATAACAATTCGATTTTCGAAAATTGGGATAAAATAAGTAACTTTCTATTGCCGTAGGTTACAAATGATTAGATGTCTTATTTATTTTGGCTGGAATTTAACTCACGGAGCTCGATTTTTGTAATATCAAAAAAAGGCAAACAAATATGTGCCAAAATTTCATATTCGTTACGTGTAAGTTTTATTATTTAAAGAGTTCAATTCAACTAGGTCATTCATAAGCTACTCAACTATAGCGCAATTATACTTCAAAAATATAAAATAATTATTTACGCATTCGTAATATTTGCAGTAATTTTTTTATAGAGCAGTCATAAATAACATATTGTTGTCCATAAAAAGTACTTGCCACATAATGAATTACTTGTATGATTGCCAAATTTAAAGTATATTACACAAAATTATAAAAATCAGAAGTTGTATTTAAACTGGTTCTTTTATTTGTATTAGAATGTCTGAAAATATTTTCAAAATACATAGTTATTTAGAGAAAAATATATAAATTTCTAAATTCCATTCTTAATTATTTTAACGTAAAAAAAGAAGTAGTTACTTTATCGAGAAATAAAACAAACATATAATATATATAACACAGTACGACACATGATTTTGGGACTCAAATCTGAGAACTTCACGTGAAAGTAGCCCCAAAACGAAGAACTTCTGCTTCATTCAAACGCTGTGTATGTTTAAACTTTTGAACAATTTTGGTACATTTTGGAAATTTTAAGCTAGGGGTTGGTCCATAAAAATAAAATTTTAATCATAAATGTTTTTTACAAAATTTCGCTTACAATCATTTGGCGCTAAAAGGTCGATATGTACGCACAGTTGTTGTGCTTTTTAAACTGAGTTTAGCCGAGAAAACATTTGGCGGGAAAACATCTGGAATTTGTGTTTTCATTCGCGGTCACACAGACCAAAATGTTGCTGGCCACGTTTCATTATTATTGTTAATATTGTTCCATTGTTATTATTATTTTTATAGGCAACGAAAATTAGAAAAAAGTGTGTCGCCGAGTATCGAACACAAAAACGATTCTCAATTCCCCACCCGTAATATGATGCCAAACTAAATGTTTCCCTTCCAAATGTTTCCTCGTCTAAACTCAGTCTAATAAGTGAATTATTATAAGATTTCCAACTGTATTTAAAACATTGTTTAATATTTATTTTTCTATTAATTTTTCGCCATAACTTAAGCAATATAATTTCTTATACGACAATTTTTTATTTGTATTTCCTCCTGCAAATTAATTGAGCAAAAATATTTAAAACATTTCCTTGTTGCCAGTATTATTTTCCTTAGACACAATCGAAAAGTCAGTAATTCATAATGATACATCATCTTAGAATAAAATTAAAAATATTTTATGTGTAATGACATCATGGCTTTCCAAATAAATTGTTATAATCTCTTTAGCATCATGAGCGAAAGTTTCGCTTTTACTTCGTTTGAAACGACTAACCATCTACATGCCACTTTTTATAAGAAAAAAAATAACAATAACGATAATTTGCATAAAAAAAAAACAAATTTTTAATAAATAAAAACCAAATTTTGCACAATAAATGGGTCTTTTTCAGTAATTTTTTCTCCTTTTTTTTAAATACATGAAAATAATAAAACCGTGCCATTGTCTGCTTCTAACAAAATAATTTTTTAGGAGCAAATAAAAATGAATAATAATAAGTTGAATAATACAAATTTTTTTTGTTGCTTTCGTTTGTATCAACATATTTTGTGCATTATACAATTTTGTTTAAAAGTACTTCAGCATTTCAAAATTATTTTTCGTTTTTATTCATTTCTCTTCTTCGTCCAATAATCAAACTTTTCAATTTATGAAACAGTGGTCAACACCAAAATGTGCACCATCTAAGTCTGGGTCACAAACAAAAACTGTGCAATGGCCACTATCCCACGAAAAAAATGTAATAATTTTATTATTTAGAAAATTTATTTGATATCAATGTCGCACGCAACTAAAATAAATGCATTTTTTTGTTGAATTAAAATTTTCGAAAATAAAAAATTTTAGAATTTTAAATTTTTTTTATACTCGTTTTTCATTTAATATTTTGCTTAATAATATAGTTTTAAGAAATTTTACATTTTAAGTTTTTTTTAAATTGGAATTATTGATTTTCTGCAAAGTTCGAAAATTTATTAAAATTAATGATTTTGCTATGTAATATAAAAATTATATCGCTTATTAAATATATCTTATTTAAATTTTTTAAAGTTTAAAGTTTTTAGTATCAAATTGACATTTCAGCTTAAAACGTTACAGTAGTGTTAATGCAATCGTTTTACATTCATATTTAGCATTTTTCCGCTATTTAGTTTTCCAACTTCGAGTTTTTTTGCGGAATGAGAGCTGTCAACATTAAATATTTCCTATTTCACTTTTTCAATCTTAGATTAAGAAAATCCGAAAAAAGTGCTTGTCGAATATTTAATTATTTTTCTTTAATTCGAAAATAAGTTTGAAACTTCCAATGTCAATTATTACTGGGGCCAGAAAGCACCGCGACCAAAGAAAATCTATTGTGCAAACCCCATCACACTAGACCCCTTTCCTAAGGCCCTTAAGGAATCTAAACACTATTTGTGGTCTGGGGTGAGGCTGTTCCACAACTTATGTGGAGGCACAACAATGCAACACTGTCTAGTGCAGGACTATCGCAAAGAAACTGTTCAGAGTTCTCAGTGTCACTTTCGCAAAATCGAATTTGTTAAATTGTTACCTCAGGCCACAATGGCCTGTGAAGTACCAAGTCATAGAGACTCTATTCAGCGAAAGCAGCAAAAAGCAGAGTTTGACGTATTCGGGATTAGGAAGCGTTTGGCCTGACGCTGGCCGGCACAATCATGCAAGTGAGCAACGAATTTCCTTTCCTCGCAGTTTCTAAGAATTTCATCTTGTGACTTTTTCCGAAATAATCTCTCAGAACAATCCTGAATTGGTGCCCATTGAGTCCCGCCCTACCAAAGACGCAAAGGGGACGGTGCCGAATTAAATGTCCAAAAGTTTATTCTTGAATTCAGTCTCATACAGGCAAAGAATGCCCTTGTCGCCCTCGTGGTAACATTTTCAAGATGTGTGTTCAAGGTGTTCGTAAATTATAATATCAATTATATATACATATGATTCTAATTGTGCTTTTTCCCTTATAAACTATATGTGAAATTTATTATTACATACTTTATGATATTCTCAAAATATTCTACAAAATAAAATTTTTTTTCTTTTTTCTTAATGTGACATTGTTAACGTATGTATGTCACCAGGATTGTGTTAGAAATAAAAATCCCTGTGATATTTACCAAAGACTCTGGTACACATGATGCGAATGAAGATGTGTGGTGTTGTTTTTCGTGGGGTTGAAATTTCGTTCAGAAAATTTAAAGAATTTAAATGTATTGGAATTCAATTTATTACAATTAATTACTTTCTGTCAGACAGCTTAATTTTTTTATACCTCCGTAGCCCTGACTTTTTCCGCTGGCGCTTGTAGGACTAAATAAACAACAATATATTTTATTATTAAAAATCTGAAAGCAAAAGAAACCCCATCTTCGAATTTATCAAATAAAAAACCCCAACGTAACGCTTATAGTTTTTTTTTTGTAGGCGCGGCAAAGTTTGCCATGAAATATTCAGCAAATTAAATGCTGAGGCATTAATTTGCTTTTCGATTAGCAACTTTCCAACGCTTAATGGCCAAAGATATATGACCTTGACAGCATTTATTAGCAAGTGTCTTTGAATCAATAAACAAATCAGTCATGTTTAATTTAAAGCAATTTTTTGGCTTAAAATATTTTTTCAACCAGAAGTTTTTTTTAGAAAATTTAAGCACTTTCTTACGAGGGCATGACAGTATCAAATTTGTTATTGAAACACGTAGAGTTTATCTCGTCTTTTTATCGCAATTATAGACCTGAGCTAGCAGGTGTGCTTAAAATAATTGGCCATAAATTAATGTATTCGTCGGCAATTTAGAAATAAAATTATTAAATGAACCGCCTGCCTGTCCCTCTAAATGCGAACGAAAGAACTTTTTGAAATTATTATATTGCAAATATTATTTCTTGTCGACGTTTCTTTGATATACCAGCACACAATTTGTAGTAACATTGTTTGTTTGTTACATTTATTTTTGTGAAGTATGGTGAACGCAGTGATTTGGCCTTTTGTGACAACAGACGATAACAACAGATTCCAGAGGTAATGCACTGCTGAATTTTTTAAATGCATTATTGTTTGGGCAATAGATTGAGGACTGAGATTGAAATTTTGATTATCAACCAGTAGATCAAAACTTAAAACTTGTCTGTAAACCTGACTATCTATCCTGACGAGTGGATATTGCATTCAGATAAAGGAAAAAAGCTTTTGTGGTGCTAAAAAAAGAGGGCGCTGTTTGTTGAGGAATTGGCGCATTGATTCTACAACCCCTTTCAATTCAACGGCAGACCAAAAATTATTCTATTGCGTCTGTACTAACTGCGCCCTTCTTCGTCGGTATTTGAGCAGTAAATCATCGACGAAGTAAATTAGTGAATAAAACAGCTCTTCTTTAGCACCAGAGATGCACCAACTGTACATCTTCAGTTTTGAAAAAAATGGCCAACTACAGAGTTGTGCATCAGTTTTTCTTATCTCTTCACCACCTACCTCTTCTTTGTGCAATGCTTTACGTACGTTCGGGACCTTCACCCTGATCTCTGGTTTCTATTGGTAATTTAATGTGAATTTATAAGAAAAGTTAAAATCTTAAATATAAAAAATGTTAATTTATGTGCGGCCCGAGCCAGATGTATTTATAAAATATTTTTGCATCAGCAGACTTCTGTTCCGATGATAGAGACAATGTATGCCTTCTACTTAAGCGGATGTGGCCATTTGTCAAGAAAAACCTAGTTTTACTATAACGAAAGAAAATAATAGTGCTTTTCTCAAGATGCGCATTTATTTCCATGAATATTTTGCACGACCTAAAAGCTGATATGAGGTGTTATTTTGCAGTAAAATTTTTCAGTTATGGCATTGTATGAAAAAATGAGACAGTCATATGCAGGAGAACGCCCCTCTTAGATCCATTGTGATACCACAAGCTATTCATAGCCCGGGGATCAGATAGCAGCGACAAGAACCCATCCCGATTCCAAAATGAATCGTACTATCCTCACCTTCAAATCCACACCTGGTAGTGTTCAGTCAATGATGACAAGAAATGTGAGGCGAAGAACATACTCCGTTTTGTGACAAGAGCTAGGCACTGGCACATGAGTTGAGCAACCGTTTCCTTCTCCTCCACTTTCCCACAGCTCCTGCATATATCCCGCGAAGACATCCCTAGTCTATCGACATGCCTTCCACTGAGGCAATAACCCGTGAGAATCGTGACAATGCGACCTAAGTATATCCAGTTTAACCGAATGAAAACTTTAAATAGTCTGAACATCGTCACGTTGTCTACACCCACTGGCTTAAAAACATAATTTATTTTCATTAATTCAGGCGGCATTTTTTTGTTTTATGCCATGGGGCATTGGTATGGAATTTTCTCATACTAATCAAAAACTATTAAAATGGCTGAGCTGGAAAAAAAATTTTGCCAATTTCAAAATTTCGTCGTTGGAAAAACACTCACTCCAATATATAAATTGCAGAATAATTTTCAAGTAAATTGTAAATTTTTTAATGTTATACAGCAAAACTTGTTAACTATAATAGAGAATTCATACTATTAAAGATCTGAATATATAAAATATACTGCTGTGACACTGAATACCAAAACGACTCCATCATCTTCATTTGAAACTTTAAATTCCACACAAAGTCATAAATATCTACACGAGGAGAACTTTGTTTATTTGTTAAATTTATATTTTATTAGTTTTTTTTTAATTTTTGTCTATTTTTCTCTATGAAACCGGATTCTATGAGAGTCAAAATGTATTTGAATATTTCGTAGGTTTGAAGATTTATTTATTTTTTATTTTTATTACTAAAAAAATATATTTTTATTTCAAATATACTATAGCATATAAGTTGATAAGGCTTTTTTCATTTTAATGAAAAATAATTTTGTGAGAAATATTTTGTATATTATTTGAAACATATTCGTCAAGCTTAAGATTTCATTTTTATTATTATTAATTTAGTTATTATTTATATACTTATTTATTTTAATAGTTATATTAATTACTAATTAAAACAATGCATTTTATTTAATTTCCTGAGGAATTTCCTCAAAACAGTAAATTATTTTTATGTATAAAATAACGGCTCAAGCTTGATGAATATTTTTTAAATAATATTATAAAAATGGTTACAAATAAAATAATAACATACAAAGAAAAATTTGTTATTAAAAAACTAACACAGTGCCTGGGAGGGTTTGAGATTTAAAAAATTTTTGCTGACTTTATGAAAAGGCTTGGAGAGCAAATTTATATTTAAATGAGCTGAAAGTGAACGAAGAAAGCTTTTTTAATGCATTTTTAAATTATGCCAAAGATAATGTATTTAATATGTAATTGGCATTTAAAACAATTTTAAATTCTCTCAAAGATTTTAGTTGCTGTGTTTGCCTTTTAAATTATTTAAACTTTTTTTATCGTCGTCGTTAAGCAGAGCACTTAATATAAATAAAAAAAAGCTCAAGTGTAGATGTTAATTGATGCTCAATAGTTGTCGTCATAAGACATTTTAATCTCTCTAGTAAACTAAACACTTGAAATAATATAAACTTAACACTTCTTTGAACAAATTTTTTAAATTATTATTTGCAAAAAAATAACAAAAAATAAAATGGTTTGAACACTCACCATGCAAAATACTGCACGCGCCATATTTTTTTAAAATAATTTTGTTTTTAAAAAGAACAAGAAATCACAGCTATTTTGTATTTGATTGATTAAAACGTTCTACAGATCCAATTAATAAATCTTAAAAAAGACAAAAAAAGAAAAAAAAATATAAAATTATCATTCCAAAACACTTTTTGTGCTTTAAAAAAAGTCTCTTATTTAAGTTCTTTTAAGCGTTTTCTTAAAGGTCTTAACACCTTCGTCGTCCTTTAATTATTTTTTTCAATTAATTATTTATATTTTGTACAATTTTGTTATTCAAATTATTTGTATTTTATATAAAGAGAAATTACAATTGATTTTAGCAAGTTTTTATATTTAACCTGAGACCGTACCGTTTTGATCGATCTATGAGAACTGAAGAAGATCCCTGGCAAACTTTGCAATATAAACAATGTGTATGCGCAAGCGTTTTTGCCGACAACAAAGAATTTGTTAAGACGCTCGCAGTCACTCACAGGCACATACTCACGCAAAAAATAAGCCAAGATGCGTTAGCGAAGAGTAGTGAACACAAACAAATGCGCCAACAACAGCATCACAAATTAAGCTGGGCGTGGAGTAGCGTTGCCAGATTGAAGAATTTTTCTTTTGCACTATTAAACATTATATTGTCCTCTGGAATTATTTCAACAAATATATTTATATAGTGTAGTATTATTATTATTTACTCGTATATACATATATGCACTTATTATAAGGTTATACTGGGCTATGTGCACATTTATTATAATTATTCAATCTTATTCCCCGCCTGCAGAATGTATTACGATTATTTATAATTAATTTTATTATTATATATACAGGGTGTCTGGTAGCAGATTTATATTTTCAAACTTTTATAAAAAAAATGTAATAATTGACACAAAGTTTTATTAAGAGCATTATTGAACCATAGAATGGAAATACGGATTTTATTTTTTAAAGAGTATGTCATACAGATCCTTCACATCCTTTTTTAAAATTTCATGAATAATCGATCTTGGAAGTCCCAGTGAGGCTGCTCTTTTCCATATTGAAAGACCCGGATTTTCACGTAAACTGCTTTCAACCAGTTCAATGTTTTCGGGAGACCTTGAAGATCGACTGGAATCTGGCCGTGGGGTATTGCAGTTGCGCGGAATTTCTGCACCCACGAACGAATTAAATTTACACTCGGTCCATCACTTATTCGCCGAATACCGAATTTTTAACAAAATTGTCGACGAGCAATTACGTAAGAATCATTACTCTTAAAAAATGTCCCCACAGCGAACGCGCTATGCTCACTCGACCACTGCGACAACGGCGCCACCCTCCCTCCGCACTGTTTATTACTTTTTGAAATAAGCGTATTGAAAAATATAAATTTGCCACCAGCTTTAACCATACAACAAGTATAAACATATATTAAAGTATGTCAATTTGTTCGCTTGAGAAAAATCGTGAAAAAAATTCTAAGAAAATTACCAGAAGAGCCGAGAGTCATCAAAATTAAAATTTGAATAATCCAAATCATTCATGAATTTTCTTCTCTTTCTCCGATTACAATAAAATTTAGTATACTTTTAATTCTATATTACTATGTATACAGATATATGGCCCTAATGTTCCAAAGCCTTTTCATTGCGCTAAGATAAGTAACCCACCCAGCCGTATGCAATCAAAAACCAAATTTTATTCACTATTAAGAAATGTTTAAAAGAAATATTTCGTACAATGTCGTTACAAATTTAATATCAAATTACAAGTATCTAAAAAGTATTAAAATTAAAGTCATTAAATGGCGAAATAATTTGCAGTACTTATGTATATGAATTGATTCAGGCTTTTAAATACTTCTAAAAAAATAAATATTTTGCTTAATAAAAGCAATACCAGCACTCAGTAATGCTCGATGGATTTCTAGAGCTATTCTGGTACTTTTGTCTTCTATTCTTATTCCTGAATATCGATTGCATTATATCCTATATGATGCTTGGGGCGAAGTCTGGTTTTCTGATCATACATTGAACAAAAATAGTTTCGACACACTACAAAAATCATTGTCCGACTTCACAAAAGTAGTGGGTCCGAAGTTCACCGGAGCAACATCTGCGCAGTGCGTGCAATTAGAATTATGCATTACATTTTACCTTTTTGTAAATCATCACATATTTTATACTTAAAATGTATTTCGTATAACAATTGAAAACATTTGCATTTTAAAACAAAAATATTAAGAAACAAGTCTCTCTTTTCTAGAAATCGCCTTTTGTGCGGAACATTTTTGATCCAAAATCACCTAGAAATGTTGCATTCATTACTTGTAGAGGTATGCGAAATTTTTTGTAAAAATTAGTTATATTTTTGGTTTTGTTTTTTTTTTCATATATATTTCTTTTTACTTTTCATAGTTCAAAATTATTTAGTACAACGGATTCGATGTGATGTCGTTCTTATTGTAAAAAATAAAACATAATTTACGTTTTCCACAGCCTCACTTCCGCTTGTCTGTCGAAAGCTTAAAATATCAATAGGAGAAAAACTCATGCCTGAGTCACGCCAATCCCGTCTGGTATCTGGTGGCCGTTTTCACTGTTTGTTATAAAAATATATTTTAGTATTGCCAAATTAAAATATTTTACATTAATAAAAATAAAGTTCCTATCGGAATTATTTTGTATATTTAATACAAACAATTCACTAAAGAATATTTATGAATGGAATGACTCGTCATCTTCAAAATTTTATTGAGAAAGTTATTAATACCGAATTTTATTATTAACGCTTAAATACTAGACTGCTACTAGACAGTTCCATATTGTTCACATTTTTTCACTAAAGCAGGGGAAACTTCATCTGGCAACTCTTTAATTGTTACTCTTCAACCATCATTCTCTGTTAACAATGTTGTACAAAAGGCCAAAAGCAAATATCATGTATTTGCCATGTTCGAATCAAGTCTGTCTCTTTTGTAGAGAAAGCAGACCCCCACACACAATTTACGGGATTCTGGGGCATTGCAAAAGTGACATGTTTACATGGCACATGTTTATAAAATCGAAATTTTTAAATCTGAATGACCATAAAAATTTATTTCATTTCAATCAGATTTTTCACTGTCAAGTTTAATGTAAAATCTTTTACTTCTCATTGTTTTTAAATAAAATATTTAAAAAAAATATATATTTTTGTAACTTATTATGCAGCAGTTAAAATATGTTAAATAATCTTTGCCAGTCTAATTCAATTAGCATTGCGCTTTCATTTGAATTCAATAATTTCGTAACTTTTATATATTCTTTTGCTTGATTCTCATTGTTTCTTTGCAATAAAAAGCTGCTTTAATTTCTTTCAGTTTTGCTTTAAATAAAATTAAAGAACCGGTATTGTTTCAAATAAAAATTTATTTTTAAAATTGATTTCTTTTCCAAAAAAATCCAGAAATAATATTAATTTCTTTCTTCGTATGGAATACATATTTAAAATTTTGATGAAATACAGTGTGTTCTTGATAACACTATGCAACAAATGAAAAAAAAAATAGTTTTTTCTTTGATAATCACGCTGTGGTCACCTAACTACAAAAAGCACCGTTATTTCAATTTCTATGGTAAGGTTTTTGGTTTTGGTTTTTTGAAGAGGCTGCTCCCTACATTTGGTCGTAACTTTGGAAAGACTTATTCAATTTTATTATGCAATACGTCAGAAAATTTAAATTCCGCCAGTTTCAGTAATTAGAGAATCAAATGCTCAAAATCATAAGAGACATAACAGAAGTCGAAATTATTATTTTATTATGCTGTGTTCATCTTTTTGATTAAAATATAACTATGTTTATTAAATGCTAAAAAAAATTAAATGTTCTTTAAATTTAAGATAGTGCATGTAAAAAAATCACTTTCTGTCAAAAGTAGGTACTTTCACTTAATCGGCAATAAACCACGCTTTTATCCATGGATTTTCATGAAATAAAGTTTGTTTTAATTCTATTACATTCATATTTAAGTAATAAAACTGGCACTTATTTGGTGCTTTCTATTTTTTATGAATATTTTGATTTAAAAAATTTGGTAATTTTTCAAAAAAAAAATATTTATTTCACTTTTGTCAATAACTCCAAAACTAAAGGCTAAATCAGAAAATAAAAAAATAAAAGAAAACTTAAAATTTTTTGACGTATTACATAACAAGATTCAATAAGTCTTTCTAAAATTACGATCAGATGTATGGAGCAGCCTCTTCAGAAAACCCGAATTTTAGAAAAAAAATTTTTTACAAAAACCTTACCATAGAAATTGAAATAATGATGATTTTTGTAGTTACGTAATCACAACGGATTAAAAAATATAGTGGTTATCAAAGCATTTTTTTCCTGTTGCATAGTGTTCTCAGTGATTCGATTTAGCGGCAAATTATAGAAATTAGAAACTTTTTTCTCACATCGGTTAAATTTTTAAATTAATAAAAAAAAATTACTCCAAATTTTTACTCAAGTAAGCATTATGTATAATCGAGCTCTCACTGTCATTAATATTTTTTGTAAATTTAATAAAAGTAATTTTTATGTATTTTACCGCAAGGTATATAATAACAATTTCTTAAATTAAGTTTAAGCTTATGTTATAGATATTTTATCTCATGTCACAGGTAAAGAAAGAAAAGATTGACCGGAATTTGCAAATAGGGAATTGAAACCATTCTGATGAGAATGTGTGAGAACCTGCTTCACAATAATATACGATTCCTTTTTAATACAATATTATGGCCCCACTGAATAAGACAAAAAACTTCTTACAAACACAATGCCGCATTTTTAGTCTTCCCTGCATTACATACAATTTTTTTTATATATAAATTTATGAAAATAATTATGCGATTTTGTTTGTGACATTTAATTCCATTAGTATTCATGCATTTACCCGCATTTATCGAGTTTAAAAAATCATGTTGGCAGGTTTATCGTTGAAAATCAGTTATTAATACATAAATTTGACATTTCAAATGAAATTAAATAAAAACATTTCCTCTTTAAGTGTATAAATATTTAAACTATTTTTGAAACCGACTGGCGCAGGTTTGATATTTAATTTTTTTTATCGAATTAAAATAAATTTCAAGTTCATTGTTTTAATACTCGATTAAGAATAATAAACTGTGGTTGTGTGAATGCGAGAGTATTTTAAAATAAAATCGATACATGAAGTTAGAGTGGACAGGTAGTTGTAGAAAATTGACTTTACGGCAGAGTAATTCTGGGAAATTGTTGATATGCTTAATCGAAATTCTAATTCTGTTCGTGAGACAGATTGACAGACAAAACTCATTGTGCACTACTTTGTAGCAAGTTTTATAAGCGATTAAATATGGATCATTTTCGCTTACCGTAAAACACCGAACAACGTACCAACAACAACTGATAGCCGGTGCTGAGCGTGCCGTTGCGGAAGACGCAAACAAACAAACAGATCATTGAAAAATCCAGATTATTTAAGCATTAAGGCGATTAAAATTTCCTTTCAATAAAACACATTTCATTGTTATTCAAAATATTTTTCTTTGTTCTGTTTTAATTTTAGTTTTAATTTATAAAAGTAAAACGTGTCAAATTATTCATTAATTTTTCTACCTGACGTAACGGTTGCGGTATCGGTGATCCATTATGACCCAATGTTGCTGCGGCTGGAGCTGGCGCTGACGAGTGTGAATGCACGGTGAACGCGGAGCGGCATTAGCGTGAATCCTGCCATGATGGATCTGGTAGTGTTCACGAGGCGATACCTTAGCTGAACGGAGCCACCTTGGCTCTCTCTGGGATAGTATGATGCTCTGGAGGAATAAAATCCAGGATAGGGCAAAAAGGTCTATGGTGGCCATGTATGTTTGCGAGAGTGGCATGGGCCCTTTTGTGGCATCAACCCTAAGGTGGGTGGATGCTTTATAATACTGTTTTACGGGAGCGCCACGTGGGGGCGGGCACGGAATTCTGCGGACAACAGGTGTCACTTGGGTAGGGTGATGCGGAAGATGGCGATCCTGATAACGGGTGCCCTCAGGCTACCCGGACTAAGGCACTTTTTTCCATGCTGGGCTGGATTCCTATTGTGCTACAGGTCAGGAGGATGGCGCTGTGCATGGTCATGAAGCTGGACGCGAAACCCTCCTTCGACGTGTGATTCTAGTTTTCTCTGTCGGGGGATCCATTCATGACTACGGGGAGCATCCCGTAGTGTTGTGAATAAAATTTAATTTTTCTAAAACTAAATGGATTTGTATATTTTACGGTGCTATCTTTTAAATTATTTTTATTTAAAAAATAGTGTCCTCTTCCTAGGCGTTTTTTTTTTTGGGGGACTTCCCTTTTTGTCAAAATGAAAATGACCTTATAAAGCCTAGAATTATAAAATAATCCGAAATTATTAAACTTTCATTTCTATCTTATTATCACTCTATATTTAAATTTTCGGATTTATAACACAACTTTCCTAAAAAATTAATTTTTGAATTTATTTATAGAAAAAAAATATTTTTCTAATTTATAAATCCTTTTAATTATAAAATAAACAACATTATTGTATCATTTTGTCATTAAAAATTTTTTATATAAAAATTTATTGATGCCGTTGCTTTCAAATTTTCAGGTTTTGATCTTTTGAAGAAGAAAAAAAAATAATAATAAATTGCAGTGCTTTTAAAGGTCATTGTAACAGCAATTAAAATTTCAATAAATATTTGAAAAAACTTAATTGTAATAAATTAGCAACTGATTCATCATTGTCGTGTACTGTTTAAATTGATGTGTATTTAAATGCCTAAGAAATATTTTAATCCAGTCATTCGTTCACTGCAAACGAAGTTTATTAAATTTCATGATATTTGGAAATTTTAAAAATATTCATATACTCATACTCGTATACTATATTTTTTCTTGTTTAATGTCAAATGAGCAAAACCAAAGAATTTAAATTAGAAACTTCAAACTTCATAAATTTCTAATCGTGCGTGGCTAGAAGTGGTAATAATTATTTACATGATCTCATGAGGCAATAAATAACATAAATTAAAATTCTTCACTTGCCTATCACATTTATTTCTTTTTTATGCCGTGTGCAACTAAATGTTGTATTGCAGATCATTCCGCGAAAATGTATCATCTTTATGATATTCATCAAAGTCTGCAAAATCTAAACAGTGCATTTGCATACTTCCGAGGACAATGAGTAACAACTATAAGACTGATGATATTCAAGGAAAGAAAAGTATCTTTTTAATTCCAAAAACTCCCACATACACACATACATGCATCCGCAGTTATGAATGGACTTTAGCTACGTGAAGTGAGTCACTCGTCTCCATTTAAAAATACAAAAAAACAAAGGAAAAAATTAACATGTTTGTGCAGCCGACCCAGCCAATTTAATTTAATGCACAAAAAGCCTAAGGAAGCTTATCACTTGTATTACCTTGAAAATGAACTTTCGAGGTAAAAAAAGAGTAATGCTACACATTCCCTTTCACATAAAAGTCCCTATGAAAACATCAAACTGTGAGGGAACTTGAATGTTTATAAATTTCGGTTACACAAGAGTTCAAACAGCTGAACTTTTATTTTTCATTGTAAAACATTCAACAGGATGGAAGTGTATTTTTAATTTCAATTTGGACCTTTTTGTTGTCATTCCATAAATATGAGTAAAAACAAAATGTAATTTATGAAGTTTTTACATAAAGTTGCTTTTATTACTTTTATTTTTGGAAACTTGATTTAAATCTAAAGAAAAAAATAAACAAAAATAAATTTAAACGAGGTTTATGTGTGGCAAACAAAACACTTTTAATTGCAAATCCTTGTGTGTCAGTGGGTAAATTTTTACTTGAATTTTTACTCAAATTTGACAGTTTGCAAAACAGTTACGTATTAAAAGCTGGTATTAAAATAATTATTGGGTGTAACGCTATATGTATAGTGGAGCCGTGCAGTCGTGTTTCGAATATCGTTTCCTACTACGACCTTTAAACAGAGTCAGAGCACTATTTTATTTGCTGGTGTAGCATTTACAAAATGTAATAATTTCTTTAGATCGCCAAGAAATTAAATGACTAGAATAAATAGTTTTTCGACATTTTACTCGTCGCTTTTCCATATGTGACGAAACCAGTTGCTTTTTTTTATATTGGACCAGAACTCACACATGCGGTGCATTGTGCTGGAACTATATGGGATATTAGGAGAAATGACAGGAGGTGAAGCTTCACTATATTACAAGACTACCTTTTTGCACGTTACTTGTTTTTACAGCATTGTTGTAGCGTCTTTGATATCAAGGAGACGTATTAAATTTTGAAGCTTCGTTTTTAGACGCCGGTGCTACACAATACCGACGAAGGAGGCTGTTCTGATGTGGATGTGGATTGGTTACAGCTAAAGCCGTTACTGTTCAGTGACCACTGACTATACCTTCGCGACTGAAACATTCCGACAACAACTGACACAAAGCCACACATATGCACATCAGAAAAAATGCGAGATATTTTTATGACTCTGAAACTGAGGTTGAACCCAGGAAAATTTTTCGTTTCGTAGTCAACGTGTAGACAATTGCCATCCATCTGGTTTAATTAGTTAGCGCGTTTACTCTACAGCTAGAAAGTCATGAGTTCAAATAATATGCCAGTCACCAAAAATTTTTCTGCTGTGTATTAGTGGCTACGCTAATATACATCACAGCATCTCAATCCTGTATATGGCTGCGGTAAATTTGCTACAATGTTAAAATTAATTGAATCTTGCGATATTATTGTATCTATGACCACACCCACAAAATTGTTTCGGGAACGAACTGTAGCATTTCCCTTCAATAAAATTTGAAATAAATAAACATTTATTTTTAACTGAATCTGATATTCATTTCAAAAATTTCAATACACATTAATACGTATTTTCGGTTGCTTTCAAAATTGTCTTCTGTTGCAAGTTTTTGAAGAAAATTAATAAAATTAAAGAGAAGAAAATAAATAAAATAAGATAGAAAATAAATTAATAAAAGAAAATAAAGTATTCTTATGCTTCTAATTGATTTAATTATTTATTCCACAGTTGAACTGTATAAACCAAAGCAAAAATAAAGTTCCTTTTTATCGAACTTGGGATGGTAAAAATAGCAAAAACAAAAGATAAAAATTTTTACTGAAGTCGTTGCTTGTTTATTTGTATGTTAAAATATACAAAATAAAGGAAAAGCAACTGGTTTAAGGGTTTAAGTCATTTAAACATTTTCCATTAAAAATAAATAAAGTTTTCGTTAAATTTGAAATAAAAATAACTAGACCGGTTTTTCACTGAATTTTCATTTATTTTAAATTACAATTTCACTTAGTTTTATGTACAGAATATTTTGAGTGCGTGATTAAAGTGTACATTTTGTATTCATATTTGGTACGAAATTATAAAAATCTTTTTCCAAATCTAGTTGGCGTATTAATTTTTCAACCTAAAAGAGAGATTTTTTATTTCGCGATAAGAGAGAACGCTGTCAGCGTCAGGATTTGAACCGCGGTTCTATGGTTGCATAGTCTACACAGTAAGTACTCTGCCAACAATCCCAATAATAAATGAAATAGTTCTCCTTTAGCTTACGTAGCGGCTCGGCCTTAAAGACTGGTCCATGGAAAAAAAAATTCCGTTGGTGGAATATATAGACCGAAACTCATGCGTTGGCTCCCACTCGGAAACAATTTTTTGATTAGCTTTTTGTCAATGTATGTACATACATTGTAAATAACAACCCATTCCTTTTTTGTTGCTTGACCTATAACAAACATCGGCGTAGTAAAAAATAAAATGAAATGAAATGAATAATTACCATAAAAAAATTAATGGCGCTACTTATCCCATAGGTATTGAAATTCTGGTCCACAAACTAACAAAACGTGTGAGTTATGGTGGAATTAAGCCCTGCCGTAGTAGTTCAGCTTTCCAACAGTATACCTTTACAAACAGAAGGTGACACACAATACCAGCTTCCTCTAAAAAAGGAAATACATACAAAAAAATGTTTCATTCATTTAGAAAATATTAGGAAGTATGATTTTCTACTTACGAATACATTTAAAAGTCTTCTCTGCTTCACACAACTTAAAATTGTTATTTTATCGTTTAATTAATCAGCTTAAAAATAAAACAGTCATGTTTTACTTTTAAAGACTTCAATTATGATTAATAAGTGTAATTAAGATGTTCAATAATAATTTTATAATATCGAAAATAATGTTCAATTTGCTCTTCATTCGTGTATGATTTTAAGACTTAAGTTATTAGTGTCTTAATATATTGGATGGCTTTTGTCTAATAAAATTTAACAAAATAGGAAAAAAATAGTTAATATGTGTATTTCAGTTTGTTAAACCTCGGAAGTTAGCATTAATCGCTTAAAAATCTATTTCATATGTTAAAAATTTAATCAAACTGACATAAAATACACACGTCCTCAGACATAAAAAAATAAATTTAATCAGCCGGATTTTGTTAAAATATTTGGATTTTCTCATTGATCTCAATTCTGTGGTGCGGTTTAACCTTCAAGCATTATAACGGTTGAAAATAATAAATCGTGGAAGAAAATTAAAAAAAAACAAAAAGTTGTTTCAGTAAATACGATGTTTTTGATTTATTTGATATTTATGGCTCCTTTTATTCTCTGTGTAAACACGTTTTGTTTGCAATAAAACGAAGAAGTAAACAGCCGCCTACAATATTTTCAATGTTGGTTTAATTTGTCAGTCTTCATTTTCAATATTTTTTACGAGTATTATTAAATATATGTACGTATTTAGGAAAAATATATCTGAATCCAGATGGAAAATATAATTCTGCTATTTCTGGAAGTAGTGCAATCAAAAGTTCTGAGTTCAAATCATAGACCAGGAATCAAACATTTTTCTGAAGGTTAATTCTTTCATGCATGCTCGAAATCTTTTTCAAATCAAAAATAATGTTGATAGTAATTAATTTTTCCATTCTGCTAATACTTACTAAATGAATCGATTTAACTTTTTAGTGCTGTAAAACACGCACATAAATTTGTTTTTCAATGCTGAAAAATTTGTACATAGACATGCATGCGTACTTGGCGATGAAGATCTACAGGCACTTCCATTGAACGAGCTGACCCAATTCCTAGGGGTATTCGACAAATTTTCACCGAACAGGACAGTACTAATGATGTAGCTGGTTGCACTGCGGATGGCCTTTGCCCTACCCGTTTTTTACCATTACCAAAAAACGTGCAGGCACCAAAAGCAACGATTTCAGGTTTTTTTAACGAAAAAAGTATTAAATTTCATCTGTTTAATTCAACAACATTTTTATGGCTGCTAAATATTGAAAAATTAACATATTTTTTTTTTTCTTTCAAAATTCTTGAACAATTAAGTGTCTCGATCTTATAATTTTGAAAGATACAAAAAAAATACATTTAAAATTGAATCCATTAAAACATGTTTCAAATACTGAAAAAAAAAACTATCGACTGTATTTTATACGTCTTTACGTTTATACGCTTTTATTGCGCTGAAGACCTCATTTTGATATACCGGTAGACACGCATAGATTTTGGTATATTTTCAAATAAAAATTCCTTTGGTGCGTGCGTGTTTCCTTCAGTAAAACCATGATAAAGAAATAAAAATATCACATCAAATAAATCTTTATTTATTTGTTCATTTTTTTTTCGTTTATTTACTTACAAAAGAATACACACGAGCATATGTATGTATGGATGTGTGTACATGGTGTAATAAATAAGTAATTTGTGTAGGAAATATTCAGAGCTCTTTAAAGGGATTCCTTCTCTGATAATAAAATTGTTTACAATATTTAAAAATAAATAAAAAAATAAGCACAAATTACTGTACTTTTGTAATGTACCATAATAAAAATTTATTTTCAAGCATATGTTTCCAATAGCGTCCATTTCGAACTCTGCAATACATATACAGTGGGTCACAAAATGTATTAAATGCTTGTTTATTAAAATGTTTTACTACTTATTCATTACATAAATTTAAATTTTAAAATTTCACTGCCGTATTCATAAAAATTTTTGGAAATGTATAGAAGGTATATTGATTGAATTTTGTATGGACATAATAAGTAGTTTATTTTAATATTATCTGTTCATGGAGCAGTTGGTCCATTTTACGGCTTAGTGAGCAAGCAATTCGTACAGTTATTGATCGTTTTCGAACAAATTTTAATTTTCTCAATTCAAAAAAAGAAACAAACAAGAAAAAAGAATATGTATGCGAAAAAAATTTTTTGCTCTTTCGAAATGACCAAGGATCTACCGTTACGGTGAATGGCGAACGCTATCGACCCATGCTGACTGAATACTTCTTTCCAAAAATGAATCAGCTAAACATCAACGCCATTTGGTCCCAACAAAAACTTGCCATATACGCGCTTCACAATCGTTTCATTACAAAATCATTTTGGTGACAAATTTATTTCCAGAAGGGGTCCTGTTCACTTGGCCCCACGTTCGTGCGATTTAACGCCTCTGGACAAACTTTTTTGGGACTATGTTAAGTCATTGTTTTATGCCGACAAAACAGTAACTCTTGAAGCATTGGAAGCCAATATTTCAGCCATCATTGATGCCATAAAGCCAGATTTATTGAAAAAGATAGTAAAAAATTTTACTGATCGGATATACCATCTAACTTGTAGTCGCGGCGGACATGTGACGGAAAACATATTGAAAAATAAATGCCATGTTATTATCTATCAGATTATAATAAAAAACAACATTTCTGTCTTTTATTATCATGCAGCTAAGAAAAGAAGTCGATATAAAGTAGAACAATGTATAATTATTCTTTCAATTATTCAACGTTAGTCAAAATTCATTACGATTATTTATCTATGTTTGTTATACGGTTTATCTGGTCCATATGCAGCATTTCATTTGGTGCTAATATCAAAATTTTCAGTAGACCTTTAACCAAATTCTTGAACAACAGCTAAGAAATTTCACATGTTTAAAAAATATTAAAATATTTTTTGAGAGTTCTTGCAAAGGGTGGTTAAATTTTAAATTTAAATTAAATTTAAATTTAAATTTTTAAATTGACCGAAAAAAATACGAAGTGTACGATATGCATTTTGATTTGAACGCCCTTTTTCATAATAAGCCTGAATAACTTTACCGCTTTGCTCGATTATGTATCTTTCCAAGGTTCAAATTGTGTTAGTCTGAAATTGAGAAATTTCAAATGAAAGGCAGAAAAAAACTTGACGTTTAGGTGTGGTTCACATTCAACATCGCCCCTTATAATTTAACTATCCGCTATAAACATGTGAAATTTCTTAGCATTTTTCAAGAATTTGGTCAAAGGTCTACTAAAGATTTTGATATTAGCACCAAATGAAATGCTGCATATAGACTAGCTAAAAATGTAGAAAAATGTATTTGTTTAGTATTCCGGACTCTAAAGACCGAAAGTCGTGGGTTCAAACCATCTAGTGATCATCAAAAATTAGTTTTTATCTCATCGCGTTCCTTGGTTTGTATTTGCACAATGAACATTTTGAAATTTTGATTTATAAAATTTTTAAGGGTTTTCAAATGTTGCTTTTTTATCTAGGCCCTGCACTCAGGAGATGACCCTTACACATGCGGTGCATTGTGCTGGAACTGGGATAGTAGGAGAAATGGTAGGAGGTGAAGCTTCAATATCTGATGTCAAGGAGACGTAATTAATTTTGAAGCTTTGTTTTAGTTTATCAACTCTTTGGCATGTGCAAAAGCGGACACGGAAAGAGACAAAAGGCTTTATTAATCGTGATAGAAATCGCATCCACAAAAGAAGAGAAGTTGTGATGTAGAATTTTTTTTGCATAGTTTTAAATTAATTTTGTTCTCCACATTTCATTATAAATCCCTCGATTAAAACCTTTAATTTCATTTGTATTTTATTAGATATTTGCTATTTTAAAAAGACAAAAATAATTTTTTTCAGTTCATCGCAACTTCTCAAAACTATTCGTTTTAAATGTTGTAATAAATAACTGTCATGTTATTTAATTTTTTATTGTTAAGTTCAACAAAATTTATACAGGTTATTTCTCCAAATTATTAATTATTTATTAATAAGTAATTAAAGTAAAATAATCTTAATGAACTGAGCATATGAAATTCTTGTTAACTGTATTATTTTTTTAAATGAACAAAAAAATCAAATATTTTCTTAAAGGTCTGTAAAGTCCGAACACGCTGAAGGATTGTGCAGCCACGCCAATGTATATGACAAACAAAGCATTGACCCACGCTTAATGACCTTCTGCTAATTTAACTAAAACATCCGCAATAAAATATTTCACCATCACATTCGAGTTTATAAGTTCGACAAACCCAACAAATACAATGAAATATTTAAATTCTAGTTTTAATTTTACATAAATTTATAGAAATTACTTTAGCGAACGGTTACTGAATGGTGGGTTTTTTTCGAAACTCTAAAATCCAGAAACAATTAAAAATTATAAATTAACTTTTATTTATTTTATTTTATTACCTTTTACTTCATGCAATTAAAATTTATTAGGTTTTGGTCAAATTTTTGTTAAAACAAAAGAAATAAAGTTGGCACAAAAATAGAATGACGAAAATTACATTCTTCATTTTTACTACATTTATTTAGTGCGAAACGTATAAAAATTACTTTAAAATATAGGGTGCTCTTTTACACATTTTTACTTTGAGTTAGCAACAATATTTATTAATAAATATTTTGACAGCTGACAGTTACCAGCTGTTAATGTGTTAATTTGATTTGACATTTTTTAACGATCAACTCTCCCAAATCCTTGAAATATTTCTCTCGTCAAAACTTGTCAGTACAAAAAAGTCTATGTCCCTTTTTTCATCCTCCACTTTCTACACTATAAACTCTGATTTGCTTCAAGAAAAACTTTCGATTGTAAAAACTGGCATAAACAAACAACGCTGCAGTGCGTTTCACTATGCAATTTTAACGATATTATCGCAAACATAAGAATTTACTATTCACTGGCATATTTTGCACCATTCTTGCTAACTAAACCACAGCACTTTTTGAGTTATTTCTTTTCCCTGCAATTAATATTGGACTACGTGGTCCATTTTAGCTGAAATGGACTGGTTACAAACATGGTCCTATGTAATGCAACAGTGGAACAAATCATTGAAAACAAAAGCTTATTGTTATGCGGCAAGTGTTCGTGCTTTTCTTCGTCTCATTGAAATTACTCTCTGAGGTACGTCATGGAGTGGTTACATGGAGTAGTTTTTGGGTTAGTCCGATGAGTTATATGGTCCACCCTTAGGACATCGTAACGTTAAATAAACCATACATTCGGGTTAGTCTCGGACTAGTCCTACTCCTCTGTGGAACACACTATACATGCATGTGTTTTAATTGCATTTGCATTATTTGCAGGGTAAAACAAATCTAACACATACAGACAAACCATGCCATTGAAACAACCCTGCAGATAATGTGACTAGTCAATACATGCATGTATATTTTTTTTTTATCTGGGACAAACACTCATGTGCTGACCCCTACACATGCGATGCATTGTGCTAGAACTATAGGAAAGGAATAGTTGGAGAAATGACAGGAGGTGAAGCTTAATTAATTATTTTATAACTCTGCTTCTTTGCACGTTCTTTGTTTTTATACTCGTAGCAGTGCTGAAGCTTCGGTTTAGTAGCCATTTTTATTATTATTTTACTTCTCCGGTGCTACACAATACAGACGAAGGAGGGCGTTCTGATGTGATTGTGGATTGCTATCAGCTGAAGCCGGTATTGTTCAGTGACCAGTGACTATGCCTTCATCACTGAAACCTTCCGACAACAACTGACACACTAATGCACATCAGAAAAATGCGAGATGTTTTTTTAGTCTGAAACTGGGGTTGAACTCTGGTCTGTTTTGGTTTTGTAGTCAACGTGCCATCGCCAGAGGACTAGAACTATTCCAAAACTAACTCAAATGCTGGGAAAACACACGGTCTATTTAACATTACGATGTTCGAGGGGTATTTGTATTACATATCTAACTAAATAAAACTCTATAAATGTATGTGTAAATTAATGAACTGCCGATGGTAACCAATCGGCTTTAATATATTACCAATCATTTTGAAAGGTTACGCGTCCCGGATGAAACGAAGTCTCGACTCTGTCTGGAGGAAGATGAAACAACAGAGCACATTTTGTGCAGCTGCATATTTTCAAGCGGTGTCAATAGGATCTGGGGGATATCAGATCTGTGCCTATCAGGCATTTACTCAACTTAATTCGAATAACGGAATACTTGTTGTCGACATGTCTTTCTATTCATGGAACTATTATTTGGAATAGTACCAGTGGAAGTTGCGGTTACACATTGCGCCATCTAAAAGAACCAGTTCAAGCATATAATTATCAGCCTTGCATTAAAATAACCTGCATTCACCAAACAAGAAAACATTTAACTAAATTGTAATACGATAAAACACCATAATTCTCGTATTGAAAATATGTGTCAAAAGGTTTATACCGACTGATAATTACGAACAGTAGACGAAAAACGAGAACACTGATAACAAAGAGCCTAAGGAAACACCACGTTTTTCCGTTCCGCTAGCATTTGTCAGTGTAATTTTTTGATATAGTATGTGCATTAGTAATTCAGCATATCGTCACATTAAATGCAAACGGACGTAACTACACTTTTATTTTTTTTACATGGAAATAAAAACCTGTATAAAATCTAGAATAATAAAGTATTATTGGCTGTTTTTGAAATTTCCTTATAGTGTGGATCCTTTTTTATTTTTTAATAATTTATTTTCTTTCTCTAAATATTTAAGTTTTTATGTTAGTTACGTCCGTTTGTTAGTAAACATTCCAAGGTTTTTTAATAAAAATATTTATTGTTTATTTAATTTTTTAAATAAATTTTATTTTAATTCTTATTTTATTAAAAAAGAAATTGTGATTTTCATTTTTAAACTACAAAAATATATATAAAAAAAATTAAATATGTATGTATTTTAACAAAGGTATAGAGAACTTTAATAAAAAGAAAAAAAAAATTGCAAAACCAAATTGTATAATCTTACAAACTAATTCATTTTCGAATGGAATATAGTCATAAAAGTATTGACAATCTGACATGCTGGTATCAATGGCTTCGGGTCTTCGATATGTTGCCACTATTTCTTCGTTATTTTAATTCTCTAAGTATATACAATTGGCTGTTTTCCCGATCTACAAATGTTCTTCCAGTTATTTTTGTGGATGTAGCTCTTAATCATCGGTTATATTTGTTTTGAAATATATAACACCAGTGCAATCAGATGCCAAAGCACGAATCATATTGACTGGCATACTTTTGCTTACAAGCTTACATAATAGATGAGTTTGCTTTTGTTTTTATGTACAGAATTAATCTCATTTATTACTATTAGTCGTAATAGCCAAAGCTAACCTCATTACAAATTTAAGTTTAAGCTGAAGTAGATTTTTGCAAAGAATTTCATATTATCTTTTTTCATACAAGAGTAGATACGCCCGTAGTTATGTCCGTTTGAATTTTTTTAATAAAGTTATAATTTTTGATAGGAGGGGTCTAAAAATTTGCTTGAGCATGTAGTTTTATAAAAAGAACCATAATCAATCAAAAACTCGATTTCGAATTGTTATATAGTTACGTCCGTTTGAATTTAATGTGACGTTATGTAATTTGGCATCCAAGAACTTCGTAAAGCATCAAATAATAAAAGGTAACGTAGAAGTATGAGAACAGTTTTTGTTTATATAGAAAAAGCGTTTGATTCCATATGTAATAATGGTCTTATATATGAACTGAATATTTTGGATACCCAGTTATTTTTCAAAATCTCATGCAAAGTTTTTTAAACCAAATAATATTTGCTGTAAATGTAGACAGTGAGCGGATCATCCCCGTTTGACTACCACATGGTTCAGTGTTATCGCCTATACTATACTCGATTTATATCTCAAATTTTAAAATATTAAAAGAACGGTCAGCTGCGCTATACGTAGACGATGCAGCAATAATAACAACATTGAAATTCGCAAATGATATAATCCAAAAAAGGAAGAAAGGGCTGTTACACTCTGAAAAATATTTCTCCAAATAGAAAATTAAAACTAACGAAGCAAAGATACAAAGTCACCGAAAATAACACTATCTATCTCTCTTGCTGCAACAGAAGTACTTCTTAAAGGAACTATAAAATATTTAGGAATTGTGCTCGATAAAAAGTTAACTTTTAGACATCATATCCTTCAAACATATATAGCTATAAGATGTGGCAGAGCTCTGTTTGTTAGACTAAACCCAAGATCAATTTTAAATTCGAAAAACAAAATTTAGTTCTACAAAATGTGTATACGGCCAATTAAAACATATGAATTCGTGGTCAAAAATATGTACCAAAACACTGATAAAAAAGCTTCAACTTATACAGACCAAAAATCCGAAGTTTATATTCAACCTACCGAGACGTTACTCAACAAATAGACTGCATAGAATATACCAACAGGATATTTTTGTGACAGTGATTGATAATATCATACAAAGATTTGAAACTCGCAGCGGTATTTCAAGTTAAGCTTGAATACGAAATTTGTAATTTTAACTTATTTTCCAACTTTACAGAGAAGTTGAGAGAAGAATTTATTTAACAATTTCTTTTAATTTCTATAAACTTTTTATCTATTATTTTAGCTGACCGTGTAAATGAAATTTGTAAATATTTCTTTTTAATTTTATTCTAAATTTACTTTATGCTTGTTGTAATATAATTAATAGTAATAACTCAAACTATGTATACATAAAATATTTATTTATTTTTTACTTGTAATAATAATAGATTAATAAATATGTAATAATAATAAATAAATTAAACAAATATAACTTCAAGAATCAACTTACATAAAAACTGCATTGATGTTAAAAATGTTTTCGTTCCTATGCTTATAATTGAAAGTTGCATTCCATCAACAAAAACACCCTTTATAGGCTGGCTAGTACCGTGTTTCAATATCACGTCCTTCTGAATAAATCTATTTCATGAATTAGCTTATTGTGTTTCAAGTTTTTTCTTAATTTAAAAAGAAAAAAAAATTTTATGTTTTTGTTTGTTTCAAGCTGTTGGTCGTCTTGACTTGTTCAATATTTTGGCAGCATTCTTTAGCCAAATAAGATATTCGCCAAAACCAAAACTACTTTCAAATTCATTTATTGACATTTTTCAAGCTTAAAGCTCCAATTAAAATTCATATTAATATGTTGTTCTTTATTTACTTCTCATTATATATAAATTTATCTAATCCAGCCAGCATCAATAAACTGAAAAATATATACAAACTTATATGAATTAATATTCATTGAGGTTTAAGAAAGAAAAAAAACAAGATTAACCACTCAGTAAATGCGATTATTTTTCATATCTGCCAAAAATCTTAAAAAATTCTAAATAAAATAAGCCACTGAATAAGATTTAAAATATAATTGAGTATTAACTTTTTGCCAAAAGAAATACCAGTAGTTAAGCAGCCAGTTATAACTCTGTTTAAAAATGTACTTTTGGCTTTAATGTAAAAAAATATTTATGTTTTGGATTTTTTTATGCTTCTAACTTCCATGCAATAACTTCAGTTAAGCGCACTTTTCATACCTGCGAATAATTGGTAGAGGCCTTGCAGGCACTTTTCTAGTTTGCCAATTTCTGCTAATGGGTAATATATTTAGAAGTAATTTGTTTGTTTGTTCACACATCACGTTTGATGGCTGCCATTAATATTAAATACCAAAGTCACAGCACGCTACACGACTAAAAATGTTGCCGGCTATAAGCGTCGTCTTGATGCTTGCTACTTTTTTTATTAAACCAGTGCTCAGGAGATGACCCTACGTGCGCAATGCATACAGCGGAACTAGTTCAAAGGAGATGGATGGAGGAAGCAGGTGATAAAGTTATAAAAGGTTTAATTCCTACACAACTATGCAGTGTTGTGTTTTTCGGCATTTATAGTGCAGTGTTGCTGCATCTCTGATAGCATGTTGATGCATTAATTACTCAGCTAAAGAGCCTTTTTACGTCGACATTTTTTCTTCAAAAAGCAGGGTGCTATTAACGCAAATACTATCGAAAAATATTGGAACAGGGATTTTCTCTTACAGAATCAACACGCTATCTACTCAGGCAATTGCATATTCAAAATATATATACTTATATCACATAAAAATGCAAAAAGATATCAATTAATTTTTTAAAATTTTGATTGTTAATTTTGAGTTGTAATTTATTTCTCATTTCTAAATATATTGGCAACACCAAATATGCTTGAGTCGCTTTCAAAAATTTTAATTAGCCTAAGTTTTGCGACAGCTACAACGGTGATTATGTAGCCATATGGGCGTGTTGTCGACAAAATAATCATTTTCATACTCGTATAAGTATGTGTATTTTAATTTTTACAGATTGTGCTCGATTGTGGTCGTATTGTGGTCTAGTGTTTAATGTCGTACAGTCACCTTTTTACAATTCAATAATGCTGGGAAAGTTCTTTTAATTTAGTATTCACCTGCATGCCAAAAAAATCTGTGTTTTGGATAAATACTTTTTTCAGTGAACCTTAGTAACTGTCATGAGACACTATCTAGCCTGCTTTCAGTGCGTAGCGTGTAAAGTATTACGGCAGTAGCCGGAAAATATGGATGAAGACTGCGCCCTATCGATTTGACCCCATGGCGGATGGAATTGCTTTAGCGAATCGTGCAAAAAACCGATTAGCAATCCTAAGCGATTCTCAAGCTTGACATGTACAAAAACTTATAGTTTCGTGTGGTATAGAGAATGGTGGACTTAACGCACAATCCGTATTTAGTAAGAAAATATTGTTTTTTTTTTAAGTTAAAAAACATTTCTTTGTTATCAATCAACGTTACGAATTTTTGCCCCATTTTTTATCCATCGTCTATGAGACCAATTTCATTAATTAATTTCTTGATTTTTATGTTTATTTAAGATAATTAAATATCAACATATTTAGAATGGCACTGCCTTAATAAGCATGTCAACAATTTTTTAATAATTAACCAGTTCATAGCCTGTTACTCGTATACGAGTTGTTGGTTGTATAGTGTGTTGTTGTTGTAATTTCATGATTCTAAACAAATATTTGTTAACAATTGATGAACAAGTTACATATTTCCCTTGTATTGTTTACATACAATGCGTTGTGAATTGGACAAATTCTGTAATGAATGTGAACTGACGTCAGACGATTAATGGCACGTTTCGATAAGCAACACTGCAATTGTAAGTTTACTTTCATTATTTTAAACAACACGAGTATTAATTCAAAAAAATTTATTTCTGTTTGCTTTATTTTTTTTTTTAAGTCTTTTAATTGAAAATATTTAAATTTATTTCTATTAGATTTTATCAATTGCGAATGCCGACCTAATGGAATGAAAGGATTAGAACATATTTATTGAAATTATCTTTCTTTGTTGAAACAAAAACTATTTCCTCTTAATTGTTGTAATAAAAACTAGAAAGAAAAAAAACACGTAAAAACAAACAATTCTTCAAATGGGGAACTGTAAATAAATAATTTCGGCTGAAGGCAACATTACAATATTGTTTATTGTTAAACGAATTTCAAACACCCTCCCCCACCTGTTAATATGTGAGATTTTACATTTTGATTGATTTTATCTTTAAAGTTTCGTAATGTCATTTACCGGTTTAATTTGGTCCAAATGAATTTCCAGTTATGAAGTTCTGCAGAAAATTTATTACTTTTCATGGGTTTTTTTTTAATATTGTTTCTAAAAATATAATATGAACAGTTTTTAAAATGAATGTGTCGATGGCTGAAGTTGTCTGCACGTTGACTATAAACCAAAAAAGTCTTGCGTTCGACCACAGTTTCAGACTAAATCATAAAATCATTATATATGCATAATATGCATTAGTGTGTCATTATGTCAGTTATTGTCGGAAGGTTTCAGTGGCGAAGGCATAGTCACTGAATAGTCAAAATCGATTTGACATGAAATTACGAAAGCTTTTCTTCACAAATTTTCGACATCGATATCTGACGAAACATTTTACTGATTTTTGTGAAATTAGCGGCATTGGATACATTATTTAAAAATCAGCGAATATCTAAAATTGATGTGCCCTAGACTTTTGGAGGACGGTAAAAAGTTATGGTTTAATTTTAAAACCTATTGGTTTTCATTATATATTATTTGAAATTAAATTCAAAATTAATTCCAATATAGTTTACATTTTTGGCCAAAAAAATAAATTTTATGTTTGTCTGCTGTTCCTTGTTTCTGTAATATAAGTGAGAAAATTTCGAAGCGACAAAATTGTTATCGTTCTGTATACACGGGCTGGTATTAAAATTAATTCAAAATGATTTACCGTGTGTTATTAGAAACAAACGACAAATATTTTTCGTCAACGATATTTCGGGCACGAATCGCGAACGGTTTTAGCCAAATTGGCAGCAATTGACAATTATTTCCAGAATTATTTTAAAATTCGTGTTCAAAATAATGTCCGCCATAAATTAAAAAATTCATTTATAGGTAATTATGGTGAAAAAATTAAATAAATAAAGTTAAGGTTTCGGTTGTTGGCCTCGCCCGAAAGAGGCATTTAGAAAATTCTCTGTGCAGATACACGGCGGCGTATAGAAAAAATTAATTGAATAATTTTTTTGGCACAAAGTTATGAGACACAATTAACCAGTTGTTAATTTAATGTAAATAAAATCAAAAACTACTCGTTACCAACAGGAAATATAAAATGCATATTTAACTCCAATTTCATTTAAATTTATTTCATAGTTCTGAAATGCTTTTGACGCATGTTATCTAAACTTGAATTAAATAAAACTAAATTATGATTTTAATTATTTCATAATGGTCCAAAAATGTCTTCTCAATTCAATGAACCATAAGTTATATAACTATAGTTCTTAAACGACAAAAGACAACGTATAAAATACTCATCCTCATGCCTACACCATTTCCAATATACTCATGTTATTCAAAAGAAATGAGGTTCCCTTTTTGACATATTACTTTTGACATTTTATTCCTATTCAGTTGGTTGGAGAGAGAGGGGAGCAGGCTTTGCATTTAGCTTCATCTCAGCAATTAATAATATGGCACGATGCATTCATTGCATGTGTAGGGGTAATCTCTTGAGTGCTGGTCCTATATAAAAAAATGTGTCTCCTGCTGAAGGCTTACCATTTTTGCTTAAAAATAAGTTAACAAGATGTTAAATATGTTTGGGTAAAACCTCATTTATGGGAATCTCGGAAATACTTTGAAATATGAAAACTAACTTAAGTAAAAATATATAAAACCCACTGCGTGAATAAGACCGCTAAGCCTAAGTCAACCAATAAAAAATTTATATTTTAAAAATTTTATTTTTTTTATTTGTATTATCCAGATGAACAAATCTACTTTTCAACCACGCCAAATAACGCAACAATAACACATGTCAACAAAATCAATTTTTTTTGTCCGGTCTAAGGTTTCATAGTAAATTTGATCACATAAATTACTTTTTTGGATTGATTCTGGTTCTCGGGATTTACCGTTATATAGAAAAAAGCGCAGGTTGCACCACGTAATTTGCAAAAACTCGGGAAGTTCGTTTTCGCTTCGTTTTCAATTCCCTAAATGTTCAACTAGACGTGACTTAACAATAACGAAAGAGAGTAACTGAGCGAAACAATCTTATGGCGACTATTGTATTCGCTTATATGTGACTTCTAATTTTTTTTTCTCACTTTACAATAATAAACGAGAGACAAAAGTTGTTTATGGTTATCGCACCAGTAATTGACGGGAAAAAATTCTATTATGGTTACGGCAATGAGTTAAGCTATGGAAACAGTATAAGTCACGTCTAATTTAACCTCAAATGCGCAGAAAAGTTGTGTTTTGCTTGTGTGATGCCATAATGTTCAGTTTTATCTTTTTCATGCTTATCAATATCTCAGTATGATGTTTTGGAAAACAAAAACTACATTCATTTGCGAAATGGTGTATATTTAGCAAATAGAATTTTTGTCATTCTCGCTTTCAATGTGGCCATTTATACTTTTTGGTTTCTTTAATTTTTATTTTATAAACTTCTCGAGATGACGGCATCGGAAAAAATTTTAACAGTCAAAGATTTTATAATCATTTTAATTTGTATAAAGAACTGGTTAATTTATAAAGGAATGAAAACAACTTGTATTCAAATATTTTCATGCAAATTAAATTTAATATTTATTTTATGGTTTAAATTAACAAAAGCATTAACTTTCGTTAAATGTTAAAATTTTTGCAAGTTAAATGCTCAACAAAACTAACGCTACGTCTACAGAAAGATGCATTTCAAACAATAAAATTGGAAATGAGATGCAATAAAATTCATTTTAGCAAAATTTTTTTTTTTTTTTGTTAAATATCGCTCTATATGTTTTATTTTCAAATCACATATATTTTTCTGATTTTCTGATTTAATTATTTTGTACGTAAAATGTATAATTTTGTTATACAGTGTGGTGAAAAATGAGCGAAGGTGTTTGAATTCCTTATAACATTTTTATTATAATTTTTTTTTGTTTTCAGTATTTTGTAAAGAATTTAAAATGAAACAACGATTCTTTATTTTGACTCAAAAAATTAAATAAATAATATTAAGGTTTCGGTTGTTGGCCTCGCCACGGGCATTTAGAAAATTCTCTTTGCAGAAGTATAAAAAAAATAATTTAATGATTTTTTGGCACAAAGTTATGAGACACAATTAAACAGTTGTTAATTTAATGGAAATAAAATCAAAAAAATTCTCGTTACCAGGAGGTAATACAAAATGCATATTTAAGAATTTGGAGAATTTTACATACAATAAAAATGTTTTCATACAAAATTCACACTGCGAGGGACAAAATAGCTTTTGTATGCCACATTTTGGGTGAACGAATTATTTCCCGTACAAGCGATTTTAATCGGCCTCCGCGTTCACCGGATTTAACCGTTCCAGACAGTTTCCTTTGGGGTTATTTGAAAGGAAAAGTCTGTATTACTAAGCATAAAACCATACAGCAATTAAAAAATAATATAAGCGACGAAGTCAACCAAATAACACCTGAAGTTTTGCAAAGTTTTGGCCACCACTTGCGAGATATAATTTTTCAAAATTAAATTAAAAATATTCACCATTAATATGCTGTATTTAATATAAAAATAAATAATAATGTCTTAAGTAAGAAGTTATAATGAACTCAAACTCCTTCGGTCATTTTGTGCCACCTTGTATTTTATTATATTTTCGTTTTTATGTCGTATCACGCAGAATAAAGAAATATTTTTCCAAAAAGTACTTGATTCATTAATTAATAATAACTGGCTGTCTCTGATGGCAGTTTGTGGTTAAGATATCAACTCAGTTGGGATACCATATCACTTAAACACTTTTATCTTTGAATTTTGTTCTAAATATAAAAAGTAAGTAAGTAAATGGAAAACAATTTTTGCTGCTAACATTACTGAGTGCTAAATGCACATAAATATATATGTATGCAGATTTAATTATATAACTAACTGTATATATGTATTTATGTAAATGTATATTAAATTGTATTTGTTTTTAGTCCAGCGAAGTATTAAGCTGGAACTAGATGAACAAACGAAGAAGGTTTCTGATCAACCTCGTCAGCCATCGCCGCCCTAAATCAATAACCAGTAATCATATTTAAATTTAATATTGAATTGTTCTTAATTTAAAGGTCAACCCACTAGAAAAAGACGACTAACAATTTCAACGATAAATGCTTATTAAACGATAAGTTTCATGGGTGGCTTATTAAAAGAATTGTAAACAAGCATCTACCTATTTAGTAAAACCCTTTGGATCTGCATGTATGGTCATCAACTCTGACGGCGGTCACTTAGCCCATATCATAAACAGTGCCAAAATTTGTCCTAAAAAAAAATTACAGCAAAAGAACATCGGGTGATTACTTATGCGCCGGGTGATTACTTTTGGCCAACCCTGTACATACGAGTATGTATGTAGTGGCATTCTCTAAAGTGTTTGCTGCACCAGTGGTAAATCATAAGCCAGCTTCAAATAAACACATGACTTCAAATAAGGAAATGGACTATTGGATTGCAATCAAGAAAACGCAGCCTTATAGAAAAACTAATTGTAATGGACCGTGAAGATCATTCGATGCCAAAACAATCTTCCATTTTCTCTAGCAGATTCAATTACATCGTTTTCAGCAAATATATTTCCGGACTCCGTGATTGGATAAAAAATAATTCCTGGGCGCAGTAAGGCAACAAATAAATGAATTTGTTGTAGTATTACTTCCTTATATTTATAACTCGTATAAATTAACTACAGAGTGGTGCAGATTCGGCTATATGGTTTATAACTTTTTTATTTATGCGATTACTATAATTTTTTTTTTAAATACAGTATATTATTGGGGAATTTTTTGCAATTAGCTTTGAAAAATTATATCCTGTAGGTGATGTCCATTTTCTGCTTTGCACATACGTGCTCTTTTTAGCATATTTTCCATAACTTTTCGCAAAATTTCGGGTGTAATGGCCATGATCGCATTTCGAATGTTGGTTTTTAGTTGGAGTATGGTTCTTGGTTTGTTAACGTACACTCTTTCTTTCAAATATCCCAAAAGAAAACTGCCTGGCTGTTCAATCTGGTGAACGTGGAGGCCAATTAAAATCGCTTGTGCGCGAAATAATGCGTTCGCCGATTATGTCCCTTAACAAAGCATTGAGGCACCTGCAGTATGTGCTGTGCTCGATTGTGTAATGATTCATAATTAATTCCCCAAGTCTTCTTAACAAAATGCTGGAAAAAAAAAACAAAGAAGCAAATAATATTTAAAAAAGTTATAAAGAATTCAAACCATATATTTCTTTCTGCGCCACCCTGTATTTATTCAAAGAATATTTCTAAATGTGACTTTTGATGAGAAACGTAACTTTTTTCAAACTTTCCCTCTTCTTTTAATACATATGTATATGAAAGACAAAAGTAATATAATATGAAATAGAAATTTCCATCAGAACCTTGGAGTGGGTCATAGTCTGTGAACTAAAAGAGTCAGATACATACACTAGCATCGATCGCCTCCATGCTGGCAAGTTGCGCCTGTTTTAATTCAATGGTAGCCTTGGCTCAACGTCGACTGGTATAGCTCAATAGCTGCTGCACAAATACCAGAATGCATAAAACGAAAAAAGTTGTGAATTAATTAAGATTAAAAATATATATATAAATAACTAGCTGAACCCGCCACGCGCTTCTGTAGCTGTTATAATAGTTTTAATTAAAACAAATGTATGTATGTATGTATGTATGCCTCATGTGTCCTTTATTAAAATCGATTAGTTAGTTTCGGAGAAGCGGAAGTTGCCCCCTACCACTCGTCGTGGTCTTATCTTTGAAAAAATATATAGTCTATATGTACATCTAGATGCAGAGTAATCTATGTTATACCTTCCTTCCCTCCCTACCTTCCTAGTACCTACCCGTATATCGAATTTCAGCTCTCTGGCTATATGAATAGTGCCCACCTCTACATCAAATGATAGTGCCACATGCACAAAAGGATCAGCCTCTGATAAAAATTGCCAGTTTTTAATTTTTCCCATTATTTACTTTCCCGTATACCGAATTTCTGCTCTGTAGAAAGAGCCAGAAGCAAAAAAAATTTACTATCAAGTCATTCAGACAAAAAAGAGAAACTTCAGCTTTAACCGTTCTCAAGATATACAGAAATCATTATTAACTTTGTATGGGAGGTACCACACCTACTTGTTCAATTCCGCCCACTTTTTCACTGATGATATGTACTGACCATTAAGTTACTAAGACTAAATACAGACACTTTAACTTTAACCATTCTCAAGATATAACTAAATTAACATTTAGTTTGTATGGGAGGTACCACGCCCACTTCTCAAATTCCTGCCAGTTTGTGATTGATGATTTTTTTTTAATTAAAAAGTCATTTGTATCAAATTTAGTTTTTGACTTATGATTTGTTTTAACTACAGGGTGGCTGATGAATATTGCTACATCAAGAAACTCAAATAAGTTTTGAATTCTATTACATATGCTTCATTAGTTTTAAAAATAATGGAATTTAAATGACCCCCCCCTCGTTGATGCATGTGCGGCATCTTACCAAAAAGTTGTTCATTACTGCTTGGAGAGTTGAGACAGGAATAGCCGCAATAGTTTCTCGAATGGATTGCTTTAGTTCATTCAAATTTGTTGGTTTTGCTTTGTAGACTTCCTGTTTGCAATAACCCCACAAGAAAAAGTCAGGTGCAGTGAGGTCAGGCGACCGGGGCGGCCAACGGAATGTAGAGTTTCTGGATATCAACTTATTGGGAAATTTTCGTCGCAATTCTGTCATAACAGGCCGGGCTATGTGAGGAGTTGCACCATCTTGTTGAAACCACACAGAGTTGAAAGGAATTCTCATTCGGCGTAATTCTGGATAGAAAAACTCTCTCAACATGCTCAAGTAACGGTCTCCAGTAACTGTAACGGTGTGACCATTTTCTTCAAAGAAGTAGGGCCCGACAATGCAGCGTGCTGAAACTGCACACCACACTGGGACGCGAAGTGGATGCAATTCCGTCTCATGGAGTATCTGTTGGTTGGAAGCACTCCATATTCGACAATTTTGTTTGTTTATGTTGCCGTTTAAATCGAAAGGGGCCTCGTAAGACATAAAAAGGCAGTTCAACATGTTTTCGTCCTCTTCCACCATTTGAAGCATCTCCTGGCAAAATTCCAAGCGAATCGGTAAGTCTGTTGCGTTCAGTTTGTTGACCATTTGAATTTTATATGGGAATAAGTCCAAATCATTGTGCAAAATTTACTGCAATGACTGTCTGCTTATACCCATTTGAGCAGATAAGGTTCTTGTCGAAACTCTTGGATTGTTTTGTATGGCAGCAGCTACAGCGGCGATTGTTTCTCCGTCCGAACTGAAGGGTTTCGATGGTAAGGTCTTCTTTGGACTATTCCATACTCGGCAAAATTGTTCACAAGTCTCATTATGGTCCATCTGCTCGGAGGATTGCCGCCAAACGTGCGCCTATACTCTCTTTGAACCGAAACTACGGACTGCAGTGCGTGATAACGGCGGACAATCCAAATTCTTTTTTCAGTGTCCCAGTTATCCATTTTTGTTAAATCAAAAAATCAATCTGCAAAATAAAAAAAAAATTAACCAGATTCATTAAATAGAAAAAAATTATTAAATTTATTTTTGGTAGCGGCTTTCATCAGCCACTCTGTACGAAGCCATTTCGACCATATTTAGAAACTTTTACTTCAACCGTTCTCAAGATATACAAAAGTAAGGGAGATTCTGTGACATTTTCAAGAAAATCGGTTCAGCCGTTTAGCTGTCTATACATACAAACATTTTATTTTTATATACATATAACTTTAACGCAATATATGTACATACTTATCTTTAAATTTTATCTTTCAGCAATAACAATCATATCGAGCGTTTGGTACTATACCGCAGTAACTCAAACTTTGAATTTTATTGAGCTGGGTATGCAGAAATAATCTTTGGGGAAATATATATCTAAAGGAAAAAAGGTTATGGTTCTGATCTCTAACTGTTCAGATTCTACAGCTACAAATTTTTTTATTGCCTCCAACTATTTCTAACAATATTTATTTGCAATAATGAAATATTTCCTTTATGACAAGAAATTTACAAACAGAAAACATTACAAAACATGCCTCTTTATTTAAAAACTTGTAAAAAAATAACTTTAGTAAACGAAAATACTATGAAAAAGATGGCTCAAAAGTTCAAATGCATTTTTCTCAGTTCACGATTTTTTGAATTACGACGGTATTGCACCAAAGGCTCGATATGGTCGGGAAAATATAAAATTTCTGCGAATGTATTTGAAAAAAAAATGTGTGTGCATTAGTTTCGGTCATCCATTTCTTGAAGGGATGTTAACGTGTTAATTTTTCATCCGGAAGGTAGCAATTTTTTTTATAGCTCAATTCCCCGACGCTTTTTTGCTCAAATATCGACGAAGGAGGAAACTGTTAGTGCAGCCACAATTTAAACATTTTTCTTCTGATCGGGGATTCGAACCGCTGATCTTCTGGTTGCAGAGTCAGCACACTACCTAGTCAGCAACAGTATAATTCAGAAATCTGCAAGAATTAAGCCGTTTCTATCACTTCACCGCTTTCTGCACACTATAACCTTCCAATGCAATACATTGTATATCGTTAGTTCAAACGCAAAACCATGTAAGTAACAAACATTTCGAAATCGATTTTTTGATTGATTATGATGCATATCAGAAAAATGCATATCATCAAATATTTTAGGATTTAATAATAAAAATTATCTATTTTGTACGCGAAAATCAAAAGAATACTACGAATATGTGACTATTTTGACTACAAACCAAAAATTTGCAGGATTCGACCCCAGTTTCATACTAAATGATAGAAACATCTCGCATTTTTTCTGATGTGCATTATTGTGTCCTTGTGTCAGTTGTGCTCGGAAAGTTTCAGTGGCGAAGGCATAGTCACTGGTCACTGAACAGTACCAGCTTCAGCTGTATCCAATCACAGGCACATCAGAACGCCCTCCTTCGTCGTTATTCTGTCGCACTGACAAAATAAAATAATTACTAAAAAAAACTAAAACGAAGCTTCAAAATTTAATACTTCTCCACGACATCAGAGGTGCTTCAACACTGCTATAAAACAAAGAACGTGCAAAAGCAAAGTTGTACGATAGTGAAACTTCACCTCTTATCATATCTCTAACTATCCCTTTCCTATAGTTCCAGCACAATGCATTGCATGTATAGAGATCATCTCCTTAGTGCTGGTCCAACATAAAAGAATGAAGGTGTGCTCTAACTCCTGTTGAAAAATAAAAATGTTAGCTGCATAGTTTTAGATTTCACCTAACGATATGTTAGGGACATCCCCTGAGCATTGTTGCATTATTTATTACCGAAATCTAACCATAATAGGAGTACATTGGCTCTTGGTATACGGTGACAAAGCAAAAAAATAATAATGAAGACATATTTTGCTCATCCAATAAAAAAAGAATTTTTATTATGCAATAAGATTCTCATTTTATTCTCGAATTAGAATAAGAAAGATGTGTAATTTATTAAGTATAAATATTTTTTTATAATAAATTTAGGCATGTGATGGATGCTACAATACAAGGTGGCATTGAACGTAAAAAAGTTCACCGAAATGTTTCTTTGCTCAAGTGGCAAACGATCATAAATCAAATTAGTTTATTAATATCAACGATGCTGCTTGTTTGTTTGGCAAAATCAAACGTCAAATAATGAAATGCCAAATGAAGACACTAAATGCTAAATTTTATAAATGTGTGTGATAATTCTTTAAATTCATATTCGTATACCCACAGAAATAATTGCAAAATTCCCGGTGATCTAATTTTAAACAATGTTTGTTGTTGCTTTGTTTTTTAAGGAAACAAATATTCCTCTAATCTTTATTATTCACGCTCTACCCACCAACGGTTTTATATTTTAGCCTTGGCGAAAACGTACGTTTTTATTAATATTCAGTTTAGTTTTAATATTTTCCGTTAAATGGTGAATAATTTTAATATACGTATACAGTTTGTAAAGTAAATGTTCGCAAAATAAAACCATACAACTAACTAACAAAATTATGTAAATTTGAGCCATGCGTAGTGCCACTAAAATGCACGAAATCATAGTCGAACACGTCAATAGATATCTCTTCATTTGTCGATTAATATTATTTATTATTGAGCTCTATCGGTTTAATAGATATCAATGACTTTACAATAGAAAATATACACATACGTCTTCTACTCAACTGGTGTTGGATATTAAGTGTTCTTTTTCCTTTATTCTAAATCAAAAGTAATGTTCACAATATTGTTATGAGTTAACTATGAACTTAAACGCAACTAAATTTTTACTCATTCATTTGTAATAATTGTAGTTCAACTAAGTATCTTTAATTCTTTTTTTTTTTTCTCAATTTTTATTGTTACAGTAACATTTACATTTTTATAATAATTTAATTTTAATTTTAAGAGATCAATTCTTAATCAAATTTTTCTACTTAATCATTTACAGAAATGTTTTTAATAAGTATGTTTTTATTTTATCATTTATACATTTATTTAGGGAAAAAGGGAATCCAAAACCCAATAAGTAGAGCAGTAATGTCAGAGGGTAAAAACAATGGATAAACGTTATCAAACTAATGCATTGTTGTGTAGATAACTAGAGTATCTACAACGATTTTTAAAGTTTTGAGACAATATATTAAGTTTATCTTTAACTAATTTTATGTTAGACTTAGAGTGCAAAGTTTGTGTGGAAAAATGTATTGGCAAGTTATATATCATTTTGAGTAGTTTATTTTGACATATTTGTAGTTTTTTAAGATGACACAAGAGGTGACATACCAAGCAGGCGCCGCGTAAAACATTATAGAATGGAATATAGTTTTTAAGATAAGAAGTTTGTTGTGTGTATTTAGTTCAGACTTTCTGTTTATTAACGGGTACATTATTTTAATTGTTGTATTAATTTTGTGTACAATATATTTAATATGTTCATTAAATAATGGTTTTTTATCCAGCATTATACCAAGATATTTAACCTTGTCATCCCATGGAACAGAGTCGGTACCAACAATAATGTTGGTTTGTGGTAGAAATAAACTTTTTCTTCTTCTTGTAAAGAAGATAGACAGAGTTTTTGAGGGGTTTATCATTATTTTCCATTTCTTAAAATAGTCGGTAACTATTTTAGTTGATTCCTCCAATGTGTGTACGATATCTTCCGGTAATATTTCTGAACTAAGTATAGCTGCGTCATCAGCAAAAATAGATGAATTACATCCATGTAAAGCTGGAAAATCATGCGTAAGAAGATTGTATAAAATTGGAGATAGACATGATCCTTGTGGACATCCAGCAGCAATATCATAGTTCTGTGAACAAATATTTCCAGTATGAACTTTAAATGTTCTGTTTGATAAAAAACTTTTTATTATTTTGACAAGCGCAGGATCCAGTCCAATTGTATATAGTTTATGAATTAGGGCATCATGCCAAACAGAATCAAAGGCCGCTTTTATATCCATTAGGACCATTCCTGTCGACTTACCTTCATTGAAGGAGTTCTTGACAATATTTCTTATTCTAACAAGAGGCTGAATTGTGTTGTGTTCCGGACGGAATCCAAACTGTTGAGGCGGTAAAATGTTGGTTTCTTCCGTGAAACAAACTAGTTTTTCTTTAATAATTTTTCTAGTATTTTAGACATTGTGTTTAGTAAGCTTATTGGACGATAGCAGTTAGGATTGCTGCTGTCTTTTCCAGGTTTGGGTAATGCGATGGTTTTTGATTCTTTCGAAATTAATGGGAAGTAACAAACCTGTAAGCATAAGTTGTAAATACGACACAGAACTTTTAAATCTTTCGCTGGAATTTTCTTCAAACTAAAATTTGAGATGCCATCAATTCCTGGCGGTTTTTTGTTTTTTAAATTTTTAATAATATTTTTAAGAGTATTGATGCTAACCGTTATATGACTTAAGTTTTGATCATTTTCAATCGTACTTAAGGTACTGCTTACTACAGTTTCTGTACCCAAGTCACTTAAGTTTGAAGAAATATTATGACTCGAAAAGAAATTTTGAGCCAGTATTTCAGCTTTCTCATTATTAGTTACATACAAACTATTATTTTGCTTTAGCGTAGGTATACAATATGCTTTTTTCTTAAGAGCTTTAGATATCCTCCAAAACTTTGTAGTACCTATGGGTAGATTAGATAGAACGTTGTTCCACTGTTGATTTTTAAATTCTAGAATTTTACTTTTAATGATTTTGGTTAAAAAGTTCATTTGTGCTTTAAAAAGTGGGTTTTTTAATCTTATCCACTTCCCACGAGCACAGTTTCTTAGTTTAAAAATTTTTAGAATCGATTCTGGTAATCTTTTCACGTAAATATTTGGTATTGAAATTTTTGGTACACCAGCATCTATAGCATCTTTCAAATCAGTCAATATCATTTTCAGAACTAATATCCATTTGCGAAAGCGAATCAACATTATTATTTACATGGTTTGCAAATATATTCCAGTTTGCGTTTTTGAAATTATATTTTTCAGACACTAAGCGATTACAAGAAAAGTCTATAGAAATGTCTACTGGCATGTGATCAGAGTTCAAACTGTGGAAAATTTGTGCTGAAGACACTTTTTCAGGAATATTTGTTAGGAAAAAATCAAGAACTGAGGCCTGAGATGTACTACTTGTGGGAACTAAAGTTGGATCAGGGGGAAAACCACGCTAAAAGTATTAGTTGTTATTAAATCGTGCATTATTGATCCCCAACAGTTAAGTCTCAAACAACCCCAGCTATGATGTCGGCTATTAAAGTTCCCACCAATTATAAAATTACCCTTTATCCTTGAAAACATTTTTAAATCAGCTTTAAATAGGTTTTTCTTAATATCGTTAGGACCTTCGGTCCCTCCAGGAAAGTAGCAGCTGTAGATATTTATGGAGTAATTATCAGAAGTATATAATTTGAGTCCAATGTTTTCTATTAATTTTGTTTGCAGTGAGTAAATTGGATCGTGCTTTAAATTTTTTCTGATTGCAATTGCAACACCACCTCCCCTTCTTGAGTTGGATCTATCCTCTCGATAACAATAATATTTAGGATGTTTCATAATTATTTTATCATTCAGCCATGTTTCACACACTAATGCAACATCTATATTTTCTCTGATAAGATAATCAAAAAACTCGTTAAATTTGTTACGAATACCTCTAGCGTTCCAAGTAATTATTTTTATATTGTCATCCATTTTTACGACAAGAATTTAATTGCTAATGAAGTTATAACATCAAACTGCTCTAACTTATTTTTACAATTCTTTAAATTATTTATCAGATCAAATGTTAAAGATTTTAGTTGTTCTATAGAAAACAAATCATTATTATTATTATTATTATTATTAATATTATTATTATTATTACTATTATTTTATTATTATTATTATTAAGAGAAGAAGATACAACATTGGCCCAGCTTCTGTTACCATAATTTTGTTGAGTAAAATTAACATTTTGTTGAGCATTACCATTTGGCAGTCCATTGTGGGAAGCCTGTTGATTATTTCTGCCTTGTCTACTTGCAAAACGTTGCCTCAATCCGATATAAGCTGATCTGCTTGGGCAGGTGTTATCAGTTGCTTTATGATCCCCGTGACAGTTTGCGCATTTGACTACGTCAGTCTTACACTCCGTTGTTTTGTGAGGACCAGCACATTTAGAGCAAAACGTAGTTATATTGCAATTGTCCGAACCATGGCCAAACATCTGGCAGTTGTAACATTGAGTAAGCTTATGTGAATTCCTAGATTGATAGCTCCATTTAACTCTAACATAATTTATACTTTTGTATAACTTTTAATTCTAAATGTCATTATTTCTATCGAATTTATATATAATTTGATACATTAGTATAACAATATATATAATTTTTCTTAATACTTTTTTAACCTTTTTATATATAATTTATTTTGTAATTGAAAAAAATGATATTGTTTTTCTGTTGGTGCCCTTTAAAAAAGGAAAAAAAAATTAGCAATATACAGGGTGGCTGATGAAAGCCGCTACCAAAAATAAATTTAATAACTTTTTTTCTATTTAATGAATCTGGTTAATTTTTTTTTTATTTTGCAGATTGATTTTTTGATTTAACAAAAATGGATAACTGGGACACTGAAAAAAGAATTTGGATTGTCCGCCGTTATCACGCACTGCAGTCCGTAGTTTCGGTTCAAAGAGAGTATAGGCGCACGTTTGGCGGCAATCCTCCGAGCAGATGGACCATAATGAGACTTGTGAACAATTTTGCCGAGTATGGAATAGTCCAAAGAAGACCTTACCATCGAAACCCTTCAGTTCGGACGGAGGAAACAATCGCTGCTGTAGCTGCTGCCATACAAAACAATCCAAGAGTTTCGACAAGAACTTTATCTGTTCAAATGGGTATAAGCAGACAGTCATTGCAGTCAAATTTGCACAATGATTTGGACTTATTCCTATATAAAATTCAAACGGTCAACAAACTGAACGCAGCAGACTTACCGATTCGCTTGGAATTTTGCCGGGAGATGCTTCAAATAGTGGAAGAGCACGAAAACATGTTGAACTGCCTTTTTATGTCTGACGGAGCCCATTTCGATTTAAACGGCAACATAAGCAAACAAAATTGTCGAATATGGAGTGCTTCCAACCAACAGATACTCCATGAGACGGAATTGCATCCACTTCGAGTCACAGTGTGGTGTGCAGTTTCAGCACGCTGCATTGTCGGGCCCTACTTCTTTGAAGAAAATGGTCACACCGTTACAGTTACTGGAGACCGTTACTTGAGCATGTTGAGAGAGTTTTTCTATCCAGAATTACGCCGAATGAGAATTCCTTTCAACTCTATGTGGTTTCAACAAGATGGTGCAACTTTTCACATGCGACGAAAATTTCCCAATAAGTTGATATCCAGAAACTCCACATTCCGTTGTCTCCCCAGGTCGCCTGACTTTTTCTTGTGGGGTTAAACAGGAAGTCTACAAAGCAAAACCAGCAAATTTGAATGAACTAAAGCAATCCATTCGTGAAACAGTTGCGGCTATTCCTATCTCAACTCTCCAAGCAGTGATGAACAACTTTTTGGTAAGATGCCGCACATGCATCAACGAGCGGGGGGCATTTAAATTCCATTATTTTTAAAACTAATTAAGCATATGTAATAGAATTCAATGAGCTTCGACATGAATAAAAGAAAAATTAATTCCATACACTGAAAAAAAACTTATTTGAGTTTCTTGATGTAGCAATATTCATCAGCCACCCTGTATGTATATGCATTACGTTTCTCGTGCAAAGTACTTTACAATGTGTTAAATATAAAAATAAAATAAAATAATAAATTCACTTGAAAAAGTGAATATACATTTTACGAAACGTCGAGAGAAAATACAATAGTGATTGTTATTTACTTTGTATAAAAAGGCGATTCACAATGTATGTATTGTCGTAATGTCTGAATATTTTAAACAAATTGTTATTGTGCTTCAAACAAAAAAGTCATAAAATAGTAAAATTTTTAGAGCTACATATGTTTACTGTTTTTTTTTTATCTGGGACCAGCACTCAGGAGATGATCGCTACACATGGGATGCATTGTGCTGCAACTATAGGAAAGGGATGGTCAGAGAAACGACAGGAGGTGAAGCTTAATTAATTATTTTATAACTCTGCTTCTTTGCACGTTCTTTGTTTATAGCAGTGCTGAAGCCTCGGTTTAGTAGTCATTTTTATTATTATTTTACTTCGCCGGTGATACACAATACCGACGAAGAAGGGCGTTCTGATGTGATTGTGGATTGCTATCAGCTGAAGCCGGTATTGTTCAGTGACCAGTGACTATGCCTTCGCCACTGAAATCTTCCGACAACAACTGACACGCAAAGACACACTAATGCACATCACAAAAATGCGAGATGTTTTTTTTATAATTTTAGTCCGAAACTGTGGTTGATCCCAGGTCTGTTTTGGTTTTTAGTCAACGTGCAGACTACTTCAGCCATCGCCACCCTCATCGTCATAAAATTACAGTAGATATTTGAGTCGTACGAGAAACTCTTCAGTCAAGCCGGTGATAATATTTGTAAGCCGGCGATACTTATAAATGATATAAAAATATACAATTTTTATTATATTCTTAATTGACCTTTTTTATTATATTGAAATATATTTATTAAGCTCGAAGTCTTTTTTTGGTATTTTATTTGTTTTATTATTCATCAGGATGTTAACAAGCTGTTAACATATTCAGGAAATTTTTATTTTTAAAATTTTTTTCCCTTTTTGAAGTTTATATAAAAATTTTTCTAACTTAACATGTCTCATAAAAATTGTGAAAAGAATATGATTCAAAATATTTTAAAATTTTTTTACAATATTAACACAATGTATAAAATTCAAAAATATTTTACAATATTTACATTTAAATATACATTTAAAATATCTTTTTATATATACTTATAATCCCACATATCCATATACATACACATATATCCATATATATATATAAATACACAAAATACACACATACACATATATATATGCAATACTTAAAAAATACTTTACATTATTATTATTACATTAACGCAATATTAATTTTAATATACAATTATATTTTAAACAACTAACAAAAAACAAATTAAACATTAAATGAACATAAGCGTAAAAATATCCCCCAAGTTAAATATTTTGTAATATAATATCTAACATAATATTTCTTCTAATAATTTAAGTTTTACTAACTAAATATCTATAGTTATGTGCTAAATTATCTGTATCTATTTTAAAGTTTATTCTATCTGACTTTGGTATATTATTAATCTCTCTCTATTATTTGTGTTAAATGTTCTAAAAGTTATACCATATTTTTGACTATCAAATATATTAGATTTCCTTAATCTCTCTGACATTCCCGATATGTAAGTCAAAGATTTATAAATCTTTGGTTCCATATTAGCCGCCATATTGTTAGCTAACCTCCTTCTATAATGATTCATCAAATTAAAAATTAAGCTTTCCGGAAAATCATTCTGAATTAGTATATTCCTAATTCTCTCCCTGTTCTTCATATGAAATTCCCTATCACTAATTGTTAAAACCTTCTCCATTAAATTCCTGGCTGTATTAATTATAATTCTCCTACTATGTTTAGAATAATAATTTATCAGCCTACCAGATGCAGTGGTTTTCTGATACCAATCCATAACTATATTCTTCCCTCTTCTTATAACTAATGTATCTAAATAAGCTAATCTATAATTATATTCCTTCTCCATCGTAAACATAATATCAACATTAAATCTCTTCAATGAACCTAACATATCATCAACAGCATCCTCAGATATTATACAAAATAAATCATCAACATACTTTGTAATTATCTTTGGTTTTACACCAAGGCTATCAATACATTTGTCCAATAACTCCTCCATAACTATATCCGCCACAATTGGGGAAGCCAATATGTACATAAATAAATATGGTACATAGGAAAAAATTTTAACATTTAAGGGACTTACAAAGAAAAGAATTGAATATAAAATTTAATGGAAAATGGTTTGTAAATAAAACAGACTTAGATATACCAACGGACATAGAGTGGATACTTTCTTTAGGACAAAAACACGCTTTGCCAGTAAAAAGAGGAAGATTTTCCAATGTTGTATATGGATATGTGGGATTATAAGTATATATAAAAAGATATTTTAAATGTATATTTAAATGCAAATATTGTAAAATATTTTTGAATTTTATACATTTTGTTTATATTGTAAAAAAATTTTTAAATATTTTAAATCATATTCTTTTCACAATTTTTATGAGACATGTTATGTTAGAAAAATTTTTATATAAACTTCAAAAAGGGAAAAAAATTTTAAAAATAAAAATTTCCTGAAGATGTTAACCGAAGGTTAACGAAATATCAAGAATATATATAGAAATAATAAATATAAAGAGAAAAAACCTTAAAGCTTAAAAAAAATAGATTATTTAAATTATATATGTATATTGTTACAATAATGCAAAGTTGTAATATAAAAAAATTTACCATATAAACATAGAAAACAAATATATGTAATTATTTCATCACCGTGTAAGATTTATCCAATATTTGTGCGAACATTTATCTGACAAACTGTACATTTATTCGTGTATGGAAATTTGCATAAAATGGCTGGAAAAATGTGAAGTTAAAAGTTTTATGCGTTGACAAATTTTATTTTTACAATTTTTTAAAATATACATTTCAGTAGAAATATGCAAAATGAAGATGTCTTCACTTTCGTATTTATGTTTCTCATAGCGAAATCCGTTTATTGTCAACTTATTTTCTGGTCTCCAATAGAAATGACTGAAATTAATTTGTGAAAGTATGTGTTATGCATTAAAATTATTTAAATAATATTTTAATTATTAAATTCAAAGAGAAAGGAGATCACGGCAAATGCAAAGTAACCGTTGCGGTCATGTGGGGTCTAGATGAGTGAATTTTATGCTGCACATACAGGTGATATAAAAATCCGATAGCGATGGCCGATCTGGACGTTGACTACAAAACCAAAAATTTCCTGGGTTCAACCCCAGTTACAGACTCATAAAAACATCTCGCTTCTTTTCTGATGTGCATTTGTATGGCTTTGTGTCAGTTGTTGTCGGAAGGTTTCAGTAGCGAAGGCATAGTCACTGGTCACTGAACAGTAACGACTTCAAGTGTAACTAATCCACAGGCACATTAGAACGCCCTCCTTCGTCGGTATTGTGCAGCTCCGGCGAAATAAAATAATTACTAAAAATGCATACTAAGACGCTTCACCTCTTGTCATTTCTCTGACTATCCCTTTCCTCTAGTTCCACCACAATGAATTGCATGTGTAGGGGTCAGCTGCTGAGTACTGGTCCGAGATAAAAAAAATTATAACGGTTTATTAAAATATTAAAATTTTGAAAACGATCGGTAAAATACAAAATGATTTCATTTGTTTATACGAATTTAATTTAGAGCTTAACATTTTCCAAATAAGGCGAGAAATATGAAGTCACTACCAGTTCGTATATGGAATCACCTAAAAGCACAAAAAATAGTACAGTACACAAAAACATTGAAATAGAAAATGTATATTTCTAACTGTTTGAAGAGCTTTAGATTTACTATAATTATATTTTTTTCAGGGGGTATTTTTAAGTTCCGAAGGAAATGTCACTTATTGGCGAAAAATGTCCTTTTTTAATATTTTAAATAATGCAATATGAGAAAAAAATACATATATTTTGGCGAAATCCAAAAAACTTACATGTTCATACATAATGATTCTCCCCTACTTTTAGCAACACTGGTTGCAATATAAATTTTATTATTATCATATAGGGGGAAAAGCACTCCTAGAAGGTAAGAGTGATATTAACAAGGCGGAAAAAAAGAACATTTTCCTGCTGCCTGAAATTTACGGATAATAAATTCAGAAGATATCAAAGTTATCAAAAATTGCTGGAACACGAAAAATCAAAATTGGAAATCCAAAACTTTCATTGTTAATTTGATTTATTGCAAGTTCAGTCTGCGAAAAACATAAAATAAAAGCAAAGAAATCTTTTTTATGGTGAAAATAATATTAAATTTTTCCATTAAGTGCTTTAATACGCATATATTTACAAGGGTATTCATTTAATCGTGCTTCTGCTTTAATCGGTTTATTAATTAATAGAGGTTTTGGTTTAACCGGTTAATAATTGGTTAAACGAGTAATAAATGTTTTTCATAAATTAAAGTAATTTCAATAAATAATAATGCATTAATTACACTGGGTTTTTCTCTTGGAACGGCACTCAGGGGATGACGCATACACATGCGCTGCATTGTGCCGGAACTAGGAAATAAGGTTTTGTGAGAAAGGGTAGAGGGAGTAGTGTTTATTGACATTCGATTTGAATTTTTCCACGTCAAAAGTGACAGAAAAGACCTCTGCGGGTAGTCCATTCCTCATACGTGCTGTTCGGCCAAAAAAAGAATTTTCTCTGTAATGCGTAGTGCGAGTCGCTGCCAAATCGACCACAAATGGATGCGCTCTTAATGATGAGCGCGTCGTGCGCGTGTATGATCAGGGTTTTGGGAACAAGTTCCCTGATTTCATTAGAACACATCCCATTATAGAGCAACGAAACTCACCACACGTTGCAACGATGCTCAAGAGGGTCAATAGAGTTGCCTCTTGTTGTATTGTACATGGCGATAAAAAAAATATATTTTTTTTCATTTTCATGCGAATGAAGTTTGGTGCATGCGATGTTAAATAAAACCAAATAAAAGAAAAATTATCCTAGTTTGTAAAAAAAGAAAAACACCCATGCATAAATCGGATCAGAGCCGTTTTTTAGCCGTCGGCGCTAATTTTCTGCGCAGCTGCCGCCGCCGAAAATTTTAAACGAATAGGACCTCTGGTACTAATGGCAAATGGCGATGCTGATGTTTTCAAAAATAACATACGACCATAAAACGGAACAATTTGAGCCACACAATTTTAAGTTTAATTTACATTTTAGAAAATTTAGTTTTGTAGCTGAATTTAATTGAAATTATCATTTAAAAATTTAGTTCAAAGGAACATTGAGAAACTAAAGCAGACGATTTAATTTTTATGTTTGCTTCAAAAACAAAAACACATTCACATTTCTATATATACTCGTACAGCAACCCATGTAAAATAAAATAAATGATTATTTTGTTTCTATTTTATATTTCGCATAAACCACAGCACAATAAACTAATTCAAATCATAGAGCCTAGAGCCGAAAAAGTTAAAATTATAGCGTTATAGAGTGTCGGCGATCAAGATGCTATTCTCAAAATTTAAAATTAGCGAGGGGACCAAATATCAGGGTTCTTTTAAATTCCTTTAATGTTTTTCAAAGGAACTGGAAAGCAATTAAAATTATCGCGAGATTTAAATTATCAAGAGGCGACTGTATATATGTGACGCGCAAAATAGAAAGTGACCTAAGGGTAAAAACCGGTTTTGTTCAGGAGAGCCATTTTAAAGATTTAAATACGTTTATCTTTGGTGTACTTCACTTTCATAAAACGCGCATATCTCTGTAAGGGAACACTTTTGGGGCATGGGATCGGTCTCATTCGATGCTCAGATGTTGTCCACATCAAAAAAAAAAAAAAAGTGAAAATTGCTTTTTTTACCCTTAGGTCCCTTTCTCTATGCGCTGTCACATATGTATGTATATTAATTTTTCAAAAACCTCTTGTTCTTTTAATAGAATTTAATTAAAAGTATGTACAAATACTTTTATTTTTTATACTTATTTATGTTTTAAACCTTCAATATTCAAATGCGAATAAAATTACTTATTATACTTATTTTATTCTATTTTTCAATGACTAAAACCCGTCGGCATTTCTGTAGCGGTAATTTTTTCAATGTGTATGGAAAAATCGGACTACCTTTTAGAATGTCTAGGCATTTAAAAAAAATCTACTGGCAACATTGGTTGCAATTAACATGTGTTGTAGTCTGTGGTTACTCACCACAACAGTTGTTAGCAAAGCTGTGAACTTAGCTATTTAGAGCTGTCAAAACTTAACATTATCGATTTTTGTTGAAACTTATCCAAATCAGAAACCATATTCGCTTTTACTTTTTCTAATAATAAGCGGGTGACATGCATATATCAACTGTAGTTTTCAATTTTAAAGTGGTCGTTCATATGTTCGTATTATAAAGTGCCTTAATTAATTACAAATGCTTAACATTAATTTGCAATTATAAATATTAATATAAATTGAAAAGATTCAAATTAAATATTTGAAATTAATTGTTTAATTGTAGTTTTCAAACAACTTATTAGTGAAATGGAAAAGTAACAGTTGTTTTTGGTTATTGAAGATTGTGTTGTCTTTATTATTCCTTCTTTTTTAAACCCGTTTTAAGCATGTGTGTAAAAGTTTGTGCATGATTATGGTGTTTTGTACTCCAAAAAAGTGCAATTAAATAACGATCAACGTATTTGCCTTCGAATGTTCTTTTTATACGTGGTGCTGAAAATTTTTCCTTTTTCTATTTTATGAAATTTGAACATATTCGACTTTACTCTTTCGACTTCCTTTGCGACAAATTCATTGTTGATGAATATGATATGGAAGATGAAAATCAAAACGAATGCTTTTCTTGGAAATGGAAATACATAGAGGCGAGGAACTAAGGCAAATTTCAAAATAAAGTACTGTTGAGAAGGTCAACTTGTTGTCCGTCAACTTGTATATTTGTGTTTTCGTTTTAGTTAGTTTTTTTTATATATCGGATGTTATATGTTTTGGATTGGGGAGAGTGTTGCCGCAGTTAATAATTATTTAAACAATGTTTTTACTTACATACAGTGTTACCATTTCTCAAGTTTTCCCTTATTTTTCAAGGTTTTTGAAATGCCAAAAATTTTTTAAGTTTTAGATTCAAAAATAAGTTATTTTGAAATTCATTCAAATTTTCAAGTTTTGCTTATTAATTTTGAATTTGCAGTAAACGACTATATGACGAAAATATTATTTGATGTTGCCATGTACTGTAAACGATTTTATAATTGTTCACTCTTTCTTACTGCAACAGTAGTAAATGTGTCTGTCCCCTATTTAATACCACTGTGCCGTATTAATAATATTATACGGGTATGTTCAGTAAACCGAACCGCAAAAATTTTTCGTTTTTAAAACGAATACACATACTTAGATGTTTAAAATCAAGTAGATTAGTCCAGTCGAAATTAAATCGACTGTACTATCTTCTTAATAAATAACTGATGAAACATAAAAAAACAATTACCAATTTTTACTTGAAGTCTTTCTTTTCTTAAATTAAGTCAAATTATATACTCTGTATTAGATTTTATTAGAAAATAATCAATTTAAAAAACACTCCAATATTTCTCCATGTTCTTGTTAAAGTATGCAGATAAAGTAGATGGATGAAGCACATTTTCACTAAATTCATTAAAAAATCTTTTTTAATTAAGAATAAACATTATTTTGAACAAATTTTCAGTAGCTTTATTGACGTATTGACGTTTAAAAAATCTTATTTGAAAGTAAGTTCGAATGTTGGAAATCGTGTGATTGTTAGAACACCAAAATGGCATTTATTCGGTTTTAAGAAATCACTCGTTTTTAAATCGACTCGGTTTACAGAACAGAGCGATAGATTTTTATGCCAGTGTTTTTTTTTCTATTTCAAAAAAGCATGGGTAAATATTTGAATAGAGAAACGGTAAGGATAATGGAATATTTTTAATTTTTGGTGTTATTAGTTTGAAGCAAGTGGATAAAATAGCTTAGAATGCAACACAAACACATTGAAAGCTCCAACAAAAAAACAAAAAAAAATGTGATTTGCTCAAAATCGTGGGAAGAATAAGTTTGTTGTTTCACTTTTATTGTTTGTTTTCTTAATCTTATTTTGAATAAAAATGAATTAAAAATATATATTTTTCTGCTTTTTTTCATTATTTTTTTTTTAAATAAAAAGTTTTTCTTAAAAAATATATGGTAACGCTGCTAATATAGTATATGTTTGTATATGTATGTACAGTTTGTAAAAAAAGTCTTTTCAAAACTTAGAAAAATTAAAAAGTTTAAGAGAAACTCTTATTTGCAAGTAAATTATAGAACTTTTATTAAATTTTTTTCTTCATGTATTCAATTGAAGATGTTTATAAACACTTTGCACAAAAAAAAACAAAATTAAATTAAATAACAATATAATAATCGTAACTTAAAAAATACTTCCAGTTTCTACGCTGTAAAATAAATGTTTTCAAAATTGTGTTAAATTTAATTAAATTTATTCTAAATGGTAAAAAAAAAATTTCAGGGTGCTAATACTTGGTGTGCCCTTCTTTAGCTTTAATTACAACTTCTAAGCGTCTAGACATTGCATGGATAAGCTTTGGTATATCATAATTTTCAGGTAGTTTTTCCCACTCTTCTTTAATAAATGTTATTTGTTTTTGGTGACCTTTTTCCGACTTTTTTCTTTGGGTGGACCCATGAATTTTCTATAGGGTTTAAGTCTAGGCTTTGTGCTGGGTTATCGATCACTTTTCTACAATTATATAACAACCAGGATCTACAAATATATGCCTTATGCTTCGGTTCATTATCCTGCTAAAATTTATACTTGAGCTTTTCTGGGTCAACAAAACCGAATTTCCGAGCCTTTACACTCAATTCCTTTTTTAAAATGTTTAGATAGACTTCCTTGGTCATTATATCCTCTAATATACTTATTTCGCCAACACCTTTGCTCGAAATACAACCCCACACCATAACGAATAGTTTACCGAACTTTACAGTGGGTATTATATTTTTATTTTTTAAAGCCGCCAGGGGTTTTCGCCAAACTTTTTGAGGTACATCATGGTAGTAAAGCATCACTTTCGTTTCGTCACAAAAAATAACATCATCCCAGTGCTCCGGAGGTAAAGAAAGGTGTTCAATGGCAAACTTATACCTTTTTCAATATTTACCGCGGATAGCAAAGGTTTTTTCTTCGTAACTCTTGAAGAGTATTTATGGTTTTGTAGCACATTTCTAACAGTCTGAGAGGGATACTTACTCCACATTCATTACTGATGCTAAGTGCAATTCCTATAGTACTGAAATGTGGATTCTCATCAATCATTTTCAAAATTTTCTTTTCAATTCGCCGAGTTACTTTTTTTGGTCTGCCTGGTGTTTGTTTTGGTTCCAGTTTTCCGTCTTTTTCAGTACTGTTAATAACATTATATACCGTCCTTAGGTTAAGAGAGAACATTTCAGCAATTTCTCTGTGAGATTTTCCTTTATAGTAATTAAAATACACCAGTTGGGTAATGTCTTTGTTCAGTCGCTTTCCTGGCATAGTTTATATATAATTGGGTAATCATTTGTTTTTTCTATGAGCTTAATTTAATGAATAAAAGACAACTGCTACTCTTAGCGTCCATATAAAACTATTATACGCTACATATGCAAAAAACTAACGGTTCCTTCTTGTCTTTGCATTTTTGAAAACACTTTTTTTACACTGTTTAAAGTATACAAAATTATTTTGTAGCGTTGTTGTTGTAATATGTTCATAAATTTGTCAAAGTTTCGACGCCTGCTTGTCGAGAACATACAAAACAACAGTTGTAAAAAAAAAATTCACAAATATAATGATATTGTTGTTGTAAATATTTATTTAAATTTAAATTCGTATAAAATTTTTGTTTTGAAAACATTTTTTTTACAAACTGTATATGCGAATGTTCATAAGCAAGTGGTACTTAGGCGATCTATTAATAAAAAGTCTAGTTAAAGTGCATACCGACACGTATATAAACACACACATGCATACATCCATATGTGTTAAATGTTTATAAAACGGTCATAGGTGCACGCGTTTTAATTAATAAAAAATAATTTCAAACAATGTTGATCATTCAATGTTGAGCAGTTCAAAGAAAATATTTTAATTAATAATGTTGGATGAGAAAATTGAAATGCATGCAAAATTCGTAAAAACAAGAACTACACAATTTTGTAATGCATACATAATAAAAAATACTGGATAAGATATCAAAATTAAAAAGATGAGTTCGCAATATTAAGTTTGTTAATTCTCAACATTGCAAAATTTCGGGCGAAACTATGCGAATCTGTCGAATATTACCACTCGGTCTACATTCTTATGTACACTTAATTCTGTTTTTATGCGATAGATACGTTCCTCGTAAACACTTGTGAAAAAAATCGTATTATTGTAGAAAAATTTTTTTCTAAAATTTGGGTTTTTTGAAGAGGCTGCTCTCTAAATTTGGTCGTAACTGTAGAAAAACTTATTCAATCTTGTTATGCAATAATAATAGAAATAAAATAAACTTTATTTCATGAAAATCCATGGATAAATTTATTGCCGATTAAGTGAAAGTACCTACTTTTGACAGAAAAGGTTTTTTTTACTGGCACTATCATAAATTTTAAGAACAGTTCATTTTTTTTAGCATTTAATATATTATTTTAACAAACAACGTCAACTACTAGTTACATTTAAAAAAAGATAAACAAAGCATAATCTAATAATAATTTCGACTTTTGTTTAGTCTCTTATGATTTTGAGAATTTGATTCTCTAATAAGGAACCAAATAAAATCTGCCATCATATTTTCATTCCATAGTCCGTTTCTCCGTGGTTTAAAGTTGTTTATGAAATCGTTCACCATGATGGTCGCTTACGGCACCTAAATTTTCTGGAAAAAAAGTCCAAATGCGAATGTAAGAAATGTATTTTTAGTGACATTTTTACACCTAAAATGCCTCGATGTTGTTCTACCGCACAGGTTCTAGCATTTTCTTGAACGCTCTGTAAGTAGAGAAAAAGTTGCTGTGAGAGAATGTGTAGATATATATAAAACTTAATTTAAAAGTACTTACTGAGAGTTCGAAGAAGAGAGATTTCCTAAAAAAAACTCGGCAATTCCCACATATCGAAGTAGGTGTCCAGTACTGGTCAATGTTTTCTACCTTTATTTTAAAACAATCTTCGTATTTAGTTTTGTAATAAATTAAGAAAAATTGCTGTTTGTTCTTGGTCATAAATTTAGCATATACATAGAAATATATATTTGGCTAATTTTTACATAACATTTTTCTAAGTTTTGCGCAAATTTTTTGATTTTGGTGACTCAAATAAACACTTGTCTCCTCGGAATTCACTTGTTGACTAATGCTGATTGTGCAAAGTAAACCCTTTATATACCTTTTTTAAATGACCTCTTTCGTTCACTTCTTTTTCTAATAAAAAGGAAAATAAAATATGCATGCACGCAGGTAGACACAACAAACAATCACACCGTTTTTGGCTCTACACAAATTTTGGTTAAAAAAATATCAAAAGTAGGTACTTTCACTTAATCGGCAGTAAAACACGCATTTATCTATAGATTTTCATGAAATAAAGTTTATTTTATTTTTATTACATTCAGCTTAAGATGTATAGTAAAATTGGTAACTATTTTGTGCTTCCTATATGTTAAGAATTTTTTGGATTCAAAAATTTAGTAATTCTCCAAAAAAAAAATTTTTTTTTCACTTTTTCATCAATAACTCCAAATTTTATGGCTAAGTCAAATAATGATTGTAAGAAATCTTAAAGCTGGCGTAATTTAAAATTGTTTGACGTATTGCATAATAAGATTGAATAAGTCTTTCCAAAGTTACGACCAGATGTAGGGAGAAGATTTTTCAAAAGTCCCAATTTTTGTGGAAAAATTTTTTTACAGAAACCTTACCATAGAATTTGAAATAATGATGATTTTTGTAGTCTTCTGTTATTCATGTTCTTCAGTTTTATTGTTGGATCTCTATTCGATAATCCATATGTGGTAATATCAGGCACAATGATATCCATCCTTTTTTTTATCTGGGACCAGCCATCAGGAGATGACCCCTACACATGCGATGCATTGTGCTGGAACTATAGGAAAGAGATAGTTAGAGAAATAACAGGAGGTGAAGCTTAATTATTAATGTTACAGCTCTGCTTTTTGCACGTTCTCTGTTTATAGCAGTGTTGAAGCTTCGGTTTTGTAGCCATTTTTATTATTATTTTACTTCGCCGGTGCTACACAATACCGACGAAGGAGGCCGTTCTAATGTGCCTGTGGATTAGTTACACTTGAAGTCGTTACTGTTCAGTGACCAGTGACTATGCCTTCGCCACTGAAACCTTCCGACAACAACTGACACACTAATGCACATCAGAAAAATTCGATATGTTTTTTTTTTATGATTTTAGTTTGAAACTGGGGTTGAACCCAGGTCTGTTTTGGTTTTGTAGTCAACGTGCAGACTGCTTTAGCCATCGCCTTGAAATGTACTCGCATCTATTCATTGCTAGTATTGTATTACCTTTATCAGCATTTAAAAGAAGTAAGTTTCTATTCTTCTTCAGAAATCTATCTGTTATATCAACTTTACTCAATAAGAATTTATCGCAATTAGTTAATCGTTCCCTTTTCAAATGGCTGTCAATAATGTTGGTGAATTTATTCCTTGCAGTTTCCTGTTCTTCCCTTCCTCTCAGTGTCTGTATAAAATCTGCTATAAATTTCAAAGTGGGGAAAACCTGCTTATTGATCGGTAGTGCCTGTTTTTTCCTTAAAGAAACTACCCATTCTCTTTCATGTGAAATATCAAAATCAGACTTATTAACAAACCAATTTATATTATTACTCCTAATACTGATATTTATGTTTCGTAAATTAACAAGATAATCAAATTTCCTTTTATGTACCTCTTTAATCCGGAAACTCAAAGTTCGTGCTAATCTGTCTTGGTGTTCAATAAATGAGTTGAATTCTTTTTCGAAAAAATATTGTCTTAAAGTAATTGTGATCCATTTTAATTCTCCACTAAAGTGCTTCAATAAATAGTTCATGCTCCTTTTTATAGGTCAAATTCAGAAGCTTGTTTGTTTGGAAAAGTTCAACATGTCTGCTTACTGAGATTTGAAAATTGTTGATCCCATTTACCTCAAAAAGATTAGCGGCCTGTTCTTAGAAGCCAAATGAAAATAATCGTTCTGCATTTATATTGAAAAGAACAATAAGAAAACTCAAATTGTTTTTGTTTTCAATATAAATGGCGAACGATTATTTTCTCCTCGCCCTCTATGAACAGGCAACAAAGATATTTTTAGTAGAATTATAAAATTATTCTAATTATTTTCCCTGAAGATTGTAAAGCTTGTGAAAACGAAATCTCGAAAAAAATTAAATTTAAAACACAAAGTAATGTAAGATCTCAAGCTCATTTAAATGAACTATAATTCAACAAGAAAGAGATTGAAGAAAAAATTCGAAGAATATAATAATTATTTAATAAAATTTATTGCGTGACAATTAGAGCGCCGCTCTCAGGAAATATTCTTATTTCGACTGAAGTTAAAAATCCGAGCAAATGATCACTCGTTCCATTACAATTTTTATAACAAATGATTTAATTTAAGCTTTGTACTGTATTTCACTTCCGAAGAAACTAAAATTTTTTTTATTCAAAAAAAAAAAATGGGACGGACCTATTTTCTAATAATTAAAAATTAAAAAAATAAATATTTCATACCCACCATAAATTACCAAATAACGATGGAACATCTGCAGTTCTAAATTAAAACTTAAACCCTTTTCGATTAAAAAAAAAAGAGGGTTAGTAAATGTTCTACGCAGTGCAGTGAGTGGCATGCTCCAAAAGTGTGTGTAAAAAAATAGAAAACATTTGAAAATTAACACATACTTTTCATTTAATTTAAAGCGACCTCTACATTAATAATGAAATGCCATGAACCCTTTTCTATTCAGAAGAAAAAAAGAAAAATTCACAATATTATTAAATTTGAGAACAAACATATTAGAAACGTTAGCCAGATACACTTTTGACATCAGGCTGGCTGTCGTCTGCCTGCGAGCAAATAGAATGGCTGACAAACCTTCCGCATTACGTACGTCTTGTGCATTGAACTTTATCTATTGTTTAAATTTAATGATAAATTGAAAATTTCCAATAATTTTCATTGAAAATCTATGAAGTTTGTACCCAAAAATCAAACAATTGATGCGACATTCGACAAAAGGGGTAAATGGAAATCATTGCGTCCGCAGTTGGGTAAATATGAAACACATGTGAGTTTTTGTCTATTGTGTACAATTTTATAATGCAACAAACATTAAATATGATGACACAAAGCGGCACAGTGGGGCACCAAGCCTATGCATTTAAAAAAACTAAAAAAAAATTAAATTAAATTATAAAAAAAAAATCTGTGAAATTGAAATATGTTAAAATTTTATACTCTTTTCCTTGGCTGATTAATCAGCGGATCTACCCTACATACCCTACATATGTAATGTATTGCACCGAAACCATTATTTAAAAACCATTCATATTTCATTCAAGTTTCATTTAATTCGCTTTGGCTTGTGCAAAGAACTACAATTTCAATAAAAGTAACATAACAATTATAAACTCATGAGCGTCATCTTCAGTATGAAAATTAAAAAGATATTTTTTTTACCTTTAGTTATTATAGCAAGTAAAAAAGGAAAAGCTTCAATTTGCTTTTGCAAGTCGACAACAGTCGAAGTTGAAAAACTAAAAGTTCTGATTATGCAAATTGTAAGCCAGCAATAGCAGTCTATTAATTTATTTAAATTCCATTATTTTTAAAACTAATTAAGCATATTTAATAAAATTCAATGAGCTTTGACATGAATAAAAGAAAAATTAATTCCATACACTGAAAAAAAACTTATTTGAGTTTCTTGATGTAGCAATATTCATCAGCAACCCTGTATATTATATACTTAGATATCAACTTATGAATATACATACATATGTAGATACATAATTATGTTTGTATGTATAAAGAATAGGCAATTAAAAATTTCTGCCTTTTAGACTGCAATCGAATATTCCTGTAAAGGTGGCGATGGCTTTAGTAGTCTGCACATTGACTACAAAACCAAAAATATTCCTGAGTTCGTTCCCAGTTTTAGACTAATCATGTGCATTATTTGTTGCCGGAAGGTTTCAGTGGCGAAGGCATAGTCACTGCTCACTGAACAGTACCGCCTTCAGTTGATAGCAATCCAGAGTCATATCAGAATGCCCTCCGTCGTCGGTATTGTGTAGCATCAGCGAAGTAAAATAATTACTAACAATAAAATAATTACTAAATGGATACAGTACAATGTATCGCATGCTCTGTATCTAAATAATTTGATGGGAAAACATTTCATATTTTATAAGTTTATATGTACGTATATATTAATCACAGAGTACATACATATATTGTCAAAGGCTTTTCCCAAATTTATTTGCTTATTTATAGTATAAATTATCCGAAATTAATTGTAAAATTCCGAATTGTGCATTGGTATTTAAATCCAATTTTTATTGTTCATCATCCCACTGTACTTTGAGTACTGCTGCAATGCATGTCAAATAGTTAAGTATTTTACACGAGCAGACGCCCGGGAACACAACAACTAAATGCAAGCACCCATTAGTTAGCAACCCTTTTCTATATTATTCGCTTTAAGACATAAAATGAAAACTGTTGCCATTATTGCAAAGAAAATCATTTAATCCTTTTTCAAAAAAAAAATCTAATAAAATGTAAAAAATTTTCTATTGAAAATGCCAAATCCTAGCGAAATTTCTCACCACCATCAATTTCAAATAACTGCCACTAAAAAGCGAACGAGTTATTTTATAATTTTTCATTTTCCCAAATTTTCGACAGTATTTTTCTTTTTTTCTTTTGCAAAACAATAGTTGCCACATACACGCTCTCAAAAAAGAAAAAAAAATTGAAAAACTGTTAAAAATTGTGTAGAATATTAGAAAATTGGCATTCAATATTTTACTGAACCCCTAAGTTGTGAATATAATCCGTGCAAAAAAGGGTCACTCAAAATATCGTTGTGCAATATTGCACTGTGTAAACAAAGAACAGTGGCAAAGGATAAAGAATTCGTTATGCGTCATTGCTGCGGGAATAAAAACAAAAACAACAACAAAACAATTTAGGTGCAAAAAATCACATTTATTTAATTAAAATTTGCAATGTTTCTTTTTCAGAATTTTATTTCCTGAAAAAACAGAAAAGAAAGATTTAAGTTTTTCACCCAAAAATGATGTTTTAAAGTCTGTCCCATTACGGCTTCAAATACAATGAAACAAGGGGTTGTGAACCCTTTTAACAACCGTTGATGACCTGCATTGATACCAGTGACGCTTGGGTCGTTCGGTCGGTCATGTGGGTCACATGTCTGCGATCCGTGTTATTACGGATGAACACATAAATTGCGTTATATCTGTGACCTAAATCATTGCAAACATAATTAATGATCAATATAATTTTTTTCTACTTCTTTTTTATTTTATAACAGTTTTTAAACTTAAAGAAAAAAATGTCAACATTTTTAGTAAAAAATTGCCAAAAAAAAAATTACGGCACTTTTCCCTCCATAATCCTCTTAAGGCAGCTGTTAGGAATGTTTTTACGGTACAAGTAGTTTATTGAATGATTGGTGGACCCAAAAACGAACCAGGGATAAGGGTGATTTAATTCCTATCACAGTTGAATATGAAAAAACGAAAGCAATTTTCATCGATATGTTTTCTACTGTTTTTTCTTTGTTTGGAAAATTTAAGAAAAATTCGTCTTCTCCCTTAAAGTTCTTAAAATTTTCGCAATTAATTCTCTAAATCCTTTACGCAGAGAGAAGCCCTTAAAATAATTGTAAGAAGTTTGTCATGCACGTGCCAATAAAAAGTGAAGAAAACGCAACAAACTCAATTCATTATTTTTTAGGCGTCAACAGAGGCCACCACAGTACGAATACCAAGGAAATGTAAAACGGTCTGATGTTATAAATATATTTTCAATATTCGATGAATAAGAATAAGAATATTCAATGTGAAATTTAGCGCCAGTCGACATTAAAAATGTAATTGAAAAAAAATCTTCCCTTTGCGTCACTAAAAATGACATACCGATGGCTGCATTTGAGATTCATGACTGCAAATGAATGGCACTGCTAAACATTTCACAGTTTAGTTTCTAATTTAGAGAAAAAAACGGCACCCAAATGGCCCCTACCCAATGGCATGATGGAAAGTAAATAACAAAAAAGACGAGTTTCTTTTACCTTTAGCAAGACATTATTTAGTGACGCAACTAGATTTTAAAATTTCGCGGGAATTCCCGTCAAACCGAAAGCGACACAAAATCTAATTAATTTGGACAAAAAACAATTCATGAAATGTATTAAATAAGTTTATAAATGCGTTTAAAGTTATATAAAATTTCAGTTATTTTTTTAAATCTTGAACCAGAACTCAGGGCATAGTGAAAGAGGTGACAAGTGGTGAAGAGATATACAGAGGAATGATTCACTGTCTTACAGCTCTGCTTTTGCACGTTTCTTGTTTATAGCAGTTTTGCTGCGCGTCTGATGTCAAGGAGAAGTATTCCTTTTTGAAGCATTGTTTTAGTAATTATTTTACTTCGTTGGTGCTACACAATATCAACAAATGAGGTGGATTGGTATCAGCTGAAGCCGATACTGTTCAGTGACTAGTGACTATGCCTTCCGATAACAAACTGACATAGAGACACACTAATTCACATACGAAAAATGCCAAATATTTTTATGACTTAGTCCAAAACTGGGTCCGAACCCAAAACTTTTGGCTCTGTAGTCAATATGCTAACTACTTCAGCCTTCGCCACCCTACCCATTTAAGAAAATGATTTATTTTATCGTATTTCAAGCTTGCTCAGAATTGATTGCATCTATCACACAGAGTAGGCTCTTCATTAGAAGCAGACCTACCCACATATCTTTCGGTTTTCAGTAGAAATGGACACTTTCTTGGAAATTTTTAGCCGATAGTCATCCTTTCCCTTTAATAATAATGAGTAATAATTATTATTTTTTCATCAGATAGAAATACGTTACAAAGAAAACATGTTCTTGTTAGCAACTACCACCGTCTACAGACGGTATTAACAAAAACTAACTGCAAACGAGATTTATTGCTCCAATTAAAACTAATTAAAATATACTCGTATCCATATAAATATGTATTTTTTTTTTTTTTTTTTATCTAGGACCAGCACTCAGGAGATGACTCCTACACATGCTGGGAACTATAGGAAAGGGATAGTAGGAGAAACGACAGGAGTTGAAGCTTAATTAATTATTTTACAGCTCTGCTTTCGCATGTTCGTAGCAGTTCTATAGCTTCGGTTTAGTAGCCATTTTTTTTTTTATTTTACTTCGCCGGTGCTACACAATACTGACGAAGGAGGGCGTTCTGATGTGATTGTGGATTGCTATCAGCTGAAGACGGTATTGTTCAGTGACCAGTGTTTATGCCTTCGACACTGAAATCTTCCGACAACAACTGACATACAAAGACACACTAATACACATCAGAAAAATGCGAGATGGGTTTTTTTTATAATTTTTAGTCTGAAACTGGAGTTGAACCCAGGTCTGTTTTTGGATTTGTAGTCAACGTGCAGACTACCACCATCCATCGTGCCATCGCCATAGTGAATGTTTTGTGGTTTGTTGACGTAAAAACGTTCCTTCAAAAAACCCGTTCCCCCTGTGAAATTTTTATAAATTATTCGGTTTTTTAAAAATTTTCGTATAATAGCCATTTTGTCTCTCGCGGTGTGAGCTGTATCTCTATCTTGCTGAAACAATATGTCAGAATTATTGAGAACTACCAGACGTAAAATATTTTTCTAACGGTTTCTGGTTTTCTAGCATTATTTTCGAAAATAATATGGACCGAAAACTCTATCAGCCATAATTCCACACCAAACCGTGCATATGGGAGATTTAATTGTCGCTGATTCGACAGTTCTGTTTATTAACATGTCCATTTAAATCAAAAAGTGCTTTATCGCTCATAATGAGATTGTTTAAAAAGTTGTAATTTTTTCTCGCCGTTGCTATGCACCCTTAGGAAATAATTCTTGAGCTAATTGAATATGAAAGGGACTATTCTTCATTTCTACTTTTTGGGTAATTGGGTGATTTCACTAGGTCGTGGAATATAATTATCTATTATTTGTTGTTATGTTTTTAAACCTTTTGCAAGACATATTTTTATGTTTTTAAATCTTGTGAAACATTTACTTATACTTTTTTATTGTTTATTTATAAAACAGACGATTGTTTGTTAACTTGCCTAAACTAGGCCGATGATAAAGTATAGGCTGTTTCGTGCAAGAAGAAGAAGAACATTACTCTCTCAAAACTTCTCTTATTTGCCCAATTTTCAAGTACGGGAACGATTTCTGGTAAGATTTGGATGCCGCGTTGTTCTAAAACACCTCTAACTTGTTCAAACACAGCAATGTGAACACGGTATTAAATAAGAGCGAGTGGTAGGTAAACTACCACTGCTTGCTTGCCCTTCAAACCTCTTTTTCGCAATTGAACTGTTTTATTGGATGACTTTCATTTACGCTGCCAATGCCATGTAAATAGATTATTGAAATTCATTAGCAACTGCTGGTTCCAATTTATTCCGTGTAATACAAAGTCATAACGCTATCGAAATTCCATTTTCATTGCTACAGTAGCGTGAATCATTCTTAAATGTACTAACTAACCAACCTCTGTATATTTAATATTGAACGCACAACATATTTTAAATGTGTTGGTACTTTAAACCAAGCGTTTATATGTCATCTGACTTCATTTCCCAAAGAAAGATATTTGCCAAAAAAAAAAAAAAATTAAATAAAATAAAAATTGCTGCCTGCAACATTCTTCTCTATTTATAATTAAATTCCTTTTAAAATTCAAAAATAAAATCCATAAATAATTTCTGTTTTGTCGTTGTGGGCCACCCCCTCTTAAAAGTATGTTTTGTAAAGCAATAATTTTAAAATGTGCTCCTTTGCGTTTTATTGTTTTTTTTTACTTTCTTCTTGTGGCGCTGAAAACATTCTGTTGTCATGCAAAATTTTACAAACTCTGCTTGAAAAAAAATTAGAAAATATGTTAAAAGAATGTTAAAAAAAAATTTTTTTACATTAAAAAACACCAAAAAAAAAGGAAATTAATTTTAATTTATGAATTTTGTAACTCCTCCCTTTCCTGTGAGTACATGATTAATTTTAAATTTTTTTTTATCAGAATACCAGTGTGAGGAATTTAAATATTTTATTGATTTTTAATGAAAACTTAAGGTGTGTAATCAGTGTTATGTTTAGTGTAATCAGCCTTAATCCAGTTGTCGACGTCGGTAACGGCAGCAAAACGTCGCTTCTGTTACGTATGCCTTTATTTTCAAATTTTAATTTGCATTTACAAAAATTTCGCATTTCTTTTAAGCTTTGATATTGCATATCGATTTGATGGAAGCGTAATTTTGATATCGATGACGACGTTCACAAGTGGATGGAAAAAGGGTGAATAATTTTCGCGTAAATGTGAATAGAATTGTTCAGCAATTTTTAACCCTCTATGTGTTGATATATTTTTCTTTCTAAAAGTTTTAAGACATGCATGATCTTGAGTTTTTTCTCTGAAAGACCTCTTCTGTCAGAAATACAAATGATTTTTGTGGATGCAGGCAAGATTTTTCTTCCATAAACGTTCTGAAATAGTCCTACCCCATCTGAGATGGAGCATATTAGCCCCTGAGTGAAGTAAGATGTTCAACAATAAGTTTAGTACAACGTTTCGTACAAAATTAATAGTTCTAGCATCACAATCATTTCGAAACCGTTCACTTTGGTTAAGAAAATTTATTGGTTTCTCAAAAAATACAAATTTGTTTTAAGACCATTTGACTGTCCGGATTGTTACTGCAAATATATATACTCGTATATATATATATATATGTATATATGTATAAATTTACGTACACAGATGAAATTTCATATGGTTTTTTGCTTGTATATGAACGTATTTCATAGGTTAGAAGAGGTAGCATCCATTGACGGTTTAAGGCTTTGAAAAGTAAAATTAAGAAAAGTAAAACTCTCAGAAGAAGAAAATCGAACGAAATTAACCAAAAAAGAAAAAGAAAGTTCTTCTGCAAATATTTCTGTATATTTATTTGCAGATACATATGTATGTGCGTATGAGTATTAGTAGCTACTTGATTTCCTCCTAATTTTCATCAACTCTTGTTTTTCTTCATACGTCTCCTAAGAAATTATTTAAGACACCCGGCAAACACAAAGTCAAGCGTTTGAATTAAAATGATTTCAGCTGATTTTAAATGTATTTTACGAACTTGCTTTTTTAACATTGACATCATATGTAAGAGCAGAAGCTTATAATAACGAAATTCCAAAAAGGTCAACATCTTTATGACTTTTTATAGTTTATTAAGAAATAATTTATTGGTGACTGAAACTAAAATATTAAATAACAAGAAAAGCTGTTGACTGCAGTAATTGGGGCGTACAGTTGTACAGCTGGACAGTCGTGGATTCAAACCCTCTGTCAGTCATTAAAAATTGTTCTCAAGTTGGTCATATTATTTTATATTAAAAATCCACATCTTCTGGAGATGAATTGCTCTCTGGCTCTTGCAAATCGAAGCAATAGACTTTAATTAAAAACTGAATCATAAACAGCCACAACCAAAAATTTATCAAAATGATGTATGTTGTATGGCTGCGGGACGTGAAATGCTGCCGTCAGGCACATTAACACTCTACATGTGTTTGCAAATCGATGTTTGAGGTAGAAATTCAAAATTTTCTGGCCTAACACTGTAAATAACATTGAAATACTTATGAATCCATAAACCAGAGCCCTGTACAAACTGAAATCATGAGAAGAAAGTGGAATTGGCTTGGCCATACTATACGTAAACCTTCTGATTACCTATCAAGGATGAATAAAACCCTCTCAGAAGAATGGGAATATCAAGTAAACCTGGAAATTTAACAAATACTGGAAGGAAATTAAATTGTTAGCTAATATTATATCGGAATGGAATGTATTTATAATTGGCCTAAGTTCCGCACTGTGCCGATATATATGTGTGTATATGTTTGGTATAGCGCGGTCGACTATCTCATTTTTTTGCACCAAAGTCTTTTTTGTACCAGTTCTTTAATTCGCGCGGTATTTTACAGTATTTCTCAATAAAATAACACTTCCGCTTTACATGCAAATTTATATGTATACAAATATTTTTGAATCTTTAAAAAGAAAGCGCACAAATTAGTGAAAAATAAGAGAAAAAAATTTTAAAAATAAGAAAAGTTAAGAAGAGAACTAAATATAATATCAATTGAGATTTAAAGAATTCATGATTAATAAAATGAAAAATGTTGTATAAAGCACAGTATGAAATAAAGATTTTACAAGCGGACATGGCGGCAAAAGTGAGATAAAACATATTTATCGACTAACGCTCCTTTACGCAATGTCCGATTAAAAGTTAACGGCAACTTTGGCATACAAAACTTGCTGTTAAAGCTCACGTTCAATTTTAATCGTACATTGTGAAAAGGGTCGTAAATCTCATATAAAGAAGTTTCAATAGGATACCATACTGTTAAGCATCCTTTTAGTTACGACTCTATGGTCTATTTAACGAAACTAGCTCCTTATTATCAGTAATTACCCAGAAATTAGCTTGCGGTAGAAGAAAAGTTTATTTACTGGCTCCACACTCTGTACAAAATAGTGTTAAGATATTTTAAAAAACAAATGCTTTTTTCTTTCTGTTTTATTTGTACCGCGAAACTTTTGAAATTCTCAGGATTTTCGAACATTTCTTGAACTTGTCTCGCTTTACAGGGTGCTGATGGCGAGTAGTCAGCGTGTTGGCTCTGCAACCAGAAAAACCCAGGTACGATTCCCTGCCGGGTCAAATCAGAAAAAAGTTTTTTCTGAGTTTTCTGTGCTACAGCACCCTCCTTCGTCGGTATTTGAGCAATAAAACGTCGGCGAAGTAAAATAATAAATAAAATGGCTCCATTAGCATAAAAATAATGCGTCAAAAAACATAAGAGAGGCCGCAATGCTCAAAAGACCCAATGCAGCATGCTTACACATCGACGCATGCCCGATCACGCTGCGTCATCTGTAATTATGGGCGGTATAAATATCGAGGAATCACAAGCTCTTAATGTTCTTGGCATGAAAATTCAGTGCGATGTTCGATGGACTGAGCACATTTTTCAGGCCTCAAAAGAAGCATTCAAGTGCCTCGGTTTTTTAACACGGTGCAAGACACTATTTATACCGCCTACATCCGACCGAAAATGGAATACAACTCTCATGTTTGGGCCGGTGCTTCAAAGACTATTTTGAAGTTACTCGACCGAGTCCAGGAGAGAGCGAAGAAACTCATAGGAGACAGTAGGGTAGCCAACTCTATTAACTCTCTTGAGCATCGTCGTAACGTGGGGTGCGTTTCGCTGTTCTATCGTTACTATAATGGGATGTATTCTGATGAAATCAGGGAACTTGTTCCCGAAACCCGGTCATTCACGCGCACGATGCGTTCATCATTAAGAGTGCATCCATTTGTGGTCAACATGGCAGCGAACCGCATTACAGGGAGAACTCATTTTTCGGCCGAACATCGCGTATGTGGAACAAACTCCCTGCCGAGGTCTTTCCTGTCACGTATGACGTGGGAAAATTCAAATCAAATGTCCATAAACACTACTCCCTCTATCCTCCTTCCCAGAACCTAATTTCCTAGTTTCAGCACAATGCATCGCATGTGTAGAGCTCATCACCTGAGTGCTAGTCCAAGATAGAAAAAAAAAACTTTGCTTTATAATTTACACGCAACTGCAGAGTTGTGCAAGAATTAAGCTCTATCTTCCTACCCCTTTCACCACCTGTCTATTCTCTACCCTATCCCTCTCTCTAGTCCAGTGCAATGCATTGCATATGTAGGGAATAGCCCCTGAGCACTGGGCCAAGATAAAATAAAAAAAAAATTTGAAAATTTTAATTAATTGCATAAAATTAAATAAGGCACTATTTAACAATTGATATAAAATGACTGTTACTATTTTAATCTATAGAAGATCGCACAAAACTCCAATTCATTTTATTTTTAAAAGTCAAACACATTACAAATGTTCGCTGGGCATCTGTGTATTCAAGTTACTGTCGATGTGCATTCAAGTATAAATTCTTAAGCTTGACCTTATAAAAAAAGGAGGAAATTAGGAAACAACAGCACGTGTTTGAATGTGTTACAATAATATGTTTGTAGGTATCCTGAGTCCATGTGTATGAATGAATGGCACAGTTTGGTCATGTGTGTTTTCGAGTGTGTATGTTTGTATTTTAAATGTTGTAGATGTGATTTACTTATTGTATTCTTTGTAGTTTCGAAGGTGGATGATTTTAGTATTTTCCCTGTTTTGTACATAATTTACTTTATTTATTCTTGTGCATTCTTAAAGAAAACTTTTGAAAAATAATTAAATCGATTTTTTTTTTGTATTTTCTAAATTGTTGGTTTAATTATAAATACCCATGCTTTTCGAACTCTTTGGTATGTCTGTTCAAATTATATTAATTTGGAATATTCACAATGGTTTCACTTGAACTTTTAATTTCATTTCGAAAGCAAATAATTCCGACGTCCGTCATTTGAAAATGTTTAATAAAAATATTCTTTTGAAAAACGTCTATATGTGTCGCTGTAAATATTCGCTATTGAAGCAGTACGGCAATCAAAAAGTTAAGAAATCGAAGCCATTGGCAGATGAAGATCGTATTTTTACCAATTTATACGGACGTCATGATTGGCATTTGAATTCTGCTGTATCTCGAGGCGACTGGTATAAAACCAAAGAAATGATTGACAAGGGACCAGAGTGGATTGTTAGTCAATTGGAAGCATCAGGCGTAAGAGGTCGTGGTGGAGCTTGCTATCCACTTGGCAAAAAATTGAGACACATGCTCCAGATTAACGAACCGCCACCTAGATATGTTGTAATAAACGGATCTGAGGGCGAGCCAGGAACGTGCAAGGATCGTGAAATCATGCGACATGAACCACAGAAAGTAATAGAAGGGACGTTGCTAGTGGGTCGTGCCATTTCCGCCAAGGCAGCTTGGATTGTTGTAAGGGGTCATTTTTATCGTGAAGCCTGTAATTTACAAATCGCGTTAGTGGAAGCTTACGAGGCAGGCTTAATTGGTAAAAATGCTTCTGGTAGTGGTTTTGATTTTGACATTTATATACAGCGCGGTTGCGGAGAGTATGTGACTGGAGAAGAAACGGCTTTATTGAGGTGTATAATGGGTGCTGAGGGTAGACCTTATAAGAAGCCTCCCTATCCATCTAAAAAAGGAGTATGGAATCAACCTACAACGATGCTTAATGTAGAATCGGTGTCAGTAATATCTAGCATATGCCGCAGAGGCAGTAAATGGTATTCCAAACTCGGCATGTGGCCTCATAGTCCGGGCACCAAACTATTTTGTATTTCGGGTGATGTGGAAAAGCCCTGTACGGTAGAAGAAAATCTAGGCATATCGCTACGTGATTTAATTGAAATTCATGCGGGTGGTGTCAAAGGTGGTTGGAATGATTTATTGGCCATTATTCCCGGTGGTCCTTCTACACCCATCCTGCATAAAGATGTCTGCAATAATTTAGGACTTGACGAGGAGTCTTTGAACCATGTACACAGTGGCTTGGGAACTGGCGCCGTTATAGTTATTAACAAATCCCGTGATATTTTGGAGATTATGACACATATTTTAAGATTTTATAAGAAAGCAAGTTGCCGTCAGTGTGCACGCTGTCGTGCACAATCATCATGGGCTCATGAATTTTGCCAACAGTTTGCAAGGGGTATTGGCCAACGACAGGAAATCGATTGGCTTTGGCATATTTCCGAGTGGGCTCCCGCAGATACAATATGTGGCTTTTCTGAAGGGAATTCCTTGGCAATACAAGGATTCTTAAGGCATTTTCGCACCTCCGTAGAGGATAGGTGGCGTCAAAATAATGCGAAGTCATAAAGAATGCGCTGCCGTTTAATATTTTAATATGTTTCATGATTCAAAATGACGTTTATTATGTAATTTGGATTTGTAATTTATCTTTTTGTACTTACTGCCATTTACTGGAATACATTAAAAGGTTGTCATACAATTGCAGCGGACGACATTCGATAATAAAATTGGTTTGTAACGTTCCAGTAACAATTTTTGAAAAACGAAATATTCTCGATTATTGTTGCCGATTGAAGGTGTTGTCTTAGATCAACATTTCCTGTAATATCCATAACTAACATTCAATGATATAAAGCGAGCATTATTACATACAATATTGACTTTCCTAAATAAACGTATGACTATGTCAAAACTGATAGAAATCTGTACCACTTCAAAAAATCGCTCCGGATATCAGCTGCCAATACAACACGCTCACACAGGTTTGTCATCAACATAAAAATACTACTCTGATCGTTTAGAAAATTTTTTTATGAAATTCTACAAAAGATTTGTTACACAATCCCATTTTTTTTTCACACTATCTGACTAATTGAGTACACACGTCTTTTTAAACAGATCCTATTATTGAATCTAATAGTGAATCATGCCCTTTATGGATATTCCGAAAATTTTCTTCTGTCATCCTATTACTCTTCAGGCCTTTCTAAAAAAAACATTACTTTTTGTAGTCTCTTGGAAAACAGTGATGTTAACCGTACAGTAATGAATCTTATTCTATTTGTCAATGACGACACCAACGCGATGTGATAAAGTTTCATTTCAAATTTCAATTGCTGTTCACAAAAATTTCACATTTCAGGTGAATGTCAATCTTGCTCTGAAGTGAAAGATACCGCATATCGAGTTGAGAAACGCGAAATTTTGGTGTCAGTCTTCAGCTCCAACCAACACTCTGCACCTGCAACCGCCAGGTAACCAGCCCTTCTCCAGTTCTAGTCTCTCCAGCTAAACAATATAATTTTATATATATGATTCTAATTGTGGTTTTTTCCCTTAAAAATTATATGTGAAATTTATTATTACATACCTTATGATATTCTCATAAAGTATGAAAATATCACAAAGTATTTTATTACAAAAGCAACTCAATAACAGAGGAGGAAAGCATATCCATATAGTACTATTTCGCTAATGCTTACTTAGCTCATCAGTGGATTTTTCCTAATTTTTGAATACAAACCCAAGATCTATATGTTTAAAATTCAACTAATCAATCGAGAATAGAAGTTGAATATCAAAAATAAAAATCAAAAAATCTATAAACAAAAACATAACAATCCATGAGAAGAAAAATATAAAAATAGAAATGTGTGTGTGTTATAAAAGTAAACTCATTGATTAGTTGAATTTTAAACATATAGATGTTGTGTTTGTACCAAGGTGAACTAGCCGACTATTTATCACTGTTATCACGAGTAAGTTTGCCTGCTATCAAGTAGACCTGCGCCAACTCGTGCATTTCAGTGATCGCTCTTTCTCGTTCAATTGAAAAATAAAATAACCCGTTCGTTCAATCGTCCATTTTTTAACGGCAGAGCGAAAGAAAAGAAATAAACAAAACAAAAATACCGAAAAGTGAACGACAGTGTGAATAATAAAGAAAATGAACAATACAAAAGTACCATAAAGCGAAGAAACTGATAAACGTAACAGTTTTAAACAGTGGCGAAGGCATAGTCACTGGTCACAGAACAGTAACGGCTTCAGCTGTAACCAATCTACAGGCACATCAGAACGCTTTCCTTCGTCGGTATTGTGTAGCACCGGCGACGTAAAATAATTACTAAAAATGGCTACTAAAACGAAGCTTCAAAATTTAATAAGTCTCCTTGACATCAGAGACACTACAACACTGCTATAAAACCAAATAATGTGCAAAAAGCAGTGTTGTAGGGTAGTGAAGCTTCACCTCCTATCATTTCTTCTACTACCCCTTTCCTCTAGTTCCAGCACAATGCACCTCATGTGTAGGGGCATCTCCTGAGTGCTGGTCCAAGATAAAAAAAAAAAAATTTTAACTTGTAAACAACATGTTGAATTTTTTTAAAAATTCAATAAATAATTATTAAAAGCATAGACTAACCTGTAAATTGTTTAGTCTATGTTAAAAATTGGTGTGCAATATAGATGTGATAGGAAAGTTGTAAAATATTAACTGGCTGCTGCAAAAAAACTCACCCTTATTTTTTAAGGTAAAAATAAAGTGAAAAAATTTTTGTTAATTTATTTATTTCATTTACATTTGATAAATAAAAAATATGTTTTGAATTTAACTGTGGATAAATGTTGTAATTTTCTTTCGTTTGTTGGTCTTTTTATTTTATGGAACAATACGCGACCAGTAATACTAGTAGTATTACACTGCATGCTTGATACAACTGAAACGAAGGAGCTAAATATGAACGTCGTTCATTGAACGAAGAAGATTTGATAATTCATAAGATATTGAACGACAAGGAGCCAAAACCGCTCAGTGCATAGAGCGGATCATTTCGTTCAATTGACTGATCCCTTCAATTGAACCCGTTCGTTCGCGAATGACACAGCTCTACTATAAAGTCGCATTGATATATATTCTAAATTAAAAATTAATAAATTAAACTTGTAAATTGGCTAGAATTTCAAAGAAACTTATTTTTGAAGCTAAAAACTTAAAAGTATTTTTTGACATTTAAAAAATCTTTAAGAAAAGGGAAAACTTGACAAATACTCACGCTGGTGCAGAACAGCTTTCTTGCCTCAACATGCCTGATAATGATATTACATTTGTGATTTTGAAATTACAAAGTAATTTAAAATATTCTAATTTGTTGAACAGACGTGAAGTGAGTGTTGCTAAAATGTGGCAATGTGTAACAGATCTATTCGATTAAATAATTTTATGAAATATTTCATAAAATAAAACTCTTCTATGTTTCTTCGAAGAAATCTTAAACGTCCAAGAGAATATTATGTTGTTAGTTGTTTGAACATGAAATTTTCGGTATTGATGATATTAATTTATTTTAGCGAATGCTTATACTTTTCAAATGTTTCAACATTTAGTGAATATATTAATGTCGAAAATTCTTCACTTTAGTGATATTCGCTTATAAGCAAATCGTCCGTTAATCGTTTTTTTGTATACAGTTTTACCAAATCTTTATGTTTTCCAGGAAAATGTTAAGTTGCCTAGAAATATTTGTTATAGAAAAAAGAAAATCAACTTTAATTTTCAATTTAACTTGATTCAGTATAGAGCCACTGACTTGAAAAACTTTGTTACACGCACCTTTTAAGTTTCGCTTTTCCTACCACCCCTTTTTTTAATTTTAAACTGATTATTATTTATATTTTCAAACTTGACAACAAATCACCATTATTATTTCTTTTTTTTCCTGTTTTGAAAACTCCAACACCTTGAATTATATTTATTGCTCTTGTATGTACATATTTAAATTACTATTTGGCTTTATCCACTTTGTATGGTTGTATGAACAACAAACATATGTATAACTACACCATTTCCATAAAAATAAGAACGAAATAAAACTTCATAATACTGAATTATAAGGTCTAATATTGCGTTCGAGTTGGTACAAAATATCGAGCAGCATGTATTATTTATTTGTTTATTTAAAATATTAATAATTATAATATAATACTATATGGTTTGTATATTAATTTAATATTTTTAACTCATGGCGTATTCCATTCGAAAATGCGTGTTTTGGATAAATGGTAATTAGGACACAAGTATATGAACTACATTGAGGTGGGTGGGAGACAAACAAGTGCATGTACTCCATCAAGAAGATGTTGATGGGGTAGTTTGCAGTGATCGATTTGAAGGAGAATAAATATATTAATTTCACTCCTGGGACAGTTTTTGTGGTATAATGGTGCGCCTCCGATAACGTTGTAACTGTGCTTTTTTAGACTTTTATGGACGTGAGAGATATTAATAATTTTAAGAATATCACTAAGTTTCCATATCGAATATGTTTTTAATGGTCGCCATTTTGCTTCTACAGCAGCTGACTTCGCGTATTCGTTACCTATAATGCCAACATGTGAGTGTACCCACATAACTTTGATATTGTTTGAATTTTGGTTACAGATGTTTCTTATTAGATTCATTATTGGCGATTTGTATGAGATTATCGGATGAGATTATATACTTCGCGATCTGCTTTGTCGCGTATTATACTGCACTGAGCAGAACGATTCATGTGTGAAATTGGAATAGTAATCATAGTACCAGCATACCTGCTTCTGCTAAAAGATTTTTGGTGGGGCTGGTAGTAAAAGCTCCAATGTTTCGACGTACTGCAGCATGATATGGTTCTTGTGTAAATTTGATATGCAAATATGCGGACCATGCATATACGGGAAGACCGTATTAAATTTTTGAGATTATGATAGAAATATTTATGCTTATCGTAGTAGAAGTATGAATTCTAAAGTTTTTTCTATTAGATATTTTGCAATATTTAGTATTGAATTTAAGGCTTTTCGCAGCTGTAGACATTGTTGTATGCAGCGTCAGTCACAGCGCTATTGTGTTATTTGCAGATGTGATGTATATTTTTTTTTTATTTTGGACCAGCACTCAGGAGATGACCCCTACACATGCGGTGCATTGTGCTGGAACTAGAGGAAAGGGATAGTAAGAGAAATGATAGGAAGTGAAGTTTCACTACCATACAACATTGCTTTTTGCACATTATTTGGTTTTATAGCAGTGTTGTAGTGTCTCTGATGTCAAGGAGACTTATTAAATTTTGAAGTTTCGTTTTAGTAGCCATTTTTAGTAATTATTTTACTTCGCCGGTGCTACACAATACCGACGAAGGAAAGCGTTCTGATGTGCCTGTAGATTGGTTACATTACAGCTGAAGCCGTTACTGTTCAGTGACCAGTGACTATACCTTCGCTACTGAAACCTTGTGACAACAACTGGCACAAATATACACAATGCACATCAGAAAAAATGTGGGATGTTTTTATAAGTCTGAAACTGGGGTTGAACCCAGTAGTCAACGTGCAGACTACTTCGACCATCGCCACACTCATTATTTACATTTATCTACAGAGAATTTAGCACCGGAATTATTTCATAAGAAAATGAAACGTTTAAAAATTGTTACGAGCCAAAGCCATAAGTTCGTCACTTACGGTTTTCTTTTTTTTTTTGTTTTAAAAAAATCGTTTTCTGTCAGATCAGTCGGTTCATCTTACTAAATATCTGCCGTTACGATTTTACAGTTAAACAATTTAAAGGTACATATGTATAGATTATGTATGTAGAATATTGCGGCTTAAGTTTTTTTTGGCGATTAGGGCTTTATATATTTTCAGATGAAAAACGTAATAATTCTCATATAAAATACACAGGCGAGACAGCCTTATTTTAGACAACCCCAAACAAGTTTTTAAAATATCCCCATATATCAAAAAAGACGTTTCTGCTAAAAATAAGCGTACCATTTTTATATATTTTTTTACTAAGTACCAAGTACTTCACTGTCATTACTAAAACAATTGTCGCACATGTAACATATAACACAAATGGTTTTTGTATTAAATTTGTTTAACAGTTCATCTTACGCCTCAAATGACTGTCAACAAATGTCATTTATGCTAAAATATGTAGTTATACGGAACTAGGGACCTAATAATTCCTATTGCATATTATTACGCAAATTTAATTTTGTTCACTATAGAAACTAATTCTTTCAGTGTATGCATTGCTTGTTAAGATAATAAGCATATTAAGTATTGCCTCAGAGACTTCTTTGTACTGAAATGTTGCAGCAGCAGGATGAAAACGTTACACCTTTGACCAAAACTCACATAGATTTGTTGGAAGCTCGTTGCCAAAGTAATTATCCCAATTGGTAAAGGGAAGTTTATTTCACTACGTTTCATAACTAATGAGTTCAACAGAAATGTAACAGTTTTTGATCAAACGTAATTTTATAAAATTTTCGATAATAAATATAGTTTTAAACAATGTCATTCCCAAAAAACCCTATAATATTTATTGAATGTCGCCAAGAAAATGCCTTATTCCCACATAAAATTTACGTCCCCAAAAAAGTTGGCACATTTTCAATACTGGCAGCACTGGAAATGCATATTCTTCCATTTAATTTCATAGTTTTGCAACATGTCCCAATAGTCCTTCTATGGCTTTGTAGAGCACATACACTCTTCCAGTATAATTTCAGCAACATTTTATACCAATTTCCTCTATATGCAACTTGACAGAGACAAATTTCTTTTCGATCTCAGGCCTCAGATTTAAAAATTTAAAAGGCATGTTTTCAGGAGAATATATTTCAGAAAGGTCTTTTTTCAAACAATATTTCCTATTTAAAAAATATATAATCACAAAATGTAAAATTTATTTTTTTTTGTAAACAGTGTCAAACTAAAATATCATTTTAATTTGTGTCATTAGTATAACAAAATTATTTTAGTGTTCTAAAACGAAGATAAAAAAGAATAAACAAACGCAAAACAACTTTAGAAATTAGAAAAAAAAGTTCGTTAATAAGGAGGGTGGTAAATATATGACACGCGCTGTATGCCACAACGAACGATTACAATTATTTGAAATTATATGGAAAATATACACATTAAAACAAATACATACTTATATACGCACTAGCAAATAGGCACACATACACATATGTCACTTATTAAATATTTAAATTTGAACAGTGATTAAACAGGAGGTGAGCATATGCTATTCAACTACAAATTACAACTAAAACTTAGAGCATTCAATCGATTAATCGTCCAAACGATTAATTCCTTACCGACCAGCGTAAAGATTTATTTAAAATTAGAAATTCTCACAGCTTTTGCATTATAATCGTCACTGAATTTCCTCTTAATATCAATTTGACTAAATTCCATAATACTGGTGTGAGAAACGAATTCAGATTTTAATAAAATCTTCCACTTCTGGAATACAATCGCAACAGCAACTAGTTAATTTTTGTAGTTCAGCACCGCGACTCACTAGAATGAGTCTTACGAGTATACCTACATGTTCTAGTCTTTTATTAATGATCAGAGGATGTCCCCTACGTATAAAATACATTCCACTGGAACTAAGAAAATAAATTTTGGTGTGGAGGAAGGAGGGAGTAGTGTGTTGGGTCATTGAAGTTGAATTTTCCAATATCGCAATTGACAGATAAGACTTAAGAGTGGAATTTTCTTTTCCACATGCGACAAGTTCGCATAAAAAAAAACAAATTTCCTCTATAATGTGTAATGTTGGTAAATCGACCACAAATGAGTGCAGTCGCGAGAACAATTTTGTCGAACGTAAAAATGTTCGGGTTTTGAGAATGAATTTCTTGATATCTTTAGAACACATTCCATTGAAAGAGCGAGTTACTCCCGACATTGTGAAGACACTTCAGCAAGTCAATAAAGTTGACTGCTGACCACTGCCAAATGAGTATTCTCTCTGCCATATCCTGTACACGGACGAATAGCTTTAAAATAAACTTTGTAGAACCGGCTCATGCATTAAAATTGTATATAGGATATAGGCGACATATGTATATAGTAAAGGGCGTGATTCACTTGCCCAGTTAATGAAAATTTTCATAAAATGATAATTTTCTTGGGATTTTATCCAAACATCTGAGAAACAAAATATATATACGAGGTGGGCCAAAAGACGTCATCCGATGTTGTTTGGCTCTCATTTTTTTTTCTAAATGAAAAACTTCGATTCTGTTTCTTGATTATGTTTATCTGAACCTTGAGAATTTTATTGGTCAAGTCGAGGAGATGATATCGGCCAAATGGGCGCCGTCACAATCGATTGCTATACGAGCTCGTTTTATGGCATTTTTCATTACTTCATCGATAAGTTTTGGTGACAGATTCTCGCACTCGTGTCGAATGTTGTCCTTGAGGGCGTCCAGGGTCTCGGGCTTGTTCACGTAAACACGGGACTTCAAAAAACCCCACAAAAAAAGTCTGGAAAGGTTAAATCGTATACTTTTCAAGGTAGGTGGCCAAACGGCGCAGTTTTTGCACAGTCGGTGTCGGATGACCGGGGAATCGGCGACGGAATTCGCGCTGCGCCAACACCACAGACGAATTGTTATTCAAAAAAATAGACACGATTATTTCGCGCTCTTGGGGAGTGTATCGCTCCATGGCTTGTTCACTTGTATTCTACATCTGTCTAGTTCACAAATGTCAAAACAGATTTGACATTGGCTGCCATTTGCAAAAATAAGAACATCTTCCAATAGGGTGATTTCTTTTGACCCACCTTCTATAAAACTCATGAAGCTATGATTTTGATGAAACTATAATTTAATGACCGGCTCTAGATTGGTTGCTGCAGTCGATTCTTTTGAAGTAATTTTCGACCAGTTTTTCGCACATTTCCGGCGGTATCTCGTCGATAACTTGACGAATGTTGATCTTCAATTGCTCCAACTTTAGGGTATTATTCGCGTAGACACGGATTTTGATGTAGCCTTACAAAAATGTGTAACGGCGCCAAATCGCATGATCTTAGTGGCCAATTGCTGTCGCCAAAACGTGAAATTGGGCGTTATAGAAACTTTTCATATAATAAAGCCTAAATCGGTCGTGTTGTGCGGCTTGTGTCACCATCGTGTTAAAACCACAAATCGTCCAGCTTATAACCTTAAATTTCAGGCTAAAAAAAAGTCGGTTATCATACGGCCATTGCACTTTGAATTGACGGTAACGGTTCCGCGAGGCTTTCACTAACAGAAGCGATATTTTCCGCAGTGCGCACATTGCGATTATGCACAGGCATGACCACATCTGTAACAGTTCCAGTCTCTTCAAATGTCTTTATAATCTTGATAATTCATTGCACATTAGGTGGATTATGACGACCATAATCATGCCGTAATGCTCGAAAAGTGTCGACGTTTGAACCACCACTTTTGTAGAAAGTTTTTTTTAGTATTTTTAGGCATTATTGGCGTTGTTAAATGATCCATATTCGAAGTGGCAAACCTTTCACTAAATAAATGGTACTTCAGATGACAGATATTTAATAGCTGACAGCCATGCCGGATCGCCGGTTTTCTCCGCTTTACCATTTAGAACGATCAAATTCTCCTAACAATTTTTACGGTAATATTTCATTCAACTTAATTCGGTTATAGCGGAATAAAGTTATAGCGAATTTTCGTTTAACGAACTGTTTCTTCAGTCTCCTAAAGAAAAGTGCATGGAAATTTATTCGGTTATAACGAACAAAAAAAAATGGCAAATTGTCTGTCAATTTTTTATTACAATTTGGTAACACTATCAGTTCTTCTCTTATTTAAAATCAAATAAATCCAAAGTATATATTGCCAATAAATCTAAAAAATAAAGAAATGAATATCTTGAAAAAATATTGTGAAGTTTCCCAATAACAAATTATTTAGTCGGGTTATAACTAACTTCGCCTATAACGAAAAAAATTTCCTGATCTCGCAGAGTTCTTTATATCCGAACTCCACTGTATTTATTTAAAAGTTTTTGTTCATATTAATTTATGTCAAAATGTCTGCAAAACTCGGTAGGTTCCAAAAAAATCTGAAGAAAATAAGAAGAAAATATGAATACGGCACCGTTACTTTATAATATTTTATTGATTTGGGATCAGTTGTCATGGAGGCTGCAAAAGAAATATTTCTCCTGTTAAGTCGTCACATTGACCACGCAATTTAGCAACATCACTTCCTGTTGTGAATAGAAACATGGCTGTAAAGAAAAGCAATTTAAAAGAATTTCTCATGTATTTAAACAATTTTCTACTTTAAATGTCCCTTAAGAGATGAAATGGAGAATGAGATTAACTGGGAATATGCTTGTGCGTATGTAGTGGTCTCTTTGTTGTTATTATTGTTGCTGTTATATGTATATGGCTGGTGTATGGCATTGGCAGAAATTATAAACATGTTTCAAAGATACGCGCTCCCTGCGATTAACAACCAGCAACTAATAGAAAATATATTGTGTGTATGTGGGTGTTTGTATAAAAAAATTGTATCTGTATTTGTATGTGCTTGTACCTTTATTTAATCTGATTGTGTCAAGTCTTTGTTATATCACCACTTTAAATACTTTGTGCCAAGTGAAATGTTTCTTATTTTGTTTTTATTCTTCTTATTTTTATTCGACATTAGCTGTTATACGGAGGGTGAAGCTATGTTACCGCTATGATGTATGATTGTGCATGTGTATTTGGATGTGGCATGGGGAAACTAGATTTTTATTTGGCAAAAAATCAAAGAAACGAGAGCCGCAAAAAATTGTTATAGTTGTTATTAGTGAATTTGACAGGCATCAACATCATCATATGATATCGAACAATTCCTTTAAAGGTATTATGCACGTAGAGAAATATTAGAGTAACACTTAAAACATCATTATTAAACCAAACAAATCTGAATCAGGCTCATACAATACAATCCATATACCATAAGGAATCTCAACAGCCTATTCAACTTCTCCACTGACAGTTCACGCAACACATCCAAAGAATACCAACCGAAGTTGCAAGTGTTTTTGACTGAGTAGTTGACTCTGCGCCTAAAAGATCCACAATTCAGATACCTGATCAACCCAAAGATATTAAATTTCTCTATTTGTGTCCACACTAACAGCAGCAGAGCAACAGAACGTCGGTGAAGTGAAATAATAAATAAAATGTCTCTCCTCCAGCTTACAAATTAACGCGCCAACATATCACCGCAAATATAGCAACACTGCTTTACTACTCGTAATACTCTCAAACACGCAACTGCAGAGTTGTGATCCAATTGAGCTCTCTATATTTATATCTCTTCACCTTTTCCAACTAGTTAGTGTGTAAGCACTGCTCCAAAAAAAGTTCATATAGTGAGCATCAGGCAGTGCAAAGGGAGGATTAAAGTCTCTTGCTCCGCCTCCAGTATAATGCAATTCCTATAATAGTCGTTGCAACTCAGACCCACCCTCAAAACATGAGGATACCCAGTGTCTCGTTAGAACTGTTACCAGTAATCGAATCACTGCATTACCTTAAACCCCGAGTTCTCCGTTCATCATAGTGGAGCAATAGGGTCCGTGACCGGTATGAATTCCTGTGAATTGGCTGACATTTTTTTAACGAATATCGCCTCCTCCGTGGCAATAGCATACGCTAGATAAATACCCAGGTGGTTGGGGTGCCGTGATACCCATGTCGGGCTCACTCGAAAATATCTCATCAGCTCATCGAGAGACATCCGTCATTAATTGACCACTAGTGATGTCGAGAAAATTTCAATTTCAGTAGCTATGGCCGTAAATTACAAGACAGTACAAGCCTTGCACGAAAATTTTTACTAAAATAGAATAGTTAAATTTCTTGTAAGTGACACTAAATGAGCGTTAGTTTTAAAATTATATGCCTTCACTCACCTACTTTCCTATTATTTTAAATCACTGGTCAGCTGATAAAAAGAACAGCATATTGCTTGGAAACCAAGTGTTGCTTCAGTTACGGTAGTGCCAACCAACAACACAGTTTTAAATTGGCAAAAAGTATGCAGCTCAAAGAACCATTAGCAAAATTCCATCGTTGATTGAAATTGTTCTGGTGTGAACGAAGAGCTTTAATAATGTAATGAGTCTGGGTTCTTGTCATTTACCATTTCATTTGCAATATGTGCACAGAAGCATTTACATTCAATATTTAAATATTCGACTTTCTAAAGGGCGAGATTAACTATGTACGAGTATATATATTTTTTTCTAAGTGAATTGTTTTTTCTATTGTTTTTTTGTTAAAATAAATTATAAATACATATTTATCTTATTTTACATGATATTTAAAATTTAAATTTTTCAGGAGATGACTCCTACACATGCGAAACATTGTTCTGGAACTATAGGAAAGGGATAGTAGGAGAAACGACAGGAGGTGAAGCTTAATTAATTATTTTTGCAGCTCTGCTTTCGCACGTTCTTTTTTTCATTTTCATTTTTATTATTATTTTACTTCGCCGGTGCTACACAATACCGACGAAGGAGGGCGTTCTGATGCGATTGTGGATTGCAATCAGCTGAAGCCTGTAATGTTCAGTGACCAGTGACTATGCCTTCGCCACTGAAACCTTCCGACAGCAACTGACACACAAAGCCACACACAGAAAAATGCGAGATGTTTATTTTTATTTTAAAATTTTAGTCTGAAACTGAGGTTGAACCCATAGAACCAATCCTCTCATTTTAAAAGGATACTCTATTTTTTTACGCGAATTTGCGAGGAACCCATGTATCGCGTCAAAACAGTATTAAGTATACCATAAAAAATTAAATTGAAGCTGTTCAAATGTTTCCATATAGAAAACAGCTGATTTAATATTCATCAACATACGAGTATTACTACTCCCTGTGTCAACCTCATCCGTTGTTACGTTAAAGTTTGTTAAAGATGGCGTACGACGAATTCTATGTGCCTCGACCTTAATTTCTAAGTGTATTAAAAATTGTATCATACTTTACAATACATTCGTATTAAGTATGTGTTGTTTCAGTTACAAGAATAGAGACGAAGAAAAAAAATACACCCCATTTGATTTTTGAAACTGTTTCAGTCCATTTTATTAACTTTTCCTTTTGAAATAGAATGAAAATGTTACCTTTCACTGTAGACTTTAAGAGATGTTTTGCAACAATACAGACAGCAAGCCGCCCACCCCCACATCAAACATAAATTTTTTTAATCAAACAGAAGGGAGTGATTTTTTTACACAATTTTTTTAAGAGGCATAAAATAAGAAAATTATGACATATTTTTCTGATTTTTAATAAGGATAAATCAATATTTAGCCAAAAATAAATACATACAGTTTATATGCGTACAGGACAAGGAAAAAAAATTGAATTTCTAACTTCTCGTTTCTTTTTTCATGGAAAGTTACAAAATATTGTATTTTTAAGACAGATTTAAATCTTTTCAAAAGTTTCTTCAACAAATAAATATGTATGTTCGTGTATGTGTATTTATAAGATGGATGTAATGAAGCATAAATAGATTTGTCGTTAAAGATACAGGGTTTTTGATTTCCTTACAAACTGCAGCTGCAGAACTCATTTTCTTAAGGGAATTAATTATGAAATATGTTCACCTGCAGCATGTCGATGGACGTGTGCTTTTTTCACAACATTTTAAAGCACATTTGGGAATGCACATCTTATCTTCATCCAGCACCGAATTGCATTCTTTTGATGGTAATTTCTAGCTCACTCAAATACAAAGCAATACTGACCAATAATGACCACAAATCACCACATATCACCGCCGCTTTTTTTTTTTTTGATACATTTTACCAGTTGTCAAAGACAGTGAATACCGTATGTTGTATTCATACTATCAAAGATAAATATGTCTAAACAAGCAGCTCTTTCTCTTCCTAATCTTTGCCAACTAAATAAAATAAAGATTTTGAAAGCATTAAAGCGAATTGTTGACACGGCAATTATTTTGACCAAGGCGAATTCATAACAAGTGAACTCTCTAACCCTGCTCGTCGACTATTTATCACTTGATTTTTGGTTGTTGTCGTACTACTGAGTTTACCTGGTATAAATTCGCCTTGATTCTGACTTAAGTTGACATATCATCGCCCGACGCTTAAACAGCTGATGTGGAAATAAATTAATAAAAGAGTTTATATTTTAAGAATAAAATCAATTTATTAAAATATTATGGACGTGTTCTGATTTATAATTACTTCTCCTTAGTATTCATAATTATTTGTCTTGCAATATCCATGCCTGTTTTCTTCTTCTTTTTTTTAAAGAAAAAGACAAATAAAATTTATGACGTATCGCCATTTAATGTCACGTTCATCGAAACACCACAATTTGAGGGTGGTGATATATGAAGTACAACAGCAAGGTCATTGGTTTGAGTGCAGTATCCGACTGTCACACAAAAATTTTCACATTTTACTGATGTGCATTATTGTGCTTTTGTGTCAGTTGTTACCGGATGGTTTCAGTGCAGAAGGCATAGTCACTGGTCACTGAATAGTACAGTCTTTAGATGATACTAATAAATAAGTGGCAGCAGAACGCACTTCTTCGTCGGGATTATGTAGCATTATCGGCTGCAGACGATGCAACAAGTTTAAAGAACACGTTTATCATAAATTTTACATATTCTGACACAAACACTGCAATCAGCAAGTAAACTATAGACCCAACATCTATTCTGAATTGAATATGACTGGAGAAACACCGTTAAAGAAATACACTTTACAACTGGCTTGTTTCCACTCAGATGATTCATCGAAAACAATAAACAACGAGGCACACTATGCAACCAACATCAATTCAACCAGAAATCATCAAACTATTGTGATGTTTGCAACACAAATTTAAACCATAAACATATTTACAGACTATGCAACCTACAATGAAACTGGTTGCATTTACACTCTGCAGCGTATTTAGTCACCATAAAACACCTAAAATTTCTGTAAACACGGCAATGTGAACACCATATTAGCGCCAGTTTCGTATGTAACACCAGATGTAACGTTAATTTGATTTCTGTCCAAATTATTATTTACTGAATGTCACTTTTCTAGCAAATTTTTAGGTTGCCCTTGGCATATAGAGAATTGAAATTTCATTTCAAATCGTTTAAAAATAGTAAAGAGTTTTTGTCAATATTTATATTATTTTTATCTTTGGTTTTATTACAAATTTAAAACACATAATTTTTTGTTTTGTATTTAATAATATAATGTATTTTTTATTTTGATAAATGTCATAATTATTATTTGTATTTCAATATTCTTATTATTACATACATTTTTAATTTATTTAGAGAATATATTTTTCTTGTAAATTGATTTTTTCGGATTTCAATTTATTTTATTAAGTTTCCATTTCAAATATTTAGTTATATGCCGTCATTATTATTTATTATTTCTTTTTATTTTTTTGTTCCTTAATATTGTGGTTGTTGAAAATTTGTGGGAGGGGGAGAGGAAATTTTTATTATTTCTTTAAATTAACTTTGTTACTTTAACAAATGCATATAAATCAGATTTAAATTTTTTTAATATATGTATGTATATTTTTGTTGTTGATAATGTAAATGTGATTTTCGATTTATTTGTAATTAAATCTGAATATGATTTGTGTTTTTTTTTTTCTTTTCCTTAAATTTAAATATTTTGAATAATTTTGATTTTTGCTCGTAGTGTTGTGAATTTTTAAATTAAATTTCTCTTAATAATTTTTGGTTTTATAACTTAATAAAACATTTAAGTTGTTTTGTCAATTACAAAAAATTATAATTATAAAAGTTATTAATAAAAAAAAGTTTATTAAAAGTTTTATTTGCCAATTGTTTATGCCAATTGTTTTTGATTTCAATTAAAAACTAATTTTGATTTGTGGCTCAAAGGGGAAAAAATTCTCGATTGAATCCATTTTGATTTTATGCTCATAATTTTGTTTTCATTAAAAAAAAACGATCTTAAAATATTTTTGAAATGTTGTTTTTTTAAGGAGAGAAATAAATACACAGTTTTTTAATTTTGAATATAAATTTTCTTTTCTTGGGAGTTACTTAAGACTAAAATTGGATAAATCCAAAAAAATTTTGATTTTGTGCTCGTCTCTTAAAGCTAGAAATTAAAAGGGGTTTCTAATTATGTAAGAATTGATTTGAAATTAAAACTAAACAACTAAATATTTTGCGTATATAAAAAAAAGAAGAAGGAAAAATTATCCATTCCAATTATAGTAAAAATATTCTTTGCAAAATTGCAATTTCTTAGCACACAATTGAATAGTAAATTAAAATAAAAATTATGCTCACAAATTCCGTATATCTTATTTGCGCCAAACCACCATCATTTTTCATTAGGAGGAACAATATGTCTTGCTTTTCATTTACGGCATTTTAACGTAACTACAAATCTCCTCATACCCAAAACCAAATCTATTGATTGTACACACAGGCACACATACACACAAACAAACACAAAAAGATTGGAATTGCACAATGCATTCGCTAATGTTGTAATGCTTTAAATTTGCATGTCAATTTATAAAAACTGTCACAAACTGAAATGACAAACCGGAATAACACACTGTGCCTGTGCATAAATGGAGGAAAGAAAAGAAATCAAAATGCAAAAATATCAGATTTTTTTTTTTGCTTATTGTTACGAAAAACTAAGGGTGTACTTTATTGCAAAAAATTTTTAATGAAAAAATTGTGAAATTTTTAATCGAAATAGAAAAATAGTTCTAGATGCAGGGAAGTATACCCTAGCTGACTTCCCGTACGTATTTGAATAAAGTATAGTGCTTCATGATGCCGTAGTACAAAAAATTTACAATGCATACATTTTCAAAACGTAATCGCAAAATCACTTATGCTTCAAGACTTTGTTGCTGACATTAGCAAAGCACGCTTAATTAATCTTCTGTATATTAATAGGGAAACCCCATTCTGTAATCCCTTTTACAACCGTACTACTGCGCCGATTTTGAAAAGATATACTTGTCTATGGTGTTAAAGTTTTATCGTCACAGATGTGTACAATCTTAATTTTATTCAGATCGGTGTAGCACTTTAGTAGTAATATGACTTTGAAGTTATTACTCACACTATTAAACAAAACAGTTCTTATTAGATGCAAGTAAAAACAAAAAAAAATATACCTTTGCTTTATGTGCACTTGTTTTCTCAGAAACAAAAACAAAGTAAAAACTGAGTGAATTAAATATAAAGAGTTTTTCTCTCTCTTTAATTAAGCCATAAATATGCATGCACGCATTTCATTAATTTTTATGCAAGAGTGCACAATAAAAGTGTTAAGAATTTATAGTAAAAATAAAATAATTGTTCTTAAAGAATTTTTGAGGGCAGCGAAGCCCATTAATTTAATGTAGTATAAATTAATCGATCTTCCCGATTTTATTTTATATAATTACTTTTGTTTTAATAAATACAAGCTATACGTCTATTATTTTATTTGTTATACAAATTTATTTCGATATTACGATGCAACTTTGTGCAGCTTCTTCTGGAAAGAAATCGAAGCATGTATTAGAAAAATCAGCCGTTATATATTGCCTATTAGCGAATTACTTCCTACTTATAAGTTGCAAATTATTAAAATACCTTTCTGTAAAATCCATGCAGGTATTTTTTCATTGTTATAAACAATGTTTTCTCTGCTTAAAATTCAATGGAATTTTTAAGAATTTGTAAACTTTTCCTTAATAGTTTTTTTTTTAATTATTAGGCTAAGCCTACCTTCCCGTTAAACATCAATTCTAAACAAATTCTTATTGCGTTGACTTTTCATTCTATTGTCTCGTAAATTATCATACTTCCAAATGGTTTTTTCCTAAAAACCAAAAAAGAAAATAAACAAAAATATCTAATTAAATATTTCATTTTTATTCGAATTTTTCCATAAAACTGAAGCAAATAAAACTTTCTGACTTACAAATTCAAACACACACACGTACACACTCTGTGAAAATACTAATGGTTTTTGATTTTTAAACATGCAAATGTATTTCAAAAACATCTCAAAAAGTCAAAATTAAATGCACCCCTATTCGTTAAACACATAAACGTGGAATGGGGACCTCAATATGCCACAAACCAAACATACTCATTCACTCACTCACTTTGCAAATAACGGGAATGGGCAATAAAAACATTTTTAAGGATTACGAATAGTTGAAAACAAAAAAAATAAGCCAGAGGAAAAAAAACTATTATAAATTGGCATAAATTCAATAGATTTTTATACTTTTTCATATTTCCGTGTGTGTGTGTGTGTGTGTGTGTGTGTGTGTGTGTGTGTGTGTGTGTGTGTGTGTGCCAAATGAACTTTCCAAGACAAAGGTCGCCAACGTATTTTTCTGAATAGAATTCTAAAATATCAATAGAACAGAACTTGCCAGCAAAAAAAAATATATACACGGAATACAGAAATGCAAGACCATCTTTAAGGGTGTTTTGGGATGCAAAAATAATGGATTTTACATTTCCAATTTTTATTTTCAAGTCTTACGTTTATGCCATTAATTTATACATATATTGTATTCCCGTCCGTATTAATACATTTTGCCAACGTGTTGTATCGAATAACGAAATTGTAATTATAATAATCATTATAATTGTTGCCATGACGATTAAAACGACAGGGCGAAAAACAAGAAAATGTTGCATTAAAATTGAAGAAAAGTAAAAATGAAATAACAAATGAAAATTTGCATTGACACGTGTTGTTTAATTATTAATATAAATGCTTCAAATGGAAAAATCCATACAATTTTCGATTTAAGACATCCATTCCCATCCCTTAAATGCTTCTTATATAATTAAATGCGATTTTACGATTCGTATAATCATGGAAGAAGGAGTAGCGTTATTTACATATGGAAAAATATACACATTGGAAATATTTTTGCTTCTTGAGAAGTAATCAGATTTGGTTTGATATTCCAATATTTATCTATTTTATAGTGTTTCGTTTAAAAGTAAAAAGATAAAATATTAAAATCTACTATCACTGATAAAAATCTTCAAAGTATACACCCTGAAAATAAAAGTGACAAACCACAATTTATATCTAAATAAACTAACGTATCTAATAGATTTTTTTTCAAATTACCATTTCATTACAAACACTCAACTTATATAATTTGTCCTTTTAAAAACCCCTAATGAACACCCTCATGATTACAAAGTTTCTTTTTTATTGCAATTTTCTCGCTTACCATTAAAAAAAAAATCACTTCCGCATAAAAATAGTTTTAATAGTTGTACTAAAAATGCGTAAAAACAACCAGTCAGTCGATAATCGCATGGCAGATCCTGCTGGGTTTTAGAATTAAGTATTGGCTCAAGATAAAATGTTTAAATATAAAAAAAAAAAAAATTAATATAAAAAATGCATCTGCAGTCTTTTTTTAAGTCGTAAATGGAAATTGTTAAAAATAGTACAAAAATGTAGAAAAACTACCCCATTAAACAATTGTAGTTGAAAAGCAACATACAATAAAAACTTGCAGGAATATCAAACAACAACAACAGCCAATTCAAATGTCCATAACAGACATAAAGACAGACACTTGTACTCAAAACTAATACGGTCAAATGAGTCTATTCTAATTTTTTGTGTTTAGGTTTTTTGTTAGTATTTTAGAAAATTAAAAAAAAGCAAATAGAAAGAAAGAAATGTTCTCTGAAGAAAACACACACAATGCAAGCAGCAAGCGACAGCTGCCGCTACTGGTGGTTTGTGAATGAAAGAATGGAATGCACAATGGCATGAGTTCAGTATGAATGGTTGGCTATTTTAGGGATTAATAGAAAAACGTTTTACACAAAAGAAAAATCTCTTTTTTAACATAAATTTGCTATTAAACCTTAAAAAATCAATACTTTTTTTGCATGAAAATCATTAGTTTTCATTGAATGTACGTACATAGATATATAGTATGAGGGAAGTACACTTTAATATCAAAAGAAAATTATAATGGTCATTAAGAGTATTAAATAAATAGAAAATGTAAATAAAATGTGAAAATTAGTTTTCATTAGAAATTTTGGCAGAGAAAAAAAAACTATTGCTTGTTAAGCTGTTTAGCATGTTTTAGGGGAAGTTTGCTGCCATATGTTTGCTCTATGGTAATTTTATCAAGAGGTGAAAAAACAAATACAGGACAACTCCTCTCTTTTCCAGACACTCGTTAGTCCCGAGTATCCAGTAATCCGGACAAATCAATGTTTCGGACAGTTTATAAATTTTACCTCTGTAGTCCGGATAAGCGTTTTTCTTTTACTAATAGCTTTACGTTATTTTGCCGCTAGACATATAACATATAACATATAACAGATAAGAAAATTTTACTTTTAAAAGAACTTAAAAATAGAGCAGATAAGGTGCAGAGAATTATGTGTATTCAAACAAAAATAAGTTTTAATTTCACGCAGCAAATATTTTTAATCACTTGTAGTGGAAGTTTTTACATGTTTCTCGTAAATTAATTAAATGTACATATCGTTAGGTGAAATACAAAACCGCGTAACTACCATTATTACTTCTTTACAGGAAGAAGAAAAAACTTTGTAAAATAGGTAATTTATATTATACAAATCTAAAAATTTTCTGATAAGCATCATAATCAATCAAAAAATCCCTTTCCAAATGTTTTGTTAGTTACGTGCTTTTGGATTTCAGAAATTCATAAATTCTTAAGAACATTTATTTATTTTTTTTTACTGGTCTGAATTTTTTTAGAAATAAAAAGTAATAATAACTATAAATTGATTTTATAGTTCGGACGATGCAGTACTCCGGACAAACGGTGTCCGGATTGCCGATGAAGTAGTGGACTTGAATTCCTAAAAATATGATAGTTTTAAAATTTAAATAACAAAGGAGCAAAAAATCTCTATTGTTGGTTTTCTTCAACGCAAACTTAGTAACCAACACAAAGATAGGAAACCCATTACAATTATAAGAAGCAAAAGCTGATATTCCATACCACGCGTTCTACGCGTCTATGCGTTTTATACATTATATGCGTTCAATGTTTTTCTATATTCACGTTACATGCCACGTCAGCTGTCGGTGTAAATATTTTTATAGCTTAAAAATTAATTTTACAAAAATAGAAAATGAAATGGAGCTTTTACTAGAAAATTAATAGAATTAGCGGAAGAAAATAGTGGAAATCTTTCAAATGAATACGGCAAGAAGTGCAATGAAGTTTTGGTTGAAAGGAAAACACCATAAGGAAGACGTCAGGTTGAATTTGCTTTATATGTTTATAATCAAACTTGTATGTAAAAAAAAATTGCTGGAAACTATTTTAAAAACTCAAGAAGTCTTCATATCGTGTCAATTATTCAAAATGCTACTGAATGAAAGTGGCAAAATTGCTTCATGACGCTTTAGAAGACAAATTCTCTTATTTTATTTTATTTTCTGTTCTTTTTTTTTTATTTTGAATGAATGTATTCTATATTAAGTTCCAGTAAATTTTACTGTTATCAATATTGTAAGATAAATTTTCTTAATTTGTGCGTTAAGAACACTTCATGTCATGTTTTCACTTTAGCAATTTCCTGAGTTTCATGTGGTGTGTGAAGATCGGTTTCCGTAACCGTATGCACAAAATTTATTGTGAATACATACTTTTAACACAGAGAACACTTCTGAAGACCTTCTGACAGTTAAATTTTTTTGTATTGTTAAAATTTTTAAGAGGACCGCAGATATATTGCAATAGAACAATGCAAAGAGTGCAACTATATTAAGATAAATATCGAAATGTCAAATCTAGCTTGCAAACATACGTGATTAAGTACGTCTGATATACTATACTGCTCAGATATCTTTGGTAGCAATATGGTTTGCTGCCGCCATAAAAAAATATTGTTCACGGCGCTTCTTTTCCCGCGGAATTGATTTCTAGCAAAACATAAAACTGCTGACATCATATGTTTTTACAAATAGAAATAGCACACGATGTAATTGTACGTATATTTCAGTGGAAAATTTTACGAGTCACATGTAAAAAACATGTCGTCTAAAGACCTCCTTAGCAGTATGGAGACCAATTCGACGATTTCGAGCTTTGGGAAAGTTAAAAATCGCACATGTTTGTAGACAAATTCCCAAAAAAAAATTTGAGAACTATTTAAAAAGAAACGGATAAAACCAAAGAGGCTTTTGCAAAAATTATTTTATACAACAAGTATTTATTATTAGATTTACATCTACTAATTTATACTAATCTACTAATTACTGATGTGTTAGTATAAGCACCAACGAAATGTACATACATACATACATACATATAGACCAACTTAGCCATACAGCCAGTATACACAAATAATCGTAATTCATTATGACTCGCGTTGAATAAAAAGAAATAGAAAAGTTTTGTTCACATTTTTTATATGGGTCTTTCTGGTATTGAATATGGGCAATGCATTATTTGCTCTTACGACCTTTTAAAAGTCACTAACAAATACAAACATATCGTCGTTGCCCCGACAAAGTCAGATATGTGTTTCTTACTAGCTTTTTAGGAGAGCATAAAAAACGTTTTATGACGTAATTTCGCTGTATTTTTCAAAGCCATTCGCTTGAGTAATTGGACAATGGAGAGCTATGCCAGAATTGTTCGAAAGAACACATAGCTGATTTTGTCGGAGCAACGACGATATGTCTTATTTATAATAAAAATAAAAAATTTCAAATCGTTTATAGTTCGTTTTTCATAATTCAATTTTGTTTTTCTATGTCACCCTTTTGTATTTGAAATAACGATGAAACGAAACATAATTCCATGAAGTTTTCAAGCATTAAATTCAAAACCTAGATTATCAATTAAATTCATTGCAAATGAGATCTTTAACATTCTCTTAATAATTCAATTATAAAATAATTTAAAAAATAAACTCTAAATTTAAAAATTAATTTGTATATTTTTCAATTGAATGACCCCCCATTATTTATTAACTCTTTCAATTAGGAAATTAAAAGAAAATATTAAGTTGTTTTTAGCAAATTTATAAATTTTCTACAAAAGAAATACACTTTTAAAAGGTCCAAGATACATACATACATACACATACACACGTCATCTATACAAATGAAAGTCAATAACATTTGAAAATATTACAAATAACAAAGAAAAATAAAAAAAGAGTATCTAATTAAAATGTCATTTATGACAATAAAGACGAAAAGAAGCCCTAAAAAATCACAGCATGAGATCTAAATTACAAAGCAACTACAACAAAAATAATTGCTGTAAACGAGAACAATTGTATAACAATTTAAAGAGCAGAGTCCCTTCAGTGTGCGTGTTTTTTTATTTGTTGTAAATAAGCCAGCATTCGGTTTTTTTCTATAGTATAAATAAAAAATTAGTGTTGTAATATAAAACACCCGTATTGAATTAAAGTTATAATTTTTTAAAGAAATCTAATAAAAATCAATAAGACAAAATTTTAAGAATTTCAAAACATTTTTACACTCTGATGCCCTTTTTTAAAGTGATTCTAACAATCAAGGTGACCATTTTCGCCTTTTTTTATTTTGAGTCAGTAAGAAATTTTTTAATTAATTAAGGTCTCCACGTGCTATAAAATTGGAAATAATTATGTTCGCAAATGTCAAAGTCTATTACTAACTGCACATGTTCACGTGTGAATTGCACAAGTAGTTATTTCCATATATGTATGTTTGGAAACAAATCTTTCAACTTATTTCTAAGAAATTATTTTAAACATAAAATATCAAATAATACTACCATTTCTCTGGCATATGTTTTTTCTTTGAATTATATATGTAGATAAATAAAGCTTTTTCTGTTAAATAATATTGAAGTATTAAAAAAAAAACTATATGCTATAAATAAACAAAAGTCAATGAGAATAAACGCATAAAAAGTGAATTTGTTCATAATAAACTAAGTATTTATATTTCCCAATAATGCAAAGCTCAGATTTATGTTCGCGTTCTCTATCTCAAAACATAAGCTTGTAAATGAACATACATATTTGTATTGTTATTCTGCCGACGTTATTTCGTAAGTTCGAAAATAAGTATTGTGCGAGAGGACGTGCAGTTATTTATTTAATGCAATTATGTTCATGTTATTCTGGAAAATATCGCCTAAAATTTTCTCAACGGCAGAAATTCTAATGAAAGAATTAGCAATTAAGTTGAATTATAAATTTAACTCTAACAGAAATTGAAATTTTATAAGAAGAAGAATAGTGACATAAATGCAATGACATATTATAGTGATATTCCGCTTGACTGAGGCAGATTCTCAATTCTTTTTTCTGATGTAATGAAGAACCAAAATATGTTTTCCATAGAAATTGCTGAATGCTGTATTTCAAAACTCAGTTTATGCAGTTTGCTCAAGTAGAACAAAAAATATAAATAAATATACGGTGAAACTTCTCATAGGCGGACAGTCACAGTCGCGGTATTTTTCTTCGGTTATGAGAGGTGTCCGGTGGCAAGCCGGCAATTCGTAGTATTCTGAAGTATTTAAGGAATCAAGTACATTTAATTTCCACTTTTTCTTTAATTGATAAAATATATTTTTTCTTTGGCATTTTGTGACTCTCAAGGTGACAATATGAGCTAAGCAAACAGTTTTTTCAAATAAACAGCAATTTCTATGCAATTCCCCAACACATTCGTGTTAACAGAGGAATCACAATTTTCAATGCTATTAACACAAATATTAATCAAAATTGAAAAATTAAGAAATTCTACCAGGATTGGTGAGTTTCAATTAAGGCGAATTAATTAAAATTAACGCTTCTGTCCGCTTATGAGAGGCATTTTGGGCACAATTTTTTAAAATTTACTATCCGCTTCCGGTTATGAGAATACATTTTGTACTGAAAACCAGATGAAAATCTCGGTTCTTCCAAGTTTGTTCAGTTATCTGAAGTGTTCAGCTAAGAAATGCCAAGGACAATTGAAAATTATAGATGGCAAATTTAAAGTTTCATTATGGAAAAAAATTAACGCGGAATAATATTTCGTATAAAATAATAAATATATAAAAATAATTGACTGTACTGATAACCGCACAGTGAAAAAACACGAAAAACGTTGAAGATGTAGTTCGAAAACATCATGTAACAATGGAACACCATTCTGCTAGTGTGTGTCAGTGTGATTTACAGTTTTTGTCTTTGATTTAGTTCGTTTCTTAGTAACTATCACATGTAATTTTGACTGCATGAATGTTATCGAACATCAGCCTACATAAATTTGAAAAACTTTAACTATGTAATTGCAAAATATATTTCCATTTTTTGGATTATTTTTTGAAAGTTTAATTTTTTTCGTGCTGGTAGATTTTTTAGATCTAGTCACACTGTTAGCAACAGTAATAGCTACTGAAAAATAAATACATTATTATCAGTAATGAAGTTAATAATAAAAACGTAGGGTTTCCCTTATTAAAAATTCAATTGCGAAAGGGTGCCCCTTCTGGTTTCTTATTTTTTACAAATACTAAATAAAAAAAAATGTTTCTTTCAAACAACTTTTTAAATGTATATAATTTTTATTGATTTGGTGATATAAAATTAAAAATAAAATTAAATATATTATATATATATGAAAAGTAAAAAAAAAATTTTACATAAATAAAATATAAATAAGATAAATGAAAAGTTTTTCTTCTAAATTATAATCTTAGCAATTACTATTAAGGCACGCAGCTATAAAAAAAATTTGTTTCGGAATACTTGTTGATTTATTTAATGTTTAAATAGCAATTGCTAAAGTATTATAATATTAATATATTTATTTAAATTATAGTTAAAATTAAGTTTTGCTAGGAAATTAAAAGCTAAAATGTCAGCAGTAATTTGCAAAGTTTAAAATTATAAAAAATTTAAACTTAAAACATGCTTCCCGTAATCCAGGAATTCAGTGTTTGAATTTCTGCAAAACCCCATTTACTTCAGTTAGCATATTATATTATTAAAATATTTACGTTGAGCATATATTAATTTATAATACATGGAACTTCTGTTGACTAGATTTAATTAAAGTACTTAAAATTTCTTAAGAATTTTTAAATATTAATGACTAGAAAAAAATTTTTGTTTGGTTTTTCTTTTTGGAATGGATAAGTTTGCACACTAAACTAAAAATTGTACACAAAATTACTAAAATAAAAAATATTAAATATGTAATAAAATATTTTATATAGAAAAAATTATTGTTTTACTTTTTTTTTGATTTTGAGGTAGCCTTAGTTATTTTGGTATTTAAATTTTTATATTTCTTTAATAACTACATAAATTGTACTTTTGCCCTGAGAAAAGTTTTTAATAATGTTTCCGTTTTTTTCTTTAAGCCCTAAAGAAATTCCTGATGTTATTTTTTTTATAGTTTTCCTATTATTTTAATTACAAGTTCTTTATTTACAAAGTGTTTTTCACTTCACTATTTTGTTCTGTTAAGAAAACACTTTTGGCCTTTAAGTTGTTTTTGTTATATTTTTAACTGGGCTATAAATTCCTTTTATAAATGTGTATATTTAATTTTGAGCAAAGCAGATTGGAATAGTTTTTTCTTAAATTCTGTTTAGAACCCTGCTATTTCAGTTTTTAGTACTCGTACTCTTAACTACTTTTTGTCCAACTATGTATATTTTTTATGTGTGTGCGCGTTGCTTGTTCTAAGTTTTACGTATTTTTTAGCGTTACTTTTTTCTAGTTTTTTTTTTAACTTATTTATAAATGTTAAAATGGTTTAAAAAAATGTTTCTTTTAAATTTTTTTTTAGAACAACAATTAGGAACTTTTCTAACCATCACTTTATATATGAAAAAAAGAAATGTTTCTCTTTTAATACGTACTTTAAATACATTTTATAATGCCAGGTTTTTTACTTGGATAAGTTTTGTTCTCGATTTCATTTTACCAACACTCAGTCTTTAAAATGTTTAAGGGTTTTGTAAAATATTCTATTTGTAATAAAACAAAGTATGTGATAAAAAAAATGTAACTGGCAATACTAAATTGCTTTTCAAAGAGAAATAATCACGTTAATTTTCTTTTCTCTCTCTTTAAAGTACTCTCAAATTGAAACAGCAACATTTCTGGTTTTTGCCAACCAACTTAAACAGGTGTCAAATTGAAGGATAATTTCATGATACCTGTTAGAGGTTCCCTCACCGGTAAATAAACAATTGCAGGCATAAAACGATTACTTACATCCGCGTTGTCATTTTGGCTAACGGGCTCTATAACAAATGCCTGCATCTGCGGTGGTGCAACATAGTCTGTCCGTTGCGGTACAGCAAAGGAAGCTGGCCTACCCGATTGTTGAGATATTTCTTGCAATAGTTGCTGCTGTAGATTGCTGAAGACTGGCGAACATGCCGTTGATCTAAAATGCTTGTTGGGAGAGAGGGAAGAAGGTCTGGTATCTTTGGTATCACTTACGAATTTATGTTGGATAAGCGGAGGTTTAGGCTTAGAAATATATTTCGGCAAGTCATCACGGTTAGTGGTGGAGGTGATCTCGGTGGGAGAGGCTAAATGCATGCCTTCTTGGGTTAGAAGTTCTGAGGTGACGCTAATATATGGTTTTACTTCACATACATCTTCAGAGTCCTCATCCTGATCTAATGTTACAATCTCAGTGGGTGTTTTCAAATCGCGTAAAAGCTTTCTGTTTAGTGATTTACTGGCCTCACATGTTTCATTCTGTTCTTCCGATTTGTCCTGTTTATATAATGGCTCGTTACTTTGTTCCTGTTCATGATTCTTATCGTTGTTATTAATAATGGAATGGGTACGCTCATGTATGAAAAGGAATGCATAGTAGGGCGTTGTAAATGGGCACAAGGAACATTGGTATTCTTTAAGTTGCGGTGACTGAAGACTTGGTTCACTATTAAACGAAGGTGTGATACTATTCTTGGGCATATTTTGTAGTAAATGTTGCGCATTAAGATTTTGCAAAGCTTGAGCTAGTTGAGCTGGTGAAGGTACTGCTGCACCTGTTGCTGCTGCACTTCCGGTTGTACTAGACCCGTTAGGTATTTTCAGAGTAGGACTTGAGGGTTTGCTTAGATTGCCGCCATATTGTTGCTCTAATTCACGCACTTTTTCGATACCAGATGGTCCGTGTTCACTTAAGAGATGATTTCTCAACCACTTAACATTACGAAAGCGTCTGGTACAAATGCTGCATATTTCTGTATAAGGAGAGCTAGAGTAGGATTCATTTTTACCTTCAGAACCGCCACTACCGAAGGGACTGATACTTAAGTTTCTATTCAAGCTTTCTGATTCCATAATTTGTTGCTGCAGGGATTCCAAGTTCATGCCATTTTGGCGAGACGTTGGTAACGGAGCTCCATCCTCTATTATGCCATGGGTATTGTGTTTGTGTACTCTTAGAAAATATTTGCTACACAACTCCTTGTTGCAGATATTGCACACCACACCTCCTATTTGGGCACCATTTTCTATTTCTATGCCGTGCATACGTTGCATATGAGTCTTCATAAAATATTTATTGCACAATTCCTTATTGCAGATTTCGCAATAACTGCTGGTAGGTGTTATGGTGTAGGGAGGTCGACTGCTCTGAGCTAAGGAGGGATTAATGGGCCTTTCTGGTGTGATGAAACCCTCACGCAAGGGACTGCCTGAGGTATTGGTTAACAGATGAACTTCAGCGATATGTTTTTGAAATTCTGGCAAGTTTGTAAACTCTTTTTCACAAGGAGTACAACGTAGTTCTCCAGAGCCAGCCATACCCACAAGTGGGACGAGAGAACCGGGTGAACCATTTGGAGAGTGTTTGAGCAAAGCTTGTTGTTGCATAAGAAGCTGGGAGGGGAAACTTAATGCTGCCATCGCACCTTCCATGCCTCCACTATGTTCGGCCATTATGTGGGATTGCAGGTCATATTGATTTTCCGATTCTCGTCCACACAAATGACAAGAAATGGGTCTTTTGCTACTCAAATCACTTAACTGCTGTATCATGGTTTGTAATTTTTGCAAGTTTTGCAAACCCATTGCACCTTCAGGGCTCTCAATAACACCTTGACTGTCGTTTATGGACTTGCTCGGCTCTGGTGTAGAGGGAACGCTTATAACTTGATTATTTTCACTACGATTTTCTTGATTTTCATCATTATTACCAACCTTTATTACCTCATCCTCATCGGGTTGCTCTAGTTTAATGCGTTTGGTCGGCTGTTGGGTTATATCCTCAATATTTGCTTGAGAGCCAGTCATCATGCGCTGAGCCATCATTAGATTCACTGGCATGCCAGCCATGCTTATAAAAGGCCAAGTAGATAGTTTTTGGGAATTTTCCGCTTCCTCTGGTGGCATTAAAACTCCATGACGTTTCCATTTGTGGGTACGCAAAAAATATTTGTTGCAATATTCCTTGCAACAGATTTCACAAAATGCTTCAGGATTCAGAACACCTAAGCGTTTTAATTTGTCATGGGAAAAGTTGGCTTCTCGAGCTTGTTGCTGCAATTGCGGTGATAGTTTGCGAGGTTGTGGCGTAAAAGATACTTCTTCCTGCTCCAAAACGAAATCTTGGCGGAATCCTTCCGGCATTTGAAATTGTTTGCCTGCTGGCAGCTCCTGCGACTGGGAAGAGGGTAATGTTATTTCATTTGAACTAGTTGAGGATTCAGAGGGACTGCTGCGTTGCGAGGTGGTGTTGGAATTTTGCTCATGAGCCTTGGCTCTATGCCGACGCATGGCAAAGACATTGGTGAAACGTTTTGAGCAAATGTCGCAAAATACTGGTGCCGGAGCCGGTGGTGAAGCCTGCGTTTGGGAGTTGTTGGAGCTGTGAGTGGATTTTGTAGACACATTAGGTCCTGCAGCCAGAGTGGTTGAAGTGTTTTCATTGTCTTTACGTTGTTGTTCGCTTAACAGTTTCTGTTGAACCAATTCCATTTGCATTTGGTGCTGTTGCAAATGTTGCTGTTGTTGTTGTTGCATTTGTAATTGAAAAATTTGATTCATGGCGTTCATATTGTTCTGCTGTTGCTGCTGTGTTGCACTAAGACCATCACCGCTGGGATCATAGATGCCATGCTTGTTAGCTTTGTGGGTTTTAAGGAAATATTTGTTGCAGAATTCCTTGTTGCACAGTTCACAGAAAGCTTCAGGATTAAAAATTCTTAAAGGAGGGCGATTAAGACCATCTACACCCGGGAAGCCGGCTACCCCCAGCAAAGGTAAATAACCTCCTGCCTGCAATGCTGCCGCTGCAGCAGCTTCTGGGGGAAAAGGAAAACCTATTGGCGGTATTGTAGCTGCCCCCATCCACTGTTGCTGTTGTTGCTGATCTTTACCGTTTGTTGTTGCCATGCCCGAAGAAGAGGAATTATTTGTATGCCGTCTTAGATCACGTGTATTGTTGCTCTGCTCCAAATTATGATTCGAAGTAGGGGACTCACATTCTGGTCTTTCCAGTTTAACCTTAACGGAGGACAATATGTCCAGAGGTGTCAAATTACATCCTGTATCGGATTGGTGATTTGTAAAACTATTATAGTTTTCATTATGTTCTTGCAACATGTGTAAACTAAGTTTAAATTCGTTTTCGAAATTCTCACCACACTCCTTGCAGAAGGTATGATAGGGATTAGTAAATGTCTGACGATGATGTTGTTGCTCGTCCTCCACATCGGAGAGTTTTCTCACATTTCTCTCCTCATCATTTAATTCCCGATTTTTTGATATGTCTTCAATATTTTGCTGCTGTTGTAACAATTCAAATGTTTGCTTCAGTTGTTCCATCGACTTGGGTAAAAACATTTTTGACAGTTTATCCTCAAAGTCGACAGTTGATGCTGATGAATTTGTTGAATTGATGGCGCCAATGTCTTCATCCATTCTACTAGGGTTATGCTGTTTACGTCGCTTTTTGGCAGCATCATTTATGGCTTCTAATAATTGAAGTTGCATGGCTGCATTAGCCGCTGCTGCTACGGCAGCCATTGTTGTTGTTGTAGCGTTTTGTTGATGTTGATTGTTATCCTCGTTATCTTCATTCTCAATAGTTTGGTGGGCGGCATTCATAGAGCTTCCCATATTGGGTAGACTGGAAGAGCATTGTGTTGGGTTGGATATTGAGATGGTTTCGTTTGGTTTGCTGATGTCTGTGAGAGTGTCAGATATTGTGATACTTTGTTCTTGTTGTTTTTGTTGGCTACTGCTAGTATTATAGTTGGTTAATGGGCTTGTTGTTAGTGTTACTGCTGATGATGGTAATGATGTTGTAGTTGAAGATCTAAATAAAGTTTCTTGGGATGAGCTGCTGATAGTTTTTGTCGTAGTTGTTGTTGTTGTTGTAGATGTCAATTGTTTTAATGTTGATGTTGCTGTTACTGCTGCTGTTGCATTATTTGTTGTTGATGAAGTATTTGATACATCGGATAGAGCGGTGTCCTCGCTGCTTAAGTCGGGCGGTGGGGTTGCATATATAGAAGCGGCCATTTTTGTTATTACTGAAAAGGTAGCGAATGAATTGTGAAGACATAATTAGTACAATTTAAATAGATCAGAGGTTGATATTTTTCATTAAGGATCAGTTTATTATCGGCAGATTTAATTTTAATATAATGTACTGAATGGCTTTGTTATAGTTTTACATATTGCAGTCGAGTACTTAAGTTGCTTATTAAGAAAGACGGTCAAAATTTGAGATTGTAAAATAATTCAAAGAATTTCTCTGTTTAATTTTTCTTTTTTTGATACCGTTATATAATTTAAATGTGGAAATTAATGGAATGGAAAATGGGTATCATAAGTCTACGTTGGCAAACATCTGCTTTTTGCAGGTATACAAATGCCGCAGTAAATTGTTATAATTCAGCGGTTTTAGCAAATTTCTCTCCCATGAAAATTCTTTTTTATGGAATGGAGTACTTCATTATTTTATAAGGCAATTCAAAACTATTTATTATTTTGCAGCATATGAGTTTACTGCTGTATATACCTAACGACCATGCGATCGAACCACTATATCAGTTGCGATATTTTGTATAGTAGTATAGAATCTCCGAAATCACTTGTAGTAAATGTAGAAAATTTTCAAAAGTGCATTCACAGTTGCAACATCTAACTAACATCATCTAAAATGCCAAAGAGATCTTTAATAAAACCGAATATATATTTAGAAGAGTCATTAATAATTGTTGTATTTGTTGCTTTTTTGAATTTACATATTTATATTTAAACTTAAATAATTTTATTGTTGTAAAATGTATTTATTTATTTTAATAACGCAAGTTTTTGGTGATGACAAAAAGTTATGGAAAGTATTTTTATAATTTTCTTGTGATGACACCAAAATTATGGAAAGATGTTAAACGGCACAAAATGAGAGAGAAATATTTAATAAAGATGTTGTGACATGGTGAAAACTAATCTTGGAAGAACATTTCAACATCTTCCCAAATTAATGGTAGATGTCAAGTGCCGAGACTGAGCGTCGATATTTATTTTTGATTACAACATTTTTTTTATATTCTTCGGTTTTTCGTTAGTATTTCGTGAGGGGCTGAAGTATCGTAGTGCCTCCATGTACGGGTCGTAGATACAGAGGCAATTGGCGATTACCGCCAATTATCGAGAGACCGACCATTGTGGTTATTTGCCACTCCTGCACGAGGTGTCCCTGCTTTCGACTGAAAATGGCGAATCTGGAGAGGAAAACTTGAAAACCAAGTAACCCCAGGTGTTATTCGTTATTCGTAGGTGAATAACACTACGCTATTGTCTCTTCTAACTGTGACTTCCGCTCTTTGGTTGTAATCAGCCTTACTGTGACACTGTGGCACTCTCGCGGCTCGACAGACCCCGTCACATTACTTCCCTTATTGAAAAGAAAACGAAGTAAAAACAATAAAAGAGGTAGCAGTGCCTCACAAAGAATAAAATCCTCGCAAGTGGCCTGCGAACCAGCGAAAATAGAGATTCCTGTGGACCTAGGTCCAACATCACCTGTTCATGGCTCAAGAAATGAGGGGGCAAAGGTAAGACTCTGTAGGTCCGCTAAAAAGCGGCTAAAATACTTCCTGGATAAAGGACATGATATTGAGAAACCAAGAAAGCTTGCTCAACAGTCAGTCAAGTAAGAGGCTGCTGTAGCATAGAAAAAACAGACAAAATTTGTGACTTTACGCGGCCGGAAATAGAACCCGGGTCCTTCTGGCTGTACAGAATCAACACAGTAACTACTCAGCCATCAGCACGCGCAAAGTGAAGGAAACTACTAAATCTAAATAATAATTTTAATGTACTTAATACTTCCAGTTAATGAAGGAAATTGTTGTCTAAGTATTGAAGACCAGACATAATATTCGAGTATAGAAGGCTCGTTATAAAAATACTCGGTACTGTTGCTGCAATAGTACTGAACTTCGAAAGTAACTAGCATTTGCCTATTAAAGAGCAAGGTTTTCTTTACTTATCAGAAGAAAAAAAAATAGCAAAAAGAAACAACTTTCAAAGACTTTACAAGACTCTGTAGCATGATATGGCATGATAATTTGCAAAGCAGCTACCGCTGGCTTTGAACTTGTTTTTTTACATTTTTTCAAACAATATTTTTTTGTAATAAACTGAACCTTAAGTTATAAAATGTCTAATAGTCATATGTTTTAAACATGCAAGGAATATATTTTTGATCAAATTATTTTTTAAATATTCTACTTGTACATAAATACTCGTAACTTTGTATATATGTATGCATTGGTGTATACTATATCCAAATGAAGGGGTGACAAAAAGGAAGGAGCTATTGCTGTACTATGTAATATTTATCTATGAGTATGTAGATATCTGTGTGTGTGTGTGTGTGTGTGTGTTTTTTAATAAATATCTTTAATTAAAAATTACTTTTTTCCAATATTGGCAATTTTTGCGCATGACTAATTTATTTTCTTTTTTTTCGTTATCATATTTTATTAAACTTTTATAATAAGCTTTTTCAAATAAGAACACACAGCCATACAGAGCAATGCATATGGTTGTACATATGTATGTGCGTATACATGAAGTGATAACCCCCTACTCCGCAAAAGTAAAAATTTACAAAGAAAAAATTATCCTCCAGCCTAGTAACACTTTATAACCTTAACTCATACAAATACACATACATACATACATACACACACGCACACACACCCCTATACATACACGCTAGCTTGCCAACTAAATACACGTAGAGAAAAGAAATTATAAAATAAAGTTAAAGGCAAAACAAAATTTGCAAAAATGAAAAAGAAATTCCTGTTAACAATAAGTATTTTACGTGCATTCACATATTTACACTTGCGGGCAGCGTAACAGCTCACACATACATTCATACGTACATATAAGCATATGAATGGAGAAGTATGTAACAGTTTCCCATACACACACACCCCAACGTATTTATATGTGTTTTTAACGTACCACAAATTTTATTTTATTTTCATATACCCACACACACTGACATATATACATTAGTATGTACATGTACGAGCATATAATATTTTTTTTTTAATTTTTGTGCAAATTCTATGAAAAGAAATTTCCCATTATACATAATTTTTTTCTTTTTATTTGTTCATTTTCTTGTATATTTCCTATCCTCTACAGGCACCCCCACACCTTCCCAATCAAACAGCTAACACTACTGCTGCCTTTAGTTTCATTTTATTTTATTTTTTAAGCTTAAAATAAATAAGAAAAAGTAACAAAGAGGAAAGTTTATATATTTAAAGGAAAAAGTAAGCCTGCCAAACCAATATATATTCACAATTCACGCCCCCACCAGGCCAAACGTCGTTTAAGTTTTAAGCAAAAACAGCTTTTTGCCTGCTTCGCACTGCGAAATGTAAGAAAAAATTATTGTATAAAATAATGAAAAGAAAAACTGGAAAAAATAAGTATATAATTTTATACAAAGTCATCTGATTTAAGGAATACAAATTTTTCTTAAATATATGTACAATCACACGCACATGAACAGACACACACACAACCAGACAGTTTTTCAACTCCCAACCACTACCCTTCTCAATTTTACGATTCTTCTCAGCAGTTCATACCAACTTTCTTAACAATTTGACAGCTTCAGCCCCTGGTCGGTTAAAATAAAATATCCAAAACGCCCAACCACCCAACCACCCACATCATACATACACACATACATACATATATATTTTTGCTTTATTTTCCTTGAGTTTTATTTGGGTAAGAGCTGATGTCTTTTATAAAACTTATAATTTTTCCTTTTTATTTTGTTGTTGTACAACATGACTTGGCTAAAATAAATTTCATTCTTAAGAAACTTTTGAGCCCATGCAAAAAAAAGAAAAAAATTGGAAAAATTGTAGAAAACTGAAAAAAATTAACCAAAAAATATATTAAGAAAATGAAACAAGAAGCTGGTTATGCCAGAGTCTTAAAGGAATGATTACATTTTAAATACCTAACGAAATAACAAGAACATGAAAAAAAATTTTATGTAAATACGGCAAATTTGGAAAGCGTCCAAATATCATTGCCATAGAGAAAATTGTGTTTCCCTACCACAAAATTTAATATTTTTAATAAAGTTTTGTATGCACTAGAAAAACACCTATGGAATCACTGCAGTCATAACAGGCAGAACCATTTTTTGCAAAAAAAAAACGCATAAAATTATTTTATATGAGGGTGGCTGAAGTAGGCTGCACGTTGACTACAGAACAAAAACAGACCTGGATTCAACCCCAGTTTCAAACTAAAAAATTATAAAACAAAAAGAAAAAAAAAACCACTCGCATTTTTCTAATGTCCATTAGTGTGTCTTTGTGTGTCAGTTGTTGTCGGAAGGTATCAGTGGCGAAGGCATATTCACTGGTCACTGGTCACTGAATAATACCGGCTTCAGCTGATACCAAACCACAATCACATCAGAACGCCCTCCTTCGTCGGTATTGTTAGCTGCTATATATAAAGAACGTGCAAAAAGCAGAGCTGCAAAATAATTAAGTAAGCTTCACCTCCTGTCGTTTCTCTAACTAACCCTTTCCTATAGTTCCAGCACAATGCTTCGCATGTGTAGGGGTCATATCCTGAGTGCTGGTCCCAGATAAAAAAAAATAAATAAAAAATACTTCCAATATAAACGCAGAGCTGGGCTATATGTTTGACGTGGATGGATTTTTTCAAATTCACATATTTCTTAAAAAATCTTGTTTACAAATATTAATAGTTATTACAAAATTCCTAGCAATTGCAGTCCTTTCAAATCCTGCCAATTTGCTTTGTATTGAAAAATAGAAGCAAAACAAAATCACGAAAGTAGAAGGAAACCGTATTATGAAATAAGAACCAAACAAAATTTTTTCGGTATGAAAATAACAACATCAACAACATGTAAAGCAAAACCATAACCAACAACAACAAGAGCAGCAGAAACAGTGAAAAGTGAAAGAGGAGAGAAAAATTTTTATATGAAAAAATTCTTAAACTGCTTTTTTTGAAAGAACGAACTGAACTGGTGAAGGGGGGAGGTATGTGTAGGTGATGAATTAGGAGATGGTGTGGGGGTAACAACAGAAACATAAATTAAGTTTCCATGGTTGAAATTATTCGTTAGCTAAATGGCTGGCTGACTGACGGAGTGACTGACTGACTAAACGTTTCGTCATAGTCCTTGTTGCTGCTGTTTGTAGTTTTTCGTCTGTATGTTGCTGCTGTTTTTGCTTTCGCAGTATACATCTTGGATAATTTTTTTTCTTTTTTTTTAATTTTTTTCAGTTTTATTTTACGTTTTTTTTGCATTTTTCCAATTTAGTTTTTGGTTACTAAAGTTAAAGGGATTTTTACTCGCTTTGGTAGTTGTATGAAAGTTAATATATTTTGTAAGAGTACGTGTATACGTGTGTGTGTGTAAGCGTATATACATGTGTTAGTAGTAGGTGGGGTTATTATTATTATTGTTATACAAAAAGCTTTAGGCATAAAGTTCTTCTTATTTTTTTCTTTTCTTTATTTTTATTTTGTACCAACAAATGAAAAAAATAATTCAAATTGTAATTTTATGGTTGCAAGCCAACTCAGTATGAAATAAAATTATCTTATAAATATGAAGGTATACTAACGCACATTCATACATCTACTTAGAAAATATAGAATATATTTATATCATTAAATGAGTGTATGTATGCATGCAGTATGTATGTACATATATTTGAATACAAAATCTACCTTTTACTTGTGACTTCGTTCACGGGAAAGTCAGAGGAGGATGCATTGATTCAATATATTATTTAAAACTATATAGCTCATGTGTCCTTCTATACTTCGATCTCTCTAAGTTTCATTAAAATCGGTGGGCAGTTTCGAAATGGCATTAATTGCCCCTTCCCTTTGCGGTCCTATTTTGTTTAAATATATATGTATAGCTCGCAGTTTTTTAAACTCAGATCTAAGATCTCTTAAAAAGGATCGCAATCAAATCCAGTAACTGCAATCAAAATTAAATCAGAATCAAAACCCTCGTTCAGTTTAAATGAAACTCCTTCTGCTAGATTATCACTCCGTTTTTAATTTTGAATTGCGAACAATGAGATTGCTGATGGCGAATAGTTAGCGTGTTGGCTCTGCAACCAGAAGTACCCGGTTCCGATTCCCGGTCCGGTCCCGTAACCACAAAATTTGTTTCTGAATGAATACCTCATTCGTAGTCAAATGCCTACAATAAAACGTTGGTGAAGTAAAATAATAAATAAAATAAAAGAAAATAAAAATTAAAAAAAATAATAAAAATAATATAATTAACACGGAATTGCAGAGTTGTGCAAGAATTAAGCTCTGTCTTCATACCACTTTCACCACCTGTCTATGCTCTACACTCTTCATCTCTCTATCTATTCCAGCAATGAATTTATTTAGTTCTGAGCACTGGTGAAAAAACAACGCGTTTGATATAAATATTAGCAAAATACAACATAACTTTAATATTTTTAAGAAATAAATACAAATATAAATAACATGTTTACCAAGATTCGGTTTTCCCTATTTTTACGTATTTTGTATTAAAAAAAATTTGGAAGTAAAGAATTTATTAAAAAAAAACCATATTTTTGTAAAACGGCAGAAAACACCAAAAATACTGACGACTACTTTGTGAATTAATAATCATTGTTTTGCACAATTAAGGTACAGGTGACCTGTACCTGCCATAATAATGTTAAAGCAAATATAAAATGGCGAGAAGAGACAAGTGGGTTAAGTAGTAGCGAGATAAACCTTGATTCTTGCACACCTACATATGCAGTTGCGAGTTTAGTTTAATACAGAGTTGCTGCCTTTTTGACGAATTATTATTGTTAAGCTAAGGGGAACATTTTTATTTATTATTTTACTTCGCCGACGGTTTACTGTACAAATGCCTGTGACTGTAGCATAGAAAAATCATAAAGAATTTTTGACTTCACCGGACCGAGAGTCCAACTCAGCTCCTTCTAGTTGCAGGGTCAACACACTAACCGGTTCCTTCAGTGCTGACTGTCGGTTTAATGCAAATTTCTCGAATGTCGAATAGCGACCAATCGAATTTTTTCCGATTTGTTTATATCGACCAAAAAAAACATACAATTATACATCATTGAAAAAGCTTCTCTTTTAAGTTTCCAACTTAATATTCCAGGTAAGATGTTTCATGAGTGTAACAAAAAATGTGTTCACCGCAACTAAGGAAAAGGATAGTGGTAGATACCACAGGATGGACCCTTCATTTTCGTCTTTGATTTAGTTTGTTTCTTAGTACCTATCACATGTAATTTTAACTGCCTGTATGTTATCGATCACTAGCCTATTTAAATTTGCAAAATTTTAACTAACGGAAAGCTTCGTTATTTTTCAAATCTGCTTTTGCGCACTTTTATTTTTTTGTTTTTATAGTACTGTTGCATTCATTATTTTAAGCTGTGTTTGGTAGCCAATTTTGATTAATTATTTTATTTCCCCGATGATTCTACATAAGACCGATGTAGGAGGGCGGTGTGATGTTACTTTTTAATTACTATCAGCTGAAGCCGCTACAGTTCAGTGACCAGTGACGAAGCCTTCGCGTCTGAACCTTCCGAGAACAACTGCCACAAGGGCACAATAATGCACATAATAAAAATGCGACAATGTTTCTACGGCATTTGAATACTGGGCTCGAACCCAGGACCTTAAGTTTCCTAGTCAACGTGCTAACTACCTCATACATCGGTTCATATTTATTGAAACATATTTGTATAGCAACGGTTATTGCTTAATGTGCATATGTAGACAGTCAAAACTGGTACATAAAATATATTTCATGTGCAGTTGAGATTATTGCTGATAAAGAAGAACATGAAAAATATATAATCTAAATCTATTTTTTGATGCCGCCTAGAAACATATTTATTTTAAATACGGAAAGGGGGGATGTTGTAAAGTGAAATGTAAGTAAATTTGTATAACATACATATATGTATGTACATAAAAATACACATAAATATTGACATATGAAGTAAAATTCTGTTTTTTTGTTGACATCAGAAGTGTAGAAGTTTTTTGAACTTTTTTTAATAAAAAAAAACCGGTCACAGGTTTTCTCTGCATATAAAAATAGTCAAATATTCGAACTATTCGAAAACCCGTTTCTTAAAAATATCGAATAGTGGATCACCCTACTAACTACCATCAGACAAGGTTTAAAAAAGGTATTTGAATCTATAATTTTTTTATGAATACAATTTTAGCGAATATTGATAAAAAAAGAGAAAAAACAGGTCTGAAATGCTGTTGTTATGAATACTGCTGTTAGTTTACGAATACACTTACTTTTGAAACCTTAATGCGAACAGAGAAACTTTTCTTAATCTACTTTCGGGCAAAATGCTTTAAAATCTGCCGAGTATCGAAAATCGATTTAAGAATAAATTGTGTACGAATTAAAAACAAAAACTTTTTTCTTAAATTGTTGACATCGATGATTTGCAGATTTTAGTATAATTTGCGGCATCCGATATATACAAGTTTATGGAAATTAGGGAATGTCTCCAAATGGCATTGACAAAGCCTTTTAGAGTTATTAAAAAAAAAACATTTCTTCCAAATTTTTCCTCAACGATATCTCTCGACCGAATCACACGATTTTAACCAAATTGATGTCAATTTTCTTTTCAAAAATTTTCTAAATCTACCTAACCGAATGATATATGAACCGATTATCGAACGACATATACATAAGTAAGCTCAATATGTTTCGAATTAGGTAATTTTATGAAATGAAAATTGTCTAAATCGACTCGATTTTCGAAAATTGGGGCAAAATCAGTAACTTCCTACACCGGGTAACTTCTAGTTTGTCTATTCTGTTTTATTTATCAGGAAACTTTTTTATTAATTACGAGTAATGTTCGACTATATTTTTTATTTCGTTTTCCTTTCTTGCTTTTAGAACAAAAAAGAAAGAAATATTGATGTTTTGAAGAAAGAAGAATAATAAATTTTGATACAGTCCAAATTAGCCAAACTTGATCTACGAAAAGAGTTTTCTTTTATGGTTTATGTTTTTTGTTCATACGTACTCATAAGTCTATTGTGTTTGATTTAATCCAGTTTACATATACCATGTATATAAATATATGTGTATGTATGGATACATACTTTTTAATTTGGACTATATTTTTATTTTATTTTACTTTTAAATTCTTTTTTTAATTTTTTTATACAACAATTCACTTGAAAACATGTGTTCAAAATAACTCTTTTTTTCAATTTTTTTTATTTGTTTTTTTTTTTAATTTAAATTTCAAACTCTGCTACACATGCGCACGTTTAATAATATTTGATATGTGTGTTGTATCCTTTGGAACGTGCACTTAAACACTGGATGATGCAGCACAAAAAATCGTCATACCATTAAAACGCACACATTTTTTTCTTTTTTGCCTTAAAATGCATTTAATTTTTTTTAGTTTTTGTTGTAATTTTTCAATAATAAAACACCAACCACACAAATCAACAAAATCAAATATCGCACACTTGAATAACAACTACAACAACAACCACTGCAATACAGCACAAAAAAATTAAATTAAAAGAACAACCCCTCCCTACTTTCATAGATTTTTAAGTTTTTCCAACTACAGCAAAAAAAACAAGCAACTATTGCACTTTTATTGCGACAATATCTTTTGGGTTACATTTTCTATTTTCTATTTTCATCGAACAGTAACGAAAATGTAGTATTTTTGATGATTTTTACATGAGTTTTCCAATTATTCTGCATTATTATTATTTTCTTTTTTTTTGGTGGAAAAACCTCGTTAAAAACACCCCAAAAAATAATAAAATAGAAAAGAAATCTATCTATCAAAAAAAAAATAATGAAAAATATACTTTTCCCTTAAAAATACCAACAACTACAAAAGCCAGTAAAATATTAGAAAAATCATAGTAATAGTAACAACAAAATAGAGTAAAGAATTTCTAATATTATGAGTAATGTTTATTAAGTAAATATGAATGGTTGTGTGTGTGTCACACGTGCATATATATTAGTGAGTAAGTTTTAAGTGCTTACATATATGCATGTGTGTGCATGTACGTATGTACCTATGTATGTATGCATGTGTGTTTGTTTAATGTGGTATAGGGAAAAACCTATCAAGCTCCGCCTCTTTTTTGTAATAATAATTTTTATTTCCCAATTTCTCTATATTTTTTATTTTTGTTTTTGTCAAATAATTTTCATACGAGTATGTACGTATGTAAACATGAGCATATGTATGTATGTAACCTTTAGACTTTATACTTGATATTATCATTATAATATTTATGGATATGCTTATATTTATACTTGTACCCGTACATGTTTATATGTACATATATCCACAGATATGTATGTACAAACATGCATGCATATATGTATTTATGAGTATTTATAACTTTTATCTTAAGTGTGATGTGTGTATGTGTGTTTGTCCCTATATGACAATATTTTATTATAAGCAGGGATGGGCAAAACATTTGCTAATAATCAAGCTTTCACAATAACGATTAGTGATATGAGTGCCTTTGTCGCGATATTTATATTACATACTGGAAGTGATATATATTTTATTATAAACAACTAAACAAGTTTTATTATTATTGCAACTAACCAGCTTTCACAACAGTGACACGTAGTGCTTTTTTGTACTCTGTCAAAGAGTTACCGCTAATAATGAATGTTCAATTTAATTTTTCTCCTCGACAGAGTTAAAGTTCATGAACGTTGCTTTATCGGAAACTGGATTTTACTTGTGGCACTTTTTTTCCCACCACTGTCACTTCTTGCGCTTTTACTTTATTGTCATGGTATTATGTAGTTGTTGTTGTAGTATTAAGAAAATTACTTTGGCGAGCGACTTTCGTTGTCTATGTTCTTAGATATTGGTCAATTCATAACTTTCTGCTCTGGAAAATATTCACTTCTTTTTGATCACTCTTGAGCATGTTTATTTATTATTATTTATTTATTCAGCCACGTAACGTATTTTTTAGTCACCCTACCATCTAACGTCGGTCATAATGACCCCTCACTTAATTTTAGTTCTTCAATTATAAAATAATAATGGAAGGCGTCAAAACATCTCAACATATAATTGTTTTGTTCATTTTATAATATAAAATTAAATTAATATTTCTATAGTCTTTTTCAAGCTTAAAGGTTGATGTTCAAATTAAGAAATTCTAGTTTTACCATATTGTATATTTCTTAGGTCTTTTTTCACCTACATCAAACTTTAAGTTAAATACTGAGAGTTCGAAAGCAGAAGAGAATTGCGGAACACAGAAAACTGTGTAGCCCTCCCCAATCTTTTCACCTCTCTAGACAACATACTTAAGAATTGCTGCAACATATTTCAACTTATAATTTTTTTAATTTTTTATAACTTAAAAAAATTGTACTTCAATATTAATTTATTTTTTTGCACGATCATATTGCAACTGCTCAATACTTATAATTTTTGGTCAGGTTTTAGATCAAGTACTTTTCGTACAATGCTGTGCTGCGACAACGGTTCTTGCCAAAGTTATTCTTATACCTTACCAGTGGTATATAACCATCAGAAGACTAATACTCGACCTGCTTCATAACATCGTTTTCTTCCTCACGTTCTGACTAATTTTGTTCTATTTGTGATCCCGATTGACATTCGAGTTCATAGAACATGTACTACTGGAACGGCATATTCGTCACTTTAACTCTTGCAACTATCGTCAATGACCAAAAGTACTGTGTTCGCACCCTGTTTCGGACTAAGTCATAAAATCAATTCGCATTTTTTCTCATGTGCAATAGTGGGCCTTTGTGTGACTGGCTACAGTTGATGCCAGTCCACAGGAACATCGGAGCGCTCTCCTTCGTCGGTGTTGTATAGCATCGGCGAAATATAATAATCAATCATAATGGTCACTAAAGAACTTCTAAATTGAATACGTTTCCTTGACAATAGAGCCGCTGCAGCTCTGCTATAAACAAAAACGAGGAAAAACAGGGTTGTAATATTTTCCTCTGTCTATCTCTTCATCACCTGTCATCTCTTTCTCTATACCTTTTTTTTGTATGGAAGGTAACACCTTGTGGTAGGCAACCATTGCCTGAATTTTACTTTTTTTATAAACAAAAACCATGTAGCGATATGATCACGCGAAAGACCAAAAAATTACAAAATAATTATCGGCTCTATAAAATTCCTTAAACACTTAACGTCAGTTACAGTTACCGCAAGCAAAATAGTTTCTCGTCTAATTTTATAATTTATATCGGTGTTAACTAGCTAATTTCACGAAGCGCACTGCTGAGAGAAAAAAAAGAGTACGGCCAACTGCAAAGGGTGTACGCGTATTATGCAAGTTTAAAATCACATTATAATTGTGGTATGATACAATTTTTAATATTAGACATTTTTATTATATTCTTAATTGACCTTTTTTATTATATTGAAATATATTTAAAAAAATAAATATAAATAAAATATAAATATAAATAAAAAATATAAATATAAATATAAATATAAATAAAAAAATATAATAAAATATATATAATAAAATAGAAATATAAATAAAAAAAATTATAATTTCGTATTATTCCTGATGATGTTAACAAGCTGTTAACTAAATATCGAATAAAAACAAATAAAATACGAAAAAAAGACCTCGAGCTTAATAAATATATTTCAATATTAGACATTTTTAATATCTGTTTGTTTTTTTTAAACGTAATAGAAGTGAGCTTCAAAATGTTTGACATTATTTTAGACAAGAGAAAGGACGTCCCCTATGTATGTAAATCATTGCACTGGAAATAGTTGGAATGGGATAGTATAGAGAAGAGACAGTTGTTGAAGTTATAAGAAAAACAGTGCGCTTAATCCTTGTTGCACTTGCGCGTTTTTCAGAATTTATAAAGCAGAACTACTGCGTCTTTTGTAATATTCACGTATAAATTGTTAAGCTGAAACAGAACCAAGTTATTTATTATTTCACGTCGCCCTTACGCCTTAGCTTAAGACTTTTTGGCGCTGATGGCTTTATATTTCTGACGATTAACCCAAGTGAGAATGGAATTGTAATTAATTTTAAATATTAGAAACTGTACGTATCGTGTATACTGAACATAGAATGAATTAAAGTAATGCAGAGGACACAAAGCCACATAACATGTGGATGTCTACATGTGGTAGAAATGAGAGTTCTTTGCGATAGATGAAAGCTGCAGTTCATAGATCCCATAGTATGGGACGTCCTAGAACACAATATCTCCTTAACCCACATACCTCTTAATGCATCGAGCAATTCTGTCTGTAGTGAGATTTTGCTGGCAGTTAGAAAATATTGGAAAGAGTGGTTGTAGATGAATACATATCTTCACAAGTATATTTAAAACTTAACTGCTTTTTACTCTTTTCTTGTTACTTTTTGAATGCAATTTAATATTTTTAGTATCATATTCGAGGAAAAATTTAAGAAAATTCATAATTTAAATCTGTGAACGTAGAAGCTAATACACGTTTCTGGTATATCTACCACCGGTGATATGTCTCATCAAAATGCATGTGCAACTTCTAACGTACTGTGAAAATATGTGCGAAAGTAGCACACTTGCATTTTACGACATGAGTCTTAATTAATACAGGAGGACTAAATTGCAGATTTAAATTTAGCGCAACAACTAACCTTATTTCATTTCCGTTGACCTGGATTTGTACACTTATGTCCATACATATAGTACAAATAAAATGTCAGTCAAAGCCGGCATTTTATGCGCACATATCCATACTTTTGTACGTTTATATGTATTTGTTTTGTCTAATAATTGCTTGTAATAGAAACTACAAACAATTTTATTTCAAATGTTGAAAATATCTAACACACAATACTGCCGTCTAATGCAAAAATGACTAAAACTTCTTTTACAACAACAACATAAAAACGTAAATTCAACAGGTTATACGAATATTTGGTACGCATGCAATCGGTATTTATAAACATACATTCGTATCTAAGTATGTATGTTTGACTGGATGTGTATGTGTGTGTATTGATTTTTCCATGTTGTGTCATCACAAAGGACTATGCGAAAAAGCTACAGTAAAAGAACCCCTTTGATAACACGAAACTCGTATAAAAACCCATTAACACACAATCACAGCACAACGACTTGCATTTTAAAATAAAAAAGATTTCTAGACAGTTGCACATGTACGAAAATATATGTTTACATGCATACATATGTATTCATATGTATGTATTAAAATAAATGAATTTGTGTTAGTGAATGAAGAAATCACATAATATGCTAATAAACCTACATTTTAATATGTACGAGTAAATATTTATGTAAGTTTTGAATACAAATGAATGGATGTGTTTACCAAAATAATGTTTAGTGTCTATACGTGTGTGTGTGTCTATATATGTATTAAAGAGAACACTTACTTGCATTAGATTAGAAATGTTACAACAACATTTGCAATCAAAATAATAATTACATACAAATTTACTAAACAGCACTACAGAAGAAACATTTAGACGACATACAACACACATATGTACATACGGCTGCTACAGGCTTTTATGGGGAATGTAGCAGCGACACAGTGTTACCATATGTGAAAATTTATGTTATTTTTGAAGTTTTTTGCGAATTGAAAAAGATTACAAGAATTATTAGCTTAAAAAAGTCATCTTTAAATGTGATACAGATAAATCCCGGTATAATGAAAAATAAATATCAGACCCTTTCGTTATATCGCAAATTTTTTTTGTTTTATATTTCTTATTTATGTATATAATACATGTTATACAAATAACATTTTTAATTCAAAGAACAGAAGTAATTTTTCCGGCTAACACTGTTGGAAACAATTGAAACCCTGATTGATGTTTGTTGATAAAAATAACATCTAAAATGCTTACTAATTTTACTTTAAAGGGATTCACTAAATCAGATCTATATAAATAACTAGCTTTCAGCCGCGGCTTCGCTCCCGTTATTATCTCCATCGGTTATACAGTTTCGGAAAGGCATTTCTCACCCCTACGTCAGCTCCTGGTTCTATTTAAAAAATATATATGTAGCATATATATGTAGCATATGTGTCCTTCTAGACTCAAAAACATAAATACATTTAAATTTCATTAAAATCGGTTAGATGGCCTCGCTGGCGTGCAAATTGCCCCTACCATTCCTCGTGGTCCTAGTTTTAAAAATTGTAATACCCTATAACCTTCCCGGAGTTGGACAGACTAAGTGGGTTTCATTTTTAGCCCAATTTCATTTATTGGAAAATGTTTTTTCTTTTATAGAGAAACCAGTCATATAGCTTTCCATAATAATGTACTCACCAGTTTTTAAAGATAAACAATTTTTTGCTATTTTTTTCATATTGGGCAAAATTTTTGATTTCATTTGGTTTTTTATTATGCGATGTTTTTTTACCTTCGTTGGATCCAGTATAAAATTAATAGAGCGTTCGTTATATAAGATTGTTAATTTAAAAAATTTAGACGTTCGTTATATCGGATTTTTGTTAATGTGAAATTCGTTATACCGAGATTTGCCTGTATTAAGTACATGGCAGGAAACTATAACTTTTGGACTAAAGTCTGCCAATAACTCATCCTCAATTGAGAAAAGTTATAGATGTGCCTATCCTACAACCTTTGCGTGGTGCTGCTATAAACGTTAGTGTAACTAACGGCAAATGTAGGAAGGGTTTAAATTGGTCGGGCTGTGTTCGGCATCCTGTTGAGTATCTTTATATCTCACAAGTTAATGAGTATAGGTAATCTTTTACTACCTCATACTTTATGGGTCCTAGGTCCACAAATCTAATAAGGGAGGTGATGGATTGCCTTGAACTACCTTAAGTTTGATGATAACAGAAGAGGCGACTCTTCGAGATTCAACTAGAGATTTAATTATGGACTGTTTCTACAGATTCCGGTGAGACTGTAGCAATACAGTCTCGAGTCAACCCTGAAAAGTTGTGGTTAGAGCTTCTTTTTTGGGAATGGCTGTGGTTGCTACCGAAAGTCACGCGGGGAGTATAGTTATTGGGCTATTCTGGATATATGTTCTGATACGACTTTTACTAAACTAGGTACTGTTGCCATTCAACAGTAGTCACCGGAAATTGTCTTAGGCTGACGGGTGGTAGTTCATTATGCTCTATCTAATGATATCAGTGAATGGAAGCCTGGATTAATAGTTTATGGCGAAAACTTTCTGATGTGACACCGAGTTTATATCGCTCAAAACACCTAAGCAAGATATGTTATTATAGATAAGAGATAACTATGATTTTACATTGCAATCTATGTGTACTTGGTATGTCACAAGTTGTCTTTTCACGTCCTCATAGGAGCTGTGGTGAACATTTAATTTTCACCCGGTGTTAAGGGCACCGTGGAGTTAGACGTTAAGCGCAGGTATCCACGTTAATATTGAACACCATCTGTATTTAGTACTTATAGGCCCATATGAAGATTATTTAGTTAAAAATGATGGCTTAAGTAAACTAATTATATATTTTTTTGGTTAAACTAATATTATTAGTAAACAGTCTGTGCATAGGGGCATTAAACTATTAACTGAAGTGAATGTCAATTAAACCTGCAAACAAAAGTGTTTCCCAACAAGTGAAATTCTTCTCAATTTTCATTCCTTTTAATATTAAACAAAGGGATAACGAATATAAAAAGTTTTTCGCAAAGCGATTTCAATAAGAAGAAAACAGGAAGCAAATTAGATATACCAACCTTGTGTGATATTTAAGTACCAAGAACATGTTTAAAAAATGTGACCTTATTTGCATCTATAACGAGAGTTGAGTCCTACAGGCCAATTAGCCTTTTGCCAAATTTATCTAAGCTTTTTGAAAAATTATTAGCTATCAAGTTAAATAAAATCATTAGCGAAAAGCGCTGCATTCCAGACCATTGATATTGACAACACTGTTCCGATTCGATTGAAAATTTTTGTGCGCTGAGTTTTTAATTTATAAATTAATTAAATCTATCTGATTTTATTGAAGTTATTGTGCATTATAATTTCAAATTTAATTATTCAATTGTGTGATAAAATACATTTTGGCTGCTTAAAGATTTAGTCATTTTTTACTCACTAAATCTATTTTTAACAACAACAACTGAATTTTCTTTGCATATTATGCATAGTGCTCTGCAATTGGAATTCCTTACAAAGAATTTACACAAACAATAACTTTAAATTAACTGTTAAATTACTTTAAACAGTGTACATACTTTTTGGTTGAAACAACAACATTATCTTTGGTGCAATAAATAATCTTTAAATAACAAAAGCAATATAAGCAATTTATTACATATTTGTGCTGTTTAACAAAGTGTCTACATACATATACTTTGGTAATTTTAAATTAATTTAACTTTTTACATCGCTTCTAATATATTAATTATGGCCTGTTCTAAGCCGAAGTGTCGCAATAAGTCCGATGATGTTATGGTTGCCTGTTGGCTTTGCGAATCGGTTTATCATGCAAAATGCGTTGACTTATCTGCACGCACTGTGGATAATTTGCATGAGAACAAGGGACTCCGCTGGTGTTGTAAAAACTGTATTTTGTTTGATGTGGAATTTTATAAATTTTTTAAATCCACTAAAAGTACATTGGATGAATTGGGTAATGATTTGAAAAATTTAAACACTAAATTTTTGAATTACAGGAACCTGTTTGATAAGGCACCGTGCTCACCCAAAGGAAAGAAGAAAACATTAACAAGTTCACTGGTATCTAAACCTAATTCTATTGAAATAAGCGATATTTCTGGAGCATCTCTTGTAACCACTCCAGTATTAACTCCATCATATGATTTTGTTGAATCAGTTCCTTCCGTATGTGGCACCGCGAGCTCAACTAAAACTCGTGAAATATCTTCGGGAACAATTTTAGTTTCACCACAACCATTGCAAAACAGCTGTATTCCTACTAATTTAAACCCATCAGTTCCTGCTTATAATACCTCTACTGCTCCAACTTTAAAGGTTATTCCACCAAAAAGGATTATTTTTGCCGCTCGTTTTGATTCTAATACAAGTACCGATGCTGTTAAACGTTATATTTGTTTCAAAATTGGTAATGATATTGACTTATCCGTCTACAAATTTAAGTACTCTAATCAGAGACGTAAATCCTCTTTCAAAATTATTGTTAATGAAGAAAATTTTGATTCAGTTGTTAATCCAGATTTTTGGCCGAAGAACGCACTTATACGTGAATACGTGTATAGTGAAAACGTCCCTTCTGATATAGTCCACCTACCACAAATTAATGCTCCATCGTCTAATCTGACAATTTCAAAAAACTAAATATTTTACCTGATAAATTGTCTATAGTTTACCAAAATGTTCGTGGTTTAAATACAAAATTACCTTCAATTTACAACCAAAGCTTTGATTTTTTATATGATGTTATTATTTTTACTGAAACCTGGCTTGTCGATAATGTACTCAATACTGAAATTTTCTGCGGAAATTATCAAATTTATAGACGCGATCGTGGTAATCTTATCAAAGGTGGCGGTGTTCTGATTGCAGTTTCTAATCGTCTATCTTCTGATGTTCTTTATAGTGAAGGTCTGTATGACATCGAGTTTATTGGTGTTGCAGTTAAGTTAAAACATATGAAAATGTTTATTACCTGTTCATATATTCCTCCAATTTCACCTGAAGTGGTTTACATGAAACATGTAACAGCTATTGGGAATGTTGTTAAGGCCGCAAATCAATACGATTACGTTATTGCTCTTGGCGATTTTAATATGCCTTTATTATCATGGGACTTCTCTTCTGAAGTTAATTATTTCATTCCGAGAATGGTTGGAGGTAATGCTTACCATATGGATTTTGTTAATTCTCTTCTAGACTTGAATCTTTGCCAATTAAATGGCTTATACAACGCAAATTCGAGACTACTTGATTTAATATTCCTAAATGTACTGAGTGACATCTCCATTGATCGCTGTTACCCGATCTCTTTGCCTGAGGACTTACATCATCCTACAATTGGAATTGAAATTTCTGTTGCATCTAGTCGTGTTTCTGTGTCATCATTTCAAACAGAGAGAAGAGAATCGTTTTGCTTCAAGAAAACAAACTATAATAGGCTTGATGAGCTTCTGTCTAATACAAACTGGTTGAACCTTTTTACGAATGCTGCTTTAAATACTAATTCAATACATATTAACAAAATGGTTGACACGTTTTACAAAAGAATGTATCTGTACATGAATCAATGTATTCCTAAATGTTTTGATTCTAATCGTTCTGGCCCGCCATGGAATTCCAAAGTTCTTTCTGCTATAAAAAATAAAAAGAATAAGTTCTACAAGAAATATAAATCCTCTGGACTTTTTGCTGATTACGCCAAGTATTCTGTAGCTCGTGCTCAATACATCTCAGCGAATCGCTCCTGCTATTACAGTTATTTAATTAAAGTCAAACAAAATTTAAAATGTGATCCTAAAACATTCTATAAATTCGTAAATTCCAAAAGAAGATCGAGTTCGTTTCCTTCTGTGATGAATTACCATGATATTTAATCCGATAATGATGTTGCAATCTGTGATTTGTTTGCGGATTTCTTCTCGTCCACATATTCTGATGTCAAGATTGCTGATTCAGATTCTCATCCACTATCTGAATTACCATATCCACCTGTTTCAATACCACTTCTTGATGAACTTACCGTAGTTAATACCTTAAAAAAACTGAAATTTTCATTTAACTGTGGTCCTGACAGAATACCGAGTTGTCTGTTAGTTAGATGTGCTGAAGCTTTATCGACCCCACTAACTCTTATTTTCAATGAATCAATAAGGACTGGATGTTTTCCGCAGGTTTGGAAAACCTCTTTCATAATTCCATTATACAAAAATGGTAGTAAAAATAATATCGAAAACTACAGAGGCATTGCTAAACTGAGCACTCTACCGAAGCTTTTTGAAAAAATTAGTACTGACATTCTTTCTCATCAAGTATCATCTGTATTGTCTCCTTTCCAACATGGGTTTCGTAAAGGTTGTTCAACTGTTACAAATCTTATGCAGTTAACATCACTTGTTCATCGTGGTTTTAGACAACAAGAGCAAACTGATGTTATTTATACCGACTTTAGCAAGGCGTTCGATAAGGTTAATCACGAAATACTTTTGAAAAAGCTTGACTCAATGGGATTTACATTAAACTGTCTTAAGTGGATAAAATCGTACTTGACTGATAGAACTCAAAATGTTCATTTTAAAAACTGTTATTCTAAGCCGATTGCTGTATTGTCTGGTGTGCCGCAGGGTAGCCATTTAGGGCCGCTCTTGTTTTCTTTATTTATAAATGATCTACCGAAAATATTGAAGTTTTGTCATGTCTTAATGTATGCTGACGACGTCAAAATTTTCTTAAGCTATAGAAAATATGCTGATCATCACTACCTACAGGAGGACTTAGATGCATTTAGCTCTTGGTGTAATCGTAATTTGATGGAATTAAATCATAAAAAGTGTAAATGTATGAGCTTCTTCCGTGGACGTAACTTAAGCGTAAAATATATTTTAAATGGTTACTCGCTAGACAATTTAAATATTATTTCCGACCTTGGCATTCTACTTGATTCCAAGTTAAATTTTATACAACATATCTCTTCTACTGTTGCTAAAGCACGCGGTCTTCTTGGATTTATAAAACGATGGGCAAAGGAGTTCTCCGACCCGTACATTACAAAGCAATTGTACACATCTCTGGTAAGACCTGTTCTTGAATACGGCTCAATAATTTGGGATCCAACGTATATGGTTCATATCAATAGTATTGAATCCGTTCAAAAGCAGTTTCTTTTATTTGGTCTACGTGGGCTTCGCTGGAATCCGTTGGATCTCCCACCTTATACTAGCAGACTTGCCTTGATAAAGCTGCCGACCCTTAAGAGTCGCAGGACTATGCTTAATGTTACTTTTGTTTTAAATTTGCTAAAAGGAAATGTTTGTTCTGAATTTTTGATTAGCAATATCTTTATTAATGTTCCTTCACGATTTACACGTCATTACTATCCGCTTGCAGTTAAAGTTTTCAGAGTAAATTATGCTAATTCGGAACCATTGTTAAGAATTTGTAAGCAATTTAATAAATTGTATAACCATATTGATTATTCGCTTAATGTTGATAGTGTCAAATCTAGTTTAATTGTATTTTTAAACTCTTAATTATGTACTGTATATCATTATATCATTTGTAAGGATCATGAATCCATAGATGTATGTAAATAAAAAAAAAAAAAAAAAAAAAAAAAAAATAAATCAGTTTGGCTTTCGAAGTAAACACAGCACAACTGAGCAAACACATAGACTTGTGAATGTTATAAAGCATACCCTAGAAGAAAAAAGTACTGCTCAGCCCTCTTTATCCATGTTTCCCAAGCTTTTGATAAAGTGTGGCATAAGGGATTAATATATAAACTGACCCAGTACCTTCCTGAAAATATTTGTAAGCTACTGGAAAGTTACCTGCTTTGTCGCAAATTTATTTTAAAACAAGGTGATTGGCTGTCATCACCGCAGGCGATTGAAGCTGGAGTTCCCCAAGGCAGCATATTAGGTCCATTGCTGTACTTGATATACACCGCAGATTTGCCAACAGTCGCGAACATCCATACCTCAACTTTTGCCGATGATACAGCTTTCTTAAGCATTCACGAAAGTGCTGACGAAGCATCTCGTCGCCTACAGCACCAAACTTCGCAGCTGGAAAGCTGGCTAAAAAAATGGCGAATCAAAGTTAATGAGAATAAGTGCGTACATATAACCTTCACCCTGCGCAGAGACACATGTCCTCCTATTCTGATCAACAACCAGTTAATACCTCAACGTTTGGAGGTCAAGTATCTAGGGATAGACGGCTAACATGGAAACAGCACATCGATGCAAAATTAACTCAAATGAAATTAAAAGCAACTCAACTAAATTGGCATATTGGTCGAAATTCTGTGCTAAAACTGGACTGTAAGCTTTTGCTTTACAAAGCAATTTTAAAACCAATATGGAGCTATGGTATCCAGCTATGGGGCACTGCCTCAGCTTCCAATATAGAAAAAATTCAAAGGTGTCAAAACAAAATACTGAGAATGATAACAGATGCGCCGTGGTATATAAAAAATTCTAACATACACAAGGATTTAAATATTTCGACAGTCAAACAAGAGATAACAACATACGCAACGTCATACCTAACCAAACTCCAAGATCATCCAAATATACTAGCCCGAAATATTTTAAGCGAAAGAGGGTTCATTCGATTGAAAAGAAGGGATACTCTTTCCCTAGCCCGAACGTAGTAGACGCGGAAATAAAACTATACCAGCAATAAATAATTTTGTACAGCTGGGCTGTACTTAATAATAATTAGCAATTAGTTCTTAAGATTTGAATACTTATTGTTAGTTCAATTGATTTTGAAGATTCAATAAATAATATATATTGTGTAAAAAAAAAAAAAAAAAAAAATTTGCCTCTACATATGTACGTAAGAAGCACATATTTCACGCTATTTTGTACTACTTAAAGCAAAATAAATTTTGGCTGAATTTAACATAATAAAATCACAAAAAAGATTTTTAAGAAAAAAAAAAACAATAAATTTTTGGTATTCTTTTGAAGATTTTTGAAAAAAAAATGGCAACACGCACGTACAATACAATTTCATACATATCTGCAATGCATGTGCGTTTGGGTTTACGGATGTGCAAGAACAAATATCACAAATAATTCTAAACAAAACGAATGTAATATTAAAAACAACACTACGACAACAGAACATGTACTCGTATTTAGTCGTATTATAAGTAATTACAACAATACCAATAACAACAACCACAGCAAACCTCACTCAATTCTAAACATCTCCCAAAGAAAAGAAAAAAGCAACAAATAGCTAAACTTTCGTTTTTGCAAGGATTCGGCGCAAAACGTTACAACGAGTAGAGACTTCATTAATATGTATGGAGTCGTATGGTGAGAGAAAAATATTGTCGATGAGTTTTGGGTGTGGGGGAGTAATGGCCGATTAAAAAAATAACAGCAAAGAGAATATAGAAAATAAAATGCGTATCTATACAAATGCCGGTAAAAACTCAAATATTAGCAAAATGTTATGATGAGCAAGTGTATTTGCCAGTGATGACTAACGCTTCTCTCTTGCAAACACGTTTAAATTAAATAAAGAATTACAATTAAAACTGTTGATAATTTTCATTCCATTTATTTAACGCCAGCCAAAGTGAATTAGAATTATCCTAATGAAAAAGAGTAAGTACTGTATTGAAATTGAATTTTTCAGTTTGCGTTTTGTATAATGACATTGTTATCCGATGGTAAAATGGTTATAGAAAAATTAAAATATAAAATAATTTTTGCAAACTCGACTTCGTTTTTAATGTTTGTATATTCATAATTCTCAAATAATTTTTCAGAGTTTTTATATAAACATGTAGTATTTCTTAGCTTTTTCCAAAAAGGTGGTGGCGATGGCACGATGGATGGTAGTCTGCACGTTGACTACACAACCAAAAAACAGACCTGATTCAACCCCAGTTTCAGACAAAAAAATTTTTAAATAAAAATAAACATCTCGCATTTTTCTGATGTGCATTAGTGTGTATTTGTGTGGCAGTTGTTGTCGGAAGGTTTCAGTGGCGAAGGCATAGTCACTGGTCACTGAACAATACCGGCTTTAGCTGATAGCAATCCACAATCACATCAGAACGCCCTCCTTCCGTTGGTATTGTGTAGCACCGGCGAAGTAAAATAATAATAAAAATAGCTACTAAACCGAAGCTTCAGCACTGCTACGAGTATAAAAACAAAAGAACGTGCGAAAGCAGAGCTGCAAAATAATTAATTAAGCTTCACCTCCTGTCGTTTCTCCTACTATCTTTTCCTATAGTTCCCAGCACAATGTTTCGCATGTGTAGGAGTCATCGGAGTCATCTCCTGAGTGCTTGTCCTAGATAAAAAAAAAAAAAAAAAAAAAAAAAATTCGTTGAAAGGGGCTACTGCCGAATTTGCATTAGCACCAACGAAATATACATACATACTTACATATGCGTTAGCTTGATAAAACATAAATGAAGAAATATTGTTTATTTTTTATTAAGTTCATGTTCAATATTTTAGAGGGAAATGGTATAATGAAACAACATCAGTGTCAGATTTTATGGAATATTTGTTGAATTTCCTTAAATCCAGAAGTAGTTGGAAGGGGTGCTTTTGGCATTTGCCGAACCACTTTTGAAAGCATTTATTAGAATTTTTACGATTTGTCACTTGCAATATGACCAAAAAGTTACTCTGATGGTTTTTGGAAGCCATTTTTGGCAGCTTATTGGCAAATGTTCGGACGGATACTATTTTTAACAAAATCAAATAGTTCAGTTTTAATATGACTTTCGAAAAGATAATTATTTTTTTTAAAACAACAACACACATTTTGCAAAGCTCCTTAGCCCTTTATGCAGAAACACCCACGGTCTAGGCTACGGAGGCACCCAGATTTAAATTTTTTGTGAAAACTCTACATTGACTGGCCACTTAGTTTTTCAGACTTGACTCCTTTAAAGTTATTGTTGCAGTAAAATTAAAAAAGCAAAGGGCACAGTACCGATCCTCGCCCCATGGCGAAGTCATTACGATGTGGGTCGACAGGTTAACAAATATTTGAGAAATTTAGCAAAAGAGCACATTTGCTCATGACCAGTTGAGAGAACCATTTGGTAGTATTTTATGCTAAAAAATAGTGCTAATGTATCGTAATAAAACGCTGTCATTATTAATAATAGCTTTTCGGAACATTAATTAAAATTTTTTATCTGAAAATTACAAGTGTCAGCCTATCAGTTTGGTGGAAAAAAACAGCTGAATTATCCTCATTGGTAGTTTTAAGCTTCGCAGAAACGCACACACCTAAAAAGCAGAATACAAGAGATGGAAAAACCACATAACATACTATTCATACCACTACCTAAATAAAAACGAATAAACACAGAAATTATATATTAGAGTGTTTGTTTTGTAGAGTGCACTCGTGCGTATGTGAAACAATGGAATGAATGGTACAATTTTGATTTATTTTGGTACTATTGGCATGTAGGGAAAATCTTAAGGAGAATGAAACAAGTAACATATAATATTCAATAATTGAATCAAAAGTATAATGCCACAATTTAATTCCGAACCAATAATAGTCCTCATGGACAAATAATTTCTCGAACATTGGCGTAGAGATCAAAGTTGATTAGAATATTTTTTTTTTATTTTTTTGACAATAGTCCTCGATCAGTCGCCTAATCTTCAAAAAAAATTGTAGTGAAATCTGCGCCACATACAAATTATGTATGCAAAAATTGAACAAAAACCTTTCCCTGTGCAATTTGGTTTTTCGAGGTTGTGATTCGATATGTGTACAAAATATGGATTTATGTGCCTACAAATTTAATTCCTTCTTTATCCAGCTTATTTAATTTTTTTTCTAATATGAAATAATATGTTTCAAAAAAACAGTTTGAAAAACTTTTAATTTTACATCACGAATACCGAACTAGATTTTTCGTATATGACATATATATATGAAATTAACAAAAATATATGATATTTAGGAGTGCGATTTCATTTTTGAAAAAATCCCCAAACAACTTTCGTACTAAATTTGGTTCTGCTAATGCAACATCACAGCTGTGGCTGGATAAGTGTTATTGGTTTATAAACGCAAAAGTTAACACAAACACGTACTCTCCTGCATGTGTGTATTAAGGTTCAACTTTATATATAAGTGCATACATACGTTTATTGTATTTGAAAAGCAAAAAAATATATTTAAAAAAAGATGGAAAAAAATCATTGGTCAGCAAGCAAATGGTCAAGGTTTTCAATTGACTTTCACTTTCAAAATAGTAACTACTCACATTCACTTATATGTAAGTATATACACATGTCCATATGAATGTAGCAACAAATGTATGTACTTTGATATGTATGTTTGGATGCACGCTTCTGTTTATTCTATGGGAGTATATGTGCATATGGTTATATACTATACATGCACGTATAGTTTCAAAATAAAATAACATCTACTCGTACTGCTCAATTTTCACTTTCATTTTCAATGTTTTGTTTCTAATATTTGTGCTCTACACACATTCGAACATAAAATGTGTACAAAAACATATTAAATATTTTTTTATGACTACTGTGTGCACGTACCTACATATGTATGTGTATGTATAAAAGTTTGTACAAATTGTAATATTTGTTTTGTACATTGAACTTGTTCCAAATGTATTATAAGGATTGTGTCTTCGTAATAAAACGCAACAGAAAAAAAACAAAATCGACAGGGAAACAACACTTCGTGTTAGCAGACAATTTACATTTTCCGCAAATTTTCCTTCTGGTTTAGGCATATTGAAAATTCATTTGTGTATAATTTCAAACTATTAATTTGAATTTCTAAATTATTTTGACATTTTCGAACTTGAGTAGAATTTACATTGTCAACATGTTTATTAAAATAAATACATTTATTTTAATACCATGTCAGCAAACTAAATATTTTTAGATGTTCGAAAATTTTTTTACTTATTTTCGAATTTAGTTAAAAACATTTAAAATTTTATTTTGAAGAGAAGATCAATTTGTAAAGTTCAACTGAAGTGAAAAATTTCTAATTACAACACAATTTCCAAGTTTTTTTTCCAACTAGAGTTATAAATGTATGTGTATGGTCTTTCAATAAAAGATTAAAGAGTTCAATTTAAGACATAAAAAATGAGTATTTTAAGACAAATAATCGAATGATTATTCAATTACAAAGAGGAGGTTATTCCGTTAATAAAATAAGACAATATCAGCGACACTTGCAGAATCATATTATTTTCATGTTTCCAATAAATTTACATATTTCATCTTTGAAATCAGAAATCGATTGAGAGCCATTAATATGGAACGCATCTTTCCCGTAACCCCAAAGAAAAAACTTTAAAAGTGTTAAATCAAAAGTTCTCGGTAGCCAATTTTTATCGGGCATTATTTATGTACCAGTTACCTAATTGCTGGCTGAGAAGTTTCACTACAACCCAAAAATGCTTTAGGTTTGCATAATGTGACTGCGAGATTTTAAAATATTATTGTAGTAAATTTTAAGAATTTCAGTTCGTTATTGCAGCGTTTAATTAAGTTTCATAGCAAAACTCTTTGGAAAAGTTCTTACTGATCATATACATATGTATGTCATCTGTAAAGAGTATTCCACTGTAACCAACCTCTTACAATTTACAACTTTGGTCAATTGTCATTTAATGCAGTTATTTTATATGTTTCCTCCGAAGGACCCATTTAAACAAAAAGTACTTTTTGGCCGCTTTTAAGCTGGAAAAAGGCTGCAAATACACAGATCCTGGAATTTTCGTCGATTCAAAACTTAATTTTATTACACATATTATTTTAATTGTAAGTAAATCAAGATGTCTGTTCATCTCAATTTGGATCCCTACAAAAACAATTTTGAATATTTTGTTACGCAGATTGCTATGGAACCTACTGTGTCTTACATCTTGTGAAGCTAGTCTAGCCATTATTAAACTATCGACCTTAAGTAGTCGAAGATCTATGCTGACTTGGGCTTCTTTTAAACATAATTAATGGTATTGCATGATCTTCGGATTTTTTAATTGAAAATATATAATTTTTGTGTTCCACTACATTCCGCACGTTATTACGTTCCACTTGAATTGATTGTTGATTTTGAGTTCTCTCTTACTGATAATATAATGTAACGCAATATTCTATTTGAGCTGAATAAATAAGAGTTATTTCATAATTAATCAATTTTCTATATAATTAATAATTTCTTCTTTTATTCTTGGACCTCCGGGGATGACCCTACACACGTACACTGCGTTGGAACAAGGAAGGGAGGCTATGGGAGGAAAGATGGAGGGAGAAGTGTTTAAGATTATTCGATTTATTCCCACGTCAAAAGTCACAGGAAAGACCTCTGCAGGGAGTTTATTTCACATACGTGCTGTTTGGCCAACTACTTAATTTATTTTGTTAAAATGAAACGTCTTATTTTGAGCCATTCAATTTAACCTCAGAAAGATTAATTTTTTTAAACGTTTGAAAATCGACAAAAAGCACTGAAAGCGCGCCATGTGGTGCCGTCTTGTTGGAATCACATATCAACGAAGTTCAATTCCTTCATTTTGGCAAAAAAAAAAAGTCGGTAATTATCTCACGGTGCCTTGAGTAACGTTGCGCTTTTCATTGTTCTTGAAGAAGTAGGGTCCAATGGTGTCGCCGCCCACAAACCGTACCAAATAGTGCATCTTTCGATGTACTGTGGCACTTCTTGAATTGTCTGTCCCTGCTCTTCAAACAAAGTTTGGATATTCTGTTTGCTTTGTCGCTAATTTACAGAATACATTTCTCACATAGCACGAATTTTGATAATAAAATTTTGTGATTTGCAAGCGTTGTACGCTTGGGGATCTATTCATGATGAAATGGCAAACCTTGCAGTGCTTTTTTGACATAACCACATGTCACATATCTGGGAAAGCCAAATATGATAAAAATCACGCGATATTCTAATTTATATTTAAAGTTTTATCAAAAAATTTTGTATTTACACTTTTAAAGTTTCTAATAGTTTTAACTAAAAACATAATGATTTATAGTGGTGCAGCACATTTGAGTAGCTTTATTCGATTTTGCTTTTTTAATGTGACTTTGAAACTTTACAGAAATCGCAAAATTACTCCAAAATATAAATGCATGGAAAAAAACTTATAAACAAAATAAAATCAATTTCCACGTCAGGCAAAGGTGAATACTTGAAAGGGTTGTTTTTAAAAATTGTGATCATTTATTAAAGAAGAAAATACTTGTTGCTTCATATAATCAAGGGAAACTCCACAGCAGCTTCATTCGGTACTATTATTCGGTGGATATATTTTTAACACTGTATTTTGCTCATTGAATCAATAAACTCTTTTGTTTTTATAATTCTCACCTCTGTCAAATGAATTCCGATTTTAAATCTAAAGAATTTGTTTTTGCTGTGCATCTGCGAATTGTTGCCAGTTGGTAATAACCAAAACGGATTAAAAACTCAACTTAATTAAGAGCTGATATTTATTACTGACGATGGTCCTTCTCAGTGTGTACCGCAAAGTATGAATTAAATGGAAATGCTTTTGATTGATTAATTACATTTTTAAAAATAACTGTAAGATGCTATATTTTTATTTAAAATTTTTAAATAAAATACCCAAAGAATCACCTCCGTTTATTAATGGCTGGAGTAGTAAAGCCAATGCTTTTGCAGGTTCGATAAGTGCTGAAAATCCAGAATAAGTTTCTCTCCCTAATAAACAGATAAAGCAGATATTTTATACTAAGTAAAAGTAAATCTCTTAATCCGACAACATTGTATAGTGCACATTAGATAGCGTATTAACTCTGCAACCAAAAGATAGTGGGTTCAATTCCCAGACATGCCAAACATTTTATATTGCATGGTAACAGCGTCCTCCTTTATCGGTCAAGTAAAATAATAAATAAACTGAATCTCGAGTAGTGTTACCATAACATCAAAGATGCAGCAACTTTGCTTTAAAAATTCACGAAACGTGTAGCGAAGTGATATATTGAACAATTAGCTGTATTCCTTCCTATCACTTTTTACCACACGTCACGCATTTTTTTTGTTGGATCACTGTTCACGGAAAGCCCTTCACGTATGCAATGCATTTCACCGGAACTAAGAAATGGGTAGTGATAGAAAATTATGTACATACATTCCAATCACAACGTTCTTGAAGCATTTTGTATTGTGGTTGAAACATTGGCAAGACGACAGACAACCTACGCTTCCCTGCAAATAATATTGCACTACATGATCCATTTTAGCCGAAATAGACTGGCCACAAAAATGCAGCTGTCTACCCTGTCATTGAAAACAATATACATTGCTATTTGTATTTGCGATTAATCTATCGCATTAAAATAACTCTCTGATATGATCCATGGAGTGGTTACATGGAGTAGTTTCAGGGTTAGTTCGTTGGGTTTTGTGGTCCACTCCTAGGAGATCGTAATGATGAATAAACCATGTTTTCTCCATACATTTTAGTTAGTCTTAAACTAGTCGTAGTCCCAAAAACCAATAAAAAAAATTAAATAAAATAATTTTTTTATACAAAAATTAAAAGGAATATTTTATATTTTCATTAATAAATATTATAAAAATTTCAACGAAACCTAGTAATGATATAAAGCAATATACCCCTCCAATTCCAGAGAACAACTTTCGATTTCATGGATTCAATAAACACAAAGCAACACAACTCCGTTTTTTCTTATGTTGGCTGGTAAAGGAATTATTTTAAATATTGTATTAGATAGTGAAAGGTAGAAACATTTTTTGTTTTTAATTGTTCCTGTCGTATTTTGATGTCAAAGCAATTAGCAATTTCAATTTGAAAATAACAATTCGTCATACAATGATATTCCATTATCGTGTTATTAAAAATTCAAAATATGCACTTGGTAAAACTGTAGAAAGAATTGAAGTGAATGTTTTGTTTTCTTTTGCTAAAATTAATGGTTGTATATTTCCCTGCAAATAATGTGACTAGACCACACACGCATGTATAGTGTATTCCACAGAGGACTAGGACTAGTCCAAGACTATCCCAAATGTATGAAGAACACATGTCAATTTAACATTAGGATGTCCCATCGGACTAACCCAAAAACTACTCCATGTAACCAATCCTTGGAGCACATCAGAGCGTAATTTTAATGCGACGGTGTAATCGTAAATACGAAGAAAAGCACGAACACTTGTCGCATAACAATATGCAAATGTTTTTAATGACACGGGCCACGGCTGCATTTCATAGGACCATGTTTGTAACTGCTAAGATGGACCACGTAGTCCAATATTATTTGCAGGGTTTATATCCACTACCCCTGACAATCTATGCGTTGTAAGAAATATTAATGTTATGGTTACATCAGAAATTTTCGGTACCAAAATTTCTGCACACAAACCTAACAATATTTTTTTAACATGAAGTCTGTTATATGTTTGAATATCCAATAAGCTCCAAAGATGTAGGAAAGTACATTGTTCGAAACTTCGACCACAATAAAAATTAAATAAAATTAGAAATGGTGGATGTAAAATATATTTTTACCACTTTACAAAATAAAAGAATTGGTATCACTCTTTTAAATAATTAGATTCATATGAATTCGTTTGTAGCAAATAAATAAATAAACATTAAAGGCCCTTGTGAAAACGCTTAAAAGTATCGCAAACTGTGCACTTTTACACTCTCGCAAATGAACTGCCAAAAATTGTGTGGAAATTCATTTGCACAAAATTTGGAAATTTTCCCAACAATTTTGATTTGTAAACTTTCGCCGTTCAATTGTGCATTTGGTAAAACAACATATCGTCACTTTTCCCTGAAAAAAATTCTAATAGTAACTTATCGCAAATAGCAACTTCATATTTTATACACAAGTTTTAATTTTTCGTATTTAATTTAATTTCATTTTATATTGACGTTTGCTAGAAATGATAATGCAGATCGACTCTGCATTATCTCCAGTTGCCTAAACTCCAGTACATTGTATTGCAAACATACTCCAACTGCGGCCCTTAAATATTTTGTTAGTGAGAAATAGTGGAAGCTCTTAGTTAAATAGCAAAATTAAAATATATTTTCTATTTTCAAAAAAAGTTAAATTGCCATTAACAAAAACTAAATAAAATATTTGCTTTAGCGATTTTGATGATTTTTAGGATTAAGTTTAGCGGACAGTTTAACATAAAAATGTTTCAAATTTATATGTTCATTTGACATTTAATAAAAATCAACGCCAACGGCTGAATCTTTATCGATTGTTATATTAATTTCGTCGTTCATTTTGTAATTTTTAAACAATGCCAGTGTTACCGACAATTAGATGGTTATGTTACAAAAAACTCAACCTCGCTAATAATGTGACTCTTTTGATCAGCAATGTAATTATCATCCTTTTTTACTTTGTATTTAAATTCTTATAAAATTGTATGTACATATATCACAATAGATGATTCTATAAATCGTCATTACTAGAAGTTGAACTACATAGGAAGAAACTAAGGTAATTGGTTTTATTAAAAAATGTAATTAATTAATGAAATACATAATATTAATAATAAATTTTGCTTAAAGAATTTTAAGCGACCTTGCTACGGAAACTTGGTTTTTTACTCCAACAGCCAGGAGTGTCTTCAAGTTTTAAAAGAAAAATGTATGAAAATCGATTGTTTCAAGAGACTATTCTGTTGTTTTCCCTATTTTAATGTAAAACACAAACCCTTCGACGAAACTTTTCCTCCTCAATCACCCTTAAGAAGTGAGACATTCAGGTATGTGATGAAAATTGTTTTCGGCGTTAAAACGTTTTGAAATCGACAAATAGTGTGATGAATTTGTATGTGACGATTTGTTGTGACGATTTCATATTCCATCTTGTTTCATTGAAAAAAAGACGCTTTTAACATGTTTTAAAATCATTTAATTTTACTTGAATGTAAAGAAATATACAAAAAAAGTAAAAAAATTAATAAAAAATGATTATAAATCCGTTCTTATTTAAACGAAAATATTCAACAAATCTATTTAAATAAATACTAGTTAATATAGAAGTGAAATTGAAAAATTTAAATACCCACATTTCATCTGGCAAATTTAAGGGATCCGATTTATCTCTTAAACGTTTTCTTAGAATATTTCTCCTATTCATCCTATTATTTTCTTCCAAGAGAATTAGCGAAACAGCAGCAAAAACGGCATTTTATAAATAAAAATGATAAAATATGTTGATATAAATTTTATTTTGTTTAAATATTTTACAAACGACACTCACATATACATATGTTTACATATTTTACAATTGTGTTATTAGATTTTATACAGTTGTATTTAGAGAAGATATGTGGAAACGAAACAAATATGGAATATGAAATCGATCGAAATTCATCACACTACTGTCGATTTCAAAAGACCATTTACTTTTCAAATCGATGGATTTCCATCACATACCTGATTGACTTATTTACGAAGATCATTGTAAGAATAACAAATTGTTATGACCGTATACTTTCACAAGACTCCGATATAACTAAAGCATCGTATGAAATTTGTTAAATTCTTTGTAAGCAAATGAAACAGTGCAGCCCGTATAAAAAAAAGCTTGAGTATGACTGTCGCAGTGCTTTCTGGCAAGTTTAAAAAGTGGGCTTCATGATACAAGTCTCGCAAATATGCACATTTGCGCAAATGGCAATTTTAAGCGTTTTCATGAGGACCCCTTAATGTTTTATTATTATTAGCATTGTTATTATTAATCATATTTAATAAATACATAAAAGTAAGTATATTTATAATGAATACTACTCCAAAAATTAAACTATTAGTTGAAGTAAAAAAACAATATTGATTTATACGTACAATGAAATACATTGAAAAAAGCAAGAAAATTCTAATTTTTTTTTAAATAACAATATTGGCAAAACATTTTACAGTGTGAAAATGTTAACGTTGCCGACCCGCTCAGCTTTCTATTTTTTCATTACAATCGCAGCGCAAAACTTTTTGTACGGTTAGCAATTTCTGCCTGGGTATGTAATTAAAAAATTTTATACAGGCTGCTGCAGATTCCGGTAATTCAAATGTGGAACACGGGTAGAACTCGGTTATTCACACAAAAGTTTCTGATAGACTTTTAAGGGAAAATATATTAGATGATTGCAAAGCGTTAGCTGTAAAACGAGCTGTTATACTGCGCTCACTCTTGCACATTTGTGATCAGTATACTCTGAATTACGCAAGTGTCTTCCAGGCGGAGATTTATGCGATAATGATGGCGGCTAAGTTGCGGGAGAGATGACCACCAGGCTGCAATTCTGGTATTGACCTCGAGGACATCATCGTCAAAGTTGTTCACACGGTGCAGGGAAACCTTGACATGGCTCCACGGGAACGGTCAGGTGACTCTACTTTGGGTACAAAGTCAGTGTGATATTGAGGGAAACGAAATTGCCGACAGGCTTCCTCGAAAGGGGACAGATGTATCCCACGCACAATATGCAGATGTTCTGATACCAATACCTGAGGGTGCGAGTGCCCGGCACTGTGCAACTGACGCTGGGAGTCTCGTTCTTTGCCGATCTTGGTGGCTTTGGCGATATGATCCCCACCAGGCTTGTGCTGTTCTTACATGCACCCGGCTGATTGTATCGTATTTTGACAAAACGAAAAATTTTCTGATTTCAATACCAGTTTCAGAGTCATAAAAACTTCACATTAGTTCTGATGTCCATTAGTGTGTCTTTGTGCCAACTGTTGTTGGAAGCTTTCATTGGCGAAGGCATAGTCAGTGGTCACTGAACAGTAACGGCTTCAGCTGTAACCAATCAACAGGCACATCAGGACACCATCTTTCGTCGGTATTGTGTAGCACCGGTAAAGTAAAAGAATTACTAAAAATGGCAACTAAAAACGAAGCTCCAAATTGAATACGTCTCTTTGACATCAGAGTCGCTTCAACACTGCTATAAACAATAGACGGGCAAAAAGCATGGTTGAAAATAGTGAACCTTCACCTCCTGCCATTTCTCCAATTATCCCGTTCTTCCTATTCCAGTACAGTGCATCGCATGTGTAAGTGTTAAAAAAAGATCGATTTGGACGCCAAGTTTCATCCGTTTTAGAGTAATTTTATTTTAAATACGGCAATTCTTTAAAGGCCGCACTATAAATGTAAAGAAAGAATGAATCATCAGTGATCAGATCTCGGATCACGGAAAGAAGGTGCTTTCTGGTTCATAAATGCTACGTAGAGGGTTGTGTGTATGAGAATGAACAATTGTGAACATGTTTGTTTTAGGGAAGGCTGCCTCTCTTCTAAAAACATTTTAGAATAGTATGCGTGTGCGTGCGTATTAAAATCTTTAAAATTCACCAAATATTATAACAAAAAAAGAGCTTTAGAATGTCGTCATGTCAAACAACAACAACAACAAGCGCACTCACAATTTTTTTAATTCGTAATTGGACAATAAACAAATAACTGAATGTGCATCGAATATTAAAATTTAAATTTTCTTTTCCGTAAAGGGGTGTTGCGCATGTATGCTTATTGTTCACAATGGGACTATAATTGAAAACAGCAACTGTTGTTTTGTCGTTGCAACTTTGGTGTGTGGGTGCGTATGTGTTCGAGGTTAAAATTTTGCCTTATAAAAGGGGATGGTTTCAAGTGCATTTAATTTTTGTATACGAATTCGAGTGTTGTTTGGTATTCGAAAACAAGGGCACAATTGTTTTAATTGCAGTTTATCAAAGGTGTTTTCTGTTAACATGCGGTTTTTATGGTTTCCAGTTATCAAAACGTGATGGGATGTGTAATGGCAAATGATTTGTCAAGATTTTACAGAAATTGTATTCTGTTTTAATTGAATAGAAATTAAAAGAATAGTTTTAAGAAATAATTTTGGGAATATTGTTTTCACAAGGTGCTCCATCGCAGACAACTTTCATATTAGAGTTTTCTTGAAGTTAGTTAGTGGGTAATAAGCCAGAGTATCAGTTTAGGCGTTTCCATAGCCTCTGGTCTGAATTTGAACCTCTTTATTCGTTACTATGCTCGTCATATGATTTTATGGTATAATTTCTAATAACATGTAAAATGTATTTAGAAAATAATTCGAAGTTATATATTTCGCGAAGGCGAAAAAAATTTTTTTTTTTGGCTGGTATACAATCCCCAGAAATATCATACAGTTTTTAGCTGTAGTAGTGTGACGAAGTATTGACAGCGCAAAACACTTTAGGCAGATTGCCACCTATGTGTTTTTGTCAGGTACCCAGTTAATCTTTGACACAATCTCATTTAATATTAGATGTGTTACTATTACCTCGGCGATTTTTATTTAGTTAAAAAAATTGAGAAATAATGCCTCCACTGGGACGATTGAGTCTTATAGTGCGGTCTCATGTACATGTTTTGCTACTAGATTTGCCATACATTGTTCATAAGAGAAAAAACACCTCAAGAAACTGGTTTTTCTCCAAAACATGTAGGAATTTATCTGAGCAACACTGTGTTGCTTCTATGAATTAAAATCTAACCCTTGGTTAACCATTATTGATGAATGACTCAAAAATGAATGATTGAAAAAAAGTGACACTTATATTTGTCTTTTATAAATAAAATAAAAGCGCTCACTTTCTTTTCGGAGAAGTTCAAACAACATAAAAAATTTAACAATGAAATTACTGAATTCACAAAATGTTTTTTTTTATTGTTTATAAAGAACATAAACAAAATAAACGTCAAATTGATTAGAATAATTCGAAGAGCAAAACACTTTAAGCATAATGGAAACACTTTGTTAGTTTGGACGTCATGTCTGTACACGCATATTTTGTCACCTGTTATGTAACAAGTTTCAGTTATTATGCATCGTAATTGATTTCATATACTGAGTCCTAAGCAGCTTCGTCACTGTTATTATTCAAAATTCAACAATTTTGAACCAAATTCTAATTATAAGATTCACGGTTTTCCAAAGAAAAAGAGAAAGTTTTTTTCTTGTTGTCATACAATTGGTTATTCACCACCTAACTGTAAAATTGCTGTGTAGTATCGTATAAACGTATAAACAGTGAGTTCAATATTTCTAAATACTGTTATTGGCAAATAACTCGTATGTACAAACGTAATACGAGGTCTGTTCAAAAGAAAAGTTGAATTTTGAATTGTTTTGAAAAGTATTTATTTATTCATCAATATCCATTTTGTCCTATTCAAAGTAATACCCCTCAGATATATTGCACTTATGCCAGCGCTTCTTCCAATCCTCGATGCACTTCTAAAATCCTCTTTTCGGTATGGCCAACAGCTCGTTCTTCGATTTCGACTTTATCTCATCAATTGTGGCAAAACGCTTCCCTTCCATTAGTCTCTTCAGTATTGGGAATAGGAAAAAGTCGCAAGGAGCCAAATCTGGTGAATAAGGTGGCTGAGGCATGATCAGGGTGTTGTTTTTGGCCAAAAAATCACGAATAAGCATTGATGTGTGAGCTGGTGCATTATTGTGATGCAGAATCCAAGATTTTTTCCACTATTCCGATCGTTTTAGTTGTATTGCTTCACGCACGTTACATAACTTGTAGTATTCCTTATTAACCGTACGCCCTGTTGGCAAGAACTCATGATGCACCAGGCACCAGGTAATCGAAGAAAACAAAATCCACCTTTTCTTTTGGACAAACCTCGTATATGATACCAGAAGTACAAATTCATTTTGTGGTCTTCAATAATAGAAATTGAGGACTTATTTTCATTAAATCGCTTGTTTTTTAGAACGAAAAAATTAAACATACTTGAATTCTTAATTACAGCTTCAAGAAAATAGTAAATAAATACGCTTAAATAACATCCTACTCCCACTTAATTCAGAATATCTTTAAAAGGAGCAAATATAAAATGAATGTATTGAAACACTATAAAAAGCAAAACGACCACAATGGCCAATTTTTCTTTTAATAAATATACATACATATGTATGTACGTCACACATACATACATACGTATTATATTTTAATTAAAATACATACACAAGTGTAAATGACTGATATGAAAAATGCCTTAAACCTTCTTCATGAGAAACAAGAAAAAAGCAAGAAAAATATCTTGTAACACTTACACTATTACAAAATTACTTTCCACCAATCATATACATATATATGTATGTATATACACACTCTCTAACACACCACAGACAGAGAAACATATTAACAACAGTAAATTTGCCTCCAAAACACACTCAAAGATTTTTTAGTAATTATCAGCACTTTGCAGAATTTTTATCTCGCTCGATATGCTATTTTGCCTTTTTTTGTAATTCAAAACGTTTTCTCTCCCTTCGAAAAAAAATTAATGAAATAAATTGTTCTCTTACAAAAATCTACAAATATTTACGAATCCAAGTAAAAGCATTACTGACTACGTGCATGTGGATGGTTGTGTGTGTGCATGTCTGTTTGCAACCCCTTGCAACCTTTTTTATTTCATTCCTTTACATATTTTCTTTTAACCACCCACATTATTTAAGTGCTGAAAAAAAAACAATTTTTTCCCTAAAACTCCTACAATTTGAAAGCAAGTAAATCTTTGGCGAAAAAAAAAGAAAATTGATAAAGGAAAACTAGAAAATATTGCTAAAAATTTTTAAAATTTTTCTACTGGGAGACAAGAAATTATAACCAAAAACGCCAACAGCAGCAAAAAGAATGTACAGAAATTTCAGGAAAAAAAATCACGCTGACAAACTTAATTTTGGCCACATGTACGGTACAATTTGCCAAAGCACACACCACCTTCACTACTTCACGCAACCTCACATTTGCTTACATCACACATATACATATGTACATTCATACATGCAATTGATTAGTGTGTGCAGACTGTAGCGCAAATTACGCCTTTGTTAACCATCAAATTATTTCTTTTTATACATTTTTGACGCTCAAAAATATTCATTAAATATGAGAATTAATGTTTTTGGTTTATAAAATGAAATTAATAGGGTGTTTTTTTATAGCTGAGATGCAGATGATAATGATAGCAATATATTGGAAGATTTTTGAAATCAAAATTGTAATATTATTCCATGTAGAAGGCATGCAGTACATGTGCACGCCAACCCTGCTTTATAAATCTACCCTACAATTCAGAGTTGTATTGCATATACATATGTACATTTATATTAAATTTTGTATGGATGTATGTGAATGACAAAATTACTCTGAAATTTTCTTATTAGTAAAAATATGAAATGAACAAATTAACTTGAGCTGGTACAGAAAAGAGTAATGCCAACTTAGCGCTTTTGAAGGCATAAGACCCCCGATATTGATTACTTTGCCATAGTAAGCTTGTATCAAAACAGTAATGTATATAAAGTTTATTTGGAATCCATGTCACTCTTCCGACAATGAGACAACACAGGAAGTACATGTATATATCGATGCTTTGTCACTCACTATTAAAAATTACAAAATAAAATAATTATTTAGAATTTTTAACTCATTTATTCGTAATTGAAGCATCTTTATTTACTTACTTTTTAATGATTTATGCAAAGAATAAGCAATTTTTCGAGCATTTAAATTTAGTTTATTTCCATGTCATTTTAAACGTTCTAACGCGAGCTACCAAAATTAAGAATTTCATAGGACTACATAAGTAATATTATAGCGCTAATTAGCGTGCATGGTACGGTAGCAAAATTTAATTACGAACCCAACCATAATATTAACGGTCTTTCGATACCGAAAAGCTGAAAAAATTTTATCTTTTTTTTAAGTCTACTTGAAATTTTCAGGACTGATAAATCTTTTCAGAATGTTAAAACTCTTTACAAAATTAAATCAATGGCTAAAGCAAAAAAGGCAAAAAAAAAGAAAAAATGTTAAATATTTAGAGGCGTATAAAATTTATTGATTTTTATATAAAAATAAATATTTTTAGCCCCAAAAACTTTATTTCCTTTTAACACTTAAACACACTCATCTCTACACAAACAGTGTATAGACGTACAAATAAGCATGTGTGTGTATGTTGGTACGGGGGCAGTAAGTGAGTAAAATTCCCAGTTCGTGGCGAGAGAAAGGAAAATTTTTATATTTTCATTACTGAACATTATAAAAAAATTGTTTTAATCTTTAGCAAATAACTCATAACAACAACAACAAGACCGACAACAACAATGCCGACGACAATAACAACAACTCATAGAATATAGAATTTATAGCACAAATTGTTAGAATTTCCCATTTAGCGTACCAAACAACCCACCAAGCAACCAGTTAAACACACAGCACTCTACACCAAAACCCACCCCCCAATTCATAATTTTTTCATATAAATTTCTTTCGATTTTAATTTTATTTTTCGTGTTTTTTTTCCTTTTTTGAGAGCGTGTGCAACACATTATGTGAATTATTATCGGGGCCAGAGTAGTAAAAAAAAAAAAACAACAAAAAAATTGGAGAAAAACTAACTTTATCGCAAAAATTTTCATTCTATCTTTTTTTATATTTTATGCCTTTTTTTAATCTTAAAAGTATCACTTGTGTTTGTTTGAGCTTTTGCCATCAGCTATATTGAACCGTAAAAATTTATTAAAAATGTTAATACAAACAATAATGAGCCATAAAACGTAGTAAAACGGGAGGATGGGCGGGGGCTAGAATACTACTGCTGTCAATTATTATCCAGCATATTTTTATTGACTGTTTTCTTTTTCTTTTTTTTTTATTGTTACACTGTGACAATATATGACGCTTTTGGGTACAGTTTTTCATTCTCATTAATTTACAATAATGACAAATAAAAATCCATGTACACATGCATACATATGTGTGTATGTATGTCTAAATGAATAAATAAAACTTATTATGATAATGGGTTACATATTAACACTCTACAATATGTTAAATATTGAAAGATAAACATTATTCAATAAATTTAAACAGTCATATTCAGAAAATAAATTTAAATTCATGAAGTACATGTAAGTTAACAAAGGTTTAAGGGCTGCTAATAAACCGTTGTTATCAAAACAATAAAGTTTTTAATGAATTTTTTAATTTTATTCTAATTTCTATAATAATTTAATTATTGCGCAGTTATGCAACCCTTAGTTTTTTTTTTTTTTATCTTGGACCAGCACTCTGGAAAATAACCCTACACATGCGATGTATTATACTGGAACTGTGGAAAACCAATAGTTAGAGAAATGAGAAGCGGTGAAGCTTCTCTATCTTATAACTCTCCTTTTGAACGTTTTTTTTTTAAAGCAGTGCTGCAACGCCTCTTATGTCAAGGAGACGTATTCCATTTTTTTGAAGCTTCGTTTTAGTAGCCATTTTAAGTAATTATTTTACTTCGTGGGTGCTACATAATACCGACGAAGGAAGGCGCTCCGATATGCCTGTAGTTTGTTATCAGCCGGTACTCTTCAGCGAACCGTGACTATACCTACGCCACTGCCGCCTTCCGAATATTATTCCGAATAATAATGAAGCAACATTTTCTGAAGAAAAAAATTTTTTTTATAGTATACGGGTGGAATGCTTCCCTTGGCTTAACGAAAAGGATTTCGAACATTAGAGCAATTATTACCAGTGATGCCAGTTTAACCTTTCCGAGGCTAGATTTCGCCTTTTTTTGTCTTTTAGCTTCGAAATTTACGTTTTATCTTCAGAGCTTTCTTTTAGTCTTTTTGTTATTTAATATTTAGCTTCAAATAAGCTAAATTTTTTTCAGATTTTCTGCCGAACCAATAAAATCATTTTGAAACATATAAAAATTGTCATATTGACAATAAACACTTTAAGTGCACTGATGGCAAAATTGCATTGATTGAAATCCAATGGCGAAAACTTTTAAGTTATAATGACATAAATGTTGTGTCAACAGCTGAATGCGCTAGAAGAAAATTAATTTCTCAATTTGGTTAATCCAGTATTTAACTATCTATTACTACCTTTCAGTAATGCTGATGTTGAAATGCTTTTTAGTACCATGAAAACAATTAAAATAAAACAAAGAAATAGTACTGGAATTAAAATGCTTAATTATTTTTTATTATATTTGCATTCGGTGTTCTTTAAAAAGATTACATAAATGTTGCCATGATTTCATAATTACCGATGATTTAATAAAATGATTAGACTCTCGTGAAATGTATACAAATTATAGTTCCGAATCTTCCGACGATGCGGAAATTATTATACGTGTTTTATGAATAAATAATAAATAAAAATGTGAAAGTATATAATATATAAAGTGCATATATGTATATAAATACATATATATGTGTATGTATATTTGTTTTGAAGATTGCTATACTGCTTGTATATATGTACTTAAATACTGATACAATAATTATTGCATCATGCCCAAATACAAATATTCTGTAATTGTTTTGATTGACTACTGAATTGAACTCAAAAGAAATACCTGATTCTTATGTTATATATCGATTCTCTTGCTTCTTCTAGCATTTAAAAATATGTAGCTTTCCCGATTTTCTTCTTTTTATGCATTTGGAGTGCCTTTTGGAATAAGAAGTTTTAACACATTTGAAGCATTTTTTATGACTAGTAAATAAAACGTTAAATGATCTATAAAAAATTGTTTGCCTTCTTCAGCTTTTTATTTTGGGCGATTTAGCTCTTTCTAGCCTTCTTAAAAAGGCGATATAGTTCTTTTTTGGCCCAGCTCCTTTCAGCACTGATTATTACGTATATAAATATATACAGTGTAGATTATACACTCATATGTTGCCGTAATTCTAGTTGAAAAATTTCTCTTTTGTAAATTTATATCGATTTTGTTATCAAAACACGTACATTTGTAAGCAGAAACATTATTTGTCTAATTTTAAGCAAAAATACCAATTTCCTTTTGAAATTGTTTATTTTCATACAAAGAGGGTGGCGATGGCTGAAGTAGTCTGCACGTTGACTACAAAACCAAAAAGTCCTAGGTTCGGCCCAAGTTTCAGACAAAATCATAAAAAAAACATCTCGCATTTTTTCTGATGTGTCTTTAGTGTGTCTTTCAGTAGCGAAGGCATAGTCACTGGTCACTGAACAGTACAGGCTTCAGCTGATAGCAATTCCCAATCACATCAGAGCGGCCCCTTCGTTGGTATTGTGTAGCACCGACGTAATATTACATTCTGCAATATCACAATATCACTCTTCAAAATAAAATTAAAAGTATAAGTAGATACGAAAAACCCGATTCAGATGTAAAGGATTTTTTTATCTTTATTTGCTTTTGTAATATTAGAACAAATTTATTCATCATTTTCATAAAACATTACATTTACACTATCGCACTTGCATTGAATTTTTCACATGTCTTACTACAAATGTATTATAATGTGAAACGCCCTGAAACAATATCAAAGTACGAGTATATACCATTAGGCATATCTGTCTAAAAAATTATTTTGAAAGAGAAATTCATAAGAAACTTTAAACTTTTTATATTTCTATTAAAAACAATTATGTACAATGTACAGCGAGAAATTAAAAATATATTAAGTTAAGTTTATTTTTCTTATGAAACACAAATATAATATTGAAAATGCATTTCTAAAATTTATAATAAATATATATGCATATCTGTAGACTTTTGAGAAAACGTCATATGTGAAATTTTTAAATTTTTCAGGCGAGCGAAAATACTTTTTATTTAATCATTTTGTTTCGTCCTTTTTTGCGATATTGTTTTCCTTAAAAAAAAACTTATAAATTTAGTGTAACTGAGCTAACTTCTCTGTAATTTTACTTTCTACTAAAATCTCTATTTTTATCTTGGACCAGCATTCAGTAGATGATCCCCTACACATGCGGTGCATTGTGCTGAAACTAGAGGAAAGGGATAGTTAGAGAAATGATAGAAGGTGAAGCTTCACTATCTTACAACACTGCTTTTTGCACGTTATTTGTTTTTTTATAGCTGATGTCAAGGACACGTATTGAATTTTGAAGCTGCATTTTAGTATCCATTTTTTGTAATTATTTTACACTCGCCGGTTCTACACAATACCAACTAAGGAGGGCGATCTGATCTGCCTGTGGGTTTGTTACAGCTTAAGCCGGTACTACTCAGTGACCAGTGACTGAAATCTTCCGACAACAACTGACTCAAAGACACGCTAATGCACATCAGAAAAAATGCGAGATGTTTTTATGATTTAGTCTGAAACTGGGTTCGAACACGTGATTTTTTTTAGTCTTGTAATTAACGTAATTAACTATCGCCACCCTAATTATTAAAATCAAGGTTACAAATTAAATCAACAACAAGTCTAGATAAGTTGATTACTTTTTCTGTGATATCTTAGAAAAGTGCGGATGAGTTTAAACAAAACGTAGTGTGAAGATTGCTTTACGATTAAAATACTAACAAATTTTCTTATATCGAGTTATGATCTTTTGTCGAAGGTCACATATATATACAAATCTAAAGGGCATTAGCCATCTTTTGTTCAAAATTAAATATATTTTGATAAAAAATCCACCAAATGCAAAGTGTTGCCTGCTATTATCGACCTAATTTTGAACAAAAGTGGTTTACAGTGTAGTTATATGAAGAATAACGCGTATAAAACGTCAGCAATGTTTTTTATCAAAGTAATTGTCTACGGTGGGTAAACTTTTATGCAAATAGCAAAAAAAATTGTATGCTGTGTTCGATTATGCTATTCTATTTTGTCCAATTTGCACAAATTATAAAACGTTATATGCCTAATAGTATGGGACAATTATATTTCTCAAGAAGGGTATAGAAAAAACATAATCTAGCACGAATTATATTTTCAAGATGCATATACTTAAATGATTAAGTTTGTTCTCTAATAAAAATTCAACTTTTTCCACTTTTCTATTTTATTTGATTACTTTGCATTTCATATACTTTTTAAAGAACACGAGTTTTATATCTAAATTTTATATAGATATATATGTACAAAGTTATTTCATTATATCGCTGCAACTATGTGTGCTTCTGCTGGGAATATTTTTTAATATTTCCAAACCTTTACTAATGTTTTATTTTGTCACCTCGCACAGGAAAATCTTTTATATGTTAAACATAAAAAACCCGGCCTGAAAGCATTGAAAATACCAGCCCATGGTTATTGATTTTCTTTAGTGGAAATTGATTGTTCTCGATCAGTCGCTTCATCTCGCGAAATATCATGGCTGTGAAATGTGCCTTTACGATTTTACAACGGAACATATTCCGAAATAGGTACATATAATGTATGTATATAAATATTGAAGTAAAAAACTATCCCCTGTAAAATTTTGCTTTTGGGGACTGCGTCTTTTTGGCGGTCATGGTTTGATACTTTCCCAAATTTATGATTATTGTATGAATTCTTGTGTTGATTTCAAAACGTTTAAAACCATTCTATTTTAACATCTTCACATCTTTCTAAGCACCTCTGAAGCACTACAGCTGTACAAAATGTCTATTGATGATATAAAATAGTCGAGATTTATTCAATAAAATCTCGTTTACGATAAATGCACAGCATAGTATATGTATGTTAATACATCCATTTGATAATAATTAAAATAACTGTTACATTCAGCTGGTATTTTTCAGTTGGATACAGTAACAAATTAAGGAGGTGAGAATACGTATGCAAATATAACCAAAATGTTTCCTTCGAATGCACAATTTCGCCGGTTGAGCTGTTTATTCCAAATCACTTTAGCTTACAATTCAATATATTAAGGTCTACAAACTGATTAAATATCAGCAATGGCATAGTGGCCCTATAGTTGAAACAGGTTGGCATGACTTCTTTGTAACTTTATTACAAATAATTAAAACTTAAAGATAAAAACAATGGTCTAAGGTGGCTTTGGGGAAGTCTGTTTAATTTTTTCCAATCTACAGTTATCATTTTTTTTTTATCTTTGGCCAGCACTCGGGAGATACTCCTACACATGCGATGCATTGTGCTGGAACTAGAGGAAAGGGACTATCAGACAGATGATAGATGACAGGTGGAGAATCTTCACTATCTGAAGCTTTGTTTTATTAGACATTTTTAGTGATTTTTTTTACTTCGCTGCTGCTACACAGTATCGTCGAAGGAGGCCACTTTGATGTGCCTGTGTATTGGTATCAGCTGAAGCCGGTACTGTTTAGTGACCAGTGACTATAATTTCGCCACTGAAACCTTCCGACAGAAACTGACACACAAAGACACACTAATGCACATCAGCAAAAGCTTACCCTGAAACTGTTATCGAACCCAGAACTTTTTGGTTTTGGAGTCAACGTGCAGACTACTGACCTCTCTCTTATAGTTTATACGTATGCATTTTGTTGGTGACTAGCTCTACAGTGGATTTCAATTATTGGATATAAGAAGATAAAAAGAACTGTTCACAGAGTTATTGAGAATTGTAAATTATTAAATTTGCGTTTGTAGTAACCAATCCAGCTTTTCTTAAATAATTAATTTAATAACTAAAAATTAGTTAGACTAAAATTGTTAGAGTAAAAAGTGCATCAAAAACTATTTAATAAACAATAAATAAATAATTATTCAAATTAATTGTAGGGGTTGCTGCCTGTAATTACTATCCGACTCGAAGGACCTCAAAGAAGTGCGCAGTTGTTAACTTTATTTCCTGCCTATGCTTGCTCATAAAGATAATTATGTCAATGTTAACTCTCTTTCGCATCTTTCATTTGAAATTTATGCAAACCTTTAAAAACGAGAGACGCACTCTGCAAATAAGCAGACTGAAGCGCAAGAAATGTTTAGTTTTCTTAAAAAAAATTTGCTACTGGTCTGCGTTTCCATTAGACTTTACAAATATCTTAAATTAGTTCCGCCAGTTGGCATATTATGAAGTTGTGTAGTTAAAGCATGTAAATATACATCTACATATTTTAAATGGCACGATGGATTGTAGTCTGCACGTTGACTCCAAATTCAAAAACAGACCTGGGTTCAACCCCAGTTTCAGACTAAAAAATTTTAAAAGAAAAATAAACATCTCGCATTTTTCTGATGTGCATTAGTGTGTCTTTGTGTGTCAGTTGTTGACGGAAGGTTTCAGTGGCGAAGGCATAGTCACTGGTCACTGAACAATACCGGCTCCAGCTGGTAGCAATCCACAATCGCATCAGAACGCCCTCCTTCGTCGGTATTGTGTAACACCGGCGAAGTAAAATAATAATAAAAATGGCTACTGAACCGAAGCTTCAGCACTGCTACGAGTATAAACAAAGAACGTGCAAAAGCAGAGCTGCAAAATAAGTAATTAAGCTTCACCTCCTGTCGTTTCTCCTACTATCTCTTTCCTATAGTTCCAGCACAATGCTTCGCATGTGTAGGAGTCATCTCCTGAGTGCTGGTCCCAGATAAAAAAAAAAATTATACTTTTGTTAATTTTATAACTTCAAACGGTTAAATAAATAATTGTTGTAAAATACAAGGAAAGGGCGTGGGTACATTGTTCTGATATTGTATATCATAATATGCATGTTTGTACTCGTGCATAAATTAATATGCGTAGGAATATAATTTTAAATTTATATGAGACATTTACATATATGTATATGGATGTATAAAATATAAAATTATATATGTACATTATAACTATTTTATGTAATATTATTGAAAAATAAATATTTAAATATCTGATATATATGCTATTTACAGTCTTAAAAATAACGAGCAAAGGGGTTTGTTTATTTCATAATTTGGGGAAATATTTTTTTTTGTAATTATAATTTTCATCACTTTTAGCCAATTGCGTTTTAGTTTCCAATGTTTTTGATGTTCGAATTATATTTATAATTTGATTTTTAAAATTTTTTTTAAAAAGGAAGTGGGGAAAATGTTAAAGCGGAGTGGTGGCGGAATGTAATACAATATGACATTATTTAATTAATTGTTTTGTTTCAGTATAGTTGTATTTGATAAAAAGTGGGACTCACAATGTCTTTAGGCATATTAGCCCTTTTATAATTTAACTGTAAATGTATATCAAAAGAATTTCTTAATTGTTGTAGCAGTAGTTGGTGTATTAAGCAACTTGGCAACATTGTCACCAACGTCGTCATGGCTCTTTTACACTTTGCTCTATTGTTGTGCGTAAAAAATTAATTATTATTTTTTAAAGTTTGTTTTTTTATTTTTTTATATTTTATATATCTAAATATGATGTGTTTTTTTCTTGATTTATTGTATCTATTGAGATTTACTCATTAATAACTATGCAAACTTAATTCCACTCAAATTGTTGAAAAGCTGTTTTTTTTAAGAATCACAAAAAAATGATTTTTCCTCCTCCCTTTCTGTTTGTTGAATCCCTTTTTCAATAATGAGTTTGTTTCATTTCGTAAAAAAAAAAAATAAGGATTTCATTTTAAGTTTTTCTTTTTTAAATTTAAACTTTATTAATAAATGTATATGTATTAGTAGAGACATAAAAGTCATTCACATTTGTGAATTTTATTACGATTTATGTGTGCATATGTATTGGTTATATTTTCATACATACATTGGCTTACAAAACCACCTATAAACACTTTTACTACACTCTTTCTCTCTTTCTTAAACTTCATTACACACACATATAGATAAGCAACCACATACTCAAGGATCACATTGGTATATGTGAATTTTAATTTAATATCCTTAAATTTTAAATGGTCCATATGCCGTTATTTTTCATTTCATTAAATTTTTATCTATCATTAATATTTGAAGTACAAAAAACTTTCATTGGATTTTCACTAAAAATTTTCATTTACTCTCTCTCTCTCTCTCTTGTGTTATAATTCTTGGAATTATTTTTTTCTTTTAAAAGTTTTATTTTCCCTTAAATAAAACTCAATTATCTTATATTTTTTTGTTTATTTTCCTTTTGATTTTTACTTAATTTTCTTTTTTTTTATTTTTTGGTTTGAAGAAACTCAACTTACAGAACTTTTACAGGGTGTATCACTTGTTTATCATACCGACAAAATATTACACGCCGAAAGTGTAGCCACGACCGGCTACTTCTAGTTCACGTACGCGTTTTCTATGGACTGATTTGAATTTTCCGCCTTGAATCTTTTTAAGCATTAAATGTTATGACAAAGGATGCGAGAACACAAATTCGTATCAAAAATTTTCCAACTGCACAAACTCGTCTCTTTGCTTTTGCTGCTTCTCAATTATTTTTGTTATTTTGGCCATAACACACCCACACACATATTCACTATAAATAAACATATATCAAAGTGTTTTTTTTTTTTGTTAGTTATTTGTTTTTTTTTTTTTGTTCTTGTCCTTACCGTCTGACTATTTTACTTCAAAAATAATATTAAAATTCAACTTTCAGTAACATCAATTTCCACCACCTTGTTTAAAATGCATACCAGCCAAAGATTCTCACCTACACTCAGCGTTACCATTTGTCAAGTTTTTTGATTTGCCAAAAAGTTTTTAAGTTATTAGCTTCAAACATAATTTTTTTTGAAATTCTTGCAAATTTTCAAGTTTAGTTTATTAATTTTTATTTTCCAGTACATATCACTTAAACTAACTAGTACAACACCAACGAAACATCATTGTACGGTGTCAAAACAATTCATACAATTTGGCAACAGTGATAAATAGTAAAAATATTTTTTGATTTTACCATGTAATGTGAACGATCTTGTAACTTTTCACTCCTTATATTACTGCAACAGTGCTAAATGTGTACATTCCTTTTTTAATACAACTGTACCATATTAATAATCTTATAGTTTTTTTATGCATGTGTTTTTTTTCCGAAAAGTTTTGAATTTCAAAAAAGCATCGATACGTATTTAAAGAGCAACGGTAATGATAATGGTATATTTTTAGTTTTAAATCATTATTTTGGTGTTATTAGTTTTAAGCAAGGAGAAAATAGAATAGAATATGCTTCAAATATGTACATCAAAAACTAAAAAAAAATGGGGAATTACCCAAAATCGTGGGAAAAATAAGAATAAGTATGTTGTTTACATTTTGATTGTTTTGTTTATCTTATTTTCAATAAAAATGCGTTAAAAATATTTATTTTTGTGCTTTTTTTCAATTTTTGGACATTTCTGTGGGAAAAAGTTTTTTGTGAAAAATTAAGTTTTTTTTTTTAAATAAAAAGTTTTTCCTAAAAAAATATATGGTAACGCTGCCTACACTCCCCCACACTCACACAAGTGGTCTCTCATACAGACTCTCTCGCTCCTTTTTTTGTAGTTACTTTTTTTACGTTGATGTGTGTGTGTGTTTTTTACTATGCATATTTGTTGTATTTGGATTCAAATATTTTTGTTTACATTTGTGCTCTCAAAACAGTTTATGCATGTTTTACTGCCCGACAAACATTTTGTAAACCGGAATCAAGAACACACTATGCATTGTACATATACATACATACATGCATACATTTGTACATACTATGTATATACTTACATCCATATTTAAAAAAAGAACAGCTATGAATAAATTTCTACTGTATGTATGATCTGTAATATTGTTATCCATTGTGGAGTAATTTGATATTTTTTGTTTGAAATGGTTTGATCCTCCTTCATATTTTAATTCGTCTGGTACTATTCAAGACATACCTTGAAGCTAGTTAATTTACAGTAGACTAGCGGTAGAGGGAACTAATTGAGCCAGGTATATTCAATCAACCCAGACTGTCCCCTCCCTCAATCGAGATTGAAAATAAGAATATAGAAAATGAAAGAAATATGTTTATTAGTACTGTCAGTTAGTGTATTTATTTATTTTAAATAAGAAATATTATTTTAAATAGTCCAACATTGTTTTTTCTTAGCTTACATTGATTTTTGCACATCAATATCTCTGATATTTTTGAGAACAATGACGTACTCGAGCGATTTAGTGTTGTTTTCGATTGCTTTATAGAAAATTTTAATGGATTTAGCTACCTTAATTGTATTATTTTTTTGTTGCTTGTTTCGTAATACTCGTCTTCATCACAATCTACCTGATCCGAGTGAGCGATAATGTCGTCAACATCATAAGTTCAATCGGCATTTATATTTGTCCATAGTTTTAGTTCATCAAAAAATCTTTTCATACTAAACAATCACAAGCATACGTTACTATCTCCAAGTTATTTCCACTCACGCACGTGAACTGAATTGCTCTTATTTTGTACCAAAAATAAAACAGAAGGCAATAGTAACGAATTTCTTTTTCTGTAGAATAACTGCAATATTCATACGCATAAGATTTTTATTTTCTTTTTGTACTAATTTTGCTTTATTATGAGCAAAATAACACGAAAACTGCAAAGCTTTCTCTATACAGTATTCATCAGATAGGAAATTCATTATGAGGTATAGAGTAGTCAATGATTGAATTTTTGTTGCCACTTTGATTGAGTAGTTCTTTCAATCCTGGGTTCCCTCTACCCCGAGTCTACTGTACATTCTTTGGTTTTAAATAATTATTTTCATTATTTTCTCGCTAGACAGTAAATTAATTTAAAAATGTTTCAACACGAAAGTGTTGTAAAGTGTCATCTAGAGGAAACTACCGCGAAACACCTGTGACAGCTATGGTTTCACATGTTTATGATGCAAAATTAAAGAAATCTGTACAAATTGTGATATTTCTTGTACGAAAGAAAATACGTATTAATTAGCCACGCATTACAATTAATAGCTTTTCAAATAAACTTGGAAAAAAAATATTTACAAAGAAATATTTAACAGAAGTGTAGTCTTGCTGGCAAAATTGAAAGTAAATTATTAAAAATTGCTAACGTATTTGGTAAAGGAAAGTAGCAACGGAAAAATATTTGATTATTTCATGTTTAAAGGATATTAAAATAAATGCGTACTTAACTTCATAAATGTTATAAAACATAAAGTTATTTCCGGTTAATTCCCAGCACAATAAAGGTAAAAATAACTCCCACAGTGGTAATAACAGATTATTTGAGAAGGGAAAAAATTAAGTAAAATTTTTCTGATAATTGTAAAAATTTCGTGGTCTTAATACGTAAATTAACTGCAAAGAAATGTGTATCTTTTATTACAATAAATTTATAACACGTTGCATAAATCACGATCCGGGCGTGATTTTCGTGATGACATTGCCATTAGTTGTTAAGAAAGCTAATCGTGTTTTTAGTTTTATGAAACAAAGCTCTAAACTGAGAGACTTCCTGCTTGGTAAAAATTTACTTTTGTATTCCAATTCGGACAATAAATTGTATTGTAGTATAAAGGGTGACTTTCTAAAAACTTTCTTTGTGGGAACACTGTTTTTGGCAGTTCAGCTATTTTCGTGTAACATGTTGTTGTTAAACATGTTCAGTTTGGTCTATAATTTTACAATGTATTGACTTACAAATGAAGAACGCTTGCAGATCATTGAATTTTAATATCAAAATTCATGCTCGGTTAAGGAAGTGTATCGTGCACTTCTTCCATTTTCTGATCAGTTTGAACGACGTTCTGAATCGGAATCTTGTGACCAAAGTTCGCATCAAATTTATATTATTAGACTTTAAGCCACACGCTTACGTAGAATGCGGACAGAGGAAAATATCGCAGCTGTATCCGCCAGTGTTATTGATGACCGTAAATGATCGATTTGGTGCCGTTCGCAGCGGTACCGACATGTGACTTCAGCTAGACAGTGGCCATATGCTACACAGCACGCGAGTTCGGTGAACAGTTCATTTCACGTTTGAAGCCGGTATACTACTTTTTGTGGTGCTATGTTAAGTCCCATATCTATAGCGATAAGCGAGCAACGGTTGACATACTGGAAACCAATATTGTAGAATTTATTCGTTAGATACCGGCCGATATGTTAGAGATTGTATGCCGAAATTGGACACAGCGTAGCCGCGGTCAACATTCACAGTAAATCATCGTTAAACTCTGAATTATGTAGATCCTTCTATTGACTCAATTAAGGATTTCATACATTTCTCAAAATTTTTTGTTTTTTTTTTTAAATCAAATCCGAAAGCTCTTAAAAATCAATTTTTATATATGTATGTACATACATATATATTTCTGGAATCAATGATATTATAAAACGAAAAATAAAATAATTAATGCATTCATTTTGTATTATATCTTTGCAGTCATATTCACCTACGTATATATCGTCGCAAAAAACGCCAAACGGCGCAAAATTTAAAAATTTTCCAGAAATAAATTTCTTGATTTAAATTGATAAAGTTGTTTATTAATTCTAAACATATTTTCTTATTTAAACAAGTTTTTTGCTTCTCCTGCAAAAGTTTTAAATTGTTAGATAGACTTTCTTGCGTTTTCTGTGACGATATGCTTAAAGAGGACAAAAGTTCCCATACACTTTTTGTCTTATAAATCACTGGCTAAAAGTGGTATTCATAAACGAACAACAACAGCTCTATAGCAGTTGAAGATTTGTAGTATTTTATTATGTTTACGTACGGCAACTCTATTTTAATTTATATAGGAAATAATACCAAAAATTACAAAATTTTTATATATGGCACCACCCGGTGGCCATAGATGTAATAATGAAGAAAACAGTTGACTAGAATCGATTTGACAAAAAAAACATTGAACAAAATTTTTTTTAAAAACATTTATTTAAAAATTTATACACACATAAAATACATAGAAAAAATAAGAGAAAATTTGAAATAAAAAATTAATTAGATTTTCTCCAGTAAAAAAATAGTATAGCATAGTTAGTATCAATTAAATTATTATTTTATGACCAATTTTCTATCGTTTGTTTTAATTCGTTTCAATAAAAAACATAGTGCAATTGTTTTTTATAATTCGAAATTATTTAATTATGATTGTTGACTTAATTTTCCATTAAAATTTTAATAATAATAATTTTTTAATTATATTTATTTTTGAGCGATGGTCTTTTTTATGAAACGTTTATTTCAATTATTTATTTTCAATATTTCGCTAATAATAATAATTAAAAAATTAATTAAATATTTTAAAAATTTACAACAAATATTTAATAACAAAAAAAAAATAATTAAAAAATAAAACGTTATTTTCTGTATTTCATTGCAAAAAAAAAAATTAATTGTATTTTTATATAAGTATTGAGCTCAAAAATTAATTTAAAACTTAATTAAATTGATTCAACTTTTAATTGGGGAATTATATTTTTCTAATTAGAAGTGTTAATTAAAATTTGAAAAGTACAATTGTTCTATGTACTTCAGATACTATTATTGAAAAATATTTTTATTATAGCAAATAGTTTAAATGCATGTTGTTTAGCAAACAGGAAAAATGTTTGACCCACTTTGATTGCCCGTTCCGCGCAAATGTTGCTACGTTGTTGAGTGGGTATTTTAGAATCTTCTATAACCCAATGATTCAGAAGACATTGTTGCCGCCACTATAAATAAATATTTACACCGTGTATATTTACTGATAACCGATTACTTATTTTCTTATTTTTCTTCGAGCCCTTTTTGTTAATAAAAACTCTTGCTGATGGGGCAGTTAAGTGAAATGCAAATATTTATTCTCATAGAAAAGGAATTTTAAAATTTAAATACAACACTTATGAAAAAATATATAAGAAATTGTGTTATATTTAGTATTTATAATCTGAGAATTGGGAGCGCGGGCTTATTTCCGAAACAGGCATTATTATCAAAGTATCAAAAGTAGAGAAGTGGTGAAAGTGGTAGGAAGATAGGAAAATATAGATAGATAGGAAAATATTTTTATACCGATGGACTTTAAAGAAAGCAGAAATTATATAAGTTCCAAATACATTTCAATGCTAGATTGTACTTATGCTTTCTATTGATGTAATATTGAGCAAGATCGCTACATGTACTTTTTTTATTATTTTTATGGTCCCAATTATTTCCGTTTCTGATTGCTTTAATTATACTCCAAAGATCGAACAACTCTTTCACAAATTAGTAATACTATTGCTTGTGTGGGGCAATGAAGGTCGGCAGCTTCGTCTTGGTTCTAAACTATATATGAACATTTTAACACCTTTGCCATGGAAATATAACTTACCACTCCACAATTTTGAGTTTGGTACATTTCAAAAGTCATATTTAGCATTAAAGTGGTTATCTAAAAGGATGTGCCCTTTCATTGTACACCTTCGGGGTTGCCGATAGATTGAAATCTCTGTAAATATTAGAAATTGTTCATTAATTTCCTTCTTTTATAAGACTTTCACTTACGTATTAGTGAAATTGCATTTATCGATTACATATTGTTAATTAAATCAATCTTACTTTACAAAATTTTCAATAATATAACTGACAAATGTAATCATGTGTTCAAACAAAATGTTTAAAAACAAAGAATTATTTTGTTTTTGGTTTAAAGAAGGTTAAATACAACTATAAAATTTTATATATTGTTAAATAGTGCCTTACATATGTAATGAATTAAAATGGGCTAATGATCGAAAACATACAGGCAGTTAAAATTACATGTGATAATTGCGAAGAAGATTTACTAAACCTGTTAGTAAGCCTATTAATCGTTTATGACTAGAACTTTATTAAATTTTGCTTAAACACGGTTTATAAACCTGCTGAAAGTTTTTATGAATACGGCTGTTAGTCTGTAAGGATGTATAATCTTTAAACCTAAAAAAATAAATAATTAAAAAATGTCAAGTTATTAAGCAGGATTTAATCTTGTAGGAAAAATTTTTAGTTTTTTTTACCATTACCTGAACTGTTGGCCCACAGTGCTTGACAATTAAAACTTATAAGCACTAAAGTATTTTATTAATAAAAAAAATGCAGATGACGTTGTAGAATTTTATATTTTTATTTTATTACCTCGTGGCGGCAGTTTTAAATAAAAATTTAGGTCAGTTGGTTTTTATTTATTTTAATTAAAAGCAGGGGTTAACAACATATATTTATTATTTTAATTTAGTAAAATTTATTATGTTCCCGGTAATATTCATAATAAATAAATACAAATAAAAACATTTTATTTTAAAAAAAAATAATGAATAATGTGCATATGTATGTTTGTCTTCCTACAAATATTTTTGCGGTAAATGTGTAAGTGCGTGTATGTATAATATAAAATTTTTTTTTTCAAAATTGCCTACAACACCGGTATATTATTTGGAGCAAAAGGAAAAGAAAAAAGTAGAAAAAGGCGGAAAATTTATAGAGATTATTATTTAAATACGTATAAGTAACTTATTCTCTCACAGTCCAGTATTTCTATGAGAATTTTATTAATATTTTTCTATTCTCCCATAAGTTTCAAAGTGTGTGTGGATGTATTGTTATGCGGATGTAAACGTTTGGCTCCTTATCGATTGTACATGTGCGCGCGTGTGTCAGTGTGTGTGCCGTAATATTATATCAATAATGATGTTGGATTCTATCAATCGCAATTACAAAGCCACACACATACAATTTGATAATTTATTAAACCAAGTCTGCACAGTATGTTTAGGCATGGACTCCAAGCATGCTCAGACGGCGCAAAATTCGTTAACGAGATATTTTAATTCATATTTTAATTGTATAAATATAAAACTTTTTCAAATTTTATTGATGTTTCAAATTCGTTAAAGCACAGATTATTTTTCTGGAACCAGTCCTACTACGTATGGAATGCATGTTCTAGAACTAGTTTGAATGGGATAGGGCTGAGAAGAGGTAGATGGTGTAAAGCGCTTAATTATAGCAGAATTCTCATGTTGCGCGTTTTTTGGAATTTTATAAAGCAGAGTTGCGACACTCATAGCAAAATATATCTTCCCATTGATGCAGTCGTGTCATCAGAACTCTGGCATCAATGTTATGACAAGTGTCGTCAATGAAACTACATCAATCTGTTGGCAAACGTCATCGTAGAATTTTGTCATAGTTTAATTGCTATGACTGCAGTGACATTAATACGACGCCACTTAGGGGGGTTTCACACTATAATAATACGAGCACATTGTATTAAGATATATCAAAAACTCAAATATTATGTGTAAGTGGGATAGTGTGAATTCAATGTGCTATGAAAATGACAAATAATACAGCAATTTCATTCAATTGACATCCTATAAGACTTCAGCATTTTTAGAAATTTTTCTAATCGATAAGATTTTCCATTTTATCAGAGTTGCAATATTACGAACGCAAATAAAAAAAATAACAAAATTAAAAAAAAAAAATCATTTACTGCTGAACCGATTTTTTCTTTCTACTTATAGTTTTCATTTTATTTGAAGTGTGACAGTGTGAAAGCAAAATGTAATATTACTTGAAATTTTTGGACAGTCGCAGAAATCTCATTAGATTTCTCTCTCACAAAGTCTTATGGAAGTCGTAAGAGTTGGATTATCTGCAACGCCCTTTATTATATATTATGACAGAGCTAATTACAAAACCTGCAAGTAATTTTAGAAAGTAACCTAATACAGCATAGATCCACAGGCAAACGCTCGTGCTGATGGCAAATTAACCTCACATGTATCATCAAGAGGGCAAGTAGAAATAGTGAAACATTACGATCCAAAATTTATTAATTTTTTCATTAAATATTTTATTGTTAATATATCTTTAATCTCTTCTTTGTCGGATAAATTTTGATGTAAAGGGAGTGCTTTGGTTTCCAATTTGATTATGCTATGGATATGCACACGAACTTTTCTATAATGTATTAGTTGGAGACCGACGAACTTCTACATTATAGAGAAAATTTCTTATAGAGAAGCTGACATTTGCTTTTTATTTCAATTAAGGATTACTTGCATCCAAACAAATTCATATGAATACATAAAATTGTCCATTAAAAAAAAAGTCGCAATTTTTACTTCGTTTTACACTTGTAAATTTAACTTCATCTACAAAATCTTCAATGTTATAAAGGAATTCCTTATAGGGAGGTTATTTAGCTGTGTATAAAGAAAAGGTAGTTTACAAAGAAAAATACGCCATCGAGAAATTTGTTATAAGGAAATAAAAATGTGTGGAAAACCTTAAAAAAAATACAGTGTTTCAAAAATAATTCGTTATGGAGAAAAATTCATGAAGTTCGTTATTGGAAAGGGCGATTTTGTACATTCAAAATTATCTAAAATATATGTCAAATCTGATGAATTCTTCAAAAAAGCTTTTGCAGTACATATCGAAATATTTTTTTTTTGTTAAAAAGGTTTGGGAACCTACGTATTATTCCAATATATACAAGGCGTACCAAAAATGCATTTTTTGGAAAAAATACAAAAGCATATTTTTCATGCGAACGACATGAAGAGATTTCGAGAATTTTTAAATAAACGTTTGAAATGTCTTAACTTTTGCAAAAATTTGGTTGAAGGTCTACTGATGAGTTCACATTAGCATCAACTGTATGTATGTAATTTTGGTATAATATTAATTGCAGATTAAACAGGTCAACAAAATTTAATTTTTTTTGTGTGGTCTAAGATGTCATAGCCAATTTGAATACATAAGGTACTCCGCTTCAATGCCTATAAATTACTTTTTTGGATTGACCCTGGTTCTCGAGATTTATATAGAATCGGAGTAACATATGTATTCAAATTGACTAAGAAAACTCAGGCCAATAAATTCTTGCCGACCAGTTTCATTAATGCAAAGATTATATTCTGTTATTAAATTGAGTCCAATTTGTCATTCCGCTGATGTCGCTGTGCATTGCATTGATGATTGATGATTTTTAATTATTGGCTTTGATGACAAAATGAGTAGCTGATGCAAAGTAAGACATCACGATGGTGAAAATTGTCATGGGATCAAAAACAAACACAATTTACATATCATTGGCTTCAAATTGGTTGCAGAGACTGCACGTTAACTACTCATTGAGTTAGCACCAGTGTAATAAATTTGCTTAGATATTGTGGTATTCACACTATCAAAGCTTAACATGTTTAAGAAAGTTTTTAACAGAAAGTTTAAATCGAAGTGTTCACTCAACAATTATTCTATTGTTAGTTAACATGTCCCCAGATACTTTTTCAAAAATAAAATAACAAAAGTGTTTGCATTAAAAAGATCCAAAAAATAAATTATTAAAATATCATGTATCTTGTTCTGCGCAAATTTCTATTAATAATTCTTCTTCTTGCGCTGTTCGTGTCTGTTTTCGATACTTTTTTCTTAGCCAAGAATACATTTTTCTTTTGGTTTTCCAGCCGTATATAAATGAAATAAAATTTATGCCGTATCGTTTACTTTCCTTGGAAAGAGTTTAATTTTTAAGCACATCAAATACATAAAACTTGTATAGACACGGCAGTGTGAATCTTCTATATATTTAAAACAGGATGTGTGTATGTATGTAACGTATGGACTCCAAAACGGCTGCCCCCTTTTTGATGAAATTTTCAGGGAATCTTCAGAATATTCAGGCGGGTGAGACTGTGATTTTTGATTTTCGGTCTGCGGGCGAAGGGGCGTGTCAAAATCCAATTTTCATATTGCACCACCACACATATACATATATTTCTTTTTTTTGCTTTTTTTTATTTTAAATAAATAAATCGTGTGGTAATACAACACTAATGTTTGCTTAGGGCCAGCAACGCGGACCAGGTCAGCTAGTACCATATAAAACCAAAAGCACACGTTGGGAAAATATCCCAAATAAATTTAGTTAAACGTAATTTATATTTTTAATTGTAACTCTATGCCTTTTCTGTGAGAGATTTTTAAAATGATGAAGGAGTTATTCACTCTGTCTGACCGTACCTGCACGATGGTGCTTAAGTGCCAGTGTTGGCAGTGTGACTAGATGACAATATTTAAAGGAGTGAAAAATAGTTTTTCTTTCGATTCGGATTGAACGAATAAAAAAATTTATAAAAATTTTTTAATATCATATTAAGGCCGTTTCCGGTTAGACGTACTGTTCAAGGTCGTATGGGAAGTGCAATTTTAACAGACGTCTAACAATGTCGTCAAGAGACAACGGAAAGTGCGACCCATATAAATTTGCAATTTCAATTTATTTTACATGAGCAAATATATTTTTTTTCTTGAAGCACTGCGCATGCAATGTACTGCACTGGAACTAGATAGAGAGAAGGATAGCAGAGAGAATAGACAGGTGGTGAACGTTGTGCACAACTCTGCACAACTTGGTGGCTCTGATATTCTTCTTGATCTATTATTTTTAAGTTAATGGCAGCCATTTTATTTTACTTCGCGCCGTTTTATTGCTCAAAGATCGACAAATTGTTAACTTGACCGCAACGGTCAATAACGAAATATGCAGATGTACGTGATTAATTTAATTTATATGGTAAGGTAAAAGACTCTTCAGACGGAATGCCGTGGGTTCAAATTCATTCATTCATTCATTGAAAAGTTCTCTAATCAAAGTTAGTGTCTCTGAGAGCGCGCTCTTCATCGGCATTGGAACAATGCAAATGTCGGCAAAGCAAAATTGTACACTTCAATCTCTTCTCTAAACTGTTCCAAAAGAAGTTAAGACGCAATATCACAATTGTTGGTAGGCATGTTAGTTGCCTCAGTGTGACTTCTCTAAAATATATATATAAAAATCAGAATATGGTGACAAATTTACTTTCATAAAGTTGTTTGAGATTTTGAAGTTGGAAAAAATAATAATCGTTCCCAAGGCGAATTCATAACAGTTAAATTCAATAGTCCAGCTGACCGTGTTCAATGTTTAATGTCAAATTGTAGCAATTATTTTGACAGTACACAATGATATTCGGTTGTTGTTGTACTACTGAGTTTACCTGGTATCAATTCGCCTTGATCGTGCCACAAACTTAAATTGTGACATAAATTTCGTAATTTTTTTTCAAAATTCAAAGTCGTTCTACACAAAATTATATTCATTCACGCAGTGTTTTTTTTTTCTAGAAGACGCGACTAGAACACCCACAATTATTTTCCATCACTCTGTCCTCTCAAATGCATTAAAAAATTATCAACTAAAAGCAAAAACATCACACGCTTTTCTTAATTTTCTTTTTTAATTATTGTATTTTTCAGGCGCATATTTAGTAAGCATGGAGCACCAGCATTTCTTCCTTTTTTTATTTTTCTCTTCAAATGGTTATAATTGAGTATTTTTATAATAGGTTCTTCCTTTTTTTTCATAGTTCCATTTTTAAGCGCATGTTTCATAGGCCATCAGCACCGCAAGCATAAAGGAAAAAAGCCCTTCCTTTGAGTGAGTGAAATTTGATATTTTTTTTTGTATTTCATTTAAGCAGGCCGAAGACCAAGTGTGCCAGCCAGCCCGCAAAAGGACGGCTGAAGAGGCTGGGTTGTTTTTATTTGATGTTACTTTAGTCGTAGTCCTTGCTGTTGGGGGGTTTGAAAGGCATTTTTCTCGTTATCATCAAGTGTCCATGTAAATAATACACAAAAGCAAAACAACAACAAAGGAAAGACCATAATTTACGGCAAAAAGTATTATTTATATTTCTTGAGCAGGCTTTCGGTATACGAAAAAAGAAGATGGAATGGCATTGTTTGACAACATGATAAAGAAAGATTTTGTTAATTGCATTTCAATAACCAAAATAACCCAAACTTTTGACATCGTTCAGGAGCTCGGGTTCATTAGCTAATATTTTATCAATAGTTTTTGCCAAGTGATCATATTGGAAATGTGGCGCAAATGGCATTTCTTCAAAGGCCAACATTTCGACAATGCCACTGCTATTACCCACCGCCACCGAGCGGCCACAAAGCGAAAGTCTGGAAAAAAATAAATAATTATTATTAAACGAGTACGAGTATTACACAATGTGTATGTGCCAGCGTGACGCATATTTACTTGAAGGTGGTATAGTAGGGTTCCCCTTTAATTGTAATGCTGGAAGCTGGTTTTAAGACGCTTCGGTTCAAGTCCCAAATATCCAACGAATCGCGATGCAAAGCCACAATAATAGATGCATGTGTTATGCTCCAGCTGGCGACATGTAATGGAGCCATACGATATTTTAAGGTTATCAAAGGCTTTTGGATGCCCAGCAGCCAAATCCGTATACACCTACAACAAATTTCCAAACTATTTATTTGTTTTGTGTTTTCTTTTTTAATAAAAACCTAATCGAGTCATAAATCTTAGGCCATTGTTTGAAAGTTGTTGCAAAGCATACACTCACCAATCATTTCCACACGTTAAATACAATTTCGGAGACCAGGGTGAAAATTCCATATAATTTACACCAGCTTCATGGACTTGCAAGACTTCTAAATGTTGATTGGGATAATTTGTCGAACACTTGTGTCGACAACCTTCATCGGTGAGCACATAATAGACCTCTTTATGCTGCGGATCTAAGCAAATAAAAAGACCCTGCGGATGGCGGTGGGCTTCCATTTGTGATGTTGTTTGTGACATCTGCAAACCTTCCACTTCGCCTTCAACACGATCCAGTCTCATTAATTGGAATCCCAAAAGATTGGGACTATTAATGATGGTGTATCGATTGACAATTCCATCCCGCGTTAAAGCTAAAAATGGTTCCAAGTCTTGAAGTCTTGTTTCGTTGTTACCATGGCTAAGCCATTGAATGGCAGTAATAGGTTCACAACTGGCTGTAGCTAAACGCGGAGAAACACTTATTAGACGATTTTCCACATTGCTAATATCGTAGACTAAAACGGAACCATCGTAGAGGCCAATTGCCAAAATCTGAGGAGTAAAAGGTGAAAATTCTACTGTTACCACTGCAGCGTGGTAGCTGTATATTCTCTCAGGATTAACAGGATTTTTCATGTTCCATATAAAAACACTGCCGGTTTTAGGCAGAACTCCCGAACTCAGAGAACTGAACGTACCGTAACCAACTGCTAAGATATCGCCATTTTTGGGACACCAGCTCAAATCCGCTACACAATGGCTCTCATTGGGTTTTAAAGTAGCGGTATACGACCACAGCCATTCTAGTCTATAGGAATATTTTACTTCCAAAGCCAAGGGATCAGGCATAATCATGTTCCGAAATCTTCTTTGTTGCTCTTCAAAGGCATTGCTGGCCAATATACGTGTGGCCAGCATTAATGCTAATTTAAATTGCGGTAATTGTTTTATGGCAATAAATTGGTCCACACCGCCCACTTTATAAGTGGTAACTTGTATCTTATGACTCCCATCTACATCCATACTTTGAGTTGTTTTCTCCAAATCTTTATAAGTGTCGAACATTTCAAAATTCGATACGTAAGAGGCCACGTTATGGCGTGCAATAGAATCCGTACTGACACCACGAGTTTTGGTCAACTCTTGTGTAGTTTGTGTGTCCACAGAGAAACACATACGCTTACGTCCCAGTCCCTGGGTTAAATACTCATAAAGTTTATTGTCCTCCTCTACCACACGACCTTCTTCAGTGTCCCGCAAAACAGTATTGCTGCGCTGTTCGAATAACACTATATCGGGAGTTTTTTGTAATTTGATTTTTATAAACGGATTTGGTCGTCTTACTGTTTTACGTTTATCCCGCATTAATTGCTGTGCAGTGCTGTCCGGTTTCACATCGAGAGTCAGTTTACTTAATTTTATCTGAAATTGTAACATGCGTATCTGAGTTTTTTAATTTCTAATTTCAGATTGATTTTCTTACACCATTTTCAATATCATCCAAGGAGGTTTTTAAAGAACCCAAACCTTTTCTTTGCTGGATCATGAGCTGTTCAAAATCTTCCAAGCTTTTAGCGTCTTGGCTTTGTTGCATTTCATGTTTGTTTATTTTCCGATTTAATTTTTCAAATCTGGATTTTAGATATTCTTCTGCATTCAGCGACATTTCAATAGCCTTGCAGTTTACGATTAAAATGTTGTTTACGTTACTTCTGCTTATGGGATTTTACTTGGTAACCAGAGTTTCTTTTTTTTACCTTAGCAACAAAGGATGTACACAAGAAAAATTTTCAAAGGCTAGAGAAAAGCTTATCATTGATTAGAGGTCTGCATGAATGTGTTTAAACAAATATGAAAGTAAGCAAAAATAAAGTAAAAGAAAAATGCCAATTAACACAATTTGAATAAGGAAAAGCGGTTAAAAAGTTGTAAATCTAATTTCATTATTACCTGTACTAAAATCAAAGCTTTTAGCTTTTGGGAATATGTGCACGCTCGGCTATAATAAAATAGAATAAACGAAAGCTTTCAGTATTTATCAATGTAGGATGTGGATGATAATAGGCATTTGTCGTATTCTTTTCTTAAAATGTGATATTAATGACTTTATAACGCACTCCCTGTTGATAAAAAGAGTACTGATGACATGTGTGGTGGCATAGAATTGTGTTAAAAAATAATTGTTATTTTTCCTGCTTTACAAATTTCTAAAAACAAAAAAACGCACAACTGCCGATTTCTGAAATAACTAGTCTCTTTCCTTATTAGCACGTCACGACCTGTCTCATCTGTGCACTTTTCTTTTCTCACTAGTTCCGGTGCAATGCATTGCATAAGTAGTAGTGCTGACAAATGCACTGAATAGTGGGTATAGGGTATCGAGTTTTGCTTTTCTTTATACTCAATACTGATGAGTAGTTATTCGATACCTTCGATAATTTTTTTCTTCAATACTCAAAAGCAGCTACTCGATACTTTCAGAGTTGCATTTTATGTGTAAAATTTATGGAAAAGTTTAATAAAGAATAAAAATGAAAGCTATTTAAAATTCTACAACATCTGTAAATGCAATTATAAAAGAAAACGTAATAGAAATATTTCAACTTTGTAATAAAGTGTCAGTTGAGGAGAACGGCGCGAAATTTGCAACTGCTTTTTTATTTGACCAGCTTCAGTAATTTTCGTTAAACAAATAACATCTTGAAACCAAAGGGAAATTTAAAATGTTTAGAACGTTTTTTGCTAATATTGAACGTAGTTTTGTTAAAATTTATATTTCCACACAAAATTTTTTGTTGATGTTCAAAAGTTTAAAAGTACTTGCATAGAAAAAAAAATTGTGAATTGTTTAAATATATAATATTGTATATGTAAGATCTATGGCATAATACTTTTGAATTTCGGCTCATTGCACTTTAAATTAATTATTGTAAAAATTTATAGTTTTCTTTTGAAGTAATTAACTAAACATTTTTTATTGTAACTTTGTATCTACACAAATTACATTGAGTGTATATATAGGTAAAAGAGAAAAAGACCACAACATCATCATCATATAGCAATTGCTAGGCCTTACAATCTGCATCATGACTGATACCATAAATAAGAGAGAAAAAAAATGTCATTATATACAATTAATGTGAATAAAATACAAAGGTAATTTTTTTTTAAAATCAGTTACTCTTAATTCTTCGCCTCTATTTAATCATATACCTAATTTACTTATTTACATACCTATGTACATAGTATATTGATTTAACCCTCTAGTGCGCAAGGAAACTAAATTAAATAAAATACTACTTAAACGAAAGGAAATGGTTAGAAAACAAACTTTTGTTCTAGCAGTTCGTATAATTTTCGTTTATAAGGGCGCAGGAGGCGAAAAATCCTTTGATGCAAATTTGCATCATTGCGCATTTAGCTGTAAATTAAAAATCTAAAATTTTTATACTTCAATAGTGATTTAAATGGACAATGTTTTTGTTTCTTTTTAAAAACCAACGTATTATTTATTTATTGTTTATGAAATTTTACATTTAAAAAAAAAAAGATAACATTTTAATTTTGTTCATTTTTTATGAAATTGTACAAAGCAGACACTTCAAAATTGCACAATAATTCAATGCTGCTATAACGGTACTTCAAAAGCAGAGAAAACGACGCCTATTAAATAGAGACAACATATAACGAACATTTACACAAAACTGTTTTCAAATTTTGAAACTACGCAGCGATTTTCGGTATGATTCAAATTTGCATCACGGCGCACTAGAGGGTTAAAGTCTTCTTATATGCTTTACTTCAATTCATTCATAAAAAATTACTTCTTTATTTATTATTTTTGTTATTAATGATCATTTAATTTTGAATTCCTTATATACATATAAATATATATACCTATAATATATGTAAATAATGTTATAATAAACCTAAATAATGTTATAATAAACCCAAAAGAACAACAAAAAATGATTTCTTGTAATTTGTAACTAACAATGCAGCCTTAAGTTAGATTTATAAGGGGGAAAGATAGCTCCAGCAAAAGTACAGAATGAAGTAAGCTCACACATCAACGACTTGGACAGAATTTAATCGAGTACGCATTATGTCCAAGTGTCTGATGGAATAAATGTCCGTAGAGTGTGGGGAATGTACAAAAATGGCACGACAACCTTGCCAATATTAGCCGTTCATTATTATCTTTATATGTTATACATTTACATACATACATATGTATGTATATAAAATAATTATAAAAGATACTCTAGGTTTTAAAGGCAAAGAAGTATTTTATTTATATGTTATGCGATAGGAAATTGGGTTGAGGGCCACATATACCTTGTCACTGAGCTAGCCGAAAATCCTGATTTGCAGTTTTCATATATAACATGACATTACAAATGGAAGCACTTTCTCGAAATTCGCTATGCACTCACACTTTTTCTACATTCAACAAAATTTTCACGAAACTGATTTTTTGTCACTTTCTGAAACTAATGATGGTGTATAGCCATTATGTTATGTTATTTTGTGATATCGTAAGCGGACAGTATAGTGTTTACTAGTGGCAACGTTTGTCATTTCCGATGGGCATTGCACGCACTGCACACTGTTCAAGGATGGCGTCACAAAATGGCAGACAAAGATTTTGTTGGGAAGGAATGAGGGAATCCAGCTTTCATGTCTGTCTAAAATTGAAGTATTCCGAAAAAATGGCCTGCGGTAGAGATCGTTAAATTTGGAAACGGTCTAGCTTTAAACGATTTTTTAAATTCGCCATCATTTCATCATGATTTTATTCGTAACACTTAATGCTGAAAGAATAGAACGTGCTTTATCAAGTAAAAATAAGAAATTGGCATTTATTCTTGTCCGTATGTATGAAATGAAAACAAATATACATATAAGTATATATGTGAAAGGATTAAATCATACTTCAAATAAACATTTTTTCTTCAAATACAGCACAATTTAACCTCTCATAGAATGGACAATATCCTAGACACACTTTTCTAAACATTTCTCACCCACGTTTACTGGTGGCACATAAATTGCACGCATCATAACCACAGCTTCCTCTACTCCAAGCTGAACATGTTCCTCTCCACACTCTTTGCCTATTTCGAGAGTTATTATAAAATCACCGGTTTCTAAACAGCCACTCTGGCGCACATATTCAATACCGTAATCAATGGCTTTATAGCCTAATTCATTCATTTCCTTTGTATACGCTATGGACCTTAGATTTCTTCGTAGATTAAAATTTCTAATCCGTTGCAGGTGAACATTTATTTGCTCTCTATTGTTCTCTGAGGACTCGTCCAGTAAAATTAACACATATACGGGACAGTAGATTTCAGCGCGGCTTAAAGACTTAGCGGCCATCTCACATTTTGTAGTGGTGTGAAGAAAAATGGCCTGACATTCTATCGAGCTGATGGTGAGGATAATAAAATTAACAATGGAACTACAGTTGGTCAAAATGTCAAGAATTGCCGCTGTATCTTCTACAGCACACAACTGATTATTTCTAATTGGCAGCAGCTTTTTGACAATTAAAGGATATGTATGGCAGCCTGTACTCTTCGCTATAAAAATGCAATCAATTTTCCTTAGCAACTCTTGATTATCATGCAATTTATAACCTTTGCCATGTTCTAGGCATACCGAAGCAATAATGGGTTTCTTAAAGCATTTGGCCACACTTGTGACAGACTGCTTTAAAACAAGATTTGAGAATATATTCCTACTAAATAAATCTGTCAGCCATAAATAGTCCAAATGCTTCATTATGAATGTTACGTCTAACATTTTGCGACTAATATATTCCAAATCCAACCGAACAATCAATTTGAATTTGTATTTGTTTTCGATTGTTTGCTGCAGCAGTTCCAGAAACCGCAAAGATTGCACGTGTGGCAAAGTTATAAAATCCATTTGTAGTTTTGCTGCCATTTCTAAATCTTCACGAAAAATACAATTTAATTCAGGCAATTCCAAGTTACAGCAACGATTGGGCAATTCTAATAAATCATATGAATTCACTACGCCGATTTCTTCTATGCGCATGGCTAAAGCCGCTTTCAATTTCTTAATAACGCAGCCACGTACCTCAGCACCAATTGCGATTTCATCTTCGATTTGAATTGCAGGCAAATAATATTGCAAATTTGCAACAAAAATGATTTCCTTAAAGCTGGCAAATCTATATGCCGCATTAGAAGTCAAAGTTATGATATCATTTCGACTTAAAAACAATGGACAGTTGTTACGTATCCGACCCAAGCGACAAGCATCACCCAAGATCTGTAAAGCCAAGCCGATCGTTAACAGAGTGTTGGGCTCATCCAATTGCTGTTCGCTTTTCACTTGCCTAATCAGCTCAGATAAAGACTCCACTTCGTTGAGTTTATGACTTAGAACGTCAATGGAAAATGTTCTGGTATTATTTATTAACAAACTTTTTATCTCCTGTTTTGTCGTACTCCTATCAACTTCCGCCATTAAAGCCAAATTATAATAACGTGGCTTACAGCGTTTATTATGATTTTCAAGATGGGCTTTACTTTCTCTTGTAAACCTTTCTAGTTGTTCTTCCAAATCTTTCTGTCCATTTAGTAAGACTGTGAATTTTTGATCAGTATGATTTTTGTTTCCAGAAATTTCTTCTTCATTTTTAATGAATTGAATCTTGTTCGTCTTCATATTCGATTTATAATAAAAATTTTGATCGAAATAGTGGTTGCCCAAAGAAAATCTCTACAATTCTTTGGAAACTATCAATTTATTTTATGTACGATAATATTTAATTTTTATTTATTTATTTTTTTTTTTTTGTATTATTAAACAAATCAAATTTTAGGGAAATTTTTGAAAATTTTGTTACACCGACAATAATTATTTTTTTTACGATTACCTACCTGTGGTTTAGCTGGCATATATATACACATATTTATATATATGTACTTATATACAATATACAACTCATTTGGTGCTAATATCAAAATCGTCAGCAGAGCTTCAACCAAATTTTGGAAAAAAGCTAAGAAATTACATATGTTAATACATCTGTTAAAGGTCTACTGACGATTTTGTTTTTTTTTTGGCGTGTGAGGTAGGATTGAAAATGCCTTCGCACTTACAGAGACCGTCGTCATCTGCGTCAAGTGGTGTTTCCAAAAAAAAAATCCCTCCTTCTCTTGGTTGATTCCTTCCCGGGACCGCTTTCTGCATCAGGACCGCCCATACTCACCCACGTTTGGTCCGCCAAGTTTGTAGCCGGCACCATGGCTCCGGCCCGTATCCCCTGGTCCCCGTCAAAGGGGCCCCGCTCTGCAACAACGCTTCAATGTCCCTCCTCTTACTCTGCTTACAATCGAGCATCCTCTCTATCACTCTGGCAGGAGTGAACCCGCCAAGCCGCTGCGCCATTGCTTTCCTTTCAGTATACTATCTGATGCAGTCGAAGAAAGCGTGTTCTGCATCATCATCCGTCATACCACATTAAATACAGTCGGGACCATCTGCCCTGCCCATTCGGTACAATAACAAATGAAGACTTTGAAAAACTTGCTGAGTGTGCTTCTTAAGCACACTTGCGCCAAGATTTGCATCCAGTATTTAGAGGATTATTTTACTTTATTCACCATAAACACCATGTTATATAGTTCTTATAAATAAATGTATATATATTTTTTTGTACATACTTTATGATGAAATTGTTATCCAACTACTTTAATCATATATGGCCCTATGGGCTCGATTAAATTATAAACTAAACAAATGAAAAAAAAAATTTTAAAATGAAATAAATATATAAATTAAATAAAATCTTACCTGTGCAACCACAAATTTCACCAACTTCACTCCATAATTTATCGGTTATATTTTTATTTTTAAAATTTGGTAATCTGTCCTGCCATAATAGCGGTCGGCTTTGTACAGATGAAATTATAAGATCCGCATTCACTTTGCCATGTTTATACTTTGCCGCTCAGAAATAAACTAATAATTAGAACAAGTTCTATTCCTCAGCGGCGCCGCTTACCCTCTTAGAAATGCCGCTCATTGCGTGGCCACTTCAGTAGTATTCCATATGTTTTAATTTTTTGCCGCTCATTGTGTGGTCTCGGCCTAAGAAAAGCGTTCTACTTCGGAGACGGTCCGGCACCTAACATACTCGTACATACATGTGTAGGTATTTATTGGAGCTTTATTTCATAGCACCATTTTTTTGTCTCCTCTTTAAGATGTAGTTTTACACATTGCATTATTTATGCACATATATACAAAAAACAAAATAAAACTAAACATATCAGGTTCGATTCTTGTTCCCACAAAATAGAGGAAATTCCAAAGAAGGCTTTGTTTTTTGTTTTAAAAGCATGCCGCAACAAACAACATTCGTCTTTTTAATATTGAATATATGTAAATAAGATTATCAAATAAATCAATTAAATATCGAGTCGTAAAAATTTACTAAAACTCTGCGGGTAGTAATTGCAATGCATAAAAAGTAATTAAAAATGTGTGAAAGTGTTTGGACGATTTTCCTCAACGGCAGCTATTTAGAGGAGCAATTTAGTAATTTCGAATTGTTCTGTAAATGCCATTGCAATGTTCGTTGGGAAATGATAATTTTTTGTTAAGAAACTTTCGGCCTTGAAATGTGGCATTTAATATTTTTGACAACAACAAAACGCACAACGTATTAAAAATAAATAAATAAATGGGAAACAAATGTATGCAAAAACGAACGGTTAATGGTTCGAAATAAGTTACAGTGAAATCTATATTACCGGTATATATTATGCAAATTTATTAACGAAATTCGTCTTTCGTTACTTGAATATTTATTCCAAAAATGTAGGCGAGAAGAACAAATTATGTTTCATTCATAATAATTTGAGTCATAAATAACTAAAATAAAGAACTCAATTAACCGAAGGGCTTCGATTTGTTGCTAAAGTCAACTGATTTTTTTATTAGTCTTCAATATATTTGTTATCAACAAATTAGACGGAAAATCGGAACTGTTCAACTCATTTTTCGATGAATAAATCAAAATCAAAAAATCTGCCAAATGTTGCAAGTAATGAACAATTATTCGTGGCAGTAGAAATGCAAATACGATCAGCAGGTAAGCGTAATTCAGCGAGAATAGTCAAAGAGTTAGCTATAGCATCTCCAGAAAGAGGCTCTCAAATAAAAAAGATTAGGTTAGAAGAAAAAACACCAAAATCTCTATCGCCTGATGAAGCATTGGCAATGATCTTGGATTTGGATTTGTATGTAAATAGGTTGATGAAACAGTATACAAAACATATTAACCGCGACCTTTATCCTTCTTACGAATTACTTCCAGCTTCAAAAACATTGTGCTATCCAGAAAATATAAAGGTAACGTAATCATATGCTGAATTGAACTTACAGTCTTTAATGGACAGCACAATTTTAAGATTGTGTGCATCATACATATGTACATGACATACTGATAAAATAGGACCTTGCCACGAACTTTTTTTATTGTGTAAATGGGGATGTGATGGGGCAAATCAAAACCTTTTTAAACAAAAATGGATGGAAGAATTAGAAGAAGGCAAAGGCGATGAAAATTTATTAAGTGTTTCTGTTGCAATAATTCAAATGTATTTTACCAATGAGAAAAAAGAGAAATCAATCGTTTATTAAAATCCAACACCTAACTCTTCACGCTATTGTCGTCCTATCAAATTATTGTTTGCTAAAGAAAGCACAGATTTAATAAATACAGAAGTTGAATATATTAAGGATCAAATTGCAATGTTGCGTCCAACGGAAGTTATTCTATTAACAAACAATGTCCAAAAGATTGTTTATGTTAAACCCAAACTAGTTTTATGTATGTATGGTTGATGGAAAAATATGTACAGCTTTATCAAACTACAATTCATCACAAGTTTGTTATATTTGTGGAGCTAAACCTTCTGAGATGAATAATCCCTCTGTTGTTTCACAAAAAACATTAGACACCGAAGTTTTAGAGTTCGGTTTGTCACCATTGTCACCAACGAAACGGACAGATGGTCGGACAGATTTATATGTGGCAAGTAGCAGACGCAGTAAGCGGAACGGTATGATTGTTCGCCTAATTGCTTTGTTACCCACAACAATCACCTGTACAAAAAATTAGGACTCTATCTTAATTATTTACAATTTTATGATTTTTGTCGTCCTAAATTCTTAAATCGAACACTGTGCAATGGATGAGATTGGCACAATGAGTACTTTGTTAACGGATTTCGACTCATAGCCAGCGTTGCCATAAATTTCTGCAAACAAAATTTGTTTAAAAAGTTATAAAATACCAGGATATGTTTTATTTTATAAAAATAAGTCTTCAATTTCTTTTCCACTAGCCACACATTTAATAAAAGAAATTTAGGTTAAAACATTATGAACATACAGCATTTCAATTTCAAACAAACAAACACGTGTAAATAATTTTCTATCTATTTTGGATTTAAATACTGTGTTATTTTACTTTTGTTTCTGCTGCAGTAGTCTTGAATTTTTTGTTACAACAGAAACGATTTTTCTTAAAACAAAAGGGTGTTAACAGTGTTTCACATAAACGCTGTATAAAACCTGATTTTAAAACTTTATAAGTAAAATATAAAAAATTTACACATTTAGTATTACTAAGGCTGAAAAAAGTAACCAGAAAGCAAGAAGTGAATATTCTCCACACTAATAAAAAATTCAACCAATTTTGCTCGAAAATAACCTACAACGGCAACGCTGTTCATAGCTGTCAAAGTACTCACCAAAAATAAAACAACACAAAAAAAAAACAAGTGAGCAATTGAGAGAAAATTTGTGCTTGACATTTCACACTGGAAGTTTTTAAACGCTGATTTGAAACGGGTAAGTTACCACACACTTATTACATTTTTGCAGGGTATCATTTATAATAAGATTAATTAAAAATTTTTTTGTTTTTAAATAAAAAAATAATAAATTGGCCCAATGTTATGGTTACGTATAAATATAATAAGTTGGGAACAAGAAATTAGAACACACCTTATGTGACGTCAGAGTTCCAACATGCACAGAACAATTTTAGTATGTTTGCCTAATGGCGTAATCTTTATTTCAATCATTCTTTCTTGGTAAGTAATAAAAATGCATTTTTTTTTTAATTTCATTCAAAAATATATTTTTGTTTCATGAGCATTTATTCAATTTAACCTGATCCCAAACTAATAACAAAATCCAAATACACTAACAGAAAGTTTTACTTTTAATGGTATTTGTGGCTTGTGACTCAAATGAAAATTTGTCTTAACGTTATGTTAAATAATAGAATTACAAAAGTAATAAAGACATAGAAAAATAATTACAATTTCAGATATTGTTGTTGATAAAAAAGAAAGAAAAAAAAATTATTCATTATTTAAAATGTAATCGCAAATTATGCTTGTAAGTACGAAACCAGTTTAAGAAAATACTGGAAGTAAAAAAATATGGAAATAAAATTATATTTATAGGAGTGTATATCAATGTAAATATCAGTTATAGTTCAATAACAATAAGAGAAATAATATACTAATAAAAATACTTAAGGTTTCCTGCAAATTCTAATAATAATTTGTATTGAGATTGCTTCAAGTAAAATAGACAGAGAGAGAGAGAGGTAGAGTTAAATATTTGTTGCCCTATTTATAAGCACGTAACAGAACTTTAAAACTTTGTACGTTTAACAGTATGGCCCTCAATGGCAACGTTACATCTAGATGAAATATCTGGAGCAGAATTTAGACTGGTTATAGCCGACAGGGCAGAAACTGCAGTGCCAATATTGCTTAAAGCACCATTTCCGCCAGTACTGGGTCTTTTGCGATTTGGTGAAGGTACGGGTGATTTTTGTTTCAAACACTCAACATCATCGAATACAACTTGAGCACCACCACCGCACGTTGGTATAATGTTGCCTTTGAAAAGCTTAGTTTCAACATCACCATCAGTATCGGCGTCTTGAGATACCAGTATATATTTGTTGGCATTATGACCCGTTAAATCCTTCATGTCTTGAAGTTTTGTAACTGATTTGCGATTTTTTATGTACGGCTGTAAAATAGTACCAAGTGGCACAGGATTGACTGCACGATGTTCAATCCATTTTTCGCCAGCTGATCGAGAACGTCGGTGACGTCTGTTTGCTGCGGCCATGCCCTAAACGAAAAAATCAAAAAATTAAATTTACAATCTTACAATTCTTAGGAGGCGATTATTGTATAAAATGCAACGTTATGTTATGAATTGGAAATTCATATATAGATTTTTAACTACTTGTAGAGTTCATTTATTGAGATTATAACGATTTTGAAAATACAATAGAAAATTGATTTTTCCACATACTCGTTACCTTCTTACCTCCAATCTCATTACGTACTACTCAGTACATACAAAATTCCAGAATTTCACATCTCAATATTTGGAAATTTTTTTTTCTCGTTATGGAGGGTACAGACAATAATGCTACATGTTTACTCAACGAGGTAAGTTTCGTTGTTGTTTGCATAGTGTTTATGGTTTCAATTCGTGTTGTATTTTAGGCCTCTAAAACACCAAAATATTTTGATATTTTCTGGTTGCATTGATGTTAGTTGTATAGTGTGAATCGTTGTTTAGTGTATTTACTGATTCATTTCAGTGGAAACAAGCAAGATATAACATTGTGTTTTTTTAATCATGTTTTTCCAGCGAAATTCAATTCAGAATTGATGTGTTTGTGTCAAAAAATGCGACATAAATGCTGTGGCCACAAGGAATAACAGCTAAAGTCGAGTTAGGACAAAGTAGAGTTATTACTACTGTTGTATTCACTGTATTCAAATGCACTACCACACAAAATTTTATCATCGTAGCTCAAAAAATTAGTATTTTATACCTAAAAAACTAAACAGCTAAAGTCGCTCGTATGATTTTGGAATAACAGCCTATTGCAATTTGCTTCAATATTTTTTTAAAAAAAGTTTCTTAAGTAGAATTAGGATTTTATTCCAAACAGTGCCGTGCGTGTATTCAGACGTAAAATGTCTGCTTAACTCGAGTTTAGTCATTATTCCGTATGTTAAATTGATAATTCTTCAAATTAGGAATAACAACCAAACTCGAGTTTACAGCCTATTTCTGAGCTAAGAAAGATAACTTAAGCGAACGAAAAGCACTCGCTCGAATTCGAATCAATTTGGATTTCTCATTGGCACTCACTTTCTTTCGCAGTAAGTTACGTATGTCAATTTTGGTATCTTACGTTTTAATAAGTAGAAGCAATGCCAGATCATAAATTATTATATTTCTGTTAAAAGTATTAAAAAATACTACGAAGTTATTCTAAAGCTAATACAACTGCGTGTAAGTGTGATCAGCTGGTGGAAAGTATCAATAAATAAAAGGGTGAGAAAATTTAAAAAAATATTTGTAAATTTTGTGTTTTTTGTTTTAATTTTATAAAAGTGTTTCAGTTGCTGCATTGTTGACTACTTTAAACTGAAAAAACAATTGTTAAATACATATATTCATATGTATATCATATGAATAGTTTATACTTACCACTTGTTATCCATTTGTAAATACTTTTTTATTGTACTTAGATTTTTTATTCTTCTTTTTTTATTTACAAGTATGTATACTCATATGTAAATTCTCAATACGAAAGCAAAACCAAAAGTGAGTGATTTTGACATTTCATTCTCACACGTTCTTAACAGAGAAAACGGATTTTATATGAAAACACTTACGTTTTCATTCGAGTTCTAGATCGAGTCACTGTTCGCATAGAAAGTGTGTAGAGAAATCGAAATCAATGTTCTTTCTCATAGAATGCGAATGAAAGCGTTCTTTCTTAAATCAGAAATAAGCCCTTAGTCATTATTGAGTTTTTTTCGAGTTTCCAGTAAAAGACAAAGTCGAATTTGGTCGTTATTACAAATGTGAAGAATAATATGTTCAAGGCGTAACTCCACTTAAGTTATTTTTTACAATTTGAATTGAAAAATCCTACATGCTAAGTTAAATTTAGTCGTTTTTTCGTAACAGGTTTTCAGTTGAAGCATTTCTAAAGTAAAGTTAAGTTCATTTTCCAAATTTTGTGTGCAGTTCAATAAAATCTTAAATCGAATTTGGTTGTTAAGTGTAAGAGTTCATACAGAAAAGTATATCAGGATGTCTAACCGTGCAAAAAAAATGTTAGAGTTAGCAGTAAAAAAAAATTCAGAAGTGTCATCGAGCGTTCAAGGTAAGTTTTAAATAATATATTTCCTTATGATGAAACGTTAAAATTAATTTTTAAACTTAAACTTTATAGTGGAAACAACCTCGAGTAATTCGTTTCTTATTCAAAATGTTGAAAGGCAGTATCAAATTGATAGAGATATTCAAAGTAAGTTTAACTTTTTAAAGTATGGTACGTAGAGTAGAGTCTGGATCATCTTAACAAAAAAGAGTTTTAAATTTTTTATAGACGACATGAGGAATAAGGAATTCAGTTTGAAGCAATGGCCCAATATTTCTCTAAGACATCAACCTGATCCCACAACAGTGTTTTTTTTGCAGACGTTTTATGAACCCGTAGTTCAAAATGAGACCAAATCCTCAATCAACGGATTTGATTTTGACTTAAATAATATATTAAAAGGTATAGTTTTATATAAGTTCATATATTAACATCTGTCTTGTCTCCTATCGAAACTATGTGCAACAAATTATGAAAGCATCATTTGCAGGTTCAAATTCTGGAAACAAAGAAGAGTTGTTTATAACTGAAATTTTTGAGTCAATTAACAATGATTCATCATTATCTGAAAATTGTGATGACTCCGTCAAAGATCCAGACTATTGTGGTACATCGAATAATGATAACGCCGTAGTTAAAGAGTTTCAGCTTTCTTCAAGTGACGCTGAAGGAAGTGCGTTTGAAACAGACTTTGAAATGAGGTTACTGGGGCAACGAATGGAAAATGAGTTACAAGCTGAATCAGGTAAAAATAAGAAGATCATTTGCCAAAAATGTCGTAATAGTGGTCAGACGTACAAAACATTATCTGGAAAAGTCATTAAAGAAAGAGTTTGCAAGCCTTTTGATATTTGCCGATTCAATTGCCAAACAAAGGTTAATTTTGAGGCCTGCAAGATGTTATTTAATCACTATTGGTGTCTGGGCACATATGATCTTCGAGTTCTTTATATAGGATCGTTAATGAATATTAATAGCAAGAAATGTGATACTTTACTGAACTCTACTGCCAGAAAAAGGCAACGGGAGAACAGTGTAGAATATTCTTTAAGCGTGGACGGAAAAACAATCAGAGTATGTCGTAGACACTTTACCCAGTGCTTTGGTGAGACTGAAAGTTTCCTGAAAAGTGTAATACGCAAGAAACTTGCATGTCCAACCATGTCAATAAAAAATTCTCGTGGGAAATCATCACCACCGAGTAAAATAAATTCAGAAAAATTGGAGGAAATTGCAAACCATGTCAATAAATTCCCAGCCTATGAGAGTCATTACACTAGACGAGATACCAGCCAAAAATACCTGAACTCTGACTTAACGATTTCAAAAATGTACCAACTCTATACTGATGAAACCCTAGCTCCTGTAAGCCTTTCAAAATACTCGCAAGTATTTAGGAGCATGAATTTAAAATTCAAATCACCGCAGCTAGACACTTGTTCTACTTGTGACAAGTTTGAAATGAAAATTAAGTATGCCACTGAAACGGAAGAAAAAAGTAAGTTTAAGGAACTGAAAATGCAACACGTTGAAAAAGCAGATACTGCTTACAATTGCAAACGAGCTGATAAAAAGGCTGCAAAAGATAACAAAAATACCAAGGCATTTGCATTTGACTTGCAGCAATGTTTACGTACTCCTTTTCTAAGAAGCTCAATTAGCTTTTACAAGCGTCAACTGTGGACGTACAATCTTATAGTTCATGACTTAGAAGACGACTCAGTTCAGTGTTTCATGTGGCATGAAGCTATTGCTCGTAAAGGTGGTAACGAAATCGCGTCTTGTGTTTATAGACAATTAAATATGATTGACAAAAATGTGACTAAAATATGCTTTTATAGCGACTCCTGCACTGGACAAAACAAAAACTCTCATGTGTCTTCAATGTTCATTACTTTCGTGCATAATAATACACATATTGAGTTAATAGATCACAAGTTTTTGGAACCAGGGCATACACATATGGAGTGTGACTCGGATCATCCTCTAATTAAACGCAAGAAGAAAAAATCCAATGTTGAGATTCAAATTCCGAGAGACTGGTATCAGTTTGTAAGATCCGTTCATCGAAAAATGAATGTAGTTGAAATGAGAGAAAAACATTTTCTTAATTTCTCGGAATTATTGAAAAAGTTTATTTGGAGACGTTGCAATGAAAACGGTGACAGATTCATTTGGAACGAAGTGCGATGGCTTCGATATACGAAAGATATTTCTTCTATTTTTTATAAAACCTCTTTAGATGTCGAAGAGCCATTTAAGGTACTCAAAATAAGCAAAAGAGGAGTTTATTCTATCAGCAATAGTGATTTAAAAGCAATAAGTATTATCCCAGCTATATCACATGAAAAAAAAAGATCTTCTGGATATGTCAAGTCTTATCGATCCAGAATTTCACGCTTTTTATAGAAATCTTAATGAGAATTCAAATGAACCTGATAATATTCATCCAGATTTGGTAGATGAAGAGCAAGATGTCAATGCTTAGCTATTTCTGCATTTTTATAAACATTTCGTATTATAAATTTTATTTTAAGATAATCTTGCAAGTGGTCATTTGTATAACAGATTATTTTATATTTTAAAACCTTTCATTAATTTTTAATCTTATTAACTGAATTTCTTTTTTATATTTTGATTTAAATATGACAAACATATGGGTCTGACGTATGTATATTTTTATGTTCCTTAATTAATTCTAATCACAGCAACTGAAGTACAAATATACATATAACAATTTTATAATCCTTATAAATAAAAAAAATTTAAAAAAATCTTGCTATATCTAACTAATAACTTTTTATTCAGCAAAAGTAACAAAATGAAAGTGCATAATAGCTAAAGTCAATTCATTAAGTTTGGTATAACAGCTAAAGTCGAGATAAGACTTAGAAATTTTTAGAAACGAAAAAGGAAAAGAAGCTTAACAATTTGTTTTGCTTATTTCTCTTAAGTTAGCTGCTTTTTCATTATGAATTGAATTGCAAATTAAAATATAATAAAATTGCTAACATCGAACTTTCAAATATTAGCTTAATCTTAATTCCCTGATTTCAGGCACCAATTTCAAACTTAAAAATGCTCTGCTGAAAACTTCTCAAAATAGAGTTTAGTTGTTATTCCTTGTGGCCACAGAATGATTACCCTGTTGCATAAACATGTTGCACCCCACCATTAGGCATTTACACATTAGATCAGTGATGTACGTCCCATACAACAATGGTTGAAAAATTTACACAGACAGTAGTTATTCTCTTTTAAAATTTTCATTCAGTCGTCGTTGAGCAAGCGATGAATACACATGCGGATGGTTGTTGTCATTTTTTTCAGAAATTTATTAAGCATTGTTGTTGCTTCTTGTTGGACGAAACACAGTAAACACACACGATTCAATTAGAATTGAATACGAAAAAAATTCAAATATAATAAAAGTTCACGAAATGAAATGTGAAAAGTATTTTATGGTAAACGATGCTTTTTAAAACATTCAATGCCTTTTATGTTACAAAACATTAAAAGCGGGTAATGAAAACGTTTCAATCAGAGCTAATAATACTTAAATCTGAGGTATAAGATTTCGATAAAATTAGAACTCTAGAGATTTGGAAAAATTTAGATGTTGCAATATGTCCCCAGCTCAAAAAAATGTATTTAAAATATTTATCATTTTTTTCCATTACTTACTTATGCGAACAAATATTTTCAGACATGAAAAACGTTTGTTCCAAGCAGAGAAATAAAATGACCTCGTTGAATTTAAAAAATATTTTACTAATTCGCAATTGCCATGCAAGTATTAATATGGAATGTTTAATTAAAATTTTCAAAGCGATTTTAAAAATTATAATGAGGAATGACAGATGGTTAAACTTTTTAGTCTAATATTTAAGCCCAAAAAAACTGTTTTATATAAATTTATTTTTGTTTTATTACCCCCCCCCCCCACAAATAAGTGTTCTAAAATTATTTATTGAAATTGATAACTGCTATTTATCTTTTTCTTAAAATTTAAATTACATTCATTTAATAAGTTGTATATAGCTGGCATTTTCTTTCTTATTTGAAACGTTTGACATTATGTTTGCTGGGCAAATTCTCTCACCAATACCCCCTCATTTAATTTTTGGACACCAGTGCATTAGATACGTTTCTTTACTTTATGAGTCAAGTTCGGTAAAATCAGAATAAACTATAATTCATCTCAATAAGAGCCAAAAATGTGCAAAAGTACGAGAACGCAAAAACGACACACTTTAGCACAAAATGGAAACGTCACTTTATACAGTGCACGCTACATTATGGCAACACCGCTTAATGTGAAGAAAATTTTTTTTTTTTTTTAATTAACTATTCTAAAAGATGAACAAAGTTTAAAAGCATTATAATATGAACAATAAAAATCATTAGGTATAGCTAAAAAAAAAAAATTTTAACGATAAAATTCTGGGTTCGTTAGTTGCGGGAATCCAATTTTTACAATTATGTACATATGTATGGTATATTCATTTTGTAATTGACTATCTTAAAATACTATTGGTGAATGAATTTCGTAGTGCGTGCAGCACGATTATGGAATAGCTTACCTAGAAGTCTGCGTAATTTTGCTTTTGCAAGGTTTACTTTTAAGCGGAAACTGATTGAATATCTCAACATGTCTAATGTCTAGTTATGTTATTGGGTTTATTACTACTAATACTTTGATCTCTTTAATGTACATTCTAACCTCTATTATACGTCTATACGTTTATTGATATCTTTTTTTTTTTTTTCTTGGAGGTCATTAAGAAAAATAAGAAATAGGGTAGGAGAAAGAATGGAGCCTTGCGGTACCCCTGAATTGATCTTGAACTCGTTAGATGAGATCCCGTTTATAACAACTCTTATAGCGCGATCCTTGAGAAAACTTGATATAAATATAGAGAAGATATCACCGACACCAAAAGCAATAAGTTTGGACAGAAGTGCCCCATGCCACACTCTATCAAATGCTTTAGAAATATCCAGAGCCACTACCTTACTTTCGCCAAAATGGTGGATGGATCGTCACCATTTTTCCGAGAGGAAGGCTAACAAGTCTCCCGTGGAACGTCCTCCACGGAAGCCAAAAATATATATATATATAGATATAGGGTGCTGAAAAGGATTGCCAGAGAACGCGATAACGTCGAAGAGCACTGCTTAAACACCAGTGCCGGAATTCCAACCGGGCCAGTTGTTATTTATGTTAAAGTCCGCTAAAACCCTTTTAACTGCACGAGCCCGAAAGTATATCTTTGGCATAGTTACGGATACACGCTCGGGTGCGGGCAGTCGTTGATTGCTTTCCGGCAGGTGAGAATTACCTAGAAGAACTAGCATTTTCCTTCACTCTTTTTACGAAACACCAAAAGCTTTTACTGCCCCGTTGGGCAGTAAGAACTTTGGTGCGAATACGCTGCTCGTACAAAGCTTTTTCACGTCTTACCACTTTGGCACACGAAGATCTCGCCCTTTTGCGCATCGCATCAGTATCCGCGTTTTTATCATTCCGCCACACACTAAATGCTTCCTCTTTGGATCTGACTGCAAGTCTGCACGTCTGATTAAACCAAGACTTTGGTCTAGGCCTAATCGAAATTTGCTTCGATGGTATGAACGTTTTCATACCAAGCAATATTATGTTTTGGACCATTTTAGCCATGGCATTGACATCATTGTCTAGGAAGCAGAGCCTCCAATTGAAATGCCGAAAGAAATCGTTGAGCTCTGCCCAACGTGCCTTTTCGTAAATATATTTCAAACGTTTCATAGCTGGCGGTGAAACGCCTCGAAGTTCCGCAAACGAAAAGGAGGCAGAAATGGTGCAATGATCCGAATTACCGAGAGGTGCGCTAATGTTCATTTCATACTTTTCAGGGTGTGAAGTGAGAAAAAGGTCGAGGGTGTTGTGTTGGTGCCCGTGAACACATGAAATATGTGTTGGTTCATTCACTAATTGCGCAAGGTGATTGTGCGCTGCGAATAGCTCAGCATATTGGCCTTCTGGAGTTGTATTGCTCGAATGGCGGAGCCACGATAAATTATGGACATTGAAATCACCAGCAATAACGATTTCACTGTTCGGGTAATTTTCGAGGATCCCCGATATATTGTCGGAAAGGGCATCGAAGTTCTGTATAGTCTTCTCCCTTTCCGTGTTTGGGCTTCTGTAAAGAAACCCGAAATGCAGAAGATGTGCCCTAATTTGGAATTTAACCCAAAGACAGCTAAATTCGGGATCATGCGTGTCTATAGATTGCTGGCACTGGTATACAACTTAATTTCGTATATAAATTGCAAGGCCCCTGTGTAGATGGAAAAGAGATAGGAGGTGATACCGAGGTATGTAAAAATCCTGTGGGTCAGCATGGGCACCCTGTAGATGGGTAAGGCAGAACTAGAATGTCAAAGAAAAAGAAGAAAAAATTAATATGGCAGATTTAGAGCGTCGAACCAAAAGAAAAAAAAGATGGCAGACTTCGAGTGTCGAACCAAAAGAAGAAAAAAAAAAGATGGCAGACGGTACACTCTCGAACAGAAGAAGAAAAACGAGGTGTAAAACACCGCGGCGATCGCGGATGAATATTTTTAGACTTTTTGTGGAAATGTGCTCATGGTGGAAAATTGATTATTAGTTGAAATATAGATATATTGTGAACAAAAGCATACATTTACAAAAAAAATATCTTGTGTATGTCCACGGTGCGTGTTAAAATAAGTTAAAGAATCCATACTAAAAATAACCAACGAGAAAGAAAATATAGATTTGTAAATTAAGTAACCAAAAGTGGAGTTAAGTTTGAAAAATCCAATTAATTACTTCCGCAGTCAAGGTGGAAAAGTGGGAATTTCACGGCAAGAGCCAACAAATTTTAATGCTATTTGTCAAGACGGCAAATAAAGTTACTTCGTCAGCACCAACAAAAACTAATAAGTGTAGTACAAAAACTAGTGGTACCACCGTCCCATTAAATACAAAGGTACAGTTAGCTTTTATAGCTAAAACCAAGTCTATTGCTATGATTAGGCCTGCACTACAAAATCAACAACACGAGAGCATTTGCGAAAGAGAGCTAAATTATTGCGGGAAACACCATTAACTGCAACAACTGTACACCGATTTCCTATTGTACCACCTAAACCAATAACTTCTTCAAGTTCGGTCTACAAAAACTCGGCCGCACATCCATATCAACTGATAAATTGACAACCCTGCTTAAGAAGGTGACAAAGCATCCAACAACCATGATGGAACAAGAAAGGATAACAACAAAGGACCCGGTGGATGATACCCTAGATTCGGATGATATTTCCCAAGCCGAATCCGACAACTATTCAGTATCTGATAGATAGTAACCTGGTAGGTTAGTACCAAACTGAAACAAAGTAAGAGTTTGGAATTTAAATTATTAAATAGAAAAGTATCATATACTTTTGAAAAGGATACTATTATATAAATAAATATATATGTAAGTATCATATACTTTTGAAAAGGATATTATATAATTAAATTATTAAATAGAAAAGTACTATATACTTTTGAAAAGGATATTATATAATTAAATAGATAAGTATTATATACCTTTAAAGGGATATTAGTATATAAATAAATATATAAGTATCATATACTTTTGAAAAGGATATTATTATATAAATAAATAGATATGTATTATGTACTTTTTTTGAAGAGAATATTATTGAGGCGATATGAGAAGATAAATAAATAAAGGTAAGGTGAAAGTAGGGAGGGGCCGGTAACAGTCACAGTCGTGGAAACTAGGGGTTAGTACCTAATTTATCGGAAAGTACTACCATGGTGGGGTCCGTTAAGATCCTGAGTGGGTGGCGAACCGAAGCCGGATAGAATTGAACGGCTTAAACAGACTTCGAACGACGGTAGCATAGCATGGTGAGTATTCGAGTGCGAGGGTTCGTAAAGTTCGTTTGAAAACTGGATTTTCCTTAACACTTGACGGGTTCTTAAATCTTAATTTTGGCAATTAAAATTTTTGTTGTTGTGTGTTGGAGAAATGAGAAGGTTGGTTGACAAGAAACCCACCTCCAAGACGGCGAGCTTCAGCCGGAGCAATACGCCATAATGCCAGCGCCGCCAACAGTCTGTCACAATAATAATAATCATGCATAAATATGCTGCTCAGCGTTGCTACAACAATCCTCAGACACCTGGGTTTCACTTAAGGCGAAAACATCCGGCCGATGGAGACAAACGTGAGCATAGACAGAGAAGAACTTTGCCCTTAGACCACGTATGTTGCATAAGTCAATTCTGAATCGACCTGTCATGATTAACGCGATAAAAGTCAAATAAAATGTCTATCTTTTGTATTGCAGTTGCCACTGAGCTAATCGCTGCTTGAGCGACTGCCGGTGATCAGTGTTACTCCTTCATCACCAAACAGTCTAGCAGTAACCAACAAAATGGCACCAACAATGCAAAAGATTTAGTCGGGTATGGTAAAGGGAATTAGCACAATGACACGAAAAAAGGCCACGAAAGACCTCATCCGGTCACCGTGACCCGAAGTGACAGCACTGGTTGGTAGTGTCAGCACTGATTTTTATTTCTCGCCCGTCACTGGTATAGCGGTTTTTTTTTTCTCCTCAGTTATTCCACCGTTTAATTTGTTATAGTTTTTTGTATTTTATTTGTTATATTAAAGTTTATTGTTTTTTTATTTGTTAATGCAAGTTGATCAAAATTTTTTTTCTTTCTTTAAAGTTTATTTTGTTTCGTTGTTTCTCACTAAGTTGTTTATTTTTTTGTTATTTTTAATTTTTTTTCCACTTGTATTTTTCTTTTTTTAATTTATTTCTGTTGTGTTTTAATTGAATTGAAGACCGAACAGCGGACCAAAAGAAGATACGTGTATACCGCTCGAACTAATAAACACTACTCCATCTTTATTTAACGTTATTTTTATTTTTTTTTCAATATGTGGTTCATAGACACTACTTATAGTATCTTGTAATAGTTTTTAATGGCCAATAGGCCACATGTATTACATTAAATGATAATATATATATATATATATAAATGATGTATATAAAATGAAAAAAAAAATGAATGTTCAAAAATTTAATAAATTGCAAACTTTCGGATTATTTAATCATTTTTAAATCTTAATTCGAAGTTTTTGCAATCATTCGGTGCTACACAATACCGACGAAGGAGGGCGTTCTGATGTGATTGTGGATTGCTATCAGCTGAAGCCGGTATTGTTCAGTGACCAGTGACTATGCCTTCGCCACTGAAACCTTCCGACAACAACTCACACACAAAGACACACTAATGCACATCAGAAAAATGCGAGATGTTTATTTTTATTTAAAAATTTTTTTGTCTGAAACTGGGGTTGAACCCAGGTCTGTTTTTTGGTTGTGTAGTCAACATGCAGGCTACCATCCATCGTGCCATCGCCACCCTCAACTTATTTAGCAAATTTTAAATACTTTCATTTAATTAATGGAAAATATTCTATGTAAAAAAATAAAAAATTTAAACACATTCTTAACTTACCCTTGGTACTCTTGGCGTGCAGTATAATTCTGTTCTGTGTGTTGATGGTGCCATCGGCACAGTTCTTACAGATTCCGCAACAGGCTGTAAAACCACTTCCTTTTCCACCTGTGTAAGATCTTCTGAACTTCTCGACCTTGGTCTCCTAATTGCCAACTTCTCTGATTGTATGATATTAGATAACAATTTTAATTTTTCATCTTTGCTACGAATTTTATTTTGCAATTTAGCCTGAAGGTCATGTAAACGATCACGTTTTTCAACTTCTACAGCAAGCTTTGAGTCAAATTTCTTCTTTTGAGTTTCTTTTTCTTGTTCCTTTCTGGTTAACATATTTTGATGATCTTTCAGTTTACGCGCCAAATCGTCTATTTGTCTCTCACGATTGCTCTCTTTATTATTAAGTACATCAATAGAACTTTCATGAACACGTATTCGATTCTCTAGAATATTTGAACGTTCACGTTCCTGCTTATGAACAGCCTTAATAGACGCCAATTCAGTGCGTAAAGAAAGGTTTTCTTTTTCCATTTGCATTAAATGTAAACGCATTTTATCGACTGGTATACAATTTTTAAATAAAATTTGATTATATAATTATATAAATCACCCTCATTCCAGTTGTCAAAGTAGATACCAAAGCTTCATTGAGATTTACTAGAAATGTCGAATGTATGTAAATGTCAATTTAAATTTGAAATGAAAGTTTAAGCATATGGACACAGCAAAGGCTAAGTTTTGGTGTCGACGCTGACAACCGAAATATGTATGAATAGTTATAAAACGACTTACATCTCTTTTCCAAATCATTATTGAGCAATTTTCTTTTTTCTATACGCTGCAATAAATATTGCATTAAATCTTTGATTGTGGATTCAGCTTCTCCACTATTCAAATCATACTCGGGGAAATTGGGTCCCAGATTATATACCAAACCAATATCTACATCTAAATTTTTAGCATCACTATATCCTTGCTCATTCAAGTTATCTACAGCCATTTTGAAAATTTTATTGGCCTTTCGCCGGCCAGGCGTTAGACCTAAATCAGTTTTCATTGGCGCAGCCCGAGCAATTTGAACTTCTTGGGTAATTTCTGCAAATTTCATTACTTGCTAAAAATTTTTGTTGAAAGTTTATAATATTGTTATTCTGAAATCTTATCACCAACTTACCGTATTTTCATCATAATCCTCAGCCCGTGGATTAATGCATACAATCATAGACACTTGTCCCTCGCCATCGAAATAATTCTTAAACAAAAGTGTAAGTTTCGAACGTCGATAGGGTACCATCTTGAAAGCGGCATTAGTGCCTTGTTGATTTTCCCGCAAATATTCAAGACATGTACGTAATGTCATCAGTGAGTTGTTAATATTTCCCGCTTCTATTAAGTGCAATCCAGTATTTTTTGTACGCAATGACCTTTCACTACCCGCTAAATCTACCAGAGATAATTGACTAACAGTAATGCTATTTTTATCTTGTACAACATTTTCCCCTTTATAATCTGTGGGCGCTTGCACTAAACGTATATTAAAAACAGAATGACTGCGACTAGATTCGGCATTGAGTAGCGTATGACCCATACGTTTACGTTTTTGGCCAGTCCGAAAAGCTTCTATAGCCTCCTCAACGGATTTGATTTCTATTTCAGTTACACCATGCACAAACATATTATGATTGGCATCTTCTCGAATGATTTTGCTTTGCAAAGTCCTACATAAATTTCAATAAAATACAGCACATGCTACGTATTAGACGACCTGCACATAAACTATACTTACTTCTGAATACCACTTTCCTCTAGTAAGTCGTATACTTTATTATTGTATACTTCAACATAAGTAATAAAAACCGCATACATATTATCTTCTTCAATACCTTGCAATGGAGGCATATCACAAGAGGCTTGTGAAACTATTTCCGGATCAGAGTCCTTGCGTTTTAGAGCACCCCTTCCCGCAAAACGCTGATTCATTTCTTGCTGTCTTTCCATTAAAGCGTCAGTTTGTGATAAAATTTCAAATCCATTTAAACGATCTGGTTTGAAAATGTATTTTTTCGTTTGATAATCAGAAATAGTTCGAAAGAGCACATCTAAACAACGAGGCATTATGCCACGATGTCTTATGTCGCCTGACATTGTATAAGTTTTACCACTTCCAGTGACACCATACGTAAACAGGAGGCTATTGCGGCCTCGTATCAAATTCTCCACTAAGGGTTGAGCAACGCCAGCAAAAATATTCTGCTGTGTACTACTTGCTTCATAGACGTATTTGAAGATGTATTGCGTTTCTTTCGAACTGCCCAATTTACTACACAACGTCTGTTCTGGTGGAGTCAATACAATATTTGTAGAATTTTTAACTCTTACACAGGATAAATCTCCGTCGGAGAGTAATGGTCGTACACGGCAAAATACATGTACTGGCTCCCTTTGTTTAAGCTGATTATTTTCATTAACATTTTCTTGTGAGTCCTGTGTACGTACACGCACGTCTTTCTGTTGCTGAGGAATTCGCATTACCCTCATGGGAATTGCATTTTTCATACACATCCCACAAGAAATACTATTTATTTTTGTTACTTACGATTTCATTGTAAATTCCTATTTTTCTTTTAAGTATTTAACTTTGGAAAATTAATCATTAAAATTTTAAATATGTGGCTTTGCTTATCCTTTAAAAATTCCTCTTATTGGTCTTCAGCTATTTTTAAATAATCTTTGACATCTACGACACGCGGTAAAATGGCGAACGAATGACATTTTAAATCTGTACGTTTATTTTCTGTGAAAGTTCGGTAAAATGAGAGTAAGCTATAATTACTCTCAATAAGAGAGCAAAATGTACAAAACTAAGAATACGTAAAAACCATAAAATTTACCAGAAAAAAAGAAATGTCAATTTTTTACAGCGCTGTTTATAACGGAGATGATATTTGACAATTTTAAAATTGTACTTTTTTGACCCCAAATGTACTAAAAACATAAAAGTTGTCTTAAGTTTTACTATTATTAACTATTAGTAACAGAAAGATAAAATAAAATGAGTTCTTGAATATAGAGAAATTGTTTCGAAATCAATCAAATTAAAATAATGCTGAAGGAGTTCCTATTACTCGAGAGACCACCTCGTTGCGAGACAACCAACGTGTTGTTGAATAGTTAAAAATGAATGCAGTTCATTACAAAAGTATTCTTGAATTTTCGCAAATTCATCAATTTTACAGAAAGGATCATTTTACTCGTTTGTAAACTTATAATTCGGACTATAGTTTTTGAAGCTCCGTACGACTGAGTTTAGACGAGAAAACATTTAGTTTGGTAGCATGTTACGGGTGTGGAAGAGAGCATCGTTTTTGTGTTCGGTACTCGGCGACACGTTTTAACATCAACATATGTTGTCTTTGCTGATGGATAGAATTAATTTTTATGCGAATCCCTGAATAGTTTGTTTAAATATTTGTATATTTTAAATAATTGTGGGCAATTATATTAAGAAAAAATTCACAGATGATGGCCCACTCCAAGCTTCTGATGGATATTTCTATTTTATATTATATTACATTTCTTTTTTTTATATACATATGTACATATAAGAATATTGAAATAAAATCAACGTAAAGAATTGAAATAAATAGTGTTTCATTTCAATTGGGATATCCGTCTACAGTGAGCGATATATATGCATCAACGATGACTATCACATGTACACAGAAGTTTCGGTCATTTTTCTCATATTGCCCTTAAGAAAATGATATAAACTTTGTTCTACGCAATGACCGATAATTCTGTCAGCAATGACGGTCATATCACCGGTCAAATGACCGTCAATGTTCTTGTAGGTCAGCTAAACTTATTAGCTACTTCGCTAGTCACTTCATTCAACAGGCCAAACGTCAAAGTTTGTGAAAAAGTTGTGAAAAGTGGTTGTGAATAATTTAATAATTAAATATTATATTAAGAAAAATCGAAAATATATTTTTGCTATAATTAATTTAAATTACTGAACAACGTATAATCATATGAATATACTTTGGTACTTAATATTTATTGGAGTAAAGTAGTACTTTTGCAATGCAAAGTGTACTGAAAAAAGTACAATTGTACAAGTTTGATTATCCCTGATTTTCATTGGAAGTCTAATGTGATTGATGACAATTTACCGAAAAAAAACTATTTGTGAAAGAATTTATTTTAAAAAAACAAGTATTGAAAGAATTTATTTAATTATATTTATTTTTCAGCGATGGTCTTTTATATGAAAAGTTTTTAACAATTATTTATTTTTCAATATTTCGCTACCAAGCATCGTAGCATCGGTAGCATCGTTAGGAAATAATAATTTGTATTAACAAAAATATTTATTTAAAAAAATGGTCTTTTTTATGAAAATGTTTAACAATTTATGGTATAAATAACAAAAATGTTTCTAATTAATTATTGTTAAGAAAAATTTGTAACACACAACTTTTTTAATGTCTGTCAGCTGTTTGCGACATTTGTAATTTTTCTTTGTTATTTTCAATGTTTATTATAAACAAACTGATTGCTTGTTCTTCATTCCCAAACTAGCCCGAAGAAAAAGTACGGGCATTCTCGTGCGAGAAGAACAAGAGCATTACTCTCTCAAAACCTCTCTCATTTACTCAATTTTTGCGTAAGTAAACGCTTTTGGGTAAGATTGGGCGCCCGCGGGCGACTATTTGGGGTAAACGAACGAACCTATTTAAATGTTTTTATGAACATATTTTGTCTTTTGGCGGTAATGCAGGATTCTTAAAACCCACTCTTTAGGTCTGTTCGTTAGGGTAAATGAGAGAGATTTATAGAGAATAATATTCTTGTTCTTCACGCACGAGAACGCCCGTTTTTTTCGGACTAGTTTGGGCGTGAAGAACTAGTAATCAGCTGGTTTATAATAAACACAGATGTTATAATTCTGTGATAATAAACATTGAAAATCACAAAGGAAGTAAAATTAAAAGTTTCCCAAAAATGCAATGAACAAAGAATAGTTAATTTTATTTCATGATTTAAAATTATTTGGAATTTCTTTAAATAACATGTATAAGCCAAATTATTGTGTTTTTATGGATGTATGCATGTGTGAAGATTTGTAAATTTACATGGTCATATATATTAGGTCTGTTCTAGGTGCATAACAAAATTGACCGAACTCGCATAAATTATTTTATTTATACAGGGTGGCTGATGAAAGCCGCTACCAAAAAGAAATTTAATAACTTTTTTTCTATTTAATGAATCTGGTTAATTTTTTTTTTATTTTGCAGATTGATTTTTAGATTTAACAAAAATGGATAACTGGGACACTGAAAAAAGAATTTGGATTATCCGCCGCTATCACGCACTGCAGTCCGTAGTTTCCTTTCAAAGAGAGTATAGGCGCACGTTTGGCGGCAATCGTCCGAGCAGATGGACCATAATGAGATTTGTAAACAATTTTGCCGAGTATGGAACAGTCCAAAGAAGACCTTACCATCGAAACCCTTCAGTTCGGACGGAGGAAACAATCGCTGCTGTAGCTGCTGCCATACAAAACAATCCAAGAGTTTCGACAAGAACCTTATTTGCTCAAATGGGTATAAGCAGACAGTCATTGCAGTCAATTTTGCACAATGATTTGGACTTATTCCCATATAAAATTCAAATGGTCAACAAACTGAACGCAGCAGACTTACCGATTCGCTTGGAATTTTGCCAGGAGATGCTTCAAATGGTGGAAGAGGACGAAAACATGTTGAACTGTCTGTTTATGTCTGACGAGGCCCATTTCGATTTAAACGGCAACATAAACAAACAAAATTGTCGAATATGGAGTGCTTGCAACCAACAGATACTCCATGAGACGGAATTGCATCCACTTCGTGTCACAGTGTGGTGTGCAGTTTCAGCACGCTGCATTGTCGGGCCCTACTTCTTTGAAGAAAATGGTCACACCGTTGTAGTTACTGGAGACCGTTACTTAGCATGTTAACAGAGTTTTTCTATCCAGAATTACGCCGAATGAGAATTCCTTTCAACTCTGTGTGGTTTCAACAAGATCGTGCAACTCCTCACAGCCTGTTATGGCAGAATTGCGACGAAAATTTTCCAATAAGTTGATTCGAGAAACAATTGCGGCTATTCCTATCTCAACTCTCCAAGCAGTAATGAACAACTTTTTGGTGAATGAAACATGTGAATGTGTTATTACATACTTTATGGTATTCTCATAAAGTATTTTTTTATATAAAAGCAAACTCAAAAATTGAGGAGGAAAGCATATCCATATAGTACTATTTCGCTAATGCCTACTTCGCTCAGCAGTGGACTTTTCCCAATTTTTGACTACAAATTCAAGATTCTTTTGTTCAAAATTCAACTAATCAATCGAGAAATGAAGTTGAATACCGAACAAAAAACCAAAAATTTATAAACAAAAACATAACAATCCATTAATTTACTTTTTTTATAACAGATACATATTTCTATTTTTATATTTTTCTTCTCATCTATATATATCTATATATATATATGCTTTCCTCCTCAATTGTTGAGTTTGCTTTTAGAAAAAATACTTTATGAGAATATCATAAAGAATGTAATAATATATTTCACATATTTTTTTGTCGGGAAAAGCACAATTTTAAAATTAGAATCATATATAAAGAGGTATTCTATTTTATTTATTTATAACAATAACCAACCGAGCCCATAGGGCCATATATAGTTGGTGGACTACAAGTTTAACATAAGAATTATTAAATATGATGGCATCAAATTAGCTAGAAATAATGTTTATGAAAAAATAATAGTTATAATATTATTAGAGCGCTACTATATAAATTGGAAGTTATATTGCGCATGAATTTGACTATATATATTCAGAATCTAGATCAGTTCAATTGCGAGAAATGCTTATCAACAAGTGAACTACGTGTAAGATTGAATCCTCTAAATTTACCCAAAAGCGAGCCAGCAATTATTAACAATTTTTGTACAATTTTGAAATAAAATTAGAGAGTAAAATTTGTAATTTTCAGTACAAAATTGCACGAACTTTTTCTTTGGGTAAGTTCGGTCTAGAATTAAATTATCGGCTGTTTTTTATTTATATATGATACTACGAAATTAATAAGAAAATTTGCAAAGAAACGACATAAGTTTTTAATTTAAAAGAGATTTTTTAAATAAATTTCAAAATGTAAGTACATATATTTGTTCATATTGATCACTTTATTTAATAAAAAATGGCTTTAACTTTTTTTTCAATATTTTTTGTCCACATTTTACAGCCGTTACCAACGATGCAAATGTTTTTGTTATGCACGTTGAACATACCTATTATGTGGTAAATATTATGGTTTTTGCGTTTTCTTACTTTTGTACATTTAGGTCTCTTATTGAGATAAATTATTTATTTTACCGAACTTTACCAGAAAAGTAATCGAACAGATCTTTTTTCTATTGTACGATACGAAAGGTTTGTGTTTTAAAAGGTCCGTTCGTTTACCCATAAGCGTTTTCTTACGCAAAAATTGAGTAAATGAGAGAGGTTTTGAGAGAGTAATGCTCTTGTTCTTCTCGCACGAGAATGCCCGTACTTTTTCTTCGGGCTAGTTTGGGAATGAAGAACAAGCAATCAGTTTGTTTATAATAAACATTGAAAATAACAAAGAAAAATTACAAATGTCGCAAACAGCTGACAGACATTAAAAAAGTTGTGTGTTACAAATTTTTCTTAACAATAATTAATTAGAAACATTTTTGTTATTTATACCATAAATTGTTAAACATTTTCATAAAAAAGACCATTTTTTTAAATAAATATTTTTGTTAATACAAATTATTATTTCCTAACGATGCTACCGATGCTACGATGCTTGGTAGCGAAATATTGAAAAATAAATAATTGTTAAAAACTTTTCATATAAAAGACCATCGCTGAAAAATAAATATAATTAAATAAATTCTTTCAATACTTGTTTTTTTAAAATAAATTCTTTCACAAATAGTTTTTTTTCGGTAAATTGTCATCAATCACATTAGACTTCCAATGAAAATCAGGGATAATCAAACTTGTACAATTGTACTTTTTTCAGTACACTTTGCATTGCAAAAGTACTACTTTACTCCAATAAATATTAAGTACCAAAGTATATTCATATGATTATACGTTGTTCAGTAATTTAAATTAATTATAGCAAAAATATATTTTCGATTTTTCTTAATATAATATTTAATTATTAAATTATTCACAACCACTTTTCACAACTTTTTCACAAACTTTGACGTTTGGCCTGTTGAATGAAGTGACTAGCGAAATAGCTAATAAGTTTAGCTGACCTACAAGAACATTGACGGTCATTTGACGGGTGATATGACTGTCATTGCTGACAGAATTATCGGTCATTGCGTAGAACAAAGTTTATATCATTTTCTTAAGGGCAATATGAGAAAAATGACCGAAACTTCTGTGTACATGTGATAGTCATCGTTGATGCATATATATCGCTCACTGTAGACGGATATCCCAATTGAAATGAAACACTATTTATTTCAATTCTTTACGTTGATTTTATTTCAATATTCTTATATGTACATATGTATATAAAAAAAAAGAAATGTAATATAATATAAAATAGAAATATCCATCAGAACCTTGGAGTGGGCCATCATCTGTAAATTTTTTTAAATATAATTGCCCACAATTATTTAAAATATACAAATATTAAAACAAACTATTCACGGATTCGCATAAAAATTAATTCTATCCATCAGCAAAGACAACATATGTTGATGTTAAAACATGTCGCCGAGTACCGAACACAAAAACGATGCTCTCTTCCACACCCGTAACATGCTACCAAACTAAATGTTTTCTCGTCTAAACTCAGTCGTACGGAGCTTCAAAAACTATGGTCCGAATTATAAGTTTACAAACGAGTAAAATGATCCTTTCTGTAAAATTGATGAATTTGCGAAAATTCAAGAATACTTTTGTAATGAACTGCATTAATTTTTAACTATTCAACAACACGTTGGTTGTCTCCCAACGAGGTGCTCTCTCGAGTAATAGGAACTCCTTCAGTATTACTTTAATTTGATTGATTTCGAAACAAATTCTCAATATACAAGAACTCATTTTATTTTATCTTTCTGTTACTAATAGTTAATAATAGTAAAACTTAACACAACTTTTATGTGTTTAGTACATTTGGGGTCAAAAAAGTACAATTTTAAAATTGTCAATTATCATCTCCGATATAAACAGAGCTGTAAAAAATTGACATTTCTTTTTTTCTGGTAAATTTTATGGTTTTTACGTTTTCTTAGTTTTGTACATTTTGCTCTCTTATTGAGAGTAATTATAGCTTACTCTCATTTTACCGAACTTTACCAGAAAGTAAACGTACCGACCTAATATTCAAATTACTTGTTTTTCTCTTGATTTTTAAATTTTGCATCTATTTTGTGGCATCAATAACGTAATGTTTTCAAAAGTTATTGTGAGTGGATACATTTCGGCATTCTTTTTAACTTGTACATAACGCTCACAATGATATAAAAAAAACGATTTAATTTAAAAATGATTTTATAATCTTAAAAAAGCTTTGCCTTAAATTAAAACTGTATATCTGGCAATACCATCAACATATGTTAATACAACCAACTTCATGTTGTTAGTTTACCATTTTTTCATGCAGTGCGGCCGATTTGCAATATTGTGAAAAATAGGTGTTTGCTTTTCTTTATTAAAATTTATATAAATAGTGATGGGTACTCTTAATCATCCCAGACTTGAAAGCAAAAAAGACTTCAAACAATAATTTTTTTTTCTTTTCTATTACTAAGTAAAATTAATTTTTTATTTCATTCTGACTAAATAAATTTCTAAAGAGAAAAATAAACTCTAGAAATAAAAAAACAGCCATTTCGCTGATTTTTTCTAGTAAAGTGCCAAAAATGGTGATTTTTTTAAATGTTTGTATGGGGACCCCCCCAGGGGTGGTTCCAGTGGGTGTTCCACTGGCATAGGTGGGTCGGCCCTCCAAAGTTAGTGGGGGTCGGTCATACATTTTGACTCGATTGAAGCACTCTAAATGGGTCACAGTGAGATTTTTCAAAATTTTACCCTTCAAAAAGTCAAAAGTCGGGACATCAAAATACATTGTAGAGGTATGGTTCCTTAGGCAAAGTTTCTTATTTTGATCCCTAGAATACGATTTTCCTTGTAATTTGAGCGATTTTTATATATTTTATTTTTTAGGAATAACATAAAATTAAATAAAGTTGGAATAGAGTTTTAAATGGCGCATTTGCCACTAAACTGTTTCATTTTCTTTAAGCTAAGACTAAGACCTACACATGAATAAATATTTTTATAATTTTAATTGTACCAAAAACAAATAACTTCAATAGCAAAGAAATTCAATTGAAATTAAAATAGAAAATGAAAAAAAATTGCTGAATAGACAAGTATTATTTTAGAGATTTTATTACGCATGTTTATTTATTATTTTAATTATATTAACTGAATTTTAATTGTGCTTGTGAAATTTATTATTACATACTTGATGATATTCTCATAAAGTATTTTTTTACAAAAGCGAACTCAATAACTGAGGAGGAAAGCATATCCATATAGTACTATTTCGCTAATGCTTACTTACTCATGGATTGTTATGTTTTTGTTTATAGATTTTATGGTTTTTATTTTTGATATTCAACTTCAATTCTCATTTGATTAGCTGAATTTTAAACATATAGTTCTTGGGTTTGTATTCAAAAATTAGGAAAAATCCACTGATGAGCTAAGTAAGCATTAGCGAAATAGTACTATATGCAAGAATGATTAAATAAAGATTACGCCAACAAGCTAAAATAAAAATACTTTTCTGCGCATGATGGAACTCTGACGTCACTCAACATGTATTCTGATTGGCTAATAAAACTCAGCTGAAGAACTATTATGTTATTGTAAAAACAGTCAGTGGGGCAAATTCAGTTTGATAATAAACAATTTTAAAGAACTATTTTATTTTCCATTTATTTTTATTTAAATATTTTATACATATAAATAGTGAACCCAAGTGTTAATTATTTCCCTTTTTCCCCATTCCAAAATTTGTTGTTGTTATTTTACTTAAAAATAAATATCTTTAAAGAATATTTATAGAATTTTTAGTTTGTTATTTTACTATACTTTCTCTTTCTCTTATACGTGCTTTCAACAATTTCAGAATTTAGTTTTCTAATTCTAAAATACATTCTACATCTAAAAAAAAGTTTTTTTACGTCATCACTGGCTTCAATTTCTTTTGCTTCCAACAAATGCTTTTGTAAATATCCACTTGCGAGTAATAATTTGTCGCCATTCAATTTGGAAAAAATTGAGTCACGTGTTCATTAACGAAGTTGATGGCGTACTAAGTCCACCTTCACTTAAGTGATTACCCCATGAATAATTGCGTTCGGTTGAAGAATTACTCACAAGATCAGGATTTTCATTCTTCAGTTTGTGGCAAATATATCCGGCCAAGTTCTCTAAACCATCATATTCCATATTTTCTATTTCGCTTTGGTTAGTTTCTGTAGCCAAAACATCTGCCTGAATGTTACGGTTAACACTCTTAAGTATAGTACCTGAAGAAATCACAAAGTTTATAAAACTTTGTGTTATTTAAAATTTAAGCTTTCAACTTACCCGTTAAAGAATTATCTACATCTAAATCGGTTGTATTGTCAACTTCTACATTTGCATTACTACCCAAAATGCCTTCGTTAGACCCCATTAAATATGATCGAAGTCTATATTTGAATTTTTCTCGATCAGGGTGATCGTGAAGTCCGCCTTTCGACCTAATTATTCCAAAAAAATTTTCCAGCACATCTTGATTAAACCGATACGTTAGCAAATACTCAATATTATATCGACTTTTAAGTTCAATATATAGCATTTGTAACGCTTTATTAGATTGAATGATACCTGTAGAATACATTTATGTCAAAAGAAATAAATCTTTGTCACAAATTTTTAGAGTACAATATAATTTTCAACCTTTTTGGAAAGGTAGCATAGACTTTTTGCCAATCACACGGATCTCTGACATCATTTGCGACATATTATTTAGAATGATATTTTGTTTTTCAAGTGCTAAACCATATGCGTGTAATCGGTCTCTGGTATTCTGTCTCGGTACTCTCGAATTCATAACATCGAACCAGTCATTTACCTAGTTAAGTGAAATGTCTTAAGTAGTTTAAGTATGTTCTAGAAAAATTATATTTTGTAAGTAATTACGAGTTTAAAGAGTTGACTGCATTCGCTCCAATTTTCGTTGCTCAAATATCCCAAACTGGCGGCTCGTGTTATAGATTGCGAAATTGTATGTGAAAAAAGTTTCGTGGCCAGTTTAACCTTTTGCCTTTCAGGTCCGACCACACATAAATTGTGTGGTGATATTTTATGCGTGATCTGCAAGTCATTTGATTGGAGGGATAGGAGACTTAAAATTATATCCTTTTTGACTTCTTTTTCGTTAATGATAAACCCACCATCAATGAAATGATTTCTCAAAAATTTTATCAAATGAGGAACATCATTAAAAACAAAAATTTTGATTTCATCGAACAAAAACGTTACGTATATTCATACAAAAAAAAAAAATTTTAAAAAATTATTGAGGCATATTTACATAAAACATACCATGGTTTTTCGTAATCAACTTCAAGTTCACTGAACAGTTTTCTGTTACCTCCACCTAAGTCACAAACAATGGCCACAATTGTAAAGCCACTCTGCTTCATAGTATTCAATATATTGAATAAAATACTTTTTGACATTTGTGTATCATAGTCATAATATATGGGTTGCTTCCAATTTGAAATTAAACCTTCCAGCGAATTAACAAAGGTTCTAAAAATTCTTGATTTTGATACAAATAACTTACCTCTTAGCAAGGCCACTTGGATATAATTAGCTGGTTCTAGCACTAAATCTGCTGACTTGTCATAGCAATACTTTTTTTTGCCTTCATCTCATCAAAACTCAACACACATACTTTTTCAGTTTCTGACATTTGGTTGGCCGCAGATAGTAGTTTCACAACAGGCTCCAAAATACCTTTCGACATGTCCAATTTTTCCGACCATCTTTGCAACGTTCTTACCGATGGAAGTGGGAAATGTTTCTTCCTTAAAAGTTTGTAAGCTCTGGCACTCGCTGAGTATAGGGTGATAGATTGAGCAATGTCTGTTTCGGTAAAATTTTGCCTTTTATCACCGCTTTTTAGTTTTTTTATTTGACCCTCAGTAAACAAACGCCTCAGTGCCTTCTCGAGATTTGCGTTTGCAAAGCTTAGTTTTTGAATACGACAAGATAAATTTTTTATTGTCACATCACATTGACTTTTTGCCATTTTCAGCGAACAATTCTCCTTAAGAAGTGATTCTCTAGAAACGATTTAAATAATTATTTGTTGTTTTTTTAAATACTAACATACATTTTCAATTCCAAAGTTTTAGTGTAACTTTGGAGGCCATCTTCTTCAGTGTCAGTCGGCAATTCGGCAATTCGGCATTTACACATTTTACTTTTAAACTTTTTTGATTATTTATTTGTTTTTTTGTTTCATCTTCTTCAGTGCCATAGCAGTTTTCTTTTCACTATCAATAATAGTATTTTCTAAGGACGGAACTGCATTGGGTTTTAATTTCTTAGTACTTCGTTTACTAAATCCTATAACGACTTATTAACGGACTTAAAGAATTGATTATGTGGTAACTTGCCCATTTCATATATTAAATTTCTTTCAAAATCCTCTTGCTTAAAATGTAAAGCACAAATTTTTTCTTTTTCAGCATTTACAGGCTTTACACGCTTGCAAAATTTCACCCATAACTTCCTTTGAGCTTCATCTCTTGGAAAACTATATAATGACACAGCTTTATGAAAACAAAAAAATTTTGATAGCAATATTACATTGTAACACAATTAATTTCTCACTTGTTTTTTTGCTGTTACTTTGTTTGCAATTGCCCACTGCGCATTTCATGCTTGCTCTTTTTGTTCTCTTTTCACTTCTATTTGTGTTTTTTATTTACAGCTTATGAGCTTTATAAAGCAAGTTTTTTACACTTATTTATTATTTAAATATATTTATTATAAAATATAGCACAATTTATTATAAAATTCAACACAAAACTTTAACTTTGATAAAATCGATTTCATTTGCTTGTTTGAGATCTCTCTGAGTAAATTGTGTGAAGAGTTGCCAAATGTAGTATAAAATATAAATTTTGTACGAGAAAGTATTAGTTTTGCATATAATAAACATTTGGCAATCTCTTCGAGGGGATGCAAACGTCATCAAACGGTAAATCATGCGCAAGGCGTAATCTTTATTTAATCATTCTTGACTATATGGATATGCTTTATTTTTCATGTTAAATGCCGTTAGCAGTTGCTTTTTTTACTGAGCTGAGAATTTACGTTTTCTTTTTATGGCCTAGAACTAGAGCGGGACTGGAGCATAAGTAGCATTTGCACAAACTATTTTATACAACACAAAAATTTTGTTTATTCGATTTAAATCTATTTAAATTTCCAAACCATTTTACAATTATTCAGCACATTGGTTGACAATGACTGTTTTAAGAGACAAAATTAAAAACTGAATTTCAATGTAATTAGAGTTATTCTTTTTTACTTAACGCGACTCAGAATTAATTACAATTATTTATTTATCTTTGTTGTATGGTTAAGCTACTCTGTATGTACACATAATTTTGTAGGTGCTGATTAAGGGGTACTAATGAGTTGGCATTAGCACCAACGAAACATAAATATGAGTTTAGTTAAAAATGTTTATCGTTTACAAAAGTGTTCCAAAAGTCGAGTGATTTCAAATCATGTGAGTTCCAAAAAAAAAAAAAATTTACCACCATATTATGAGCAACATTCATTTGTTGACTGTGGTCGAAACAGCGTTTAGCGGGCTAGCTACTCTGTAATTTAAAAAATAGCAGCTTAAATAACACACTGAAACTTTTGCGATTCTATGCCACTGATGGGACATATACTTTATCAGAAGAAACATTTTATGTTTTCTTTTCTCTGTTTATATATTTTCAGCTGGGAAGCTGGTAATGATGTTTGATCAGATTGATCAAATTGATATACTGAATTCAAATATTATTTTACCATTGGTAAGTTATACACAGTTATTACTGTTCCTGTTATGTAATATTTTTTATTTTGGCCTTTAAGGCTTCATAGTTCATATTTTGTTAATAAATAAATAAAAATAAAAAATAAAATATTTAATTTTTGAATTAAAGTCATTGCCTTGCAATTCCAATTACATATATTGTGAATAACAGACAAACTTTGCCATAAATTCGTTTTGTTGTATCAGCTGAGAGTAAAATTAAATAATTTCCAAATATATAACAATAAAAAAAAACATCAAAATATTCCCCCTTATCGTGTTTGAAGTATTGGGCTCAAAAACGCGACGTATTTAAAAGGATGCATCGTAGTTCGCGAAAACGCTAATATATACAATACATGCGATTACAAATACGCCAGTATTGGAAATACGTCTACGTCAAATACGATAACGGTGATTAACTATCGGCAGGATAATTTTTTGCGGAACTCAATCACACGAATAAAACCTCTGGATTTAGAGAACAGCCTTGTTAATGTGAAAATGTTACTTTGTAATATCAAACGAAAGATTATGTTTTCGAATTACTTTGAAAAGTTTGCTTTTCGAATAGATTTAGACTGACTCCGCCGCTATTGCAATGAATACAATCTGAAATTGTTGCAGCTGAAAGAGCAGTTTTAACATGTTTGTGTTAATTTAATACATACATACTTGTTTATGGTACGCTTGTACTTAATTTTAATTAAAAATTATTCTCTTTTATTTCTTTTAATATAAACTATATTTATAATGGTTTACTGTCACTCGTTCATTTTTCTCCTCAAGAAAAGAAACCGAAAATAAACCATTTTAATTGCTTTCTGTATCCGTTTTGTTTTATAAATAATTACAAAATAAAGGTTCTTAAATAAAACTAAATCTTTCTATATCATGATTTCAAAATAAAATTTGTTATAAGCATCCTTTTTCTATAATAAATTTCTCATGGTAAGAATACATTTCCAATGCTTCATATACCAGAGTTAAAAAACAGGCGTTGAATTGTAATAACATTTACAATGGGCCATACAGGCCTGGTCTGCAAATCACTTTTTGTCAAAGTGATTTGAAATCACTCAAATGGTGTAATGCACACAAAAATTTTAATAATCTCGTGATTTGAAATCGTCAGCTAAATGACTGACTATTTGAAATCACTTGCTTATTTTTTCTATGTATTTCGTTTAGAATTTAATAAACATGCTCTAATATATTTCATGTGATTTGTTTTCTATTTATTTTTGTAATAAAATTGGGTTTGCCACATATAAAAACTTCAATATGAGCAAATTTATCAGAACGCTGCTTTTTTTGTAAATAATTGTTTTGCCTTGTTTGGCAATGCCGAGGTTTACATTTTCTTTTTAGCAGTCATCTGGTAAATTTTTTCGAACATGTTTTTGAGGTTGCCAAAGTAACACAGTCTTTATAATTCATGTAAATATATAGATATTTTACCATCATGTTCTTTATTTAAGACAAACTTTATATATTGTTGTACAAAAAATCTAGTAATGGTCAATAATTATTTATTTAAATTTAAATGCAAAATTTAAGTAAATTTCGTTAATGAAAACACTGGCAACTTTGCTATTAATACAAAGTATATACATATGTATGCAAGATTTTGTTGTGCTGATAAAAAATTTATGGTTTGTAAAGCTTCATGCTCTTTTTTAAATGATGCTTTCTTAAAGCAATTATTGACAAAGTAGCTCCTGGCATTTTTATATTTTTAATTCATCTAATATTTTAATTCACAATGCAAAAATATAAACAAATATAAAACATCAGCTGTTTTCTCGTGTTTTCGAAAAATTAAAACCACGCTAAAAAATGTGAAATCATGTGATTTACAGAACAGCTTCAAATCGTCGGCGTAGTTTCAAAACGGTTCGTGATTTCAAATCACGTGATTTGCAGAACAGGCCTGATAATACCACGTTCACACTTATTTTTTTAAACGCGTTTAAGCAAAGTGTTTTAATAACTAAACACAACCGTTCACACTATATTTGAAATGTTTAAGAATGACGTTTTATCAGCTGTTTATGGTTTCGTAAACAATTGTATACAAGTTTGAGAAATTTAAAAATATATTAAAATGGAAAAAAGTACAGTTATGAAATTATCAGCTGCATATTTGAGTATTGTTACTGATGTAATTGTAAAACATCGCTATTTTAATATGTCTTTAATAGCCATAAAAAAGTGACACATTCGTCAAAAACACAATGAACATATCCCAAAATTAAATGCAACACTGCCATTTACGCGTTTAAGTGTTTAAATCAAAAACATTTCATTTGAGATGTTTAACAAAACGCGTCAATGTATGGTAAAACATCTCAAAATCGATGTGTTTAATCCTTAAACACGATAGGTGTGAACATAGTATAATTTAATTTTTTTTCGCAATTGGAAGTTCCGATGTTACGAAATTTCATGAGGCGCTTTGTTGCTAACTACACGCTTGCAACAATCATGCAACTTCCATTAGCAAACAAAAAAGTTTCCGTACAACAAATTGAAGACATAGCACTAGTTTTTTTATATATGTACATATATTTAATGTTAAAATAACGCTCACAAAAGTTTTAAACAAAATTCTTAAATTAAAAAATCGAAAATTTTATATTCCGGTAGTTTTTGCAACAACGTTAAGCGTTAATTGGAATTAAAATAATTAGTATTATTGTAATTTAAGTAATTTATATAAGTTCTGAAATGTTAACGTTCCGCTTTATGTAATAAAACCTAACCACTAAATATATCATATTTTTTTGAATAAATATTTTCATGCACTAAAGACACGATATAACTGCGTAATAGTTATTTCGTAAAATAATTGCTGTTTGGCCACAGAACAGAAACCAATTTGGTATGTTGATCAGTATCTTCCGCCGGCGATTCTTGGGTTGGTTGTTGTTGAGACGTCACTGGTAAATAATTTCGATCCTCAGTTTGCTGTTCTGATGTATCGAATAGATCTGGCAGGCTTGGCTGATTTATATTCGCAAAACGCGCCCGTAATTGATTTACGTGAGATCTGATTAGTGTATCATAGGCTCTGTGTAGTGTATTTCGACGTCGTTGTAGATGACGTCGGCACCAATTTTCTCGACTATTTCACCAGGAATCTACGACATTTTGTTTTCGTGGTATACTTTTACGTACATATGTATATACTGCTTCCAGCCATAAACTTACGCGACTTAGCTCCGTCCTTTTTGTTGTATGCTAATTCCATGGCTGTGTTTCGGTTTCTGAATGATATTGGTGATGGTTTTAGAAGGTTCAAAGGTGTTTGTATTTGTCTGCCTATGAAACATTCCGAAGGTCTCTTACCGTTAATTGTGTTTCTATTTGGCGTAGCTCTATACTGAGCTAGATAATTTAATAAATTTGTGTTGTCATCAGGAGAGCTATTGTAGTATGCTTTCTAAGTGCCCTTTTCATTGAGTCCACAAATCGTTCGGCTTGTCCGTTTGATTGTGGATGATATGGTGGTGTGCATATGTTGTAGGTTCCTCTCTCCTCGCAGAATTGTTTAAAGATTTGACTTGTGAACTAGGTTCCGTTGTCTGAAACTATAACCTTTGGTTGGCCGTAGCGGCTAATAAACTCGTGCATATGTTTTACAATTTCTTTGGATGAAATCGAAGAAGTTTGTATAGCCTCGAGCCACTTAGAAAAAGCGTGTACCACAATAATATAATAATTACCGCGCACTGGACCAGCGATATCGATGTGTATACGGTCAAGAACTCCTTCTGGCGTCGGCCAAGAGTGTAGAGAAGATTTTGTTGGCGAGTTCCCAACTTTGCACAGTTTTCACATTTCTTAACGTAGTCAGTAATTTCAGCATCAATTCTGGGCCAATAAACATACGACCTTGCGAGACACTTCATACGTTCGATCCCTGGTGACCCTTGTGTAGTTGTTTCAAAATTCCCTGCTGAAATACTGTTGGAATCACAACTCGATCTCCCGACATAATACAATTATCTACTTCGTTGATCGAATCTCTACGGTTGTAAAACGGTTGCAAATCATGTGATACCATTTTAGCGGAATTTGGCTAGCCTTTATTTATAAAAGACATTATTTTGTTTAGTGAAGTATCTTTTGTTGTAGCTATGCGTATCATTTTGTACGTAACTGGCATGTGCTGGATGCTGTCTTCCAATAGAAATTTTATCGCGTCTTCCGTTTGAATGGCTGCCACAACAAAAACTTCATCTTGAGGTTTATTATTAATAAGGTGGGATAGAATATCGACGTTTCTGAACTCTGTTGTGTTTACGTATTTGATTGTGAATTTATAGCTCAAGAGTAAGGGCCCATCTCTGCAATCGATTTGCAGTGTGTATTTATAGTCAATAATTGTTTTGACTGCTCGTCAACCTCGAATTGTAAGTACGGATAAGATAAGTCAATTTTGCTGGAGTTTGTCAATTGCGCGAAAATTTCCTCTGCATGTGGCAGGGGATAAAAATTTTGCTCCATACATTGGTTCAACCCCGTTGAATAGTCATCACAAATGCGTATTTTGTTATTTTGTTGCGGCCCAGTCAGAATGTGTTGTAGGTGTTATTATACTCTCTGATTCTAATATATTTAATTCGGCCTCTACTAACTCAAGCGTTGCATATGGAACTGGCCATTTTGGTTTAAATACCGGAACCCATTCTGATTTTACGTGCAGTGTTAATTTTAATTTAGAACAATGTCCAGTTTTATCCTGGAGTACTCTAGGGAATTCTTGTTTTATTTCGTTGAAAATTTATTTTTACAAGTTAGTGTTAGATATTGCATTACAAATAAAACTTAGTTTTTTATCCCAGTAATCAAATTTATCGATAAAATCAGTACCAAAAACATTTAAGTTATCCAGCTCTGTGATATATATTGTTCCAAATCGAGTAGTATTATTGTGAAATATAGTTGTGTTTAACTCACCTATTATCGGTATCTGGTTATTTGAAGCATCTGCTGCGCTTTGTTTACACTTTTGTTATTTCGGTTTGCCCAAGGAAATCCAATTCTTTTTTGAAATTACCGTTATGTCCGCTGCTGTATCCAATTGAAATTTTAATTGCTTGTTTGCTATAGTGACTGTTATATACTTGCGTCTGGAAGTGTGATTGAATTGCTTTTACTGACTGTGTTTATGTTGATGCGGCGGTAGGGTAGCGATGGCACGATGGATGGTAGTCTGCACGTTGACTACGAATCCAAAAACAGACCTGGGTTCAACCCCAGTTTCAGACTAAAATTTTAAAATAAAAATAAAGATCTCGCATTTTTCTGATGTGCATTAGTGTGGGTTTGTGTTTCAGTTGTTGTCGGAAGGTTTCAGTGGCGAAGGCATAGTCACTGGTCACTGAAAAATACCGGCTTCAGCTGATAGCAATGCACAATCGCATCAGAACGCTCTCCTTCGTCGGTATTGTGTAGCACCGGCGAAGTAAAACAACAATAAAAATGGCTACTGAACCGAAGCTTCAGCACTGCTACGAGTATAAACAAAGAACTTGCGAAAGCAGAGCTGCAAAAATAATTAATTAAGCTTCACCTCCTGTCGTTTCTATCCCTATCCCTATCTATCTATCCCTTTCATATAGTTCCAGCACAATGCTTCGCATGGTCCCAAATAAAAAAAATAAATTAAATTTGTGCGTACTTTGCCTTTGTTGTTTTTAAATTTTCTTTGGCTGCTACAGCGTGATGTTTCTTGTTGAGTTGTAGTTGTGGTTTTTGTTTTCTAAAACATCCACAATACCCATCCTTATGTCCAAACTTACCACACTCAATGCATTTGTGTTCAGTGTAAGAGCAATACTTAACATATGTTGCAGCCGCAGTGACCAGCGGGACTTCCACCTAGCTCAGGTATCGGTGAACTACTCCCAGAAGGGTTCCAACCCTTCCCACTGGGTACGCTGCACATAAAAAATTTCTATACCGAATCTCCTCGAGCATTCCACAAAAAAAATTAATGAAAACAAAACACAAACACTCACATGACGAACTTTTGCTTCCCGCTCTTTCAGAGGCAAATGTTCACCTCTACTATAGCCCACCCAACCATGTTACACTAATATGAATCCGCAACCTTTCTCTCACCTGTGACCCATAACTCCGCCGACTTTTCCTCCCTTACCTTACCTTCATGGCCCACCTTCTTCCGCTTCAGCCAAAAACATCATTAATTCAAAGTATCAATACAAAAATATATACATATATAACTAGATCACCGTCCCGGATTCGCACGGAATCTGTTTACTAATGAGAAAAAAAAATAAGTTTTGCTGTTTTTAGCTGACCCGGCAAACGTTTTTAGTTCAATAAAAATAACTATCTACTATAAGAGTGCGGAGATTTATTTATAATCGAAAGCGTTGTAGACAATGAAAGTATGCTTAATTTAGGTTAATAAATTAATCTTTATCAAAGTAACAAATATATCTTAAATTACAATTCTCGATAGCTATCTAAACATTAAAAATAATTATTAATATTTTTACTCTCAACTGTATAGTGAGTAACATAGGAGACCGGCTTCGTTCTCATCCCTTTATGGTCAGTCGCCATATTGAACTTAGGTTGATGACAAACTTTTTAAAATCTCCTCATCATACCCTTTCATTTGATACTCGTATTGCAAATAAGCATTAAAAATATGCACACAAAATTTCATGAGAATCGGTCAAGCCGTTTCGGAGGAGTTTAACTACAAACACCGCGACACGAGAATTTTATATACATACTAGATTTATTTATAAATTCTATAATACTAAAATTACAATACAATTCAAATTATATACTCATAAAAATATATCCTTAAACACATCATTAAATATATACATATATATAATCGTACAAAATTTTTTCTTTTCTATTTAAAAAATTCACACTTCATAAAAATATAACGAATATTTTATAGCCAAAATGTTCATTCCGTTTATATAACATTCACACAAAAAAAATGTTTGCCTCTCCACAAAAATTATTCGTTATAACTAAATCCCAGGTCACGGGAAAGTAAGTATAACAATTATTCAGGAAGTATTCAGTAATTCCGCTTCACGTAAAGTTATATGCTGTTACCTATTTAAAAATTTTCTCTTTCTTCTATTTTCACTGAAACAATTCCTTACTCCGGCCTTGTTGCTAAACTCAAGTCTGATTACCGAGGACAAATTTGCCTCTCACTTATACGCCATACAACCTAACCTGAAGGAGCTGCCTAAGGCCAGCACAAATTCCGAGCACAAAAAAAAACCATTTTTTTTCCTTTTCCAGTCTAACAGTACAACACAACTTGACTTGACATCCTTCTGTAAAACCCATTGTTTTTGTTCTCTTTTTAGACCGCAAGTAATGAACCGTTTCGCCAAAAATAGTACGTTCAACCTTAGTGCATGCACAATCCACAAACAAAAATTTTAAATTTTCCTATGCTACGGGACTTTTGAGTTGTTATACCGACGTTCTCACGATTATTTTACAACACCAGAAAATATAAATTTTAATATAAAATATTTTAGATACTAACTTATGACTAGAGTGTTTACCACATATGTATATATTTTGATCTTCTACCGATTAAATCCTTATCTTATCACAAAAACTCTCCTTCCTTCTTCTTCTTACTTTCTTTTTTTTCTCTTTTACCAATAAACTTTTTTTTTCTAATAAAAATCCTTTCCGATTCACTTCAGTCGATATCTTTTGCTTCTTTTCCGCCTCACCGTACTTCAAAAGTACATGACACTAATTCACTCGCACCTCTTTTTCTTTTTACTATATGGTATTTCTCTTCTTTACCTGGATATCCCGCTATCGTAATAGTCACCTGGTGTTCATCACCTCTTATCCGTTGAACTCGTTAATTCACGGAACTCTTCCCTTTTTCTTCTACTGAACAAAATAGCCAGATTCTATTTTCCTTCTTGTCAAATTCTTCGAATAAATATTAAAGCCGTCACAATCTTCTTTTTTCTTACGAAATACCACTATACTCGTGCGGACCTTTTTCTTCTTCCTTTTACAAGGTGGGCCAAAAGAAGTCATTCGATGTTGTTTGGCTCTGGTTTTTTTTCTAAATGAAAAACTTAGATTCTGTTTTTTGATTATGTTTATCTGAACCTTTAGAATTTTATTGGTCAAGACGAAATAGGCGGGACTTCCACCTAGCTCAGGTATCGGTGAACTACTCCCAGAAGGGTTCCAACCCTTCCCACTGGGTACGCTGCACATAAAAAATTTCTATACCGAATCTCCTCGAGCATTCCACAAAAAAAATTAATGAAAACAAAACACAAACACTCACATGACGAACTTTTGCTTCCCGCTCTTTCAGAGGCAAATGTTCACCTCTACTATAGCCCACCCAACCATGTTACACTAATATGAATCCGCAACCTTTCTCTCACCTGTGACCCATAACTCCGCCGACTTTTCCTCCCTTACCTTACCTTCATGGCCCACCTTCTTCCGCTTCAGCCAAAAACATCATTAATTCAAAGTATCAATACAAAAATATATACATATATAACTAGATCACCGTCCCGGATTCGCACGGAATCTGTTTACTAATGAGAAAAAAAAATAAGTTTTGCTGTTTTTAGCTGACCCGGCAAACGTTTTTAGTTCAATAAAAATAACTATCTACTATAAGAGTGCGGAGATTTATTTATAATCGAAAGCGTTGTAGACAATGAAAGTATGCTTAATTTAGGTTAATAAATTAATCTTTATCAAAGTAACAAATATATCTTAAATTACAATTCTCGATAGCTATCTAAACATTAAAAATAATTATTAATATTTTTACTCTCAACTGTATAGTGAGTAACATAGGAGACCGGCTTCGTTCTCATCCCTTTATGGTCAGTCGCCATATTGAACTTAGGTTGATGACAAACTTTTTAAAATCTCCTCATCATACCCTTTCATTTGATACTCGTATTGCAAATAAGCATTAAAAATATGCACACAAAATTTCATGAGAATCGGTCAAGCCGTTTCGGAGGAGTTTAACTACAAACACCGCGACACGAGAATTTTATATACATACTAGATTTATTTATAAATTCTATAATACTAAAATTACAATACAATTCAAATTATATACTCATAAAAATATATCCTTAAACACATCATTAAATATATACATATATATAATCGTACAAAATTTTTTCTTTTCTATTTAAAAAATTCACACTTCATAAAAATATAACGAATATTTTATAGCCAAAATGTTCATTCCGTTTATATAACATTCACACAAAAAAAATGTTTGCCTCTCCACAAAAATTATTCGTTATAACTAAATCCCAGGTCACGGGAAAGTAAGTATAACAATTATTCAGGAAGTATTCAGTAATTCCGCTTCACGTAAAGTTATATGCTGTTACCTATTTAAAAATTTTCTCTTTCTTCTATTTTCACTGAAACAATTCCTTACTCCGGCCTTGTTGCTAAACTCAAGTCTGATTACCGAGGACAAATTTGCCTCTCACTTATACGCCATACAACCTAACCTGAAGGAGCTGCCTAAGGCCAGCACAAATTCCGAGCACAAAAAAAAACCATTTTTTTTCCTTTTCCAGTCTAACAGTACAACACAACTTGACTTGACATCCTTCTGTAAAACCCATTGTTTTTGTTCTCTTTTTAGACCGCAAGTAATGAACCGTTTCGCCAAAAATAGTACGTTCAACCTTAGTGCATGCACAATCCACAAACAAAAATTTTAAATTTTCCTATGCTACGGGACTTTTGAGTTGTTATACCGACGTTCTCACGATTATTTTACAACACCAGAAAATATAAATTTTAATATAAAATATTTTAGATACTAACTTATGACTAGAGTGTTTACCACATATGTATATATTTTGATCTTCTACCGATTAAATCCTTATCTTATCACAAAAACTCTCCTTCCTTCTTCTTCTTACTTTCTTTTTTTTCTCTTTTACCAATAAACTTTTTTTTTCTAATAAAAATCCTTTCCGATTCACTTCAGTCGATATCTTTTGCTTCTTTTCCGCCTCACCGTACTTCAAAAGTACATGACACTAATTCACTCGCACCTCTTTTTCTTTTTACTATATGGTATTTCTCTTCTTTACCTGGATATCCCGCTATCGTAATAGTCACCTGGTGTTCATCACCTCTTATCCGTTGAACTCGTTAATTCACGGAACTCTTCCCTTTTTCTTCTACTGAACAAAATAGCCAGATTCTATTTTCCTTCTTGTCAAATTCTTCGAATAAATATTAAAGCCGTCACAATCTTCTTTTTTCTTACGAAATACCACTATACTCGTGCGGACCTTTTTCTTCTTCCTTTTACAAGGTGGGCCAAAAGAAGTCATTCGATGTTGTTTGGCTCTGGTTTTTTTTCTAAATGAAAAACTTAGATTCTGTTTTTTGATTATGTTTATCTGAACCTTTAGAATTTTATTGGTCAAGTCGATAAGATGATATCAGCCAAATGGGCGCCGTCACAATTGATTGCCATCCGGGGACACGTTTTATGGCATTTTTCATCACTTCGGCGAGAACTTCGGGCGACAGATTGTCGCACTCGTGTCGAATGTTGTCCTTGAGGGCTTCCGGGGTCTCGGGATTGTTCAATTGCGGGCCAGTGCAAATCGCCAAAACGAGAGATGAGGGACTCGAGAACGTCGCCTTCATATCGGTTGTGGCTCGCGCAGTGTGTGCCGTTGTTCCGTCCTGCGGGAACCACATGCCCTCCACATGTCCGGTTAACATGGCCCTATAGCGCGCACTGTTCACTGTTGTCGTTTGACCAGCGGCGTCCTCGAAAACGGGCGCTCTGGTATCGGCCACTCTCGCAGCGTCTCGTGTGGTCCCATACTCTTCAAGGGTGGTGGCCAAACGGCGTAGTGTTTGCGCAGTCGGTGTCGGCGACGGAATACGCGCCGCGCCAACATCACAGACGAATTGTTACGCAAAAAAATAGACACGATTATTCCGCGTTCTTGGCGGGTGTATCGCTCCATGGATTGTTCACTTGTATTCTACGTCTGTCTAGTTCACAAATCTCAAAACAGCTTTGACATTGGCAGCCATTTGCAAAAATAAGAGCATTTTCCTATAGGGTGATTTCTTTTGGCCCACCTTGTACATCGGTTTTCTTAAAGTGTGTATCTCCGCAGGACACTTTCTTTTTCACTAGGCAAATTTCTCTCTATATATATCTTCTTTTTCGTCACAAAAAGTTGTCCCTTTCTGTCTACTCACGTTCACAATCTATCGGGAATTCAAAAAAACTCTCTAACTGGATCATTCCTCGCGATCTCTACGTTCCGCTAAACTTTCCAAAAAAACAATCGAGTTTTCCCATATACATATATATAATAACCTTCCATATACCCGTTGTAAAGACATCCCCGTCGAATCTCTCCCCCCCACTATGCATTCACCAAGATTTTACATAAACCGTACAAGTATTCCCTTTTTTCACATAATAATTTATTCTATATTATGTATATATGTATATTCTCCATACGCTAAATCCTACTGCACCAGGGTAACATAAAATCAGCAAGTGGGTTTTCAAAATTTAAATATACAGGTTTCATCATTCCCATGCCACTTCGTTCCCTCGCCGGGAGAATGAAAAATGCAATACTGTGATAAGTAGTACTACAACTCTACTGTCCGACCCCATTAATACAATTCATACACTACCGTGGTATTCCGTCCTAAAATTGACATAAACACGCTATCCAAAAGAAAAATAGAAAACATAAAAACACTTTAATAAAATATTTGAAATATTGCAAAATTTTTAAAACCTATTTGAAATCTTCAACATATCAAAGTATCATTCCTCCTGTTCGTTAACAATACGAGAAAAAGTTGTTTATTAGTTCTTACTAAATCAAGTGCCAAAAAAATAAATAAAGACAAATACCATAGGCATGTACATATTTCACTCCAAAATTTGAGACTTTCTGAGAAACAGCAAAAAAAATATTCCGCCCGCAACAAAGTGCAAATAAAAACTAATTTGATTTGCTAACAAATTGTCTTTACGATGCTGTGTTCACACTGTTTTATAGTTTAAACATACGAACTAAGATAAACAATGAGAATCCCCGTTTTAAAAGCATACAGAAATACGTAGTCACCTAGTTATAAACGACGACGTTTTTTTTTCATAATAATGGATGCAAATCATTCAATTTGCTCAGAAAAACAAAAAATAGTGGTTTGATCTGAACAAATTCCCTTTAAAAGTGTACGACTTACACGGGTATGATGGTTGTATGTAAAGGAAATTTTTTGGTTGTAGACACAAAGGGTAATTTGAAATATTTGCATCATCCATTTGTCTGCTGCCTGTAGCGTATTAAAATTTCTCCTACAACAAAAATATGCCGCAATCTCAGGACATGCACTAGGAAATGATAACAGATAAAAATACTACTCTGTGGACACACGTAAACAAAACTGTTTTTGACAATTCACAGGCCAAAATAGCGTATGGGAAAAACAACAATTTTAATTGGTTCTGTTTTTTTTTCATTGGTAGTGCATTAAAATTGTGAAAATATTTTTAAGGCAGGGAAAAGAAATCAGTTTATAGTTAAATTCTTTAAACAAATATTTTGTGCAAAAGCGTAGTAAATGTAAAAGCAGCCTGGCAATGCCCATGATACTACTGAGTAAATCTGATGAAGAATATTTACAAAAATGTGCCACACAATTTAATTTTGCTTATGGCATCATCATCGGTCAGGTGAGACTACGTTGTATGCGCCTTCATATTGGAAAAGAACATTAACTTTAAAAATAAGTACTTGCATATGTATATGCGATTCTCTCAAACACCATTTGAATTTATTTTCTTTTTAGAAAGCTGAGCCAGACAAATATGTGATTGTACACTTGGCAAAAAATGGCGAAGAGGAAATTGACTTTCCTATTGCCACGCAGGAGGACGGCACTCTTTCTCATGGTCCACAAAAAGTCGACGACATTGACTTGCAGGCCTTGTCGAATCAGTGGTTAAGTGCTAATAAAATGATACCAGGCTCCTTTAATATTCTGGGTAAGTGCAATTGGTAATCCAATGTAATTTATAGACTATTCTTATGTCATGCAGGCATCTTTGTTACGGGAATACTTAGGGATCACGTTGATGAGCAATCTGAAGAATTCAAAACTGCTAAAAGACTGTTTTATGATATGCACAAGTAAGTGAACAAGCTAAATAATTAAAAAAAATAAGACTTAAGTTTGATTTAGTCTAGACTTGCTGCACAAAGAGAATTGCGTTACTAATGATGGTCTTATCTTATCGTACAATAAATTTAGAAGCCTTTTAAGTAAATATTTTTTTTACAACAACTCGACACTTGCACAGTACACCTTTTAGGAATGTTAGTTACAAATAGTAATGGAGGAAGACCTTTGCCCAACAAAGTCCATGTCGTACAAAAACATATTGATGTGAATCTGTTTGCAATAACTGAAAATCGAAAAGTTGACTTCATATATTAACTCTTAACGTTGCTGGCTGTTACATTAACGAATTAAAATTTAAATCGTGATCAGTGTTGCAATATTATAATAATAAATATTAAATGAATCTGCTTTGGGAATATACTTTCCTCCTCAATAATCAGTATATGGATATGATTTCCTTCTTCTCACTAATCAATTTTATAATGCGTATTTTTTTTAAATACCATTGTAATTGATTTTAAGGTTTATCTTTTGTTGACTATTAGTTATAGAAACTTGTTATACTGTTATATGTTCTTTAAAATGCATGTGGCAGAATAATTAATGCTGTGATTTTGTGGAAATTAATGATTCGCAGGTTGACATATTTCTTAGAATAGTGGTGAGAGTGGCGATGGCTGAAGCAAAGTTCAAAACCAAAAAGTCCTGAGCTCGACCCCAGTTTCGGACTAAGTCATAAACACATTTCGCATTACCATAATAGTCCTATATGGATATGATTTCCTCCTGAATTATTGAGTATATTTTTAAAAAAATACCTTATGAGAATATCATAATAATACATTTCATATATTTTTTTCGGATAAAAGTAAAATTTTGAAATTACAATTATATAAATGAATTTTATTTGTAATGTCCCGATTCTTCGTAATGAGTTATAATTATCTTTTTTGAATTATAGATTATTTAAATGAGCTTGGGATCTAATATTATTTTGTGTTTTAAATTTAAATTTTTCCAATATTTCGTTTTCAGAATCTAAAACTTCTTCAGGGAAGATATAGTTTAGTTGTTAATTTTTTTTTAATTTTTAATGAATACTTTAAATTAAATTAAATCATACAGCACTCTTCTGTAAATCACTTTTTGTCAGAGGTGTTTCCTGTCACCTTTAGCTTGGGAAGATTTAAATCAAATGTCAATAAACACTACGCCCTCTATCCTCCTTCCCATAACCTAATTTCCTAGTTCCAGCACAATGCATCGCATGTGTAGGGGTCATCCCCTGAGTGCCGGTCCAAGACAACAAAAAAAAAAAAAATATTGAAGTCGCGTTACTTTAAACCGATTAACTAAATGACTGACGATTTGAAATCACTTATTATTTCTAAAGGTGCGATGGCATTAGGCAAATATTTGCCCAAAAAAAATGTAACAACTGTTTTCGGTAACTAATTAGTTAATATTTCAGGGTCTATAAAGTAAAATGATTGATGTAATAATTTATTGGAAACCATTGGGTGTTGTATTTCAAATCAAAAGTATTTTTAAATAATTAAAAAAAAGAGTATAGAATTTACCGGCTGTTTCTTTGGGCAATTATTTGCCATATGTGACCGTTATTCCATTTGTCGACATCGACACCAAATCTTAGCCCGTGTTACGGCGAAATGCTGCGGCTTTTGTACGAAATTTAAATTGGCATTTAAAAAAATTATAAATTTTCAATGTCAATTAAGCTTTTAACTGAAAGATATTGCATATCGATTTGGGAGAGGTTAAGCTGTGGCGTGGCCGTCGACGTTGACAACTGGAATAAGGCTGATTATATATTTAATATATGTTTTCTATTTGTTTTTGCGAAAAAAAATTAATTATATAGACATAAAAATTTAAATATTATCAAATTTCTAAGGATACCCATTGTTTGTGAAAAACTGTTTTGCTTTGCTTAGCAATTTTCATGATTTACTTTTTCTCTGTGGCAGTCAGCTGTTTTGTTTTTTAGAAAAGTTCTTCTGATGCTGTCAAAGTGGCACAGTTTTTAAAAATCATGTGAATATATGGGTTTTTTTTGCCATCATCTCATTTATATAAGACAGAATTTAACTATTGTTTTTTCTACGTTTATACGTACGTTTTATAAGCAAATAAGAACATAAAATATTGCTCTATATTTTTATTATCGCGACTTATTAACGCAGAAAAACAAATAATTATCGCCACTATTTGCAAACAAGTTATCAAACGTTACCAATTGATTGAAAACTTCCAATTGCTTTAATTTCTGTATTAATTAAGAACAAGTCCAGTTTGTTGAACCAGTTAAAAAAATATAAGTATATAGCCTATGTGATACTGCCACTGGAGCTGACAGTTGGAAAAATTTGTGTGTTTAGTAAAAAGTTGTGAATGTGTTGAGTTTTTCGAACTGTTAGTGCCATGTGTAAAGGCTAAGTAAGTTAGAGATTAGAAGTCCAAAATAGGTATGTTTCTTTACTTCATATTTATGAAATTGACTTTCATTAAAATATTTATTTACAGTCAAAGCTCGGTATAACAAATACTCACTTTAAGGAATTTGTGATATTATGAAAGAGTATTTTGCTAACATGAACTACCTAATGTAACGAATGGTTTTTCTATATGACGCTCAATATAACGAATGGTGGAAAATGTGAACACGAAAAACATAATTTTTAAAACAAAAACACAAAGAACATGTTCGCCGTTATACTCGTATTACCGTTGTATTTTCTATGTACGCAGACGCTTATTTGTTATACATGTGATAATGTATGATTTGAAGTTTCTTTTTAATTGAGTTTTAGTTAAGTTAAGAATTGCAATAGAAAAAGAATTTCTTTAAGAGAAAAAATCATAATTTTAGAATAGTGCAAATCTGGTGGTCTGCAATTTCTAATAAATAAGGAATATCAAAATCCTCCATATGTACATTAAAGAAAATGGAAAAAAATTGTTTGAAATTTGGAAAACATTAATAACCGGTCGAAAAATTGAAGATATCTTCGAAAAGGTGAGTATCCCGATATGGAGACTTATTCCCGTAAATGAAGTAGCATTAAAAGCAAAGGCTATAGAAGGAGGGCGGCGTACTGGATGAAGTACCACGGGATATATGCACAGTATATTTGGGTGTATACCGACAGCGATAAGATTGCTGTCGGGTGTTTATACGATTTTGAGTTCGTGAATGCCGGGCATCTCTGGACGAACGAGACCATCTGCTCGATTTCCAGGATGACATGTCATCAGTGCGCCCGGACTTAGTGTGCTGACGGGCCACAGGAGGAGACGGTTAAGCACTTACTGTCCACTATCGCCGTTGGGCGCGTGTCTGCGATGGCGTTCCCTTTCCTGCGGGACCTTGCGTAGGTATCGGAGCGCAATATGAAGAAAATAAGCTTGTTTATCCGGAACTAGGGTTGGTTTGAGACCGGTGGAACGGCCTGCTAACCTAACCTAACTTAACCGAAATGCTATTGAACTAAACGGCAATCTTTATACAGCTGAATTTAATGCAAGTGATGGGATTTAAGAAACAAATATAGAATACGACATCTAAAAGAATCTAGTGAACAGATATGATTAAGGGATTATTTAGTAGAGGCATCAGTTAGAAAATTCCTAAGAATTTTACTAGAGAAAGGCTTAATACACGGCTCAATTTTTAATGCAGACAACACGCACGTAGAACTTGGAAACATATTGCACAATAATGAAACCATAATTAAAAATGCAGAGGTAATAAGAGTAATACAAGAAAAAACTGTTTAAAAAAGTTTGCAAATCGCTCAGAAACAAGCATCTATAAATACTTTTTTCACATCTCTTTAGTTATTAAATTGAAAATATCAATTTTATTAAAACTAAATGCAGAAAATTGTTTTAAATAATGTGTTTCTATTAGAAATAAACTTAATCTAGTTAACTTAACGCTTTAAATTTAATGAATTATATTTTAATCAAAGAAGGCAAAACTAGAAACGTACGTGTATACATTTATAAAGGCCGGGGCACATAAAATCCGTCATCCGGCATACTGGGACTTTTTAAAATGAGATTAAATTGAAATGGTGTATGCACATAATGTTGTTATATAAAAAATTTTTTTATTTTGAATTTGTGACTAGTATAAAAGAAATTTAAGACTTGTTTTTATAAAGTAAAACATATTCTGGTATTTTTTTTTTTAATTTTTAACTTTTTAACGCGGTAACGCTGTTATGAGTTGATATCAGTTAACAAAGTACCCATTGTGTCAATCTCTTCCGTCGGTACGTTAAGACAAACAAACCTCTGCAAATAATTTCCTATCTATTTTGAATTTAAATACTGTGTTCTTTTATTTTTATTTCTGCTGCAGCAGTCTTGAATTTTTTGTTACAACAGAAACGATTTTTAATAAAACAAAAGGGTGTTAACAACGTTTCGCAATATAAAACCTGATTTTAAAAATTTACAAGTAAATTTTAAGTATTGAGCATTACTTAGGCCGTACGTTAAAAGTTTGTCAACTTTCGTCCGTTGCTTTGACGGAAACGTACTGAATGTGACAAATGTGTATTTCCATTTACTTGTCATTTGAAAAAGGCAAAGTATGACGGATTCTGTGCTACGGCTTTAACTTTCAAACAGTAGAATAAATCACATTAGAACAGCTGAAATGAAAGAGTTGTTTTAAACCCGGTAGCTTAAAAATAAAATGTTGTAATGGTATCGAAAGATTCAACGCTGTCTTCAGTGGGCAGATGATAAAAGCAAAAATACAAAAATAAAATAAAAATAACATTGAAAATTTTATAGTTTATTTTCGTTGATAACAAGAATTCTTAGTTGAATTTTATATAATAAAAGTAGTGCTTTTCACATGATTTTTTTCTGATAAGTATTATTCGTATTATATAAATTTACTTTCTTTATTAATCGGAATCAATAACCTAGCCAGCATAGGCCATAGGAGGTGGTTACAAATTTCTAATAACAAATTATTATTATGTATATTAAAAATAGATAACAATTTTAAAACTATAGAAAAACTTGGAGAAAATTATTAAATAGACCTGTAAGTATAAATAAGGAAAGTTGTAAGTATAAACAATAGCATAGGCCCCCGAAAATTTTCAATGGTATATAAATGTAAGACATGTATAATAAAATAAACTCATTGACTCTAGACAGATCTGTGCGCACAAAGTTAACACTTGTGTTTTGAAATAAACCTTTGGTTTAACATAAGCTGTTGTCGAAAAAATAGGCATAGCAATTTTTCTCGCATGTTATACTATATACGAGTACATATGTACATACATACATATGTATGAAATATAAGAATTAACAACAATAATTCTATTTCTTTTCCTTACAGTTTACTTATCCAATCTCATCTATTTAAAAGTACTGAACGAGAAAATACTGAATATTTATATTTGGCGTATTCCAGTGCCTCTAAAAAAGCAATTTGTAAAATGTACAACTACGTAACAAAGTAAGTACGAAGAACTTTTTTTTTATGTATTGCTATTTTAGAAGTCAAAAGGCGTTTTAGTTTTGCAAAAAGAAAATTATTATCATTTTCATTACTTTTGCTTATATTTATTGCATTTTCCCAAGCTCTTACACCTGCACTCTTTCAATTGGAAAACAAAACTTTGTTTTTTTTTCATTAGTTTGTTCGACAAATTTAGAATTTAATTTTGTTTTCTTCGAATACTTAATTGGAGAGACTTTTTACTTAGAAAAAATTCGAAAGCTTTAAAGACAAGTTTCGTTAGTTTTAGTTGAATTTATTTTAAAGGCATGTTTTTCTTCTTCATTAAAAAAAATTTATCTCCCATTTAAGATAGAAAATTGTTGCATTTTAATAAATAAAATATCTACTAATTTTGTAATCATTTCAATATTTTCTATTTACCAAATTACTAACTAAAAACATACAGGGAATGCAAGAAAACATATTTTACAGCACATATTAAATGTGTTTTATGGTAAATAATTAAACAAATTCCTAATTGTACTAGAAATTAAAAACAAAAAATTTCCCTTCTTTTTCTTTAAGTTTTATTTTCTCTTTTAATTTTTCATAATTTTAATTCTAAAGTAAAAACTTTGTCTGTCTTACAGTTTCTCAGGTGGTTTAAAATTTTATTTTTAACTAAATTTATAAAAAAGTAACGATTATTTGAGTGTATTTCTCTTCTTTTTTTTAACTCAAGTTGAAACAGTGTTTTATTTGTAAATTGGAGTTAAGCGAAAAAAAATTAAGATTTTACTTATTTTACGCATACCACACTTCTCTAACACAATTTCATATTGCGATTTTAATTTTAAAGCTTTAACTAACAGAAAATATATTTAAAAAAAATTAATTTGAATAATTTTCGAGAAAAAAAATAATGTAGAAAATTATACAATCCAATCTTTACCATCCAACTCAGTGGCGGTTCCTTCTCTCCCATGGATTATCGTTTTGTGGAGAAACCTTTTGAATGGCATGCATTTGAAAGCAGTTACGAACTTGATGATATTTTTCCTCTTTTTGATGCGGACTCCGAAAAGATTAACATTGAGACTCAATTTCAGAGGATAATCGAAACGGTGCGAGAACATTTAGCGGCCAGTGAAATTTTTATACAAAATGAAAATGTAGAAAATAATCAAATACTTGAAAATTATATCAAGCAAAAACGTCAAGGTGGCGAAAAAATACAACCAAATGTGAATAGTTTGAAAGCCACCATCTATTTACCTGTCAAGTGCCAAAATAGTAACGCAAGCAATCCTGTACAAGTGAAAGAATTCAATGGCACCATACGCCTGCATGGTGCAATTTCCTCGATAGTGTGGTGTAATCCCAAGACGACAATGGGCCAGGTGAAATGTTTCATACGCGAAGACATTCTAAGATCTTTAATGGCACGCATACAAGTTTACTGTGACGGCCTGACTGAGCCCAATATTGGTAGCGATGCTGTTTTCATTTCTGAACCACCTCGAAGAGTTTATTTCAATATGAATGCAACCAGTGCAGCTTTGACGCCACCTTCTATACAATTCTCTGAGTACATATTTCGTGGCGAAAGTCCTACAGTGGCGGCGGCCCAAGCAAAACAAATACTCGATTTGAATATAGCCACCTCTAGTATAGTGGCAGATATCGAGAGCTTGCCCGACGATGATTCCTTCAATGATTCCTCCTTCGAACTGCAAACGGCTAAACAGCAACTTTTAAAATTGGCCGAGGACAGCGCTAGTAAAAGAGCTCTTACACGGACCATGTATATGCTGGGAATTTCAGTGACGCTCTTGGTTCTCATCATTTCCATACTCATGCACTACTTCTTCAAATGAGTACTTTTACCCGTTCCGCAAAGCATCACATCTCATCGAAAACGTTGGTTTAAGTTTTCGGTCAAAATTAATATCGTTTCCCTTTTGTGTTTTTAATAATTAATTTTTAATTTTCTACTTAATTTTTGTTTCGTATTTAATTGTGGTTTTTTTTCTGTTGAATTTAATCTGCGACTGTGTAAACTAAAAAAAAAATTTTTAAGCCATTATATTGGTTTGGCGAATAGGTAAATAAAATATTTATTAGATTCTAGTTAAATAAAATGAGATAGAAAACACAAGGAAATTTCTTAGGAATTTGTAACGAAACAACAAATCGTTTTATTTATAATTTTAAACATTCGTCTGATAAAAATTTATTTGTAATGTTGGTTGGTAGTTTTTAAAAAGTCCTTTAATTGTTATACACCTTCTTCAACTTGAAATTTGTGAACAATTTAACAATTCTTAACTTCGCGCTATAGGAAGTTCTTCTTTTATCTCAATTGTCGAAAAAAGATTTTTCATCGTATTTCGTTGCTTTGAGGAACTACAACTCGATTTCGATAATGAATCAATTCGATTCGGTAGATTTCTGCAATGTTCGAAAAACAGTATTTTTAAATAAATTTTAATAATCGGCTTGATCAAATTGTAAATCTAATCTTTAGCGTTAAAAGCTGTTAGAAAAGTCGATTGCTGTCAATTTGACTAAAATCCGGCGATTCGTTAGAGAGATGAAAATGAAAACATTTTTTTACGCAATTTTTTGTTAAATCGGTTTTGATATGCATTTGGGTTAAGCTTAACAAAAAGTTTCAGGGATGGACCAGCACTTAGGAGACGACCCCTACACATACAATGCATTGTGCTGGAACTATAGGAAAGTTATAGTTAGAGAAACGGCAGGAGGTGAAGCTTAATTAATTATTTTACAGCTCTCCTTTTGCACGTTCTTTGTTTATAGCAGTGCTGAAGCTTCGGTTTAGTAACCATTTTTTCTTATTATTATTTTACTTCGCCGGTGCTACACAATACCGACGAAGGAGGGCGTTCTGATGTGATTGTGGATTGCTATCAGCTGAAGCCGGTATTGTTCAGTGACCAGTGACTATGCCTTCGCCACTGAAACCTTCCGACAACAACTAACACACAAAGACACACTAATGCACATCAGAAAAATGCGAGATGTTTATTTTTATTTTAAAAATTTTTTTGTCTGAAACTGGGGTTGAACCCAGGTCTGTTTTTTGGTTGTGTAGTCAACGTGCAGACTACCATCCATCGTGCCATCGCCACCCTCAAATAAATGTATATACTCGTATGTATGTAGATTTCACTTTTGATTCTGAACTAGCATTTATAATTTTCATTGCTACATCCACCAATTTTTTATCAAAAGTGTTTTTTGAAGTTAATTATGATAAAACTAACACATTTAGAAAGCTGCGGTTTGTTGTATTAGAGAGAGCGTGCTGTCACCAAAAAAGCGAAAACCGATTTTTTCGAGCCTTAGATCCTTTTTAACTTTCCCATATCATGTCACATATATTGTTAATGCTGCTTTGACAGTGCTATAAAATGTAAGTGGAGTCGGTGTTAGAAAACTGTTTTCTTAAGAAAAGAGTTCATTAGAAAAAAATCGTGTAAACTGGTATTCGATAAATCAGCAATTCGATACTGTTTTTTTGTTTACATGTTTAAGAAAAAAGGAAAAAAAATCTTTTGCAATATTGCAATAAATCAATTGTTGGAGTAACTTCGTTATCAGATTCATTATTTATTCCTAGTTATTATTTGGTTTATTTAAACGAACTTATTTTTCAGAATATGCAGTCCCACTTTTTCGTAAAGTGTGTTTCATTCTTGTCCAATAACAAGTACCACAAAATGTAGCTTACTTTCATGCATTTAATTTAAACGTTCGCTACAAGAGTATTATTACAATTACTTCATGATTACTCCAATCAGCCTTATTTATACTTCAGACATTTGTCACTAGATATTTGTAGAATGTTCTAGTGACTGACGTTTACGTAGCATATTGCAGAAATAAGTTAATTTTGAATTTACATTTGTATTCGTCCGTTAATTATTTTTAACTTAATCTTTTGCTTATGTTATTTAACTTTTGTTGTATTAGTGTGAATGTGTGTTTGCCTCTATGGAATTGTTTATTGTTTTGCTTTGCGTAAGTGTGGTATATGTGCGTTTGTTTATTGTGTTGTTAGTCGATGAAAATCCAGAACCTTCTAATGAAATACGTTTATGCACAATAGCACAATGGCTGAATTAACTATTGCCGAAATACTGACGACCCCGTTTTTGAGGTACCACTGATTTTCAGAATCTTTGGAGCCTCATAAAAAAATTTTCCAAAAAATCGCTAAACTGAGTATACGGCTTTTTTTTTTTTTTTTTTTATCTAGGACCAGCACTCAGGAGATGACTCCTACACATGCGAAGCATTGTGCTGGGAAATATAGGAAAGGGATAGTAGAAGAAACGACAGGAGGTGAAGCTTAATTAAGTATTTTGAAGCTCTGCTTTCGCACGTTCTTTTGTTTTTATACTCGTTGCAGTGCTGAAGCTTCGCTTTAGTAGCTATTTTTATTATTATTTTACTTCGCCGGTGCTACACAATACCGACGAAGGAGGGCGTTCTGATGTGATTGTGGATTGCTATCAGCTGAAGCCGGTATTGTTCAGTGACCAGTGACTATGCCTTCGCCACTGAAACCTTCCGACAACAACTGACACACTAATGCACATCAGAAAAATGCGAGATGTTTATTTTTATTTAAAAATTTTTTTGTCTGAAACTGGGGTTGAACCAGTTGGTTGTGTAGTCAACGTGCAGACTACCATCCATCGTGCCATCGCCACCCTCTTTACTACCTTTTGGCAGTAGAATCGAACCTATACTGTCATGGCGGTGTGTTTTTGCACTGTTGCACTGTGTATTATTAATGAAATGTGAAAATGTTCCATTCTTTATTGTTCGCAATCAAGTTAATAGAGAACATTCAATCAAAAGTTTGTAGAACGCGCGACCAAATTTATGTTTTAAATTTCAATACTTTTTCAGCTGTTGTTGCTTATTTTCACTAAAAATATTTTTTGTGTACATAATTTGAGAAACGTTTTAAAGAACTCAGTTTTTTTTTATTTATAATCTTTCGCTATAATGATGTTATGAAAAAATGAATCTTGGAAGACAACAAAAAAAAATATTACAAAATCTAAACAGGCTCATTTCAAAGTTTTTAATGCCTCTTGAATCGTTTGTATTTGCCTGATTTTTACTCAGTCTCTCTTCCCATTCGGAAACAGTATAAGAAGTAAAAAATGAGGAAAATGACAATTATTTTTGCCATCCCCCAACCATGGAGCTGTGGCCCCATCAGCGGCATCATGAAGAGTTTCTTTTGATTAAATTATTTGTTTAAGGGTATTTGTTTGTGGGCTATTCTTAGATCTTGGCGTCTAATTGTTCGACCACATAAGAAAACACAACACTCAATAAATTATGTTGCAGCAATTGCTGCGCAAACGTTTTAAAAACAAAATGTCACAATAAAAATGCGCAGAGTTTATTAGGAAAACAAAAACCGCAAAGCAATTTTCATAAATGCATAGAGTCAGAGAGCGAGAAATACAGCAGGGACATCGCATTGCTTCATGTGTGTTTTCAATATGAATTATTTTTATAAAACTTTCAAATAACACACGTTTCGACGATCACCTTTTGTTTGATCATTTGAAAAAGAAAGAAAAGCGAATAGACGGCTCCCCACTCAATTCGAAATGTTTTCCTGATATTGTGAAGTGTTTAATGATCTTGAAAATTAAAATGAAAGTGAAAACAATAAATTTTGAAAATAAATAATTTTTGTTTTCCGTTTCTTTTTCGTTAAACTCATTTATTATTTTGATTTATTGGACTATTAAAAATTCTGTGAAACTTTAAATTTATAATTTTTTTCGTGCTTTGCAATCTGGAATGATGTGTTGATCATAATATTGTAATTTCAATTCTTTCAAGTATTTTTATTGACATTGTTTTCAGCATGACATCGTTGCAAATGCTTTTTACGTCTTTTGCGTTGAGTACAATTTTAAAAGAGTACGCTTTTTCTTTTTTAAAACCGCATGTTTTTGAAAAATCTTTTATGATTGTAAGTTTTCTTTAACTGCTTGGGTAAGAAAAGTAGCGTTTATTGCCGAAATATACTTAGGTTAGGTTAGGTTCGCAGCCCGCCAAGTCCAAAAAGGAATCAGCTAACTTGGTCCCATTGAGTTACCTGAGCGGGATCAGTCCTCATACCGTCCAATCGGTCTCATACCATCCCGTGTACCGGCCAAACAATTATAACTACATGCACACATTTATATTTGCTGACAAACTACTAAGTTTTTAAATACAACAATTTTTAAAACTGTTCTGAAAAATTAAGGTGTATTGTTATTGGTTTGACGAATGGTTAATGTTAATCTTAATTTTATTAGCCAAAATTTTGGCAAAAGTATCTCTTTCTCGCCTTTTTGAAATAACCTTTCAGAAAAAATATCTTGAAAAAATATCTTCTCGAAAAGAATCAACTCCTTGCAAAATGCATGAAAAAATCCTAAAAAGATACTTTTTTTTTTAATCTTGGACTCTGCACTAAGGAGATGACCCCTACACATGCAATGCATTGTGCTGGAACTGAAGGAATGTGAAAGTGAGAGTGACATCTCAACAAGGGAAACCTCACTATCTTACATCTCTGCTTTTTGCACGTGCTTTGTTTTAAAGCAGTGCTGCAGTGGCTTTGATGTCAAGGAGACGTATTCAATTTTCAAACTGTCTTAAGTAGCCATTTTATTAATTATTTTGCCATATTTTATAGGTACTTGGCGTCGTCAATACAAGACGACACTGTTTTTGATCTTCCACTGCAAATCGGTATTCCAGTTGTCGATATTGCCGTTTATTGTGTATGTTTGGTATTCTGTGAGAAAATGTGACGTTGATGTTACCCTTAATTGGCTTTCATTTTGTCGTCATCAATTTTGGTTTGTGTTCTGTCGTGTTCCAAAAAAAAGTTTCAAAAAAATGTAAAAGTTACAAAATAAGACAAAAAGTTTAATTAAAAATAGAGAAAATTAAATAACAAATGCTTGCCAGTATCCGTTACACAATATCGACGCAGGAGGGTGTTCTGATGTTACGATCAGCTGAACTGAATAGTGCCTTCGCCTTTGAAACCTGTCGACAACAACTGATACAAGGGCATAATAAAGAGTTATGGCAATTTCTTTTCTTGTACAAAACTTACACCTTGTAAAAATGTACCAGCATTATAATAATGCTACTTATTATTGAACGAGAATGAAACATAATTTACGAGAAAGTTGGACACCAGAACATCTGAAAAATACGATTGTTTGAATTAATTAAATAATAATTAAGAATAAATAATAATAAAGAATACGAAGTTAATCCAACAATTGATTTATTGCAAATTTGGAATTGATACGGTTGCAGCAATTTTCACATTTTTTTAATTAATTTTTTTATAATGATGGAAACAAAAAACCAAAGTGGCAGATTGCTGATTTATGGAATCCCTGTTTAAATGATTTTTTTTTCGGAACAATTTTCTAACACCGAATTAAATTACATTTTATATCACTGACAAAGCAGCATTAACAATGTAATCCTTTCTTACTTTTTTTTCATAAAAAATAGGAAAACAAGGTTATTTTTTATGATTTTTTCACTCTAACTTGGCTATGCGATTTTTTAAACTTTGTCTTGTAGCGCTATAAATGTGGCCTTCTCAACACTCTAGATTTATATTGGGTGTGAAGTGATTTTCTTCGATTATTACGTGTGATTTTGTTGAATATAACAATACCTTTTCTGAGAGCAAAACTTTTTTAAGAAACAAACACCAAACTGCTAGTTTTAAAAAAAAATTACGCATTTTTTGGTTGAAAAGAAAATACCATTACTCTCGCACCCATGACTTTTGACTTTATAGTCAACGTGTTAACTACCTCATCCATCGCCACCCTATTAGTAGCCTTAATCGAGGCTGTACTGTATAATTTTCTGCCTCGAGTTATTTTACCTTAAATATAATTAAAATTTCTTTCTGTGAAATCTGAGAAATTTTATTATCTTTTATCCATTCAGCTGGTATTTTTATAAGACAAGGGAGAAATTCGATGATTTTTTCAGCGATCATAATATTTTTTTTGTCTTAATTTCTTTAATTTTTTTTTTGTTAATTTTTGCTAATTTATGTCACAGTCTGTATAATTTGATTGTTATTTTTCGAGTTTTACATAATTTCTCCATATGGTTGAAATAAAACGTTAAAATTTATTTAATTTCATTTAATTTATGTAGTATATTTCAAGAACTCGTTTCAAATTTAATATTTAAAAAAGAGCACATTTTAAATTAATATTTGCTGTTGATTTTTGTACGCATGACAGGTTGTTCTGATGTGATCTGCGGCCGACATATTTTTTGCTTTTGTTAATTTTTGTTTTCTTTAGGCGTTTGGCAAATCACTTTCATTATTTAGTTGCTAGTGAAAAAGTATAATGCCAAGTTCAGAGATTTGGGGAGTGCTGATGATGGGTAGTTAGCGTGTTGGCTCTGCAAGCAGAAGGACCCGGGTTCAATTCCTAGCCTGCCCAAGTGAAAATTAATTTTTGAGTTTTCTGGGCTACAGCATTCTCGTTCGTCGGTATTTGAGCAATAAAATGTTGGCGAAGTAAAATATTAAATAAAATGGCTCGCCGTAGCTTAAAAATAATGCGTTAAAATTAACAGCAGAGACGCCACAACTTTGCTTTATAATTAACACGCTACTGCAGAGTTCTCTACACTATACCTCTCTCTATCTAGTTCCAGCGCAATCAGCGTTTCCATTTTTCAAGTTCTCCCTTATTTTTGGAGGTTTTTGATATGCCGAAAAGTTTTCAAGTTTTTAGCTTTAAAAATAAGTTTTTTTTAGGAAATTCATGCAAATTTTCACGTTTTGTTTATTAATTTGGAATTTACAGTGTATATGACGAAAATATTATTTGATATTGCCATGTAATGTAAACGATCTTATAATGTTTCACTCCTTATTTCTGCTAGAGTATTAAATGCAATATTAAGACAGTATTAAAGGCAATAGGCCTATTTAATACAACTATGTCGTATTAATAACACTGCTTTTTATGCCTGTGTTTTTTTTTCTAAAAAGATTTCAATTTCAAAAAATCATGGATAAATATTTAAAGAGAAACGGAATGAAATAATCAGGGCTGTCATAGAAACCAATCTTATCGGAATTGGATTTGAAACCGATAAAAAAAATACTTTGGTGTCACGAAATCCAATGTTATCGGTTTTATGTTCGAACTAGAAATAATGTCGGTTTTAGGTGTCACAGAAACCTATGTTATCGGATTTTTATTGGAAATAAACCAAGCAGCCGACTGCTGTCGGTTTTCATTTGCAATCATTTAATTTTATCAATTCCATCAGATATTTTGTTAAAATCTTGTACGTTTATTTACTTAAAGTAATTAAAAACTAAATTTTTCATTTTGTTTTTCAAGTTAATTTTTTTTGCGAAAATGTTTGTAAATTTTAGTTGATAAATTTGTAAAAACAAGTATTTATCTCCATGTTTTTATCCTTAATAGGGGAAAACATAAAAATAAAAAATTTTTTATTGTTATAAATTTAATTTTAAACAGCAATTTTTTATTTTCAATAAATTCGTTTCGCATATCTATTTTAACTATTTTAGTTTTAAGCCACTGAAAGTGGAGATAAGAGCTTAGAATATGCTACAAAGACATCCGAGGCTCCAACAAAAGCTAAAAAAAATGGAGATCTGCGCAAAATCGTGGGAAGAATAAGTTTGTTGTTGTTGTTTACCTTTTTTTTTCTCTATTTTGTTTATCTTGTTTTGAATAAAAATGGATTAAAAATATATATTTTTGTGCTTTGTTTTTATTATTTGGTCACTTTTTTGGAAAAAAAAGTATATACTATATATTTTAGTAACGCTGAGTGCAATACGTGCTTGTACAGGGAATTTCCCTGAGCACTAGTCCAAGATAAACAAACAAAAAGAACACCATGGAATCTGATGCATTGCTCAAAACGATAAAATATTGGACGGCAGCACCGTATTGTTCGCTTACTGGTGATCATATACTGATTACTTTTTATTCTCAATAAATGCAACTGTCTCAATGATTGCTTTAAAAAATCTCTAATAAAAGTATGTTCCCTACATGTTTAATTGTTAAAAACTCTATTTCTCTTTTTTTTTATTTTTAGATGAATTTAATTTTGAATGAAATAATGGTAGGTAAAGTTTAGAATTTATTGCTAATAAAATAAAAAACATTTTATAAAATTTGCATGAGTTCAAACCATTGAACAGTGCACGCCATTTGAAAACCATTACACCGAAAAAATTTAATTATTGTAGTGCAAGCGCTTTTCTAATGATCTGAATACTAAATGTTTTTCATATGTGCATCATAGGTTATCAATGAGTACTGAAAAAGTCAGTAGAGTTGAGTCATGATTCATGATTTTGTGTAGTTATACGCATTCATACTTTAAAGTGCAAAGTAGTCATCGTAGTCATACATATGCGTATGAGAACATCCGGGTAGTTGAATTTCAATGTCATCTACTAACAAAGAGATTTTCAATATTGAGAAAAAAAAGTGAATTTATATGGGGCGATACACGAATGTCTGGCTGGCTTGTCCCTGTACACGAGAAACTTTAGGTACACCCAAACAAAATAGTTTAGTAGGTTCAAATCACATGACATTGACGGCCAATAAACAGTTTCAAAATATGAGATTAATTGCTTACAAAACTCGCCTCTCAATAGGTTCATGGTAGAGAAAGTGCTGTGTGTCATGTGAAACACATTTTTTAGAAAGCACAAAATTAGATCATAAAATTCAATGATTGCAAGCACTGTTCGTTTCTTAGTCACGGTGAATTGGTAAACCGGAACGTTTTTGGCATTGCCAACTGCAACGAATCTTCTGTTTACACTTTAAAACCAAATACCAGAAAAGTCACGCTATATTGAAAATGTCATGAGTGACTATGAGGAGCGAAAATCCAATTCTTTGCGATAAAAATTAGCAAAGTAATTCGCAAATAATGTAAAAAGGGTAAGAAGAAAATGAGTAACGAGTAGTGAGTAAGCAATCAGTAAGTTGTAGTCGGTTGAAGTTGGCAATATAAAAAGATTATAAAATTAAATGAAGTCGCACTAAATATAGCTTTAAAAACTGAAGTGATTCAAGCATGAGGGTGGCGATGGTCGAAGTAGTCTGCACGATGACTACAAAATAAAAATTTTTCCTGGGGTCTACTCCAGTTTCAGACTCATAAAAACATCTCGCATTTTTTCTAAGGTGCATTTGTGTGTGACTTTGTGTCAGTTGTTGTCACAAGGTGTCAGTGGCGAAGGCATAGTCACTGGTCACTGAACAATAACGGCTTCAGCTGTATCCAATCTACAGGCACATCAGAACGCCCTCCTCCATCGGTGTTGTGTAGCATCGGCGAAGTAAAATGAGTACTAAAAATGGCTACTAAAAACGCAGTTTCAAAATATAAAAGCAAAGCAGAGTTTGTAGGATAGTTAACCTTCATCTCCTATCATTTCTCCTACTATCCTTTTCCTATAGTTCCAGCGCAATGCATTGCATTTGTAGGGGTCATCTCATGAGTGCTGGTTCAAGATAAGAAAAAGCAAATGAAATCAGTTTCTCTAGTAGTAACTACTGCAAACTATTCAATAAACTATCGAATGAACCATTAAAGTGAATTGAACATTAAAACTAATTGCTATTACTACTATTTAATGAACTAAAGAAAACATATTTTATATTATATTTTTTTTATTTTTATCTTGGACCAGTGCTCAGGGGCTATCCCCTACATATGCAATGCATTGCACTGGAACTAGAGAGAAGGATAGGGAAGAAATAGACAGGTGGTGAAAGTGGTAGGAAGATAGAGTTTAATTCTTGCACAACTCTGCAGTTGCGTGTAAATTATAAAGCAAAGTTGCGGCGTCTCTGATGTTTTTTGACGCATTATTTTTAAGCTAATGGAGCCATTTATTTATTATTTTACTTCGCCGACGTTTTATTGCTCAAATACCAACGAAGGAGGGTGCTGTAGCACAGAACACTCAGAAAAATCTTTTTTCTGATTTGACCCGGCTGGGAATCGCTCAGAAAAATCTTTTTTCTGATTTGACCCGGCTGGGAATCAAACCTGGGTCTTTCTGGTTGCAGAGCCAACACGCTGACTACTCGCCATCAGCACTATATTCAAGTTTACTCCTGTTTTATGCTACAAAAGAAACCTTTACATACATCCCCTGAGTAGAAAAATTATATTCAAGAAAGAAATGGCACCAAATTACCTGCCTCGTTGATCCCACAAATAATGATCACTCAAACTGCTTCACATTGGTTTCACTGTTAATTTTATTTTAATTTGAATCATTAATAATATTGTATTTTATAAAGGAAAAAATCATAATGAATACATTCACAGCCTCTTCAGCATTATTAACGATTATTTTTAAAAAATAAATTATATTTCGAATAATAATAACTTTCGGTTAAAAATCTTACAAAATATGTATATAATTTTTTTTTAAATTACTTAACGACAAAATGATTACTTAATTACGAAATGCCATTTAAAGGCAGATAAATTTAGACATTGTACATATTTTATTTAATACGTGCAAAATTCAAATTAAGTATATTTTTGTGTTTAAGAAACAAAAAATTTCTCAATGTTAAAGTTAATTATCGTAAATAGTAAAAATAAAATAAAATGCAAAATTATTAGATTCCTCGTATTACTTACAAATGTTACAACAATACAAAAATAATAAGAAAGAAAAAAACTCTTTTATAAATATTAAATGACATACGATTTAAATGCATAAAATATGATTTATCAAATTGGAACGATCAACGACAATAATGACAAATATGTGCATATCAAATATGAGATTTAATTTAAAAACTATAAGTTTTATGAAATTATTCGTTTTATTTTTTACTATTGAGATTTTTTTTTATTCTGAGAAAATCTAAAGAATATTTTTTGGGCAAGAATAAATGGCTTACACTACTGTGGGGAGCTGTTGGTTGTGGGAGCAACAAACGCCGAAAAGTAACACAAATTAATAACAGGCATACAAAAACCGACAACAAGTGCAACAGGCTCTTTTAGTGAAAGCAAACACTAACACATTAGGCGGTTCACGTACTTTTTTTAAGACAAAAATGTTTTAAAATATACGAAAACACTAAAAATCCATCATGTAGGGTTTCGGAATATTAACTACCTGCACCACGATAACGTTTGGTCGCTTAGGCTCTTTGTGATACCACAAGTAGAATCGGCCAGGGTCTAGGCTCCCACCTAGATTCGCACCCCCACATTGATAAGTCTAATGCTCATGCACTAGGCTACGGAGGCATCCGTATTTGGTCACTTCATTGTATTAAAAATTTATAATTTGCGACTATTCATTCGCGCAGTAAACAAAGAAATGATTTGACAGAAGACAGTTTTGCTTTGTGCACGAAATAAAACTTTCACATGGCATATAAAACTATGAGCTGAGTATTTGAGACCATCTATTATAAATTCGCAGGTAAATCATTGAACAAGTTTTAGGAATAAAAAAAAAATAAAATGTATGTATATAGAAGTTGTACGTAAGCGATAAATTCCAAAACTGCTCCTCCGATTTTGTCTCCTGTGGACCGTATGTCGTGTTAGTGTGCAGTTTCACGTTGGATTGCATAACTGCCATACAAAGACAATATAAATTTCTGTATAACGGTAGAATGATACAGTAAAAGTATTCCAATTTTGTACATCAAGTCAAATTCTTTACCAACTAAACTCGTTAGCTATTTCACCCGTCAACGGTTTTTAACGTATTAGTAGTCCAAACGTCAGAGGTTGTTCACTTTTGTGAAGAAGTTAGAAAACTGGTTGTGAATAATTTAATAATTATAATTAATTTGAAATCATTTTTATATTACACAAATTTAACCCTCTGTTTTTTAGTTTTGTTGTATCAACCACGTTTTTTTTCCATTTTGTTATATTTATTTATGTTTACAAAGAATTTGATGTTCGACCAGCAAATTCTCCTTGTGACAACTTTGTATTTTTTTTTTGCTTACGTCTCTGGCAATAAGAAATATATTTTCTTGTCTCTTTTTGACTTAAAAAAATGTTTCTTCTGGCAACACTGTTCGCAACCCTCTGGAATGTAAAATTTATTTTCAAACAAAATGTATTTACATATCTATGTTGTTTATATATATGGTTTAGCTGGTCTATATGAACATTTCATTTGGTGCTAATACCAAAAACGTCAAAATCCAAAATATAACAAACAGAGAAACAATCGTAATGAATTTTGACTAATCTTGAATAATTGAAGGAATAGTTACACAAAATATACATATTTATTTCCTGAAGAAGCTACACAAAGTTCCAGCGAAATGCAAATAAATTTATAAAAGAAAATATAATAGATCTAAAGCTTAACCAATTTATTTAATAAAAATAATTATAAGAATGGTCGAATAATTTATTTTAATAAAAATAAGTTAAATTTCATACCTATTAGCCCAATTTATTTGAATTTAAAATTTCATTTCATGTGAAAAAATAATAAGATCTTTGAAATCCTTAAAAAAGTGTGAATATTGCACAATTTCACTTTGTAAAAAAAATTTGCGTTTCCTCCTGCCACTTATCGCCCTCATATCACTTTATTTGCACATAATTTTTCATACTCTATAAAATAATATTTTAGCTGCTTTAAATATATATTTATATATAGTATATATATTTTAAATGTACATACATACATACATACATATGTATATAGAAGGACACGAAATGCGCTACGCTGTACTCGTACTGCAGCAGCCTACAAAATAATAAATCATCTAAAACTAACTTAACAACTACACTTACACAAACATATTACGAATTTGACTACGAGTATTGTTAGTTAATGATTTATTTCCTACGTTTCTTGTGTCGTTTGCATTCTTATTTGTTAAGCCGAACGTTGATGCATTTTACAGTTGCCATTACAATTAATAACCGACCATACCCAGTCAACATAATTGGGTACTTTGGCATAAATGCCAAATTTATTGCGTTTCGCACAACCGTCACCGAATGACGTTATGCCGAATATTGTCCAGGGATGATTGGGTTTAGTAGTATCGCGACACAAAAGCGGACCTCCCGAATCCCCAGCACAAGTATCAATACGTCCACGCTTGTGCCCAGCACAAAACATGTTCTTTGTTATTGTATAATCATGATACACCGAACGACAGTTGTCCATGGGTATAATAGGGACTTCGGCCTGATGCAGCACACTGGTGCCTGCTACGTCACGATTGCGTCGCTTACCCCAACCAATGACAGTGCAATCCATGTTTTTGGGCAAAGGCTGATAGGGTTTCGGCAGGCAGGAGAAACCAATCCAAGTCGTACTGTTAATGGCTTTGGGAAGCCTGTAAATACATATGGAAAGAATATTTTAAAAGTTTGTTATAGTTTTTTGTGTTTCTTCTGCTAACTCACTTTAATAGGGCCACATCACTATCTACCGTTTTCTTATCAAAGTTGGGATGTTTAAAACTTTTAAGGACCTTCACTTGTTGCTCGGTGCCATCTTCATAATCTAAATTATGTTCTCCTATGCGCACGTACAATACCTTGCGCACGCAATGGGCTGCCGTTATCACCCACTGGGGGGCTATCAAAGTGCCACCACAGAAAGCTTCCTGAAATAAATATAGTTGGTTTTTCTTTCAACTCTTAAGCGTCCTATACACGTTTAAGCTGCTTGACATATGTTGTACGACTTGTCGATGTCAATGATACATACAAATTTTCACTAACACTAACAGGATGCGCAACAATGATGATGTTGAACGTGTATAGGCCCCTTTAAGCCACATAAATACGTGTTTTCTTTAAATTATTTATAGAATCTGCAATAGTGTTTGGTGGTCGTTAACATGCCACTCAACGTCAAATAATCGAGTACTTTTTTGATCTCACCCACAGTGATTGAGAAGTCATTTTGATTCAGAGAAATTTCATTCACCTCATCTGCACTTCCACGTGCTGTATTATTTGATCATAAATCGCGAAATTCCATCAGTGTTCACGATTTCGCTCTCATACTTCGGGATATAATTGTTTCCGCTCCACCAGTGAGATACAATTAAGACGAATTGTGTGCATCATTCACAAGCCCTTACCAAAGCCTTAAGTTTTCGTTGTTTTCAAAATTTGGAAAAAAAAAGTTCAAGTTCGCATCGAAAAAGAATTTTTCTATTTATAATCTATTTTTATCTTAATTTTTAATAAAAAACTTAATAAAGAAACATTTTATCGTCTACACTTTACTTCAAAAATCGTTCCGATAAAATTTTCTTAATATTTTGTCGGTTCGACGAAGAGTAAGCTTAATGTACTAAAATGAAGAGTCACCATCCAGGCTTAAAAATATTTTGAATAAAAAACTCTTATTATCGAAACTCACCTTGTATCGATTGTAAATCGCTACTTGCCAGGGCCATTCACCCTTACGAGCCGCTTTGCCACCAATTATTTTCAGCATATTGTACATGTTACGTTTATTGCTACGTGTCGATGCAATGCCGCATTTCAATTTAATGGGCGTATATTCTGGACCACGGTAACCCTTGCCGTTCATGATGAAATCACTGAACGTACCACCTATGGAATTTGAAAGAGTACCACCATCATCGCTTATGTCACGACGGCGTGTTGACACTGGCCTCAAGTCGTAAGAGGGAGACTTTTGAACTTGTGCTTGTAGCCATTGCTGACAAAAGCTTCCCTCGGTGTAACAGTAGGCGATTTCGCGTAAAACTTCGCGGCCGCATTGCTCACGAACGCGACATTTTCTTTGAGAAATTAAATAATACAAAATTATTATACATTTTCAATCATATAAAAACGCATAAATATTGGTGGTCAAATTACGGCGTACACTATCGAATAAAATCTTTATTCGAGTTTGATTAAAATTTTTAATGCCAACAAATCGCTCGATGAATCAAAATTTTACATTTGGAGTTTTCTCCATTATACATCTTGGCAATTTCGTTCGCCCTTTCATTGGTATTATATCTATTAAAGATGATGGTTTCAATTCCTGCTCAATTTATCTAATCGTTTAATTTTTAATTATTCTTTTTAGACAAATCAGATCTGTAGTTGTTGGTTGCGACATTTGCACAAGATACTTTTACTATTCGGTTTTCGAATACGTTGTATTCACATACCAATTTGACCATTCCACACGAAAGAAAAAATTAAATATTGTCGTAGATATACTCACTTATATCTTCTGGTGGTACATTTCGGCGAACACTTAGTCCAACGACTCCATTTCGAATATATGCGTCGATGTTTTGGTATTAAATGCTCCGGCGTTGCTTTCTCCCTCCAAGGCGAGAGATTTTGATAATTTCCATTATCATCATCCGTTTGATCCTCATAAGAGACATCAGCATACTGCTTGTCGCCTCCACCACTGGGATCAATGTCAAAATCTTCATATTGAAATACATCACCCTCGACAGCATCATCATCGTTTATTCCCAAAGCACCCTTAAGATTACGTCTGGAATTGTATCTTCTCCGCCGATGATCTTCCGATCTCTGCCGCTTCTTCTGCCATACTGATTGTTTGAGAAATTTTCTTACATCATTACTAGACGGACCTATTAACTCCGATGACTTTGACAAACTCAAAATGTCTCGGTGATCATCCTGTTCCCAATTTTTACTATTAACGTCATCATATTCTAAGTAATCGTCAAATTCATTCAACTGAGGCTTCCGTTTGCGCTGACCTTTTCTTTTTCTTTTGGCTTTTATGACATAAAAATCTGTCTCGCCATTATGATCGTCATCATCATCATTGCTGTAATAATCGCTGGTGTCATCTTTAAAATGTGAAGCTGAATGATCGCCAGTTTCTTTCTCATGGTCTATGTCATGTGGATGAATTGTTATGGGATGAGGCTTCCTGTTCAACTCGGTGGGCAGCACAAACTCTGGTGTGGGTTGTTCTGGTTTATGTTCTGAATGATGTTCATGATGAAATTCCGGCTGTGTGATTGCACTTGTTGCTGAAACTGGTGAAGAGGCTGCTGCTGCATTGATTACAATTGTTGGAGGTGCACTATTAATATGTTGTTGTTGGTGTTGCTCTTGGTGCTGCTGCTGCTGTTGCTGTTGGACTGCATGTGGCGGTAGACTGCTTGACTTTGCTGTCCAAGCGTTATGACACCTACAAATGCAAAAGGATTATAATGTTGAGACAAATTTACTTTGTATAATTTATAGATGTTGCAAAATCACATGAATGCATTTGAAAACAAGCAACACAACTTGTGGGTGGCAAGCCAAGCAATGTTGTTCTTTAACTTTAATTTGGGTCACATTTGAATTAAAACGATTTCAATTTATTATATTCTTAGACATTCCATGGTATATTAAAATTATTATTTTATTCGTATTATTTAATTTAATGGTGAATTTCAATTAAAACGATGAAGCGACAGTTGCAACGAGTTGCTGTCATCTAAAGATACACATTTTAGCGAATGGAGAAAGAAATTTGTTTTCTAATTCATGAAGATGATCAGGTCACTTAATTCTCTAACGGTGACATATGAATGCTACTCAGAATTGCTTTAGTTCAGTCCGCGTACTGTGGTTGTGTTAAAAAAAACACTCACAATAGACGCTGCGAAGTATGTGTAAACAGCAGCCAAGAAAGAGTAATTTTTCCTTAAATTTATGTAGCCGAAATATGATATCCCATGAAGTTTATTACTAGTATGTGTAAGTAACTGTATATCCGAGTGAATGAATCAATCAACGTTAAATGAATTGAAAGAACGCGTGGTAAGGAATTGGAAACCTGGATTCGCAAAATGCGCATAAAACAAATACTTACATCGATCTCATATCCATAATCGTATTGTACTCAAAGTTGGAAACTTTTAAAAACCCCAAAAAGGAAACTCTAATATTTATTGTGCATTTGAGTGCTAAAAATTATGAAAAATCTAGTGGTTATTGTTCCATTTCATTAATCTTTATATATTCACTTATACTCGTATGTCCATATATTCTACAGACAATTTTACAATTCATCAGCATGTGACACAGTTTCCAAACAGAAAGTGACACAACTAATTAATGCATGCCACTGCACTTTTTGTTTTTGTCCTACAGAAATATGGAAAATATCTTAATTTCATCGATTGTTAAAATATTCTGTAGGAAAATAATACGCCAGACTCTTACTTTGTGAAGTGTTTCTGTAAACACGGCTTTAAATTGCCCTTCGAATTAGCAATGAGGTACTGCAGTTGGAGGAGGAGGTTATTTATTTATTCGTTTCTCTTTTAAACCACTGCCAGGGGATAGATGGTCTTCTACGTACGCAATGCATTGAACTGGAAGTAGTAGGAAAGGGATAGTATAGAGAAGCGACAGGTGGTGAAATGATAACAAGGAATAGATATTAATTCTTGAACAACTCTGCAATTGGGCGTTTTCTGAGAATTCTGAGAAAGCAGAATTGCATCGTCTCTGGTGTTATATTGACGCATTGATTTTTAATCTGAAGGATTAAATCAATTTTATTCATTGTTTTACTTCGCCGACGCAATGAGAACGCTGTTAGCAGAAAATTTTTTGGCGATGACACATTTTTTCACTGCATATTCGATGTTCTAGGCAAACTTCTGTTAAGACAAGTGAATGTCTGAAGATCTATAAGAACGAAGAGAATTTGCCAAACAACGCGAAGATTTAATCTGTGAGTCGATGGCAACCGAACTTCAGTTGCTTCCAGTGATGTTAACTTTTTTAATTCGATTTCCGTCCAGCCATAAAAAAAATTATCGTAAAATTACCGTACACAAAGTCCTGTACTAAAAAAAAATAACATTCCCTGCATATGAATTGGATTACACTGGAAGTAGATAGAGAGAGCGCCAGTGTAGATAATAGACAAATGATGAAAGTGGTAGGAAGATAAAGCTTAATTCTTGCACAACTCCGCAAAGCACAAAACACCCAGAAATGTAAGTTCAAGCGGCGAACGAGCAGAGAAAGAGACATAATGGAACAGAAATCTGGATTTGTTGTTTCTCTCGCACAGTAACTTGGGTTTTTTGGTTTCTTTTGATTCTAAATTAGGAAATATTGTTGTTTTGTTTTGATTTTTTGTGCAATTTTTAGCACGATAATGTTACAAAACACAACAATGTGGTGTTTTGTGTTATGAAGATAAGTATTAAAATTAATTTCATTCAATAAACGAAATAGATACCAAAAAATCACAAAATCACTAAAACGTTCTTTTATTGACTTAAGCACAACAAATTTCTTTTTGGTATTTTTTTTAGCTTCACTATATTTTTTTTGCTATAATATTAACACGAAACACAATTAAAACAAATAAAACCACAAGAAATTATAAATTTCTGCTTATGCACAAATTTTGGCTTATTTTAAAAATTTTTTTCATTTTATGGCATTTTTGTTTTGTTTACTTTTTCGTGAACTTTGTATATTTGTCCCTCTCTAACAGTAACTGAGTAAAAAAGCTGATTCTAAATTTTTGCAGACCCCTAAGAGACACTTCTGGGTATTTTGTGCCGCAAAGTTGCGGCGGCTCCGCTGTTAATTTTGACGCATTATTTCTAAGCTAAAGGTACGTTCACACTTGTCAAATATTTGCCGAAAAAAGCGTAACCACTAAATTAAACGCTGTATTATTTTGTTTATTACTTAAAAATATGATATGAAACAGTTCTTTATCTTAAATAAATGATCATAGGCATTCAATAATTTATTCCATTACCCCATTTTAACTTTGATATCCCTTGTAAGATTGACTAAATATTTGTGCAAAACAGTGGTTAGGTTTTTCCGTCAAATATTTGTCAAGTCTGAACATAGCTTAAGGAGAACAATTTTATTTATTATTTTACTTCGCCGACGTTTTGTTGCTCAAATACCGACGAAGGAAGAAGAAACGGCACGGTTAGCATCACTGGTTTTTTCTACAGCCAGCAAGAAAAAAATTTTGGATTGCCAGAAAAGCGGTAAAAAGCAATTTAAATTTACAGTCGCCAACCACCCAGCAACAAAAACGACTTGCAAAGAAGTGAAGAAGGGTAGTGATATTGTGATTGTGAGTACAAATGTGGACAATTTCCAATGAATTTTATATAGGTTTGTTCTTTGCGGTATGTTCTCTTGTTCGCCAAGGCCATTCAATAAATCGGAAGCAGTGTTCAATATGTCAAGAAATTTGATTCTGATAAAGCTTCCTTTAGTGAATTTCGTTGCTTCCGTGGTGGTATGAAAAAAGTAAAGTTAATTGTATTAATTTTAATTTGAATTCAGTTTTAGGTTTTGTTCAGAGGCTCATAAATCGAAATCTGAGGGTAACACCAAATTTTTTATTTAATTTTTCGTTTTTCTTATTTTCCACTTTTCTAGGACCCTCTTTTAAACGTGATTACAGCTAAAGCTGTTTCTTAAAATATATAGATTTTTAACCCTTCTCCATTGAGTTTCAGAATTTGGTAATATGGATTATAAGCAGTGCTAAATATTAACATTAACAGCTATGAATGTGTCATTATCTAAGAAAGACTTCACCTTTTTTCTTGCTGTGGTACATATTTATAATCGGCAACTCAACTGAAGTTCCGCTCTTTTCAAGTATATAATTTCATTGGTAACGTTTTTAATCTTTTATTCTTTTTTAATTTACTACAGTAGTGATGTCCATCGTTCATATGTGCCTACCTTTCTGCTACAGTGAATTATGGACAAGAGCAAAAATATTTACTTACCGCCAACATTTACGCTCTTCAATGTGTTTAATATGACCGCATTTCCGTTTGGTTTTACAGTAACGTTCTCTACGTTGTACACACTCCGCAGAACAGGGTGACCAAGCTGTCCAAGGGGTGTACTGTCGATGCCATCGATATTGGTGATGGTGATGATGATGGTGGCGACGCGGCACCCATCTACTACCACGATGCACACGATATTGACGGCGTTGACTACTCTGGTCATTTCTGTTAAATTGTTGTGTTGGAAATATTAACGGGGTCATGACATGATTTTGTCTTTTATATTCATGATTAAAAGGGTGTGCACTTGAAGAGTTTACGGCAGACAGTGCTGTTGTTGGTGACGACGATGATGGACCTTTTGAAGCATTGACTTCCGTTTTTAAATGCCGGTTATCGAGTTGGACATGACTATTCTATTAAATTGAGAAAGAAAAGTAAGAATTTTTTAAATATAATTTTAAGCCGAGCACTTTTTTTTATTAAATGCAAGAAATTATGTGATTTATGAATCACGTTTATTTTTTGTTACTATCGAACGTTCAACCTCGAATATGTTTGATATGAGACGAACACCAATCGCTTGCAACAATATGTTTCCTTTGGGTGGTTTTTTGCCTATTTGGTGTACTACTCCATTTCTAACCAGATTGCACAGCCTTTGTACATGTTTGTGTGTGTTTGTATGTGTGTATAATTTTTTCTTTTGGCATTTCATTGGCTTGTGGTTTTTTGGCGGTTTCGTAAAGATGTCAATGTTATTTTTAACATGTTAAATGTATTTTTATTTCTTATTGCTCTTGTGATTTGTTTATATCAATTCAACTAGTATGAGAGTGATATGATACCTCTAGTCTATGAATTTAATGGATGAGTTCCCTGTTATATTCGGCACAGTATTACAATTGGCGGTCACATTCTTATAAGAACTTTTCATTAAAGCTTGATTGCGGAGGATAAGAATATATTTACATACATACTCGTATATCAGCTACAGAATATCGCGGAGTATGAATTTATTTTTATTCAGATATTTTTGTAGAGCTAAAGTCTATCGTCTTTTTAAGCGAACATTAGAGTCTAGTGGATTTTAGTAGGTCTTGTGTAAAGAGTAGGGTAAGTACGGATTTTCTAAATTCAGTTACGTATTCTAATTCAAGTACGGATTCTTCCAGCGCAAAATACATACTTTTAGCCATATTTTATACCGGATACGTATTTGAAATTAGCCGAAAACGAGATTGATTTAAGAAAAACCGAGATCAAATAGTCTAGAATGTGCTTGATTCAAGAATTTCTAACTTGTGTATTCGATTAAAAGGCTTCATTCAATTTATTCAACATACATATATATTTGTAGTATGGGTACCCTACTCTATATGTACATATCGTTCGTATTTATAGCAACATCACAGTAGACTTCGACCAAATTTTTGAAAAATCTAAAAAATCTTTCATGTTTAAATAAAAACCCAAAAAATATTTGAGAAGAACCAAAAAAAAAATTAAGAAGACCGTACTTAATTTATGATTTTTTTCTTGATTTAAGAATTTTGTACTCATTTAAGCATAAGCATTTCCAGGTTTATATCTCTCAAGTAATTTCATTTTCGGCTTGTTTTAAGTACTTATGAGTACTAAAGTACTTGCATTTATAATACTAATATTAAGTAGAAAAAACTTAAATTTAGTACGAGCTTTTTTTTTCTTTCGGCAAAATGGTTCCTTTTGTAAAATCATTCCGACCCATTCGAAATATTAAAGGAACTAGTTCGTGCCCGTCAGTGAAGAGAGCTTTTTACGTTGAATCATCAGACCTACCAGAAAGAAAAAAGTGTCAATAGGTAGGATGCCAGATGCGACAAATTCACGTCATTGGCCATTTAATGCAAACATTATTATTTTCTTAAATAAATTTCAGTCCTGTATTTTGTTATTTAATTTATTTTAGTTTGTTGCCGATGAAGCTAGTGCACAGCAAACTTTATTAAAATTGACAAAAAGTAATTTTAATTTTAATAATGGAATGCCAGCAGCACACAAACTTAATGTTTTCCTTGAATGACTCAACTGGGCACTAAAATAAACTCAGCATCACAATCAACTGAGATACAACATCAGTTGAACTACAAAAGTCAACTGATACTACTGAGCCCTGAACGAACTGAAGCGAAGCAGTTCACCAAAATGGGCTAAGCTGAAAAGAGCGCTCACCTCAGTGAGCTGAACAATACAAGTCTAATCTCACCTAAAAAAGTCCACTGATCTCTATACAAAAAAATCAATCTTGTTCTCAATATATACAGACATGTGTATGTAATTATCAAAACAAATTAATAACTCTTCAATACAGAATCTTTGAAAAAGTCAGCACCATGGAACTATGTCGTTTCGAAACGATTCAACTGTAACCAACAGTTAATTTTAATTCAAAAAGTGCAATCACAAATTACAAAGGGAGATAGAATTTAGTTAATGATGCTATTATTTTTGCCACCACTTTACTATATACATATGTATGCTTTCTGCACATCCACATGGGAAACTGTTCTTTATTTCTTTGGATTATCATGTTATATTTTCTATTAAAATTTGAAGTTCTAGGCATTTTTTCCATCATTTATAATCGTAAAGGAAAAAAATATTATTTTTTAATCCAATTCGTTACACTGTGTTTAACTCATGTTACATTGTTTTGTTTTAGTACTCGTACATATTTTCTTTTTTATCATGAAAAGCATAAATCTTTATATAGATTGTGGCTGTTGTAGATCCTCAAGTGCTAATGAACTTTTTCCGCTTCAATGTTGAACTTTCGCTATACCACTGTGGTAGTCGTTTACTTTTTTAACTTTTTCTTAAGAGTTTCATTGTAATCATATCGAGCAGCAAATAAGTTTCAACATTTATTAAAGTTTAAACGTAAAAAATTAATTTATTATTTAAGTATTTAGATTTTTTAAAGAAATTACAAAATTAAACATAACACCTCGTCGCGACTATGAAACAATTATTCCTCTTCCATCATCAAACTCAAAAGTTTTGCAGGAAACATTTCAAAGCCGCCCCACTAAGTCTAAACAATGCCTAAGGAAAGCAATATGTACAGCAAAATTGTATAACTGATACTGAAACTACAATATATGAAGAAATTTGTTGCAAAAAAATTCATAGAAACAGAAAAAGATGAAAATACTACGTTAAAATAAATGGCGTGCGGTTTAATCATGAGCAGTGTTTCAGTGTAGTTGGGCTATCGTTTGAATCAAAGTTTATTTCAAATCCTCTGCGAGGCTATAGGCAATACTCTTTGAGTTTAATATTTTTTTTTTAATTCAGTTATTTGTTTACATTTCTTCCTTTTTTTCTTGTTGTCCCTTGTAATGATTCGCGTTCAGTCTGAAATAAAATTTACATAAGTAAATATTCATTTTCTGTGCATCGCTTAACTCCGAAAGGAGATAATGAAATAGAAATGCTTCTATTATCGACTTAGTATTAAGCAATAGCTCACTAATTAATAATATAGATGTACTCGAATATGAAATTCCATCTGATCATAGACCCATTGCTTTCAAAATAGAAAATTCTACGGTATGTGAATTAGATTTGAGACACTACAACTACGAAAGTACAGACTGGATTGCGTTTAGAAACAAAATTAACAATAAAATAACCATTAACACAACTGCATATAACTCAAAAAGCTCTATTGACTCAGATATATCCAAATTTGTTAAAATTGTGTGAGAAGCTCAAAACAACAGCACCCCATTATTGCAGCCTTATGTGAAGTCAGTTTTGCCAGAATATATTGTCAACTTGATAAAAACTAGAAAAACGTTTAAAAGAAGAAGTCGACGGATTTCGAACCCATCGGATACAAACTGGTATGAGCAATGCGTTAAACTGCTGACCAAAATTATTAACAAAGATATACAAACTCATCGTAATGAAAAATGGAAAGTTTCTTTCAAAACTGAAAACAGGTGTTATATCGTTTTGGAAAATTAGCCGTAGTTTAAGAGGAAAACAAAGGAGTAAAATAACACATCTCTTAGAAGGAAATTTGAAAATTAACACGGGTGAAGAAAAGGCGGAACTATTATGCAACAATTTTTACGCATCTAATATTCTTACGTCTACATACAAACATTCCATCGATAAAACTGTTCTCTTCTAAGGTAAATAGATTAAAATCCGTTGACTCCTACTTTGAAAATTTAGCTTTAATAACGAATAATGAGTTAAATTGCTTAATTTCTAATCTCAAATCATCCAAATCTCCTGGGATAGATGATGTTTCCAACATTTTAATAAAAAATTTACCTCCTAAGGCAGTAAATTTATTATTAATTATTTTTAATAGCAGCTTAAAACTCAACTACTTCCCGAAACATTTCAAAAACGCCAAAGTAATTCCTATTTCAAAGCCAAATAACCCTAAACACAGTCCACATAGTTATCGTCCGATAAGTTTATTAAGTAACCTTGGCAAATTGTATGAGAAGGCCATTCTAAGCCGAATTTATAGTTCTATTGAAAATACATCTATAATAGCAAACTAACAATTTGGGTTTAGAAAACAACATAGCGCAGTTCACCAAATAAATCGTATCACAAACATAATAAAGTCCAACAAACGAATAAGAAAATCTGCGGGCTTAATAGTTCTTGACGTTGAAAAGGCTTTTGATACCGTTTGGCAGAACGGTCTTGTTTATAAACTTCTACAAGCCAATATACCAAAATATTTGTGCAGGCTTATTGCTGATTTTCTCACTGATAGAACATTTTAAGTAGCTATTAACAAAAGTTTATCGTCTCAGAAACAAATCAATATTATCTCCATTATTGTATTCAATCTATACATCGGATTTCTGTCCACCATCATACGTGAAAGTCGCTTATTACGCTGATGATACTGCTCTCTTAACGTCTAGTAAAATAACTAAAGCACTGTTAAATAAAATGGAAAAAAGACTTTTTGCATGTAACAAATACTTTCATAAATGGAAAATAAAAATAAACCCTATTAAAACTCAGGCTATTATATTCCCTTACAAAAGCGTTATAAGACCAACTTTGACTATTCAAAATATTCAAAATAAATGTCTTAAAATAATAAACAACAAAAATTGGAGATATTCAACTTTACCTCTCCACTAGGAAACTGGATATGAATTAATTATCGACTTCATTAAAAAACTTAACCATAAATCCCACGAATCTATTCAAAATTCTTCTTCTCAAATGTTAAGAGAATGCATACAATTGGCTTAATTGCACTTAAAACAGAATTTATTAAATTGAAAGTGACATGTATGCAAGTTTTATCCTCGGATAATCTCATGGTATACCTGATACTTTCTAACTATATTTAAATTTATAACTCTTTTCATATAAAGGTTTTACCTATTTTCCTTTGAATAATGTTATAATTTTAAAAATTATTATCAAGTTTTTTTTTTTGTAACTAAATTATTCGCTGTAGTATCAATAGATAAAATCTCGAAAATGTAAACTTATATGCTAAGTAAAATATATTAATAAAGATGAAATAAAAAAAAATAAATAAATAAAAGGAGATATTAGTCACATGATAATGATAGTATAACATGGTCTAGGTGTTTTAATGCACTAATGATATACCTTTGACATTTAAAACGGAAGTTCGTTCACTCTATTATCGCAGCTTTAAGCAACAAACTTGCAATCGATCTTTAAATCAGAGAAATATAGAGTATCCTGTTATCGTTCTTAGCCAGTATCGTAGTTTATAGACTTTTTCCTTCTTTCTTTTTTTCACTAATGCTTCCATTTGTTTATAATTTTTGTTCAAATAATAACGAAATCGTCTATTTTGAAAAAGTCTATTTTTATATTTTATTTGCAAAAAACATGCATGTCGGAAATCTGTTTCCCATTTTGGCATTACATTAAAGTTTTTTTGCACTTTAATATTTATTTTTCTGTAGATGTGCAGTTATTAAGCAGGAGCGTAACAATTTCAAAAATAAATAATTTTTTTTTAACTGTGTCATCTTCTGATTTCTTTGGGAATACTCTCTATAATTACGAGGACTCATTTGATATTTCAGGGTATTTTTATTTTATAGGTTTGTGATCTAGTAAAGGGTGGTCCAACCAAAACGAACGATGTTAATTGCAAATAAAACAAAAAGTATGCGGACATTTTTATTATGATAGAAGGATCTATGCTCATTATGTGTGAAATAAAATATCGGCCAAATGCTCGCCACTGCTTCGGTGACATTCCTCTATCCCATGGTCTTTATTTACAATTACTCTCAGACATAATTGATGTTCAGTGTCGCTAATGTGCCGAATTGTCTTGAATTGGTCTTGACTTATTGCCGAACACTTTTTCTTTTAAGTTTCTTTGAATTTCTCGTGGAAAAGAGCCTCTGTTGCGTAGGGAAGTGACACCATCTTGTTGTGGTCCACATCCTCAATTTCGGGCACAAGAAGTCGTTATCATCTCGCAATTGTTGGCTGTGCTGCCACACTATCGCGAACAACAGCAATGTTTTCCGCAGAGCGAACAGGGCGAACATGCACAGGTGTTTTCACATTTCCTAAAATTCCATTTGCTAAAATTTGCACACAATTCTCCCAATTGTGGACACATTTGGTCGATTATGTTGATCAAAAAAAACCAGAAGTGCATGAAATGATTTGAACGACTATTTTTGTAAAAGGCTTCAATAATCTTAACACGCTGCTCAGTTATATATCTCCACGTTTGAATTTGTCATACACTGAAACAAAGAAATGTCAGATTAAGTTGGGCAAAAAACTTTAAATGTGAGGCATAATTAACATCGTGCATTGGTTGGAAATAAAGGTATTTCAGAAAAAAACTAATTCGTTCATATATCATTTATGACTTGAATGAACAGAAAATATGAAAGACATTGCAGATTTGGGTTAGATTTTTTTTTAGCAAACTCTGCTTTACTAAAGGGCAATTAAGATAATTGTATATGTTTGAGTTTTGAATGCGCGTTGGTGCACCTTTTACTACAAACTTGTTTTTCATGTCATCGAATTTTTTCCTACTTTTGCAACAGAAGCACTTCTCCATATAAGCTCCAGGTAGAGAATATACGAGTATGATCTAAAATACTGTCAAAAACTATTAATAAGTTCGTCGGACTAATTTTTTGGTTTATGTTCAGCCATCAGCACAACTTAAAAAAATAAAAAACAACAAAAGACAACAGCTGTTTATGGCTATGACAGTACGAATCGATGACAGAAAATATTTCTATAGATATGGATAAGTCACGTCTAATTGGACATTTATGGTTTATCTTTTCATCATTTTAGAAACTATGTAATTTTTTTTTTGCATCACTTGTACGAACTTATCAAGTTTTATCTGTCCGATTCTAGAAATTTTTACTTTGAAAATTTTTGTCGTTTCTGCTAATTAGCTCATCCATAATGACTAATGCCAATTGCTATTCATTACAATATTCAATCAAATATCAATTGAGATTGTTCTTTTTCCAAAAATAGAATTTTAACACACAATGACGTAGTGTTGCTGCAACTCGTTGACTGACTAATTTCAATGTTATTTGAGTTCCAACATTGTCGCATTAGATTTATTTAGTTTTAAAAATTAAAAAGCACCACAAGAAAACAAAACCAAATCATGTTATCTAATCGGCGGGAAGCAACCTTCAAATTGAAGGCAATTATTTCCGCATGATTTCGTGAGAATTTCAAATATTTTCAAGTTCAATTACACACGATAACAAAGAAAAATGTAACAACGAAAAGTGAATTAAAAATAAAATTCGACTTTTTATAAAAAAGCTTAAAACGAATTTTGAACAATACAACAAATATTTATGTTTGCTTGTTTATTGTTGATGCTTTAAAAAGGGAAAATTTTGACAAAACAAGTCTGAGCGTGATGACAGTTTGGGTTCTGCTGTTTTCTAAATAAAATAAATCTGTTGCATTGTTTGTCGCCGCTCGAGTATGTGCCACATTTAAATATTGTAAATTGTATTGTTACGACATGTGTCACAAATTTTAATGATTTTGCTGTCAGACTTTTTCCATTTTGGCGTAAAATAAACTGGCTGCAGGAGAGCCGCTGGACCACAAGCATCTACTGCCTGGTCTTCTAAATGCGAGCGAGAATTGCGTTGAAATAATTTTATTTAAACCCAAAAAAGCATTTATTATTGTAGTTATCAATGTAAATGTTCGAATGCAATTTTTGTTTGCATTTAGAGGAACAAACGTTTAATACAAATAAAATTATAATTGCAAATATTTCAAGTTTCGTTAGCAGTTGGAATATAGTAACAAAACAGACAGCGCTGGCCGACAAATTCTCTACCGTCTAGGGCAACTAGCGTTGTCAGCTTTTAAATAGTGTAATTTTATCACATTTTTCCATACGTTGTCGGGATGAGGAGGAAGATGAAGAGACAGTTGAATACTTGGTCTGTCTTGCGTGAAAAAGGCTTCTCCGATGGACAGCCCGCTTCTACAGGGACTTTCTTCGGTATCGGGAAGCGGCGTGAGAGTATAAGTTTGTTTACCCAGGATTGGAAGTGGTTTGCAAAGAAAACACAACGTGACCCAAGAGAACCCAAATGGGCTGATTCACTGGAATTAACGGCCGCTTAACCTAACCTAACATACTCCGCTCTCACCTATAAACTCAGAATGCCTGAAATAAAAATTTCGTAGTGTAAACTCATGAGAAACAAAACAAAAATTGCCTAATGTGAACTCATGAGTAACAAAACAAAAATTATATTTTATTTAATACTTTTTAAATATATGTGTGTATTGTTGCTAACAAATAACAAAAAATTACAAAGGGTAAAAAATAAGATTAAAAGGAAAATAAATCGTATACAATGTAAAAATTCGATGTATATTTTGTTAATGAACAAAAAAAATAATATATAGTGGCTGTAATTTCAAAGAAAAAAAAAACTTAAATTTAAATTATATACAACAGAATGTAATTAAACCAGGTGGCATCGCTACGTCAGGTGTTTATTTTTTTGTCTGCTTAAGTTTGCGACAAAAAATGTCAAAATTTTATACAAACATTTGTTTAACAGTTTTTATTATTAACGAAAAGTGGTAAGCAATTTAATTTTCATAATTTTATTGCAATCGGTATTTTGATAAAAAAAAATTTTTTATATTTTCTTAAATATTGCGATTGAAAAATTTTTCTGACATTTTATGTCGCAAAGCACAAACACACGAACGCCTGAAAATGCTGCCACTTTAGTATTTGCATCATGACATAAAGCTTCTGTAAAAAATTTCAGTACGTATGTAAATGTGTACTACGAAATATCACGAGCCTACCTAAGTCTTAACAGCCCAACCTAAATAAGCTCGTCAGGCGTATTTTTGCTCTCAAGCAAATACAATTTCAATGGGCATGAGAATCTTTGTTTGGCAATGATTTAGTTAGCGCTTTAAGTCCATAGTCTCGTGATCTTGGAAATGTTCCGACCATAATACCGATTTTAGAAGAAACTCTTACGTTTTATATACATAATTTGAATTAATTTTTATAGTTCCTTCATCAGGTAAGTGATAAAAAAGCACCGATACCGATTCGAGTCGAAAATTTTAAAAAGCACTGAAAACAGTACATAACAGTACATAATTCTTTTTTAACAGTATGTCAGTCATACGAGTGCATTGTTAAGAATACATGATTTATTTTCCGACTTCATAAAGTAAGTTTCTAAGAGGAATGTTTCTAAAAGCTGCCTTTTCTAAGAGATAATTATTCTAAAAACTACATATTTTTTTAAAGCGACTTTTTATAAAACGTATTGACTTTTTAAAGATACTTTTAATTAAATGGTCTTTATATAAAATATACTTTTTAAAACGTTCGTTATAAAAGATACAGTCGCTTTTGTTAAAGTGATCTTTAAGAATGATGCTTCATCCACACATTTATTAAAGGTTTCTTAACATTCACGTTACTTTTCAAGAGTGAAAACTGTTCAAATATCATATTACTAAATCAATTGGACAAGTTGAGGGTGGCGATGGCACGATGGATGGTAGTCTGCACGTTGACTACGAATCCAAAAACAGACCTGGGTTCAACACCAGTTTCAGACTAAAAATTTTAAAATAAAAATAAACATCTCGCATTTTTCTGATGTGCATTAGTGTGTCTTTGTGTGTCAGTTGTTGTCGGAAGGTTTCAGTGGCGAAGGCATAGTCACTGGTCACTGAACAATACCGGCTTCAGCTGATAGCAATCCACAATCGCAGCAGAACGCCCTCCTTCGTCGGTATTGTGTAGCACCGGCGAAGTAAAATAATAATGAAAAAAAAATGGCTACCAAACCGAAGCTTCAGCACTGCTACGAGTGTAAACAAAGAACGTGCGAAAGCAGAGCTGCAAAAATAAATAATTAAGCTTGACCTCCTGTCATTTCTCCTACTATCCCTTTCCTATTAGTTCCAGCACAATGCTTTGCATGTGTAGGAGTCGTCTCCTGAGTGCTGGTCCAAGATAAAAAAAAAAAAAAAAAAAAAAGTGGACTTCTAAAAATCAACTACTCCTCCAGTTTAATAGTTCTCTTTCCATTCAAGTACGACATCCTCTTTAAAACTTAATTTCTCATTTATTGCAGGAACATGCATTCTCGTTAACTTTTATAATTTTTCTTTAATGTATTCCATTTAGATTTCGAAGTCCATTTTCATCAACCCACTGTGCACATCTCAATTTTATGTTTCCGTTAAAAGAAAAATATTGTACAGACAGTTGAAATCTTTATTCCATAAATTGCTTTAAAGATTAGCAAAAATTATAGTTTTAACGTAAGAATAAGAAATGAGATTCGATTCTCCGGTTTTTTTTTTTTCTTTTATTTATTTTTTGTTTTTGACTTTTTTCTGGAGACATTTTTAACAAAATTAATGTCTGGGGATGTTGCTGAAGATACTAACGGCAAAGATGAGGCAAAAAGGAAAAGTTCATTAGTAGCAGAACGAGAACCAGACAGTAGAAGTTTAAAACGATTTAATGCATCATGTAGCAAAATGTAGTGTTTGTTTTTAGTTTTATAAAATTGAAAATGTTTTTTCTTTTATTTTCCTTTTCATTTTGTCAGTCTGAAAAAAATAATGTTGCACTTTCAAGTGGTGTTTATTTGTTTATTTTTACTACAACTGCAATTAAATATTGACAGTATTATACAAATTTCAGTGTTGTTAATTGTTTTAATAATTAAAAGTTCTGATCTGAACATCGTTAAATATAGAACAAGCGATTTCAATAAACAACAACAGGAAAAAAACTAATATTGGTTAGAGAAAAAATGAAAATTAGTTTAATTAAATAATGACTCTTCAATGATTTATTTGTATAGTAAAAAAAAATGTTCAGTTACCTGTGATAATTTGAATATTTGCATAAAAGCCAATAACTTTAACAAAAACTGCCAGCTCATGTTATAACACTGATTGATTGACGTCTGCCAATCAATTTTTAAATAATTATCTTTATTTTGTAGCACTTTTTTATTAAAACCAAATTGTCGTCAGCCATACCAAAATTGATGCAATTCAGAGTGAAAGAGACAGATCTGGAAAAGAAGGTAAATATTAGTGCGGGCATTTATATTTATATATATTCAGGGTTGTTATGAAATCTGCTTGCTGTCACAAATTGAAATCGACAAAAAAATAATGCAGCTGTTAGAGAAATCGATATTATCATTTTCTAGTGACAATACAAATTATTGTCAGAACTTGATGTTATAGAATCCAATATTATAATTATATTTATTTTAGTCAGAAATATTCCGATCAGCTGGCAGCCTACAGAATTCAATTTTTATTTTGTTTTATGTTAAATTTTTGCTTTAAGCTGTTAATAATTCGCGCACAATCTAAGTAAAATTAAATATATTTATTGACATATGAAAATAAAATGAAAGGAACTACATAAAAATTTAGAAGCATTTTCACATGAATTGGGCGAAACATAGAACCACAAAATCGATTCGTTAAGGAATTCATGGAACAGAATTTTGACAGCGCGAAGGGTTTTAGAAAAGGCCTTAAGGTTTTGATGGATTCTCTTTGGGAGTAATTGGCGGAGTCTCTAAACACAGCTGGCCCTCCTTCAATAAATATGGTACCACGACAATGAACCATTTTTAATTATTTTTAACACAATTTATCCTTCTTAATATAAATATTTTGTTCTAAAAATTACTCTTTTGTTAATAAAATGCCAAATTTGTGCTTAAAATAAAAATGTAACCAAAAACAGCTGATTCGAACTTGGTTTTTCTTTATTATCGAATCAAGGCAAGTCCAAGACGTTTTTATAACACCAAATCAAATCAGAATCGATTTTCAATTCTGATAAATGGCAGTGGCGGACCGATGGTGTTTGAGTTCAAAGAGCCATTGTGTCCCTCGCAGTGTCCACTGTGGCTCCATCCTGTTGGAACCATACTTGCAAATGGTTTACCACGGACTTTTCCAACATTGTCCGACTTCTAACACCAGTCATGGAAACGGCGACACCGTATTCTTTTTCAAACAAATATGAACCAATTATCGTTTCCGACGAAACACCACACCAAACGGTACACTTAAGTGGGTGTAATTATCACTGTTGAACTACTCTTGGATATTCCGTAGACCTATTTGCCTATTAACGAACCCATTCAATTGGACATGGTCTTCGGCGCCCATAATTAAATTATGAATAAAATCATGAGTTTCTTCTCAAATAAAGTTCAACGATTTTGGCACGTTCTTCAATTGTGTACTGTTCCAGCCCCAAGTCTGCTTTACAAAATACTGAAAACAAAAAAAAATTATAATAAAAAAGTTCCTTCGCTCCTTTTGGGCCACTCTGTATAACAACGTTGATTAAGAGTATGTTTATATATGTGACAAGGTACACAAATAACTTCATGAATTTTTTTTCTGGGACCACTGCTCAGGATATGTCTTCCTATGTATATAATGCATGCACCGCAACTACATGGAAAGGGATAGGATTTTGGTAGAGAAGATCCAGCTGGTGCACAGTTAAATGGAAATATAGATTCTAGCACAACTCTGAAGTTGTGTGTTTTTTTCAGAATTATTAATTGATCATGTTTTAATTTTTATGTGATGGAGGATTCGAACCGTAGATCTTCTGATTGCAGAGCTAACATGGTAACTACTCAGCGAACAACATCTTCAATTTTAATTTGCAATTTTCTATTTATACAGAATTTCTAAACGTTTGAAATATTATTTGCATTTATTTTATATAATGGGTGGCTTGGGAGAGAGTGGTAAATCATTATATATTGCACACCCTTAATAGAGCGACAGGGTACTCCTGAATTTATTTCAGTACTGGGAATACCCGTATTTGAATTCACGTTAGGCTAAACCAAAATATAGTTTTGTGGTTTTATTATATTGTGTAATAATATGAACGTGAGTAGAGTGGAACCATGATTCGTAATTTGTAGTACTTAAACGGACCAAAAGTATGCATTATAATTTTGCGATTTTTGATATTGTGCAATAATATCGTCAATGTGTATGCTACATTCGAAGGCGGCATTATGTTTTTGGTTTTTATTGTACAATCAAAAGGAGTGCAAAATACTGTGAAATTTGTTGGCAACATTGTACAATATTATTTCCCTTCTTTATTTTTAGTTTTCATTATTTAGTAATTAAGTTTTTTTTACTTTCAGTTAATTTGGTTGAAGGTCTACTGATGAGTTGGTAGAAACACCAACGAAATGTATATATAGACTAGATGAACCATACAACAAGTACATACATATATAAATATAATCGTAATTCATACTGACAATAAGTTTTATTTAAAATACTTTTTGAAACGGCATTATTTTAAAATATACTTTTTGAAATGCACTTTTTTAAAATGAAGTAGATAATTGAAGGAAGACGCACTGTCATGATATTGGCATTTATTACTTGAATAAAAGTTATTTATTATATCATAGTTTTAGTTGTAAAATTTTTTTTAACTTGTTTAAAGTATTTTCCTAACACTTACCACTTTTTTCTTATCTGTAACCAGCACTCAGGAGATGACCTCTACACATGCGGTGCATTGTGCTGAAACTAGAGGAAGGGTATAGTAGGAGAAATGATGATAGAAAGTGAAGATTCACTATCTTATAACACTGCTTTTTGCACGTTATTTGTTTTCATAGTAGTGTTGTAGCGACTCTGATGTCAAGGAGACGTATTACATTTTTAAGCTTCGTTTTTAGTAGCCATTTTCAGTAATTATTTTACTGCGCCGATGCTAAACAATACCGACGAAGAAGGGGTTTCTGATGTGCCTGTGGATTGGATACAGCTGAAGCCGTTAGTGTTCAGTGACCAGTGACTATGCCTTCGCTACTGAAACCCTGCGACAACAACTGACACAAAGTCACATACATGTGCATCAGCAAAAATGTGAGATGTTTTTATGAGTCTGAAACTGGGGTAGAACCCAGGAAAAATTTTTTGTTTTGTAGTCAACGTGGGGTATTAAAGAAAATACCAAACCAATCTGTTCCATCTCATCATCTAAATAAGGAAATTTTTTGTTGAGCAATTTAATTAGAATTCTTTTTATTTTTGTATTTAAAAATACTAAAATGCTAAATGCAGATTTTCGTACATTGCAGTCTTTTGATGTTGATAATTTTTCTAAATGAAACGCAGACAGCATTTTTGAATTCAAATTAATTTAAGTGTGTACCAGTTCTTCGAAAACATGAACATTCTTAACTAAAACATGATCTTCATATTTGATTTAAAGGAAAAAATGTTGATTGAGTACAAATGGATGAATTTCTCATCTGTAATTAATAAATAATTCTCTTAAAAAAATCATTCGTTAATAGTCACTAGAAATTTCAAAATAATGACGAACAGAAAACATTTTTATGGTTTATTAGTCACCTAAATTTTGATTATTGCTTCCAAGCAACAAGAATTCGTTCTTGGCTCCTATTAAAATATCACAAATCATGCGAATATCTTTCAAAATTGTAGTATTAAAGTGTTCGTGCTATTTACTCAGTTCGCAAATTGTTCGATTAATTAATCGAAATGTTCACTAATTTTAGATTAATCGTTTAACAGTTAAGCGATTAAATGCCCTACGTACAACTTTTTTCTTTCTGGATGTCATTTCAATAGTCCACTTATTAGCCTGGACGTCTACTATTTGCACAATGGCAAGAAATAATCATTCGACTGTGATTTTTCTTTTTATTATATAAATTTATAACAATTAATTTATTAAACTTATTCTTTATTACACAGGTGTTTTTGTGGCCTGAGTTTTCTTAGTCAATTTGAATAGATATAGTACTCCGCATCAATGTTCCAACTGATTCATATACTTCATTATTTATAAGCTTAGTGAACGAAGAACAATTTTTCTCGGTTTATTGAAGGTCCATTAATGACATTTTCTTTTACTACAGTCATATTTGCTTTCGGCGCCCATTCATTTCTATTCCAGTATTCGTTTTTCGTATGACTATTCCACAGAGCACAAAGCAGGGGTATTAATGGCGTGCATAGTATTTTTTGTCTGATTTTGCCCTTTTCATTCCAAACATTTGCATTTTATTGTTCCGCTTTAGAACCATTTTGAAGTACTTTAAAAGAGAACAATAAAGTGCAAGTTTTTGTAACAAAAAAAAGAGAAAAGTGCAGTACCCGTTTTCAGAATCGAAATCACTGTTAGTGTATCCATGTTTTTGACCCAATAAAAAGTTCACCATTTTTAAATTTACACACACTGACCACTGATGCTGTTTAAAAGAAATTTTGTTGAAAAGTATTTTTATATTTTCGTATTCTTCTTTAAGTTTCGTTTAGTGGCCATTTTCAAGTTTTTTCGCAACTATCAAACAAAAGTTTCGTTAGTATAATACAGGAAGGCCCATTAAATTAAGAAGCCGAACAATGTCATTACAGCAAACGATATCATATGCTTCAGTAAAATATGGACAAATTTCGCGCTCTCTAGTCCTATAAGGTGTATTTATTTGATACTACGGTAGAAAGGGCAAGCAAGTTCATTATGACTTAATTAAAAGAGAATTCTAAAACAAAAAAAATTAAACCGAAAAATGTTCTGTAAAATATATAATAACATAATTTAAAAGCTATTTAATTCTCTATCTACCTGCATTATTGTTTATTCAAATGGAAAGCTAGTTTTGAGTTACTGCAAATTACGTGGTGCAATCTCCGCTTTTTTTCTATATAACATTTGTCAGTAGTGTATATATATGTAAATATGTATGGGAGTTTTTTCAGCTTTAAAATTAGTGATATTTATTTGAACTACAATTATTAGAAGTGAATTAATGAAAGTTTGTTGATAGTTAATTTATCACAATAATATGAAAATTATTTTGATTTATAAATAATTATAAAAAATAATATAAATCGTCTATATTGTGTAGCACCGGCGAAGTAAAATAATTACAAACAAGGCTCCTAACAACGAATCTTCAAAATATAATACGGCCCTTTAAAAGCAGAGGCGTTACAACACTGCTCTTAAAACAAAGAAAGTGCAAAAGCAAAGTTGTAAGATAGTGAAGCTTCACCTCCTGTTATTTTTCCTACTATCCCTTTCCTCTACTTTCATTACAATTCATTGAATGTGTAGGGGTCATCTCGTAAGTATTGGTCCGAGATAAGAAAACAATAAACCAAAAATTTGTATAACCAAAGACAATCAAAAAGTTGTAGAAAATATTCATATACGTGTTCTACTCAACTGGTGTTGGAGATTACTGGTTGTTTTTCCTTTATTCTAAAATCAAATGTAATTGTCATATTATTGTGATAAATTAACTATGAACTTTAACACAACCAAATGTTCCTTCATTTTTTAGCTTTTCCAACAAATTTTGGTTGAAGGTCTACTACTGATGTACATATAGACTAACTTAACCATACAACCAGTATATATAAATAATGGCAATAACGAAATCTAATGTCAAGGACCTGTCATTTCCGAATAACATTGCATTACCAACATACTTCTGCTTCGGAGATTTCTGTATCGCTTACACAGCAAAATTGTATTATTTTTAAATAAATATTCCATTTCTAAACAATTTATAGTCGTTTTTCGTTTATTTAGAACACTTGCAACATGAAAATGATTTACTTAAGATAAAATAAATTTAAAAAACAAACTTTCATAAATTAAATTTTTGTGCTTTTTATTCGTTGTCTATATCTATGCGGTCACAAGTATTCGTAGTATTTTTTTTTATCTAAAATTATTGAATGAAAAACGAGCAAAAAAAAAATGTAAAATGAAATAAATTGAAAATAATTGAAAACGCACGATTGCGTCAAATTAAATGAATAATTTTTCAAAATATGAAATTTTCATAAATTTTATCTTCAGTATTGAGACATGCAACAAGCAGTCGTCATTTAGGCATTTAACTAGAGGTAGTTGAACGTATTTAAAAATTACTTAAAACGATCAGTATGTCAGTATTCAAGTATTTTTTTCCCTTCAGCTTCCTAAAATTTTGTAAATGTAAAATTCTTAAAAAGAAAAATTAGTTTTTGAAAATGTATGACTACAAATATTTATTTTCGGCTAAAAGTTGTAAACAGAAGAGTGTGCTGATTTCAACGGTTTTCTTTGAAATAGAAAAAAAATTTAATTTAATATACAAAAATAATTATCGCATACTTATATGTATGTATGTATGTTTTTTTTTTTTTAATTTTACATTAAGTACGGGCGGTTTATGATGATACCCTTGTGTCTAGGTGGGTGCAATTGCGTTTCAGTTTTCATCTCCCTGTTTTATTTCTTTCCCTTTTACAAAATTTACTTGAAAATGTACAATTGGTATGCAGTTTAAAAATACATATTAAATTTTTTAGTTATTTTTTTTTCAATTTTCATCTGAATTATAGCTGGTGCCTCATATCGTTGCAATAATAAGAAACAAAATACTCGAGCAGCTATAATAATCGGTATATAATTTCTTCATTGCAATCAATTATTATTTTCTAGTTTTCCCCTACAATTTGCATAGGGCACACAAATTAATTTTGTTGTAAAATCAATTTATACATGCGAAGCATTGTGCTGGAACTATAGGAAAGGGATAGTAGGAGAAACGACAGGAGGTGAAGCTTAATTAATTATTTTACAGCTCTGCTTTCGCACGTTCTTTGTTTATTATTTTAGCAGTGCTGAAGCTTCGGTTCAGTAGCCATTTTTTTTTTATTATTGTTTTACTTCGCCGGTGCTACACAATACCGATGAAGGAGGGCGTTCTGATGCGATTGTGGATTGCTATCAGCTGAAGCCGGTATTGTTCAGTGAGCCAGTGACTATGCCTTCGCCACTGAAACCTTCCGACAATTGTGTACATTTTTTCACTTCTAAACGAACGGAAACAATATTGAAATGAGTACTATTCTGTGATAAATTGAAGTTATTAATTCAAAACCATGTATGAATTTAATATTTAAGAATAACTCTATTAAAAAATGGAATTTAACCCATTAGCGACCAAAAATGAACTCTTTTGCAACCATTGATGAAAACATCATACATAGTATTCATTTATTTATTTTAATTATACTAAAATATTCAGTAATTGCTTAAATCGAACTCGGTTTGTAAATTTAAAACAGAAAGGTCGTCTTCAATTTCATTAATTTCCTCGTCTTGGTTGCTAAAATGAAATTCTTCTGTGGGTTCGCTGCAACATAACAGTTCAATTGCTTCAGATGAAAGTGTAGAACGTTTCCGCTTTTTTAATCGTCTAATAAAAATTTTTGTGGAAATTCATGGATCTGAAGTATCGACAGGTCTAGTAAAAAGGTCTAGCTGGTTATTGGTACGGTTGTTTCTGAGGGCGTTATGCAATCTATCGGTTTTGCATATCTTATGTCGCGATTCAGCAGCTTCTTCTGCAAAATAACCCATTGGAAGTGCAGTATTTTCTAATATTTATTTTTAATGTATCAGTATCAGTTATGAATAGTGGAAGTCATTGGTAACCAGGGATATAGATTCTGAGAACGTTTTGCTGTTTCAAAGCAATATGTTTCAAATTTACTTGAATTGATTGCAAACTGGCAGGATAAACAAATCACAATGATTTTCAACCGATATTGTAAATCTTTGTCAACAACAGTTATTTCAGAAAAAATAACGTGCTCAGAAAAAGCTCGACGAGCAGTGTTTCCATCATTTGGGGAACCGCAGCCACCTACTTTCGGCATGTCGACACGAAGTGCGAGTTTTCTCCAAAAAAGCGTTTTGTATGTCTGTTTTTTCTTATCGTACCTGCCAGTTTTGTAATTTGCATTTATAGCCTAAATCTAATACCAATTCAAAAAATCTAATCCAGCACTGAAGGGCTAAGCCCAAACTTTAAGTTTTTCTCGTTTACCTGGAATATTTCACTTTTTGGATGACATACTCTTTAAAAAATAAAATCCGCATTTTCATTCTATCATTCAATGCTCTTTGTATCAATTATTACGTTTTTTATTTAAGTTTGAAAATATAAATCTGCTACCAGACACCCTTTATTTTCTTTTGCAGTTTATTTTGTGCGTAATTCAAAATTGTGATTGACAGTTGAAGACAATTTAAGAGCAAACAGCAAGGGAAATTCCCAAATTATTATTATACAGTCGAATCAGAAATTAACCTGTTTTTAAAATTTAGAGGTTTGCACAAGAGAACCATAGTTAAAACGAAAGTTCTATAATCATAAAATGGTAGGAAAAGTATTTTCGCTTAAACGCTACGTTTATAAACAAGCTGCCTGGTCTGATAACACTGGACAACACGAAAAAAATAAAAATTTTTTGCCAACTCATTCTAGTAGAGGGGCCTAAAAAAAGATATAGTACGTGTATCGGCGCATTAAAAGTTTACGTTTGTAACTCCTTTTATGGGCATTTTAATTTTTATTCTTGTATCGTAAACCAACATAGAAAATTGTCCGATCAGAAGATTTATTCAGAACATTACAAGGAACAACTTGTTAGTATATATTAACCATCTATCTCTTTATTTCTGTAATATATTCCTCATAAGCCGCTAATTTTCTTATTGTACGACATTTAGCAAAATTAACCCCAGACCGCATTTTAAGTCTATGCTTATTACTGGTAATAAACTTTAATTTGGGTATTAAGTGTGTTCGGACACTTATAGTGGAATTTTATGGCAAACATCGTCGTACAATATTTCAATTAATTATATTCCTGTTCTAAAGGTGATTTTTGATATTTTTTACGGTTGCCTCCGTAGTCTAGTGCATGAGCATTAGTTTTTTCAATATGGAGGTGCGGATTCGATTCCCGCTTAGACCCTGGGTGTTTCTACACACAAGCTTAAGAGCTTCGTAGAGTTTGTATTGTCTGCATAAAAAAAAATAGACACAGTGATTAAATGTAAGAAACTCATTGGCCATATTTGTTACCAAAATATATATGTATGTACATATATGGGATTTGTTTAAAAATATACATATTACAAGATAACTTTATTACTCAAAAATATACGAAATCAATTACAAAACGATCTCTATTAACATTAATTATGCACAAATCAACCCAATAGTTCAAATTGCTTAAAGAAAATAATAATAAAAAAAAAACTTGTCTCATTAACAGCCATAAATTTCAAATGTTCGTTTAAAAGAGTCTGTATGAAGTTTACATTTTGTAAACGATTTATTTTCTAACAGCGTTTTAACAAGATCTTAAGTGATTGATAAATTCAATTTTGTTTCGAGCGCGCAAAAACCCACCATTCGTGTGAATAATTTTTTAAAGTTTCTTAATTTTATACAAACGAGTATTTATTGTAATTAAACAATGATTTTTATTATCTCCTACTCCGCTAAAGCAGTTGATGGCTTGTTCCGATGTGCCGTAATTGACTTCCATGGTTGGTCATTAATTTAAATTGATAAATTAAAAAATCATTAAATGTTTGTTTTTATTGAGCCTCTCCAAATATACGAACGATTATGCAAATTTCTTTACACTTTAAAGGTGTTTAATTAATGAAAGAATTTTTTTTTTATAAAATCAGTTGAAAAAAACGATGAATGATTTATTGAAGTCAATGTAAATGTGTCAGCGTTGCGTTGTTAATACTTGAATAAATTTGCATTTATTTATGTTTTTCTACTTGATTTATAATCTTATTATATTTTAATCTGTTTTTTGGACATAAAATTAACAGCCAAAACTACATCCTGATATAACAGTCGACTTGGCAATATTTAAATTTATGTCCCATGAAATACATGCTTTTTCGACTGTCTTTTTTTCTATTTTGGACCAGCTCTCAGGAAATGATCCCTACACATGCGATGCATTGTGCTGAAACTAGGAAATTAGATTATGGAAGGGAGGATGGAGGGAGTAGTGTTTATGGACATTTGATTTGAATCTTCCCACGTCAAAAGTGGCACGAAAGACCTCTGCAGGAAGTTTGTTCCATATCGCGCTGTTCGGCCAAAAAATGAGTTCTCTCTGTAATGCGTGGTGCGATTCTCTGCCAAATCGACCACAAATGGATGCGCCTTTAACGATGAACGTGTTGTCCGCAGGAATGAACGGGTTTCGGTCACAAGTTTCCTGATTTCATTAGACCACATCCCATTATAGTAGCAATAGAACAGCGAAACACACCCCACATTGCGAAGATGCTCAAGAGAGTAAATAGAGTTGGCTACCCTACCGTCCCCAATAAGCTTCTTAACCCTCTCCTGTACTCGGTCGAGTAAGTTCACAATTGGCTATGAAGCACCGGCCCATTCATGAAAGTTGATAGTACATTTTTTTTACTTCGGGCACATTAATTACAGCTACAGAAATTCGGTATACAAGACAGTAAATAGTGGGAAAAATAAGAAAACTGGCAATTTTTATCAGAGACTGATCCTTTTTTGGATGTGACACTCTCATTTGATGATCAGCTGCGCACTATTCATATAGCCAGAGAGCTGAAATTGGGTTGGCACTCGGAAGGCAGGGAGGAAGGTAAAACATAGATTACTTTGCTTCAAGAAGGACACATTTTTTTTTCTTATTTTTTATTTAGAAATAATTTCTTACAGACTTATACATACATTAAATTAATATATAATTAGAATAAAGCATAATAATAATAAGTATTAAGTGCCTTAAAATATTGTTTTTTAAGGTAATAGTATCAATTGAAAAATCAATGGAAGAATATAGGTAATTAAATTCAGCACACATTCTACGGAATGGATCAAAATTTATATAGTTGGAGGGGAATTATTGAAGTTTTAAGGGAACGTAATATCTTGTTGGACGATCTGGAACTGTGAGTTCAATCTGACGGAGTAAGCACGGCATTTATTAGATTCATTACATATGATACATTTTCCTACTTTTCACATAGACTATATATATTTTTTCAAAGATAAGACCATGACGGATGGTAGGAGGCAACTTCCGCTTCTCCGAAATTAAGTAACCGATTTTAATAAAGGACACATGAGTCATATAAATTTTTTTAATATAAAACAATTCAGCTGGTATAAAATAAAAACAAAATAGTCATTATTTGAGTTTATATCGATTGCTCTATATATAGAAATGTCATCTTGCTCGCCAATGTTCTATAATTTGAAGTTTGGGTTTTTTACACTATAATTTAAAATCGTATTGTGAATGGATTTGTGTTGTTTACTTTAGTATCACAATGCTTTTACCATGAGCTTTGCTTTTTAATTAAACTCTTGTTAATTTAAAATCTCCAGTATTTGATCTGAATTTTTTGATCTCGAATTTAGAGTGAGAATTTAATTTATTGTTATTCGAGTTTCTCCACTGTGAGGCCTTATTACTACTACTTTGTAAATAAATACTTTAAATTCAAATAATTTTTTTTAACATAGTTGGCCAGATTTTTATATAAGGAAAGAAAAAACAAAATTAAATGATAGGGAAAATTAGAACATTTATTTTCATTTAAAGAAAATGTGAACTTTGAAGAACTTGTCAATTAAATTATAAGACGAAAAATAAAACAGTTTTTTTTTGTTCTTTGAATTAATATTCAAAATTATTAATATTAAATTTGTGAATTATTATATACCAAATTGGTTGAAAATTAGAATTCAAAGAAGAAAAAGAGAATTGAGTCCAGGTAAGAAAGGATATTATCCTGAGAATATTGAGAGAAATATTATATTTCTTTTAAATTGCAATATATTATTTTGATTTCCAGTCACCTATTATCGGAATTCACTGATCTGTCTATGATTCTATTATCCAGTTATATAGAAACAGGAGAATCGCTTTAATAAAGACAAGGATCAACTTAAGACTTCAGAGAACATGGTTTTGTTTTAATAGTTCCCAAGAGCTAGCCAACAAAACGATTATATTGTTTTCCCCGGTTATGCATTGCTAACCACACAAAAATTGCAATTTATATTACGTGAAATTTGGAGTGCATTAGTAATTGACAAAAATTCCCCGGACGTGACGCATTTATCATTAAAAACAGAACAGGAACATGCATACATGCATTAATAAAATTTTTTTTTAGTTATGTTTTAACTTAATTAACTAAATTTTTTCTTTACAACTGAAATATTATTTCTAAACTTCTGTATTCATTAAAACACACATACTTATTTCTATATCGTAAACATTTACGCATACCTATAAATACACTAAAAATAATTAAACTTAATTACTTACATAGTATGTTATATGAAATCATCACCAATGTGATTTATTTTAACAATAAATTATTGTTCTTTGGCAATAAGAAAACAAAAAAAAGGTTATTCCATCTTCTCCTTTTCAGCTAAGCTTTATTATTTTGTATTTATTTATATATTTTTTTTTGCAATTAACCTAATTTTTTTATTTTTAATTTATTTATTTTCTTTTTTTGGTCGATCTGTTTAGTAGCTACCTAAATTTTAAATTATACGTAGCAACCGGTAAACTGATTGAGTATGCCACAAATCCACCCCAATTTCCCTGAGCATAGCTGGTATAAATAGGTAGCATGGTTACTATTCAATTAAGACCTCTGCGGTTTGGTTCGTTATACCATCCGTCTTTGAAATTCCTACATCATATGAACTCGTAAACGATGAAAGAAAACGGGAATTATATCTTTTCAGTATACAAAAGACTTTTTTCTTCATCACTTAAAATAAATATATTACATAAAATTTGGCGAAAAGTTTACAAAATATGTCGTACAGAATTATAATGTTTTCAATCAGTTTTATGTCTGCTTGCTTCACTTCGAAAATTCCTAACGATGTGTTGATGTTTCCGTGTTTATTTGAATTTAAATAAAAGTTTTAATATTTTTATTATAAATTTTTCAAGGAAAACAAAAGTGTTTTTCTTTGCATTTATTTAAGGTGGGTGTTTTGCTTTATTCAAAATGAAAGTTCAGTATTATTTTATTTTAAGGGGGAACGTTTTTGGTACTTTTGATTTCATTTGGTGCTTGATTTATGTAGGTGGTTTATTTTCAGATTTAAATTATTCTAATTTAATTTTTTAATAAATTTTGTGTATTTAGATTTATTTTTGTCGTTTTGTGCGTTAATTTAATTTTTTTTTGCCTTCGAAATTTAATTATAATAATTTTTATGGTAAATATTGTGTGCTGACTGGCATCGTTGGCAAACGAAAAGAAAAGCCCATACAAATTAAATTAATGAATTGTTTATAATAAATTATTTTGTTTTTTGAGAAAAAAAAATGATCTTGCAGAACGGAACTATTTGATCTGTTACTCATTTATAATGAGACATCACCAATTGACGCATATTATTTTCTTTCAAACATACCCAATTCTAAAGAAATAAATTTACAGAAATATTTTCAAAATAAATATTTGATACAGCGCACAGTGGGTCAGAGTCTAATGGTGTTTTCTTTTCTGAAAAATAAGTGTGTCATAAGTGTTACATGTGATTTGGCAAAATATTTAAATGCACACCGGTATTGTGTGTAGCATTGGCGAAGTAAAATAATTACTAAAAATAGCTATAAAAAACGGAACTTCAAAATTTAATACGTCTCCTTGACATCAGAGATGTTACAATGTGCAAAAAGCATTGTTGTAAGATAGCGGAACTTCACCTCCTCCTATCATTTCTCCTACAATCAAAGAACGTGCAAAAATACGTAAGATACTGAAGCTTCACCTCCTATCATTGCTTTAACTATCATTTTCCTATAGTTCCAGCACAATGCACCGCATGTGTAAGGGTCATCTCCTGAGTGCTGTATAAGAAAAATATATTCTATAAAAGGCACCTTTTATAAAAGATACTTTGTTATAAGTAACTTTTACTAAAAGAACTTTTTAAAAATCGTAACTTTTACGGAATTAACTGTTACAAGACATATCTTCTACAAAAGTACCTTTTACATAAAGTACCTTTTATGTAATGCTCCTTCTACAAAAAATAACTATTAGAGAAAGTATATTTCATAAAAGGTGTATTTAAAATGCAGATTTTATCAAAAGTACTTTTAGAAAAGTTATCATATACAAATAGTACCAAAAGTGCCTTTCAAAAAAGTAGCTTTTATAAAAATAATCTCTCATAAAAAGTATATTTTACAAAATGTGTCTTTTCTCAAGAGCACTTTTGCAAGAATTGTCTTTTGGGAAAATTATCTTGTACGTACCTAACGTTCTCTATATCCCACTTCTCTTTTTTGAATTTACAGATCAGTGTTTTTTTATTTATTTAAATTATTTTTTAAATTTATATCTTCAGTAGTTCATATTTAAATTCGAAATAAACTTTGTCAATTTGGCTTATTTAGTATTTGAAGAAAAATGATTTCTTATCAGAGATTTAACCATAAACAAACACAAAACAACTTAATAAAGTTTTTTTTATCTCATTCAAATTTAAATTCTCAATCATTTAAGTTTCAAATGCATATTTTGGCTATCGAATTTGTAATATCAGTCAGAATACACTTGAATGAGAATTGCACCCATGACACGATCAATGCAGCATATGTTTGTCTGACTGACTAACTGACTGACTGTATTACTGACATAATGAAAGGCTTAATGACATACAGTAGTCATGAGCCAACACTAATCGTATTATTCTGTTTGTTTGCTTGTTTGTTTTTATTGTATTTTTCGTATAGAAATAGAAAAATAAGGTGTGTTTGAGTAGTTTTACGGTAACGGCAGTCGCGCGCGTCTCTTTAAGTCTTTGCTAAATAAACTGCTTTTAAAATTCTGATTAGCAATGAGTTTTAAAGGAGGGCAGGAGCATAAAATCAGGTGTCTATAATGTGTGTATGTGTGTGTCCATGACATTGCACTTTATTTGAGCTGTATTTTTGCTTAATTTCAAGAGAATGTATAAACAAATCAATAAGTATTTTTTTTATTGTTAAAATTAGTGTTTTAATGGATTTTGGAGATTTGAAATTGTTTAAATTTAAGTAAGTGCATGTTGTTATTATGTATGTAGCTGATTTTATTACTTTACCGTGAACGCGTCTAATCTTGACAAAAAACATTTGTTAATGTGACCAAATTTTTAATAATGCGGGGCTACTTTATTATTATATTCGTTTATTAAATGACATCTTAATGGCTACATCTTTATATATGATGGAAAATGTTTATAATGCCCAATATGTGCTCAGAGTGCAAATCAACTACACTCGACTCGTTAGAATTTGAAAATCGTTAATTCGAATCTCGCGTAAATTTGAATTGTTTTCCAGATTCCTTGAAAGAAATTCATCTAATTTGGTACCCTTGGCAATTTGAAATTATTTGAAAGGGATCTTGGTCGCTGAAGCGCTATAATAAAATTTTTTTCGGCTCTACGCTCTGTAATTTGAATTACTTTATTGTGCTATGTTTTAGAAAAAAAGTAAAAATAAAGTAATCATTTACTTTACGTTACATTTATTTATTTTTTTTTTATCTTGGACCAGCACTCAGGAGATGTCTCCTACACATGGGATGCATTGTGCTGGAACTAGAGGAAAGGGATAGTAGGAGAAGTGATAGGAGGTGTAGCTTCACATCGTACAACACTGTTTTTTGCACGTAACTTGTTTTATTACAGTGTTGTAGCGTCTCTGATGTCAAGCAGACGTATTAAATTCTGAAGCTTTGTTTTTAGTAGCCATTTTTAGTAATTATTTTACTGCGCCGATGCTACACAATACCAATGGAGGAGGGCGTTCTGATGTGCCTGTAGATTGGATACAGCTGAAGCCGTTACTGTTCAGTGACCAGTGACTATGCCTTCGCCACTGAAACTTTACGACAACAATTGACAACAGAAAGACACACTAATGCACATCAGAAAAAATGCGAGATGTTTTCATGATTTAGTCTGAAACTGCGGTCGAACCCAGAATTTTTTTTGTTTTGTAGTTAAAGTGCAGACTACTTCAGCCATCACCACCCTCAATTTTTGCAGCAGGTGCAGTAGACTTCCAAAGTTGCTGGTTGATATTCACAATATAAAATGGGTTTTTGATAGTGAAAATCAATCAGTACTCTTTAAGCCGTTAAATTACAAACTTGAAGAAATTCATTAGTTTTATTTTCAATTTATACACCCCACTAAACAAACAGAAATTGTGTTTTTTTGCCGCATGGAATGGCAGCCTCATTTTTGAAATGAAGTCCAATAAATGATGAACCATGGATGGAAATTTTAAAAATACAAACAGTAGCTGGAGCAAGACAAATGCCGCAGTCTAATGTGGGACACATGTTTCATTGGAAATTAAAGACGAATTGTAAAAAATACCGCCACATGGTGTATGAACTCGTGTGTGTATGAGAGAGACAGAGAGAATAGGATGGGTACGGATAGACAGCGAAAAGCTAACAAGCAGGTCGCCATGGATCGTAAAAAAATTCAAATGATTTGTAGCTTTTGCTTATTTTTTTCCATAAACATGACAAATCTTTTAAAACTTTTAATGACTTGACTGATCGATGATGAAGATGATCATGAGGTTGTTTGTGCTGCAACTTTTAGCCGCCGCTGCATTCGCATTTTTTGCCTTCAAACATTCGCATTTGGATTTATATAAATTACTCGAATATGACAGATGTAATCGATTAATATGCTAATTTGAACATGCATGCCAAGGCTAAATGCATTTAATATAAATATTAATTTATTTAAAAATAAAGGGATTATTGTTATCACAATATTGTTAATGTTTTAGAGGATTTTTCAACTTAAATATTTTGCGTCCGTTCAACAGTGTAATGGTGTTCCTTTTATTAAATCCATACTGCTGCAGATTTGTAATAATTTTATAAGGAATATAAAGCGTTTAAAATTGTAAGTTTTAAATTTCACGAAATATCACATACAGTTTCGAGCAATAGAAATGTAACGCTCTATACTAGTGTATAATTTCAATGCTACTATTATGAATTTTACTGCAACTTTGTCGAACGAAAATAGTATCAAATAAAAGCTTCATTCGTTATAGCAGGAACCGAACCTTGAATGTCCAGATTTATACACTGACACTACTAACCAACCCCTGTTTCTTATTACAATAGTTTCTTTGACTTTTGCTGCTGTCGAACTAAGTGTTATAAACAGGGTACGGATTCGCCAGATAGTGCGCCGACCATGTGCCAAAATTGTAAACATGGCACTCGTGCATTTGGCGCACATTAGTGTGCCAAATCATACCTTGAGAGTACGGATTTGTGACTGAGAGTGCAGCGCATGTGACAAAATTGTATAAATGATACATGTGCATGTGCCGCACATAAGTGTGCCAATCCATAGCATAGTTCTAAACGATCTCACTGTACCTTGCGCGTTCATGATAGCGGTCTGTGTGCATCAATCTTGCGCCATGAGGGCGGCGGTGTGACGTTGGTCATCGGATTAGGCCACAAGGACACGTCAAGATGTAAAACCCAAACGCACAATCTGTGCCTTGCCCGTTCCCGCATGCGGAGTTAATTTAGCTTAGCTTTTTGAAATTATAGGTGTGTCAATTCCGCATAACCAAGCTAGTGTGTCAAAAGTTTGTAATGGTATCCCGTAAAAGTCATAATCTGCAGATTTACTTTTTATCTGTATATTAATGTAATTTCGTCTTTTAAATTTAAAAAGAAGATCTATTGGTTCTATATATTTTTCTTTTATTAATTTCAAAAGTGTAAAAATATAAATTCGACGTTAAGAACAAATCAAGTTGTAAAGAATTTATACATGAATAAATGCGTATGCATGGACGTTGTACGTACTGCTTTTTTGTTCTTTTTAAAATTTTTTCTTTTTTTTAATGTTTCTTAAGCTTTCTTGCAATTTTATATCGGGGTTTAGTTTAATTTGCTTGAAAACATTTGTATTTTTATGCAGAGTTATATTTTAGCCGTTAAATTGTCCAGAGCTTAAAAAATATAACTCTGAAAGTATCGAGTCACTATTTTTGAGTATTGAGCACCCAAAAAAGAGTGCAAAAACTCGCTACTCAGTACTCATTACTCAAAATTTGCCAGCTCTAGTAGTGAACGTTACAAAATCTATCCGTTGAGACACAATCTGTAACTTGCGCGCTTGTGCGATATCGATATCTAATTTCAGCCTTTCAGAGTACTTCTTGCTGAATACAACATAAACCATCAAAATCTCTTCGATACTTCTTTCCGCCTGATATTTTTTTCTCCGCGTATAGTTTGAGGTTACAAAGAAGTCGTTAAAGCGAAAGAGAGCATTTTTGATTGGTTTTCTATACTGTTTTTATGTTACAATTTTCATTAAAAAAACACTTTTTGTCAAAACATTAAACAAAAACAATATTAAACAAATATTAAATTTCTCGCCACAATCACCATCACGAATCATCTCAACCGTCAATCACATTTATCACGAGGCCTCTGTAACATGAGATTTAAAAAAGCTGATACGACTACAAGAATCATTTAAATATTTTTGTTTTCTTCTATTCATTTTATGGTTTTAACAATTAAATTGGGGTTTTAGTTGACTAGTTGATTCCAGTTGTTATTTGGGTGTTGTCTTAATTTTCAATTAAAATACAAACAGAAAATAAACTTTGTCAAAAATTAAGCAGTTGGCTGAAGAAACAAAAAGTGCTCATAGAATATTTTCTTTTGAAAACAAAAAGTGCATTATGTATTGTCCGATTTTCATACATGCGGAAGAAGAAAGGGTATAAATAAAGGCTATTCTTCTACAAAGTCAGTATCTTGATAAAGTATCTTTATGAAAAGCAAATATTTCTACCAAAAAAAATATCTTAAAAAAAACTTATTTCGCAAATTTCCAAAAGCCGTCGGTGAACAATTTTTGATTTCAGTAATTCTAAGAAAACATCCTGGCAATCTTAAAATTACTGTTACAATATTGATATTTTTTCCTACACAAGTATTCATCATTAATGTAACTGTTTAATAAACATAAAATTTTTCCATCTATTTTAACATCTGTATATTTAAAAAATAATACAAAGGTTGCACTTGACTGGTTTCTGAAACAAACGACCATCGCTATTGTAAATTTCGTACGAAATATTCTAATTTTATAGGGATTCTAAATTAAAATGAAAAATTAAGTTTTTAAAGTTTAACAGTTTTTCACATTTATTGGGGCCTCCAACATTCACCAAAAAAAATTAGATTAGGGCCTTGCACAATGCATCACATGTGTAGGGGTCATCCGCTGAGTGCTGGTCCATGGTAAAAGAGAAACAGGCAGTCAAAAATAACAAACAACTAAATGAAGAGAATTTTGTTGAAATATAGAAATATAGTTTCTAATTATATATACTTTTACTTATTTAATTATGTATTTGTATAAATGTGTTGCACTTATAACGGCACGAAGAGATTTTTTAAAGTTGTCACGCATAACAATGTTGGCCGATACCACACGTACTACTGGAAAACGCAAATCAGACACAGTTGTGTCTGAATTCTAGGCGGTACTACCAAATCATTTACGTAGTTCGATGCCACAAAAAAATAAAGAAAACCCGCTGTTTTGAGCATTCACGTGGGGACAGTATTTGACTTTTTTGCATTAAACGACGTATTTACCTCTACAAAAGAGTAATCGCTAAATAACTCAATTTTGGATTTTTTGTTGCATGACTGGTTTTTGAAATAAACGATTCAAATAAAGTATGTTTTTCCCAAAAACTAATTCTTCCAACAAGTATCGAGTTTGGTAAATAAAACTTCTCTACAAAATGATCTTTGACAAAAAGTATTTTTCCATCAACTGATTCAGCCCTCTATAAACTCTTCCTTAAAAAAGACTATTGATATAAGTACCTCTTGAATAAGTGCTTCTTAGAGACGTAGTCTCTTTAAAAAAGTACGTTTTTATAAGAAGTAGTGTATCGAGAACGTATTTGTACTTTTCAAAAAAAAAGCACCACTGAGAAATGTAGCTGTTCAAGGTAAGTCTCTGCAAAATCCCATCTTCAAAAAAAAGTACATTTGTCGGCTGTCATAGCCCCATATTTATTTCAGCAGGGGTTTGAAAATTTTTTGTCATTTAAAACTCGTGTAAAATATATGATAATAATATGCTATAATTTCTGGTTATTTGAAATCAACTTAGGCATTTAGGGGTGACGTTGGCTAATAGGCAATCCACGGTTCAATGTCAGACGAAAAGTTTTTCTGATGTGTCTGTGCTAACAACAGCCTCCTTTGTCAGTGTTTGAGCGTGGCGATGGCTGAAGTAGTCTGCACGTTGACTACAAAATCGAAAAAGGCCCGGGTGCGACCTCGGTTTCAGACTAAATCATAAAAAATGCATTTTTATGATGTGCATGAGTGTGGCTTTGTGTCAGTTATAGGCGAAAGGTTTCAGTGGCTATGGGATAGTCACTGGTCACTGAACAGTACTGGCTTCAGATGATAGCAATCCACAGGTACACCAGAGCGCCCTCCTTCGTCGGTGTAGTGTAGCATCGGCGAAGTAAAATAATTACTAAAAATGGCTACTAAAACGAAGCTTCAAAATTTCATACGTCTCCTTGACATCAGAGGCGCTACAACTCTGCTATAAAAAACAAAGAACGTGCAAAAACAAAGTTGTAAGTTAGTGATGCAGCATCTCCTGTCATCTCTCTCACTATCCAGCACAATGCCATGCATGTGTAGCGGTCATCCGTCAGTGCTAGCCTAAGATAAAACAAAACTAAAATGTCGACTAAGTAAAATATAAAATAAAATGGTTCTCCTTTAGCTTAAAAAAATAATGCGTCAACATAGCATCAAGACGTAGCACCTCTGTTTTACGAATTCGAAAAAATTTAAAACTACAGAGTTGTGCACGAATTATGCTCTATCCTTCTTAGCAATTTTCCTCTCTTCACTATCCCTTTCCATCTAGTTCCGCTGCACTGCACACGTAGGGAACTGGTCTGAGAAAAAAAAAGAAGTTTATGGATGTCCAATTATGCTTTACAAATTAACTTTTTATAAGCTGATAGTCAGAATCTAATTATTGCTTTTTAATATCTTCTCGTCACTCAAAATAAAAAAAAATTAGAATAAGCAAGAATACCTGTTTTATTTTATGATCATCTCAGGTTAAAATTGAATACAGTAGCACTCAGTTTGTGTGCCAATAACACCTTTATTTAGCTACCAGAGTAGTTTTTGGTTTAAGCCTTTTTTGAACAACATCCTATAAAATTGCGATTAAAATCATAACTTCATCTTATGAAACCAAACGAATGAGCAAAAACTTAAAAATAAAGCAATTACAAAAAACATAAAATTAAATGTTCAAAATGTAGATTTTTGCCGTACGATAATTTGTAGCCAACGAATAAATAAACGTGCAGTCTTATACTCGTAATAAACAAAAAGCATTAAGAAATAAACTTAAACAATATGGAAAAAAAATCAACGTCTACAGTCTAGAGTCTAGACTGAAACTGTTTGGAGTGTTCCCCTTAAATGGTGCGACCGGGCCATACTAAACGACCGATCGTTGCATGTGTTGGCTACTGTTTGTGGCCCGGTAAATACACACATCCTTGTTGGAATAACAATGCACGTAACAATTTCATAAATAAATTGTTTGATTTTCTATTGTCCTAAAACACTAAATAAATTTAAACAATTTAAGACCAACAGCAAGAGGGCTTTGAATACATTGAGAACTGCACGCGACAAATGATTATAATTTTGAGTAGAATAATATTGAAATATACCAATTATTAATCGTAATTCATTTTCATTCGCCTTAAATAAAGAAAAAATAATTAAAGCAAAATTTTTGTATTTTTTTTATAACAATAATTCCTACACTTACAAAATGTGGGGAAAATAAATTTAAAAAGTCTAACAGCCTATTTCTGAGCTAAGAAAGATAACTTAAGCGAACGAAAAGCACTCGCTCGAATTCGAATCAATTTGGATTTCTCATTGGCACTCACTTTCTTTCGCAGTAAGTTACGTATGTCAATTTTGGTATCTTACGTTTTAATAAGTAGAAGCAATGCCAGATCATAAATTATTATATTTCTGTTAAAAGTATTAAAAAATACTACGAAGTTATTCTAAAGCTAATACAACTGCGTGTAAGTGTGATCAGCTGGTGGAAAGTATCAATAAATAAAAGGGTGAGAAAATTTAAAAAAATATTTGTAAATTTTGTGTTTTTTGTTTTAATTTTATAAAAGTGTTTCAGTTGCTGCATTGTTGACTTCTTTAAACTGAAAAAACAATTGTTAAATACATATATTCATATGTATATCATATGAATAGTTTATACTTACCACTTGTTATCCATTTGTAAATACTTTTTTATTGTACTTAGATTTTTTATTCTTCTTTTTTTATTTACAAGTATGTATACTCATATGTAAATTCTCAATACGAAAGCAAAACCAAAAGTGAGTGATTTTGACATTTCATTCTCACACGTTCTTAACAGAGAAATCGGATTTTATATGAAAACACTTACGTTTTCATTCGAGTTCTAGATCGAGTCACTGTTCGCATAGAAAGTGTGTAGAGAAATCGAAATCAATGTTCTTTCTCATAGAATGCGAATGAAAGCGTTCTTTCTTAAATCAGAAATAAGCCCTAACCCTGCATTTACACATGTAAGTGATTAATTGCAGTCAGCAAATACGTATTATCATCGAAAAAGTAAGAAATAAGTTTGAATGTCTGGTAAGTTGTTTTAGTATTTACGCACTTGTGTGCAAGTTCATTTTCAAAATACTGTCAACAAGTAAAGTTCTCGCAAAAATTGCTAAATAACTGTACGAGTTAAGTATTGCCGTGTTGGTTATATTTGAAAAAAATATCGTAGAATTTATTTTTTCAAAAAACATTACATTATTGTTGAAAATTACCATTAGGACGTGTTTTTGCATAGTTGCGTTCCTTTTTAGTTCTTATTTTTTTTACAAATACAATCAAAATCAATCAATCAACACTTCATTTATTTTAATACTTACTAGTAAATTAATAGAAAACTCGTATTTGCTAACACTGTTTCTTCATTTGGCATTTTACACGGTGGGCCAAAAGTAATCACGCGGGGCATAAGTAATCACCCGATGTCTTTTTGCTGTAATTTTATTTAATAAAAACCTTTGGATCTGCATGTATGGTCATCAACTCTGGGGGTGCTCACTTAGCCCATATCATAAGCAGTGCCAAAATTTGTATTTTAAAAAAAATTACAGCAAAGATAATTTTCTTGTAAGTAGACTTACAAGTTCGAAAAATGTGACTATTTGGTGAAAAAGTTTGAGTGTTAGAGTTTTTCGGACTTGCCCTTGCATGTGTAAATGCCAGGTAAGTATAATTCAAAAGTCAACTTATTCGTTATAAAACAGCTGCTTGTCAGCACAAAAACATTCTAAATATACATCATAAATGTTAAATCTTTGAATTTCTGAAAAATACATGCTGTAGACAAAAAAAAATCCAAAATCTCGAATTACGGGTAAAAAACCCGAATGATCGTATCAGTCTAAAACTTGGTTGAATATCAAGCGAATTTTAAATTTGTAAAGGCATTTAAAAAGAATAGAATTGTTGCTGTACTCGACAATACCTACCAAAAAACTAGTATTGCATTCCAGGAATTTCTCTTTATCACACACTGTTATATTTTTGTAAAAATTTCGTTTTAATATAATATTTAATAACTTAGTGACTAATTTTTGTCCCATAGAGTAATTTATACAGAAATCTGTAGGAAATGTGAAATCCTAATTAAAGAAGTCTATTTGCGATGTTCACTATTGTTTACAGCATTATAAATATTTTAATAACTCTAAATTAAAAAAAAATGTTATGTTTACAATAAGAGTCGCGAATATATGTACATATGTACATGCCATATACTAGAAAGACACCAAACATATAGCTTTCCTGCAAGTGGTATGTGTGAAACGTGTACAAGTGCTGCATGTGGTTACACATGTGCATTTGAACAAGAACACATTTCGTGTACTATCAAAACTTTTAGCCATATATTTATATATAAATTTAAAAAAAAAAAATGTTGCAAAGTTATACATGATTAAAAATACCTGCAAACAAAATTCAATTACAGCAATTTTCGATAATTTTATTATGCTTTTAAAAACCGAAATCTTAAACAACATTTTATTAAAATGTATAGGATTTTCTTTCGATATCGAATTTTACTCGGAAATTTTCACATGTACATGATTACCGCGATGATTTTAATTAATATCGCCATCGCCATTTCGCTTTCATTGTAATTTCCCCTTTACTTGCACCAATTACTCGAATAAATAACCTTTGCAAAACACATTCTGCTTAAACAAAAGCTCCAACAAATTTGCTGCTTCAATTGGATGACTGACTGACTGGTTCATTGGTTACTTGTGCTGCAAGAAATACTTCCTGCGTACCACTCGAAATTAACTTAATTTAATGATGCAGACTTTGTTTTTTATATTGTTTATTTTTTTTTGTCCAACTGGTCACAAATAACGAAGACGATGCAGTGCATTATAAATGCAGTATAAAAGAACAAAAGTTTTTAATGAGGCATTAACATTTTTGTTTTTGTCTTAAACTTAATAAATGTTTTATGACAAACTCACGAGACAAAGGGTTTGAAGAAATTGTATGGAGTCAAATGAAGTCTAAGTCAACCATCAAGACTCACTAGATGGTTTTAATCAAACTATCTTATGAATTTTCTTTATGTTTATGGTTAAAATTTATATTTTAATATTTTGTTTTTGGTCAAATGTAGATTTTTTTTATTTCATTATTGTATATATTTGTTTGAAGCATTTCTTTATGTCTGCCTACTGCGTGACTATGTTTCAATACAAACACAAAGTCTAATTTAAGGAAATCAATAACATATTTCAAGTAAAAATTGGGAATAATATTTTTTTTTGTAGAACTATTTAATTTTTCATAAAAAAGTATATTTCTTAGAGAAAAATAACTTTTGATAAAGATCCTTTTTAATAAAAAGTGTATTTTTTTATAAAACAAACCATATTTGATAAACAAAGTACAGTGAAACCTCTCCTAACGGACACCTCCCATAACCGGACAAACTTTGTAGAACCGTGATTTTCACCAGTTTTTTCAGTAAAAAATGAATTCTCATAATGCGACACTCTATTAACCGGACGCGGACACTAAATTTTAAAAAATTGTGCGCAAAAAGCTTTTTGATTAAAAGTCTCTTTTGGATTAATACTAGATACCTTTTTGACTAAAAGAAACTTTTTTATTCAATGTACGTTTTTAAGAAAAACTCTTTCTTGGTCAAAAGTTCATTCTTGATAAAAACAAATATGTATGTTTAATAAAAAGTACGCTTAACAATAATATAATTTTCGATAAAAAGTACCTCTTTATCAAGATATACATACATATGTAAATTCAATATTAGCCGTATGTATTTTTTTTTTAACATAAAAACCTTTTTGAACAACTGTACCTTTTTAGGAAAAAGGTTAACTTTTTGGCAAAAATACTTCTCCGCCGATAAGTGTATCTCATCGGGTGTGTCACACATTTTAGCGCCAGCGAACAATTTCAACCTCATGAATGCCGTCAACCGTTACCAGGTCATTGCCACGCACATTTTTGCGAAAATTTCTTATTACAAATGGAACCTTTTATAAGTAAAAATCGCATTGATATTGAATTGATTCAATACATTCCATTATTCAGCTGCGCACAATGAGAAACTTTTGCTCTAATAATGACATTCCATTTCAGTTACATTCCTTCCTTTATTTTCTTTTCTTCAATTATTGCATTCGATGTAAAACATCACCATTAATGGATCTTTTTTCTTTCGTATTTTTTTACATTTATGGCTGTAACAGCATTTATACGTTTGAGGTTAACAAAAAGAGTGTTTTCTTTTTCCCGTTCTTTTGTCAATATCTTGACATTTACTTATGGTCACAGAAAACATGACAAGATTTTGTTTAAATCACTTTTACAGCTTTTGTAAGAATTGAAAAGCTTCTAAAACAAATGTAAAAAAACAGACATATTAAGAAAAAAAATTATAAACTTAAAAAACAGTTTAAGACATTTAAAGCGAAAAGTGTCTTTATGGATTTACAAACGATTTTATTTGAGAGGAATTTTTATAAATACTAGAGTATGTATTTTGAAGACGAACTAAAACTGCCTGTACTGCTAGTCGTTTATCAACTATTTAAGCCCACTGTTAAAAATTAAAATTAATTAACACATACACTTACTTAAGCGCATACAAAATTATTTATGAATAGTCAAATTAGATAAATAATCCAACCTACAGCCACGAGAAATTTCGCCAAATTTGAAAAATTATTTAAAATCGTTTTGAAAACAGTTACACACTGAAATAATTGTAGACCGATCTTTTCCAAATAAAAAACGAATAATATTAATTTATATTTCCAATAAAATTGAATACGTATTAAAAAATCATCAAAATTTACAACAATTCATTGAACTGAATGGAGTGTGAACGTTTAAAAAGAATCAACTGAAATAAAATACTGCAACAACGACGACAACGACAACAAACTTTTCGATGACACCCACATTTATTTTCGAACAAAATGCGACACTCAAAACTTCAACCACGCGATTGTTAAGGTGCATCTCTTGTATTTTTAGTTTGTTTTTTTTTCTTGGTCTCTATATTTGATTACAAACATTTAACTCCAACGTTGACAAAAAATTAAAGAAAAGAAATACTTCCAAACCGTTTGAAATAAGAAACTAGTCAAATGTAAAACCCACTTGTAAACTAAATACAACCAACATTAAAAAAGTGCATAATTTCTGCCAGACAGTCTGGTGACCACTAACTGTTTTTTTTCTACGTTTATTTTTTTGCAAAAAAAATACACATAAAAAATTTAGAAATAGTGCTCCGCTAGTTTCTCATCCACCATTTTCGATCTCCACCAAAGTCTCTCACGATATGAAATGGTGGTGTATTGTATAGTAGTAGACGTAAATTTGTAATGGTCTATAATTTGACCACAACTGAGAATATTTTTGGAACCTCAGACTTTCCACACCTTTCTCATCAACAAACTTGGAATTTCAGAAAGATAACTTTCATGATATCGCGTTATAACCGATGAAAAGCCGTAAGCGCTATGATTACCGATTTTCTTTTTTTATAAATAGATCACTTCTAGACCTTAAATTTGGAAACATTTTTCGTGAAAACAGGACGAATGTGATATTCACAATGCCAAGTATAAACATGTCTAAGCAAGTTTTTGAAAATATTAAACCGAAACGTTTACACTAAAATTATAGTGTTTTAACTTGACATATCGTCAGATGCTTACACAGCTAATAAAAAAAAATTAAACTAGTGGTATTTATATTGAGAAAACAATGGGAAGGCACAGTCCATGTACTCTTTTTTTTCTCAATTGAAAACCACATTTTCGTCTTGTGTTGAGAAATGCAAACAAATGAAAAAAAAGTTATGATATGCCGCCAATAAGAACCACGTTCAGTGAAACATCAAAATCAAAAATACAACTGAACATACCCCATTTGATGCTTTCTAAAGAGTTTCATTTTTTACATATGTAAATTTTACGAACGAGTTTAATGACTATGTAGTCTTGCAAACACCTAAAACTTGTTAAACATGACATGTTTGAACACCATAGAAGACGCTACCTTATGAATTGTCAACTTATTTACAATTGGTTAGTGGTCGCAAGCACTGTCCGCCACTAGTTGGTAGATGTCAAAAACTAAGACCAGCTAAACCACTGACAACTAAACCAACAACTGACACAAAAACACACAAATGCACATCAGAAAAAATGTTTTTATGAGTCTGAAACTGGGGTTGAACCCAGGAAATATTTTTAATTCTGTAGTCAACGTGCAGACTACTTCGAGCATCGTCACGATCACCCGACTACTTGGTATTTCAATTAAAATTTAAAAAGACTTTCAAAGTGCTTGTATAGGGAAACCCAAACGATCTACGGTTTATTTCCATATAATTTTGATGTGACATTCACACTCGATGTAGTATACGTAATCAGTGATTCTAACTTTTTCGGAGCAAAAAGCAGATAAAAAGTGAAAAAAACACTAGAAAGCACAATTTTCATCTTAAGTCCCCGTCCATACTGTGAAGCATATGCTGCAAAAGTTTTTTGAATTCTCTTTTGAAACTGCAGCAGTGTCCATACATGAATCTTTTGCTTCATGTTTAGTATTTTTTATTCCTCCCTTCTATCTCCTTGTTTTAATTTTTTTTGACATTTCTCAATACCGAATGTAAATATAAAAAAATAACTACCCTGTGATAGAAGGTGTGAATATTTTTTTTTTGGATAGACATTTGAAGCACAAGGTATAATTTGAAGCAAAATGGACGCTAAGAAGAAAAATTATATAATAATTTTAATATAATTTTTTATTTTTTTTTTTAAATTTTTGATTATATTTCACAAAAAATTAACAATAAAACAGGGTAGCTATTATTATGATAGATGTTAACAGTATACCAAATGAAAAGAAATAAAATGAAACGTCAAATACACCTCATGTCAAAAGATGCAAATAAGAAATTCAACAAAAACTGCATGTACATGAAACAGCGTACATCATTCCACTCCTCTTCCCCTTCTCATCAACAAACTCAAAAGTTTTGCAGCATATGCTTCACAGTATGGACGGGGACTTCAAGGCACTTTTTTTTTAGTTTCAGCGAAGAATAAAAAATAAAGTGCAAATATATACCATTGTGTATATGAGTACACTTACCTTTACACATATGCTGGTAGGAGGTAAACTACACGAAGTTACATTTTGGAAATTTTACAAAAGTCCGCAAAAACGTGTTGAAAATCTCAAATGCTTCCGTATTAAAAATTGCCTTACCCCGAATATTTTATATAAGTCCAATATTTTTTTCTTTCGATGACATCCATCTTTACTTCCTATGATGGTCAAATTATTCATAGTAATAGAATGCGTTATTTGCAAATACTGAACTCATTTTGTATACGAAGATACTATACAGCAACAAATTTTGCAGTCAGATGGCAAATAAACAATTGCAGAAGTGTGTACAAAAAAATTTGTATCTTTACAATAAAGTTTTTTTATTTTCAAAAATGAGCAATTCTAAAATAAAATAATTCTTATATTGCAATTAATACTGAAACTGAAAATTTTCAAACAACTGGCAACGACATGTTTTCGTGAGTTAATAATTTGCGAGAAAAAAAAATATACGTCAATATTTACGTTCTTATTTTCAAATAAATGGCACGTATAACTTTAGTATATGGGATATGATTTAAAGAACAATATTTATGAATCGATAGCAAATGGCCATTCCATTAACTTTTTTATAATTTCAGAAGTAAACAAATTTTTTGAAGTTTACGTATTGACGACATTTTTAAAATGAAGTGGCACTATATGGCACTATATGTGGCAGTATATCGAGCCTTTCGTGCAATACCGTCGTAACTCAAAATTTGAATTTTTTGAGCTGGGTATGCAGAAATGATCTTTGGGGAATATATATCTAAAGGGGAAAAACTATGGTTCTATCTCTAACTGTTCAGATTCTACAGCTACAAATGTCTTTATTGCCTCCAGCCATTTCCAACAATATTAATTGGCAATAATGAAATATTTCCTTTATGACAAGAAATTTACAAACAGTAAACATTACAAAACATACCTCTTTATTTAAAAACTTGTAAAAAAAATAACTTTAGTAAACGAAAAGCTATCAAAAAGATGGCTCAAAAGTTCAAATGCATTCTTCTCAGTTCACGATTTTATGAATTACGACGGTATTGCACCAAAGGCTCGATATGTAAACATAAAAGCTAATGGCAGGAGATTCGAGTATTTCGAAGAATTTTTTGACGTTAATATGTAAATGCTAGTGACATGTGTAATGGCAGGGTTAGGTATTTTCTATTACAAGGCCTGTTGTTATTACAAAAGACGCTGTGCTAAGTAGTCTCGCTTTAATTTCGTTTATAATCTGTTTGTTATGTTGAACACAATTCTATCATAACAATATAATTTGCTTATAATAATTACTGGACTTGATATCAAAACTTGTTAAAAGCACTAAAGGCACAAACGAAAATTTTAAAAAATACCAAACTAAATGTTTGCAGTTTCAGGCAGAAAAAGCACTAATAATGGTGCCAAAAGCACACTGCTGAGTATTGAATATTCCTGATGCATTGATTGAAAATATTCCTCATGCATTGATTAATTCACTGCCACAGCTCCTATACAGCGTTGAGTTCACTAAGAAAATGTCATCAGTTATTGATGTTTTCTAATTAAGATATACAAAGACCTTTCATTTGTGTTAAATAGCAGAACGTTTTATAAAAAACGAAATTTCTACCGAGTTTTTTTATTAACAATATTCAAATTGAGTACTTTTATAGGTAATTTTAACGTGCGTTGTTTGTTTTAATACATAAATATAATTAGACTGTTACTAAAGTTTTTCTTTGGGTGTATTTCTGACAAAATTCGCTAACAAGCATAAATAATGACTAAAAACCCCAATATTTTTTTTTATATATTATTGGTTTCGTACTTAAGAACGGAAGTTTTATGATTTCCAGCGTTGGTTTGAATGGCATTCAGCAAAAAAATATATTTTTTAAAGAGTTTTTTACGCCTATAGAGTACGTGTCTTTTAATCAATTCGTAGTAAAACTGAAAAGCTTGTTACAAATAAATACCAAATGATTTTTATGAATGAATGTCTGTCTTTAAAAAAAGTCTTCAATCGTTTCAGTCAGGCTGAAAAAGAAAAAAAATAAATAAATAAAAACGATGAATGAAAAGTTTTATGGTTCCAGCGATTTTTTAAATTGTAGAAAATTGGTTATTTTATATGGAGGCGTTAGTTTTTTTTTATTGTTAATGTGTTTTTAAATATTTAAATTAAATTAATATTTGTTTGGCGTAACTAATTGCTTTAATGCTGCAAGTTTATTTCTAAATGATGCTTTTATTTTTAGTGCTTGAAAGTTAATTGTTTCATTGGAATAAAGGTTTAGTTTTCTTGTTTTTTTCTTTCATCTCTCAAACTGAAAATAACTGTTTTAAAAGCAAAATTATGTAAAATAAAAATTAAGAAAACTATATGCGTGGGTTTATTAATCATTAGTTATTTCATTTGATATGCGTTGTTGTTGGTTCTCTTTAGGCGTTCGTGTGATGTCATCATTAATTAGAGAGTGATTAAATTTACAAATACCATCTGACGACGAGTTTACATGACTGTTTGAATGGCTCCAGAGTTGTACAAAATATTGTCAAATGTCAAATACTAAATAGTTTTACATCAGTTTTTTTTTAATTTGACAAGTTTTTGGATAAAAAGTGTATTTAATTAATTACTTGTTGTAGAGGAATAAATTAAAACTTTTATAGAAAAGAAGCGGTGATGTGAAATACTTTGAGCTAAAATCCGATAATTTTATATGACTTTCGGTTCAAGAGAGAAAAATTTTCTCAACGGAGAATTAAAAATCAAATATTTATGAACCGTGCGGGTACACCTCTGTTTCTCAAATCGATTGTATAGTTTACTTATTATAGTTGTTTAGTTAGAAAAAAAACGATATGTAAATTGAAAGTAAAATATAAAATTATATTATTTGACAGCTAAATTAATCTAATATAAATTATTCTCCTCTTTATTTTATTGCTCTCAATTATTTATAACTTTACAACTGTCCAAAATTGCTCCCTGGGATATGAAAAACCTTTTGTTTCTTTTTTGTGAATGTTATAAATTTATTTAAATTATTTTTCACTAATTGTTTGCTAAGTCTAAATATTTTTTTCTTTTCAGTAACAGAAATTATGAAAACTTTATTTTCTTAATATTTTTTTAAAATGTCAAATCCACATACATACATTAGAGCGTACCATCTTACCGGCAAAAAGAAGTGCCCCCTATACACTATAATATAAAGAATTTTTGCAAGTTAAAAAAACAAATTTTTCGCCGAAGGTAGGTAGGAGTCGCTATTTTAAACTTTTCATTTGCAGTCGGATCTTAAAGAATGATGTATCAATGTTTTTGTCTCGAGAAGACACAATGTTTTCCACCAATGGCTATTGACTTCGAGTATCCCGTTCTAGTGTTTATCCACCAGATATCTTTTTCTACCACATTCCACGTACAACTCTAATGCCAGAAAATTATAGGTCGCAAAAAACCAATACACTTTTGCTAAGGAAGTTATTCGATAATACCTGTTGGCTGGTATCCCTCCAAATGAAGACTCTTAATTGAAAACAGTTGCTGATTGTATCAGCTTTTAGTTTTTTTTTTTTTTTTTTTTTTTTTTTATCTAGGACCAGCACTCAGGAGATGACTCCTACACATGCGGAGCATTGTGCTGGGAACTATAGGAAAGGGATAGTAGGAGAAACGACAGGAGGTGAAGCTTAATTAATTATTTTGCAGCTCTGCTTTCGCACGTTCTTTTGTTTTTATACTCGTAGCAGTGCTGAAGCTTCGGTTTAGTAGCTATTTTTATTATTATTTTACTTCGCCGGTGCTACACAATACCGAAGAAGGAGGGCGTTCTGATGTGATTGTGGATTGCTATCAGCTGAAGCCGGTATTGTTCAGTGACCAGTGACTATGCCTTCGCCACTGAAACCTTCCGACAACAACTCACACACAAAGGCACACTAATGCACATCAGAAAAATGCGAGATGTTTATTTTTATTTAAAAATTTTTTTGTCTGAAACTGGGGTTGAACCCAGGTCTGTTTTTTGGTTGTGTAGTCAACGTGCAGACTACCATCCATCGTGCCATCGCCACCCTCCTCCACTCCTCAGCGGTACGAAACACTTTTTCCCGCCATATAGGAATTGACACTTTTGAATGGCAAGTTGTTTCGGCAGTGATTTTCCGTAATGAAATAGAACTTCCGCAAGTAGAAATTTTGAAACTTAATATTACATATTGAATCGGACAGTTTATTAATGATACAAATGGGCTACCGCTTGCAGAAAGGTTTTATTGATCCCTGCAATCATAACAGCGTTGTTGCCGCAAACATAAACTGCAAAAATTTAACCACATGACTCAAAGTAAATATTTTTTTAACTAAACACATTCTATTATTTCTGATATGGAATAACCCATACGTTGTAATAATATTTTAAATATTTAGCAACTTCTTCAACTGCACATTTTTCCTTATCCGCTTTCAAAAGCTTTATTCGAATTAAATTAATTACCATTAAATAACTACGTATCAATTTCAAAAACGATATTAAGATAAATCTAGATTTGAGTTAATTAAAACTACATTTAATTAGTTTTTATTCGAGCTGCTTCCTCAAAGCGCCAACCTACTTAAGTTCTGTTGCCTTTTTGGTTATTTAATTTAACAAATAGAAATCACAAATAAATAAAGTTGGAAGATGTTCATACAAAAATACAACTAACTGGCTCTTCGCATAATGTTTTTTGTCTTTCACTTGTTGTTTTATTTTTTTGTTTTATTTTTTTATTTTGAGTCCACACGAACATGAACATGCCACAGTTTAATGGAACAAAGTGATAGAGGATTACTCCTTCACGAGTGTTGAATAACGTCAGTAAAAAGTAAAAAAAATTGCAATAAATACAATAATAAACAAATAAAAAGTTACATGTAAATAAATATGTACACACAGTCAGCTACTGTTCAAACATTTATTATGTTTTTATAATAATAAATAAGAAAACGCTGGGAATAAAAGTTGGGGAGAGTCGAATATCGTTTTAACCTACGAGCTCTCAATCTTTATGACCACTATATTGGCTTTATATGAATCAGTTTCGCTCATGATGTAATAACATAGATGGCATTACTAAGGTAACAAATACAGTAGAATACCGATAATTCGTCATTGAAGTGACCAACTATTTTTTTTTACGAATTACAGAAGTTTTCGAAATAAAGGGATTTCGATTAAACGAGGTTAAAAATAAAAAAAAAAAAGTTTTTCAGGCGTTTGGACTGTTGATACTTCGTTAACCATAAAATAAAGTACTACTCTTATTTTAGATACTCAGCTCCCTTCTGTCGTTTTACTTTACTACCTGAATAAGTTTCTATGAATTCTCTTTTTTTCAAAATTGACAAAAGCGTTGAAGGAGCGATACCAAATTTTTTAGCAATTTCAGTTTTATTTTCTCCATTATGAATTGCTAAAATTATGTTATTTTTTACCAATAATGTTAATCTTCTTCTATGCGTGTTCTTTTTTAGCATTTTTCAGTGAAACTGATAATAGACTCAAGGTTACTGTTAAAAAAATCTGTTGAAAAAAAAACATTGCTTTTGTTATTTTTATTGTTACTATTTTTTGAACATTGTATTGTATTATGAATTATTAGAGGTTTTTAACAATTAAGTAGGATTTATAGAGGTTTCCTCACAGTGTGAACTGCAAGAAAAAAAAGGAATTATCGAGCGGACCGAAATGTAGGAAATTTTTACGAACTAAAGAGTTTTTCTCAAAGGACCAGCGAATTGTTCACGTTTTCGAATTCACGTGGTACGAATTATTACGGTTTTGTGTACAGTCCCGGTATATGTCAAAAATTATAAATAAATTACACAAATACGCTTCTTGTTGCAGACAGCCTAACCAAAGGACCCTGGTTTTTCCACACAGCCACACACACAACCAAAACGATAAAACAAGTGGAAGCGGTTAGTTCAAATTTTTCAATTTTAAATAGGCTAGTGATCGATAACATGCAGGCAGTAAAAATTCCAAATTGTAAATCATACTGACAAACACTAGAAGAGCGGAACAAGATGCTGTTTTCGAAGGTTGCTACACCTTCATCTTCAGCGTTCCTCATGTTTTGTCCATTGTCTGTGGTTGTCAGTAGATGTAAATTATTACCTTTATATATTTATTATTTTTTATTAATGGAATACGAGAAGTAATTCCCCGTGGACTATTGACACAAGGCTAGACAGACGACAATGCTAGGCAAAAAATTGTTATTTGCCGTAGTAATGCCAGCTATATTATTGCATCATGGTTTCGCTTAGCTCACTGAATGTGACTAAAATGAAAGGCAAAATAGACCCGAGGCATGGTACGTTTTGAACTCGTGCAACTACAATTTATATAGATACAAGCTTATCAAATGTTTTACATGCCGTGTTTGTTGATGAATTTTCTTATTACTTATTCACCTGCTGAAATCTGGGGTTTCGGCATCACGCAGTGGCTACATATCATTTTTTTTTATATATATATATTAACGTATAAATTGAAGTAAGTTCAATTATTTTGATTAAAAGAAAGTATAAATGGTGATTTTTCTTTCTGGATTCTCTATAATTAAAAATAGTACGATTTTTTTCTACAAACAAAATGAAGAAACCTCAACACTACGACCCAAAAATGAAGCGCGAAATGTTTGAATTTAGGTGCGTTGTTAAGCGTATATCGTTCCACTTGTATTAATGGCGATGTTTTTTTTACTTGTCATCTATCAAGTAGTTACAGGTTGAGTTCTGAAAAATCTTAAATGGCGGCCCATTGAAAATGAAACGGCTTATTGGTATACCCTGTAATTGTACATTGATTGAATTATGCAAAATATGTACAGGGCGGCACAAAAGGAGCTATATGGTTTAAATGGTTTATAACTTTTTTATTTCTGCGAATATAAATTTTTTCTTTTTTAAATACAGTATATTATTGCAAAATTTCGGGTGTAATGGCCATGATTTCATTTTGAATGCTTCATAATTAATTCCCCAAGTCTTCTTCACAAAATGCTGAAAAAACAAAGAAAAAATAATAATTAAAAAATTATAAAGAATTCAAACCATATCGCTCGTTTTGTGCCAGCCTGTATAATGTTTCTTATTCGTAATCAATAGTTGCACAGAATAGTTAACACAGATAGTTTTTAATGATATCTATTAAGGTAGGTCGAATAGGTTAATTCATTATTCTGGCAAAGGAACGAGGAGATTTATTATGTCATGAGTATCAAAAAATGCGTTGAAATAAGGATAAGCCTGTTGCGGTACGTATTTATCAGTGTGCTTTTTCCCAAAAATATTGTACTGTATGGACGTTTTATGATCCACAGTTTCGAATCCTTCAACACCCATCAAATTATTTTCCCACATAAATTAATATATCGTTTTTTTTAGCTGCATGAGAACTTAAAATGATACAAGACAGAAATATTGTTGGAATGAAATTTTTTTATTACAATCTGGAAAACAATTTGATTGCATTTATTTTTTTAAATATGATTCGATCACTTAAATTTTTTACTACTTTTTCCAATAAATCTGGCCGTAAGGTGTCAAAGGTGGCTTGAATAATGGCTTCCAATGCTGCAAGAGTTGCTGGTTTGTCGTTGGTTGGTTTAACATATCCCCCTAAAAAGTCATCATGCGTTGAAACGCATGAAGGGGGCAGTGAACAGGATCACTTTTGGAAATAAAGTGGTCACCAAATTGATTGTATGACAAGTTGCGGCGTAATGCTTGCTTAATTTGGAAGAAAAACATCTGGAATTCTCTTTTGGTCACAAAGACGAAAATGTTGCCGGCCACAATTATTATTGATATCGTAAGCAAAGAAAATGAGAACAAAGCGTGTCGCCGAGTTCCCTTCCAAATGTTTCCTCGTCTAAACTCAGTTTTACTGAACAGAAATATCAAAACAGTTTGACATTTTTAGCTGTCAAACCTTAGTGAAGGCCCTTTCATACTATAATACAAGTCTTACGACTTTCATAATACTTTCCAAAGTAAAATTACATTTGGCTTTCACACTATCCCACTTGAAATAAAATTAAAGTTATAAGTAGTAAGAACAAAACCGGTGTTGAAGCCAATGACTTCTTTCTTGCTTTGATATTTTCTTTGGCTGCTTACACAAAAACACATCCCTGATAAAATGAAAAGTAAAAGCCTTTTGAAAATGTTTAAAAAATGGCGACAGCCATACGACTGTCAAATTCCCATTCGTATTTTCGTCCGATTCATAACATATTGTTTTCACTCTCTTCTACTTTCCCACATTATTTAAGTTTTTTTAAATGTCGTATTATTCAGTATTACAATGTAAAAGGGCCTTTATCGATATCGATAGTTCTCATGCAGCTAAAAAAATCACCCGATACATCTCAGCGGCTTTCCTTATATCAACGATTGGCTATCTAAAATAATTATTAAAACGGTTCTATAGTTTTAAATATAATGTGCCTACTCAACACCAGTAGCGCTGCAATTCAGAATTACAAGCTGCACCTTAGAGGTGCCACAAAAACAGATAATAATTTCTTCTTCACTACCTGAACTATGCAATTGGTGCTCTGCTTTTCAAAAGACGTTTATGTGAGTTCGACAAACAATATGTACTTCTTGAGTTTACTGTCGAAGTGATTTTCATACCACTTTTCACTTTATTTATTCAAAGTATTTGCACTCTTTTATTCTCATTTAGGGCCATTATTACAACTAAGCAATAAAGTTACTGATAGCTAAAATTAACTTTAGGTAAAATGAATAATAAAGTGACCTTTAACTTGTTTTCATTATTACTAATTATTTGTCCGATAGCATCCCAACTTTAGCTATCGGCAAGTTATAATAATGGGCCTTAATGTGCTATAAAACGGCTTATAGTGCAACAATAAAGTGGATATGTTTTTAATAATAAAAGGGAAATTTGTTGGCACCTTTCTAATGTGGAAATCACCATTAGATTTAATTAACTTAATTAAAAAATTAAATTAATCAAATTTTTTTTATTTTTTTCCACATTTGATTCATTCACTTTATTTATTGAAAATATTTGCACTTCTTTTGTAATATTTTAAAGTGTTGTAAAATGGCTTCTTATATGAACAATAAAGTGCAAGTATTTCAAATGAATAGAGCAAAAAATGCAATGCACTTTTGATTGAAAAGAAAACACCATGAGTGTCTAATTGCGACTTTAAAAAATTGTATGCAACTTTAGCAGTTCCCATAGTTAACGTACTCTTTTTTTATATTTTTTGCTACGAAAATTACTTGAAATTTTTTAGGAAATAATTTTTGCAACTGCTATAATTTTTTTTGCATGTGGAAATATGATGCCCAAAAATTATGCATTTTCTAGGTAAATGAAAAAAATTTCAACTTAAAAATAGTGTCATATTCAATTGACGTTGAATGCTTCACTCTGGGTCTGCTGCTTGGAGTCAAGTGATAAAATTTTTTCTCTCTAAATTAAATTGTCAAATACATATTGTTTTTTAGTCTGTTGAAATTTTCATTTTAGGCAGAGTTTTTTCTAAAAATGACCAGTTACTTCGAAAATATTTAAAAATTTCTGTAAAACCGATTTTCTTTTCAGAAATGTGATGGTTTTTTAAAGAATGGCTAACATTTGCTTATCTTTTATAGGGTATCTAAGAATATTTAAATCTAAAAAGACGTAAAAATTAATCAAATTGAAATGGTATGAACTGAACTGAAATACGCACCCACTTTTTGTTCCCTATGAACGCATGTTACACGCTCGTACTTTTTTATTCACTCTGCATTCATATTTTCATTCACTTTGGTACGTGGAAAATTAAAACCGTGATTCTTGTAGCTGCCTGCGTGTTTTCTATTTTAATTTTTTTATTTTTTTCTTTATGAAAATAAGAATTACGTAGAGGAGACAACAATATACTTGTCTTTTATCAATCAACACTTTAAACGTGATTTTTAATTTCTCTGATTTTATTTATTTTTTTATTGCAAAAGTTTAAACTGACTGATTGCACAGATAAAAAATATTATTTGCTAAAAATGTAAATAATTTTATTAGAAAAGTCCAAACCTCAATTATAAATTTTTTTTAAATTAACTTATATTTTCTAAATTTCATCATCATCCATCGTATGACTTTGTATAGTGACACTTAATTGTGGCATATATCCGTTGATTAAGCCTGACTCGCCGCTCATGGCATTTTCATTGAAGGCACGGTTTCTATTCTGTCCATCATACATAATGCTTTTCTTCTCTGTTGTCCACAAAATATTGATGTTTTTATTAATGAACCGGTCAACAGGGGATTTGGAATCTGTGAAGCACTATTTTCACGCTTTTTTTTCTTTCTCTTTCAAGTCTTGGACTGACCATTTTGTTAAGTAAATTAATTAAATTAAATATTGCTGGCTTTCTTCCACGGTATTACCAAAATTTATTATAAATATTTCCTATGAACACTTGCCGTATTACAAGTTTCGTCACAAAATATAAATTCTATGAGAACAGCGCCACAAACAACAATGTTTGATTCTAATTTTTCTCAATTTTATGATTCTAAAGGATCATAATTGGATCTTAAGGGTGAAGAGGGACGGGAAGAATAAATAGTTAGAAAAAACCGCTAACGGTGCTGTTTTTGCACAATTTTGAAGAGTTATGAAGTTCAAGCGGAACTATTAAAACAGAAATAACTAATGAATCGGCTCCAAGTTCCTAAAAAAATCTAACAACTTCCTTCGTATTTTTATATTTATATTTTTAAGTAATACAAATTTTCAAAATGTTTTATATTTTTTAAGATTTCAAGAGTAGCTTACATTTGGTTTTATGTTTTCATAAATTGAATTTTTACAATTTTAGGCAATGCTTAATGAATTTCCTGTATTTTTTTAATTCGATTTTCCACTTTTTAATATAAAAAACGAAAATAATTTAAACTATTCTTATATCATTTCGCACTGTTTGAAATTTTTTATATATTCATATTCTAAATACTATAATTAATTTTTTTTATTCATAACTAATACCTTTAATTGGAAAAGTAATTTTTTATTTAACACACTTCACACGTCACTTCGTTCAGTTTGCAAAATTTATGATCGTACTATTTATTTATTTTTTATTTGAATATTTTTGCGGTTTATTAATCATTTTATAAATAAATTTCTTAATGACTTGTCACACATTTTAAATCGTTCTTGTTGTGCGCGTGTTTATTTTATCAGGAGAGCGACGAAGTACATTCAAGACGCAACTGTTTGCATCCACTGTATCTAAACAACTGGCATGACTGAAAATGACGATGAACTATTCTCATATAAAAGATTTTCATTTCATTCGCGATCAGCAAAAGCAAACAGTGTTAACAATTTGGCGTTATTTTTTATACTATTGTAGTATGTTTTAATAAATATATTGGCACGAGAAAAGGGGCACGAAATAATGCATGCCGGGTGAAAATAAATATTGGATTTGAAATTATTATTAAATTTTGGAGCTGCGTGATTTGAACGCAATTATGAGCGTGTTGCTGCTCAAGCCAAATCTTTCGTAAAGATTTATGCACGAAACACATTCACAACTGTTGGCCAGCGACTACACCACTACAAATGACGCTAGCAATCATTGTTCAAATAATTGAATGTAATTAATTTAATTTTAAAGAATTTTTTGTTGAAATCACGCGATTTTAATCAATTCCCCACGAAATCACAACTTTTTTTAACTTGGACCAACACTCAGGAAAGTAGAAAGGGATACTGTGAGAGATGACAGGTAGTGAAGCGTCACTATCTTACAACTCGGCTTTGCACGTTTTTTTTTTGTTACTAACAGTGCTGCAGCGCCTTTGATGTCAAGGAGACGTATTCATTTTGAAGTTTCGTTGTAGTAGCTATTTTAAGTAATTATTTTACTTCGCTGGTTCTACACATTACCGACGAAGGAGGACGCTCTGATCTGCCTGTGGATTAGTTACAGCTGAAGCCGGTACTGTTCAGTGACCAGTCTCCACTGAAACTTTGCGACAACAACTGACACAAAGACACACTAATGCACATCAGAAAAAATGCGTAATATTTTTATGACTTAGTCTGACACAGGGCTCAAACCCAGGACTTTTTTTTGGTTTTGTAGTCAACGAACCGCCTACTTCAGCCTTTGCTACACTCTATAGCGAAAGCGAAACTATGTAAAAACTGATATGTTTACCAATTTAAAAAAAAATTGACATTGCTGGCAATTCAAAAATATCATTTCATTTGAGAGAACAAAAATTTTGATTTTGATTTAATTTTAATTGCAATTAGTGGATTTGATTGCTATTAAAATAATTGCAATGATTTAATTTATGAATTTTACAGCTATATTACACCGTAACACTCTAAAAACTGAGAACTGTATGTTGTAGAAGCACATATTTCAGTTTTGCGGCATTAAACTACTTTACATGCTTTTATACAAATGAAATCATTAGAAATAGATTTTTATCACGAAAAAATGCAAACAAGATCGATTCTTTTGTTTAAAACTTTTCGTTTGTTAATTTATTTAAAACACATTTACGTTTCGCTTGCTGTTTTCTCTTCAATAAAATAAAATATTGTAAGCTCTGATTCATTTTATATTATTTTTTGTTATATTAGCAATATTAATTATTAATAATTGTCGTGGAATTAATAATTTTCCTATACACACACATAATTATTCTATTTTTGACAGGTTGTAGTCGGTAGTCTGCTGTCGTCAATGTGCATGTGCGTGACTGCATTAACGTAGTTAAATTTTGGGAAATCTAAAAATTGTAAACTAAATTACAAGTCTACATTTTGCATAAAAACAGATACATTACAATTTATTAAAGATTTATAAGAAAGTATCAATGTAATGAGGTAATGAATATTTGAGCAAATAATTCAAAAAGGAAAAATGTTGTTTTGTAAATATTTGACAACACTTTCAGAAGTCCTAAGCAAATAAACAAACAATATGTCAGCAAAAAGATTAACCTCGTCCATATGGATCACTGACTGGCTATTCAACCACAAACATTGACTCTCTGGTTGAGTTATGATTTATTTGTTTACAATCCCCTTATTCTCATACATACTCGTGTGAGTATCTCTTCACATATTTTGGGAATCCGAAATGTTTACACACTCAACGGGGTTTAGTTTGCTTTCGTTGAGGTATTGGACTTTTGTGTTCTTGTTATTGTAATGAGTGTTGGGTGGTGAATATAAATACTGTTTATTTATAAATGCAATTGTGAGCATGAGAATGAAACCGAAACAGAAAATGTTTAGAAACATGTTGATGTACATGATTTGTAAGTTTGTTTGTGGTTACTGATAGTTTTGGTAGAAAAATTTAGTACTCTTTTTTAATTTAGAATAAAAAATTTTTCTTTTAATAATTTTCGAGGACTAATAAAAGTTGCTCTGAATGTGGAAACATTTAACGTTTTTGTGACCTGAAAGATTTTTTTTAGAAAATAATTTTTTGATTATAGAATCAAAACTTGCCATGAAAGGAGCTCGACTATTTGATACTTGTAAGCAATATTGCGCAATATATGCCACATAAACAGTAATCACTGCACATTAGTACTCGCCAGTTTCTCTAATAGTTTTCGAGGTGTAAATACGCTTCGTGGGAAACTATAATTTTTGGACACAAACGATAATTTTATTCCGAGTATTCCAAAGCATACATTTTCTTATTTATTCGCATCACTAAGTGATTGTGTGACCTAGTTGCCTTACAAACACAGTTCTGAAAGGTGGTAATATTTCTACTGAGTCTTACATTCTGAGAAATATTAAAAAGTTATATTAATTCCTGGAAGACTTTAGACTGTGGTAAAGTCAGAGTTGTGCACTCTGTACAATTAGCCTGAGTTATTAAGGCGAACGTTGTGACTGGGAAAATTATATGTTTATATTTTTTAAATTAGTGTGTCTAATTGATATAATGATCCAATGAGAATTTATATAATTTCCTTTCATTTAACTATTATTTCGATTTCATTTTCACCATATTTATTATTATCGTATTATTTTCATGGTTAAATTTTCCATTTTTTACAGTTTAAGTTCTGGATAATTGATAATTGCTGGTGTCTGACAATTTTGTTTAATTGAAGAAAAAAACAGTACTTGATATTGTTGCAATTCAATTCAAATCGATATGATTGTCTTTCTATATTCAAAAACCGAGAGAGTGAGTCTGTAGCGAAAAATGTTGAACACACGTAAATAAATGATGTAAACATCAGACATGGGAGTATTAAATTGTACAATAAAATAAATATGCATTGGATTATTAAGCAGCTTAATTAATAACGTTTATTCTTTTGTTTTTTTTTTTTTGTTATTTATGTTTTCTATGAGAGGAATTTTTTTTTGGACCAGCACTAAGGAAATGACCCCTACACACGCAGTGCATTGTACATAGGAACTAGGGGAAAGGGATAGTTAGAGAAACGACACGAGGTGAAGCTTTCACTATCTTACAGCTCTACTTTTACACGTTCTTTGTTTTACAGCAGTGTTGAAGCGCCTCTGATGTCAAGGAGACGTATTAAAATTTGAAGCTTAGTTTGTAGCCATTTTTAGTCATTATTCATTTTATAATTCATTTTGGTCAAACAGCTTACAAACTATCATAAAAGTAAAAACAAAAAATTAAAATCTCTTCATTAGATACGAGTACTAATCACTTGGCGCTTCATTGCACATTAATATTTGCATAATATAATAAAAATAACAAACAAATATTCACATGTATCACATCAGTTTAAGTCTTTCTTCTTCAATATCTAGCATCCTTTTTTTAGTTAAAGTTTTTGTTTTGTCAAATTTCTTTTTCCAATTGTATCAAAATTTGTTCATCAAATTCAAATCGTTGTCTTGCCAGACCCAACTGTTTTTCTCTTATTTCAAACTCCTTTCTCTGGTATCGACATACACTTTTCAAACTTTCATTTATTTGTTTCAAAGAAGCCATACATGGTTTTTGGTAAGAAATTTGATTATTAACTTGCTTTTTAAGCAGCCCATCTCTATCGCAAGAGCTTAATGACCGCAAATGTTTTCTTGGCTTACGTTCGCAGCTTTCCGAACTAGGTCTTCTAACCCATTTGCTCCTCTAATGGGGACAGCGGATTAAATTTTGATGGACCACCGACAGTGTTAGTTTTATTTCTTCGTAGTTTCTGTTTGGTGTGTACCTTAAAATCAGCCTAAACCTATTAAAATTAAAGTTAAAGTCAAGTATTTTTCATGAGCTTTATATATTTCTTACCTTTTTCCATCCTGTAGCTTCTCTAATTGGCGAACCGCTCATTATTTATTGTGTAATTTTAAGAATAATTAGATGAATAAATAAATAAAAGTATAATTTTTCACTTATATTTTTGTTCTTTGCGAATGCTGCTTTGCCGTCGAATAAATTTTGCGATTTTGACATTTATTTTCGCATTACAGAATACCGAATTGCCACTTTTTCGCATTATAAAAAGGAACTTTGCGAACATCGTAACACAGAATACCAATTGTTCGCATTTATATATTTTCGCATCGCATCGCAATTCAGAATAAGCCTCCAGGGTCTATGCCTTCGCTACTGTAACCATCCGACAACAACTGACAGGAAGAGACACTAATGCACACTAAATTGTTTAATTGCCTTCGTTTTAATTACCGCAATAAGATAGATAAACATATTCGTTTAAATACTTTCCCCGCATAATTACCCAACAACGTAGGCATTTTAAGTGAGGTAATTAACCATGTAATACTGTAACTATTAACGGTTTTTAAAATTTCGTTTTTTCCTTCTTTCCTTTTTATTGAGGGTATAATTCTCGTTTGGCCGCATTATTAGAAAAGTGGGCTGTGTCACACTCAAGCAGCTTTGTAATTATATTTATGAACTTTCGCCCAAGTAATTCCGATAAGACATTGAACATCAGGAAATGAAACATGCGCATCACTAAATATTTTTATTAAAGAGGATCTTGATTCATTCCCCTCTTACTTTTATTATACATTTATTTGTACCATTTGGCTGTTTCCCACATTATCCCATCTCTGTTGCCTAGTGGTGCATGATATCCATACATACATACATACATACATATGTACTTAACACAGGCATCATTCATTTATCAATGCCATATTAAAGAAATACATATGAAAATTATTTTGTTACTTGCAATTTGCCAGCTATTGACATTCGTTGTACTTAATGAATAGAATCATTTCAGTTCAATTTCAAAATTATGCACTTGTCGTAAAAACAATAAATAAATACATAAAACTAAAAATTAAAAATAGTGCGTCTCATCGTATTATAATAATTTGCTTTTGCAAAAAACAATCTTTATCAAGATCATTTTATTGTTTTAGGTCTTGATGTGGCGTCAAGTTTTACACTGAAAATCTATTTAAGAAAGTTATATACACATATTTATATTTCTATAAACATACATACATGTACATATGTATGTATGTATGTACGGTATACATATGTATGTAGAAGAAATATTGACGTTTGTTTCCAAAGTATAAAATAAGAGATCATAATTGAAATAAATATACATACATACTTCCGATTTACCAATTATATGGATGATATGATTATAAAGGGTCAAATACACAATTGCAGCTTTTTGCGAAAATGGAAGTTCACATTAAAATGTATTTCGTACACTTCGAAGTTCACAATCGGGAGAATTGTGCGAAAATTTCAGCAAACCGGCTCTGAAGGAATTCTGAACACACCTGTGTAAGTTCGCCCAGTTCGATCTGCGGTAAACATTGCTGTTGGTCGCGATAGTGTGGCAGAAAAGCCGTCAACCACGAATTGTGAATAGTATTCGCGGATATGGACCTGAACGATAGATATGTGGTTCCAACAGGATGGTACCACTTGCCACACAGCTAACGAAACAATGGCTCTTTTGCGCGACAAATTCAATGGCCGTGTTATCACACGTCGTGGAGAGCATTTTCTTTCACGCATAATTGCCATAGATCCTTCTATCATAATAAAAAGTATTAAGATAATTCTCTGAAAACTTTTTGTTTTATTTCCAATTAACATCGTGTGCTTTAGTTGGACCACCAAGTACAATTCAAGGCAAATTCATTATCAGGAAAACTCACTAGCTAACTCGCCCGTCAGCTGAGAATTATTACGCCGAACGTCAAAGTTTGTTTACTATTGTTGAAGTAGTCTGCACGTTGACTATAAAACCAAAAAAGTTCTGAGTTCGACCCCAATTTCAGACTCATAAAAACATCTCGAATTTTTTCTGATGTGCATTTATGTGTGTCAGTTGTTGTCGGAAATTTTCAGTGGCGAAGGAATAGTCACTGGTCACTGAACAGTAACGGTTTCAGCTGATAGCAATCCACGGGCACATCAGAGTGCCCTCCTTCATCGGTATTGTGTAGCGCCAGCGAATTAAAATAATTACTAAAACTGGCAACTAAAAACAAAGCTTGAAAATTGACACCGTCTCAATGACGCTGCAGCACTGGTATTAACAAAAAACGTACCAAAGCAGAGTAGTAAGATAGTGAATGTGATAGTGATGTCATCTCTCTCACTATCCCTTTCCTCAGGCTGCAGAACAATACATCTCATGTGTAAGGGTCATCTGATCATTGCTGGTCCAAGATAAAAAAAACAGCAACAGAAAGTAAAGACTAATGAGGCCTTTTCTTGAGAATGCGTTAATAGACTTTGATTTTTTACGAACGGGCAAGCACGCGCATGATAACCAAGATTGCCAATTTAGCCTTTTTTCCGGCTAGATCGCGCGGTTTTGTTATCTAGAGATAATAAAAATGACTATAACATCAAGCTAGCCATTTCTTGTTATCATATTTATAATTGGGGTATTCACAAGGTAGACATAATTTAGTCTGCTATTTCAAAAAATTCATTCAACTGTTAAGGAAAAAATACTTATTAATGTTTCATTTTAAAATGCTAAAAACAAGCGAAGAAACTAAAATAATTCGACTTTTTTAATCTAGTTAATAAGATTTTACATGTAAATATTGTAATAATTAAAATTATAAAATAGTGCTTTCGGCACACAAATTTGTTGAAACAAATATAATCAAAAACAGCTGTTGTTAGTGATAAGAACTGAATAATTTTTTGGACGGCGGCTAGTGGATAAACGTTAAGTATACCAGATACAAGATAAGTTACACAACCAAATTTGGTCACTTGTATGTCATTAGATATTGTGGGTTTATGACAAAAAAATAAACATAGCTCGAAAGTTTTATTATTTTATGACTTTTTTGCACAACAACAATTTGTTTAAACAATTTTGCGTCATTACATTATTACAATATCACTTAATAACAGACTTTGTTATCGCCCAAATAATTTTATGATAAATGTTTGACTTTTTTTTTTTATTAAATGTGGATTTACCAGTGTATTAGAATTAGGATATGTGAAAAAAATCATAGAATATTTAATTCCTGGGATAAATGAAGTGTCGATTTGAAAACGGTGATGAGAACCAACCACTCATGGTCTCATTATGACATTTATATTTCTCCTAATATTCCATTCCTTCTCAAATAAAATATTATTTAATTGCTTATTTGGTTCTTTGATTTATTTACATACATACATACACATATTTAAAATAACTTAATTTAATTACACAAAATTTATTTTAATAAAAATACAATTTTTGTTTTTTTTTCCATACTTCTCAAAAAGTTGTTAAGCAAAAAAAATTAAATAGAAACAGTTTAAATATTTATAAGGATAATTTAGAAAATCATAAAAACTCATCAAAAATAATTGTTTTATTCAATTAAAAAAAAGTAATTTCACTATTGATAGCAATGCCACATGGCAACAGGTTCATTTAAAGCTGCCTCTCTGAGCGTTGTCATATGTTCAGCACTACTCTCACTGACAATCGAGCCGACACAGGGTCCTCCTATTAAGATAGTGCCTAATACCAGTTTCTTGGCCATTTTCGTTTTAGTGGCCAGGGTGGTCCTTATTAAAATATTGTCTAAATTGTCGATATTCTGCAGCGGTATAGTAATGGTGGGCACTTCCCATTTAGTGGAGAGGGAAGGATAAAAATTGCCAGATTTCCAGGAGTCAATATAAATGCCATGCTCGAAAACCGTAGTCTTAACGTAAACACTACCGGCAGTAGCCTCCAGTTCGTCTTTGACCTTATTCGTACATCTCATGCGCGCTGTCGTAATTTTAAGAGCCAAAGTGTGTTGGCTTTTGGTTTTAACATTTCTTATGCCCATTTTGCGTTTCATTTCTGAGGTCATGCGGTTCCAAGATTGGGCTGATTTACCTTCTTTACCATCGGGTAGACTAGTGTTTGAAGATTGTGAATTAAGTGAACTACCGTTGTCGTTATGGGTGGGATCAATGGGTTCACTGCAATCTATTATTTCTAAAATTATTTCCGCCACACCTTTGGTGGAGTTGGCCAACTATTGATAAAAAAAAGATGGGAGAAATGGAAATAAATTACGTTCAATAGTTTTATTGGCTGGTGAAAAATATTTTAAAATAAGTTAAACGTCAAATGAAATAAATATTAACGCTGTTCTGTATATTTTTTATATTATTTCAGTATTTCGTTAACCATCTGTTAACAGCTGCAGGAAATTTGCAATCATCTATAAAATGTTTTCATGTTAAACAAAATATTTTGTATTTGCGCTTGATGCGCAATTTAATTTTTTATGACGATATAAATTTCATTAATTAAATAACACCAGAATCTTAATTACAAATATTGAAATACAGAAATGCTCATGTAATCAGACCTGACCTTCAGTTACTGCAATTTCGCTTTTGCTTTGTTAACATTTTTATTATTATTCGTATAAAAAGTTTAAACTTTCACTTAAATGTTTTAATTTTTTTTTTTTTTTTTGCTTTAACAACTTTACAGGTGACTGACTTCTTCATTTCAAAAAATTTAATTTCATATATTTTTATTGACCCTTATGAAAATAAGTTTAAGTTTCTTACCATAAAAAGATCAATTAAAGTATTTTGTAGTAGAAATAAGCATTTACGTGACTCAAAGATTCAGACAACTGAAAAAAGGCCTCAAAAATTTTCGGCGCGATATTTCAAACAACAGTTTCGCGAATAAAAGATTTCTTGTCGAAGCGACCGGACTTAACGATTTATTCCTCCGGCCGAATAACAAATCACAAAACCTTATTTTAGATACAGGGTGACTACACTATTCTCTTCAATTATAAAATACTCTTTTTAATTTTTCACTCTCTTGGGTCCAGATAGATATGTGCCCAAATTCGTTAACATATTTCATTTAAGGTTCGGAGCAATGTTTCATTATTTTGGGGCCATCTTTTATAAAAAAAATTTCGATTATTTGCATAATAAAAAAGGCTCTAAATTCGAGACCCTTATTTCGCAATGCGAAAGAAAATTATTTGAATAAAGTATGTTTTAAATATCTTTAAATTTTCTCTAATAGACACCAATTGAAAAAGTACAGTACTTTTTATAAGTCCCAATAGCTTCCAAAAAGTACTTTAGTCCTTAAAGAAACTTTTCAAGTAGCAGTCGTTCTAAGTAAATTTAAGTACTTTTTATGAAAGTAACTGTTAAAAAAGTACTCACAGTTTTCTTATAAGTACATACATATCTGTTAAAATATTTTTTGTAACAATACTGCTTCGAAAATGTTATTAGAAAAATGTACATTTAAGAAAGTACCTTACTGAATTGTTTTCATAAAAGTACTTTCTATAAAGCACATTCATGAAATTGGCTTTTCAAAAGAGTATTTGTATAAAAGAAAAAAAAAAGCTAAAGGTACCTTTTGAAAATATATTTTTTTTAAAGATGCATTCATAATAATAATTGTTATTTCTTTAACACGTATTCCAAGTAGTTATAAATTTGTGGTTTGATACTCACATTGTTGTTCGTGTCATTACTTGGCTTTTGAACTGTGGTTGTTATATCTTTTATAGGCATCCACAGTTCCTCTGTCGCAAACATGCTGCGCGAAGTGCGTTTGAATAGTTTCGGTTGCAAATAACACGTTACCGAACCTGCGGAAAGAATTTTTAATAAAAGTTGTTATAAAATGTCTACTAAAATTATGTTTTCACCTAAATTCCTTCGCGATTCGCTTATCGTTAGGGGAGGCATTGAGTCCCTAGGATTAGCATCTTGTGATTTACGTTTGACTTTCTTTTCCTGTTCTTTCCTTTTATTCTCCTTGTCATCGGGTGACTTTTCCTGACTAGTTTCGAACATATTTTGCATCAAATTTGAACTTTTATCTTTCAAGGAACGATACGTTTTGCTAAATCGATTAAATGACTGAAATTGAAAGTGATTGCTTTAGAAAATCTATTATTTGCAATAAATTTTCTTTAATATGTATTTATTTATTTTGTTTGATGTTATTGATTGTTAAACATACCGTTGGCGGTAATTCCAATAATGCATAAACTGTAAAAACCACAAATTGTCCAGCAAACAGTTCCTCAGGCGTAAAATCAGAAACTGCTGCTTTGCTGCCACGACGTGATGAATGTTTCAATGAGGGCCTGTAATATGGTGAAAATGTAGCCAAAAAAAAAATTAATTTGATTGCTGGGTAAATGAATTCCTTGCATGATTTTATTATTTAAAAAATATTTCTTAAGATTTAGTAGCCACACAAGATATTTAGTAATAAATTGATCGATCTTTCTTTTTTTCCATTTACTTATAAATTTCGCTTAATACATTTCCCTTTAGCAATACTAACTGATATGACATAAAGTGCATTTTACAGAAAATACGTTTCTTCCAAAATTATCTTTTACGTTAATTATAATTTAGCAAAATGCCTTTTAGAAAAAGTATCTAAATTTCACAAAAAAGAAATATATTCCAAGAAGTGCTGTTCGCCTTTGGGTTCTTATGAAAAAAAAATCCGCTAAAAGTACCTTCTTCAGAAAGCACCTTCAGGGAAACTATCAAAAGTATTCTTTACAGAAATTACATTGTCCAAAAAATATTATCTTTCGCAAAAAGCACTTTTTATAAAGATTGTAATTTTACAAAGATATCTTTTGCAAAAAGTGCTCGTAGCATTCACAACTAATGCGATTTACTAAAATTACCTGCCTTTTACAATACAATTGTTTCTTATACACACGTAAATAAATAAATGCATATCTACATTCCATCTGTACATAGTATGTCATGTGTGTATGGATGTATATACATCCATTATGATGCTCTTATATAAGTTCACAGATATATATCACAATCTTGTCTGAAAAAGTGATAGAAGTGTATTAACTAACACTTACTTAATATCAGGTGCCAATGGAAATTTAAAGTTTTCATTAAATTTAGGCCATGAATTCGTTTGTATGCTGCTGTCTAAACGTTTGTGTCCAGGGAAAAGCTTTACCTACAAAATACATGAAGTATGTTTTCAAAAAATACCCATCTGATTGTTGTCTCTGCTAAGAATAGAATTTTTAAGTATAGCCACTCACCTTGATCACATACCCTTGAACAATTTTAAAACCAAACAAAGTCGGCAGATGGCGCGCTGCTAATAAGTGAACATTAAGTTCGGGTATGACCGTTTTGGCACCATTTTGTTCGCTGGCAGTGCTCTCAATAGTAATTTGAAAACCTATTTCCGGTTCCAAACTCATCCCATGATGTTTTGTATTACCATTTTGAATTCCAGGTAATATCGATTTTAATTTATGCATAGAAAATGACATCACAACTCATTGGTAGTTAATAATTTGCAGAGATCTTGTCGTTTTTTCGTTTGTTGTTTCTGAAAAAAAAAGTTTATTTAAACTTTAATTAGCATTTTTGCACTTGTTGCTTATTTGCTTGCTAGTTTGCCAATGCTAATTCAATTAATTAATTTTTTTATCTTTTGTATATAATTAACAACTTTAAGTGAAGCTATAAATATTTAAATGTATAAAAATGTTTGAGTTGAAAGTTGGCGTTTCTGGTTTGAGTTTCGTTCTCATTTTTTTGTCTTTCTTTTTGCAGTTTCAAATATCAAACTCTTTTTTTCATTTCTTATTAGCTCGTGCATTAGATTATTTTTTAATTAAAATATTTTTAACAACAGAAATTCAAATATCAATAAATATTAAATAAGGACCATCGGATGGAGGTGTGCCGCCGTGGTCGCGGCGCCCATTTGGCCGATATTTTGTTCCATACATAATTGAGTAATACCAATATATCATAATAAAATAAAATTACAATAATTTCCTAAATAGTTTGTGTTTTATTCAAAATCAACATCGGCCCTTGAAATTTAACCACCCTTTATTTCTTTTAGGAACTAGAAAATTATTTGTTCTTTTGAAAATAAAAGGGAAGACAAAGGGATAGAGCGCTATGAAATAAGACCCCAAAGTGTGAAAACTAAAACACGAAATTTTTGGGGCGTTTTTTGTAATATTTTGAGGCTTTTTTCATTATTTATTTAGAGTCATATTTTTAATTTTCCAAAATGAAATATAGCTCCACAGAACTTAAAGAAGGCCCCACAAAATTATACTATAAAAATATAAAATATTACTAAAATTTAAATAAATGAAATAACTACCAAAGAAATTAAGAAAATAATTTTGTAGCATTTTGACGAACTCAAAGAAAGTTTCATTGCATGATCGGCCTTCGACCGGCAGCAGATACTTTCTCCTCTACACCGGCTGCGCTAAATAGAGCTTATTTGCATGACCGGCCTACGATGTACCCAACTTTGGGGCCTTATTCACTTAAGATTTTTGGGCAATCTTTCATTAATTTGGGGCGATATTCATAAAAGAAATTGGGGTAATTTTTCGTAATGAAAAATGTTCCCATGTTTGGGCCCTTACTTCATTTCACACTTTGGGGCCTTGTTTCGCAGCGCTATGGACAGTATAGAGAAGAAACAAACAGGTGGTGCAGTGATGAGATGAAATAGAGATTAAGGTGTAATTGATACAATACAACTAGTGCTTGTTACTACCAAATTTTTTTGTGGTTTTCATGTTAATTTTTTAGACAAGTACTAATTGTGTTATAGACACTACACGTAATTCTTTTACAACCTTGCAGTTGCGTTTTTTTGGGAAAGCAGACTTGCTGCGTCTCTGTTATTACAACTCTTGGCGCATTAGTTTTATTTTAGCGAAAAGAGATCCAATTTATTTATTATTTTCCTTCACCGACGTTCTAATACTGACGTACCGAGGGCGCTGTCATATACATACTTCAGCATATCGGCATTTCCACAGAAAAGTATACCATGACCAAAATATTAAAGTTTATGGAATTTTTACATATGTTTTTTTGAAAGAAAACGCGTAAGATTTTATTATACTGAAAACCTCAAAATTTTATTTTAAATGCCACGATGACAAAACGTACTGCAATGTTTTGTTAATAATTCGGACACCTTCCAAATCTTTATACTCTATTTTCTCTCACATATTTTCTTTTTAAAATGCAATTAGATGAGAGTGCCGTTGTTGTAAAATATTTAGAAAAGAGTAACTAAAGATTCGGAAACGTCAAATTTTTGATTCGCTTTTATTGATATTATAACCCTACTTTCATGACCGAAAAACACCAGTTATTCCCATAACTTCGCCGCAGCAGATAGGAAGTGATTGAAAATGTTTATAGTTTTCGGTTATTGTGCCAAATTTAAGAAAAACAAAAAACTTCGATATTCAAGCACAGTTAAGTTTTTATAAAATCGAATAATTTGTCACGTGACGCCACTTGTTATGGGCTGTTGTAAGTAAAACTTATTGTATACTGAAATATTCATAGTTTACTGAGATAAAATAAAAGGAACGAAAAAAGGTATAGAGAAAAAATAAAAACCGTCGAAAGAAAAAATACATTTTAATAATAAGTGAGTTAATTTAATTTAAAGGCAAATAAGATGAATTTTATAAATATACGTTAGTACATATACACAAATAACTTTTAGAATTAAAAAAAAAATCTTTCATTTGTACAAAAGTATACGTTACGTTACGCTATATCACGTAAGGTTTCAAGCTAGCGTTTATAAAAGAAAAGCTCTCAAAGTTTAGCTATCTTGTGTAACAATCTGTGAATATTCAGAATCATATCAAAAAACGTTTCTGAAGAAGAAAGTGACGAAATTCGCAGAGTTTTGTGTTTCTTTGAATAAAGAAAAGAACAGCTTCTAATTTATTCACGTTACGTAATCCTATTTAATTGTTTATATCATAAAACCGCGAAGTTCGATTATTTTACTTAAAAACACTGATAATTAACAAAACCTTTAAAGTTTCCTTTTTGTTTCATCTAATTGAGGCGTATGACTGTTACACACGTGACTATGGAAATGTCCATATATGTACACTAATTTACACATATTACAAGTTTTTTTTCAGCGAGTGATTGATCAAACGATCTTCTGTTTGTAGTAGATACACTATGTTTACACTAATAGTATATTCTGTTTCACTTATACATATTTTGTAATGTTTTTCTTTACCTTTTTCAACTTCATGTTATAGGAAATTAACGATTTCACACCCAATTTTCGAAAATGTACTTTTCATATTCATATTTCGACGTTCTGAATTCTTGGGAGTCGATTCCGACTATTTTCGCGATGAAGTCCCTGTGTGACTCTGTGTATATGTGTAAACATTTCATAACGATACGGTTCGGGAAATTTTAAAAATTTTCGACAAATTGTATTTTTTAAATAAATCATAAAGTACATTTGGACGTCGATTATGCGGTCCTCTATCAACCGGTTACACCTATTAAGTGACATGTTGCTCGCTTTGTGCTAGAACCTCTATAGCCCGTGATTTACCTTTATTATCTGTGCAACACACAAGTATTTTGAAGCCAATCATATACGTATGTATGCACATGTGTGTATGTATGTCTGAAAGTGGCGATGGCTGAAGTAGTTACCACGGAGACTACAAAATCAAAAAGTCCTACGTTTGAGCCCAGTTTCGGACTAGCTAATAAAAAAAAATTTAGATTTTTTTCTGATGTGCATTAGTGAATCTCTGTGTCAGTTGTTGTCGGAAGGTTTCAGTGGATTAGGCCACTGGTCACTGAACAGTACCGGATTCAGCTGATAGCAATCCACAGACACATCAGAGCTCCCTCCTTAGTCGGTATTATGTAGCACCAGCGAAGTAAAATAATTACTAAAAATGGTTACTAAAAAAAACAAGGCGCTGCAACACCAAAAAAACCTGCAAAACCAGAGTTGTAAGACATTGAAGCTTTCTTTTGTGTATCTTTTTACTATCTGTCATATCTCTCACTGTCCCTTTCCTCTAGTTTCAGCACAATGCATCGCATGTGTAGGCGTCATCCCCTGAGTAATGGTCCCAGATTAAAAAAAAAATACTATGATAATTCAAATTCGGTGGTTCCTTTATTTGTTACATTATACAAAAATAACACTTCATCTTTTAATTTTCAATTACAGTGATGGCTCATTCAACCAAAAGAGCAACAAAAATTCTTTCTGTAAAAGACAAAATTGCATTAATTTATAACTATCGCAAAGACATTCTTAAAAATATAGTGTTTTTATATAACCTTCATTAACCGTGCTTTTCGTTTATCCGTGCTAAGCAGATGAAGTCCAAAATTAACCTTAAAAAAATAACGTGGATTCGCCCAAAGACTTTAAAAATCTACGTGAAATCAATTTTAGATATTCGCTGATTTTTACGGATTTTCAAATGTATCAGATGCCGCAAATTTCACCAAAATCTGGCATATACTAATTCGATACCGAGATACCGTTTTCAAAAATTCAAAAAAATTTTATTTAATTTTAATTTCTTGTCAAATCGATTTTCGATACGCATTTAGGATAAGCTTAATTGAAAGTACCAGAAATGGCCTGCAAAAAGTACCTTTAGCAAAAGTTTGTCGAAGTAGTACTTTTTCATATCATAACTTTAGAATATTATCAGTATCGCAACTGTATTCTGTATGTATTCCTGATACATAGTTTTTTTCTTTTATCGCTACACCTTGAAATGTTATCCAGTTATTTGCACAATTTGTATAAATATCGCATTTAATTATCTCTTAATTAGTGTTGTGTTTTTTATTTCAAAATTTTTTTTGTTTACAAGTGTAATTAAGGTCTCGAGACTGGCTAATGCAAAATTTACACAGATAAAATATTTTTTCTCTTCTTCGACTTCGAATGTTTCTTAACACCTTCATTTCCCTCTGGTTGACTTCGTAACGTTTCGTAGAAGTGTATGCAATTACGTATATTTCTCTAAGATATTCTTACTGTTAATGATATTTAGTTTTGTTAAATTTTCTTCTGAAATAGTAAAATAGCTTTTTTTAAACTTAATTCTCTTGTTGTGGAAAGAAGTGAACTCAAAAAGTTTTTAGATGCAATATTTGAAATATTGATGCTGTTCTTACTTTTTTTTAAATTCTAAAGTCTTTATTGCATTTTTCTTGCATTTGCTGTCTTTTTTGCACTTTTGTCAGCTCTTCGTAGCACGATTTGTTGTGGCTCACCGTTTGAGGTGTGTTGTAGGACGCCGAGTGTAATAATGGTGAGGGGTCTGGTAGCGCGGTTGTTGATTTGTTGTGATTATTTGTTTCGTCTTCGTTTTTTGCGCGTTTTTATTTTTATTACTTCTTATTGAGGTTCATTGCACATATCATAAGACAACAATAGTATCGCGTTGTTTGAAAAACACAATCAAACCGATAGCGGCAGATTCACATAAGATATCTATGCGTACGTATTATTTCAGATAATCGCTCCTATTGTGAATTGTTTTTCCCTCGAAATATATTCCCTTTTCACAAAATTCAATTCAGGAATCATTTCCCGGGAATGTTAAATGTAATTTTCCTTATCATGAACGATGTTCTTCTCTCGAATTTTTTTCCCTTTACCTTTATTCACTAAATTTTTGTTGGGGAATTGCATACAAAATGCAAACAAATTCTTCTTTTAGTTATATATCCTCTTTTTATATTAAGATCAATTATTAGAGAGCAAAGATACATCAATAAAATTCGACCAATTGAGTGTGTTTTGTCAAAGTCTTTATACTTTCGTCATCGCGGCTCTTCGCTGCCCTTTCATGCGGGGTTCCACTATATTTTGGGTTTTTTCTGGTACGTTTGGGAATAGAAAAATGTTATTTCCAGATGCACAATTTGAATAAAGGATTTGTTTTAAGGTGTTGGAATTATTAGTTGTTGTATATAATTTTTACTTGCTTCGAAAAAAATATCTCTTTTGAAATAAAAATAGTTTGATATACAGTCGAACTTCTCTATAACGAAATCTTCTCTATAACAAATAAAATTCGTGAACACAACATTTTTGTGAGTATTTTCATACATTTTGATCTCCCTATAACGAACTTCCCTATAGCAAAGTTCTCTCTGTAACGTACAATTTTTTAAGACCTAAATAGAATTTTTCACACTAAATAATCTCTCTATTGCGAAGTTTTTAGCAATCGATTTTTTGCATCAATTTAGTCACATATGTATGTATTAATAATAAAAAAAATTAATGTGTTCATGTAAAAACTATTTTTTTTGTCTTAATAAATATATATTCTGCATAAAAAAAATTTAGTCAAAATTTTCTGCAGTTTCTCTATAACGTAGAAATTTGACGGTCCCCAACTGCTACGTTATAGAGAAGTTCGACTGTATTGGTATATAGTTTGTTTGCAAATATTTCTTTTCGTTTGAACTATTTTATATGCTCCACCGTTACTGTGACGCAGCGTTACCATATATTTTTACAACAAAAAACTTGTTCCCACAAAAATGTCCTAAAAAGAAAAAAAAGCGCAAAACTATATATTTTAAATTAATTTTTAATGAAAATACGATAAACAAAACAAACAAAAAAAATTTAAACTAATTTAGATTTTGATATGTTTGTAGCATATTCTGCGCTATTTTCTCCACATGCATTGCTTTTTTAAAACTAATAACACCAAAATAATAATTTAAAACTAAAAATATTCCATTATCCTTACCATTTCTCTTTAAATATTTATCCATGCTTTTTAGAAATAGAAAAATATTTAGAAGAAAAAAACACAGACATGAAAACTATAATATTATTAATAGCGACAAGTTGTCTTAGAGAGGGAATAGACACGTTTAACAATGTTGCAGGAATAACGAGTGAAAAATTATAAGATCGTTGGTGACATCAAATAATATTTTTATCATATATACGAATTCATATCATATTGGACACGTAGCAAAATTAAGCACATACATAGAGAAGCCGGAGGGTGGCGGTAGTCTGCACGTTGACTACAAAACGAAAAATTTTCCTGGGTTCAACCCAGTTTCAGACTCGTAAAAACATCTCGCAATTTTTCTGATGTGCATTTGTGTGAGTTGTTGTCGCAAGGTTTCAGTGGCGAAGGCATAGTCACTGGCCATTGAACAGTAACGGCTTCAGCTGTACCCAATCCAGTGGCACATCAGAACGCCCTCCTTCGTGTAGTACCGGCGAAGATAAAAAAAATTACTAAAAAAATGGCTACTAAAAAAGAAGCTTCAAAATTTAATGCGTCTCCTTGGCATCAGAGACGCTACAACACTGCTCTAAAAAAAAAACAAAGAACATCTTAAAAGCAGTGTTGTAAGATAGTGAAGCTTCACCACCTAGCATTTCTCCTACTATCCCTTGCCTCTAGTTCCAGCATAGTGCACGACATGTGTAGGTGTCATCTCCTGAGTGCTGGTCCAAATTAAAAAAAAAGATAAGTATTCATATGTATATACCCAGCAAAAAAAGTTAATGTTTTTATATGAATTGGGATTTTCTGGACTTTTTAGCACTTCTTTATCTGAATTAATTTTTAATGCCACCTTGTAATGTTAGCGACATTATCCCCCTGTTCTGTAAACCGAGTCGATTTAAAAACGAGTGATTTCATAACTTCTAAGTATTCGTATTCGTTTTAAAAACGAACAATTTTTGCGGATTCCGTTTACAGAACATACGCTGCTGAACTCATGGAAAACGCATTCAATTCAGTCTGCCGATTAATTCATATATAACAACACCTGAATGTCAATACATGAAAATCCGTAACCAAATAATGGAACATTCAGGGGTTCTAATAACTCTCGACCTGTTTTCTTAAATATGAACATGTGCTCGCGAATGATACCCCTATGCATCATGCATTCTTCATCTAAGTTGAATCGGTTCATTTGGAGTAGAACCCATGCATTAACTATTTCTTTTGCATGTCTTTTTTTGCAGGATATATTTATGAGATGAGTCAAAAGTATGAAAAAAATCGTTTCTTCTACAAAATTAAGGTTTTGTTAGTATTTATTAAGGGTCCTTTACATTGTCCCACAAGTCGTACGACATGCCAAATTTTTGTGTAGAAAAGCACAAGTCGGATTGTCTAAACGTAATATGTAATGAAACTATAAGATTTTGAGAGAAAATACGGATGAAAATTTGACAGTCGTATGGCTCTTGATTTTTTTAAAATTTTTAAAACCAACGCATACCATTAGATCAGGGTTGCATTTTTATGTAAACAAATGTGAGAAAGCCAGGGAGGGAAAACTGGTTTCATAAATTTATACCAATTATAAAATCAAAATGTACATTTTAGACCACGACCGCACAATTTTATAAAAATATACATATATTTTCCAATAGTACACTAAAAATTTTGACCAGTATTAAAAATATTTTTCAAGGTTATTGAAAAAAATTCAATATCACAAGAACTCCATCCCTGGGGAAAACAAGCAAACAGCTGTAGTTAAATTAAATTAATATGTTTTCGTCTTACTTGATTTTATCCATACCAATGGTGTAAACGCCAGAAAACAACCGTCCGATTTTTACTCTCTTTTTGACATACGGATGGAATTTCATTTTATTTTCTCTCACATTTTAGGTACGACAAATCTTATCGTTTAAACTTTAAAGCTTAAACTTAAAGTTCAAAAGTATGCGTATAAAACAATTTTTTCTTCTTATTTTTATAAAGTATTTTACTTTGTTGCCTGACGTTGCAATTGTGTTTACGGTTCTACTCTCGTTATATTTTTTAAATTTGAATGCTGCTTTCAATGTTATACATACATAAGTAAAATAACTTTTCTGTCAATTATTTATTTAATACGAGTTTTTTTTTTATAAATTCCATTACTGGTATTAAAAATTAGTTTTTCTTTTCAATTGCATTTTTGTTAAAAAAAAACTCTTATACGATGGCACACATACCAGACTTAAGTTTCAATTACATTAAAATTGACTATAATTTTATGATGTGAAAGATCCATACTACCTTCTGTAAAAAAATATTCTTAATAAGACTTTCTTGGGTACAATTATTAATTGCAATATGCAGCTTGTACGTACATAAATTGCTTTTTATAATAAATTTATTGTGGGGAGGCACATATGCACATAGATTCCTTAAAAGTCCAGTGCTTCACAAAGAAAAACCACTCACCACTGGAGCACTTGAATGCTTCTTTTGAGACCTGAAAAATGTACTCAGTCCATCGAACATCGCACTGAATTTTCAAGCCAAGAACATCAAGAGCTTGTGATTCTTCGATGTTTATACCGCCAATAATTACAGATGACGCAGCGTCATCGGGCATGCGTCGATATGTAAGCATGCTGCATTGGGTCTTTTGAGCGTTGAAATCGACCCTGTTTGCCTGACCCCATTGCGATATTTTCATGAGGTCACAATTCAATGAATCACAATACAACAAAGAAATAATTACAAAGTAACACAATTGCAGTGCACCCGCGATAACGTGATCTAATTAAAACCAGAGGTGTTCATAGTTGCGAACAAAATTGTATTGTATTTTTAATAAGAATCCATATTTATGAAATTCGCTTTTATTAAAATATATATTTAGACATTAAATCACACAAAATTATATAATAATTTCGAATTATTGTATATAGTATATAGTATGAGTATGTAACTCGTACATGCATACACTAGTGGCACTAGTGCTCGATTGTGAAGACAATTGGGACGCTGTGGCACAGTACGTGGGATACGTTCTGCGGAGGAAGAAGAGGGACCTCGATGTGCTGCTGCATAACGGGGCTCCCTCTGACGGGGAACAGGCGATACGGGCCGGGGCCATAGCGCCGGCTGCGGACTTGGCGGACCCAGACGTGGGTGAGTGAGAGTGGTCCTGATTGGGACGTGGCTCTGGGCCTTCCGAAGTAATGCGGAAAGCGGTCCCGGGGAGGAATCTACCTAGAGGAGGAGGAGGAAATTTTTTAGTGGCAACACCACTCGACGCAGAAGACGACGGTCTCTGTAAGTGCGAAGGCATTTTCAACCCTACCTCACACGCCAAAAAAAAAAAAAAATAAAACTAACTGACCTAATATTATACCATTTTCAAAGTTATATTGTAAATTGGGAACTTACGAATTTTTAAGGATTGCTATTACGAGGTGTTAGGACTATATTAATTAAACAAATAACTTTAAAAAAAAAACATTTTAAGTATAAAAAAAATAAAGAAAAAATAAAAATGACTCAGATTTGGATGGCAAAAACTAAAGCAACTGTTCTTAAAACTTTCATAAAAATTAATACTATTTTAATCATATCTAATTTTTCCCCGTTATTTTATGCAGTTATTTGTTTTTGCTTTAGAAGTTTGTGCAAATGTTGAAAAAAATATAAAATTTTTTAATTTTAAAGCTAAAAAAAGACAAAGAAGCTGCTGAAGAAATATTTTCAAAAATGGCGAGAAATAAATATAATTCGTATATTAAAAATGAAATAATAAACCAATATAATAGTGGAATTACACAAAAAAGTCTCTCAGAAAGATTCAACATAAATAAATCGGTTATTTGTCGTCTTATTAAAAAATTTGTATCAACTGGTTCAGTGGAGACCTCGTGAAACGTCAGCTAACGAGGACCAAATGATCATCCGAGAAATCAAAAAAGATCCGTTTGTCTCATCGCAAAATATTGCTAACAAATTAGATTTAAATATTACAGCAAGAACAGTGCGAGACAGAGCTTTAAAAGCAGGAATGCGTTCTAGAAAAGTTGCAAAAAAGCCGTTTATTTCACCAAAGAATCGTAAGGCGAGAATCGAATTTGCTAAAACACTGGAGTGTTGAAGAATGGCGAAAAATATTGTTTTCCGATGAATCTAAATTTAACCTGAAAGGATCTGATTCAAAAAAATAAGTGTTCGAAGACCTGTAAATAAGAGGTTAGATCCGAGGTATTGTAAGGGAACTGTTAAGCATGGCGGTGGTAATGTAATGGTGTGATTATGTTTTTCACTCAATGGAGTCGGACCTCGGTATGAAATAAGCGAAACTATGGACCGCTACCTCTACAAAAATATTTTGGAAACTGTCATGTTGCCATTTGCAATAAAGGAAATGCCTGCTGGATGGATCTTTCAGCACGATAATGATACCAAACATACATCGAAACATGTTAAGTCCTGGATTCAAGATGAAAATATTAATTTACTTAAATGGCCCGCCCAGTCACCCGATTTAAATCCCATAGAAAACATGTGGGACATGGTGGGCAGAAAAATAAAACAGAATAATAAGCGAAATTTTTTCCTCCAAATAAAAGAAGCATGGGAAAGCATTTCAGAAAACGAAATCGGTAAATTAATCACTTCAATGCCTCGCAGATGTGCCGCTGTTTTGCAAAACAATGGATATGCGATTAATTATTAAGATATGTGGCAAAATTTAAAAAAATTTGTAAGAGTTGCTTTAGTTTTTGCCATCTAAATAAAATATGAAGTATTTTTATGTTTCTTTTATTTCCTTTTTACAAAATATTTTTTTTTTCAAAAAAATTTTTTTAATAAATTAATATAACCCTAAAGATTTGTAATAGTAATCCTTAAAAATCCTTAAATTCGTTTTTTACAATATTGCAATGAAAATAGTATAACACCAGGTAAGTTGCTTTAGTTTGTGCCACTAGTGTATGTTAATTGTAACTTGAAAAAATTTTTTAAAATTAAAAAAACGATTATTCATTTCTGCAGCTTTGGCTTTTCTAAAATTTGTCTTCATATACTAACTTGGGGGTTACACGATAAAATTTTGCCTTTCAAAATTTAAAATTCTCTTACTTTTTTATTAATACACTCTTTTACACTTTTAAAATTTAGAAACCATCACGATAAATGAACTTGCTTTTAAATTGCTCAAAACTTACGTGCAGCCTACGCTACAGCTATCAATACACATGAACTTTGAGAAGCAGTAAATGTAAAAAAATTTTAAAGCAGAAATTGAACGTGTGACTGCAGCGTAAATAAAATTGATAATCAAAATATACAAACGCCCAGAACATATGCTCACGCATACAGTTTTATGAAAACAGACGATTCCCGGAAGTATGAAAAGCCGAATATTAACGTTCTAACTTTTTTGTAACTTAGCGCATTGGTTTCTATTGTTCAAATTACAGAGATTTATTTTTAAATTTTGTCCATCTTCTAGGATATTCAATCATAAAAAATATATATCTAAATACATATTTATGAAATAGGTATTCCCGGAACTAACAAACCCAGAATTTTAAAGTTTTAAGTTTATTTTAGCTTAAGCGGATTGATTTTTACTGTTAAAATTATAGACCTTCATCTTTTGGAAAAATTAATTTAAAAAAATCGTTTTCACGTGTTCACATAATGCGCTATTCATGTTATCGTCAGTGTACTGTATACAGATGTGTATAATGTGTACAAAAAAAAAATTTTTCATGGATTCAACCCCAGTTTCAGACTCATTATATCATCTCGCATTTTTTCTGTTGTGCATTTGTGTATTTTTGTGGCAGTTGTTATCGCAAAGTTCCAGTGGCGAAGGCATAGTCACTGTTCACTGAACAGTAACGGCCTTAACTGTAACAAATCCACAGGCACATCAGAACGCCCTCCTTCGTCGGTATTGTGTAGCACCGGCGAAGTAAAATAATTACTAAAAACCAAGTTTCAAAATTTAATACGTCTCCCTGACCTGACATCAGAGGAACTACAACACTGCTATAAAAACAAAGAACGTGCAAAAAGCAGTGTTTAAAATATTGAAACTTCACACCTATCATTTCTCCTACTACACCTTTCCTCTACTTCCCTCTATGTAGGAGTCATCACCTGAGTACTTGTTCAAGATAAAAAAAAATACATTGGCGTTTTCATTTTGTGTAAAGTCTGTGGTCTGCGTTCCCGTCCTTTGGACATTTATTCCTCTTATTGAGATAAATTATAGTTCACTCTCACTTTACCGAACTTTACCGGAAAACTAAAGAAACAAACCTAGTGTTATATAATATTTGAGCAACAGTTTTATGACAATCATAAAATTTTACTCAATATGTACTAGAAATAGACGCAATAGAATATTTTATGAAATGGCTAATTACTTTTAATGCTGAAAATAAAACTCGGCCGGATTTGAATTGTTCGCGAGCAAATTTAATACGAACAATCTTCTTACACATCATTTGTAGCCGCTACTCTGACATCAGCTTTAATAAATTTCTTCTTATTTAACCCGTGATTTATGAATATGTATGTCTGTATGTATGTAAGTATATACTATACTTGACATATGTGCTTATGTATATAAATAAGTATGTATGTATGTACTCATACATATGTGTATAAATCTGAAAGTATTATACTAAACCAAGCAACAAAAAAAAACGATTAAATTATTTTATTTTTATTCTTAAATTAGCACTTGATTTGTGGCTTCAAACTAACACTGTCATTTATTTATATAATCATAATTGTAGGTAGACAGATGTGTATGTATGTAGTATATGTATACGGCTACTACTTAAGAATTATAAACCGTAATCAAACAACATTTCATTATACACCGTACGTAATGTGCAAGTTACAATTAATTAATAAATTACTGGAGAGGTTGACTAAAGAGGCAGAAGAAAGAGAACTGTTACTCTTATTAAAATATCACAAAAATAACGGCATACATAGGTAATTGATAAGACATGCATGCGCCACACATGGAAAAGCACTATTTGAAAATTTGGCTTCTTTTTGATAAAAAAGTATTGTAACGGCTATTGACTGTGAAACAAAATTTGTTCAAAACAATAATGGTCCTCATGAAAACGCATTATAATGTACTTGAGTTTTGGCAACTGGAAATTTTACATGCATAACCATTTTTAGCAAACGTCAATATGAATATGAAAATAAATTAAATGAAATACAAAAAATTTTAATTTGTGCCTAAAAACTGCTTTTATAAATTACCACAAATAATATAAAGAATCAATTGCTCAGATTTTTTGCAGAAGTTAACACTAGATTTTTTTGGGAAAAATGTAGCCGCATGATGTTTTACGAGTCAAAATTGTTGTGCAAGCTGTCGCAAATAAATTTCCATACAATTTTTGACACTTCGCATGCGAGAGTGTAAAAATGCATAGTTTGCGAAACTTTTAAGCGTTATCATTTGGACCCTTAATATAAAATTAATTACTTAATTTCGGTGTTTAATGCAATGCTTTGGAAATTTACTTAACGATTCCAACTTATATTAGCCCAACTCACAATCTTGTGCATATGGTGTTGCATCATTGCATTTGCGAAAAGGTATAGCATATTTTTGCTCTACAGTAACAAAATACACAGCAATGCACATGCTAGACTTAAGTTTATACGCAACACTTAAAACCAATAGGATTTATTTGCTATGAGTATGCAACACCTAAATTTGAGTATGCAACAAATAAACAGCTGACTAACAATAATCCAAGCCAATCAAATCGTAATCGCCGCATACTTGCCGCTGCTTATTTTCCTCCAAAAAAACCAGTAGTGCGATTCATTAACTTTTAGCGATTCGACAATTTGTCGATGTCTATTTTCACTTGCAATGTCGGTACTTTGATTCTGTAATTTCTTTTTAACAATACTATACAGTTCTGAGAATTAAATGGCCACTCCAGCAAATAAGCTGACGTAAGAAACTTACCACAGTATTTTCCCATTAACTACAACTACAACCTTACACACATATAAAAAACTTTGTGTCAACAAAACAAACCATGAAAATTTTCTTGTTAAGTTTACGACAAGAACTACAGTAAAACATTTTAAAGAATGTCGGTAAAATGTCGTTATAACTATTTAAACGATTAGTATAATCTCTTCAGCAGCTTTTTCTATTAAAAAGTCCAGCAACTGTTCCTTAAAGCTTTTATTGGACATATTTTTTTTGGCAAATTTGTTTGTTTTTTCAATTAGCTGTGAATGTTGTTCTTGCAATGAGTAGTGCATAATAAATTAAAAATGTCATTCAAGATTGTGAGTAGAGCTATTGAATATATTTACAGCTGTGTGCAATATTTTTACAGTTATGTGAAAATTTACAGCAGCAAAGTTACAGTTTGTTTTACTGTATTACAAGAACGCTAAACGGATATCAGATACATACATATACATATATGTATATATATTTACTGGCACTAAGGCGGCTATCGCTGCTGTCAATAGGATATACTCGACATACCGGGTGGTGAATGAGTATCGGATGTCTCTCGATGAGACAGCGAGACATTATAAGGTGATACTAAATGGATTCTCGGCCTCGCGAACTATCAATGCACTGGCAAGGAATTATATGGGGGTGCCTTTGGCCGAGAATATAACGTTTTGACTGCAAGCAGAAAATTCGCGGTTCAAATTGCCGTCAGACCAAAAACTTTTCTTTTTTTTTTTTTTTTTTTTTTTTTTATCTTGGACCAGTGCTCAGGGGCTATCCCCTACATATGCAATGCATTGCACTGGAACTAGAGAGAAGGATAGGGAAGAAACAGACAGGTGGTGGAAAGTGGTAGAAAGATAGAGCTTAATTCTTGCATGTAAATTATAAAGCAAAGTTGCGGCGTCTCTGATAATTTCTAATAAGTTTACCGTTCTTTGTCGGCATTTGAGCAGTAAAGCGTCGGCGAAGTACCATTATAAATAAAATGGATCCCTTTTTTTCTTAAAAATTTATTTGGCAGCTGCTGTAACCTCAGAAACGCATCAACTTTGCTTTGAAAATGATTAAAAACACGCCACTTTAGAGTTGTGCAAGAATTAAGTTCCAACTTTCTTACAACTTTATCAACTATCTCGTTTCTACACTATCACTTTGCAATTAGTTTCGGTTCAGGTCATTGCAATCGTAGTCAAAAATCCTCGAGAACTGGCTCAAGGAAAACAAGTAGAAGAACGAGAAGAAAAACATATTGCCCAAGTATAATGAGCTTGGAATTCGCGGGTTACTGGATCGAATACTAGTAGCAGTGCTAACGGTGCACTGTGATACATAGACTCATGCTTAGAGAATGGGTATGAGTTCCAACGACTATTGTAGAAGCGGTTCTGATTTGGAGGAGGAGGAGACTGTACTTGATCATCTTTGACAATGCGCTGACTGTCTTGGCTGTGTTGGGGTGTTATTTAGAAGGTTACATCTTCGGCTGCCACGCTATCAGCCTCCATTTGCTAAAGGGAGAGTGGTCTTGTCCGAACATTCCACATTTGCTGACATGCTTCGTAGAACTTTCTATTGGTATTAAAAATGATGTTTTCATAATCTATTATTCACTTTTTCCACGCATGGCATTATCTGTAAAACCTTTTTTATTTCGGAAATACGACTGATAAAACATCAATTTGTTGCTGTTATTGAGTTTTGCAAATTTTTTTCATTTAAAATCGCACTGTTGCTAGCACAACTCAGTCTGGCTAAAATTTATTAACAAAAACTTGTTTACTTCGAAGATAAAGTACATACATTGTCAAGCGGATGATGGCAGGTACAAGGTTACCCCTCAGACTAGAAATTATTATTATTATTTTTGTTTATAACAGTACTGTATTGAATACAAGCGGGAGAGGAAGGGTGTAGCCTAAAGAAAAAGTTATGGGTTGTCCTATATTTGGAGAAATACAACAATGAGAATCTTCAAGTGTGGTGATGATTAATTTAGAAACAAAATGACTAGTCGTCGAACCAAGGACAGTCAAGGAAAACGGGTATGACTGACAATAAAATAAAACAACAAGTTTTACTTTGTATCTTCATTTGGCACTTGTTAAATGTAGGTTTGCTGCATTAATACATATTTTTCTTTTTTTTTATATATGTACATACATAGTACATACATACATATGTATGTATATCAAACAATAAAAAAAGAATTTGAAAAAAGGGAAAATCAGTTGTGATTCACAAAAACCTACTTAAAATTTTAAAATTATTGCCCTATAAAAGGCAAAAAAATAAAAATACCGACTGACAGTAATTTATGCAGTGTTTTATAATAAAAATAAATTAAACTTCTTAATAAACCCGTCTAAGCACATACTAAGTCTTGAACATAAAATGTGTAACTCGTAATAAGAATAAAACAAGCACAGTGGGTTAACAGCGGTAGTTGCTGTAAAAATTTAAGAAACAAGTTCCATTTTTTAAATGCCCACTTTCAACTGTTAATGAATGAGCAACATTTTCAAGATTTCAACAGCTTAAAAATTTCAAGAAGAAATTTAATTACACATTATACTGCAATGATTCTGTTTTTTTTTCTACATTTATTTTTTTACTTTCCTGTTAATGACAAATTTATTACTTGACATTGTTGGGCAAATGTCGACTTGAAACGCGTAGAGCAAAATGTTGACCTTAATTTGCGATAGTAAAATAAAACTAGAAAAGAAAAAAAAAAGAAAAAACTTAAGTTGATGGCAAAGTGTACACTATACTACGCTACCTCAATTTGCACATTCCTTTCGTTTCTCATTATTTCATCTTCTGTAAATTTCTTTTTAAAATTTTTGTGTACATTATTGAAATGACCGGACAACTTTTTTTTACAAATTCCTCGTCTGAATATTTATTTTATTTAAATATTCGAAGAACTGTTGTTCTAAAGTTCAGTGTGTCTGCGCAATAACAGGGTCTAATTTTTTTTTCATGGTTGGACAGTATTTGAAACACAAATGCAGAATACGTATTTTGTATTTCAAATTCTTGTGCGCTCAAAATACATTTTTACAAAATATGTTTTTTATTTACAGGAATCTGCGTGGTAAAAATTATTTCAATCATGCATCAAAAAAATTTTACTACCGTTTTATTTTTAAGAAATGGCAATAGTACACTTTAACTGTCAATCATTTTTCATTTCCATTTTTATTAGGTTATTAGGTTTTATTAGGTTATTTCCTGAAAGAGTTCATTCAGTTTTTAATTACAATGGATGATATTAAGTCAACATCTTCGCATAGAGTGATGGGCGACAAAATGACAAAACCGGATTTTCAGTTTCAGTGCCGAAGGCATAGTCACTGGTCACTGTATACTGTGTATATATGTTTTCGTTTCTACCGCAAAAAGACAGATTGATAAAATGTTTTGAAAGCCTTGAAATAATGCTATTTACTGTTGCACGAGATTGAAACACAATTTGTGAAACAGTCGGAAGTCCTGTTTAAAACATTCGAAAAATAAATTTGTTTAAATAAATCAGATAATTCTTCCTCGTCATACGGATACAAAGGGTGTCTGGTAGAAGATTTATATTTTCAAACTTAAATAAAAACGTAATAATGGACACAAAGTTTTATTAAGAGCATTGAGCGATAGAATGGAAATACTGATTTTATTTTTTAAAAAGTATGTCTTCCAGATCCCTTTTTAAAATTTCATGAATAATCGCTCTTGGAAGTCTCAGTGAGGCTGCTCTTTTCCGTATTGAAAGTCGCGTATTTTGACGTAAACTCCTTTCAACCAGCTTAATGTTTTCGGGATCGACTGGGCCCTGACCGTCGGGCATTCATAGCCGAAGAAGTTGCGCGGAATCTCTGCACCCACAAACAAATTAAATTTACACTCGGTCCATCACTTATTCGCCGAATATCGAATCATTACTCTTAAAAAATGTCTCCACAGCGAGCGCGCGATGCTCACTCGACCACTGCGACATTTTTTTTTTTTTTTTTGACTTGGACCGGCACTCAGGGGATGACCCCTACACATGCGATGCATTGTGCTGGAACTAGGAAAATAGGTTATGGGGAGGAGGATAGAGGGAGTAGTGTTTATTGACATTTGATTTAAATCTTCCCATGCTAAAAGTGACAGGAAACACCTCTGCGGGTAGTCTATTCCACATACGTGCCGTTCGGCCAAAAAACGAATTTTCCCTGTAATGCGTAGTGCGAGTCGCCCTCAAATCGACCACAAATGGATGCGCTCTTAAAGATGATCGCGTCGTGCGCGCGAATAACCGGGTTTCGGGAACACGTTCCCTGATTTCATTAGAACACATCCCATTATAGTAACGATAGAACAACGAAACGCACCCCAACGCATTGCGACATCGTGACTGACAAATCCGAATAAGCGATAATTCAAACGGCGCCACCCTTCCTCTGAACCGTTTATTACTTTTTGAAATGATCGTATTTAAAAATATAAATTTCCCACCAGACACCCTGTACTATGTTCACATACATTCTTCATTGCGATAATTTAGGCAACTTAATTTAATGTTCACACATATTTAGTCAATTTAGCTTCCACAATTAGGATTTCACAGCTGGAAAAAAACAACGTTTGGACGCATAATTTGCTCGTTATCTCTTTTGCCTTTTGGGTTATTTCATTAGTGTTTTGACATTTGACATGTCATTGTACAGAATTTTTCTTTTCACAGACTTCCCTTATGAGAAGGGTTGTATTTCAAGTTTCACTCCATAAAAATTGCGAAAATCTCAATAAAGATGCATGTCAGAACACCTTAATACGGGTGCAGCAATACGTTTTACAAATTTCTTAAGATTAAGCCCCTATTAGATGATATGCTTTAAAGGAAAATGCTATATAAAGCAAAATGTATCGTACGCATGCGCTACGAAATTTACCCCTTGAAAATTGGATGTCATGTTCTATATAAGATAGGTCGGCAGATTGCTGGATGTAGAGGAGAAAGGTTCTATCTAAAATTTCAGCTAATTTACTTCAGGTAGAATTTTCATGTTTTTTTACAACTATTAGAAGCTTTCGTAGATTATCTAAATAGTTATGTTATCTGAAAAAAATATATGTATACTAGGGTGGGGCAATTTGAAAATCTTAATGGGCGCTTCGCGTTTCTGATTCTTGGGATTGTACTAAGCAAAAAAGTCCACTAGACCATACGTCTACGGCGAAAATCGAGCTTCCCCATTTTGACTTGATCAGACTTTTGTCACGTTTTTTTTGGATATTTTGGCCTATAACAGCCAAACCATTGAGATTTTCGATCCAATACTAAGACAAAAATTGTAGCCAAGACAATAGTTAAGAACTCTCTAGTACATCGCAAAAGCATTGGAACGCTCCTTCAGGCAGTTTTGGCCTTGTGAAATTGCAAATTTTTCGTGAAAATATTGATAAATTACCATTTTCAGTTGTTCATAGCGCAAAATCATAAAAATGTTCTATTTCTTACTTTTTCCACTTTTTTTATCCAAAAATATAATGTTTTTTTTACAGTAAACTAACAAAAATGCATCAAATGAACTGAAAACAATAGAAGAATAAAAAATAAGAAATAAAATAAATAGAATAAATAAAAAAATAGAATAAAAAGTTCATAGCATGAGACTTCATTCCAAGGGAACAAAGGAAAAGTCAAAGTCAATCAATACAAAACTACACACGCTGAACTCATTTCTTATTTAAAATTTTATTTCTCTTATTGGAAACGAAAAAAAAAAGAATGTAAGAAACTACAACTGGTACAGCACTCGCGATAACGTGAACACCGCTTAATGTGAAAAAATAATTTTTATATTAACTATTCTAAAAGATTAACAAAGTTTGAAAGCGCTTAATTTTAACAATCAAATGCGCTTAAACAAAAAAAAAATTAAAACGCTAAAATTCAGTGTTTCTTATTTGCGGTAATCCCATTTTAATAAATATGTATCTACATACATTTTTTATAATTGACTACCTAGAAAATTAACGAAATTTAAAAATAAATCCCTGCAACTTGAACAATAAAACCATTGTTAGTTACAAAATGTAGTTACAAGAAAGTTAAAATGTTAATATTAGACTTTTCTTACTTCCGGAAATCACATTTTTTCATAAAATCCTATGCGAGCTTATGTACTTGGCATTTGTATTTTCGACTATCAATCTCATTTAGTATTCTAATACAAATTTTCGAAAAAGAAAAAGCAGTAGAAAATAATACTCGATTTTCTTAATGCATAACTAATTTTTATCAAGCAACATGCATCTGTCAATAATTTGAAATTATTATATAATTTTTTGTGATTTGATGTATAAATACATGGGATCAATGGTGTTCAAGATTAACGTCAGCGCCTGCCCATAGGGCCTAATCTGACGGTGCTCTTAACACCGGGTGAAAATAATGCGTCTACCAACGCCCCCACACACAGAAACCAGCTATGCCAGCAACTGTGTATGAGTACCAATTCGATAACTATGCATTTGGACATAGTTATCCCCTTTGGTGAAGAGTTGAGCCTGTCTAAAACTCAGCCTTTCTATGGGTCAGGCACCCGGTTGCAATGCAACTCCACACCGAGCAATTGCTCTACCCGCGATTTGGGTATAAACCACAACCACCACGAAGCTCCCCCGAAAGGGCCGCACCATCGCCAGGCAGGAACCAAGGTTCCTGGGGCTCCTGACGCCCGTGGTACCAGACTTAACCATCAAGACCTATCTATGTTAAGCAGAATTCCTTCAATAAAATCGCACTGATAAAAATAAGAATTTCAAAATAAATTTCAAAATAAAAATTTCATCCAGTACAATTATACGACGGAACTTCCGCTCCATAGATATGAAGTGGTAGTAGGTCTCTGGTCGGACCTCGTAGCAAGCTACTACCAGTTGAACTCCAAACAGTTCGGGACTGGTGGCCCCCATACATGGGATCAGGCGGAAATTATGGCTAGGGTCGGGCAGAAAGGTAGACTGCATGTAGAAAAGTTGGGCGTCTGCTTAATCTTGAGGCAGACTTGGCCATCCTATAACAAGCGGAGGTCCGACAACCTTATGAAGATATCAAGAAACAACATTTCCCTATTTGTGTCAGTCTGTAGTGCCGGCACTGGATGCACGCCGGACACCTAGGAATAGGTGGAAGTACACCATGCAGGAGCTACGTTAAGGATAGTGAGGAATCGGTCTTCCATCTATTGTGCGAGTGATCGGTCCTATGCAGGGGCAGACAGATGTGTGTTCATGATTAACGTGGGTACCTGCGTATAGTGTCTAACCCTGCGGTGCTCTCAACACCGGGTGAATTTTGACGTCAACCATCGCACTCATGGGCACATGGCAAGACAGCTTGTGACTCACTAGGTAGACATAGGTTACAATCCAAGTATCATAGTTTTCCTTTGCCTATGATATTACACCTTGCTTATGTGTTTCGAGCCAACTAAACCCTGTGTCACATCAGAGAGTTTAACGCCAAGATCTTTTATATAGACTTGCCATTAATCAATCAATCTATCACTGGACAGAGCATTATAAACTGCCACCCATATAGACCAAGACACCCTATGGTTACTACTGTTGAGTGGCAACATCACCTAGATTAGTTAAAGTCATATCAAAACATATGTGTAAAAATACGACTAATATGTCCCAAATAGACCAATAACTACTCTCCCCTCCGGTGACTTTAGGTATTAACCAAATCCACTACGATTCCAACCCCATGGAAGTACACTAACTCTAACTTTACAGGGTTGAAACGAATTACTCAAGGAGCACATCAATCGTTAAACCCTTACTTAGCGTTAGAGCAATGGGACTCTGGGAAAATGGGACTTTGAAGAACGATGAGGTAATTCTCCGAATAATTAGCTAGTTACCGCGGGATCGCTAATGTCCCGTAGGTTATGAACAATGAATGCAAGGGCAGACAAAGGACGCTGGGAGCCTTGTGTTCAAACCGATTTTAAAGAAGTTTAGAACGTAGATAGATTTGCGTCTAAAAATTCACATAGGCTATATGCATTTTCTAAACTAGGACCAGGAGGGCGATAGGGGGAAATTTCAGTACCTCCGAAACGTTCAAACCGATTTTAATGAAATTTAGAACATGGATGGATCTGCATCTAAAATTGCTCATAGGTAATGTATATTTTTAAAACTAGCACCAGGAGGGCGTTAGGGGAGAAATTTCGGCCTCTCTAAAACTACATAGCCGATTTGGATGAACTTTAAAACTTGGATGTATTTGAGTTTAAAAGATACATTGACAATTGTGCAACTCCGGGAATGTTATAGGCTATAACTTTCTTTAAAATTAGGACCACGAGGGAAAGTAGGGGCAATTTCCCCGCCAGCGAGACCATCTAACCGATTTTAATGAAATTTAAATGTTACATATGTATATATATTTTTTAAATTGGACCAGGAGGCGATATAGGTGTAAGATATGCCTTTCCGAAAGTGTATAAACGATGGATATAATAACGGGAGTGAAGCCTCGGGTAAAAGCTAGTTAACAATATAATAGAGGAATTCAACCTTCATAGCAAACTGCCGGTTCAAAAATTGCAGATGGAGCCGCTCTGCAATTTCGCTACATACTGCATTACCATAGCAGAATAGCATTGATATTTCCTACCTACATATATTTATGCAGATTTGCAACAAAAAAAAGGAAAACTACTGCAAAATGATCAGTGCAAATGTTTGAATTGCAACGCAGCCGTGTTATTTTGTTTTTAAATCAAAACAACTGAAGATCTTAGCCGGCAAAATTTCATCACGAAAACGTGTTCGCGAGAAATCTCAATTGAAAATCAAATTGAAACTGAGGCACCACTCGCATTTTGTAGCAGAAAATAGTGACAAATTTGCCAAATCTGATACGAAGAGTGATCTCGCTACTATTTTCCATAAGGTTTTTACTCTTCTGTTTCGAAGCGATTGTTCAAACTTCGTCTGGAACCTTATGGATAAACAAAACGCATGTTTTACAGGGCACTATCTGCACTGTAATAATAATATGGGGTATAAAATGCTACTTTTAAGAAACGAACACCAACTCTGCACGATGTAAGAAAAATTACGCATTTTTTGGTAGCAAAAAAATTATTATTACTATGACGTACAATACACTTGACATATTTTCATAAAGCGATCATATTCTTTAACACCAAATGACGCTTTATTATCATTTGTTTATCGACTCTTATTTAATTATTTCAAAATATTTCGATATTTAAAAATATATATTTAGTTCAAAGCACAAACTATCGTAATCCTTAAAATATTTTATACATGTTTAAGGGTTTCTTTCGACCAAATTGAATTTATTTTACATTATTGTACAAATTCAAAAGCCAAATTCGTTAAATGCTGCATTTATTTCAGTTTGATTAACTTGTTTTGTGTTGTCTTCAATTTAAATCAATAAAGCAATTAAATAAGTATAAAGCAAATAAACATTTACATTTCTACAATTTTAATTCATTTCAATATTTGTTTCATTGAGAATAGAAATAAAAAGTACATTTATATTGCACAGTGGCAACGATTGCATAATTATAGAAATACAAGTATATTTTACAAAATAGTGTCTTTAATTTCATGCAATATCCTGTTTGATAACACGAGGAGGTGATCAGTTGGTTTCATAATCTCATGCGACTTCGCTATAATAAAAATAAAAATTTAACCCAAACAAGTATTGAACTAAAAATTATTTTATAGCGGTTTTAATTCAGTACAAATTTTTAAACTTACCATGAAAAATTTTCTGAGATTTTATAATTGTTGTTGCGTCTTAACCACTGTGCATTGCAATTGCACCTGATTAAAGCTGAACGGACAAGCTGTGTAAATTCCTTAAAACAATTTCAGTGATAATAGAAAATAATAAATATTTATTATTATTATTATTTCAATTAACAATTCTATGTCGCGAAGTGAACGACCCACATATTCTTATTTAAAATGAAAATTCAATTGAAAAGCGAAACAGACAAAACTATTTAATATTTTTGCAAAAAAGAAAAATTATAAAACGTGTACGTAATAGGATCATGTTTGATAATTTTAAGTGCTAAAGTATTTTATTGCAACAATTCTTTTATTACTTTGACACATTTTGTTTCACGAATTCAATATTATCGATACCAGTGCTTATTAATAGTGAAATATTATAATACCAGACAAAAATTGTGCAGACCCTCCACACATTTGTGGTTGTTTATTCACATAATCAAGCGGTTTGCCAAATAGATAGAATAGAATTATCTATTTATTATTTCTATTTGTGTCTAGTAGATCTCAGCATAAGCAAGATTTAAAGCAAATTATTCCAATAATAGAAAAGAATTTTCAAATATGGGATTTTTGGGAAGTTTTTTCAATTGAGTTTGGGTGTAAAATATCTATCTTACTGAGCGCCGGTGTCACACTATATCGCATGGTCGCTTAATTGCGTAAAATTTAGTTGCAGGCATTATAGTTTACTTGTTTCTCCGCAAATCTTGAATCAATGGCAAATGGCGGAAATTGATCAACACCTGTGTTCTCTTTAATTTACGTAGGAGACATAAGGATGGCAGGTGGACCTGAAGAGTGTGCCTTCTGGGGAATTCCGTTCCGAGCTGGTTTGGAGTGTTTGGACTCAATACAGCTGTTATCGAAATATGGACACCATTTACTGAATCCGGGGCATAGTGGACGTTAGGTTAATGCGGTAGGATATGAATTGGCAAACGAAGCTATCCACTTATGGAGTCAAAGTCTTTTTGAGGCGTGAGTTGGTCGATGGTCAGATCACTGCTGGTACTGGAGGTACGAGATCCCATCGAAAAAAGATTTTTGGTATGATTAACCGGGAATGGGGCAGGCTAAGGTATTATTCGAACCTTTTCTGCATGCTATTCTGGGTTTTAAGATGACGGTCTTCTGAACTTTGCTGTTCGGATAACATTACGTGCTCTTCACCATCCTTCATTCATTAGGAGAGTTATAAAGAAGTTTAATTAGCTACTAATCTATGATAAGATATATTAATAAGTTATTGATATGCCGGTTTTTGAACCAGATCTAGATGGTGTCTAATCTAATCTAAAATCTCCTGCTCCAAAAACTATTATTTTTTTTATTTTGAAATTTTGGATGACTTTAAATGACACAGATCAACCTAAAAAACATATTTTGGGCGATTTTGGAAAGTTTTGTATAGTATTTAGGAAATAAAAGCAATATTTACTAGAAATTTATTCGTAATATTCATTATATATTATTTGGAATTAAATTCCAAACTAATTCCAAAAATAGCAAGGTGAATTCATAATAGATAAAACTTCGCTACAAGAAATGGATGACCGAAACTATTACACACACATTTTGTTTTCTAATACATTTGCAGAAATTTTATATTTGCCCGAACATATGATTGTTATTGCTGATGGATAAAATGGGCGGCGATGTTCGAAGTAGTCTGCATGTTGAGTACATAACGAAAAATTTCCTGGGTTCAACACTGTTTCAGACTCATAAAAACATCTCGCACTTTTTCTGATGTGCATTTGTGTGACTTTGTGTCAGTTGTTGTCAGAAGGTTTCAGTGGCGAAATTACTGGTCACTGAACAGTAACGGCTTCAGCTGTAACCAATCTATACGCACATCAGAACGCCTTCCCTCGTCGGTATTGTGTAGTACCGGCGAAGTAAAATAATTACTAAAAGTGGTTACTAAAAACGAAGGGTGGCAATGGTCGAAGTAAATTTTGAAACTTTTTTTTTTTTTTATCTGGGATCAGCTTCGGTTTAGTAGCCATTTTTTTTATTATTTTACTTCGCCGGTGCTACACAATATCGACGAAGGAGGACGTTCTGCTGTGATTGTCAATTGCTATCAGCTGAAGCCGGTATTGTTCAGTGACGAGTGACTATGCCTTCGACACTGAAGAAACCTTCCGACAACAACTGACACACAAAGCCACACTAATGCACATCAGAAAAATGCAAGATGTTTTTTTATAATTTTAGTCTGAAACTGGGGTTGAACCCAGGTTTCTTTTTGGTTTTGTAGTCAACGTGCAGACTACCATCCATCGTGCCATCGCCACCCTATAAATTATTTTTTGCCAATTGAAATTTGCTTGTGTACTTCACATTTTTTTTCGCATTGAATTTCAAAAACGCGTTTAACACAACAAAAATAATTTTTTTTTTGTTACTCACGTATGCAAATCTCAATTTATTACCAGCTCTCCAGTCTCTATGACTCAGGTATATAAAAAAAAATTCATTTGTTAAAATTTTAAAATGTACGGGACGGTGGGCTCTTGTTGAATAATTTACAGTTGCGCGTTGAAATTCACAGTCGCTTCTTAGAAAACTATTTAGTACGTTGACATTGAGAAATAGCTGATGACATGAGTCAAATCTATGCACTTTTTAGTAAAACGTTGAGATGTTGATGTAAATTTTTTTTGCAAAGAAATGCGTGTACTTTGCACAATGCATTTCGTTTCGTATTTCAGTGATCATCAGTTGTTGGTGGCGTGTTCGTATAAAGATGATCTTTTACATGGTCCCAGAGAAAGTATACAGTTCAGCTTCAAGAACAAGTTGTGCAAAAAACATTGCCTAATCGCTAAATTATGCGATCGAAATTTATCCACCAATAACTGAATTAGTTGGGCTGATCAATAAAATTAGAGTCTTGCAAGGAGTAGATAGATTTCGGATGCATCCGATCATGTACTGAAATTTTTTTAACTTATCAATTATTGTTCACCAACAAAGAATGCTTGTAACTGCAAACGTTCTTTTTATGAATTCAGTTTCCTGTGAAGTTTTCACATTCCCATTAGTCAATTTGGGTCAAAAATTTCTATGCAAATCCCGCCGAACTTTGAGTGCATTTAACATTAAATTTTTTGAGACGTCCATTCCAGAAGAAAGTGTATATTTTTTTTTTTAGCTAAATATGAATTTTTTCAATAGAGATGTAATTAGCTTTAAATGCCAGAGTGATTAATTATGAATCCTTGTATTTCTGATTAATAAATCTCTATTTTTGGAATATTAATTCAATTTAAAAAATACTTCACTACTCATTTATAGAATTATGTAAGTAAAATGTTTGTTGCAAATTGATTCATTGCAATGCATTATAATTTTAAAATTTCAATACATCGTAGGTCATATAAATAAATAACGAATTTCAAATGTTGTACAAATATGGTGCAACACTTGAATAAATAAAATTACCGAATGCATAATACTTTCTACAGATACATAAGTATGTTTATTGCAATTATTGCTAATAAGTCTTGTAGTTTCATTTAAGCCGCACATATGGTCCAAAGACGGTCATTTCACGGATTAATTAAAAAAAAAAAAAGTTCAAGTACCGTAAAAACTAAAAGTACTCGCTTAAAGTGCATAAAATTCTACATCACTTGGAGAAAAATCATATTTATTAAATCATATTTGAATAAAGTAATTTTGAAAAAGTAATAAATCTAACAATGGAACCATCAAGTTCAGGTTTTGCTTAAATTTGTAATAAAAATTATTTGTGGAAGCGATTTTGTTTTTAAAGTTAATATTGGAAATGCGAAAAAATGAAATTTTCTCAGTTTAAGTGGACATAAACTTATTAATTGGGCTCAATTAAGCAGAGATTTTGATTTTATTTATTTAAGGTTGAACAAATGAGCGTTATTTTAGAAAAATGTATGTTGCCCATCGTTGCGCCTCAGAAGTTATGTACGAATTAGTAATAGCATCACGTGCTGAGTTTACCGACAAAATTGAATTTTTTAATAAAACTACATTTAGTTTTACTTGAAAACTACTTGTTTTGATAATTGTAAAGGTATTAAAAAAGAACTGATAGAAAATCCATATTTACATAATCCGCAGGCAATTCAGCAAGAGCGTGCGTGTTTATTAATTAATTAATATTTGAGTGGGTACCCGTCTTCCCCCTCCTATTAAACCAAGATTTCATTGGAATTTTCCGTTGGTTTTAAGAATTACCCACATCAAATTTACTGTGCCGCACTATTGTAGTTCTGCAGATATAGGAAAAATAATAATTACTTTGTACCTGGACCTCTCCTCCTATACTTCCAAGATTTTGTTGGAACTTTCAGTTTGTTTTAAGAGCTACTCACATAAAATGTAGTGAGCCTCACTATTGCAGTTGTGGAGATATAAATTAATCCGCTAAAAAAGGACTTTTGGTCCTCTGTGCGGCGTTCGGTCCTCTAATCTACCCTAAACGCCTGATGCTGTAAATTGTTTGAAAAACGTGTGCAATATTTAAAATTTTTTTAAGGAAAATGCTATTGGAAATGGAAAATGGTATTGGAGATACAATAAATTTCTTTTGGAAGACGCGGGAAAAATGTTAATTCTGGAAATTTAAATAATTATAGCGGAATACTGGCCACGTCCAAAGGTGTTGCACATACACTCAAAATTAAATCACTCCCAAGCGGTGTAAAAAGTACGGTAAGTATGGATTTTCTTAAATCAAGTGCAGAATACTTAATTCCACTACGGATGGTTCAAGCATTAATTATTTACTTTTAGCCATATTTAATCCTGAATTCTTAAAAAAAGTTGTGAAATTTTTTCATTTAGAATTGTTAATTGATCCTGCAATTTTGGTGATACGTTGAAATCTAGTTATTTCAATTGATCTTCGTTTTTTAATTGAATACCCCCTACATATGCAATGCATTGTACTGGAACTAGATAGAGAGAAGGATAGTATAGAGAATAGGCAGATGGTGAAAGTGGTAAAAAGCTGCACAACTCTGTAGTTGCCTGTTAAGTATACGGCAAAGTTGTACCGTCTTTCATGTTGATTGTGCCTAATTTTTTTAAGTATTTTATTTTTTTATTTATTATTTTTCTTCGCCGACGTTTTATTGCTCAAGTGGATAAAAAGATACCAAGGCTTTCGCACAATAACAACAAGAAAGATTTCAGTGGCGAAGGCATAGTCACTGGTCACTGAACACTAACGCCTTCATTTGTATAAACAGGCACATCAAAACGCCCTCATTCGTCGGTGTTGTATAGCACAGGCGAAGTAAAATAATTACTAAAAATGGCTGCTAAAAACGAACCTTCAAAATACGTTTCCATGACATCAGAGATGCTCCAACACTGCTGTAAAAACAAATAACGTGTAAAAAGCAGTGTTGTAAGATAGTGATGGTTCACCTCCTGTTATTTCTCCTAATATGCCTTTCCTCCAGTTACAGAACAATGCATTGCATGTGTAGGGGTCATCTTCTGAGTGCTGGTCCAAGATAAAAGAAAGCTAACCGTGCTTAATGCATTCATAGTGTAAGTCATGTGTTTGTGTGCAAATATTCTTTTCGTATTAAATCATTTTGTTTCCAAATCGCACACACACCGTAGTAGTTCATAAGATTTTTTTTATTAATGCATTTTTTAACAAAAAAAATAAAAGAATATAATAATACAGTCGAACTTCTCTATAGCGAACTTCTCTATAACGAAATCTTCTCTATAACAAATAAAATTCGTGAACACAACATTTGAACACAACGTGAAAATACATTTTGATCTCCCTATAACGAACTTCCCTATAGCGAAGTTCTCTCTGTAACGTACAATTTTTTAAGACCTAAATAGAATTTTTCACACTAAATAATCTCTCTATTGCGAAGTTTTTAGCAATCGATTTTTTGCATCAATTTAGTCACATAAATTAATAAAAAAAAAAATTAATGTGTTCATGTACAAACAATTTTTTTTTGTCTTAATAAATATATTTTCTACATTACATTTAGAGACAGAACAAAAATTGTTAGAACTATAAACATATAGTTAATTATTAAAAAGATATAGAAAAAAGATTTTTATTATTATTATTATTATTATTATTATTATTATTATTATCATTATTATTATTGTAATTATTGTTTTTAAATATTTTATTGTATGCAACATATTCGTAAAAATGTATTTTGGATTTGGTTCAAGACAAAATCGAATATTTATACCTATTTTAAATCCAGAATATATTTTTATGAATATGGCTTTTAATATTTTTATGAATATGGCTGTTAATATTTTTATTTTGAATTTTCATTGACAAGAACTTTTCCTATATTGTGAATTTAAAAAAAAAATATTTTTTCATTATAAACAAAAACCAATTTTCCTGAAGAAGCTACACAAAGGAGTAGCGAAATATCGAATCAAAATAAATATTAAATATATTAAAAATACCTAAAGCTTAAATAATTAGTGTTATTAATATAAAAAGAGGTCAAAAAACTAGAAAAATTATATTTTCTACATAAAAAAAATGTAGTCAAAATTTTCTGCAGTTTCTCTATAACGAATTTTCTCTATAACGTAGAAATTTGACGGTCCCCAACTGCTACGTTATAGAGAAGTTCGACTGTACAATATTTTATTTATTGTTATTGTTTTTCATTACTATTCAATACTGAAAGTTTGTATGTTCGATTAATCCCTCGTTTTTGCGGTGATTCAAATTCAATATCAAAAACTCGTTAAGTTTCTACTTTTTTTTAAATTATAATTATAATAATAAACTTGAAATCTTTATTGTGTATTTAAAAACTGAAATGACAGCAAAACAGCACAAAGAGGAAAATCAATAAAAGTTCTTGGCCCATCTGTTAAATGTCGTTGAATTGAAGACAAGTGTATCATGAAACACAAAGAGGATTAAAATAAATTTCCAAAGGAAAAAAACATTTAATCTAAACACAGCGCTATATGCAATTAGATGCAACATTTAAAAAGAATATTTATCATTGCAACTTAAATGCGTACTGCATTAGAAAGATATACACTCACTTAAGACGTCCGCCCTATTATGCGGATTGAATGGCCACACAAAATTTTTTTAGCGGTTCGATGTGATAGTTGAGTAAAATATTAAAAAAACACTTGTCTGATTATCTCTCAACTAGTCTTTGTCGAAAGATGTTAGTTTTTGCATTTATTTCTCTAGACATTTTTCTTGTTAATTCAAAACGCATTTCTTTCTATTTATGAAATATTTATAAAAAAAAAAAAAAATACACAAGAATTTAAATTTTTATTTTTTTTTCTATTTACCCAACTGAATGTATAAAATTTGTATTAATGAAAAAAAGAATGCATTGTTTTTGAAATATTTTTTATATCAAAAATTGAATTTTTTTTTAACTTTTTCGCAATTCTTTATTTTATTATTGACATCCATACTTTGCGTTTCCCGCTATGAAAATATGTTTTGTTTACACACCGTTTACACTGCTTGCATATTAAAATTGAGTTTTTGGTTACTTTTCACTTTTTTTATTTTTGCATAAGAACGGCACGCGCTTCTTGTCAAAATACAACACATACACTGTATAAGTACGTACTATGTCCATCGAGAGGGCGCTATTAGATTTTTTCCGTAAACCTCCTTTATGTAATTTTCAACAGTGATGATCAGTAAAGCGGCAAACCGTAACTAAGAATCTTAAGTAACAACCGCAGAAGCTTAAGTAAAATGAAAATTAAAGCTCTTCGTTTGCAGTGCGAGAGTAGTAAATAGCATTAAACTTTACGGTGGGCGAAAAGAACGATAAAGTTGTACAAAATTTCTTGATGGTGAATAACTAAAAAACACAGATTTTAATTTGGTTATGTATTTCAGATTTGTTTTTAACCTGTGCTCATGGGATGTTCCCCACGTATGCAATGTATTGCAGAGGAACTAGCTGAAAAGGAATATCGAAGAGAACAGACAATTGGTGAAGTTATAAGAATGCTAGATAGAACTTAAATCTTACACAACTCTGCAGTTGCGTGTTTTTGAGAACAGGGTGGCGATGGTTGAAGTAGTCCGCACGTTGACTACAAAACCAAAAACTTCTTCTGTTCGAGCCCAGTTTCAGATTAAGGCTTCAAGGGCGCTTCAACACTGCTATAAACAAATAACGTGCAAAAGCAAAGTTGAGTGGTAAAAACCCTGTAGCAACCGAAGAATCCTACAGTCCGACGTATGCGACGATGATAACGCGACAACCCCCGCTGCTCCTAATAAACCCGCTCATCTCCCTGAGCCCCATTTCCGACAGGCTGCCGAACGAGGCGTAGGTCCTCGAAGGCAGGGCACTGGAGAGGAAGTGATCGACACGATCCTCCTCCTCATTATTGCATCTACAACACAAGTCGTTGCGCAGACCCATGCGGCTTACATGCTTCCGAATAGACCAGTCTCCTGACATCAACCCGAAGCCATATTGTCCTCGCGATCATGCAGGCCGGCTCATTGAGCCACGTGGCCCGACTCTCTTCCAGAAAGTGCTAAACCAAGCGCCACCAGCAACTTCGTTGCCCCACTCCCTCTTAATGCCACGACCGGCGCGTCCGGACTAGTTTGTATGTGATATAGTTCGTTTTGATTGTAGGCTTGTAGCCGGCTTACATATGTGGTACATACATATAATTTGTTTATCAATTTTAATATGTATTTTGAAAAGTTAAAAACTATAGTCACAGCTATAGCCCACTGTCATGAACTTTGTATTTGTTTATTATTTATTTAATTTGCACTCACGCTCTCTTTTATTCTACACTAAATATTTTCGATTTACGGAGACTGGAAGTGTTTGTTGTGAGTATTGAAAAATTAAAATAATATAAATAAGGCAAATAAAAGCAACAACAAGAAGAACAAAAATACTTACAAGAAGACATGAACAATTATATTTTCAATCGTCCAGATGATTGACTAACTCTATTCACTCTGCTCGCACAATCCCACAAACACAAAACTTTTGTTTGTTGTGTTTCATTGCTTTAATTGACTCGATCGAAGAAATCTAACGATTCGTAAGAACAACAACAACAACAAAGATGTAAGCCCCTAATGTTTTTACACTCGTACTAACTCTCAAACGAATTTACTGCAATTAAACACAAGCAGTACACATGTAAACACACTCAATACATTCATTTATTACAAATACACTTCTCAAACATTTTTAATACATACTTCATGATTTATTATTGTTGTTACAATTATTAGAGATGAGCAGGTGTGAGTCATGCGGCCCTTTCAGCCATTTCTGTTACCAAACTTATATTTATGCGCTCATCAGATTCAAGGGTGCTATTCAGTACAGCGTTATCATATATTTTTTAAGAAAAACTTTTTATTTAAAAAAAACTTAATTTTTGAACAAATAACTTTTTTCCACAAAAGTGCCCAAATAATGAAAAAAGCACAAAAATATATATTTTGAATTCATTGAATTCATTCAAAATAAGATAAACAAAAAAGGTAAACAACAACAACAAACTTATTCTTCCCTCGATTTTTTGAGCAGATCCCATTTTTTTTAGCTTTTGTCGGAGCATCGGATGTGTTTGTAGCATATTCTAAGCTATTATCTCCACTTGCAGTGCTGCTTAAAACAAATAACACCAAAAGCTGAAAATATTAAATTTTTTCATTCCGTTTCTCTTTAAATATTTATCCATGCTATTTTGAAATTTAAAATTTAAAAAAAAGCAGAGGTATAAAAAGCCTGTGTTATTAATACGGGACAGTTGTATTAAATAGAGAATACTGTTTACATTACAAGGCAATATCAAATAATATTCTCGTCGTATATACTGTAAATTCAAAATTAATATACAAAATTTGAAAATTTGCATGAATTTAAAAAAACTTCTTTTTGAAGCTAAAAACTTGAAAACTTTTGGGCATATCAAAAACCTTGAAAAATAAGTGAAAACTTGAAAAATGGTAACTCTGATTCAGTATCACCAGATTTTAAAATAATAGAAAACTTAATCACGTTTGAAATAAGGCTAAAAAAAAGCTAAAGAAGGAAATTTAAAGCCAACAAATAAAGCTAACGTTTTTTATATCTTTCTAATAGTAACTCTCAATTATTTAGATTTTTTTTAGTTTGAATAGCGTTTATTTATTTATTATATAAAAATTAATTTTTTTCATTTAAATAAAAAACATTGAATCAGGGCAAAATAAAAGCATTATTAATCAAAAATGCTGTTCTAAACCTTCTGATCTTGTTAAGCACTTTCGCCTTATCCAAAAACTTAATGCTAGATAAGGCTTCTCAGCAACGTGTCGTTTGATTTGGTCTTATCTTAAAGAGCGATATCAATTCGTTGTCGTTAATGGTATCTCCTCTGAATTACAACAGGCGAAATCATGTGTTCCACAGGGATCTGTCCTTGGCCCCTTTTTTTGTTTTCAATATTTTTAAATTATCTTTTTGACAACCTAAATTTCTGCAAGTACTTTGCCTATGCCGATGATATTGTACTGTTCAGTTCAGGTAATAATCATTTCATCCACTCTCTTCAAGAAAAGATTAATTATGACCTTGTCGCTGTGAAGAATTGGATGGCAACTAACCATTTCAGAATTAAATCTGTCAAATTGAAGGCCTCATTTTTAAACCCAATTTTGTCGATTCATTAGAAATTGAGATTAGGATATGTGACTCTGTGGCTGATATTGTAATTGAACTAAGGTGTCAAGAAATAATCGTAGATGATTGTGATAGATTGTCTTTTTCATCTCACATTGACAGCATCTGCTGTAAAATTATTATATTATATTACGAATATTGTGTCATCAGAGCTTATATTTACCTCTGGGCGCGCTACACTCATGTCACAGGTAAATTACTATATTGAAGTCTACTCCTGTTGTAATGTTAATAATAGGACGAAAATTATGTCTATTGTTAATAGAGTTGTTACATTAGAGTACAGAGCACATGTTACAGATTATCTGGTTGCTTTCCTAAATATGCCCTTCGAAGATTATCTGATGTTTCGACTACTAATTTGCCTTTACAGGATTATTAAATACCAGAGGCCTTTGAATATTTGTCGATATTAATATTTCTTTTATTAACTTCATGCAAATTTTCAAGTTTTGTATATTAATTTTGAATTTACACTATATATGACGAGAATATTATTTGGTATTGCCTTGTAATGTAAACAGTATTCTCTATATAATACAACTGAGCCGTATTAATAATACAGGCTTTTTATACCTCTGTTTCTTTTTTAAATTTTCAATTTCAAAATGGCATGGATAAATATTTAATTATTTCTTTTATTAATTCCACCAGAAACTCCTTGCCGAGAAACTTATGCAACTTTGCAATATCTGAAAATGTTTTTCAACAGAAATTGCTTGACCTCTTTAATACCAATTTTTAGTTATGCATCATTTTATTATATGACAATTTAAGAATATATGTATAAGATCGTTGAAGTTTACAGAATTTTTATTTATTCCTCTTTTTTTGTACTCGAAAATGCTATTACTATTTTATTACTATTTTTTATTATTAATACTCGTATTATAATTTTTTATTATTATATTACATACATACATTTAAAATAAAACTGTATATGGATCCTCATTTTTAAGACGTTTGTAATATGTCATTATTGGCCTGTAGGCCATATATTTCGTAAATGAATTCAGTAAATAAAATAAATATAAGTTAGATTAAAAGGCAGTCGATCTCATATATATAAAGAGGAAATAATATCTAAAAGTTCTTCAACTGAAACTAGACAGTTTTTTGAGGGGGGAAAATATCTTAAGACCATAAAAATAACAGCTTTTCAAAAGTATATTAGATTTACACATGTGAAATAAAAATAAACAAAAACTAAAAAAAATGTTCCCTTAAAGAAAAACATCTTAAAGCCACGTAATTTTTTATGAAATAATATCCTTTCAAAAGCATTTTCTATTGATATAGAAACTCTATAACCATGTATGTCAAATATTTCATCATATTTTTATACTTGTCAACCAGACAAATTATCATCAGTTGTATAAATATCCTTATCAAATTCTTTCAAAACTTTGGCAACATTTATTTAACTTTTTTAACCCACATTTAACCCACGTTATATTCATAATTTTTTACTAACTCATGCACACTAGAATACTCTCTTCAATATTTGGAAAACTTTTATTTAATATATGTTTTCAGCAGCAAACAAACAATACGAAAAAAATTAAAAAGTTACCTTAACAAAGCATTAAAGTAGGGTCGAACCAATGTTAAATGTTGTTTAGTTAATAATGCTTTAATAAAGGGATGTTAAGCTAATAAACCTTGTAGCTGTAACGATTGCTATTATTTAATTCATGAATCATATCACGTGCACATCTCTTGCACTATAATTGATACACTACAATACCTACATACATGGACAACTATGGACAAGGAAATAGTGCTGTTTTTTTTTGTAGTGTGGATGTGTATAAAAATTTATAAATTTTTTTTTAAGTTAAGAAATAAAATAGAACATACAACAGATTTCATGCTTCTGAACTGTAGAGAATGGTTACTTTGTAATTTTTTTTTTATCTGGAACCAGCACTCAGGAGATGACTCCTACACGTGCGAAGCATTGTGCTGGAGGTGAAGCTTAATTAATTATTTTTTTGCAGCTCTGCTTTTGCACGTTCTTTGTTTATACTCGTAGCAGTGCCAGTAGCCATTTTTTTATTATTATTTTACTTCGCCGGTGCTACACAATACCGACGAAGGAGGGCGTTCTGATGCGATTGTGGATTGCTATCAGCCGAAGCCGAATGGTTCAGTGACCAGTGACTATGCCTTCGCCACTGAAACCTTCCGACAACAACTGACACACAAAGACACACTAATGCACATCAGAAAAATGCGAGATGTTTATTTTTATTTTAAAATTTTAGTCTGAAACTGGGGTTGAACCCAGATCTGTTTGTACGGGTTTGTTTGTTTGAAATTGAAGTGGTGTATGTACATAATGTTTTTATCTATACTTTTTTTTTTATAAAATTTGTGGCTACTGGAAAAGAAATTGAAGATTTAATTTTATAAAATGAGACATTCTGGTATTTTTATTTTATTTTTTAACTTGTATGTATAAACGTAGTATGTGAGTGCCCAACATAATTTTTATTTCCAACTTTGATAATTTATGTCAATTTAAAAAAACAAAAAAAAAGTTTGTATAAATTGCGTTCTAAAAAACTAATCTTTAAAGGTAGAAGAAGCAATGTAAATATGTACGTTTATTTAACTGAATTTGTATGTTTGCATAAGAATTGTCTTCTATTTAGGAGTCATAAATTTCATGGCATTTCCCAGGAATTTGATTTTTTTATTTTCCGTTTCCCGGGAAATATAATAATATAAATAAAATCATCTAATTTGACATTTCTAAACTATCTCTGAAAAAAAACTTAATGGATGGAAACCAGTGTAGATTTTAATTAAGTTGACAAAACACAATTATACAGAGTTTGATTGAAATCATAAAATCTGGCGCTAAATGTCTATTAAGCTTTGAAGTGAATATTATCGCAGATGGAGTAGAGAGAGAAGTTAAAATTGTTGGTGTCTAAGTAGGTAACTGAAATAAGGTTGCACAATTAATCAAACTTTTCTGCTCTACGTATGCTATATTTATGCTCATCAGTGTAAATCTCGTTACTGGGCGCTGTTGAAACATAAATAAATTTCTCATTATTTTAAGGTATAACGTCATGTTTTTTTTATTTCTTTTTATTTATTATTTTTCTTTTTTTTTTTCATTGAACTCTTTAATAAGAAAATGTTTTTATGAACTTAAAATACCTACAAACAAATGTTTATTATCGATTCCTGTGTGATTTTTCCGCCACGTACTAATTATCTTTCAACAAATTTGCCAATTTTGTTAAATTGCTGGTGCTATAATTAAGTGAAGTCTAAATTTGTATGTGTGGTTGTGTGATTGCAGAAATATGTAGGTACATAGTAATTAATTTACAAAAATTAAGGACACTAAACAAATTTTAAAATCACATTTTCTGAAGCACATACACACATACGTATGCATGTAAATCCGTAATAATTTCAAATACCGTCAAGAGATCTTTTTGAGTCTCAGTGTGGCTTCATCCAGTTGACGCATTTAAACAACCGTTCTTTAACAAAGGATTCGTTCGTGCTTTACAAAATATCTCTTTTCGTCCCAACTGCGTTTTTAACAAAAATTAAATTTAAAGTAAACGGGGAATACCGCAGACAGTGAATTGTGGCAACAAGTTACAGGACATTTCGTTATGACGACAAAAAAAACGTCACAAAAGCCAACGATTAACGTTTGTTGTTTATTATTCTTAATAATTCTTCTAGTTTTTTGACCTCTTTTTTTATATTAATTACACTAAATTTAAAAAAAAAAAAAAATATTTTTTCATTATAAACTAAAACCAATTTTCCTGAAGAAGCTACACAAAGGAGTAGCGAAATATCGAATAAAAATAAATATTACATTTATGTATAAAAAGGACCTACAGCTTAAATAATTAGTGTATCTAATATTATTCTTAATTTTAATTTAATTCCAATTTTAATAAAGTTTCCAAATATTTGTGCATTTATAGTTGTGGCTTTGACTTGAAAAATGATTAACAATTTTAATAAAAAAAAATATTAAATATTAAAACTTGAAATGTTGTTCACTTCTTTTTCCCTACTTTCGCCACTCACTTCGAAACGCTTCACTTTAAAATTAAGTGGGAAAAAAAATCTACAATAAAAGTTTAACTAAAAATAGTTACAATAAAGTTTAAAAAACCAAGTTACATACTTTCAAATGAACTACAGAACGCATTTATTCGTTTCACAATTAACAGCTCTTTGTTTATGGTCTCATTTCCGCTCTCCCCTTTAGAAGCACACTTTTTCTTCTTGGAATGGCAATTAGCTTGAGGTTATTTCTTATCTTTGAAAATTTTTTTTTAAATTATAAATATAATTATTATATACTTGTATAGTTTTTTTTCTTTAGAATTGATAAGATAATACTGTTTGATATTGTGTAGAATGCGATGTAGTCTGCTCCACCAATTTAGTCATGATTTTTTAATTTAATTTTTTTTTGGTTCTCTAATTTTTGACGAATTACAAAAATCTTTTAAAAGTATTTTGTTTTTATTATACAGAATGATTGATTGAATATTGATAGACAGTGGGTATAAATGTAATCTGTGGAAATGAGCAGAACTGATGGTAACTTAATCGCTACAACTGACCTACTAACCCGTATTTGTTCAAAGAATTTTAATCACTACAATCAATAATATTCTCACTTAAATTCCAGCTTGAAACATTTTCTTCAACAATAAATTCCTGAAAGACGGCATGCAAAACAAATTTTCGAAATCGGTGGTGTGACATTTTACTTAATGGTTTTATATATTCAGACATCAAATACATACATATGTATGTATACGAGTCGTTTAAAATGTAGTGTATGCAGGAAAAACTTAATTTGTACTCAAACGTAGCAGAGCGATAACTAAGAAATAGAAACTTCTTTGCTAGACAACTGCAGAATTGGGTCAGTGAAATCCAATTGCATTATCTGTTATAATCACTGCAAATTAAAAGTCATCTATTCTGACTTTTTTGTTTTAAAATAAAATACTTAAAATACATTTCGATTACGGAATTCATAATGGCGCAACAGTGACTAATATAACCATGCATTGGTAAAAATGTGTGTATTTATATTTTTTAATATTTATTTATTTATTTTTTACTATTTTTTATTTTTACTTGCATATCGTTACCTTAACATTTTCTTTTTGTTTTGCACCAGCACACAGGAGATGACCCCTGTACATGCCATGCATTGTGCTGGAACTACGACATCAGGTTTTGAAAGGGGAATAGTGTTTATGGACATTCGACTTGAATCTTCCCATGTCAGGAGTGACCGGTTAGACCTCTGCGGAAAGTTAATTCCACATACGTGATGTTCGCACTACGCCCTAACCTATTCTATCCTACTATCTATTCTACTCTACCGCCTTCTCTTATGCTCCACAGGTATCACAACGGGACCATGATGAATTAGACCCAAGTGATCTGGGCTCTTATTTTCACCGGCGACCTGCCTAGCCAACCTAACCTAACCTACGTGGTGTTCGGCCAAAATATTAGTTTTCTCTGTAATGCGTAGTACGTAGTAATGAGTGGGTTTCGAGATAGAACTACAAAAAACACCCCATATTTTTTTTTATCTGGGACCAGCACAGGAGATGATTCCCTCACATGCGAAGCATTGTGCTGGGAACTATAGGAAAGGGATAGTAGGAGAAACGACAGGAGGTGAAGCTTAATTAATTATTTTACAGCTCTGCTTTCGCACGTTCTTTGTTTATACTCGTAGCAGTGCTGAAACTTCGGTTTAGTAGCCATTTTTATTATTATTCGCCGGTGCTACACAATAGCGACGAAGGAGGGCGTTCTGATGTGATTGTGAATTGGTTACAGCTGAAGCCGGTATTGTTCAGTGACCAGTGACTATGCCTTCGATACTGAAACCTTCCGACAACAACTGACACACAAAGACACACTAATGCACATCAGAAAAATGCGAGATGTTTTTTTTTTATAATTTAGTCTGAAACTGGAGTATAACCCAGGTCTGTCTTTGGTTTTGTAATCAACGTGCAGACTACCATCCATCGTGCCATCGCCACCCACACGATGCTCAACATATCACAACCCCGCCATTCCCAATGAGTTTCTTTGCCATCGAGTAACTTCAAAATAGACTTTGAAGCATCTGAAAAGCCCTATCTCATTTTTTTTGGGACCAGGGCTCAGGAGATGTCCACATACGCACGCAATGCAGGAACCGTGACTAGATGGAAAGGTGTAGTATATAGAAGACACAGGTTCTGAAAAGATGGAAATATAGAGCGTTTCATTCTAACTACGCTGTTGCGTATTCCTTTTTTATCTTGGGATGACCCCTACATATGCGAGAGGAAAGGGATAGTGGGCGATATGACAGCTGGTGAAACTTCACTGTCTGATAACTCTGCTTTTTGCAGTTTATTTTGTTTGTTTTTGTTATAACAGTGTTGCTGCAAGTCTGATGTCAAGTAGACATATTAAATTTTTAAACTTCTGTTTCTTTAATAGTCATTTTCAGTAATTTTATTACTTCGCTGGAAGAAAAGTCATTTTATTTATTATTTTACTCAGCGAGGTTTCTGGTTGCTACTACTCAGTCAACAGTATCCTAATTTTTCTCTTTAAATTGAGTTTAAAACAAATTTGATTAAAAAATATGGGAATCGGTTGGCCCTCCCTAAAACTTCCCGCTAAGCTTAACTCAAAAGCGGTCGAAAATTTATAAATTTTTTATTATTTTAGTTGTAAGAGAAACATGGAAGGATCGAGAATAAAAAAGCCTTTAAATTATGTTATTATACATTTTTTGCAAATTCTTATAGTTTAAGAGATATTCACAATGTTTTGAGAAAAGACTTTTTTTCAAGAAAATTTAAGAAAAATTTCTTTCAAAAATGTAAAACAAAAAAACTGAAATGTTGTTATTCATTTCGGTACTCGCATATGTTACAAATAAAATGCGCTCTATTTCATTAAAATCCATTCATAATATATGATTTTATTTACAATTATCTGGTAGCACATACATATTTAACAGAAACATTTTGTGGTTTAATTTTTTTGTTGTAGAAATTTTTTTTATTATGTTATATATGGATGTATGTATATTTGGTTTTTGGTGAAAATATTTTTTCACTTGCAATAAAAAAAAGAGTGTTTGAAAAAACGTCAAATGATGCACATTTTGGAATGCAAATAAAAATCTTTCATGTAAAATACGTATGTATTGAAGAGAGCCAAGAAACGACTTGGATGACTGTTCTTTTTGTACTGTCAAAGTAAAGGGTATGAACCGACGTATAAAACGTTCTTGGGTTTACACAAATTTACTATCCGCTAAGCCACCAACACCGCACAGACAAACTGTACCAATACCTATCTAGGAACGAGTTCTCGAGTTATTGGAAATTACGTGGTGCAACCTTCCCTCTTTTCTCCAGAACCAGTCAATCCAAAAAAAAGTAATTTATAGGCTTTGAATCAGAGTACCTTATGTATTCAAATTGACAAAGAAAATACAGGCCAATAAATTTTTGTTGACTAGTTTCCTTATTGTACATAGTTATTCAGTTTTTTCTTTCGTGAAATAGAGAAATCCAACTTGGTTACTACAGTATTTACCGCATTGCTTAATTTGCACGACTTTCGATAATGCAACTACAAAAACTTCTACTTCTAGAAAAACTCGATTTAATACATCAACGGGGAATATATAGAAAGCAAGGTTCAGAAAGTACACACATCAAACATACAGCGTACTGTTCAAAAGCAACCAACACATATTTTTATTTTCATAACATTTATGTGTGGTTGTAACTTTTGTTCGGTGCCAAACGCTATCATACATGTGTTTAGTTTTAATATTCAATTTTGTAAACGAACTTAGGAAGTTCACGTATTGTCCGATTAGAACACACTTCAAACACACCGGTTCGAGTGTACCAATATTTTAAATTCGTGTATGTTTGCGACAACAAAGTACATGTACGATAGACAGATTCAATTTTGCCTATACATTATGTTGATGTACGTGTACGACAAGACAAGTACATGTACGATATGAAGATTCTCTTGTGACTGAATTTTAAGAAAATGTTTGTGTTTGGAAAAAGTACATGATACATAATACGTACATTTATGTACGAACATTTTTTGCAGGCAACTATGTTTGAGTATCCAGAGAAAAACTAACGTTAGAAACTATACAGCAGCACGCTACGGGGTATAAAAGCGAGATGTTCATAGAAGCGAAATGCACATACATGTGTGCATATTAATTAACAAACTGAAATTGCTAACGTGAGGTGCATAAAAGCCTTAAAAGAGTATAATCGGTGTGCATGTACCCGTTAATTACTGTATATGAATCAACTTAAAACAAACAAGTAGAACAAAAATTACCAAATGAATTCTGATTCATTCGGTGTTTCATAAAATGAATGTCAGAAATCCCATGTTAGATAAAGAAACGATGGAACTGAAATCCCCTGATTTAAATGGGATTTCCGATAATCGACACAATTTTTATAATCGAAGTGAAAGTGTGAAAAGACAATGTGGACAATTTAAAAACAACACAAACACTTTTCTTTGCAAGTTTTCGACGTCGACATCTCTCGAACAGAGTTTGGTGAAATTCGCGGCATCCGATACATTGTTTAAATCTATGAAAATCAGTGGATATCTGAAAGCGAATTAACGAAGCCTTTTCGTTAGAAACGACTTTTCGAAAGTTTTCAACAAATCGCAATATTTTAGTCAAATTAGTAGCAATCGACGTTTGTTTTTGAGGTTAAGAGGTGATTAGATTTTGAACTGATTTTATTTAAAGAAACATTTTCTCAAAAATTTTCGAAATCTATCAAAACGAATCGTTTCACTATCTCACGGCATCTGAGTGAGCTCAATTTATTTAGAGTGGATCTAATTTTTGTTCTTATCAGTATACTCGTTCTCACGTTATGAGATGTTTACATACCCCAGTGAAATTTTTGCTACATACATCTTCGATTTGAGACCAATGATAATGTAAGCAAGACCCATCCAATGTCTGTATACAATTTCTATTTACATTTACACAGCGATGGCCTAGGCTGTAAGATTTATCCAACACAATATACATTGTAAGCGAAGGTTGGATGGGTCCAACACAATATACATTGTAAGCGAATGTTGGATGGGTCCAACTATTATGGTGAATTTGGAGTGCAATAAAATGTATCTGAATGCCATTGATCTTGGAATGAATTTTAACTATTGCATAATTAAATTAGGAACTTCATTTTTTTCAATATTTTGTAATTTGGGAATTTTGTTTCAAACGTTCACTTTCTATTTTCTTTAGTCTTCTTAAATTTCTTTTACTAAATCCAATCATTTTATTGTTTACAACAAATAAAAATACAAAACATACATACATATGTATATAAATTAACACATAAATAAAAATAAAACAGTCACTTACCTTTTTTAATTATTTTTATTTAATAATTTATAACAATATTACCACAAAAAATGCCGCTAACACTTCACTTTTAAAAACACTTATGAACTTGATACAAATTTTACTTTGGAATAATAATAAAAATGAAAAAGAAAGAATAACGGAAAAATTACTTCAGAAAAAAGAACAAAATTCATAATTAAAACGAAATGACAATATGATACATTACAAAGCCATCCAAATCAGATGGTAATGCGATGCAAAATTTTTATTTGTGTTTGTTTTGATCTTCATTTCTAATAAACATTTAACTTTACAATTGGATGGGAAAAAGACAAATCCGAATCAGATGCGAGTTGTAAGGGCTTAACTATTTTCGTTTTATTTTCCCTATTGACATAATATTATACAATCGGATGGCTTTCAGTTTGTAATGAGTAACCGGACTGCTGAGACACTAATATACAGAAAAACCCACTCACATACAAACGCATACATACATACATCCGTAGAAACATCATCGGAAAAATAGTCTGAATCGACTCACACACACTATCAAAACATGATGAAAACTTGATTTTCTTAAATTATGGTAAAATCAGTAACTTCTTTTTCTTAAAGTAATTCGTTAGTTACGGCCTCTCTATATGTATTAAGGTAAGAATATGTAAACAATTGGAAAATACGAATTGTGAATTACAATCCGAAAATTCCATAGTCTAGAAAATAGTGTAACAAATATCTATGTTTGTTGGAATATGTATAGGCTTTCACCTCTATAGACATTTTAACGTGCACACTGCGTGTGCCACCAGTCCAGCAATGCCCAAGATTTTTTGATTTTTTTGTTTTTAACATTTTCGGCGATAAAACGTATTTCCTATCACTGACAAGCAAATGTGTACGTATGTACATATGAATATACAGGTATCAGAGGTGTAGAAAACTGTAGCCAGTTGGTATTGTAATCAATGCGATTTCAAAGAAATTTTTCTGTGCTACAGCACCTTCCTTCGCCAATATTTGACCAATAAAACGTCGGCGAAGTAAAATAATAAACAAAATGGCTCCCCGTAGCTTAAAACTACAAAAATGATCAGACAATTTTATTTCTATAAGATGCGTTTCATTTGAAGAGAACGAATATTTCGATTCTGATAGCAATTACAATCAATCAATATGTGAATTGATATCAAGAAATTGATTCCATCCTTTTTATCGTATTGATTTCATTACCTCAAATTTAAGTAAATTTACGATTTTGAATGCAATCAATGGTGTGATATCAATTTAATGGACCTCAATTTAAAAAAATGCAAATTTATGCTGTTCTATAGAGGAAGCCATCTATCCTATAATTATTATATTAATGATTATACTCTTGAGGAAGTTGAAACATGCCTTGATCTTGGTGTCCTACTCGATAGAAAATTAAGTTTTAATTTACACATTTCCCAATCAGTGAATAAAGCCAAAGGAGTTTTGGGATTCATAAAACGTTGGGTAAGGAATTTAATGATCCCTACGTTATAAAGCTTTTGTTTACGTCGCTGGTGAGACCCATTCTTGAATACGCCTGTATTATTTGGGATCCGCAGTATGATATCCAAATAAAGAAAATTTAATCACTTCAAAAACAATTTGTTTTATTTTGTCTGCGTGGACTTCCTTGGCTCTTAATCTCCCATCATATGAAAGTCGTCTTGCACTTATTAAGCTTCCTACTTTGAAAAGTAGGAGAATATAAGTACATGAATGCATCTTTTGTAATGAATCTAATAAATGGCGTTATTGACTCAGCGTTCTTACTCCGTTACATTGAATTTACAATACCAAATCGTCCCACAAGATATTATGTTCCTATAAAACTTCAATATTTCCGCTCCAACTATGCCAATTTTTATGCATTCCGTAGAATGTGCGCTGAATTTCATGATCTATATCCTTTCATTGATTTTTCGATTGATTCTAATACTCTAAAAAAATATTTTAAGGCACTTAAATGCGTTTTATTAATAATTGCATACGTATCTTTTATTTTAATGTTATATTTTTATATTTATATTTATAGTTTAATATTATTATTATTGTTATATTTATTATTAATATATTTGAATATAATTTATGCTTAAACCTGTAAGAAATTAGTTCATAGGCTAAAAATTGGATAAAGAATAAAAAAGAATAAATCAATAAATTAGCAATCACTAACGCGTAAACAATTGAATGCAATCTCTTACAGATCTGGCATGTATAAAAGCAAATTTAAAAGCAGAATCCGTTAAATTGTTTTCCTTCATTCTTAACAAATCTTTACAATACAAAAGTAGACGAATTTTTTTCTTATATTCTCTTCCAATGAGACTGCCAATCGCCAATAAGCTGTCGTAGCAAATAAAAGTAAACAAAATTCGAAGTTTTCACTGAAGACTTCCGTTTTCATAAGAAATTTCTGTGCTCTTTTGCATTTAAGAATAGAGATAAGAAAGCAAAATTTGTAAATAGTCAATGACTTTCGAAATAAGAAGTGCTTCTGTTAAATAGTTGGCAGAGTATGCGTTAAAATATTCGATTAATTAAATTTATTTGTGTGAAAATTCAAAGCATACAATTGAGCTTTTCATTGCACTAACAAGTAAAAAAAACTTCCCTTTTACAAACACTTTATTTTTATATAATAACATTTTCATTTTGATTGCGATTCTCAACAAGATCACTGAACTTGACATGATTCTGATTAGCATCATTCCCACATTCCGTACAATCACTGCCGTAATCAAAGCCATGAGGGCATTCAGCGTCGAATTGTTGATTACCACTCCCATTACGAGTGCCAACAAGTGACGACGATGCAGTCTTCTTTGTGTCACATTTAGTTGCCGTTGCGGGTTTATAACAATAGCGCCAGATAATAAAGGCTAGGGAAGGCGTTGTGTATGTGTTATTCGTTAATAATTCTTGGAAAAAAAAAATAAAGGAAAATAAAAATAATTACTGAGTGAAGTACAGCTGACCACAGAAAGTGAAATTATGGCAATTAAATAACCGAGATTAGCGTTCTCACGTGGTGAGGAATGAAGTGTTGCCTCATCATACGTTTCTATGTTCACAATTGTATTGGTTGCGGGATTTTTTAAGAAGATGTGCCTGCAAAATTTACAATTTAGAGATTTTTTCTTCTTTGCTTAAGGAAAAGTAATTTACTGTTGTATTTCTTTGCAAGTTAGCAGCTGGTGTTTGTCAAAAGCATAAATCCATGCTTTGCAACTGAAATTCTGCATTACTTGTGTTCGCCGTTCTGCCTCTTGGGGCACATATGACATTTTTAAAATATTTATATCGTAACCCGTTGCTTGACTTAAATTGTCTTCTAGTTGTTGCTTTTCTTTGGCTGAATTTTCTTTCAGTGTTATTAAACTGTAAAAGTCTGGACTCAACCCTCTTATCACCATAATCGTATGGGAAACTAAACCCTCACCATACTGATCAGTAGCCGATATAATTAATTCCATTTGTTGGTCTTTGCCTAAAGCTTTACCCGTAGGATATATTTTGCCCGTTTTTCGTTCAATACCAAAATAGGGATTATCGGTCATGCCATAGACAATTGCAGCATTATAGCCCAAATCTCTATCGAAAGTCTCTATTTGAGTTAAATATTCCGGGTATATAGCTAAAGGGCTAATGCCAGCTGGATAACCTAAATAAATGGGTCCTTCGGATATTTTGAATTGCGGTGCATTATCGTTAATGTCGTCGATTTTAAGGTAAAGCCACATGATATCGGGAGAATAGGGTATGTCCTCATTGAAAGTTATTTGTGTACCGCGCCTTACCTCAGGCTTGGGAATATCGATGGTGAGATTCTGTTGCTTGTCCGCTAAGTTGCATTCTAATCGCAGTTTAACCATGACTTGTGCTTCAGTCATATTTTCAAAAATTTCATCCTCTCGATCTATGGGTATGGCATCTAACATGTTAAATATATAGTTGACATGAACGTATTCTGGAAAAGGAATGGATGTAAAAACAAATATTATTACACCGTACTATTCATATTCAGTCACTTCAGCTTAGCTTTTTCTTACTCATTACTCACTTACCTTTATCATGTGGCCACATATCTACTATATGAAAAGTGCAATTCTCATTAAATTTCAAATCCAATAGACCGTAATTGGGCTTCTCTTCATCCACATGCATAATCATTAAAGTTTTCTCCACAGCAACACCTTCGAACATTTTGCACTCTTCTTTCTGATGAACTTTCAAAAGGGCTTTCATAACAGTTCGATCACCCGTTTCGATATTTTCAGCCGTTATATTAAACGGATAATTTCCCTCAGCAATAATCCCATACAAAGTTAATTCGCCATTAAAAGGATTTATGGCGAGAGTTTCGGCCAACATTTCTGTTATTGAAATGTAAATAAAATATGATTTTCATTTTTCTCCTTTTCTTAATTTAATTTCGAGGACTTTACTTGCCATTGCTTACATCTAAAATGTATTGTAACCTGGCGTTACTGTCGTCTTTATTGAATGCATTCACTACACCCAAAATACCTGTTTGATTTGTATAGACCGTGAATACGTAATTATTACTAGAGAATTGTGGCGGATTGGTTGTTGGTGTTGTGGGTTTGGGGCATTCTGAAATTATACATGAAATATTGTTAAATAAGTTAGTATAAAAAAAATTAGTTTTAAAAAGTTGTTTAAATAAATAAATAAATAAATGTTTGCTATGAAATTCAGAAGATAGAAAGTGGTAGAAAGATAGAGCTTAATTCTTGCACAACTCTGCAGTTGCGTGTAAATTATAAAGCAAAGTTGCGGCGTCTCTGATGTTTTTTTTTTGACGCATTATTTTTAAGCCATTTGGAAGCCATTTTATTTATTATTTCACGTCGCCGATGTTTTATTGCTCAAATACCGACGAAGGAGGGTGCTGTAGCACAGAAAACTCAGAAAAAACTTTTTTCTGATTTGACCCGGCTGGGAATCGAACCTGGATCTTTCTGGTTGCAGAGCCAACACGCTGACTACTCGCCATCAGAACCCCCTCATCATCATATTAGAACCGCCATCCTAAGGCTTCTAAAAAATCCAAGCACTATTTGGGGTCTGGTGTTCTACAGGTTGTGTGGAGCCACCACAGTTTCACCCAGGAGGACAAACCTCTATCTGCCGAGTGCAGGACAATGTGTTACTGTCAAAAATCGACCCACTTTTGTCTCCGAGATAGTCCTTTTTTTTTTTGTTTTTTTTGTTATCTGGGACCAGCACTTAGGAGATGACTCCTACACATGCGAAGCATTGTGCTGGAACTATAGTAAAGGGATAGTAGGAGAAACTACAGGCGGTGAAGCTTAATTAATTATTTTACACCTCTGCTTTGCCATAAAATAACAGTAGAAATCTGAGTTACTCAATGAAACTTTTTAGTTGAGCTGGTGATTATATTTACAAACCGCCACTCCTTATAAATGATATGGAAATAAAAAATTGTTTAAAAATGATTCACACTTATAAATTTACATTATAATATTTTATTATAACATAAAAGTAAATAATAAAGAAAAAATAATAGCATCTAGCAATATGCAATATCTGGCTGACAGCCACTTAACGTTTAGCTACAAAAAAAATTCTCCTACCACTTACCAGTGTAACAGCTGTTTTCGATTATATTTATTTCAGTAATTTTGTGTGCCAATATAACAATTTTATAATTTTATTATTATTATTATTTTTTATTACCAGTTTTACAGGTAATTTGTTATTTACTATATTAAAATTAGTTTTTCCACTGGTTTTTAGCATTTCGATATCAACTATTTTTAACTGTTTTTTCTTATCATCTGAATGAATTTTATGAAATAGCACAATAAATTAGAACGGGTTGTTCACAACAGTCATACCTTTTTTTATAATTATTTTAAAACATATGACTTTATGACTACTTTGTGAATCCCGAAAATGTTATTTAAATAACCGCATCTAGATTGGTTGCGGCAGTCAATACTTTTGAGGTATTTTGCGACCACTTTTTCGCACATTTCGGCGATAACGTGACGAATTTTTTTTTTATCTGGGACCAGCACTCAGGAGATGACTCCTACACGTGCGAAGCATTCTGCTGGAACTGTAGGTTCTACACAATACCGACGAAGGAGGGCATTCTGATGCGATTGTGGATTGCTATCAGCCGAAGCCGAAGCCGAATTGTTCAGTGACCAGTGACTATGCCTTCGCCACTGAAACCTTCCGACAACAACTGACACACAAAGACACACTAATACACATCAGAAAAATGCGAGATGTTTTTTTTATAATTTAGTCTGAAACTGGAGTATAACCCAGGTCTGTTTTTGGTTTTGTAATCAACGTGCAGACTACCATCCATCGTACCATCGCCACCCACACGATGCTCAACATATCACAACCCCGCCATTCCCAATGAGTTTCTTTGCCATCGAGTAACTTCAAAATAGTCTTTGAAGCATCTGAAAAGGCCTATCTCATTTTTTTTTGGGACCAGGGCTCAGGAGATGTCCCCATACGCACGCAATGCAGGCACCGTGACTAGATGGAAAGGTGTAGTGTATAGAAGACACAGGTTCTGAAAAGATGGAAATATAGAGCGTTTCATTCTAACTACGCTGTTGCGTATTCCTTTTCATCTTGGGATGACCCCTACATATGCGAGGCATTGTACTGGAACTAGAGGAAAGGGATAGTGGGCGATATGACAGCTGGTGAAACTTTACTGTCTGATAACTCAGCTTTTTACAGTTTATTTTGTTTGTTTTTGTTATAATAGTGTTGCTGTAAGTCTGATGTCAGTTACATAAAACCATGATGTTTGATGTATGAAAACCTATGGAAATGCTTACAAATGACACGTAACGTCGTAATAAAATTCCATTTTCTACAAGTAGACAAGTATTTCCATGCGTCTTCATACATCAAACACCATGGTTTCATGCAACTACATCAACGTTACGCTTGGCTAAATGATCCTTTAGCTAATTCCTATGCGCATTTCACTGTTGCTAATGAGATCTTCAGGGAACCTTTACCCAAATTTTTCTTAGAACATCTTATATTCAACCTTCATGAGACGTTTTAGCAGTACAAGAACTCCATAATCACTCTGCTTTCTCATTTTCTCTTTTGCTATTACAAATGTAATTGAAAATTAATTCAATTAAGTCTACAATAATAACAACAATAATAATAATTTAATCGATACTCTTAATTTTTTTACATGTTTAAATCTAATTAATTTTTTAATTGATATTAAAAATTTTTTAATTAAAATTTAGTTTTATTTTTTCTGTGTACGTCAATTAAAAAACTAATTAAAATGTGTCGCGTAGTTTTCGTTCAGCTCAAACTCGCAAATATGTATGTATGTATGTATGTATGTCTTGTTTGAAACTCTGTATTCTCATTATTATTTATTATTATTTACATATTTATTTTAAGCAATATTTCGATTAACATTGTTGACAATCAGCAGGGTATAAACTATCAACAAAATTTTACAATTACAAACTTTTGGAAAACAAATATAGCAAAATATAATTCTTGAATAATTTACTTTTTATAAAATTTTAGTTACTTTATGCTCTTTTTCTTCTTAGTCCACCGTTGTTTATCATTATTGTTGGAGTTATGTCAACTGGTCTTTGGTTATATTTTGCTGTACTCAACCAATATATTGTATATGATTGAGCACATTTTTCGGATCCCTCTAATAATCAAGTGTCTTATTTTGTTGGGTATTATTGATGTGGAGCATATCTAACATGAATCTCATTTTATAGTTGTTCTCCTCCTGTGTCGTCAAAATGTTGTATTATGACGCGTGCTAACACAGTTGGCAGATGATTTTACAGAGTAAATAGCATAATACAAGAAGAGCAGTTTGGATTCAGAAAAGAACACTCAACCATTCACCAAGTAAAAAGAATTGTAAACATTATACAACAAAACATAAGGAATGGAAAAAGTACAGGAATGGTGTTGTTCGATATTGAAAAAGCGTTTGACTCCATATGGCATGAGGGGCTAATATAGAAGCTTCATGAGTTCGGATACCCAATAGATCTACAAAATATAATAAAAAGCTTCTTAAAAGAAAGATCCTTTAAGGTCCATATAGATGATATGTGCTCTAGAGAACGAAGTATTTTTCCAGGGGTTGCGCAAGGCTGTGTATTATCTCCAACTTTGTACTCAATATTTATTTCTGACTACAAATTACTACAAGATTACACTGCAGCATGGTATGCGGATGATACGGGCCTATTGGCGACAGGGAAAGTGTCAAACGCTATCTTTAACAAAATGAAAAAAGCACTGACTCATGCCAAAAACTACTTTACAAAATAGAAAATCACAATTAATGAAGCTAAAACACAAGCAATCATATCGCCATTTAACAAATCATCGAAGCGCTCTCAGGGAGTAATTATACCTATTACAGACTCTCTTAAATATTTGGGGATTATTTTAGATATAAAACTGACATTTAAGAATCATGTCTTGCAAACATGCACAAAAGCAATCAGATGTGGTAGAGCTCTATTTCCATTTTTTAATCCAAAATCAACATTAAATATCAAAAATAAAATGTTGCTATATAGAATGTGTATAAGACATACGGATGCCAAATATGGTCAACAAAATGCGCGAAAACGTAAAGGGTGGTTAAATTTCAAGGGCCGATGTTGATTTTGAATAAAACACAAACTATTTAGGAAATTATTGTAATTTTATTTTATTATGATATATTGGTATTACTCAATTATGTATGGAACAAAATATCGGCCAAATGGGCGCCGCGACTACGGCGGCACACCTCCATCCGATGGTCCAAATTTTCGATGACCCTGAGGCATAATGGAGGTTCTATGCCGTTAATGTGCCGAATTATCTCATCCTTTAGCTCTTGAATTGTTGCTGGCTTATCGACGTACACCTTTTCTTTCAAATAACCCCAAAGAAAAAAGTCCAACGGTGTCAAATCACATGATCTTGGCGGCCAATTGACATCGCCATTACGTGAGATAACACGGCCATTGAATTTGTTGCGCAAAAGAGCCATTGTTTCGTTAGCTGTGTGGCAAGTGGCACCGTCCTGCTGAAACCACATATCGTCCACATCCATATCTTCCAATTCGGGCCATAAAAAGTTCGTTATCATCTCACGATAGCGAACACCATTCACAGTAACTGCCTGACCGGCCTCATTTTGGAAAAAATACGGCCCGATGATGCCGCCAGCCCATAAACCGCACCAAACAGTCACTCTTTGTGGGTGCATTGGTTTTTCGACAATCACTCTTGGATTCTCATTCGCCCAAATGCGGCAATTCTGTTTATTGACGAATCCACTGAGGTGAAAATGTGCCTCATCACTGAAGATGATTTTCTTCGAAAATTGATCATCCACTGTTGCCGTGGTCGCGGCGCCCATTTGGCCGATATTTTGTTCCATACATAATTGAGTAATACCAATATATCATAATAAAATAAAATTACAATAATTTCCTAAATAGTTTGTGTTTTATTCAAAATCAACATCGGCCCTTGAAATTTAACCACCCTTTATTTAAAAAAGCTTCAAATTATCCAAAATAAAAACCTAAAAATCATTTACAAGTTACCAAGAAGTTACCGAACCTGTCGCCTCCATACAAAATTCAAAGAAGATTTATTTTCAGCAGTGACCAGTAAAATTACACTAAGATTTGAAAGTCGCAACAGATATTCAAATTATAATATAATAATAGAGAGTTAGCGCTTTGACATCTTGAACCCTGAAGATCGCATAAGTGCTGGCCTTAAAATTTCTCTTTTGTAAAAATGAGGTTTTTACTATCTTTTTTCCTTAAAAATGTAAATAATTTAGTTAGAGAATAGTTTCCTCTAATTATTTTAAATGAACTTCATTTGTTGAAATACTTTTAAGTAAAATCTCAATATTATCTGTAAAAAAATTTTTTATTATATTTTAAAGTGCTGTGATGATAGAAAAATAAACAATGAATAATAAAAAAAAGTCGTGTTTTTAATTTTGTCTTTGTTGTCCCTATCTTAGCACTTCTTCCCGATACGTCTCCATTAGATTTTATCTCTTATATGAGGTTACATTTTTCTTCCGTGCAAGTTTTGATTTCGTTTTTAAATATTATGTGTTCTGAAGTCTAAGTCATATTTTTTCCGGTCGATTAGATTTTAATTTCCAAAACGTTCTGACAGACCGGGTATATATGTCAAACATTTGTAAATTTTCTTGAACCTTACATACATACATATATAATACAATTATTTATTTATTATTTTACTTCGATGGTTCTACACAATACCGACGAAGGAGGGTGCTCTGATCTGACTGTGGATTTGTTACAGCTGTTCAGTGACCATGCCTTCACAACTGAAACCTTTCGACAATAACTGACTTAGTCTGAAACTGGGGTCGAACCCAGGACCATTTGGTTTTGTAGTCAACGTGCAGACTACTTCAGCCATCCCCACTCTTTATTTGTTTTCTCTATTTCATATGTGAATTGATTATGTCTGTTGTAAGATTTCATTACCTTCAACGTATCTCCAGTAGCGTCTTTCTTTATAATCGAAAAAATATCATCTACATATTTCGTCAATATCTTTTGTTTTTTGTCTATACTTTCAATTGAGTTGTTCTGTAACTCCTCCATCACAATATCACACATGAGATGCAGGAGGTATTCTTTATACAAAACGTTACAATTTCCATAAATAGGTGATTGCGAATCTTAGTATATTTTTCCAAAATATATCGTTTATCATCAATGTTTTTTTAAGCTAGTTCACCGTGATACTAGGAAATAAAAATACTACGTCAAAAAATATCAATATTTCGTCAGTTTCAATTTGAGTGTCCTTAATTTTTGATTTAAACTCCACAGCATCTCTCATGTTATAAATCGAATTTTGTGTAAGGTTTTTCATTATGTTGACCATATATTTACATAATGTATAAGGCGGGGAGTTTACGGATGAAATAGGTCTGAAAGGTGTGTTGTTTTTGTGAATTTTTGTTAGGGGATATATATGTAAATGTTTTGTTCATAAGTTTATTCCTCTCTGGGATATTAATAATTTTCAAGTTATACAATTTATCACAGTTCGTTATCCCTATTCTGAACCACAGAAGTAAAGTCCTTTTTTAAACATTTGAACATGCAAATGTCAGTCAGTATCTTTCTTATATTTTTGTCATACCCCTCCCTATCTAAAGTCACAGTCTTATTATCTTTCTCGAATTGAGAATAATTATGTTTTAATTCTGTCGCAAAAATCGTTTTGTTTGTTTAAATTTTCATACACAAATAAATTATATACTACCAAACAAATTTTTATATTGAATGTCTCTAAATTAAAATTTTTTTTAATAATTTCTGTTAAAATTTTAATTGAATTGTTCGAAAAACCGCATTCAAGTTTTTTGGTAGAATAATAACGGGTGTTTAAATTTTAAGTGCCGATGTTGAATGTGAACCACACCTAAACGTCAAGTTTTTTTCTGCATTTCATTTGACATTTCTCAATTTCAGACAAACTCAAGTTGAACCACACACAATCGAACAACGCGTTAAAGTTATTCTGGCTTATTATGAAAATGGGCGTTCAAATCAAAATGCATATCGTGCACTTCGTGATTTTGTCGGTCAATTTCATCGTCCAAATGTGCGTACAATCGGAGAATTCGTGCAAAATTTTGAGCTAACCGGGTCTGTAGGAGATGTAAAAACACCAGTACATGCTCGTACAGCTCGTACTGCAGAAAATATTGCTGCTGTTTGCGATAGTGTTGCTGAAGAGCCGTTCACCTCAACTCGTCGTTGTGCCCAACAATTGCACCTCTCACGCTCGTCGTTGATGAACATTATGCATAAAGACTTGCATTCACCCGCTTACAAGGTGCAATTGGCTCAAGAACTAAAGCCTCTTGACTATTCCAAACGTCGTCAATGGGCAGAATGGTGGCAAGAAATGGCAACATTTGGCCGATATTTTGTGCCATATATAATTGAACCATACCAATATTATCATAATAAAAAGAAATGACAATAATTTCCTAAATAATTTGTGTTTTATTCAAAATCAACATCGGCTCTTAAAATTTAACCACCCTTTAAAAATTATAACTGCTTCAATTACATGAGAGCTTTAATTAAATTTTTCGTAATATCAATTTTTTTTTCTCTGGGACCAGCACTCAGGAGATGACTCCTACACATACGAGGCATTGTGTTGGAACTATAGGAAAGGGATAGTAGGATAAACGACAGAAAGTGAAGCTTAATTAATTATTTTACAGCTCTGCTTTCGCACGTTCTTTTGTTTTTATACTCGTAGCAGTGCTGAAGCTTCGGTTTAGTAGCTATTTTTATTATTATTTTACTTCGCCGGTGCTACACAATACCGACGAAGGAGGGCGTTCTGATGTGATTGTGGATTGCTATCAGCTGAAGCCGGTATTGTTCAGTGACCAGTGACTATGCCTTCGCCACTGAAACCTTCCGACAACAACTGACACACTAATGCACATCAGAAAAATGCGACATGTTTATTTTTATTTTAAAATTTTAGTCTGAAACTTGGGTTGAACCCAGGTCTGTTTTTGGTTTAGTAGTCAACGTGCAGACTACCATCCATCGTGCCATCGCCACCCTTAATTTTAAATTAATTAACTACATAATTTTCAAGTTTTGATTTTAATAATATTAAAAAGAAGCTAATTTTTTTTTTATTTTTAAAATTTTCTTTTTAAAACTTCAGAAGCGATTAACAGAAATAACCCAGATTATAGATTTTCTTTTGTATTAAATTCACAAAGTTATAGAAAAGTTAATTGAGTAAATCAAATATATTAGTGAAATTAATATCAATATTATGCCACCTCTTGTTTTATTATAAAATTAATTAATTTATTTCAGCGAAGCTCTTTTTTTATTTTGAATGTTTCACTACTGATATGTGTAACAAAAAATTATTATTTTTTCCTAACGATGCTAAACATATCAAGCGAAATATTGAAAATAAATTTAAAAAAAAATTCTATAACAAAAGAACTTATGCGGAAATAATTAATGAATTAATTATTAATATTTTTAAATATGGGTTGTTACCTTTTATGGGCAATTCAATAAAAACCATCAGAGTATCATTGAGGCCATTTAGACCTGGTATAAACGCTGTCAAAGTCATGTTGAGCAGATGTGTAGTTGCCAAAATAAATGCTGGGATCTGGTTTTTGAGCACAATATCAACCGATTTTGTTGTAAGATTTTGTTTAACCTCAAAATACAACGCATGACCTGTTAATAAACATGATTTAAACAGTAAATTTAATAAAATTATTATTTATTGATATAAAAAAATCGAGCCATAATGGCCAAACAGCCACAAGCACCATGGTTATCGTTTATAAAAATCCTAAATTCTGGATCATTCACTTCGTCTCACAAAATATCATGGCTGTGAAATGGGCCGTTATAATTGTACGGTGAAAGTAATTTAGAGCTATCTGTATCTGTTTGTATATGTAGGTGAAGATTGAAAGAAAAAACCTTCTTTTGTTAATTTTGGTTTTTGGCGCTTACGTGTTTTTGGCAGTTATGGCTCGATGTATACAGCACCTCCCCTCAAACGAAAGTTCCCTTCATTAATTGCATCTCCCAAATCTTTTGACAGAGGAATGGACTCAATGGAAAGTTTTCGGGTGTCATTATAAACCAATAAGGTACCCATAATTAAAGACCTGAGGAAAATCTTCTTTTTTATAACTTCAGGCACCTGCACAAACACAGTGGCCAATGCTTTCATCTCATTATGCTTTGCTTCTAGGGTGAGTACATATGAATTATTTAATTTTACTTCTTGATGTGGGAAAAGTTCAAAAACCGTTTTAATTTCAATATGATTTTCATTTTGCGTCATATAAAATGTATCGCTGTCATTACCACTCAAATGGTATTCAATGTTCCTAGCATTGGGGACATTTTCTATTAAAATTATTGTTTCCAATTCCAAGTGAAACGTTTTATTCATATGGCCCACGTAAAGGGACTTTTCAAACTGAAATATCTGGTTTAACGTTTCATTTTTTATTTGCGGTAATTTGATGGCGATATGGGTCATGGCTGATAAATTTTCCCACGATGCCTGCACAGTAATTTTTAGAAAGCCGACTTCATCCACGGCTTTCCATGTAAAATTATTATTTAATTTTAGTTGAATGCTAAAGTTTTTTACGGCCATGTAGAAAAAATCATTGAAACTCTCTAGTTTAAATTCCATATCAGGCTGGTAGGTATAGGGATTGAAGATGATGGGATCCATATGCAGTTCACCCATTTCATTAATGCTGCCTTCGTAAAAGGAGCTCATGAAATGAAAATTATCTTGAAGATGGAGAAAATAAAATAATTTTTCTTAATACTTTTTTTTAACCTTTTTTATTATTTTAACAATCTATTTTTTAAGCTTTAAGGTTTTTTCTCTTTTTATTTATTCTCTCTTCGATATTTCGTTAACCTTCGGTTAACATCTTCAAGAAGTTTTTTATTTTTTTTGAAAAAAAAAAAAAAAAATTAAAAAACTTCTTGAAGATGTTAACCGAAGGTTAAAGAAATATCGAAGAGAGAAAAAATAAAAAGAGAAAAAACCTTAAAGCTTAAATAATAGATTGTTAAAAGAAAATAAAATAATATACAATTAGTTTTATTTTATTATAAATAATTTTTTGTTTTATTTAAAATCATCTTTTTATATATTTTTTCTTTTTCTTCAATATTTCGTTAATCATCGGTTGACATATTTACGAAATTTCAATGTTCTACACGATTAATGTTCTTTTAAAATTAATAGTATGTATTTTGTTGATTTGTATTTGTCGCCGATATTTTTAAAATAAATTCCTTGATAATTTTAACGGTGTTGAGTTCGAATCCTGTGATAGAACTCAATGTGATCGAAGAATTTCTTAGCTTAACTTAACTTATGGAGGAATAAAAGTCGGCAAAGGAAAATAATGAAAAAATGGCTATCCTTTTGCTTAAAAAAAATTATTGCGTCAACTGGTTCAAAAAAAAATAAAAAAAACATTTTAATTATTACTTATTATGACTGAGGCCAGGAAACACCGTCACCAAAGAAAATCTATTGTGCAAAGTAATTATTACTTGTGTGTCTCCGTAGCCTAGTGCATGGCCATTAGTCTTATCAATCTGGGGGTGTGGGTTCGATTCCCGCCTAGACAATGATTGCTTCTACTTGTGGTATCACAATGCGTCTAAAGTTGTGGCCTAAATGGGGCATTCTCCTTCGGGGAGGGTCCGCCACCTAACCGAACGGAACTCTAACCTAATTATTACTTACTTTTCACATCCGCCAATTCTACTAAAATAGTTGCACTTCCCATCTCTGCCAGATGTTGATGTTGCGCTTCCACTACCAATTGCCAACTTTTGCGCTTAAGTATTTCACGTTTATTAAGATTTTTGGGATTCCATAAGATTTCAACACTACCATTTTTATTGTCTTGTAATTTGAAGGCTTTTATATCAACGCCATTGAGAGAACATTCTACTTCCGGCGTGTAGGTGCCATTGGAAAGTTGTATTTGTATGGGCTGCATGTTCAAATCCAAGTTTATGTAACCCTTATAAAGTGTTTCAGTAAATTTGGGACGAGGAGGTAAACTGCGCCTGGGATCAGGACGTATTACAACTGAAGCTGCGGAACTTTTTGATGGTTCGCCCTTGTCCTGTAGGAGTACAATTACTATTATTATATGAATTAAATGATACATATAGCGGTAACACATTTGCTGATATTAAACAGTATAAAACAATTTTAATGAATGATGTTTATTAGTCTCTTTAAATGATTCGCTCGATATTTTCGGTTTGAATGCAGAAATATCTGGCAGATGTAGTCTAGTAGAGCAACTTGACTAATTTAAATGTAAATATTTGTAATTGTCGGAATTCTGCCGCTGCTTTTGTGACAAAACTCAAGAAAAATAACTCAATGTCTGCCAATTAAATGTTTGGTTCGAAACATGACCTCTAATTAAAAAAAAAAGCTGACACACACGGGTAAAAAAAATCTACTCACTGTTGCAATAATTTGAAACTGAATCGGTTGGGCCAATTCCAATAAAATCCTCTCCAAAATTAAGTTAGCGAAATACGTCTTCTTATCAGCACTTGTGGTATTTTTCGTACCCACCGTGATGTAATGCGTCAATGAATCATTCGATGTAAATAAAATTTGATTGTGTGTTAAATCATCATCCTTGGCTGTTATCTCGAGAAATGCGGTCAAATCGAAGCCTACAAAAATGGGTGTGGGAACAAACAATTCATAATTCGTTCGAGAAAATATGGGACTATAATAATTGGCTTCTTTTAACGGCTGGAAGAAAATCTTAATAAAAAAAAACAACAAGAATTCAAAATAAATACACAAATTGGAATTCAAAAACCCGACTTACTATCACCCTCTCTTTGCCCTTGCCACAGCCTAAATTGATCTTTAATGAAATTCTGCTTGACGTTTGTTCTTTGGCATAGTTTTCAAAATGCTCACTGGTGTGCAGTATTAAATTTTTTGTGTCACTTGTATTTGAGTTTTCCAAACGGGCATCAATATAGTTCACTTGAAATTCGTTATTTGTAGTCGCAAGAATTTCATTAACAGTCACATTTTTGTACACCTTTATGATGCCACGCAGTGTCAGGTCAATGGGATCATTAAAAATTGAGGTGACTAATTCTTTATTCGTACAATCTGTCAATTGCCATGGTTGTTTCAATAAGTTCCACATGTCATCACAATGAAGTGGCTTATGCCGCAAAACTTACCAATTATTGCGGATGTTTGTCCCCAAATCTTTAAAATTGATGTCATCCCATAGAGAAGACATAAAATAAATTTAATATTATTTTTATACCTCATTTTGCATTGGAATCACTCTTTCCTTTTTTAAATTAGAAAAAATATGAAGACTTCTTTATCAAAAGACATGCAAACTTGAAATAAATTTTGTTACAAGAACTTTTTCTTTCAAAGATACTATGAAATTTCCATGAAATTGATATTTTTATCTTAAAATATTTATTGAAAAACATTATTGATAACGTTCTTATTTTCGCATATTTATCGGTTTTATATTTATTTTGTTAGTGAAAACATGTGTATTTAGAATTTCTCCTTTCCTTCATACATGGTTCATTGTTCAACTGTTCAATTCAAAAGCTCGTTGTATCATTGTATCGGTTGTATTAAATACGACTACAATAGTTTATACTTGTGGTTTTTATTATAATAGAATATTAAAGTTTTTTTATATCCAATTTTATGTACATATACTACTTTATATATCTATGTACATAATATGTACCTTGTTTTTTTATAGTGGTATTGTATTGATTAATTTCACAAAATGGTTTTTTTTTTTTTTTTTTTCTTGGACCAGCGCCGGAACTATAGGAAAGGGATAGTAGGAGAAATGATAGGAGGTGAAGCTTCACTTTCTTACAACTCTGCTTTTTCCACGCTATTTATTTTTACAGCTGTGTTGTTGCGTCCATAAACTACTGTATATTCTGTGGTTGCGTCTCTGATGTGAAGGAAACGTATTAAATGTTAAAGCTTTAGTAGCCATTTTTATTAATTACTTTACTTCGCCGGTACTACACAATACCGACGAAGGAGGCCGTTCTGACGTGCCTGTGGATTGGATACAGCTGAAGCCGTCACTGTTCAGTGACCAGTGACTATGCCTTCGCCACTGAAACCTTCCGACAACAACTGACACAAAGACACACAAATGCACACCAGAAAGAATGCGAGATGTTTTTATGAGTCTGAAACTGGGGTTGAACACAGGAAAATTTTTCGTTTTGTAGTCAACGTGCAGACTACTTCGACCATCGCCGCCCTCAAGATACTTTATTATAATAAATCCGAAGCTCTTTAAAAAAATCTATATTAAATAATATTGCTCTGGAATACATTACGGATTAGTTTTGAAAGTACTTATATGGGGTGTTCAATGGAGTAGCAATACGAAGTAGTTCCAACACCATTCCTTTGGGGTGTTAAATGGATTAGTTTCAACACTAATTTTGCAGAGTATTCCATGGATAAGTAGTATGGAGTAGTTTTGAGACTAATTCAATGTAATGCAAACCTTGGTTATATAAGGTCCAGCCATAGGACATCGTAATGTTAAAAAAAATCAGGGTTTTACTATATATTTGGATTACTATTGGAGTACTCATAATCCATTGTGGACTATACTTTACACGCGTGTATGGAATAGTCACGTTATTTGCAGGCATATTTATCAAGTAGCCGCATCTCTAAAAACAAAACAACAACACCAAAAACAAAAACAAAAGGCATTATGTTTGTGTTACTCTTGCCAAATATGTCGACTTGATTTTTACTGCTCTCCTACAATAGCAATAAAAACATTAATTTCATTATGCTAGAACACAATTGCGACGAACAGCGAATTATTCTTTGCAAACTTTCGTCCTCAGAAATAAAACGCATATGAAAATGAACACAATACCGCCATCGACGAAATTCGTCGTGCGACTCAAATAACCCGAACTTATTGCGTGATAAAAAAACAAATTTATTATTCTATCTTTAAAAACAAGTTTTATTTGCGAATTTCTTTTTACGAATCAACTCCGACTCTTAATGGAGAAACTAAGACTGATTTCTATTTTACATATGACTTAAAAGTTAACTTAAACTCAATCATAATTGTTGCATCAGCTCAATTCTGATTGGTTGACTTTATGAAAATTTTCATAGCTCAAAATGCTATCATTTGCACTTTTATTACTTGAAAACATTTTTATTCTTAAAAATGTTTTTAAATTAATTTACCTTATGAAATTGCAGAATTGCAATTTATTTGTAGTTTTAAATTCTCTTAATATTTTTGTGAGAACTGAAATAAAATTGAATATCTTTTTTCCGTTGCACTAATTTTCATAAAGTCAAATTACTTTGCAACAATTTCACAATATTATTTTATTTGTTTATTGCTTCTAAGAACTTATCAAATTTATCAGGGATATACATATGGAACTACCCCCTCCTTTAAATTAGAATTCTCCTGAATTCTATTATTTAATTTTATTTTAATATTTTTATGTTTTATTATTATTACCAGTATTAAAACTATTACTGCAAGTATTATTAGAATATTACATCCATATAAAATATTAGAGTGGTATTTCAAAGCTTTAATATTTTGTATGTTATTTTTATGTTATTCTTCTATTTCTAGAAATGATAATTTATTTGAAAAATTTTGAATTCTATTTGGCATGTTAATTATTTGTTTTTCTTCAATACTTTCAATAATATTTGAAAAATAGTAATCTTTAATTTTTATTGAACAATTATTAAAAGTGATTAAGACTTTTCCGTTTAGTACAGTTTCTTTTAAAATAGAAGTTCCATTAACAGTAATATTTATTGCGTTTTTAATTATTATTGTGTCTATATCTAATTGTATAATTTCTAGGTCCTTATTTTTAATTAGTTGACAATTTTCTTTTATTGTACAATGATTACTTAATTTTGGTTCTTTTATGTGTTTATTTTCTTTGTATTGGTATGTTTTATTTTCAAATTCAAAGATCTGTTCTATGACAGAATCAATTTCCTTATTGTGAATATTTGGTAGTGGAACAATATATCTTAACTTAATTGCTACGAATGTTTTTGGTATTTTAATTCCTAAAACTAGACAAGAGTTATTGAAAAATGTTACCCCAAATTGAATATATTTTAACTTTTCATAGTTAATTTCATATTTTTCAATTTCTTTACTGGTTAATATACTAGGGTGTACAATTCCATACTTTGCCGAAATTACATTTTCTTGTAAATGTTCTATTTTATTCTTTATTAGTTGTATATTACTTAACTGTTCTAAATATAAACTTTTATTGTTTTCAATTTCTAAAATTTTGCTTATAGAATTTAACTCTTTTTCAATCTTAATCCTATCATCATTTATTACCTGTTTTATGTGACTTAAAGATTTATTAAAATAATCATTAATTATTATCTGTTGATTATTATTTTCCACAAAATCATTAATATTAAATAATTGTTTTTGAATATTTTGTCGATCTTCGTCGTCCATAGTCCCGAATAACCATTTTTGTAAACTACCTATACCATTAATTAATCCACGTCTTTGTCTGTGTTGTCTCGGTAATAAAGTTAACAGTTTGGTTTTTGTGTCACTTAGTTCTGAGTTCAATATTCCCTTATTTTCAATCCTCATTAATTTTATGTTTTCCGATATGTTATTTAAAATTTCTTCAAGGTCATGAAGATTAATTATGTGTAGCACTATGTCCGTTTCAGTAAACATTTCCTGATTTTTCATGTATATGTCCGTGTATCGCTTTTGTTCCGTCAAAAGTTTTGTGGTCATTCCTCCCTTAATCATTGGTGTCCGAGTCATTATCATTAGGCATATCATTAGTATCTGTAAATTTATATTGTCGTTTAATGTTACAAGGATGAATGTTATCTAAACGTCTCTTTCTTTCTTAATTTAGGCTGTTCCTTATGTCTAACTGCTTTATAATTCTTAATGAATCCTTCCTCCCTATTTTCTCTGTAATCTTCCCGTGATCTGTTACTTTTCTCTATTAAGCGTTTTTTATTTTCTTCTAAATTTATTCTAACCTTGTTCGCATCTATTTTATTCTGCTGAACATCGTTGGGTGTACAATGAATGGTTGAATGATATCTTTCATTGTAGTTTCTAATTGATTTTTGAATTAATTGCTTTACCGATAATTCCCTATTTGTTTTATACAATATTCTAAACTTTTCTGCGATAGTATTGTGCAAACGTTCTATATCTGAATTACCTGTGTGACTGTTAGGTTTTGTAAGGTGCATTTCTACATTTTCACTATCTAAAAATTCCTTTATTCTGGCAGCCTTGAATTCATTATTTGCAATTATTTTCCTCGGTTTACCTATTCTAGCGAAATGTTCCTCCAATTGTTCTATTATTGTTATATTATTTCTGTCGTTCAGTGAATATGCCGCCGCAAATTTAGAAAATGTATCTATTATAGTTAAAAAAAAACATATCTCTTCATTACGTAAGTATCTATATGTATAATTTCGTTGATTTCTGAAGGTGTTTCTGTAACCGCGAATTTTTGTTTGATTGGATTCCTATCATATTTTACTTCTTGGCATAAATCACATTGATTAATTACCAACTGAATCAACTCTAATAGTTTTGGGTAATATATCCTATTTTTAATTTGATTGTAAGTTTCAAGGATGCCTGAGTGTACACTTTCTCTAACATGATAAAAGGATATTTGTTTAACTGCTTCAGTCTCTGTTTCCATATCTTGAGCTCTTATTGTGCATTTAGTAAATTTTATTTGTCTATCATTAGAGAACATTTCTACTAGTTTTTCCTGAACTACATTGTAACTTCGTTCGGATAGTTCCGAATATATTCCAATATTTCCCTTTGTAATATATTTTCTGAATATTTCACCCATTATTTCAAAACCGCTTTCTGCTATAAAAATTATTCGTTTGTTATGTATCATCTTGCATTCTTCTATTTTATTATCAGTTAGTATAATCTGTGTCTTGTACTTATTTACTAATTCTTCTTTAATATAAAAATGATCCTGTAGATTTTCTATTGCTGAATGAACTGTTTCCATTGATGTATTATCATTTTCCACATTGTTTACTATATCAAAATCATTAATTTCATTATTCTCCTGACCTGTATCTTCTTGATTTTCTATTCTACTCAAAAAGTCTGCTACCCTATTTTCTTTTCCCTTTATGTACTCCATGTCGAAATCATATTCCCCCAATTTCAATAGCCATCGTTGATGTCTTGGCGACATGTCCTTTCCCTTATATTTCGTGTGTAAAAATTTGATGGGTTGATGGTCCGTAAAAATTTTAAATCTTCGTCCGTAAAGATATGGTCGTAAGTAATTTACGCTCCATAGAATTGCCAAAAGTTCTTTATCTGTTGCTGAATAATTTCTCTCGTGGTTATTTAATGTCCTAGATACAAAGCAAATGGGATATCCTTCTTGCGAAAGAACGGCTCCCATTGCATAATTCGAGGCATCTGTTGTAAGCGTGAATTGTTTTTCAAAATTTGGATATCTCAAAATTGGGTGTGAGATAATGAGGGATTTTAATTTTTCAAAAGCTTCTATGTACATTGGATCCTTTATATTTATTTTCACTCCTTTCTTTAAGTATTTCGTCATGGGTTGTGCTACTTTAGCATAATCCTTTACAAACTTCCTGTAATATCCTGTTAGTCCGAGAAAGCTTTTGATTTGTTTTCCGGTTTTTGGTAGTGTTAAATCCTGAATAATTTTAATTTTGTTAGGATTTGGCTTTATTCCCTCCTTAGTTAATACATGTCCTAAAAATTCCGTTTGTCCTTTTAAAAAACTACATTTATCTATCTGTATCTTTAAATTAGCCCTTTCCAGCACTGAAAAAATATCATTGATCGCCTTGATGTGTTCCTTCAGTGACGTACTGAATATCAATATGTCGCAAGGTATACCACGCAATTTTTATTTATAAAATCTCTTAATGTCTCGTTCATCAGTCTCTGAAACGTTGCCGGGGCATTTTTCAGTCCGAAAGGCATTCTTATAAATTCGTACAATCCGTGTGGAGTGACGAATGCAGTTTTCTCCCTGTCCTCTTCTCTAATTAAAATTTGATGGTAGCCTTTAGCTAAGTCGAGGGTCGTAAAATATTGCGCCCGACCTAGTTTGGGTAGGATTGCGTCTATGTTTGGCAATGAAAATTTATCGTCTATAGTTATTTCATTAAATTATCTGTAGTCCACCACAATCCTGTACTTTCTTTCTCCTGAATTATCTAACTTTTTAGGGACCTACTATTAATGGACTCGCATAACGAGAGCAACTCTTCCTAATTATACCCTGCTCTTCCATTTCCCTAATTTGTCGCCTTACTTCCACTTCGTGTTGTGGTGGATACCTGTATAGCTTGGAATTTATCTGTTCGTCCGTCGTTGTTCTGATTTCGTGCCTGATGTTCATTGTACTGGTCAGTCTGTCCCCTTCTCTAAAAATTAATTCTCCGAATCTATCTAAGAGGTTCCTTACTTCTCTATATTCCTCCGTGTTCAAATGATCCAACTGAACTCTGTTCCAGTCAAAGTCTGATCCTTCCAATGTGCAAACTTGGATGTTTTTATATGGATTTTCTATAAAATCTGTTATTCTATTATTAAATGAGATATGTCCATCCACAAGATTTATTATTGTGTTAAAGCAGTTCATCAAATCAATTCCTATAATAAATTTATATCTTCGTCCCTTTAATTGAGTCATCTTCCACCTGACTTTCGCATTTTCCTCCACATTAAATTCCCTAGGTGCGTCTGTTAGTACTTCATACCTAATTATATTCTTTCTGTTTATTGTACTAATTTCAATTGGTTTTATTAGTAATGTTTTCCTAAATTCTTTCATATCATTGTCTATTAGACTTATGTTTGCACCTGTATCTATTAGCGCATTATATTCCCTTTTATTAATTGTTATCCTTACGAGGGGTAAGTAGTCTGAGGTTGTTCCCGAAAAAAATGATTTTGGTTATTTGGGTTTTGTTCAAGTTGACCCCTGTTGCATTCACCGTGGTTTGGTTCCGAATTTCCTATCATTTCATTCAACTTATAATTTTGTACTACATTATTGGAATCCATGGGTGCGTTTAGGTCTTGCCTAGGTTGTTCCAATCGATTTTGGATGTAACATGATCTAGGGTGTCCTACCTGCCCGACCCTTTGGATATTATTATTATAATATTTATTACTTTTTTCTATTGTATCAACCTCCATGGGTTCAACTGCAACTTGTCTAAATGGGTTCTGGCGATATTGGCCTGTATTTCCGAACCTGTTAAAACTATTAATCCTTCCTGCATTAAAATTATTATTTTGCCTATGTTGGCCTGAATTATTTTGGTATTGAGGGTTCCTATTCCATTGTCCTGTCTGTGGTACTCTATTAACTCTATTATCTATGTTTCTAGCTTTAAAATTTGCATGTGCATTATTATATTGTTGTCTTTTATCCTGATACCTATTGTTCCATACGTTTGTTGACCTATCCTCCTTTATTTTGAATTTTCTATACTCTGTCCTGATACAACTGTCTTCAAATCTTCTGCTTGTCATTATTTTTAAAATCTTATTCAAATGTCCTTCGTTATAAATTTTGTCTAGTAGAGTTCCCTGTGTCATTTCTTTCATTGTGTTCACTAATAAACTGTCTATGTTACTAAGGTCAATGTAGTGATCCCCTGTATAGTATATTATTAATTCGTCCGATTTATATTTAATTTCTTGAATTTCTGTCAATAATTCATTAACACTATTTACCTTAAGATTTGATATCTTCCTGTAGAGTTGGAGTGGTTCAATATCAGGACGATATCGTAGTTTCAGTGTCTCCTTTATTAGTGGCCAGTTGTCTGGTTCCGGAATATTGATTATCACGTTCTTGGCTGTGCCTTGTATAGTTCTATAAAAAATGGCTTTTGTAGCTTCCTTCTTTAATTCCTCATCCGTTATTGTTGATAGTAGGTACTCCACACTGCTCAGGAATGAATTGATTGTCATTTCTCCGAGACCCGTAAACACTGGCAGATATGCCACATTTTTGTGGATCCTGTCCAACTGATTATGTTGTGGTAGTTGGCGTTGTAACTGTTGCCATTGTTGTTGCTGTCCGTCTTGTAAAACTGGGTTTTGCTGTTGTTGTTGTTGTTGTAATTGTTGCGCTTGTTGCTGTAATTCTACATAAGCTTGGCGCAAGCGTTCCAGCTGTTGATCTTTCCTGATCAGTTCGTCTGCCAGGCTGATCTGCTCTTGAGCTTGTTCCTCCATTGTTCGGTTTTTGTCGAATATTCGTTGCCTTTTAGAACTTGTTTTCAAAAGTTTTAAGAAAGGACTGTGGCTTCCACTTGACATCAATATTCACTGCACTATTTAGTGGTGTTCACTTTTTCTAAGTGTTTGCTGCACAATTATTTTGTTTATATAGTGGCGTTCAATTTTCTTTTAATTGTTCACTGCACTATTTTGTGTTTTATCAATTTGTTTTTTATCACTTTGTTTTTGTAGTGTCTATTTATAATTGTAAGAGTTCACTACCTTGGTGTTTTCACTTCAATTATAATAAATGTCCACTGTACAAAATTTTCATTAATTCGGTTCGTATCACTGGATCCTTTTACTCACTAGGATCCTACCGACTGCGCCACTCAAATAACCCGAACTTATTGCGTGATAAAAAAACAAATTTATTATTCTATCTTTAAAAACAAGTTTTATTTGCGAATTTCTTTTTACGAATCAACTCCGACTCTTAATGGAGAAACTAAGACTGATTTCTATTTTACATATGACTTAAAAGTTAACTTAAACTCAATCATAATTGTTGCATCAGCTCAATTCTGATTGGTTGACTTTATGAAAATTTTCATAGCTCAAAATGCTATCATTTGCACTTTTATTACTTGAAAACATTTTAATTCTTAAAAATGTCTTTAAATTAATTTACCTTATGAAATTGCAGAATTGCAATTTATTTGTTGTTTTAAATTCTCTTAATATTTTTGTGGGAACTGAAATGAAATTGAATATCTTTTTTCCGTTGCACTAATTTTCATAAAGTCAAATTACTTTGCAACAATTTCACAATATTATTTTATTTGTTTATTGCTTCTAAGAACTTATCAAATTTATCAGGGATATATGTAACTTGCGTGATGAACTCGCCCATAGATCTATTTCTATTTCATACGCCGACGAACGACTTAGTACAGAAATGCCGTTTTTTAGTTTTTAAATATATTAGCAAATAAAGTTAATTTTTATTTTAGTATAATGATTTAGGAATTTTACGGGAAAATTGTGGCTCCTGTATTGTCGGACCCTGTAGACCTAGCGGGGGCTAAAAATCAATTTTTCTTTTCTTTTCTTACCGACTATAACAAGTATACCAAATTTTATTGACTTCGGAGGCAGACTAGAAAATGTATGATTGATTTGGCTTGGAACTACCCAAATATGAACTTTGATGTCTTTTTTTGGCGGGAGCTAGGTTTTAGTCCACACTTTCTTCTGGTAGTTTTCTTAGAATTATGTGCAGATTTCGATTTTGCTATACGCCTGTAGACCGAAAAAATTTACCCACCCTAATGTATAAATTTATTTATTTTATTTATTATTATTTGTTTTTTTGACGTTTAACATACAAAATAGATTGCTACAACATACACTATAGTGTCTATAGACGTTCACAACCAAATAAACTAAAAGCGTATTTAATACAAGATACACGATACACATTGTTGTGAATTCAACAATTTGTCTAACTTTTCATATGTACATATGTATGTATTAATGTGTTGATAAATAAATTTATTAACATTGTAAATTAAAAGCTGTACGAGTAACTTGCTTCGAGTTTTATATTAAGATTTTTTCTTCAAGTATCGTCTAACCACTGAAGATTTATAGCTGTAGATGGCGAATCGCTTTTCCAATTAAGGTCTTCCAGGAGAATTTTCTGAAATATTTTTTACAAGAGTATATTTTCGAGGTGTATGTTAGTAGAAAATATCGTTTTTGTTGCGTTTTACTAAATTTAATCAGCTGTCCACTTATTCCGTCCACCTTTTGGGGGGGTTATCGATTCTATTGATTTTTAAAATATATGTAGATACCCCTTCGTTTAGAAGGAGACATACTCGTATTCTATGTACCTTTTGAAAACTGAGATCTGGAGTCGGTAAGAGGGGATTTCTGCCCCTCCGACGCTATCAGATCGATTTAAAAGATATTTAAAACATAAATATATGCATGTATCTGTATTCGCAAGTTGACATACGGCATGGCAATTCCTAAAAATAAATGTAAATCATTTAATTGTTACTTACTTTCACATCTGTCAATTATACTAAAATAAAAGGTCTTTCATTAGGAACTTCCGAACAGTGACAGTTGCTAACGGCCATCTTGTTAAAGTTACATTTGTAAAATTAGTTGTCATTTATTCAGTCTGTTTTGCAAAATCACCATGGACGGATATAACAACACGTGTTATCAAAATGAGTTTTCTGTATGTTCAATTTACCGCACGCTTTGCCCATTTTAAGGTCGCGATAATCGTCTTACCGAGAGGACTTTTCGCAATGTGGTGGATAAATTTGAGTCCACTCGGCCGTTCACAGACAACAGCATGTCGAATTTTGCGCCGTGATTTGGCCCTGCAGCCGTAAAAAATTCAATGACCCAGGCACTGAAGGTAAAACACCATAGACAACGACGGGTGTTCGTTGTTCGCTGGAGCAGTAAACAACTGACCCTAATTTTCATTGAAAAAGTCAGCTTCAGCGATGAGACCCATTTCTGCTTGAATGGGTCTGTGAACAAACAAAATTGTCGAATTTGGAACAAGTCACTGTTTGGTGTACATTTTGGGCTGGCGGCGTCTGCGGTCGATAATTCTTTTGAGAACGACGTTGGCCAGGACATCAGTGTCAACGGCGAGCGCTATAGTTCGTTGATTACCAACTGTTTTTGGCCTGAATTGGAAGATTTGGACACCAACGACATGTGGTTTCAACAGGACGGTGCTACGTACCACACAGCTCATGCCACATTGGATATTCTGCACGTAGGATTTGAGGACATGGTCATCTCACATGGAGGTGATGTGAACTGGCCACCGTGATCGTGCGGTTTAACTTCATTAGACTTTCTCTTGTGCTGTTTTCTTCAGTCGCAGGTGTATGCAAATAATGCACAAACCACCGCGCTCCTCAAAGCCAACATAACGCATGCCATTAAATTAAACTTGTAATTTTGTTCCCTCAAAAACCGGGAAAAATAATCATTTTCTTTCATCTTGAACCAGCACTCAGGGGCTGACCCCTGCACATGCGATGCATTATGCTGACATTTATGAAGCAACTTTGTCTTCTGTCACGATTGATTTTAGCCACATTTTTTATCGTCTCCCAGAATTGCCAATATTTGGAAAATGTCATTTCATTCATCAACGTTATTGACATTCAAAATAACAATTTAAATATTAAAACACCTCAATTGCTTCCCTTTTATAGAGTGGTCATTAACCTGATTTCTAAATTAAAGCAACATCAAACAAAATGGACAACTTTGAATTTGAGTTTGAGATTTTTGTGAAATTTTATTGTTCTTCTAATCTTGAACTGCATATTGAAATAATCAACTAAATGCACTTAATTTATGAAAAACCACTTGAAATAAACATAATAAATCGCTAAACTGTATGTCTCTGGCTATAAATACGAGATTCCACTAAACGAATCAAATTAGTGGATTCTGTAAAATGTGTCTGTAACGCAAAAGTAAGAAAAGCGGTCGACTGGCGAGAAAAACAAAAAAAAAATAAATAAAATAAAAAAATGTTTTTTCTGAATTGTGTTGTAATTGTAACGGTAGTTTTGGTTGCAATTAATCCTGGCAGAGGACTACAAAATATTTTGGATCAAAATGTTGAGGCTTTAGAGAAATTTCGCCAACAGATTGTATTACCGGCGGCAGTGGCTCCAAATTGTACTTTAAACGGCTGCGATGCTTTAAAATTAGTCGGTCAATTGGTAGCGGTGCTGCAAAACTCAATTATTTTACCGTTACAAAGAGTGCAACAAAATGAACGCACTAAATCTGAGGAGGATAACGAGGAACGCATTAATCGCCTGACTAAAATGGTGAGACAAATTGAAAGTCGCTTGCGCTCAGTGGAGCAACCTGTATGGCGTTTGACTTTGGGCAGCCGCTTAGAATGGGATCATTGTACATCAAGTGCTTGTCGTTGTAATCCAAATACAAAAACTTTTAATTGTTGGAATGCAAATCTTAAATCGGTTCCAGTTACACAAGTTATGCCCATGAATATGGTGTCCATGTATGTCGGTTTGAGTGTCTGTTTCACAATTCCTTGCAAACTTTTTAACAGTGTGTGTGTGTACGTTTCTTTTCGTTTTTAAAGAGATCTTTCCCGCAACTTTTTATCTACTTTGCATAAGGACACCTTTCGTGGTCTTACGTTGCTCAAGGAATTGGATTTATCCAGCAATCAATTGGACTTTTTGCCATTCGATATTTTCGAAGATTTGGACAGTTTAACGCAGCTGTAAGTTGTCAATTGAGTATGAGAGAATTAAAATTTATTTCTACAGAAACTTTTAAATCACAGAAAAGGTGAGCCGTTGATATTGTTTAATATTGCTTTATCGGTGTCGGTCGGTGATCGAATAAAAAAATAATTGTTGAATTTTCAGAGTTTTTTTATAAACATATGGAATTTTTTTTGCTGGTTCAAAAATTTTGTTGAAGGTCTACTGCTGAGCTGGTATAAGCACCAACAACATGTACCTATAGACTACCTTAAGCGTACAACAAACATATACCCTGAAAAAAGACATGCAAAAGAAGTAGTAAATGCATGTGTGCAATTGCATCTTTGAACTGGGTCAACTTCGCTGACGAACGCTTGATTTTAACATAGGGGTGTCATTGGCGAACACGTGTTCACACTTAACAAAACAGGTCGTCGTTGAAATGGGTGCTTAGAACCAGGGTACGGATAGGCACATTTCCACGCAAATCCGTATCCTGCTTAGAGCCCATGTGTGTTACGGTTTGAGTTCCTGTAACGCATTTAAAAATTTATTGAAATTATAATGTACAACTTCGCAGTTGTTAATATGAGTTAAGCGGCAGAGGTCAAAAGTGATATTCTTGTTAACATTTAAGATGGCATTAAAAATGAATTCAGATAAAGAAGTGCTTCAGAAGTCATGCAAATACCAATTCATAGAGAAGGCATTCACTTTTTTTGGGTATATATATTTTATTTTATTTAAATATTCTTTCAATTATTCAACGTTAGCCAAAATTCATCCCTCAACATCCTTCAAAAACTTAGTAATCATCCGGGCTTTGTGGCACGGGGCATGCTCCTGTTGCAGGATAAATGATTCCCCAATAAGCTTTTCACCAGAAGGAAAGGCATTTTCATTTAGCGTAATCAAATATTGGTTTTGGTTAATCGAGCCGGTGACAGGAACCTAGTCACCCAGCCCATTATTCGCAACACATCCGCAGAACATGACAGAGCCTCCACCATGGCTCACTTTTTGACAAGTTGGTCGTTTCTTTTGACGTACTACCTTTGACAATTTTACAAAAAAATGTGTTTTTGGATGAGTTATACTCAAAGGACCTTTCATCTGTCCATAGAAGGCTTCTCCAGAACTCCTTTGGCTTGTGCAGATGTTCCTTTGCGAAGGCCAGTCTTTTAAGATTGTTTGACTTTGTTATGTACGGCACATTCTTAGCTTTAATTGTCTTAAAATCTCCTTCCTTTAAATGTCGTCTACCAGTGCCCTTCACTGACTGGGTTATTGGCCGTCATATTCCATTTACCTGCAGCAGATCGAGGCTTCAAAAAACAATTTTTTTTAAATTCTTGTAGAAGTTTTTTACGTCGTTATGCTTTTTAAACTTATTAATTTGATACTCCACAGTTTGGCGCGACACATTGAACACTTTTGCAATGTCTTTTACTGCCGTTCCAGCGTTAAACTCTTTTTTAAAGATCTGGTAACCAAACTCAACTCTGCCGTTTTACCCATGGTTTATAACGACTTTTATTCAATTTTAATTTTTTTTATAAACGTTTAATAAATACAGAAGTTGTTCAGCTTTAACGTGTTCAAAAATGCAAACCAAACGCCACAAAGACACCGTCAAAATACTTATTCCACGCAAAAATGTGTTGTCTCCATGCATTATTATCAGCACACAGAGAATGCAAAAGGGAAACAATATAAAATTTCGCATGAAAAGAGCTAAACTACATTCTGTGTTTTGCACATCATTTTCGCACCGTTATTTGACGACACTAAGCTAAGCTAGGTTCAACAGACAGAAAAATGTTTCGTCAAAATACTTATGCCGACTAGTGGATGTTTGTTATATGGTTTAGCTGGTCTATATGCGGCATTTCATTTGGTGCTAATACCAAAATCCAAATTCTTGAAAAAAGCTAGGAAATTTCACACGTTTATGCAAGATCTCCCAAAAAATATTTGAGAAGTACCAAATATACAAACAAAACAAACCAAATAGCTTCTTTAAAAATTTTCCTTATACAACAAACATTTTATTGTATGATTTTAAATCTATTTAATTTTTCTAAATCTTTCTTACAGTGATATTTATCAAAAATTTGGTTAAAGGTCTACTGAAGATTTTGGTATTAACACCAAAATGAAATGGCAGCTAATCCATATAAAAAAAATAGATAAATATTTATTTTATTTTTAAATTTTTTTAATTTTCACAATTTTGTTAATTCTTGCACATTCAGGTACTTTTTATGTGGGTGACGAACACTCTGTCCCCTGAATATTTAAAAACACGACACTTAATGACGTATAAATGCACGAATTTATATTTCTGTATTAAATTTAAATTGGATTAATTTTTAATTAATTTCTGTGTTTGAAATCTTCTTCTTCCCTTATCTACATTCACTGAGAATGATAACGGAGAAAAAATCCTCACGAACTTTATGATACCAATTTTTCCGTGGAGGATAAAGAAAATTTCATGGGAACAAAAATCCTCTTCCTATTCGCGATAGGGCTTAATAAATCAGATGGCTGATTTTAGCTTGAAAAAGTAATGGGTCAAGATAACAGCAGAGACGCAGCAACTCTGTTTTATAAATTCATAGAGCCACGCAAGTGCAGAGCATGAATTAAGCTCTCTATCGTTCCTGTCATTTCACCACCTGTCACTTGTATACTTTATACTTATCCAGCTAACTCGGCATTTCATTGCATTCTAAAGAACATCGCCTGAGCACTGGTCCAAGAAAAAAAGACGATATGAGTTATTCTGCGTTATTAGTTCAAAAATCCCATTTTTTGACTAATGACATTGTTTGAGTAATTGATCGGATGCTCTCAATGCGTTTCAGAAACATTTTTTATTCATTCTTAATTTTTCCAAATGACATTTTACAAGTAACCCATGTTTTGAGTGCACGCAACATTTTAAATTTTTGCTAACAGAAATCTATTTAATATTAACCTATCCGCCACGTATAACGAGGCTCACATGTATAAGATTTAAAATTTCTTTTCCCCGAAATTAGCTTTGATCTTTGAAGAGCGCAATTACTTTTAACACTTTTTGATTTGTTTTTTGTTTTTGTAGTCGCATTCAATACAATTTAATTGAAGAATTGGATTATCGCATCTTTTGGAAACTACGTCATTTAAGTCTACTGGACCTGAGCAAAAATCGTTTAACCAGCGTTGATGAGCAGCTGTTTAATCATTGTCAACGTTTGACGGTTATAAATTTGGCCGATAATAAAATCAGAGCGTTTCCCTCAGGTCTTCTGCGCGATCAACTGAATTTAGAAGAACTCGATATGTCAAGCAACGAGATACAAGTTCTAAAATCGAATAGTGTTTTGAATTTGGATAAATTGATTGTTTTGGATTTTTCAGCGAATGCAATTGGTGAGTTGGTGTTGCTTTATTTTCCGACTGTACTCCTAAATATGGCACGATATATTATTTCTGTTTTGCTTCCTTTCAGCCACAATATCAGAGGACTTCTTTTCAAGTATGATTAGCTTGAGAACGCTGTTATTGAACAACAATCAAATTACTGCAATATCCGGAACGATATTCAGAAGTTTGACGAAAGTAATAACGTTGGATCTAACCATGAATCAGATAGCCAAAGTGAGCAAAAGATTTTCTTAATAAATCAGACAAATTTTTTTTTAAGTGGCGTTATTGGCATTGGGCTGTTTGTAGCATGACTGATATTCAGCCCAAAATTATTTTCAAAGCTTTTATTATGCCAAGTACATTTTTCGTGTGACGAGCTAACACCTCAACAGTCTTTTCCTTTGAAATATACTTTGTGGCATTTTTAAAAAATTATTGTTGCCGGAAAAACGAGAAAAAAAACCAATTTGCTTCGTGAAGAAGTGAAATGAAAGAAATTATACTCTCACGATTCAATTTAAATCTTAAATTTGAGAACAAATGTATTTTTGAGAATCAGCGAGCGAGAATCAGAGACCAATGCTGGCCATTTCTCTTGTACTAGTGCTCTGGAGATGTGCAAAGCATTGCATCGAAACTAGTTGGAAAGGAATAGTGTAGAGAAGGGACAGTTGCCACCTGTGTTGGGTGCCCCGGTAGTCTAGTGAGTAGTGTGCTAGTTTATCAGTTGGCGGTTCCGGGTTCGATTTCTAGCAGAGACTCTGCTATACGGGAAAGTTTTTTCAAAACAGGTATGACAATGGGGCCATAATAAATTGAACCCAAGTGGGGTGGGACCTTTTATTTATTATTTTATTGAAATGAATAGTGCACTCATAGCCCCATGTTCATATTTGTTAGGTTCAACTGGGCCTGTCAGTTTAGTTACTTTGTGCACTATCGTTTCATATTCTTATCTCTCTTTTATCTCTCTTTTAGATTAACAGTCGAGCATTTGATGAATTGGTTAGTTTAAAGGAATTATATTTGGGTCAAAATGATTTAAACAACATACCCGATGGCATGTTTATAAACTCAACATCTCTCATACGTCTAACATTCTTTTCCAATAATCTCACCACGTTGGAATCAGCTGACTTTGAGGGTCTAATAAATCTAAAGAATTTAATGCTAAACAATAATAATTTAAAATATTTAAATTCCAAAGTATTTGCCCCATTTCAGAGTTTAGAAAAACTGTGAGTGTCATATTCCAGTTTAAAAATTTAAATACCGTGAGAATTATTTGCTTTTTTTTGCAGACGAATTGATTCGAATAAACTGCAATATTTGCCGCATGGATCATTTGCCGATTTGCACAAATTGATTTCGGTTAAATTGGATAAAAATCCTTGGCATTGTGATTGTCGCGCCTTGTATTTGGCCCGTTGGATACGTGAACATAATTCAAAGTTATGGGATGGTGCTCCCATGTGTCGTGGTCCTGGAGATTTAGGTGGCCGCGAAGTGGGTCTATTACGTTATGATGATCTTTGTGATGGCCAGTGGGCCAGTATGTTATCTTTATCACCACGTTTACCCGTACGCAAAAATCGCATTTCCACGCCCATGAATTATACTGATTATTTTAATTTATACTTAAAACATATTTACACACCCTCGCCCCATCTACAGGACAAGTTGGATACATTTCTAACAACCGAACGTAGTGCAGAACGTAGAATTTAAGCACTTGTAAAAAGAAAAATAAATATTTAATAATAATTTGGGAATTTTGCAAGAGGATATCCAAAGGAAAATAAAAGTGCTATTTTTCAAATGAGTTTATACAGGGTGGCCCAAAATGAGCAAAAGTGTTTGAATTCCTAATAACTTATTTATTATAATATTTTTGTTTTCAATATTTTGTAAAGAATATTTGGGGAATTTAAAATGGAACAGCACACAATTGAGCAACGTGGCAAAATCGTTGAACTTTATTTCTCAAATGAACGATCTATTGTTTTGACTCGGCGTGCATATCATCGTTATGTTAACGTGCGGATTGGACCCTCATAATCAACAATAAACAGTCTGGTTGCAAATTCTCGACAAAAAGGGGCAGTAAGGAACCTTCCTGGTGTCTGCAGACGATAAACGGTGCACACGCATGATAATATTGAACGGGTACAAGAGAGTATTCCGGAAGATGGAGAAATATCAACAAGGAGACAATAAGTATGTTTCCATACAAAATTCACACTGAGGCGGACACAGTGGATCTTTAACGCGACAAATTTGGTGAACGAATTATTTCACAAAAAAACGATTTTAATGGACCTTCGCGTTCTCCGCATTAAACCGCTTCAGAATGTTTCCTTTGGGGTTATTTGAAAGGAAAAGTCTATGTTGATAAGTCTAGAACCAAACAACAATTAAAATATAATATACGCGACGAAATCAACAACATAATATTTGAAGTTTTGCGAAAGGTTACGGAAAACCTTTCACTTGCGAGATATAATTTTTCATAATTAAATTAAAAATATTCTCCGTTAATATACTGTATTTCAAATAAAAAAAATTTTATAATAATGTCTTAAATAAGAATTTATATTGAACTCATACCCCTTCCGTTAATTCAGGCCACCCTGTATATTCTTTATTCACATAACCTATGCAAATGGAATTTATGAGCAATGGCTAACCCATTTCAAATATTAATTAAGTTTTCGTTTTTTTATTAAGTTTTTCGAATACAGACTAACTAAACCATAGATAAATAATCGTAAAGAATTTTGACTTACGTTGAATAATTGAAAGAATAGTTGCACAAAATATTATAATAGTGAAACTAAAAGCAAAATAAAAATTTTATATTTCATATGCAATAAATTTTTATAATGTTTATACATACATATGTTTTTCATTCATATGTATGTATGAAAGGTTCTTCCAGCAGAGACTTCCTTAATTCGACAGCTGATAATGGCCATCTTGTTGACGCTACATCTGTCAAATTAGTTGTCATTTATTCAGTCTGTTTTGCCAAATCAGTGTGGACGAATATACTCGTAACAACACGTGCAAATAATAAAATTGTTTTATCAAAATGCCTGTTCTGTTCGTTTCGCCCAAAAATTTATCTTCGGGCTGAGGGCCATTTCTGGTATTTTGGACGATACCAATCCACGATACCAGACCCAAAAGCGTCCAATGTATCCCGAAAAAGTCATTCTTTGGTGTGGATTTAGGACTGGCGCGTCATCGTTTGAGTTAATCGTTTTTAAATTTGTTTTAAATATTTAAATTTTTAGTTTTATTTTCAAGGTTAAAATTTATTAAATGAGAAAGATGAGAAAGAGAGGAATATTTATTTATCCATGCTTAGCATAAAACTTACAATAAAAAACTTTATTTTTTGTCAAGATAAACAAATTGGAAAAAATTCGACTGGTCGATTTTTTCTCAATGACATTCTATTCGACATTCCAAAAATTAACATTTAAAAATACCGACATCCATAGTACGAAAAAAAATCGCTTGGAACCACACAACGTAAATGCGACTGAAATACCAGGCGAACATAATTAAGTAGCGCTGCAAGAAAGAATTTTAATTTCATATCTAATCATGTCAAGTAAAGCATTGTTTTAGGCCGCTTTGAAATTAAATTAGTACTTTAATAGTTGTCATGTTCTTATTTATTAAATTTTCAATTATACCAACGAACGAAGCAATGTTATGGTTATGGTTTCGCATAATTCAAAATACGGACGAGAGAATCTGTGAAACTTTTGGTCTGACAGGAATAGGATGTGAAACAACAATCCCACTAATCTAATGAGCACACCTAGTTCAAACGTGTCCAAAGAACAATATTTAGTTAGCAGACGAAGATAACTTATTTTTGTTTTCTCCGAGAGCCCCGAAGTATACCGTAAAATTTTTAAATAAAAATTTAACATGACTCGTATTGTACTGATTTTTGTTTACTTTTGTTTTTTATTTCAATTACTTAAGGAAAAACGGTGTGTGAGTTGTTTTTTAAATATGTATCGCACTGGTTCCTCTGGCGGGAGTCAACTCAAAATTTACAAAATTTCAGTAGTGGGTAAATACTGCTGTTTTTTTTTTAATATTTACAAACAATTATGTCATTATAAAGAAATAGGAATGAGAAGTATACAACCGCAGTTGTTTTATGATCAGTGTTCAGTGATTATCAAAAAATAGCATGCTTCTTGATTGGTTTCCCTGTATGTTAATTTATTTGTTAATTTAATTTCATAAATATACATTATAAGCGCAATATAACAGACAATAAACTCACATTTAGCAAACGTTATAACATAAACATAGACACAACATAAAATATTATTTGACACAAAACTGATATGAATTGAGCTGACATTTGGGGACAACTCGAAATATTTCTCTTTAGTTGACTCGAAAGCAGTGAAAGAGTAAAGAAAATTACGTAAGATTTTTATAGTAGCTAGATCTAACCAATATATATATATGTATATGGTTTTCTAGCAAAATGCGACAATATAAAATTTTTAATTTGACACTGTTTAGAGGAACTAGTACGATATATTGAATTTATTTGTATTTTTATTGTATACATAATATATTTTAAACTTAAACTACACTCTCACAAGTAGACAAAATAAAAATTGCAACAAAGTAATCGTACAATAAAATATAATAAAGTTTACATAAAACAAATTAAACTTTTTAACAATAAATAAAAGAAATGAATGCCCCTATTGCGGTTTACAACACAAAATATACAGAAGTGTCAGTTCAAAGCAGCGAACGAGCAGAGAAAGAGACATCATCAAGAGATTTGCTGTCTCTTTTACCCCCTAACTCTGTTCGGTGATTCCTTTTTCTTCTAAATTCCTCAATATTGTTGTTTTGTTTTGATTTTCTAGATGCGAAAATTAGCCGTATTTTTCATCTACTTTATGCTCACAATTTCGCAATTTTTAGCACGACAATGTTACAAACATAGGTTATAGGAATATGTGGTTACAAAACACAACAATGTGGTGTTTTGTGTTATGAAAATTAATTTCATTTATTAAAACAAATAGATACCAAAAAATCACAAGATCACTAAAATGTTATTTTATTGGCTTATGCACAACAATTTTTTAATTTTTTAGCTTCGCTATGCTTTTTTTGCTATATTAACACCAAACACGATTAGAACCACAAAACACCATTAAACCAAGCTTCACTATGTTTTTACCTATAATATTAACAAAAAACACAATTAAAACCAATAAAACCACAAGAAATTATAAATTTGTTCTTATGTTTACATTTTTCTTTTGTTTACTTTTCGTCTTTCGTGAAATTGTATATTTGTCTCTTTCTCCCCCTATTTGAAGAAAAGCTGATTTAAAATTTTTTCAGACCCCCAGCTGACGCGTCTGTACATTTTGTGGTTTACAACTCAACTGCATTGAGCTGTAATTGGAACAACTCAACTGTTTTTTGGTATTACCAAGGCGAATTGATCCCAGCTAAACTCAGTAGTACAATAACAACCAAAAATAATTGTGTACTGTCAAAATAACTCATACAATTTGACATTAAACAGTGATAAATAATTGCCAGCTGGGCTAGTGAGTTCACCTGTTATAAATTCGCTTTGGGTATTACGAATTACAACTAATTCCAGTTGAAATTATGGTAAAAATGTAAAACCATAAATCTTATTTAAGCTGTAAGAAAACTTGTTTCTTTTCAACAAATAAAGCAATGAATATACATATTAATGTACTACATACATAAGCGCGAATTATTTTACAACGATAAAAGTATGTTTTAAAATTTTAACTAGAAAATACAACCATCCGCTGTAGCGGACCAGGACTTGGACCAGATGACTCCTGCACATGCTGGAACTAGAGGAAAGGGATAGTAGGAGAAATGATAGAAGGTGAAGCTTCACTATCTTACAAGTCTGATTTTGCACGTTCGTTGTTTATAGCGGTGTTTTAGCGTCTCTGATGGCAAGGAAGCGTATTAAATTTTGATGCTTCGTTTTTAGTAATTATTTTTCTTTACCGGTGCTACAAATACCGACGAAGAAGGGCGTTCTGATATGGTTGTGGATTGGATACAGCTGAAGCCTTTACTGTTCAGTGACCAGTAACTATGCCTTCGCCATTGAAACCTTCCGACAACTGACACACAAATGTTCAACAGAAAAATCCCATCGCTAGGATAAGTTTTACAAATCGATTCTGTTGCAGTTTTTGATGACGATTCGAAGCAATTTAATTATATTGCAAGTTCTTCTCACATTTATTTTGGTGCATCGAAATTGCTGTTTGACTCTCCAATCTTGGGAATGCTCAATAAACTCAGCAATTTCTTCAAATTGTTCATTGTTGTAAATTTATTGTGAGTATATAATACTAATAAAATACTTGATTAATAAATTAGTTTAAGATAATAAAGAAGTTTTATTAAGCCGAAGCCCATTTTAATAATAATTATTTCTGATAGCGATGACTTGTAATTTTTTCATCATTTTGTCAACTTTACCAACACATGGTTGTATTCGGTAATACCACATGTACCAGCATGTAATAGGATGGATTTTCAACTTTAAAAATTTTGACAAGTTGAGTTGTAATCGATAATACCAAAATGCAAAATTACAACTCAACCGCAACAGGGGCATAAATTTCAATAATATTGTACAGTAATCCCTTGATTTACGTTGCTTTTCTTTTGTTTTTTATGCGTCTGCATCTTAAGGCTGCCATACGTCCTGGTTTTAGAGAAATTTTCCTGGGGTCATGCTCCACCTTTAAATTATTTTGGTTTTTGATCCAGATAAATGCAGACATAAATTTTATTTTTCCCATTTCCCTTATGAACTGAATTTTCTGCTGTAACGATCTTCAAAGCAATTTTACCAGCAACTGTTGCCTGGGGTAAACTTACATTTCAATAAAGTCAAATGAGAGATTATTACGTTTTTATGTATGAATTACATGTTAAGTTTTATATCTATTGTTTAATTGTTGGACTTAAATCTGAAATATACATATCTACGGTTGATACATTTTTCATTTTTATCTCAATACTTCTTGGAATATATAAGGTTTTGTTGTACGTTCGTTTGAGATTTGTATTACAATTGTACTGGTCGACTCGTTCATATTTCTGACACCTTTAGCTGTAACTATTTCAATCTGTACATGGATACATTTTATTTCTGCAAATATTTTCTAATTCGTTTATAAATAATGATTTTGTAACTTCATATTCAGGTATGTGATGGAAATCGATCGATTTGAAAAGTAAATCGTCTTTCGAAATCGACAGTAGTGTGATGAATTTCGATCGATTTCATATTCCATATTTGTTTCGTTCCCACATATCTTCTCTAAATACAACTGTATAAAATCTAATAAGACAACTGTCAAATATGTAAACATATGTGTATGTGAGTGACGTTTGTAAAATATTTAAAGAAAATAACAAAATAAAATTTGTATCAACATATTTTATCATTTTTATTTATTAAAACCCTTTTTTGCTGCGGTTTCGCTAATTCTCTTGGAGGAAAATAATAGAATGAATAGCGAAAATATTCTAAGAAAACGTTTAAGAGATAAATCGGATCAATTAAATTTGCCAGATGAAATGTGGGTGTTTAAATTTTTAATTTTCACTTCTATATTAACTAGTATTTATTTAAATAGATTTGTTGAATATTTTCTTTTAAATAAGGACGGATTTATAAGCATTTTTTATTTATTTTTTTACTTTTTTTGTATATTTCTTTACATTTTGCTCAAGTAAAATTAAACGATTTGAAAACGAATTTAAACTGGCATTATCGAAATACGTCACATGTTAAAAACGTCTTTTTTTCAATGAAACAAAATGGAATATGAAATCGTCACCTACAAATTCATCACACTATTTGTCGATTTCAAAACGTTTTAACGCCGAAAACAATTTTCATCACATACCTGATTATGTACTAAATATGCAAATTCAAACAGACCTGTGTTCAACCCCTGTTTCAGACTAAAATTATAAAAAAAAACATCTCGCATTTTCTGATGTCCATTAGTGTGTCTTTGTGTCAGTTGTTGTCGGAAGGTTTTAGTGGCGAAGGCATACTCACTGGTCACTGAACAATACCGGCTTCAGATGATATCAATCCACAACCATATCAGAACGCCCTCCTTCGTCGGTATTGTGTAGCACCGGCGAAGTGAAAAAATAATAAAAAAAATGGCTACTAAACCGAAGCTTCAACAGTGCTATAAACAAAGACCGTGCAAAAAGAGAGCTGCAAAATAATTAATTAAGCTACACCTCCTGTCGTTTTTCTAACGATTTTAATATACTAAATTACATACATGCACACATTTTTTACAAGTAATAACGATTGATAGAGGAATACATACAGATATTTTAGACATTTACAAAAGTTTCCCATAATAAATAGACGAAAAGAAAACAATAATAATAAAACTAAACGCTTAAGACTAAAATAGTAAAATTATTATGAGAAAATTGTATCAGGAAGTGGTTTTCCCAACGTGTTGTTCTAGTCTACCTCCAGTTTTCTAAAACTACCCACTACACCAGCATCAATATCGCCAAGATCGTTGCCAGCAAAATTGGCGGCATCTTTAGTCACTTCAATTTGCATGTCATCTAAAGCCAAAATGGCAGCACGTTTCTGTCGCAATTTTATTTTGAATTCCTTAATCATATCGGCCATGGGAACAGTGCCGCCATATTCTTTCGGTAAAATGGCAGGGTTGATTTTAGTTTTTAGAGCTTCGACGTTTTTATGAACCTGAAATGAATTCAAAATCTATTTAGTTATGAACATTTTTAAAGAAAAAATTTTTATAAACTGATTTTAACAACACGGTGGTGAATGTTGTGCGCGCTATTTCAAAGAAGTCTTTAAAAGGTTTTATAAAAGTCGAATTAAAATATTGGAAATGTTTACGTATGTTCATCGATATATTTTGAGAATATAGAATATAGAATTTCCTATTTCAATTCCCTAATAAAATTGGAAAACTCGTCACGTCTAGTATATATTTCACCGCACATAATTAAATAATTTAAATATATCTGTGGACTTTTAAAAAAAAATTATAAGTGGACATAAGAAAATATCTGTTTTATTTTAATTGTAAAGGAATTTTTACGAGAGGCTTTCTTTACACTAATGAGCGCTTTTCTGTGCATTTTAGTTTTTAAGATATCGCACAAAAACTAATCAACTTATCTCGACTTGTTGTTGAGTTAATTTGTAAACTTGGTTTTTATAGAGGTTTTTAGTAGAAAATAAAATTACAGAAAAGTTAGCTTAGTTATATTAAATTTATAAATTTTTGAAAAGGTAGACAATACGCAAAAAAGCGGGAACAAAAATCACAAAATGAATATTTTTTTGCTCTCCTGAAAAAGTTTAGAACTTTGCCATACTTACAATAATGCGCTTCTTCAGTTTATCACTCAGCATTGAAACAGCCAATTCAATAATTCTATTGGCATAGTGAGGAATATTAACGAAATGCGTTTCCTTATGTCTCATCGGTGTCGAGTTTTGTATGCATTTGATGATACTTCTCAAATCCGTTAAGGACCACAAGCTTACAAACCCCATATTCATGCCACTCTCATCGTTCACATAAACATAACCAGCTACCTGAGATTCTTCATCATCTAGCAGAGCTTCACAGATTAACGAATGTATGCGGGCCATTTGTACCGAAGTAAACTTGTATGGATCAAATTTGGCTGCCACTGAAAATATCACTTGACGGCCATGTTCATCACGCTGCGGCAGCGGCACTAAGTAACCATTTTCAAAAATTTCATTTATAGCAGGATCTTCCATATCGAGTTTACTAAACCATTGCGGAAATAATTGCCTAATGGTCAAATAACGCTCCAACATTTCACAAGCACCTGGCACGGAGAATTTTTTTGTTCGCAAAAACCTCAAAAGAAATACGGTGTCAGTGCGACATTTCTTAATGTGCGGATGTTTGGCAATCCATTCGCGCAGTTGGACCAATGCTTGTTTGCGTATATTCTCATCTTCATGAAGTTCATCTTTGGCCATTTTCTTAATATCCGCTGACAGGGTACACACATAGGGATCATAGTCTTCATCATTTGTCGGACCATTTAAATCTGGACGTTGCATGACTTCTGTTTCCAACACTGAAACAAAAGAAAAAATTAAATTAATTAACAAACTATTCGTCTTAAGGAATAAAATGTTTATTCAGTTAAATGCGTTTTCAATACACAAATTTTAGGACCATTTTATTAATATCAAGTCCAACTATTTCTATGCTTCAATATAATGCTTAAAAAACGTTTACAAACGGACTATGAAAGATATTCTTTATAAATAATTTTTTTTATAAACGTTTAATAATTATTAAATTATTAAGTTCTATTATAATAGAACTCACACTATGAATTCTAAATAAAATAACACTTTATTTAAAACCATTCGAAAAAACTAAAATTGGCTTTAACTTGTTGAAACTTGCAGCAACCCACATTCAAGTGCATATACAGAAATCGAACGGTCAATAAACTGGATTTATTTTTTTTTTTTTTTTCAACTTAAAATGGTGGGTTTCATACTAAAACTGTTAAAAATATTCATTTACTTGAGCCCAAAAACCATTACAAGTTCAATGTCGGGTAGAAACAAAGAAACAAATATTTGACTAGCAAAAGATGTGAACAAAAAATATTGAAATGCTAGAAAAAAACACCTTTCCCCCCATTTGATTTTGTTAAAATCAGTAATTTAGTCAGTTTTCAAGTTCGTCTTTAAATTTGTCTATTCAGAAGACAAAAGCTTTTGATGTAAAAAAAATATAAAACAAAACGCACACATACAGCAGTTGCGATGATGCAGGCGTTAACGGTTTCCCAGCTGGCATTTGGAAGGTTGTTTGACGAGCGCGATCATTTCACAGCTTCTTTTTTTAATCGTCCACAAGATTGTTGGACGAGTGAATCGTCGTTTACGCACTTTGCTGAGCATTGAAAGATTATGAGTAGTCAACAACTGTTTTCGATTCTTCCCGATGATATTTTTGCATTGATTGCTCTACGAGTGTTTTTATGTTTCTCATTCATTGGTATTTCAGCAATGCACCATCGGTGCTGAAGACGGACTAGTTAGCGTGTTAACTTTGCAACCAGAATGACAGAGTTTGATTCTCGGTTCGATCAAGACAAACATTTTTTTTATTTTTCTGTGCAATAAAACCTCGACGAATTAAAATAATAAATAAGGTGACTCCCATTAGCTTAAAAATCAACAACAGAGACGCCGCAACTTTGCGTTAAATTAAAACGTAACTGCAGAGTTTTGCAAGGACTAAACAATATATATTTCTACCACCTGTCTATTCTTCACACTATTCTTCTCTCTTTCTAGTTCCAGTACAATGCACTGCATACGTAGGGGATATCCCCTGAGTACTGGCAAAAAAAAGTATAATTTGTGGATCGATCAAATCACAAACGATTTTGTTTCTTTTCAATTCTCTTTTTGATCATCGTACAATACGCATTCCTTGCCCAGTTTTTGACTTGGTATTTACATATGCATTTAGGTAATTTTCATTTCAATTTAAATACAGCTTCAGTTTTTCTTTGCTAATTAAATGTTCGGAACAAATAAAGTTTAGGGCTCCCTTCCCGGATTCAAAAAACAAATAAGCCACCCTATAGAAAACTAAAAAATAAGAAAAAAAAAATAAAATAAAAAAGTGAACGGAAACCTTTAGTTGCCGAATTATAGGCCTCCGAAGTTTAATAGATTAGATTCTATTAGTAAAGTTGTAAAAATATTCTGAACAGTTTTAAAATGATACCCATATTGCCCATATTGGATGGAAAACACAATATATTCGACTTCGCGGTTGGTTAATTTGAACACCCCTTCCGATCGCAGGAGTGTCTTCTACCATTGCAAATGGTAGCTGGGTTGCTGCACTTTTTTCACACAAAATATGCTCTATTTATTGAAAGGGGAAACGGGTGGACCGCCACTTGATTTTTTTTATACTTATTAGTAAATGTTTTTTTTTAACTTATAAGGAAAAGTCGTAGAACTGTTTGGAATTTTTTTTATAGCCGTAAATTTTTCAATATATGCATTTCATATTAAAAACAGTATACTATATCGACACTACATATAATTGTTATTTTAATAATAACTACAAATTATACCAGATGTTAAAAAATATATTTAAAAAACTTTAAACTGTAAATTTAAAAAAAAAATTGTCGAGTGTAGCGACAATAAACGTTATAGATGCTGCTGACAGATATAAGTGCGTGATGCGGAAAAAAAATTAATACTTATAGATTGATTGCGTACTGGTATATACAGGGTGGGCCAAAAGTCACGGCTGCGTGTAAAAATTTAATAACTTTTTTGTTTATTATTATTTTTTATTGTTCTTTTTTTAGATTTTATTCGTCGAACCGTGTTACACTACCATGCAAAATTTAACCACCGAGCAACGAACCACAGTCTTAGAACTTTACTTTCCCAATGGGCATTCGATTTCACTGACCCAACGAGCATATCGAAATTATTTCAACACCAGAAATGCACCTAACCAAACCGCAATTAATCGTTGAATTGCACGGTTCCTACAAGGTGCAGTGTCATACTTGCCACGATTAGGAAGACCGAGAATAGTACATGACCAAGTGCACATTGATCGTGTATGGGACAGTGTTGAAGAATATCCAGAAACTTTAACGCGAAGACGTTCTGGATAACTGGGCATCTCTAAAACATCACTTCGACGCATTCTTGCCCCAACAACTTTTACCAGTTGACTGCCATCAAAGACGAATTTGGGCAACACAATAATCTCAAGAAATTCAGAATTCAATTGGCCAGTACGTTCACCAGACTTAACTGCCCCTGATTATTCTCTATGTGGTTATATCAAAAAACGAGTGTATGTTAACAAGCCCCAAACTATAGAGCAGCTAAAGCACAACATTTAAGCTAAGATCAGGGCTGAAACTTTTCGTGCAGTTATGCAAAACGCCTGTTTAAGAGCCCAATAGTGCATCGATGAAAATTGTGGTCATATCTCTGATATTATTTTTCATAATTAAAATTTAGATCGTACAAAGCTATTTAAAAAAAAATTAAAAATAATAATAAACAAAAAAAAAGTTATTCAAGTTTTACACAAGTTTTAAAAAATTTCATTTATGCCGTCGTAATTCCTTTATTTTTTCCTACGTGCACTGTAAAAAGTTTTTATTTGCGCCGAAAAATTGTCACTTTTTTAAAAACTCGACTTCTTTAAATTGTAACAAAATTTTAATTTGACATTAATTTGTGGCATTATTTTCAGCTCATCAAACAAACTGGTATTTATTTATCTTCAGGCATTTACAGAAAGTGGAAGAAATCAAGGTTATTTGACAGCAAAAGGAAACCTCACAACCCAACGAAAGTATATTTATTTCATGTAATTTGTGCCAACCCATTTTAAAATATAAAAAAGACGCAATAAATTTTCAATAAATTAATGCAAAACGCTCCAATTTTATAAAAATAAAATTACAAAATAACTTCAGCAATAATTAGTTTTTGGTTGACATGGCAAATAAAAAAAACCAGATGCAAAAAATTTTAACATTTTAATATTCTGTAACGTAACAACATCCACGACCTTCACACATTTTTCCTATTTTGGGACTTCGAGTGGTTTGATTTTTTTTATTTTGTTTCTTTTTTTTTTATTGTGAAAATAATTTTGCTGGTTTAAACCAGTTATTTGGGTTTATAAATCAGCTGATAGATTTTTTTTGTTTGTAAATAAAAAATACACACAGACGCAGTACGCGTGCTGTTAACTTGGCTTTAATAGTTTCAATTCAATTTAAGTTAACAATACAACAAGAGAAATAATATGTTACAACATTTTTTTTTAAGGCTTAACGACCAGCAACAGCAGATACCACATCTCGTCAATAACAGTAGGCAAAAAACCTCAGCAGTTTCTACGAATATTTGAGCGATCGACTAACAAAACAAATACGAACACAGTACATTGCGTGTGCACGTGTGCGTGCAGGTATGTGCTCTCATAGCGTCTTCAATCATTGGAATTTTTAATTTTTTTACGGCCCGGTTTGTCACTTAATTTAATGAACGTTTGTAATATTTTATGGGGAAATTTTAATGACGTTCCATTCACAAAATCAAAAGTACTAAAAACTAATTAAGACCTGCAAAGATGCGTAATTCATTAAATGTAGTCAAATGATTTACTAATAACACTATTTCAATAAATACAAATAAAATATAAAATATAACACCAGGTATGCAACAAAATTGGAAAAATTGTAGATACTTCTGGGAAGACATAGTGCAGGTTGTAGGCGGTGTTGAATAGATGATTTTGCCATTTTTAGAAATTCGATTACACGCCCAAAATCAAAAGTTATCGATTAAATGCGATTTTTTTAGGATGTTGTGGGCAAGAAAATGTTTATCAACAAGAATCGAGGATGTGAACGTTTCATTTGCTTCGCGTAGTTTTTCAAACAAAAGTCCACGTTTAATTTCCCAATTCGGGTAATTGCCTTAAATTTTAAATACGCAAAATAAAAATATTCCCTAAATTGTATTCGTGTAATTGCTCAGTGGGTGACTGGGTGACGCAAAATTAATCACCTTATGGTGAGGTGTAATAGCTTTTCCAAATGGCGTTTTACGTCCATTGACATTTGACATTTGTGAACTAGACAGCTGCAGAATACACACAGACAAACAATGGAGCGCTATACTCCGCAAGAGCGTGGAATAATTGTGTCAGTTTTTTAAGCAGTAATCGGTCGGTGGTGTTAGCTCAGCGTGAATTTCGTAGTAGATTTCCTAATACTGCGCTTAGCTGCTCGACTCGAACAGAATGGAACCATAACAGATCTTTCAGGGCCTGGCCGACACCGGACTGGTCGTTCTGTCAAGAATATCGCGGTTGTGGCTGCTGATGTTGCTGAGAAGAAAGAAAGAAAGATCAACCAGACGAAGTCTCCAGACGGACCCTACAGCGAATTTTAGTGAAAGTCTTACACATATTGCCTTACAAGGTGCAAACAGTGCAACAGTTAATGCCTGCTGGCCGTCAGTCGCGTGCGAACTACTGGAGAACCATCCTCAATCTCAACAACAGAGTCGAAAATCATTATGAGGCGCATTTTTATTTCAGAGGTTAGTTACCTCTATAAACAAAATATTCACTTCTGGGTTAGTGAATATCCGCGTGTTATACACGAAAAGCCGTTACATCTACTCAAGGCTATTGTATGGTTTTTTTTTTCGTAATCATCTTTTAAAAAAATGTTTATTTAATGCACTGATTGTAATTAAAATTCATGAACTGGAAGCCCTTTTACTTTTCTTATTGCCAATCAATGTTTTTTTTTAATTTTTTACTGATTATGAATAAGTCCATTTGTAACGCATCAGTTATTTCATAAATTTGAAATAAAAAGTAATTGTAACAATTAAATTCTGATTACCATAAAATGAAATTTCATAAAAAAATTCAAATTAGAGATGCAATCGAGATTGAGTGTCAAATTAAACAATCGCAATTTGAAAATAGAAACTAAAAAATAATATTCAAATATTCATTAATGGCTGTAAAATACATGCATATATACATATATGAGTGTGTGTATGTGTGGGAGGTAGTAAATATAGTTCCAGCTTTGCTTCCTTTTATGAGACTTTCAAATGCGAGTCTCTCCAGCAGGTAAACATGCAATCAGGGCTGCCGTTTTTTTTGGTTATTTCTAACCAAAATTGGTTATTTTATTTTCCAATGAGTAGAAGAGATTTTTTTTTATTTTGGTTATTTTCTTAAAATAACTTTTTCAGTGTATACGAATTTATATTAAGTGAGTGGCCCACAATTTTACAACACCATTGTGTAATTTTTCTGTATGTACAATAATAATACTGCTAATCAAAATACTTTTGATTTTTATTGCACATCGAAAGGAATTACAATAAGCTATTTATAGTTCCAAAATCACTTTAGAACCGTTACTGTTTTATTTTCCAAATTTAATATGCTGTAATGAAAAAAAAAACTTTAAATCGAATGGAAATTATTGATATTTTCCAACATGGAACGAGAAAGAACTGGATTTTTTGGCATAAATTATCGAACTACAAAAATGAATTGATCGCAAAGTGTTTTTAAAAGCTTGAATATTTTGTACAAAATTTAATATCATTGCGACTTAGTTCAGGTAGAGTCGATAGAATGTTTTCAGAGTATCAGAGAAATGTGCAAAAATCGAAACATTGAACATGTATGTCTGGCAAAATGTATGGTCTGGCAAAAGTAGTTTTCAAAACAGCAAAAGTGTGATCTCCAATTTTAATAAAATTCAATTTTTTATTTCACTTTTCTCTTAATTTTTTGGTTTTTTTGGATTGTTATTGCCGTGAAAACTATTAATTTTTGTTAAATAAACATATGAAAATTAAATAGATTTGAAATAAAATAAAAGTTTCAAAAACCGCATTGAAAGTCAACTCATGAGCAGCAACGTAATGCAGCACTTAGGCTACCTAAACCAAATAACGAACATAAATTAATAATCGTAATTCATTTTGACTGACGTCGACTAAATAAATTGAAATTAAAATTACAATTAGAAATTGTAAGCGCATATTAGTAATTAACATTTCCTCGCTCGGAAGTTATTGTGTTCTATAGGATTTGCTATACATACATACATATATAGAACACAATAATTTACGAACGACGATTTGTTAACAAAAAATTATTGTGCAAAAATCTGAATACTAAAAGTGTAGCAAATCGTAATAAAATTCCATTTACTTACTTATTGTTTTTTTTTTGTTTTACCATTTACATTTAAATTTTATGAAACTAATTAAAAAAAAAATGCAGTTTAAAAATTTGGTTATTATACCCTTCACTTTTGTTTTCTCATTTGGTAACTTTTTTTCAAAGTACTGGATAGAAAATATTATTGTTGTTGGTGGTAGCACTGCATGCAATCCTTACAACAATAAATATGTAGATTTCTATAAGAAACTGTTCATAATGTAATTAAACCAGGTGGCATCGCTGCGTCAGGTGAATATTTTTTTCTCTGCTTAAGTTTGCGACATAAAATGTCAAAATTCTATACAAACATATTTGTTTAACAGTTTTTATTTTTAACAAAAAGTGATAAGCAATTTAATTTGAGTAATTTTATTGCAATCGATATTTTGTGTAAAAACAATAAATTATGTGTGCTTAAATATTGCGAGTGAACATTTTCTCTGACATTTTATGTCGCAAAGCACACACGAACGCCTGTAAAAGTTTTAACGCTGCCACTTTAGTAACTGCCTCATGAAATACTTAAAGAATGATCAAAAATAACAGACTGTAGATTCGAAAACTCCCATCCCTAATCATAAACCCAGTGGTTACTTTGAAATTCGAATCGAAAGAAAATGTATTCGAATGGCAACATTACAAAATCGAACGGCGTAATATTTCGAAGTGAATGTTTGCACAATATATATTATATTCTTTAGTGTCATATTTTTTTTACCGCTTTTCTCCTACATATGCAAAGCATTGCACCGAAACTAGTTGAACAGGGATAGTGTAGAGACAGGCGCTGAAGTGATAGGAACGAAGTTTTAATTACTGTGTAACTGTGCTTTTTAAACTACTTATGTATCTTTTTTGGAAAAATCTTAATATTTTCTTCATATTTGTTCAATGCATAAGGTCGTATTAACGTCGTAACCATTGTGTATACAGTACTGTATTTTTGTTGTTGGTAATTTTCATACAAAAGTGTATTCTGATTATAGAATTGAATTTTTTATATTTTTAAAATCGCTGTATTAAGGCCAGGGCTGGGAATATAAAATTGTGTTGACCAATTTTTTAAAATTCTTTCAAGTATGTGATAACTAACATTCCGATATTTAATGCTTCTTAATAATAAATATAAATTTAATTCATTTCCTTTCAACTTTCCAAATATTTGAATCAAAATTGCGTACCAGGTAAAACTTAAAACTACCCGGCAAAAATTAGTGCCTGTCTGGAAGCATTTTTGTAAGGGAGACAACATAATGGAATCATTTGCAATTGCGCTTTTATAATGCGTGATTTTTGTTCACGACCAGCAGCTTAGAATGCATTTCTTAAACATTTATGCTGTTATACCCAGTGTATTCAGTGTATTGATTCCGACAGTTTTTGTGGTTCTAAATTTCGATAATTTTTTGCTCGGTAGTGCGTATCATTTTGAAATTTTCATACGTGATTTAATTTCTTGGTATAAAATGAATATCAAATATAAAAATACGATATAATAACAATAGGTCCAATTGTTTACTTTTTTTTCTTGGACCGGCACTCAGGGGATGACCCCTATACATGCAGTGCATTGTGCCGGAACTAGGAAATAAGGTTTTAGGAGAAAGGATGGAGGGAGTAGTGTTTATTCACATTCGATTTGAATCAAAGCAGAAAATGGACATCACTTACAGGATATAATTTTTCAAAGCTAATTGCAAAAAATTCCCCAATTCTAAGTTTATTTTTCAAAAAAAAAATTATAATAATGGAATAAATAAAAAAGTTATAAACCATTTAAACCACATAGATCATTCTGCGCCACCCTGTATAAGTTTGTAATTCCGTGTGATATTTATTTAATATTGATTTCTGAAGAAAAAATTATATATTTTCAGAAATGTGATGAACAGATAAGCCATGTGCGTGTGTCCGTTGAAATCAATTTTCCGGTCAAACTAAACATAGAATTCGTTATACGGTTCGGCTGAACCGATTTCGATAAAATGCGGCAGGACTGTTGAAATAGGCATAAAGACAGTTATGGAGGACAAAAAAAAGCTGGTCTGTGTTACCAAACTCGAGAAATATGTCCAAATGCGGTCCCCTAAACGGTTGCACCAATTTGAAGTTATATAGTGCTTCGAAAGAAATGACTAAGCGGAAATCCAGACGAATATGGGATATAAGGTGCCCAGTGAAGGGGATCTAAGATTCGGCACAGCCGCATATAGCACTCTTCCTTGTTAGTTCTTTTTTGGTTATTGACTGGCAGCAATGCTATAATTTTTTTTAACATCCATAATTGTTTAAAGGAAGTAAATAATTTTAAATTTAGTTAATCAATGGCAGACGTGTGTTAAAATATCAGAGTGGAAATTTTACATCAGTTGTTCGTTCTGTTTTATCTGCCGAGAATTCTATTTAAATATTGAAATTTTAAGGAAAAAAATAAAATATAAAAATTACAACGAATCATTTAAAGCCAAATTGTATGGCAATTAAATATAAAAATTCATATCACGTTCAGGGTAAATGGAAATGGAATATATTTATGTATTTATGAAAAATACATGAAAAAGAAACTTGAAAAACTATTTAACAATTACAGTAAATAAATTCTGAGGGTCAAATTGGTTACACAGAAATCTTTTTAAATCCCTTGAATATCCAGTTCTAAAATTCGGAATCTAAACACAGAAATTAGAGAGAGATAGGACGCGAAAGCAGAATATCTCAGAGGTTATCGAATTTCTTCGAGGGACGGCCTGCTGCGGCAGAGATATTTTGGTGTGATTTTTAAAATGGAAAACGCTGTGATTTGTAAGAGTTTGCGTATTGAACGTTAAGTTTTACAAAAAAAAAAAAAAATACAAAAAGCATACAAATTTAATAACACAATTCAGGTTGTTCTGCAAAATTTTGTTGTTGGAAATTCGAGGCACAAAATGCAATTCTTTAGAATGAAAAGATATTTAAAACTTTGAAATTATTATTTATTTCACCTGACAATCGGCCTTATTGCGGTTGTCAACGTCGAGAGCAAAAAAGTAGCTGCCTTCAAAGCGATTTGTTAAAAGAATTTTATTTAATATTTACTAAAGAGGTAGAATTTTTCTTAATGGAAATTCTAATTTGAAATGAAACCGGCAGCATATGGACGTAACAGAGGCTACTCGTACATTTTGGAGTCGACGTTGAAGTTGATAACCGCAATAAAGCCGAATAGAATAACTTTTCCTCTTAAACAAGTGGCCAGGAATAAGTATTGCATTGCAAGTAAAGTAATAAATAATCTTAAACATAATCAGGTATGTGATGGAAATCGATCGATTTGAAAAGTAAATCGTCTTTCGAAATCGACAGTAGTGTGATGAATTTCGATATCTTCTCTAAATACAACTGTATAAAATCTAATAAGACAACTGTCAAATATGTAAACATATGTGTAGAATCTAAGAAAAAAGTCTAAATACACGTCCTAATTTTAGAGTTTTAGGAAGTTTGTAAAGAAAATGTAAAAAACATGTATGACAATATTTAGGGCACCAATAAGTAAGTTTATTTATAAAATAAAAATAAAAAAAAAGTCTACATACAGTGTGGTAACTCCACGTAGTAAATGGAAAATTAAGAACAAAAGAAGGAAAACAACCGTTATTTTTTGTTTTAATTGCTTTTACAAGCACTATATTCATTTTAATTGAGAAAGTGATATCTTAAGAAGACAATATTTAAACTTTAATCGTAGAAAATGGAAAAAAGAAAAGAGATTTCAGTTAGAAATGTAGTGGTTAATCTGCGGAAAGAAGGTAAATCTCTTGGAGAAATTTCAAAAATAAATAAAAATATTATCCGAAATTATAAAATGACAAATAGTACTGAAAATAGACCACGAACTGGTAGACCAAGAAAGCTTTCGAGACGCGATGTGAGCAGCATTCTAAAAGAAGTCAATCGGGATCCAAAGTTAAGTGCCCCAAAATTGGCGGAACACATTGAAAAATGTTCTAACATTATTGTTACACCAGGAACAGTTATAAACGCTTTACACGAGAACGGCTTTAAAAGCAGACTAGCACGAAAAAAGCCATTACTTTCAGCAAAAAACCGTAAACTTCGACTTGAGTTTGCTAAGGCGCATCTAAACAAGGATATGGCTTTTTGGAAACGCGTTATATTTACTGAGGAAAGTAAATACAACATTTTTGGAAATGATGGTCGATCCAAGCTTTGGAGAAAACATAACACTGCGCTTGATCCAAAAAATATTATACCTACAGTGAAACATGGTGGTGGCAGTGTTATGGTTTGGGGCGCTATGGCATCATCTGGAGTGGGTCGGATGGTGTTTGTCGACGGCAATATGGATCGCTATCAATATAAAAGTATATTGGAACAAAATCTAAAGTCATCCAACAAGACAACGATGCGAAGCATACCGCTCACGTTGTTCGAGACTGGCTTTTGTATTAAGCTCCAAGGCAACTGAATTCTCCACCACAATCACCAGATTTGAACCCGATCGAGCACGTATGGGCAGTTCTCGAAAAAATTATGCGAAAATATGACATAAGCAGTCGCCAAAGTCTGAATACTGCTCTTGTACGCGCCTGGGCTGAAATCACACCAGATATAACAGCAAATTTGGTTAATTCGAGGCCCCGTCGTCTTCAAGCAGTAATTGATGCCCAGGGTGGACCTGGGCCTGTGTTTTTATATTAAAAACGTTAACTTAATGTTTAATTTTGTTGCTGTATGTAGACTTTTTTCCTGTGAGTTTTATATGTTTTTGTTGTTTTTGTTTTTATAATACTTTTGAATTACATTTTTAATTTAAAAACAAAACTATTTATTGGTGCCTTAAATGTTACAATAAAATTTTCCATAAAATTCTTTACAAATTTCATAAAAATCTAAAATAAGGGGGTTTATTTAGACTTTTTTCTTAGACTGTATGTGAGTAACGTTTGTAAAATATTTAAAGAAAATAACAAAATAAAATTTGTATCAACATATTTTATAATTTTTATTTATTAAAACCCCTTTTTTGCTGCGGTTTCGCTAATTCTCTTGGAGGAAAATAATAGAATGAATAGCGAAAATATTCTAAGAAAACGTTTAAGAGATAAATCGGATCCCTTAAATTTGCCAGATGAAATGTGGCTATTTAAATTTTTAAATTTCACTTCTATATTAACTAGTATTTATTTAAATAGATTTGTTGAATATTTTTGTTTAAATAAGGACGGATTTATAATCATTTTTTATTTATTTTTTTTACTTTTTTTTTTGTATATTTCCTTACATGTTGTTCAAGTAAAATTAAACGATTTGAAAACGAATTTAAACTGGCATTATCGAAATGCGTCACATGTTAAAAACGTCTTTTTTTCAATGAAACAAGATGTAATATGAAATCGTCACATACAAATTCATCACACTATTTGTCGATTTCAAAACGTTTTAACGCCGAAAACGATTTTCATCACATACCTGAATGTGTCAACATAAAACCATAGACGCAGCAACTCTGCTTTGCAAATTAAAAACAAAACAACGCTCATTTGCCGAGTTGTGCAAAAATTAAACTCCTTATCCCATATCCCTTCAACACCTGTATCTTTACATTATTTATATTTTATCTTTATGGTATCGTATCTTTTACATTAGTCCTTTCCAACTAGATTCGATGCAATGCATTGCGTACGGCTCGCCTGAGTTTTGGTTCAACAAGAAAGACACGTGCCTTTGCTGACATTAAACTCAGATTCTCTTATTCTAATGGATATGTGGCTGTATAAATAATAAAACAAAAACTTGCCAAACAATATAAAAAATAAATAACCTGCTTAAATAAATTACAAGTTCTTTTTCTCTTTTGGCACATATGGATTTTACTAAGTCTTTAATATTTGAATATATTAACCTTCATTATGGCTTTTATTGGTACGGTTACTGTACTGGAATAGTTGTTTTTACGTTTTTACGCGTATTTACATGAAAAAAGTCTTAACAATGAAGCCATCTACATTTAAACTAAAATAGAAGGCAATATATACGAAAAAAAAAACGATAATTTGATTGCATCAGTTTGTTTAACTTGGCATATTAATGAACTCGTACTTAAAAAAACTCTTCAAAAATAATTGCAGCCGTCAAAAATAAAAGGTTTGGAATACATACAGTCAGTGACTAAAGTTTAAATACAACTTAAAAATTTGGATTGTAAAAAAAAGTAAATATCTTGCAAAAAATTTTTATACGAAAATGGATTTAATGTCATACAACATGAAGAACATCTTCTTTTTATATGATAGTAAGTGAGCTGCGCTACTCCCCCACCCATTTATGTAGTGTTACGCCATCCGGTATATTTTGTTTACAGTGATTGTATTTGGAGATCCCTTTAATTAGTTACCCTTATCACGGTATATATATATAGAAAGCCATTTTGGGCCATAATTCATATAGTGTTTGCTGAGATTTCATCATATTTTAAATTTTAGGAAAAACATTGGGCCAATGTTTCATTATATACATATTTCTTTTTGTGTTTAAAGATTCGCCGCAGTCGGCTATATAGATTCCGAGCGGAAAGTTGCCCCCTTCTCCCCCTCGTGATACGATTTTTGGGAAACTGTTAAAATTATGTTTCGTTCTATACTTAGATCTATCTGTGTTTAAAGTTTCATCGCATTCGATCACTTTTTGGGGCAGGCATTTTGCCTCTCCCCCGCGCAATTTCCAAAAAAAAGAATTAGTGGAACTTTTCCATATGCAACAAGAATTTGGAAAATTCGTTCACAAATGACGAAGTTATTTGATAATCAAGTACTGGAGCGAACAATTTGTTGTGAAAATTTAGGAAGATCGGTCCAGAGGTAAGGGGTCCAATAAAGTAGAAAGACCCAAACACACATTTCGTTTTATATACGAGGTTTGTTCAAAAGAAGAGGTGAATTTTGTTTTCTTCGATTACAATGGCGTGGTGCATCATGAGTTGTTGCCAACAGGTCGTACGGTTAATAAGGAATACTACAAGGAAGTTATGCACCGTTTGCGTGAAGCAATACGGCTCAAACGATTGGAATTGTGGAAAAAAAATCATGGATTCTGCATCACGATAATGCACCAGCTCACACATCAATGCTTGTTTGCGATTTTTTGGCCGAAAACAAAACCCTGATCATTCCCCAGCCACCTTATTCACCAGATGTGACTCCCTGCGACTTTTTCCTATTCCCAAAACTGAAGAGACTAATGAAAGGAAATCGTTTTGCCACAAAAGGGACAAAATGGATATTGATGAATAAATAAATACTTTGGAAAAAAAAATCTAAATTCACCTTTTCTTTTGAGCAGACATCGTATATATAATAAAAAAATCTGAGCTGAGCATACTATTTTGCGATATTTTACTTTTTTAAGTCGTATTTAAACTATAGTCTCGGACTGTAGATACACACATGTCCAACACACATCGTTTAAAGCAAATTTTGAGGGTGGCGGTGGCCGAAGTAGTCTGCACGTTGACTACAAAACGAAAAATTTTCCCAGTTTCAGACTCATAAAAAACATCTCGCATTTTTCCAGGCGCAGGGATAGTCACTGGTCACTGGACAGTGACGGCTTCAGATTCACCCAATCCACAGGCACATCAGAACGCTGTCGTTTGTCGGTATTGCGTAGCACCGGCGAAGTAAAATAATTACTAAAAATGGCTACCAAAAACGAAGCTGCAAAATTTAATACTTCTCCTTGACATCAGAGACAATGCCGCAAAAACAAATAACGTACAAAAAGCAGTGTTGTAAGATGGAGAAGCTTCACCTCGTATCATTTCTCCTACTATCCCCTTCCTATAGTTCCGTCACAATGCATCGCATGTGTAGGGGTCATCTCCTGAGTGCTGGTCCAAGATAAAAAAAAAATTGTAAAAAAAGAAATAAATGATTATTGTTAAAGAATTTTGAAGTTTATAAAATTGTTTCTTCGCGGTCTTGATTGAAAATAAAATTTTTAAGATATGTATGTACATATATTCATATGATTCTTATTTCAAAATTGTGCTTGTAATAAAAATAATCAATTTTATTGAGTTGAATTTTTTTTTAAATTCCTTATGAGAATAAAGTATGTCATTTCATATATTTTTTCGGTATAAGGCACAATTTTCAAACAAGAAATTCAAATTTCATGTGGACAGTGTTTGATTTTATATACTTTTGTTTTATTTTTTAATTTTTTATTTGATTATAAATGACTTACATACATATGTATGTATGTATGCTCGCCAATGTACAGCCTAAAGTTGTTGAGAAGTAGTTGAGAAGAAAAATATAAAAATAAAAATATGTATGGCTATGTAAAAATACATAAACCCAAGGATTGTTATCGTTTTGATTGAATTTTTGGTTTTGTGTTCGGTATTCAACTATTTATTCTCGATTGATTAGTTGAATTTTGAACATAAGAATCTTATTATTTCTTCATGCGAAAACTTCAGTTAATGTACATAATCATTTCTTCAATAGGTTGAAGCTGTAAAGGTATCAATTATCAGCTCCAACCTATTGAAGAAATGATTATGTACATTAACTGAAGTTTTCGCATGCATATGTATGCATTTGAAGCAATCAAAAATATAAGAATATAAATATAAGTTTGTAGTCAGAATATAGGAAAAATCCACTGATGAACTAATGAAGCATTAGCGAAATAATACTATATGGATATGCTATGCATCTCAATTTTATTGGCTTTATTTTTTAAAAAATACTTTATGAGAATATTATAAGGTATGTAAAAGGGTGAAGAGGCCGGTTGGAACCGGTTTTTTCGATTTTTTAAATGTTAATTTTTCGAATGGCAGTAATCCGGGCTTTGCTCAAAGAAAAAACCGCCAAGTCAAAATGTTACCGATTTGTTTATCTTTATCAAAAAAAAAAAAACAAACTTTTTATTGTAAATTTTATGCTAAGCATGGATAAATATTTCTCTCTTTTTCATCTTTGCATTTAATAAAATTTAACATTGAAAACAGTAAGACTATCGGCAACCCATCCAATGAGGCAATGGGCCGTGAGATCCACGACCGTGTGATGTATGGCCATGCGAAAATTAGTCCTGTTCTTATCCAGGCTGGTCCAGCAGAGCATAGCAATACTGCACTCTCCCTCATGGCGGGAGCCACATAAGAGTCACCATGGAATGGTCCGACATTTCCTGGAGAAAAAACCGGCTTTCAAGGATCGGCCTCCGCCTTAAATACACTGCAGTGGTCAGGCAACCTATGTGTTAGGACCCTTCATGTATGTACATATATGCCACAGGCCACTCTGTGCAGCATCCTGCAGCCGTCGGTACAGACGTCAAGGACATTGTGAGGAGCCCACATATCGCCAGGAATCCCTAGTCGGAATTTCGAAGTCAAGTCCTATCAAGAAAGGTGTAGTCTTCCTAGGGGTGTACCATATAACCGTATTACATCGGACTACCGCAAAAACTACTCCATGTAGAACTTCAGAGAGTAACTTTAATGCGACGGAGTAATTTTTCTACCTATAATGGGAGGTGTTCTATTGCAATCAAGGAACTTGTTACCGAAACCCGCTCATTCATACACACAAAGCATTCTTCATTAAGAGCACATCCATTTGTGGACACTTTGACAGCGAATCGCACTACACATTACTAGGAGAACTCGCTTTTCGGCCGAACGTATGTGGAATAATCTACATGCGGAGGTTTTTCCTGTCGCCTTTGACGTGGGAAGATTCAAATCGAATGTTCATAAACACTACTCCCTCTACCCCTCCCAAAACCTTATTTCCTAGTTCCAACACAATGCATTGCATGTGTAGGGGTCATCCCCTGCGTGCCGACCTAAAATAATAATGCGAGGAAAAGCACGAACACTTGAGATATAACTGTGAGCTGATGTTCTCTATGACATGGTCGATGGCTGCATTACATAGGACCATATTTTTAACCAGTTCATTTCAGCTACAATGAACTACATAGTCCATAATTATCTATAATACGTATGTGCTATGCAGATTAGATCGCCACGCTAACGTTAGTCTGTCAGTATTACTGCGTACATCAAATTATTGTGTAATGAGAATAGGAATAGTATTAATTTAGTATGCAAAGAATGTAGGTAACTCCTAACGGTGCTATTATTTTTGCCAACACTGCATATGAGTTATTTCTTACCATCTTTCTCAAGGATATTTTTTTGTGTCTTTTTATTGCCAAAAACTTTTCTAGACCTGTACGTACATATATTCTGTAATTTGTGAAATGTTCTCGCTTCGAGAAATATCATGCAATCCCAATGAAAAAATTAGAAGTCATTCTTTAGGAACTGCTTCCGTAGTACAATAGAATCCCGTTAATTCGTAATCGAAGATACCATTTATTTTTTACGAATTACAGGAGTTTTCGAAAGAAAGGGATTTCGATTAAGCGGGGATAAAATTAAAAATAATCGTTTACAGGGGTTTGAACTGTCGACAGTGAAAAATTCTCTTTTTCTAAAATTGATGAAAGCGATGGAGGAGCAACACCAAATTTTTAGCAACTACAATTTTCTGTTTTCTATTATCAATTGCTAAAATTATGTTATAAAATTATATTGATAATATTCTATGAGTGTTTTTTCTTAGAATTTCTACGTCGTACTATTCAGTAAAACTGGAAATAAACTAATCTAAACAACCGGTTATTGGAACAAAAACTGTTGGAAAAACACTGCTTTTGTATTTTTATTTTTTTAAACATTGGATGTTCTTACGAATTATAAGTGGTTTTTAACAATAAGTAGGATTTATAAGCTGCAAAAAAATACGAATTAACGAGAGGACTAAAATGTATGGATTTTTTACGAACTAAAGAGTTTTTCTCAAGGGAACAGTCGTTTATTTCGAACAGTGTAGGCATTCTCACGGTTCTGTTATTTTTTTTGGTACTTTTCCCGTTCAATTTTCTTCTTTTTTAATAATTTTATGAATCTTTTATGCACTAGATAATGCCAGCCGTCTTTTTCTTTTCTCGTTTTCTTTTTTGTGGTACTTGTTTCCATTTAATGTAGTTGCCACTAGATCGTTTTGGGTCAGAAAAGAACGTTGATAAATCTTGTTCCAGTTATTTATATTAACGTGTGGGTATCTTTATTTATATATATAGTAGAAATTCTCATTTAGATATAATTAATTATGATTAAATTTAAATTTAACTTCGATTTCAAATGCAATTGAGAAATAAATAGGAATAATTGAGGATAAAATTTAAGACCTCATATAGTCCAAAATTGAGTAGTTTATCCCTTGAATAAGGAAATAACCTGTAAATAACTTCACAGGACGTTATTAATAACAACATCCACATAATTAATATGAAATTGATTTTATTCTACAAAATTAGAATACTTTTGTTAAATAAAATATTTTATTTACTGCATGTTTATTTAAAAAAAAAATAATATTCTCATTTTTATTACTCTGCATTAAAGTTCAAAAACTCACATCATAACGATAAAAGAAAAGATAACTTAAGGCAATGAAAAGAAGTAGAACTGAACCGTTTTTGCACTACTTCCGTATCACAAGTTCAGAATCTTATTGACTTCTTTGAGATCACATTTTTCACTGGGATTTGGATTGGACAACTAATATAACTGATAGTTCATGTAAAATTTAAAATAAACATACAATTATCACGTATAATTACGACTCTTTCTGTGTTTCTTACAACGAAAATAATTTATTCGATCCGAAATTATCTCACATAAGTTATAAAAGTTTCTATTAAATGTTTTCATTGAAACTGTTCTATATCCATAGCGTACTGTATTATTTAAAATCTTTGAAAACCACACCTGTTTTCCACAGAAATCTTTCACCAATCATTCGATTTTTGTTGCTTTATTTTTAATGCCGAAACTGCTGCATTGAACATGAAATGGAGCAGAAAATGTGTGGGCGAAATAAAATTCCAACAAGAAATAAAAAAAAACCTTTTTAAATTTTGAAAACCAATGATTCAAAGAAAGAAGAAAATCTAGTAGAGTTGAAATTTCCTGTTTCTTTGAATAACAATTAAAAATAAAACAACAGCAACATGTACAGCACCAAAACTGCAAACACTCAATACAACAAATACAAGAAAATGGGGAAAAAGTGAAAGTAAACTGGAGATGTAAAGCGCCAACTTTGAAAACAGCATTTTTCAATTTCACTCAACAACACACAATAAATGGTTCTTGAACTTTTTTCTTAAATTTTTTTTTTTATCTTAATTAATTATTTTAAGTATTTTATGTACCATAATTTTGTTGAATATAATTTTGTTAACACAAAAACTCACTTTTTTATATTTTTATGTAACTTTAAATATTTTATGATTTTTGTTTTTTTTTTGTGATTGCGATTATTACTGCAACGCTTAATGTGTTAATTGTCTTACGTTGCTTTTTATTTTATAAATTTTTTTTTCTTGCTACGGTTCGACTAAGTAGTAACTCTTGTTTTAAACATGAGTTACTTTTTTATATTTATTTATTTATTTTAATCCACTTTTGTTAAATTGCTGCTAATTTGTTGAAGTTTTTAGCCAAACTAAATGCTTTTAGAAAAATGTTTTAATATTTAAAAAAATCTTATTCAATTAAACCATCACACAGCGCTCTTTAACAGCCGAAGCCAGACTTAAATATGGGCTTAACAGGCAGCAGTATGTGAATAACATTCCTACAAAATAATAATCTGAAGAAAAGTGCCATGTGTTTGTAGGAGAGCGAATGTTAACCGAAAAGAAGAGCAATTCAATCAGGGATGGAAATTTTAGCACTATTCTATTTATTTTTTCAAATAGGTATTTTACGAAAAGTTTCCGAACGGTGTTTGACAAGCAATTTTTTAACTGTGTGGTTAAAATCATGCCAAAACAACTATTGAGAGTTGTTGGAATTTTTCATCAAAATATTAGAATATGTTCGCAAAACTCTAGAAATTTGGACATGTGAAATATGATATCTATGCGACATGGGCCGCATTAGAAATTAACTCTCAAAATTTGTCAAATATTTCGCCGTCCTACAGTGAATTAGCTAAAATAAATTTACACTAACCAACATCATACGACAGTTGTATGATCGTTCTCTTTTCAAACTGAACAGTGACTTTATGACAATATTATATTCGCTAAACAGTTATGTATTCGAAGCTGAATTTCAATGTTATCACCTGTTCTTTTTTATTGTTTTCATCTATGTACCAAAAAATTTATATCAAATTAACTCTTATTGCAATTGTTAGTGGATTTTCATTCATTATTATTTATTATGAAACCACTTCTGTGTGACAGCGGAACGACAGTGAGAAGTCAGAAATTCATAAGAGGCAGTTCGTACATCAAAAAGACAAATCGAAAGCCAAGATACCAAAATATATAAAAGCAAGAATTCGTATTCGTCGATTTTAGTTGATTTGCATTTTTTGAAAAAGCAAAAAAAAATACGAAAAACTTTTTAAAATAATGCAATTCTAATCACCATTTGTTACTAACATGGCAATACCGTGACATTTCCTTGTCATAGGTCAACTACAATCATGATCTAAATATATAAGGTCTGCTTGACAGTTCAAATTATTTTTACTGTGACGTCACCGTCGAGATTTGTTTTTAATATGTATGGGGTTTGTTTTTTTGTTGAAATATTTTGCAATTTTAAAGGTAAAATAAATAAAACAAATTAAATTGTTATGTATATATCTATATATATCTGTATAGTCTTTTTTAATTTTCTTTTTTCGTTTTTTTCTTGTATTAATATTTTGTTTAAATTTCTTATTCTAAAATATAAACGACTTTTAAAAAATAACGATTTTACATTTTCAGGCACATCTATGTTATCACATTTAATGTTATGGTATTTTAAATAATTATTTCGAAAACTTAAAGAATTATTATTAATTTCCTTAAATATATTTTCTAATTTTAATATGTTTCCCATAAATTCTTGGCAGGGTTTATAGAGCCCTCTGTTTGAACTGCAACTGACTTATTTGGATTTTCATTTTCAATATTTTCAATACTTCTTGTAATTTCTGCTATAAATAATTGTAAATATTATTTCATTAAAAAAAGTGGATTTTAAAAAAATTGTATTTACTTCAAATCAAATTCACCAATTGCTTCCTTTACAATTTGTTTGTTTGCTCTTTTTACGTATCGTTTCGATCTTTCGATTGATCCACACTTTCTTTATTTCTGGATCTTTTGGAAACGTAAAATATTTTAGATTTTTATCATCCTGCTTCGAGCTTTTACAATCTTTTACCACACAGTATTTCATTGTCCAAATAAATTTTATCACTTTCTACACAAATTGTTTATTAAAAACCCTTTTTTTTTGCTCTAACTCAGTTCACATTTATTTTTAATTAATTGTCAATAAAATAATCCTTTAATTTTCTTAATAAATATGTAATAATAATAATTTTAATCACTAGCTTTTAAATTTCCATTTAATCACAACAAAACATTTCCCGACGATGACGTCAAATTAAAAAAAAATGGCAGCTGTCATTCAATATCAAGCAGACCTTATATATTTAGATCATGAACTACAATTATATCGGCTGTTTTTAAGCTGCATGAGAATTTTGATAACAACAGCTGAAATGTCAGACTGTGTTGACATTTCTGTTCAGTAAGGCTTGTCAAGTTATCATGAATCGTTTAACGCCGTATCAACGCTTCCAAATTGTAGAAATTTACTTTTAAAAAAAATCTGCTCGCACTTCGTTCATTTCACGGTCAACATAATCGGCTCTTTTGAATAATCTAAAATTTCTTGCTATTTATCCATTCTCGTATTTTTATTTGTTAGAGAATAATTTAAGACTAAAACATTTAAATTAAGCAAAATTTACTCAACTACCGCATTTTACTGCGTAAGTAAAAAAAGGACCACTCTTAGCATGCATTGTTGGTACATCATTGTTTTTCGATAAATACAGTCTCCTAGATGGTAGGTTCGTATAGCCCACCTACAACATAGCTAGCAAAATGACATAAATATCATTTTTTGTAACTATCAAAAACTTATTTGTCTGCCCAGCGTAAAGAGTTGGCCCATACACTATGTGTTGAATTAAATTCTCTTGGAGGTAAATCTGCAATCTCACTATGATCTCCACTTTATAAAAATATTAAAAATTCATGCACCTTCAATTCATGCCATTTTTAAAGAATGCTAAAATATGACTTAACCTTTGCAGAAGCGAGGCTGCTAACATAAAAAGACTATTAAGTGTTCGTTTAAAAACGAAAAGTACTGAATAATTGTTTTTACTTGAAATAAAATTTATGAAAAGCGATAAGTTATTTTGCATTTTAGGTGACGGTATGTTTTATAAAAATAATATTAATGCTGTATGTGAAGGGCGTTGGTGTCGCTTTGCAATTAAAATTTGATTTGGTTTTTGAGTGTAGAGGAATTTATATTTAAGATGCAGAAGATAAGCACATTCAAAATTTTCTAGTTCTTTTCCTGGAGATAAACGTTCGTTCATTAAAAATTTCATGTCAGTCAATAACAAAAATAATTTGATCTAATAATGAGTATTTAATAGCACTGTAATTTTACCATTTGATGTCTTTTTTTTATTATTTAACAATTTGTATTTAAAGAAGAATAACTACAACGTAGAAAAATTACACCCGAAATGAAAAAAATTCTCGGACTTTTTTTTTGTAAGGTGCTACACAATACCGACGAAGGAGGGCGTTCTGATGTGATTGTGGATTGCTATCAGCTGAAGCCGGTATTGTTCAGTGACCAGTGACTATGCCTTCGCCACTGAAACCTTCCGACAACAACTCACACACTAATGCAACATCAGAAAAATGCGAGATGTTTATTTTTATTTTAAAATTTTTGGTCTGAAACTGGGGTTGAACCCAGGTCTGTTTTTTGGTTGTGTAGTCAACGTGCAGACTACCATCCATCGTGCCATCGCCTCCCTCATTTTTTTGGTTTCTAGTGAATAATTAATTTGAATCAACCCAATTATATTGACAAACCATATTTATTTTTAAAAATATCCAGCTTTTTATCGTACAATTTTTAGATTTTTGGAAAAGACAAAAATACTTTTTACCTTGGCGTTCACATTACACAATCACCCCAATCGTGAATAAAATGTGGAACTTTTGTTCATTCCACGTGAGGTGAAAATTGGTATCATGAATGTTACATGGAATTTTTTTCACGTTATCAATCTCACTGAATGTAGAAAAGTGAAGAAGATTTCAAAAACAAAAGAATAATAAGAAGTACAACCAATTTAATTTAATTAAGAAATAAAAATTCGTGTGTTTATAAGGGTTTAAGTTGTGTTTTTAAATATTCAGGGGTCAGTTAATTAGTCACATTTAATTAGCATAAAAAGTATTTCATTTGAACAATAAAAGTACCTGACTGCAAGAATTAACAAAAGTGCAAAAACTAAAGAATTTCAAAATAAAATAAATAAATAAAGTACTCCAACAATTCAAAAAAAAATGTTTAGGCTTGGAATTATGATGTACTAACAGTTTAAGACAATACGTAAGAGACTTCCTAAGTTGGGCCGCGATATATTTGTATACTCTACCAAAACAAACTCAATTGGTCTGTTGGTTTGCATTTTATTTAATATTTATGTATGTTTCCACTATAATAGTCGATTTTGATATAAAAGAAAACTATATTTATCAAAATATATAAATAAATGAAGTATTTACTGACATTTTGTATGCAATTCCCCCCAGTGATGCTAACCTTTTCAGAGCAAAACGGACTGTTCGTTCATAAAAAAACGCAAAAATGTCATTGTCGTCGAAAATCATGTAAATTTAACATTTTCCGGTATCGATTTTGCTTCATATAACATACAAAAAACAGAATTTCACTTAGAACAACTTTAAGTCATGTTGATTTAAGTTATGAGCCTAGTCGATTTAACTAAATAAGTTTACAACAACGTGACACATTTTGTTGAATCAAACTTGTATAAAAATAAAACAAAGTTATTTTTATATTGAATCAACATGATGTTATTATTAATTTAAAACGAAATTGATTATTAATACTGATTTTATTTTTATGTGTTGATGTTTGTATGGTTAACCTAGTCTATATGTACATTTCGTTATGCAAATGTCAACTCATCAGTAGCCATTTAATCTTATTCTGAAAAAGCTACGACATCTCACATGTTTATATAAAAACTAAAAAGTCTTTGAGAATTGCCGAGTAAAACTTTTTAATGTTTAGTTTCAATATGATTTAAATTTGATTTAAAATTTGTTATTTGTTTATTTAAGATTGCACAATGTTCAATTTACATGATTCAATGTTAATTTTACATTAATCTATTTTTGTAAGATCTAGAATTTTGTATATTGATTGGTTTAACGTAATAAAACTTTAATTTTAAAATAAAACGGGATTTTATGTATTTAACGTTGTGCAACGTTATTTTTGCTACGAGAACTTTAATCAATTCGTTTTAAGGTAATTTTGAAATTTGTTCGTGATCAAGTCACGTTAATCATGATTATTTTACATTGAAATTTTTTTCTGTGTGCATATATTTACAGGATACAGATTTCAACTCGAATTTTATTTGTACTCTTGACAATCAGGTATGTGATGAAAATCGTTTTCGGCGTTAAAACTTTTTGAAATCGACAAATATTGTGATGAATTTGTATGTGACGATTTCATATTACATCTTGTTTCATTGAACAAAAGACGTTTTTAACATGTGTCGATAATGCCAGTTTAAATTCGTTTTCAAATCGTTTAATTTTACTTGAACAAAATGTAACGAAATATACAAAAAAGGTAAAAAAATAAATAAAAAATGATTATAAATCCGTTCTCATTTAAACGAAAATATTCAACAAATCTATTTAAATAAATACTAGTTAATATAGAAGTGAAATTTAAGAATATAAATACCAACATTTCATCTGGCAAATTTAAGGGATCCGATTTATCTCTTAAAAGTTTTCTTAGAATATTTTCGCTATTCATCCTAATATTTTCTTCCGACCGCAGCAAAAAAAGGCATTTTATAAATAAAAATGATAAAATATGTTGATACAAATTTTATTTTATTCAAATATTTTACAAACGTCACTCACATACACATATGTTTACATATTTTACAGTTATATTATTAGATTTTATACAGTTGTATTTAGAGAAGATATGTGGAAACGAAACAAATATGGAATATGAAATCGATCGAAATTAATTACACTACTGTCGATTTCAAAAGACGATTTTCTTTTCAAATCGATCGATTTCCATCACATACTTGAATATGAATATTTAATGTCATAACAAATATGGGGTTTTTAATGTTCGAATTTTCGCAAATACTAAGAATAATTTCTTTGGATGCAAAAAAAAACTTTAACGGCAATGATTATAGATTTTTTTTTTAAGAGAAATGTATAACTCTCGATCAGTTGCCGTTACGATTTTACATCGAAAATAATTTAGCCGTGCATAATGTATGTAAAGATTGAAAGAAAACCCATATTTTGGCTCAATATACATATACCGAAGATCTTCCCTATAACGAATACTTCTCAATTGCGAATTATTTTTGAGAACACTATTTTGTTATACCATGATTCACACGACAATATGAACCACTTGGTTCGCTCTCTGAACCACGATTGCCAACAATGGTGTTCACACGAATTTCTGCAACATTTAATTGAAAGGTACGATTCTAAACAATGGTTTTTATTGCTACAATTCTTTAAAAGGATAATATTGATGAAATTGCACTTTCTCTTCCCGCCATAACCGCATTCCAGTATTAAAACTATCCATAATGGCAATTTCCTCGGGTGACAGATGAAAGTCAAAAATATTTATATTTTCTAAAAGCCTTTCTGAGCGCGATGATTTTGGTATGGGCACAGTGCCGATGTCAATCTGTAAATAAAAATTATAACATAAATTTGCAATTTTATAATTAAAATCGTAAAACATACCAAATATCTTAAAACCACTTGCGTTTCTGTTTTCTGATACTTGACAGCAATAGCCTTCAACGCAGGCGATTTATAAAATTCCGGTAAGGATTTTGATGGTTTAGGTCTGGTCAGGGGAGAGTAGGCGGTAACCACAATATTATGCTGCTTACAAAGTCTGACTAAAATTTGCTGGTTTAAGGCTGGATGGCACTCAACTTGATTTGTTACTGGCATTATTTTGCAATTTTCTAATATTCTTTGCATTTGTGTGATGTTAAAATTGGATAAGCCCAAGCTGCGGACCCAGCCTAGAGAAACTAATTCTTCCATGGCTTCATAAGTATCCACATAGTCAATATTGCTTTAAAAGATTTATTTGTTTTTGTTATTGTTTTGTTTTTGATTAATTGTTCTTAAATAGGAAAACTTACTTGGTTTGCAATTCGTCGTTTAGATGCGGTTTCAAAGCGTCATCATTTTCGTATTTAAAACCAATTGGGGAATGCATTAAATACAAATCAATGTATTCTACTTGTAGAGCTTCCAGTTGTTTTTTACAGGCATATTTTACCATCTTCGGTTCATGATATATATTCCACAATTTGGTTACCAAAAATATTTCTTCGCGTTTTACGGTTTTATCTTTAATTTTTTCTTTCAAAACTTTTCCAATTAACGATTCATTACGATACAAATATGCCGTATCGATATGACGGTAACCGATATTGAGAGCTTCTCTCACACCGTTTTCTCCTTTTTGTTTTTTAAGCTTAAATGTAGGAGATATACTTTAATTAGTTATTAAGACGGTCGTCACTCAACTTCAAATGTGTATATTTTTGTGGACTTTATTGTTTGCTTTTTAAAAAATTTATAAATTTAGTATAACTAAGCTAGCCTTTCTGTAGCTTTATTTCTACTAAAATACGAGTATCTATTAATATCAAGCTTACAAATTAAATCAACAAATTCACATAAGTTGATTACTCTTTGTGGGATACCTCAAAAAATAAAATTGATAGAAGGACGCTGCGTAGTGTAAACAAAGCGTCTTGTGATTAACATACTAACAAATTTTCTTATTTCGACTTATGATCTTCTGTCAAAGATCCACAGATTTAAGTTCTTAATTTTTTATTTTTATATAGTATATCCATATAAAGGTTTATCTGTCTGAGTGAAAAATATTGTTCCTTGCCTCGGCCCAGAAAATCACCTTATCACAAAGATTGTGCTTGCTTGTTGAACCTGCGTTTATTAACCATTTTTTATTAATTATTTAATTTTGCAGAAAAATATGTCCAAGATGATATTAGCACTAATAATTGAAATAATTTGTTGTATCTCTCTGTAAATTGCATATCGCATCAATAGAACTTGGTTATCCAAAGTTATTTTGCTTATTGCATAGTTTAATCAAATGCATACAATTCCTCACATATTAAAAACTAGCTAACACGGTGCGCTTCGTTATAATCGCTTCAAATTCAATTTCCGACTTTTTCACATGTAGTTCAGGATTTTAAAAATAAAATTGGCAGTTTTAATTAATGAATTTAATTTAATGCTAAGCTTGTTAAGAAACAGCCAATGGCAATTTCATTGTCATATCCAAAAAATAATTACTGAAATCCCCACGGATGATGCCTCTCACAGATTCTTCAATTATATAAAATAAATTCTGGCTATTTAGAGGATCCGCCAACAATTCTTGATCTTTGACCTTCGGATTCAGCATTGGCATTTGGCGAAAGAAATATTAAGGTAAGATTCGTCTCATTCATAATATTCAGCACTTTTTTGTCTGTTAAATTGATGCGTTGTCAAAAATTAACCAGACAATAGTTATATTGAAGTTTACAGGCTAATTCTTTGTTCACAAATGAGTTAGTAATTATTTTTTTCCATTATATTCTCTGCATATTCATAGCTGCTGGATACGTTGCGTCCTGGTAAGTAGTATGAATAAGATGGTTCTAGATACACATTTGCATAGGAAAAATGTGCATACCTTAACCCTTTTTTACCGGTCGATGGGGTTAAATAGTATGTTCTGTAAACCGCAACCGCAAAATTTTTTTCGTTTTTACACATTTCATGTGCAAACCTTAACCCCTTTTTACCGGTCGATGGGGTTAAAACCGCAAAATTTTTTTCGTTTTTACACATTCATGTGCATACCTTAACCCCTTTTTAACGGTCGATGGGGTTAAATTCGACCCCACGATATTTTGTGTTTATGAGGCGGCAGCGTGTTCGGTTTTGCTTAAAGTGAAGTCGGGGTGGGGGTGGGGGTTCGGTTTTGCTTAAAGTGAAGTCGGGGTGGGGGTTCGGTTTTGCTTAAAGTGAAGTCGGGGTGGGGGTGGGGGTTCGGTTTTGCTTAAAGTGAAGTCGGGGTGGGGGGTTCGGTTTTGCTTAAAGTGAAGTCGTGGTGGGGTGTTCGGTTTTGCTTAAAGTGAAGTCGTGGTGGGGGGTTCGGTTTTGCTTAAAGTGAAGTCGGGGTGGGGGTGGGGGTTCGGTTTTGCTTAAAGTGAAGTCGGGGTGGGGGGTTCGGTTTTGCTTAAAGTGAAGTCGTGGTGGGGGGTTCGGTTTTGCTTAAAGTGAAGTCGTGGTGGGGGGTTCGGTTTTGCTTAAAGTGAAGTCGTGGTGGATGTTATTTTTGTTGAAGTGAAGTCGTAACATTTAATGTGTTCGTTAGAAAAGGGTTAATACAATATGAATTAAACTACATTAGGGCGGTTTACGAAAGTCTGTGATTTTTTTTGCTAGTATTTAATAAAATTCATTTACTGCGGTATATATTAATATCCCTAATACTACTCGTATTTGTTATCAGTATAAAATTATAAAACCACATTATTTAAAAACAAAAAACATTTATTTATTTTTAGTGTTAATCATATACCTACATACTTATAAAACATATGTATATTAGCAACAATTCTATATTTTTGTAGACTAAATAATTTACAATTACACATAACAATTTTCAAAATGAACACCATGAACTGATGAATCTTCATATAAAGGTATGATTTCTAGGAAATTTTCCATATATCTGATGAGATCTCCCGGAATATATCCTCTATATAATAGTTTAGAAAATTTTCCACTTCAACTCTCAATTCAAATTCAACAAATAATTTCGGCTTCCGTTTTATCAGTGTCGTCGACGACGACGACATTTAAGATTCATATTGTTTCTTTAGTGTATCTTGAGCTAGAACGATAACAAAAAAAAAAATAATATTTAGATTTAATAATAATAAAATAAATAAAAAAACTATTTACCAAAAATTACCTGTTGCAGCTGCATGTATATTCAGCTCGTAATATTCATTGCTGCTGCTACATTTGCTACCTTTTCTATCTTTAGTAAGATAGTAGGTATTGCGCTGGAATTCTTCTATACTATCATCGTCTAGAGTTTCGTTGAATATACCAGGTAGGTATATGTATTTGGTGTTTTCCACCAAACAACGTACTTTTTTCCCATAAGGCGTCTGGACACGCTCCATTTTTGTAATTTTATATTTATATTCAAAAAGCATCTCCTTTATGGGGAGAATGCTTTTTGTTTGGTTTTTTTTGAAAATTGATTTTAGGTGTGCTTCCATTTCTGTACTTAACTTGAATAGTAATTAAAGAAAAACTAGATGAGGGGTGGGTTTTTATATAAAATTATGAGAAGTAATTTTATAGCTTATCATTATTTTCAATAAAATTTTAAAAAGTTTCTGTTGCGGTTTTTCCGTTTTTTTTTATAAAGTTTCTATTTAATAAAAATGTGAAAGAAATTTTAATGTATGCAGAGTTTTGTTGATATATATATATATATATATATATATATATATAAATATATATGATTTTAATTTTAAAAGGTTTCTGTTTAAAATGTTTCTTCTATTTCATCATCATCATCATCTTCTTCTTCTTCAGTACTATCATACAAGTTGTTGTAGAATACATATTGCTTCTTCTTTTTAATGATTAGAGTATATAATCCATTCACTTCTTTAACTTTCTTTAAAATGTGTGGATTTGCGTTTAGATAATCCATCTGATTTTTAGTAATAATCAGAAATCGTTTAGGTAAATAAATATGATATTCTTTATTTACAAGACATCTTATACTTTCACCATATTTTGTATCTACTCGTTCTATCTTGTTGATTTCATATGCAATATTTTCTTCCATATCCTTTAAAGGTAAGTATATAATATTAGGATTTTGAAACAATTTTCTTAAACTTGCTCTCATTATTTTGCTTTTAACTTTTCACCGTAAAACGAATTTTCAAACTGATTCTTTATATTCAATAATTGATACTATAAGCTGTTTTTAGATATTTTAATAACTTCTTATCAATTGCGGTTAAGCATAAATATTAAAAAAGTATACGTATGTATGTATGTAATAATATATAAACAGCTGGTGTTTTAATCTTATTGTATCCAAGTTTGTGTTATATATATATATATATATATATATATATATACGTTATTTATAATGAGAGATTTATCAACAGTTCTACAGTCATCGTTGTCACTTAATTAGTACTAAACAATGTTGGAGGAGAGAATTTTAGTTGTAGACGTACAAGGTTTTTATCTCAACAATAAATTCATTGTAAAAGAACTGAGTATTTCAATTGACGACTCACAAGTTCAAACATTTATTATTAAACCACCTTTTCCATATTCATCGTTGACAACAAAAGAAAAAGATTCAATTAATTGGCTTTATAATCATCATCATGGATTAAAATGGAAAGATGGTAATTCAACCTTATCAAATATTATGAACTATTATATTACACATGTTAAAGACAACAACAATTTTATTTATTATGTTAAAGGATTAGCAAAAATTAAGTGGATTCAAAATATTTTTAAAGACGAAATTAATTTTTATAACCTAGATGATCTAAATTGTCCAAATTTGAAAACATTATATAAAAATGATAAATCTATAAATGTTTGTTCTTATCATAGGAAATATTGTATATGTGCTGAAAAAAATGTAATACTCTTAAGAAAGTTTATTAAATCAAATATTAATAAAGAAAACACATAAAATTATAAAAAAAAAGAAATTTTTTTGCTTATTATTATTTAACACTTAAATCGACTAAAATAAAAACATCAATCATCAGTTCATTCTGAATACTTGTAATGTCAATAACGATCTCTTTAACCGGAAACACTTCAACTTTGGTTGGAGAATATTTTCCTCCAATTGAACTGTCTACAAATTATGTTTGTGGACTTATTGATTTTGTAGCATTCAATTCCATACCCAATGTAGATGTTTACAACAATTTGTTTCATATAGGAAATCATGTTATTACTATTCCAGTTGGTTCATACGAACTTGAAGATATTGATTTTTTCCTAAACTCAAGCTTAAGAGATATCGATGAATCAATTTACCTAATAATTGAAGCTAATAATAACACACTTAAAACTGAAATAACCTCATCTATGGATATAGATTTTTCACAACCAAACAGTATAGGAAAGTTACTTGGATTTAGTAAAAGAAAACTAGAAGTAAATTCAACTTACTATTATAATACTAATCAAAATCTTAAAAATGATAAATCTTTGGAAGTGATGATTGTAGATGTTAATTCATTGAATACTACTACAAAGTTATTTGAAGAATCATGCAATACCCTATTTTTGTTAGACGACAGTGGATGTTAAATAAAATGGCTGTTTTTCTAATGTTTTTGCTGTTTTTGGATTGGAAAGTGCGATTCATATATAGAAATAGAATTCGAGATCTTTCACATGGAAAAAAATTGTAAGTGATTATGATTCTACTAAAGAATCGAATTATCTTATTTATTTAGATGTAAACAATTTATACGGTTCTGTCATGTCGCAGTACCTTCCTTATAAAAATTTTGAATGGGTTGAAAACATTGAAAATTTTAATTTTAATGCTGTGGAAGATGATTCACCATTAGGGTATATATTGGAAGTGGATTTAGAATATCCATCCACCATACACGATCATCACAATGATTTCCCATTTTGTGCAGAAAATAAAAAAAATGAACATATGAAACAGTCTAAATTAATAACGGATTTAAATGATAAAACAAAATATGTAATACACTATAGAAATCTTAAACAATGTATTAAACATGGTCTTATTCTAAAGAAAATTCATAGAATTCTTAAATTCAATCAGTCGGATTGGTTGAAAAGGTATATTGATTTAAATAATCATCATAGAACCAATTCCGAAAATGAATTTGAAAAAAATTTTTTTTAACTTTTAAATAATGCGGTATACGGTAAAACAATGGAAAATGGAGCTAAGAGAAAAGATGTTAAAATAATTTGTTCATGGGAGAGTAGAGGTAAGAGGTTGGGAGCTAGAGCTCTTATAGCTAAGCCAAATTTCCATAGTTTACTTAAGATTCAAGAAGAAATGATTGTCATTGAAATGAGTCGAGTGCGAACGGAATATAATAAACCAATTTATATTGGGTTTTCTGTTCTAGAATTATCTAAGTTGAAAATGTATAATTTCCATTATGAATACATGAAACCTAAATATCAGGAAAATATTTATCTGAATTATATGGATACTGATTCCTTTGTTTACGATATTAAGACATATGATCTATATAAGGATATTCTAGATGATATCATCTTACAGTTTGATACGTCTGCTTATCCGAAAGAGAATGTTTTTAATATACCCTTGTTAAACAAAAAGGTTTTAGGAATGATGAAGGATGAATGTAATGGTAAAATAATTAAAGAGTTCATTGGTTTACGCGCTAAAATGTATTCAATTAAAATTGATGAAGAGGAAAAAGAAATTAAAAAAATTAAAGGAGTTAAAAAATGCGTAACCAATAGACTAACGATTAATGACTTTAGAAAATGTTTATTTGAAAAAAAAATGTACTATGATTCTATGTATGTATTTAGATCAAAGATTCATGAAATATATACTCAACACATTAGTAAATTAGCATTAAGTTATTTAGATGATAAGCGATTTATTAGAGATAATAGTATTAATACATATGCATGGGGACATTATGCAATAAATAGTCAACAACCATCATCATCATCATATCCCAATGAAAATGTATTAACATCATCTTCAAGTGATAATATTGTACAATAGTATTAAGTGATTTTAGATTATAAGTGAATATATATAACGTGAAAAAACAATAAATAAATAAATAAATAAAGAATATCATTAAAATATTTTAAACTATAGTTATCTATTGAATAGGAATTTTAAACACAAGTAACCACAATTTGTTTTTGTGTGAATAAAATTTAATCGTGCTTGTTCTTAACCTTACTCAACTAAGTTGATATAAAATTTAATCGTTTAGAAATAAAAAAAAAATCAAAACAAAACTTTTTTATATATTATTTTATTTTTTGAGAATTTTATAGAAAACCTCCAGATTTTGGTAGCGGTATTATTCGAGGTGTTTTTATTAACGATTTTTTCTTCCCCTTGAAAATATTGTTTACAACTTTTCGTGAAATCTTTATAGCATCTTTCAAGTTTTCACTTTTCTTTATATTATTTCTTGCACTTTTCAATGCATGTGTAAATAGTTTGTGGGTATTTACTGGAGACGACGACTTTTTAGTTTTACTAATAACGTTACCCATACCGAATTTTGTTTTTGCTTTCATTGCAGTAGCAACAAACCAAGCGTTTGATTTTTCACCCAAACTACTATCGCTTGCTTTGACCCTTTGCCAAGCCTTTTCAGTTAAAATTCTATCAGCAATATGTCTTTTCTCTAAATCTTTATTGTTTGAGTATGCTATATCGTGCTCTCTGCAAGCAGTATCCAATGGATTGATTCCTTGATCACCTCTAGCTAAACGTTTCTTTAATTTTGTACCAGGTCCGCAAAATTGATAACCGGGTAGATGAAGTTCAATGGGAAGTTTATTAATTATTTTATTTAGAAAACCTTTACCAATGAAGGATGGATGGCGACTGAATAACTTTTTATAAATGATAGTCATATCTATTGGTACTTTATCGATTAAAGATTGAAATTAAATTGATTGAAAACAAATAAAAGAGACTGGTTTATATATTATGTTATCATTAGATTTCAGAATGCGTTTTTTTAAACAACATAAAAGGATTGATGTAAAGAATATAGAATCAAAGTTCGATTCATCAAATAAAATTCGTCATAGTTCATTACTACCGAATTCTATTCGAGCTCTTATTGTGGGTCCATCAAATTGCGGAAAAACAAATGTTATGATCAGTCTTATTGAAAGTCCTCATGGATTGAAATTTAAAAATATTTACTTATATTCAAAGTCAACACAACAACCGAAATATAAGTACTTAGAAAGTCTAATTAAACCCATTAAGGAGATAAATTTTTCATCATTTTCTAATAATGATGATGTTCTATCCCCAGACGAAGTTAAACCGAATTCAATATTTATATTCGATGATATAGCTTGTGAGAAACAAAATCATGTACGTTCTTACTTCTGTATGGGTCGTCATAAAGATATTGATAGTTTTTATTTATGTCAAACTTATACACGTATACCAAAACACTTGATTCGCGATAATGCTAATATGATTATAATTTTTAAACAGGATGTAATGAATATTAAGCATATTTACAATGATCATGTTGGTTCTGATATGACTTTCATTTCATTTCATAAGTTATGTGCCGAGTGTTGGAAAGAAAAATATGGTTTTCTAGTTTTAACAAAGATGATTCTATGAATAATGGTCGATATAGAAAAGGTTTCGATATATTTATAAATCTATAAAAGAAATATTACAGATATTTTAAAATCAGTACAAGATTAATTATTAAACTAATAGCTTCTCAACTATTAAACCGCTAACTGCTAAACTGATCTGTTTTGGATCCAAAACAGATCAGTTTAGCAGTTAGCGGTTTAATAGTTGAGAAGCTATTAGTATATTACAGATATTTTAAAATCAGTACAAGATTAATTATTATTTTGGATCCAAAACAGATCAGTGTAGCAGTTAGCGGTTTAATAGTTGAGAAGCTATTAGTTTAATAATTAATCTTGTACTGATTTTAAAATATCTGTAATATTTCTTTTATAGATTTATAAATATATCGAAACCTTTTCTATATCGACCATTATTCATAGAATCATCTTTGTTAAAACTAGAAAACCATATTTTTCTTTCCAACACTCGGCACATAACTTATGAAATGAAATGAAAGTCATATCAGAACCAACATGATCATTGTAAATATGCTTAATATTCATTACATCCTGTTTAAAAATTATAATCATATTAGCATTATCGCGAATCAAGTGTTTTGGTATACGTGTATAAGTTTGACATAAATAAAAACTATCAATATCTTTATGACGACCCATACAGAAGTAAGAACGTACATGATTTTGTTTCTCACAAGCTATATCATCGAATATAAATATTGAATTCGGTTTAACTTCGTCTGGGGATAGAACATCATCATTATTAGAAAATGATGAAAAATTTATCTCCTTAATGGGTTTAATTAGACTTTCTAAGTACTTATATTTCGGTTGTTGTGTTGACTTTGAATATAAGTAAATATTTTTAAATTTCAATCCATGAGGACTTTCAATAAGACTGATCATAACATTTGTTTTTCCGCAATTTGATGGACCCACAATAAGAGCTCGAATAGAATTCGGTAGTAATGAACTATGACGAATTTTATTTGATGAATCGAACTTTGATTCTATATTCTTTACATCAATCCTTTTATGTTGTTTAAAAAAACGCATTCTGAAATCTAATGATAACATAATATATAAACCAGTCTCTTTTATTTGTTTTCAATCAATTTAATTTCAATCTTTAATCGATAAAGTACCAATAGATATGACTATCATTTATAAAAAGTTATTCAGTCGCCATCCATCCTTCATTGGTAAAGGTTTTCTAAATAAAATAATTAATAAACTTCCCATTGAACTTCATCTACCCGGTTATCAATTTTGCGGACCTGGTACAAAATTAAAGAAACGTTTAGCTAGAGGTGATCAAGGAATCAATCCATTGGATACTGCTTGCAGAGAGCACGATATAGCATACTCAAACAATAAAGATTTAGAGAAAAGACATATTGCTGATAGAATTTTAACTGAAAAGGCTTGGCAAAGGGTCAAAGCAAGCGATAGTAGTTTGGGTGAAAAATCAAACGCTTGGTTTGTTGCTACTGCAATGAAAGCAAAAACAAAATTCGGTATGGGTAACGTTATTAGTAAAACTAAAAAGTCGTCGTCTCCAGTAAATACCCACAAACTATTTACACATGCATTGAAAAGTGCAAGAAATAATATAAAGAAAAGTGAAAACTTGAAAGATGCTATAAAGATTTCACGAAAAGTTGTAAACAATATTTTCAAGGGGAAGAAAAAATCGTTAATAAAAACACCTCGAATAATACCGCTACCAAAATCTGGAGGTTTTCTATAAAATTCTCAAAAAATAAAATAATATATAAAAAAGTTTTGTTTTGATTTTTTTTTTATTTCTAAACGATTAAATTTTATATCAACTTAGTTGAGTAAGGTTAAGAACAAGCACGATTAAATTTTATTCACACAAAAACAAATTGTGGTTACTTGTGTTTAAAATTCCTATTCAATAGATAACTATAGTTTAAAATATTTTAATGATATTCTTTATTTATTTATTTATTTATTGTTTTTTCACGTTATATATATTCACTTATAATCTAAAATCACTTAATACTATTGTACAATATTATCACTTGAAGATGATGTTAATACATTTTCATTGGGATATGATGATGATGATGGTTGTTGACTATTTATTGCATAATGTCCCCATGCATATGTATTAATACTATTATCTCTAATAAATCGCTTATCATCTAAATAACTTAATGCTAATTTACTAATGTGTTGAGTATATATTTCATGAATCTTTGATCTAAATACATACATAGAATCATAGTACATTTTTTTTTCAAATAAACATTTTCTAAAGTCATTAATCGTTAGTCTATTGGTTACGCATTTTTTAACTCCTTTAATTTTTTTAATTTCTTTTTCCTCTTCATCAATTTTAATTGAATACATTTTAGCGCGTAAACCAATGAACTCTTTAATTATTTTACCATTACATTCATCCTTCATCATTCCTAAAACCTTTTTGTTTAACAAGGGTATATTAAAAACATTCTCTTTCGGATAAGCAGACGTATCAAACTGTAAGATGATATCATCTAGAATATCCTTATATAGATCATATGTCTTAATATCGTAAACAAAGGAATCAGTATCCATATAATTCAGATAAATATTTTCCTGATATTTAGGTTTCATGTATTCATAATGGAAATTATACATTTTCAACTTAGATAATTCTAGAACAGAAAACCCAATATAAATTGGTTTATTATATTCCGTTCGCACTCGACTCATTTCAATGACAATCATTTCTTCTTGAATCTTAAGTAAACTATGGAAATTTGGCTTAGCTATAAGAGCTCTAGCTCCCAACCTCTTACCTCTACTCTCCCATGAACAAATTATTTTAACATCTTTTCTCTTAGCTCCATTTTCCATTGTTTTACCGTATACCGCATTATTTAAAAGTTAAAAAAAATTTTTTTCAAATTCATTTTCGGAATTGGTTCTATGATGATTATTTAAATCAATATACCTTTTCAACCAATCCGACTGATTGAATTTAAGAATTCTATGAATTTTCTTTAGAATAAGACCATGTTTAATACATTGTTTAAGATTTCTATAGTGTATTACATATTTTGTTTTATCATTTAAATCCGTTATTAATTTAGACTGTTTCATATGTTCATTTTTTTTATTTTCTGCACAAAATGGGAAATCATTGTGATGATCGTGTATGGTGGATGGATATTCTAAATCCACTTCCAATATATACCCTAATGGTGAATCATCTTCCACAGCATTAAAATTAAAATTTTCAATGTTTTCAACCCATTCAAAATTTTTATAAGGAAGGTACTGCGACATGACAGAACCGTATAAATTGTTTACATCTAAATAAATAAGATAATTCGATTCTTTAGTAGAATCATAATCACTTACAATTTTTTTCCATGTGAAAGATCTCGAATTCTATTTCTATATATGAATCGCACTTTCCAATCCAAAAACAGCAAAAACATTAGAAAAACAGCCATTTTATTTAACATCCACTGTCGTCTAACAAAAATAGGGTATTGCATGATTCTTCAAATAACTTTGTAGTAGTATTCAATGAATTAACATCTACAATCATCACTTCCAAAGATTTATCATTTTTAAGATTTTGATTAGTATTATAATAGTAAGTTGAATTTACTTCTAGTTTTCTTTTACTAAATCCAAGTAACTTTCCTATACTGTTTGGTTGTGAAAAATCTATATCCATAGATGAGGTTATTTCAGTTTTAAGTGTGTTATTATTAGCTTCAATTATTAGGTAAATTGATTCATCGATATCTCTTAAGCTTGAGTTTAGGAAAAAATCAATATCTTCAAGTTCGTATGAACCAACTGGAATAGTAATAACATGATTTCCTATATGAAACAAATTGTTGTAAACATCTACATTGGGTATGGAATTGAATGCTACAAAATCAATAAGTCCACAAACATAATTTGTAGACAGTTCAATTGGAGGAAAATATTCTCCAACCAAAGTTGAAGTGTTTCCGGTTAAAGAGATCGTTATTGACATTACAAGTATTCAGAATGAACTGATGATTGATGTTTTTATTTTAGTCGATTTAAGTGTTAAATAATAATAAGCAAAAAAATTTCTTTTTTTTTATAATTTTATGTGTTTTCTTTATTAATATTTGATTTAATAAACTTTCTTAAGAGTATTACATTTTTTTCAGCACATATACAATATTTCCTATGATAAGAACAAACATTTATAGATTTATCATTTTTATATAATGTTTTCAAATTTGGACAATTTAGATCATCTAGGTTATAAAAATTAATTTCGTCTTTAAAAATATTTTGAATCCACTTAATTTTTGCTAATCCTTTAACATAATAAATAAAATTGTTGTTGTCTTTAACATGTGTAATATAATAGTTCATAATATTTGATAAGGTTGAATTACCATCTTTCCATTTTAATCCATGATGATGATTATAAAGCCAATTAATTGAATCTTTTTCTTTTGTTGTCAACGATGAATATGGAAAAGGTGGTTTAATAATAAATGTTTGAACTTGTGAGTCGTCAATTGAAATACTCAGTTCTTTTACAATGAATTTATTGTTGAGATAAAAACCTTGTACGTCTACAACTAAAATTCTCTCCTCCAACATTGTTTAGTACTAATTAAGTGACAACGATGACTGTAGAACTGTTGATAAATCTCTCATTATAAATAACGTATATATATATATATATATATATATATATATAACACAAACTTGGATACAATAAGATTAAAACACCAGCTGTTTATATATTATTACATACATACATACGTATACTTTTTTAATATTTATGCTTAACCGCAATTGATAAGAAGTTATTAAAATATCTAAAAACACCTTATAGTATCAATTATTGAATATAAAGAATCAGTTTGAAAATTCGTTTTACGGTGAAAAGTTAAAAGCAAAATAATGAGAGCAAGTTTAAGAAAATTGTTTCAAAATCCTAATATTATATACTTACCTTTAAAGGATATGGAAGAAAATATTGCATATGAAATCAACAAGATAGAACGAGTAGATACAAAATATGGTGAAAGTATAAGATGTCTTGTAAATAAAGAATATCATATTTATTTACCTAAACGATTTCTGATTATTACTAAAAATCAGATGGATTATCTAAACGCAAATCCACACATTTTAAAGAAAGTTAAAGAAGTGAATGGATTATATACTCTAATCATTAAAAAGAAGAAGCAATATGTATTCTACAACAACTTGTATGATAGTACTGAAGAAGAAGAAGATGATGATGATGATGAAATAGAAGAAACATTTTAAACAGAAACCTTTTAAAATTAAAATCATATATATTTATATATATATATATATATATATATATATATATCAACAAAACTCTGCATACATTAAAATTTCTTTCACATTTTTATTAAATAGAAACTTTATAAAAAAAAACGGAAAAACCGCAACAGAAACTTTTTAAAATTTTATTGAAAATAATGATAAGCTATAAAATTACTTCTCATAATTTTATATAAAAACCCACCCCTCATCTAGTTTTTCTTTAATTACTATTCAAGTTAAGTACAGAAATGGAAGCACACCTAAAATCAATTTTCAAAAAAAACCAAACAAAAAGCATTCTCCCCATAAAGGAGATGCTTTTTGAATATAAATATAAAATTACAAAAATGGAGCGTGTCCAGACGCCTTATGGGAAAAAAGTACGTTGTTTGGTGGAAAACACCAAATACATATACCTACCTGGTATATTCAACGAAACTCTAGACGATGATAGTATAGAAGAATTCCAGCGCAATACCTACTATCTTACTAAAGATAGAAAAGGTAGCAAATGTAGCAGCAGCAATGAATATTACGAGCTGAATATACATGCAGCTGCAACAGGTAATTTTTGGTAAATAGTTTTTTTATTTATTTTATTATTATTAAATCTAAATATTATTTTTTTTTTTGTTATCGTTCTAGCTCAAGATACACTAAAGAAACAATATGAATCTTAAATGTCGTCGTCGTCGACGACACTGATAAAACGGAAGCCGAAATTATTTGTTGAATTTGAATTGAGAGTTGAAGTGGAAAATTTTCTAAACTATTATATAGAGGATATATTCCGGGAGATCTCATCAGATATATGGAAAATTTCCTAGAAATCATACCTTTATATGAAGATTCATCAGTTCATGGTGTTCATTTTGAAAATTGTTATGTGTAATTGTAAATTATTTAGTCTACAAAAATATAGAATTGTTGCTAATATACATATGTTTTATAAGTATGTAGGTATATGATTAACACTAAAAATAAATAAATGTTTTTTGTTTTTAAATAATGTGGTTTTATAATTTTATACTGATAACAAATACGAGTAGTATTAGGGATATTAATATATACCGCAGTAAATGAATTTTATTAAATACTAGCAAAAAAAATCACAGACTTTCGTAAACCGCCCTAATGTAGTTTAATTCATATTGTATTAACCCTTTTCTAACGAACACATTAAATGTTACGACTTCACTTCAACAAAAATAACATCCACCACGACTTCACTTTAAGCAAAACCGAACCCCCCACCACGACTTCACTTTAAGCAAAACCGAACCCCCCACCACGACTTCACTTTAAGCAAAACCGAACCCCCCACCCCGACTTCACTTTAAGCAAAACCGAACCCCCACCCCCACCCCGACTTCACTTTAAGCAAAACCGAACCCCCCACCACGACTTCACTTTAAGCAAAACCGAACACCCCACCACGACTTCACTTTAAGCAAAACCGAACCCCCCACCCCGACTTCACTTTAAGCAAAACCGAACCCCCACCCCCACCCCGACTTCACTTTAAGCAAAACCGAACCCCCACCCCCACCCCGACTTCACTTTAAGCAAAACCGAACACGCTGCCGCCTCATAAACACAAAATATCATGGGGTCGAATTTAACCCCATCGACCGTTAAAAAGGGGTTAAGGTATGCACATGAATGTGTAAAAACGAAAAAAATTTTGCGGTTTTAACCCCATCGACCGGTAAAAAGGGGTTAAGGTTTGCACATGAAATGTGTAAAAACGAAAAAAATTTTGCGGTTGCGGTTTACAGAACATACTATTTAACCCTATCGACCGTTAAAAAAGGGTTAAGGTATGCACATTTTTCCTATGCAAATGTGTATCTAGAACCATCTTATTCATACTACTCTGGTACCGTTGGAAGAATAATGTGTGCATATTCGGGCGAGCAATTATTCGACATTTTTAGGAAACTGGTTTTAGAATAGTTTGAATAACCGCTTATGGTTTTGCAGATTCAGAAAAAACAGGTTTTTATCGATTTATCAGGTTTTTTTTTATTAAAAAGTTACTCGATACTTTCGGAGTTATATTTTTTAAGTAAGTTAAATGAAACATTTAACGGCTACATTTCCGCTACAAAATTAAAGAAATCGCCGAAATAAAATTGCAAAGAAAATTAAGGAACATCAAAAAAAGAAGAAAACTACGTTCTTCATGTATGTATAAATTATTTACAAATTAATTTTTTTATGTTTTTTACTTTTTAAAATTAATAAAAATAACGACTTTACTGCACGATTAGAAAGGAGGGATATGCGCTCATTTTCTGAACATAAAAGATACTTTTGTCGAAAGAAACACGAGACTACCCGCGACTCTTCTTGATAAGTCATTTATGACTCTTTTTCTATATTAGTTTAGAGTCATTTTTGACCGAAACAATTTCGAAACAATTGACATATTAAAGCTCTTTCCTGTGCTACATATTTTTTACATACATCACCTACTTTAAATTATAAAAATTAAAATACTGAAATATTGGTTTAATATAAGCCTCATTAATATTCGGTATTTTTATCATCTCAAAAACATTGCATTGAAACATTGCAAAAATGGCGGCTGTAAGGGAAAAATTAATATTTTTAAAGTCAAAATAATTGGCATTACGTTATTCACTTCCCGTTATTTTTCGAAAATGAAATAACGATTTTTTATACGAATTTTTGCATTTTTGGAGATTTCTATCTGTGTACAAAGATTATTTATGAACCGTAGAATTCACAATAGCAAAAGTTCTCAAACTGCAATTAAAAAAGCTTAATGTTAAGCAAACCGATATTAACATTACCAAATAAAAGAAACTGTTCACAAACGCCGGCATTGTTTTGTTATTATATTTTCTTTTTATATTCGTTGACAGACAGGTGGTTTTTCTGTATATATTTTATGACAAATTTTGATGTCAATTCTTTTTTTAATGTAGTCTGTTTATGAGCAATTTACTAAAAGACAAGTATTATTTGTCTCTGATTCCAATAAAACATGCATATGTACATATCAATTTAATATTTTTTTTGAATATTTCGGCAGCCTAAATTAAAAAGCCATTGAAACTTTTCTTTTTCGAATTTATGTACTTATTACCATAAAATTTATTCGAGTAGCATTTTAAAGACTAAATTAATTGCTGCTATCTTATCTACAAAACACGATGAAAAAAAAGAGAAGAAATCCCAAATACAACTCACCTTATAAGTGCCCAGACCCAAAACAGGCATTTCGTAGCCATTATTTAATTTCACGGTAGGAGCCAAAATTGGAGCCATTTTTGTTCCGTATTTACGACTGTTCTTTTGTATTAAACGAGTTAAAATTGTAAATCTATACACATTAAAATCACAAATGAATTTCTAAAATTTTAGAAAATAATCAGGAAATTGACAGTTGCGAACTAGCATCTGAAATAGAAAACAAATAAATTAAAAGAGATTAAAGAAGACCTCGTCCAGACTGTGCAACATTTACTGCAGAAACTTTATTACATTTTCTTTTCAAACTGCATTTAAAAAATAAAAAACTATATCAGAATTTTTCTAAACTTGATTACTTTTTTAAGAAATAAATTGTTAAATCTGTATTCTATATACAAGAATTTTTTCAACACACTAATTTTTAATTATACATACATATACGCAAGGCGAATTTATAATAGGTGAACTCAATAGCTCAGCTGGCTGACTATTTGACACTGTTTAATGTCAAATTGAATGAATTATTTTGACACTACACAATGATTTTCGATTGTTGTTGTGCTACTGAGTTTACCTGGTATCAATTCGCCTTGCATATATATGCATATTTGTAAAATGATAAAAATGATATTTGTAATATAAAATATATTAAATAAAACCAATATTACAAAAACTAACACTTTTTTAAACTGTAGAGCATTTTAGTACTTGTTCAAGGCGTATCGAACACGGTGGTGTTGTTAAAAGAGGCGGCAATTTTTTGCTGTACCTTAGTTTATACAACAAACGTCAAAAACACATTTTTCACATATCTTCAACAAACAACATGTGTGGTAGTACAACAATTCCGTTCAACACCAACTTGTTAAAGACGCCTAAGGCGATCAGATGGGGTGAAGTATGTCTTACACCGTCTTAAAAAACCGAGGCACTTGAATGCTTCCTTTGAGACATGAAAAATGTGCTCAGTCCATCGAACATCGCATTTAATTTTCATGCCGAGAACATCAAGAGCTTCTGCTTCCTGGATATTTATACCGCCCATAATTACAGATGATGCAGCGCAGTCGGGCATGCGTCGATGACATCGAAGAAAATAAGCATTTCGTAAATGAGTCAACTATAATCAATTAAGTGCAGAAACAATTTAACTACAAATGCACTTTGTGAAAGTTTTTTATGATGATATAAATAGCGTAGACTAACAAAATTTTTTTTTAAATTAATGTCCATTAAGTGGTGTACGGGGATTGTTTTAGGTACGATCTAAAGTGCATGTTTGTATATATATATATATATGTATGTATATGCATTTCGACCCCTGTGCACGAAATTATAATATGTTACATATGTCATATGTTATCTCCATAACTATAACAATTATCGCTATAATACTTTATCAGCAGATGAGTTAATAGATTTAGAATCAATTTGCATAAGAAAGTCCATTTCGACAAAAGTATAATACACGATAATTTCGCCCACTGGGGTACATATGTCAATAATTCCCAACTATCGCATAATTTTGCGTGATTTAATGTATAAATAAATATTTTAATAAAAGCCAATTTCGTAAATATGGGTTCTTATTTAAAATACAAAACAATTTTGTTATATTTTTAGTTTCCGAAAGGGTGCAAAATTCGCAAACGTGAACACCGACGGTTTTAATTAGTTCACGTTATCGCAGGTGCATTGTAATTTGCTATTGTTTATTTTTGAAACAGCTGATTGGCCGTTTACTTGCTCGCTGATAGAATTCCCCACTTCGTGCAAGAAGAACAAAACCATAAGTGAGTAAATTAATCAAACCGGAAATAAAAACCCTTAACAATCGAATGTTTTGGTTTGCTGCATAGCACAAGGAAAATGTAAACAAAGAGTGAATAAAATAATTGATTTTCGATCATTGATTTCTCAGGCATTAGTATATCAATTTAAAAATAAAAAACGAATATATGTATGACTAAGCCCCTAGAATTAAATTTTATAAAGTTCATAAATTATATTGATGATATATGCCAATTATTCAATGACCTCTTCAATCGCCTTTACATGTACTTAATCGCTTATAATAAGGAAACCGTTCTTCGTGCACATATGGCACTACTATTACAAATACGCGTCGATTGGTATGCATATCATTCTTGAGGAGACTGTACAAGAAAATCTATAGCCCGACAAAGTTTTGGAAAAAAAACGTAACTGTACACTTTCAGTATATCACTTATTGCGCACAAACAATTCTCCGTGCACACATCGCGCTACCTGCCAGCGATTCTTATTTAAAATACGCGTCGATTGATATGCACACCATTTTCGGGGAGACTGTACGAGAAGAGCTACATTGTGTTACTTTTGTTTTAAAAAAGTAAGCAAAATGAAAGCAAGCTACACATCTACACATTGGAGAAAAAATTAATAAATTTTGCTTAAAAGAAACCAACACGGCAACGTAGTTCATTATTCAATTGCTGTGAACGGGATCCCCAAGGTACCCCAATTTAGAGTAAAGAAACATACCTAGCTAGTGTAATGCACATCCTTATCGCTGGGTAAATTTATCGTTTACGGCTCTTTATGGATTTTCATTAGTAACCACGTTGCTACTTCCTATTCGAAAGCCCGCCCATTTTTGTGCAGTTCATTTTAGAAAATTTATTTTGTAAGGTATAAAATTAATAAACTTTGCATACAACAAAAACCAAACGACTTACAATTTGATTGTGTAACACGTATTTTTCTCTTTGCGGGTAAAGGTGTTGTTAATTTTCTTGAAGAATTTTTTGATTTAGTTAAGCAGCTAAAACATTCAATATATTGAGATTCCAGAATTTCTTGTGGTTTGCGTTGCAGAGACAGCTGTGGGATGCGGTTTTTAAATATGATTTGCATTTTGTGGCAACTGGCAACTGCTTAAAACATGCAACTCAAAATTAAAAGAAAACGTCAGTGTTGCATATAATTTTTCTCATCTTACACAATGAAAGCTTTTTTCATGTTGTGGATGCTACACTGCATTGCTACAGTCTATGTTCGTCGAATTGACAATTGAATAAATAAAGAGTAAAATTTAATGACAGGTATTTAAAATTTTCATTTTCAAGAATTTTCGACAAGTTGCCAACGAAGTTTCTAGTCGTATTTAGACATCTTTCTGTAAATATGCATGGGTCAATTTGTTTGTGAAGAAAAAACTTGTGGAAAATTCTAAGAAAATGTTCAGAAGAAACCATGATCCTAACATTAAAAGGCACCCCCGATTTTTCACGAGAAAATTTTTAATGTTTTGAATAAATTTTTTTATCTATTCGTTCTTGATTTTGATGCATTAGTTAGTTTGTTTTCAGTAATTATCATAAAAAGTTTTTATGGATTGCAAAGCATTCGCTGTCTGCAATAAGTGTTTCAACCAATAAGGCTGTTTAATGAAATTGTGCTATCAGTGACGCTTAAAGTTTAAATAAATTTAAAATTAAAAACCATCAAGTCATGTAAATATAACATTTTCCGGTGTCGATTTTGCATCATAGGTGCACCATGTTAAAACAACAAGATTCCACTTTAAAATATATTTAAGTCATATTGATTTAAAACATCAGCCTAGTCGAAGTAACATTATATTAAATTTGAAATAACGTGACACATACTGTTGAATCAAACTTGTATAAAAATAAAAAAAAAATGTTTATGACATTGAATCAATATGATTTTATTGTCAATTTAACACCAAATTAATATTAATATTTGACGCGGATCAGAATGAGTTAAGATTATCTATTTATGTTAGTTGTATGGTTAAGCTAGTGTAAATGTATATTTCGTTGATGCAAATGTCAACTCATCACAACTTCAGCCAAAATCTTGAGAAAACTATGAAATCTCACAAGTATATAAAAAAACTTCCAAAAAGTCTTCGGTAAATAAAGCTCTTCAACAAATTTTAGTAAATAAATACTTTTCAACTTTTTTATAACGAAAACTTATTATTGTTTTTCCCTCGTATTGCTATCTCATGTCTAATTCTTTCTGACTGACTGACATTAAGAAATTTAGCCTGATTTATATTTGATAATAACCAAAAATATACTAATAACTAAAAATTTTTGAAATAAATATTACATTAACGAAAACCTATTAATTTGCATTAATTTAAATTGTCTTGTTTCCGACAAGCTTTGTATATGAAAACCTTTTTAACCGAATATACATATATTTATCATAATTGCACTTCAGTTTATTTAATACCATTCTTTACTTGTTAACAGGTAATTATCGCGAAATAATTTATCACAAACTTTTGTCACACAAGCTACAAAGAACGGAAGTACGAATAACTTTGAGATGTTAAGAATGGTTTCGTAATTTTTAGAGCATTTTGCGTAATCAAGCACACAAAATCTAATACATAAAAGAAAGATGAATAGAACTACATATATTTGCCGCCAAATTTCATTGCTTTTTTATCAAAAGTCGTGAATCTTTTGTGCGCACGTTATATCTTTTCTAGTAAAATATATTTAAATAATTTTAAGTATTTACTTTAACAAACCAATTTAGGTGTGAATAAAAACAAATATGAGTTTTTTATTTATGTTTTTAAAATAAATGCCGGAACGAGTATTTTCACTCGTTTATATATGAAATTGATGTTTTGGTGGGCCTGAGTTAATTCCTGGAATGCTCTTTATGTTAGCCCATATCTCCAAGAGAAAACCACTTGAATATTTTATAAATCTACTACTTACATATAAAATATAAATGCCATTTATTAATTAGTTTTTGCAAATTTATAAAAGACGAGGGGGGCCTTATGGAGTACAACATTTCAAGCTTTACCCATCTGCCAAATTTGTCTTTGTTGCAAAAAAAATTCCATTAAAAATGGCTAACATAACATTGGTATAGGCGAAGAATTGTGATAAAAACCGAAGACATAACAAAATAAAAATTTCAAAATTGTTTAAAGAAATTTTAGATCTACTCAAATCGTGACGCAAGTACAGGAAATTTAGCAAAAACAATTTTTCTTATTGTAGAATTTGAATTTTTTATTTACTTAAAAGCAGGATATTAAATTGACTAAAATTATACACGACTTGAAAAAAAATATTTCATTATATGTGACGCGCAAAATAGAAAGGGACCTAAGGGTAAAAACCTGTTTTGTTCAGGAGAGCCATTTTAAAGATTTAAATACGTGTATCTTTGGTGTACTTCACTTTCATAAAATGCGCATATCTCTGGGAGGGAACACTTTTGGGGCATGGGATCGGTCTCATCCGATGCTCAGATGTTGTCCACATCAAAAAAAAAAAAAGTGAAAATTGCTTTTTTTTAACCTTAGGTCCCTTTCTCTATGCGCTGTCACATATTCACAATATAAAAATAAATCTTATTTTCCGTGACGCACGCTACAACCAATGGACCTGACATTTCATACCTCTCATACCATCTATGTCAACACTGAAGTAACGAAATGAACACCTAAAAAATTTTAATTTCTTTTATAACATTAAGATATCTAAGGCATGGTCGAATTTCGTAATAATTTTTGTATTAATGACCATCGAAATACAATTTTTTATATTTTCAACTTTATATATACATATGTAGTCTAAAATTCCTTTAAAAAAATCAAGGATTAATTTCAAAAATTTTTGGTTACTGTACTGTTTCTTCGACTTGCCCATATCACTCTATAAATATCTTTTTAATTGATTAGCCTTATTAAGACCCTTGATATAATACTATTATTGTGACATATATGACTGCCATTATATATTGTTGAATAAATGAAAAAATATCCATTGTAAATACAACAATGTTTCAATAGTTGCTTGTTTTATTTAAAAGCACAGTTAAAGCAGAATAATAAGTATAAGATTTTATGCTGGGACACACGGCAATTGTATCAGAATATTATCTTTTTTAAAATTCAATACCAAATGGATAGTGAATGCTCTTTTTGGCATGTTCCATGGGAATCAAACGATCGCCAGTATTGTAAGTATCTAAGGTCTTGTGATCTCCCGCAGAGAGTTTAAAATCGAAAACATTAAAATTTTCAATAATACGATTTTTATTAACAGATTTGGGAATAGGCACCGTTCCAAGCTCAATCTAATGAAACAAACAAGAATATTACAATATTAATACACATTAAAAATAAAACGAAATACTTGCCAAATATCTCAGCACTACTTGGGCAGATGACTTTTTATATTTATTGCCAATTGCCTTAACTTGATCATCAAAAAGATAAACGGGAATCTTTTTCGTCGGCTCCGGTCTACCTAAAGGGCAGTAGGCGGTCACTACAATGTTGTATTTTTTGCACAAGGCAATAAGTGGTTTTTGATTTAGTCCTGGATGGCACTCAATTTGATTGTGTATGGGCTTAATTTTGCAATTGGCCAACAGACGAGCCAATTGTTCTGAATTAAAATTGGAAACGCCAATGCTTTTAACTAAACCTTTTTCTGCTAAGGCTTCCATGGCTTTCCAAGTGTCCAAATAATCGACATTACTTAACAAAAAGAAACATTTTGAATTTTACACACATTTTACACATATAAAATCATATTAAATGAACCTTAATTCAACCTCCCCCTTGGCATTGGTGGGCATCATAACATCATCGCCTCTGTGAATATACGAATAAGGCCAATGCATTAAATAACAGTCGATGTACTCAAGGCCAAAGTTAGCTAAACTTTTGCGGCAGGCGTATTCAACACGTTCAGGTTCATGGAAATGACACCACAACTGCAAAATTAATGAGAAAAATTTTAACTCCAATTTTAATTGGTAATTCTTTTTGTTATTTCTGTGAAAAATCAAACTTTTTCTGTTCAACTTTACACAGGGTAAAAAAGTTTCATTTGCTCATACGATTATTACCTTAGAAACGATAAAAATATCCTCGCGTTTGATAACTCCCTCGGCTATTTTATCTCTCACTGCCTTACCCACCTCATGTTCATTTTCATAGAAATAAGCTGTGTCTATATGACGATATCCAGCGTCAATAGCATCGCTAACAGCACGTTCACATTCACCACCCAGTGACTTTATGGTTTTTAAAGGATGCCCAAACATGCACGCACATTTATAGTTAAAACAGTAATTGTTGGCAAAATTTATTTTGGAATTAGTTTGGAAAACAAAATGAATGTACGAGTAAAATAGAAAAGAAAACCATGAACGAAAAAGTTTATGAGATGAAAATGTTTATGCTCGTATGAACTTTTCAAATAAAAATGATTAAATGCAAGTGCAACTGACTGGCTCAAAGTTATTGTTAAGTTTGTTTAGTTTTCACTTGTTGTTTAAAGTTTAAACTTTATTTAAAGTCAAAAATATTAAAGCTAAAACAAAAGCGTAAATACATACGAGTACATGCATATGTAACAGTCAAACAACAAGAGACCTGGTTAGTTATTTTTTTAATTTAGTTTTACATTTTGAATTTAAGCATGTACTTGGTTGATAACTAAATCTCAAATCATACTATTTTCGTTTGCTTGCTTTCCCAGTAAAATACAGTAATTGAATAAATTTTGTTAAAGTTTTACTCTCAAAAATATTTCTAGCACACAAAAGTACGCGAATGGAAAAATTGCCAAAATTTGCAGGTTATTCAAAACAGGTGATCTCTAAAAACCATAGTGTTGTAAAAACATGAGATGCGTTTACTACTCAGTACAAGTTTTTCGTATTTGATACAATCCGTTTTTGTAATCATTACTGCTTTTTTTTCTATATAATTTTTTACAGTAATTCTGGTCAAATGTCATACGAAAATACTTCAATAGTAGATTTTTGGTAATCGGTACCGTAAATAATACACTGCAATAAGTACTCAAATATATAGTATCTCTAAAAAATTAAAAATATCTGAAGGCAAGTGTGCGGCAAAAAATGTTAGTTAGACTTGCAATGAAAGGACAAAATAACTATAAAGTGGTTTTTCATTGCCATCCGATGGAGGGCTAATAAACCAAGAAAAATCTAATAAGGAAAGACAGTTAAAAAGTTGTATAAAAACTAATTTCGTTCTCACCCGTACTGAAAACAGAGGCTTTGTACTTTGGGAATATATGGAGTATTACCTTTACTAAAAACAAAAAAAAAAACAAAGACAGTATCGATTATTCTCGTATGCATTTTCCTAAGCTCTGACGGGTTAAATAAATGATATTAATAACTTTACAACTAACTCCCTGTTGACATAAAAAGTACTGTTGACATGCGTAGTGGCATAGAAAATACGTATTATACTCAACTGGTGTTGGAGATTAACTGTTCTTTTTTCCTAATTCTAATCAGGAATGTAATTTCTTCGCTATATTGTGATAAATTAACTGTGAACTTGAACACGACAAAAATTTCATTAATATGTAAAAAATTAATGTTTACTTTTGTATTAAAAATCTGATGAAACTGAAAATTATTATTGATTTCTTTAATTTGTTTGACGGCTTGGTTTTTGTTACAGGTTTAATTCAGCTTTTTCTTTTTTATAACATTTTTATTAAAAATTGTATGTTTTTCTCTTCTACTAAACAAAGCATTTGCAAAAGTATACTACGTTCGTAATCATCGCTTCTGTAATCGAAATTTTCGCCAATGGGAATAGTGTACTCCGGCGTAGAATTACTTAGAGAATTCATGAATTTTTTTTTAGTAACAAAAACATTACTTAGCGCCATTTTATGTTAAAGTACGGAAATATTTTTAATTTGAATGGTATATTTCATGCCATACGACTGGTCCAAAAAATTGATATAGAATTCACAAAAAATTCGGTCTTTTACATAATTTTTTTTTATTAAAATACAACCATAATATTGTATGGCGAAATTAATTTTATCTGATATGTATGTATGTATTAATGTATAGAAAATAATAATAATAGAAAAACTCAAGATTTTTCTATGAATTCTAAGTCACAAAATTAATAATTTCGAAGCTTCAAAAACTCCACTTGTTTAGTTTTTAACAATAATGAATTTGAAAGTTTATATTAGATTTAAATTAAAAAATTCGAAATTAAGTTGGAATACTCTAAATAACAACTTGTTTTAATAAAATTAAATTTGAATTTTCATTATCCTGACTCTAAAAATAGTGAGTAGAAACTGATCTGCAGATTAATATACCGCCGACAAATGCATAAATTTCTAAAAGTGGAATTAAACTTTAAAGTCCACTAAATTGGAACGACTGATAACTGTGAGTAAATGAGTACATTTTAGTAAGGAAACGATGAAATCTCTAAGGCTACCTATATGACGTCCAATCTGGAGTCTAATCACCGCATTCGATAGCGAGTAAACTATCGTATCGTATAATATTTCGATACGTATCGACTACACAAATAACCTCATGCGATATGTATCGAATCGTAATTTTTAGCAAATTCAAGTGTAAAATAATTCGAAGTATAAAGTAGAAAACAAATAAGATATGAAAGAATTGCTTCTTGATTTGTCTATGCCCTTTGTAGCAAAAACTTTCTGGCCAATAAATAGGTCATTGAAATTAACTTAAGTTTTCTATTAATTATACTAAGATAATCTGTTTTTAAAGAAAATTTGAATATTTATTAAAATATTGGCGAAATATTGATATAAAAAAGAATAAATATTTAAATTTTCTTTAAAAAAACTGATTTAAAGAACCTTGATTATCTTAATATAATTAATAAAAAAAAGAGGTCGAATAAAATTCAAAAATAATAATAAGTTTTATATTATTTTTTTAAATTTTTATTTGCTTTTTTTTAATCCTTGCAAAATATAAAACACATTCAGCGGTTAAATAGAAGTTTTTTACTCGTTTTTTTTTTTTGATAGAGGCTGAAGTGTCGAATGGCAAGATCGAATAATGTAACGTGTTTTGTTATTCGGTATCGAGTGCTGTCATCTCAAATTACGATGCATTTTATTTATAAGTAATTGCGATGCATCCGATACCGCAATTTGACAACAGGTGCCCAATCACCGCATTACATTTGAGTTGAAATTTTATTAAAATATATAAGACTATCGTTCGATACAGAATGCGGTAATTTGGGTTCTGGTCTGTGAATGCAGTACGGTTCGAGTTTTTCTGGCTACTGGTATCATGGAAACAAGGCCTTCTTAGAGGTACTTGATCAAAATATTTTAATTGAATTCCTTATAAGTTTAAGTCTATCGTTAGAAATCATTAGTGCAATGCTACTTGAAATTGATAAGAAGGGCAAAAGGTATTTGGTATTCTTCACATTGGCAATAAGTTTATTTGATATCAATCGCCTAAACTCATAATACCAATTAAGTTTGAAATGTATTTAAGGCAGGTATGTATTATTATTAGATGAAAATAAATGCAATAAAACGAAATTCAAACAATTTAACTCACCGTGTAGGTGCCCAATCCAATAGATTGCATTTTGGTGCCATTATTGTGAGACACGTAGGGAATTCTGACACTTGAGGTGGAGCTCATGTTGAACGCAAAAGAACTGAAAAAAATACTTAAATAGAACGTACTATAAATAAAAAAAAATTTTACTTACAGTGGTTTTGCTTGGTTAGGCAATTATTCAATTCAAAACTGCAGTATTTCTTTAGTTTCCCTTTATATTGCTACTCCAGCGATAGATGATTCCGTTCCAAACAACTGTTGATTACTGTCACAAACTTCTCGTCCAATATTGTAGTCTATTATTTTTGTTTCTTTCAATTCTCCTTTCTAAATTTTTTATTTCGTTTATTTACATTCTGCTGTTGTTGTCGAGTTAATCGTTTAAAAGCTTTATACTGTTAATTATTGCTACAAGGGAGCTTTTATTTTTATTGAATGAAGAGATGATAATTAAAACAGGAATTATAGACACTTCTTAGACACACTACGAGTATAGAAAAAAAATTATGAGGAGAATTAATGCAGAATTAATGGTGGGATGGAAGGAGAATATATTTAATTTTTACTCAAAAATTATTATTATTTATTATATTATACTTCTAATAATATAACGATACACAGTATGCTTATCGAAGCTAAAATTACATTACAATATTTCATTGATCATAATAAACTTTTTGTTTAGTTTTGATATTTCTGTGCCCACAACTAAACTTTATTTCGGCAAGTAGAGCATTTTTAAGTCGGGAAATTTCTAATAAATCTGATATTGTGTGACCCGATGTGAACAATTTTATAATATTATAAATTCTGACTTATTTTATAATTCGAAAACAGTTAAATTAGGTAATATAAGCAAAGCAAACTCAACTATGTCCAAACTCGACTTTAGCTTTTATTCTTTGCGAGCACAGATTTCACGTTAATATTTATTTTAATTATTTATTTTTTGGAGGCACATATTTATTTATACAGGGTGTCTGGTGGCAAATTTATATGTTTAAATACGATTATTTCAAAAAGTAATAAACGGTGCAGAGGAAGGGTGTTCGAGTGAGCATCGCGCGTTCGCTGTGGATACATTTTTTAGGAGTAATGATTCTTGAAAGCAGTTTACGTGAAAATCCACGACTTTCAATACGGAAAAGAGCAGCCTCACTGGGACTTCCAAGAGAGATTATTCATGAAATTTTAAAAAAGGTACTGAAGTTCCATCCTTTTAAAATTCAAATCGTTCAAGAACTGAAAGAAATTGACTTTGATATACGCAAAAATTTTTGTGAAACGATGTTGGCGCGTTTTTGCACTGTAAATCCCATTTTTTGGAGCGACGAGGCTCATTTTCACTTAAACGGCCACGTCAACAAGTAAAACTGCCGTTACTGGTCTCCAAGAACCCGCAACCCTCGATTGAAACATCAAAAACCATTGCATTGCTCCAGGGTAATTGGACCATTTTTTTTTCCAAAATTCTCGAGGCCAGGCGACGAATGTCCACGGTGCAAAATTTTCCACTTCAGTTCATAACTTAAAAATTACACATCTTTTTCTATGGATATGGAGCAAGAAAAAACAAATTAAAAAAAAAATTATACGCAGCACAAAACAAGATTTTTCATTTTTAAAAATAGGGTATTTACTTTTTATTAAATGCATGAAATTTCATAAAAATTTACGTTTTTGCTTAGAACATGTGCCAGCAGCAGTGGTGGAAATAAAAAAAAAAAATTTATATTGACTGTCTTTATGTCAACCTCCTTTGCCGTTTTTCTCCATTCAGAGTGTGTGGCATATGTATGCGTCAAACCAATAATAAGCTGACGATATTTACATGGTTTTATTCAACACCTAGAAACTTTCTAAAAGTATGCAATAGTTTCTACGATAAATGCATGTGGTTCACACCCAAATGCACTGCATATACAGAACCATATACTGCCCCCTACGCATAGTTTTCATACAGTCGCTTTTTCTTTGCGATTAACACAAACGTGTCGTCGTTCCAAAGAAGTTGTGTTTTTCTATTGCTATAACAAAAACATTAATTTCCGTTATGTTTACGCTATAAATCATGACAACGACTTAATGTTGGTGAAGGAGAAAGTGTTCAACTCTTGCCAAAACAACAATTGATTTCCGTTGCAGAGTCAGTCGTTACACATACTCAAACATGTGTATGTATACACTAGATCCCCGATTTGCGTCGTTAATTGGGACCGGGGAAACCCCAAGCAATGGAAAACGACGCAAATCGGATCTCTTTTTTCTATATACATATGTAAATGTACTGATTTTTTTATTGATTGAGCCAAAACTTTAAATACTTCCAATAAATTCTATTAAAAAAAACTTACGGATACATTTTATTCTATTTATTTCAACAAGTGGGTTTAATTATTATAAAGAAATAACTAAAAATATATTTTTCTTAATACTTTTTTTTCTATCTTGGACCAGCACTCCCCTACCCTGAGACCCCTACACATGAGATGCATTGTGCTGGAACTAGGAAATTAGGTTATGGGAAGGAGAATAGAGGGAGTAGTGTTTATGGACATTTGATTTGAATTTTCCCACGTCCTAAGTGACAGGAAAGACCTCGGCAGGGAGTTTGTTCCACATACGCGATGTTCGGCCGAAACCTTTTTAACCTTTTTTATTATCTGAATAATCTATTTAATTAAACTTCTGAAATAAATATATTTTTAATTTCTTATTTTTATATAATCTCGATAATTCGTTAACCTTCGGTTAACATCTTCAGAAAATTTTTATTTAAATAAAGAAATAAACAGATATGTATTTTGCCGACGGTAACATAAAAAAATATTTTGCCGACGGTAAATTCTATAGGTTTACACTTGAAAAAAACCAAAAAAAGTTGAATATTGATGAGAAAGGTTGACGTAGTGTGTCAGAGACTTCAATATATATACTAACACAGAGACAACTATTGAAGCTGAATACTGATGCGTGTAGCATATACTTAACAAACCCCGAATGCTAAGTGGGAAGTAATAAATGCAACTAGAATTTTTTTTATGTTCGATAGTTTGCAACAGTAATAGTTGGACACTCAAAATATTCTGTACATAAAATTAACTGAAATTGCAATTTAAAATAAATGAAAGTTCATTTAAAACCCGGTCTACTTATTTCTCATTCTCAGTTTATTCTGGTTGTTTGAACTTACAAATGAACAAACAACGACTTTCGTAAAAATTAAATATTTTTCTTTTGTTTCTGCTAATTTGTCTACCAATTAATTCCAAATCGTAAATTTTAACTTGAAACAGAAAATAAAAAAACCTTTGAGCCTTTGTTAATATAATGTGGATAATGATAAGTTTTTCTCGTTTTAATTTTCCGGGTTAAAAAGATGACATTAATTACTTTACAACGACCGCCCTTTTGACACAAAGAGTAGTAATGAAGTGTATACTAGCATAGAAAATATGTATGTATGTACATTGTTCTACTCAACTGTTGTTGTTGGAGATTAATTTCTATTTTTCCCTTAAGGTATGTACACACGATTGTCATTTACTACAATATTGACAGACAAATTGTTACAAATGTGCAACAACCGTATGAACACACAATCTTTGTGTGGCAACATCGTCACAAAATGTATTGTCGGTGCATTGTATGCCAATAATATTGTCACAATTCTGACAATCGTGAGAACACCCTTCTTTTCCATTGACACACAATTTACAGTCATTTGTTATTGTCGATGTGCTTCATTTAGTGCACCGTCACAATAACACCATTGGCAAAAAATATTTCTGTTGGATACAATGTTAAACATCGGATCTGGCAATTCTGCCGTGCAATAATCTAACAACTGTATGAACGGTCAATTATTATTGGCAGATAAATTTATTGTCGTAGAACTGTGTGCCAATGAAATTGTATGGTTTTATTTCAATAGTGTGAACAGACAAATTACCAGATGGTAACAATTTTTCATTGTGAGTGCATTGCCACCATATTGCCGTATCCTACAATATTGTACAATCTGACAATCGTGTGAACATAGCTTTATTCTAAAAATGAAAAGTAATTTTAAATATTATTCTGATAACTTAACTATGAACTTAAACACAACCAAACTTCCATTCATTCATTTGCTGAAAATTTTATGTTTATTAATTTAAAAAAGACTGAACGGAACTACTCCTTGAATAAACTACACAACACAGTATGTGTGTTGATATTCAAACAATTATTTGAATTTTTACAAGTCCTTTCTTATTCTATATTATATAATATTTTTGCGTGGGAAAAATTTTCAAGTCACTGGTGAAACACATTCTTGTCTGTATATGCATCTGTATTTTGTTCTAGAACTGTCTGCATTTAAATTTTTATTTCGATTAAAGTTGCTGATTGAAAAACTAAAAGCTGTAACTATAAGTCGTACAAATAAGAATTTATACATATACTCAAAAGATGAAGTAAAGTTCAAAATATTACAGATCTTCTTTGTGTTTCTTTTTCAATGCGGATCTTGAAAGTTTCTTAAAAGTTTTACCCAGTACAAGATGTATGAAATAAGTGATTTTTGTATTTTAGCTGAACACAAGTAGCGGGCATACGGAAAGCTGAAAAGCATATTACCAAAATACTTGCTAATATTGTATTTTCTAAAAATAAAATTTTAAAATAAAAATAAAAATTTAATGCAATTCTGTTAAAACCTTTTTCATGCTTCATTATACAGACATAATTTTTTTTTTTTTTTTTGACTTGGACCGGCACTCAGGGGATGACCCCTACACATGCGATGCATTGTGCTGGAACTATGAAATTAGGTTATGGGAAGGAGGATAGAGGGAGTAGTGTTTATTGACATTTGATTTAAATCTTCCCATGCTAAAAGTGACAGGAAACACCTCTGCGGGTAGTCTATTCTACATACGTGCCGTTCGGCCAAAAAATGAATTTTCCCTGTAATGCGTAGTGCGAGTCGCCCTCAAATCGACCACAAATGGATGCGCTCTTAAAGATGATCGCGTCGTGCGCGCGAATAACCGGCTTTCGGGAACAAGTTCCCTGATTTCAATAGAACACATCCCATTATAGTAACGATAGAACAACGAAACGCACCCCACGTTGCGACGATGCTCAAGAGAGTCAATAGAGGTGGCTACCCTACTGTTTCCTATGAGTTTCTTCGCCCTTTCTTGTACACGGTCGAGTAACTTCAAAATAATCTTTGAAGCACCGGCCCACACATGAGAGTTGTATTCCATTTTCGGTCGGATGTAGGCGGTATAAATAATGAGGAGATATGATGGGGTGAAGTATGTCTTACACCGCCTTAAAAAGCCTAGGCACTTGAATGCTTCCTTTGAGACCTGAAAAATGTGCTCAGTCCATCGGACATCACACTGAATTTACATGCCAAGAACATCAAGAGCTTCTGATTCCTCAATGTTTATGCCACCCATTTTTACAGATGAGGCAGCGTGATCGTGCATACGGCGGTGTGTTAGGTCTTTTGTTAATTGAAATCGACCCTGTTTGCGTGACCCCATTCCAATATTCTCGTGAGGTCACCTGTTAGCGAATCATTCATATTCTGCCGCGTCGGCGCGATCATAGTTGATGTCGGCCTACGATCAAATGAATATGAATGGTAGATACTGCTGTCATCTGCGAAAGAGTGGATAGGGTTTGAGGTATGACATAGGAGGTCATTAAGAAAAATAAGAAATAGGGTAGGAGAAAGAATAGAGCCTTGTGGTACCCCTGAATTGATCTTGAACTCGTTAGATGAGATCCCTCATCTCATAGACTTAAAGTTCCAAGGGAGTTTTTAGAATGGAGCTTTGTATACAATCTACGACCAAAATATTTTTCTTCTTTTTCCACATGCACAGTGACGCAGAATCATAATATTTTAAAAATAGAACAGCTCCGATGGATATGAAAATTCACACAGTATTATAGAGTAACCGAGCAGTATTCAAGGATTCAGAATAAAGCTCTATATTCATCAAGAGCGTTATTATGAAGTCTCGCAAAGGGATACTCGCTGTGCATAAATTATTATTATAATGATTAAAAATTTTCGTTTTTTTATTTTTACCAAAAAAAAAAAACTTTACTTTTATTGTACTCGTTTAAACTTTCTTAAAATTGTCTGTATGAAATGGGTGATTTATCATGATCCTGCATCAATGTCTGAAAGGAAAGCTTTAATTGCTCCAGGACATTCTAAAAATTTGTTTATTCTTATTTGTAGGTAAAATTAAACTGCCCAAAAAGTTAGAAACTTCAATGAACACGGCGTAGACATAAAACAATTCTTTTCTCTTCTTTATAGCTCGTATATGTGCTGTTGGCTGAATACTTCTATATGCAACTGGAAGTACTTTGACTAAAATTTTTCCTTTGTCTCTGTTCTAACAGAGATCCCCTTCGTCATTATTTGAACAATAAAACGTGAGTAAAGTAAAATAATAAATAAAATGGATCTCCTCAAAATAACACCTGAGACGGAGTAACTCTGCTTTACAAATACCCAAAAAAATGCAACTGCAATGCTGTGTAAGAATTAAGTTTCTACCCTTTCATCTCTTTACCACCTGTCTGTTCTCTGTGTTATCCCTTTCCAACTATTTCTGGTCCAATATTTCATACATACATACCGGACATCCCTATAGTATTCTGCGTATGTACTATGCTACCTTGTTTTGAAATTGATTGGCTAATCCGGTAGAATATCTCTCATTAAATATCACACTGAACTTAATCTTACAAGTAGTGTCGTCCGTCCGGTATACACGCGTCTTCTGTGAGGCGGATAAATTACCACAGAATTGACTAAAAACTAAAATAGCGGAGTGGAAAATAAAAGAAAAAAAAAACAGAGGAAAATATTGACAACAATAGTGAAACAAAACAAACTAAATAAACTTACAAACTTTAAATGCTTTAAATAAAATAAACGGTACTTTGGATTAAATGCAAACGGGGAATAAATAAATCTTAAATTTAACAAACAACAACAAAAATAAAATTCCAACCAATACAATAGAACAGAAAATAAAATCCGCTATACCAGTGACGGGCGAACGAAAATATTTACCAGTGCTGGCACCACCAACCAGTGTTGGCACTTCGGGTGAAAGTGACCGGATCAGGGCTTTTGTGGCTCTTTTTCGCGTCATTGTGCTAAAAACTCCTATCAAAAGCAAAATATAAAATTTTTTATATTGTGGATACCAGTGGGATAGTTGCTGTTGGACTGTTTGGTGATGAAGGCGTAGCACTGATCACCGAGCAATCTCTCAGGCGGCAACTAGCTCATTGGTGTCGACAATATAAAAAATAGAAAATAGACAATTGATTTGATTTTTTTTTTTGCGTAAACTATGACAGGCCGTTTCAGAATTGATTTCTGCAACATATGTGGTTTAAGGGCAAATTTTTTCTCTGTATATGCCCACGTTTGTCTCCATCGGCCGGGTGTTTTCGCCTTAAGTGAAACCCAGGTGTCTGAGGATGCTGATCCACAGGATTTTCACATACCTGGGTATTACCTCCTCTTTATTCTTCATAGGGGCCTTGCAATATATATACGCAATGAAGTTGTGTACCAGTGCCAGCAATCCTTAGGCACGAATGATCCTGAATTTAGCTGTCTATGGGTGAAATTTAAAATCAGGGCACATCTTTTGCACTTCGGGTTTCTTTACAGAAGCCCAAATATGGAAAGGGATAAAACTATATACAACTGCGATGCCCTTTCCGACATTATATATCGGAGATCCTCGAAAATAACCCGAACAGTGAAATCGTTATTGCTGGTGATTTCAATGTCCATAACTTATCGTGGCTCCGCCATTCGAGCCATACGACTCCAGAAGGCCAATATGTTGAGCGCACAACCACCTTGCGCTCTGCTTCCTTGACAATGACGTCAATGCCATGGCAGAAATGGTTGAAAATATAATATTGCTCGGTATGAAAATTTTCATACCATCGAAGCAAATTTCGATTAAACCCAGAAGTCATGGTTTAATCAGACGTGCAGACTTGCAGTCAAATCCAGAGAGGAAGCATTTAGTATCTGGCGGAATGACAAAAACGCGGATACTGATGCGAAGCGCAAAAGGGCGAGATCTTCGTGTGCCAAAGTGCTAAGACCTGAAAAAGCTTTGTACGAGCAGCGTATTCGCACCAAAGTTCTTACTGCCCAACGGAGCAGCAGCCTTTCTCACTCATATTCATTTAGTCGTAGGCCACATCGACTATGATCACTTCGCTGAGGCAGAATATGAGTGACTCTTTGAATTGTGACCTCATGAAAATATCGCAATGGGGTCAGGCAAACAGGGTCGATTTCAATGCTCAAAAGACCCAATGCAGTATGCTTACACATCAACGCATGCCCGATGACGCTGCGTCATCTGTAATTATGGGCGGTATAAACATCGAGGAATCAGAAGCTCTTGATGTTCTTGGCATGAAAATTCAGTGCGATGTTCGATGGACTGAGCACATTTTTCAGGTCTCAAAAGAAGCATTCAAGTGCCTCGGCTTTTTAAGGCGGTGTAAGACATACCTCACCCCATCTGATCTTCTTACTATTTATACCGCCTACATCCGACCGAAAATGGAATACAACTCTCATGTTTGGGCCGGTGCTTCAAAGACTATTTTGAAGTTACTCGACCGGGTCCAGGAGAGAGCCAAGAAACTCATAGGAGACAGTAGGGTAGCCAACTCTATTAACTATCTTGTTCCCGAAACCCGATCATTCACACACACGACGCGTTCATCATTAAGAGCGCATCCATTTGTGGTCAACTTGGCAGAGAACCGCACTACGCATTACAGGGAGAACTAATTTTTCGGCCGAACATCGCGTATTTGGAACAAACTCCCTGCAGAGGTCTTTCCTGTCACTTATGACGTGGGAAAATTCAAATCAAATGTCCATTCACACTACTCCCTCTATCCTCCTTCCCATAACCTGATTTCCTAGTTCCAGCACAATGCATCGCATGTGTAGGGGTCAACCCCTGAGTGCTGGTCCAAGATAGAAAAAAAAAATACACAATGTTCTCAAACATTTTACTTAATTCTTACCCTAAGTAAAAGGTACCTAATACTTTTCTCCTTTGTGTTATTTTTGACATTATATCTATTCAATATTGTATATAAAATGTGTGTATAAAATTTTTTCAAAAACGAGCATCAGCGACTTTGCTTTATAATTAGCACGCAGCTGCAGAGTTGTGCAAGAATTAAGCTCTATCGTCCTATCACTTTCACCATCTGTCTATTTTCCACACTATCCCCCTCTCTATATAGTTCTAGTGCAATGCGTTGAATATGTATGCGATTTGCCCTGCTGAAGTATAAAATCGTTCCCCTTTCCACTGCATGTAATTTTTCTCTTTAACTCCCTGATTGTAATTATTCGCAATGTGACACTTTTCTCTCTTAAGCACTTTTACACACAACTCCATAACACCTATTTTATTATTCGATATTAAATACAATAAATTGATAGAAACTGAATTTGTTTAATAGCGGTTATATTTTATAGCACTTGTTTCATTTTGTATGTTCTATTATTCTTTTTTTATCATATTGATAGTTTTTGAATTTGATTCCGTTTTTATTATCATCATGTGGCAATTGGCAAACATTTTTCATTTTTCGACACTCACACATCCACAATCCTCTTCCCAGCCAGCATTTTCTATCGACAATGTCTATGACAATGAATTATATTTGATGCGCTTGCGTGTGTATGCATAGTGTGCATAAATTTAGAAATTCTAAAGTAATTTTCTATAGGGTGGCGCTAAAGTAAGTAATAATTTGAATTGGGTATCACTTTTTCAGATGGCACAAATAAAAGAAAAAAGATTTGCGTCAATGTTAACCGCAAATAGTGAATGATACGTGTAATTTCTTCGACCGTTTATTTATTTATTAAGAAAATATTTCGTATGGGGTCCCAATATTTTTTTTCATCTGGGACCAGCACTCAGGAGATGACTCCTACACATGCGAAGCATTGTGCTGGAACTATAGGAAAGGGATAGTAGGAGAAACGACAGGAGGTGAAGCTTAATTAATTATTTTAAAGCTCTGCTTTTGCACGTTCTCTGTTTATAGCAATGCTGAAGCTACGGTTTAGTAGCCATTCACTCGGCACGGTAGGGTAGCCAATTCTATTGACTCTCTTAAGCATCGTCCCAATATCGGGTGAGTTTCGTTGCTCTACCTTTTTTTATCTTGGACCAGCACTCAGGAGATGACCCCTACACATGCCTCATACGATTTCAGAAACCATATATTGTACTTTTCGTTTTGCTATTCTTTAAGAACACTTCCTTATACTCGTAAAATAAAAATTTTAAGCAAAAAAATTCATTTCAAGTGTTGCAACGTGGTTTTCCATGATTAAATATGTACATAAGAAAATTTTCATTCCAACTTTTCAACAGTAAATAGTTTTGTGGTTTGTAACAGTTTATATGGCATGCTGTACTATGAAGCAGTAAAATAGTTAACATTTAATTTTATAAAACCTACGAAAGTATGCTTTGCTCGGGTATACGAATATTTCTAGAATATTATAACTTAATCACACAATTTTGTTTGGCAAGTAGTCACGTTATTTGCTTGATAATGGCCCACTCACCCCGAGAACTGCAAAACGCACTGATGAGATGAAGTATGTGCGCATATGTAAGTCCTAGTATATTTGCTTAAGGAAAAGCAAATTACAGTACATAACGGATATAAGAAAATCATAAAATTTTACGATATATTTTCTTATAAACGTGTTTTTCTAACATGCAAATTTTTTATATAAGAAATATTTTCTTATAACACCGACAGTGCATAATTAATATTATTTTGTCAATTCCATGTTAAAACGGCTAAAGTCTTAGAATTCATACATAAACATCATATAAAAAATAACTTGTAAAGAAATTCAGTAGTACGTGTAGAAAAATTTCTTATAAGGAATGATTTTTAAATGTATGCAAGTTTATTTTCAACTTTGACCAGCACTCAGGAGATAACTCCTACACATGCGATACATTGCGTGAAATGGATAGTTAGAGAAATGACAGGAGGTGAAGCTACACTATTTTACAACTCTGGTTTTTGCACGTTCTGTGTTTTTATAGCAGTGTTGCAGCGCCTCTGATGTCAAGGAGATGTATTCTATTTTTGAAGCTTCGTTTTAGTAGCCATTTTTATCAATTATTTTACTTTTTTTTTTATTTTTTTTTGTAAGACAATACAAACTCTACGAAGCTCTTAAGCTTGTGTGTAGAAACACGCAGGGTCTAAGCGGGAATCGAACCCGCACCACCATGTTGATAAGACTTGTGCTCATGCACTACACTAAACACTTGCGCTACACAATGCCAACGAAGGAGTGCGCTGTGATGTGATTATGGATTGCACAAAAAAAAGTCGATATGTTTTTTTGATTTAGTTTGAAACTGGGGTCGAACCCAGGACTTTTTTGGTTTTGTAGTCAACGTGCAGACTACTTCTGCCGTCGCCACCATCCTTTAAATTTTGGTACATTCTTATCTATTTCTTATATCAGTGTTTTTATTATAAGCGGTTTTTTCTTTTATGAGATGTTCTTAAATCCGTTATGTACTGTATGTGAATCTACTACAAATTAGAGATTTTCCGGTTTATTAATTTATTTTAAATATACAGCAGCTGATCATCCATTTGAAGTCGAAGTGCCATTCACACGAGCAGTTCTTTCCTTCCATGGTACCATGGTACGAGGGTTGACCGATTTTATGAAAAATTCGAGGGTTTTGCGTGCATTCAATAACTTTTGCAAAAATTTTTTCCTTAATCTGTGTAAATCGTTCAAGTCATTTCGAAAGTGAGAAAATTTTGCCAAACTTTTCTCGTTATAATGTAAATACTCGTATACCAGATAAATTTCTTTTCGATATCTTCACCGTCTTCACCTTCTGCAAACACATCAGTTACTCAGTTTATTCGGTACTTAATTTACTGTTTTCTACAATCTAACATTTATGTACAATAGCTAAATGTATCCTTTATTTACTCACTTTAAAAGCAATGAAAATTTTTGTTGTTTCCATATGCCATACATCTTTAACGAGTTTACATGCTGGTTGTGGAGAAATAACATTTGGATGCAGTTTTTTCTTGCTTTTTTTCTGCTTTTTTCTTTTTTTTGTATTAAAATATTTGCTACACATGTAGTAATATTTTACAAATTGATTTTTGGCGAAGTTCAATTGATACTATTCCCTTAACTACTCGTATTCCATAAAAGTTTATGGTTGACCCATTAGGAGGAGTTGTGTTTGGATAGGCAAAAAATTCACAACATTTATAAAATAATTAAAATGAAAATATTATTATGACTGGTGCATGTAATTCGGTCTGTGGTTCAGATTTATAACAGTAGTGTTTTATCTTGGAAAGCCACTCAGGGAATTACCACTACACATGCAAATCATTGTGCTGCAACTAGGAAATTAGGTTTTGAAAGGAGGATAGAGTGTTTATGGATATTCTATTTGAATCTTTGCACGACGAAAGTGTTACATTATGGAAGATTTAGGTCATTGTGGTTTAATTTTTAATACTTCGCCGGTGCTACACAATACCGACGAAGGAGCGCGCTCTGATGTGCGTATGAATTCGTTATAAATGAAGGCGGTACGGTTCAGTGACCAGTGACTATGCATTCGTCACTGAAACCTTCCGAAAACAACTGACACCAAGATGTGTGTCGGATTAGAGAAAATGCGAGATGTTTTTTTCATTTAGTATGCAACTGGGGTCGAACCCACTTTTGTAGTCAACGTGCAGACTACTTTAGCCATCGCCATCCTGTGGCGAGATTTTGTAAATTTTGTAGAGCAGAGTTGCTGCTGCTAATTTATTTATTATTTTCCCTAACCGACCTTTTATTGCTCAAATACCGACGAAGGTGGGAGCTGTCAGCGGTGGCAGATTATAAACATTTTTGTTCTGAACTGAGATTTCAACCGCGGATCTTTTGCTTGCTGAGTCAACAGGCGAATTACTCAGTCAACATTGGTATTTTTTTTTAACTTATAAAATTTTACAATGACAAGTTCTAATATACAGGTAAATAGTTTTTTAAGATTAAATTTTTAAATAAAATATAAATATCAATTTTTTATTTTTTTTTTTAATCTGGGACCAGCACTCAGGAGATGACCCCTACACATGCGATGCATTGTGCTGGAACTATAGGAAAGAGAGAGTTAGGGAAACGACAAGAGGTGAAGCTTAAATATTATTATTATTAAAGATTTTAACCGATGATTAACGAAATATCTAAGTATATATAAAATAAACATAAAGACGAATCTTTGAACTTGAAATTTAATATATAGATTGTTCTTAATTAATTATTTTACACCTCTGCTTTTTGCACGTTCTTTGTTTATAGCAGTGTTCTAGCTTCGATTGAGTAGCCACTTTTATTATTATTTTACTTCGCCAGTGCTACACAATACCGACGAAGGAGGACGTTCTGATGTGATTGTGGATTGCTATCAGCTGAAGGCTGTATAGAATTTTATTTTCTCAATAACAACTTTAATTTCTGGAGCCAAATTTTTCCCTTAAAGTCGCAATTTCAATTATATAAATGACAGACTAACTTTTAGCCATGACTTCGTTCACGATCAGAGCAAAATCCAATGAAAAGGATTTGTACTATAAAAAAAAATTCAACAATTCCTTTCTTACCTCGCAGTCCTACTTTTGAAAGATTTTATAAAGTGAGGTTAAATTTTTAGGGCCGATGTTGATTTTGAATAAATCACAAATTATTTAAGAAATTTTTGTCATTTATTTTTATTATAATAATATTGGTATGGTTCAATTATGTATGGCACAAAATATCGGACAAATGGTCGTCGCGAATTCGGTGGCACACCTCCATCAGATGGTAAAAATTTTCGATGACGCTGAGGTATAATTGAGGTTCTATGTCGTTCATGTGCCGAATTATCTCATCCTTTAGCTCTTGAATTGTTGCTGGCTTAACGACGTACACCTTCTCTTTCAAATAACACCAAAGAAAGAAATTCAACGGTGTCAAATCACATGATCTTGGCGGCCAATTGACATCGCCACCCCGTGAGATAACACGGCCATTAAATTTGTCGCGCAAAAGAGCCATTGTTTCGTTAGCTGTGTGGCAAGTGGCACCGTCCTGTTGAAACCACATATCATCCACATCCATATCTTCCAATTCGGGCCATAAAAAGTTCGTTATCATTTCACCATAGTGAACACGATTTTTCCGATTGTACGCACATTTGGACGATTAAATTGACCGAAAAAATCACGAAGTGTACGATATGCATTTTGATTTGAACGCCCATTTGCATAATAAGCCTGAATAACTTTAACGCGTTGCTCGATTGTGGATCTTTCCATGGTTCAAATTGAGTTAGTCTGAAATTGAGAAATGTCAAATGAAATGCAGAAAAAAACTTGACGTTAGGTATGGTTCACATTCAACAACGGCCCTTAAAATTTAACCAATCGTTATACATAAATCTTTCTATAATTCTATTTTGCATTGTTTTAAATTTCATTGAAATAGGGCATATAATTTCGGAGAGGCATGTTGGCCCTTTTCTCCCACCGCCCTTCAGTAACAAAATTAATATATTGCGTATGTATAATTCTCTACTCCGATCAATCGGTTTGATTGTTTTGAAGAGGCCGGAATTGTCCTCTTATGCCCCTCTTAATTCCTATTTGAAATATTATTATGTACATTTACGTAAAATAAAAAAATAACTATTTAAGAATAAAATAAAGATAATGTTGAAAAAAGTTACATGTAATAACAATACACATGTATGTACATAACATGTGCTGATATAAATTTGAGAAATTTAATACAAATAGCTTACTTGTACCAAATCCCCCAAAGCTTCTTGTGGGGGTGTGACTCCAAATGCACCAGAAGCTGGTGCTGTCGACGTTGTTGATGTAGAGAGTTGAAGATTTAATTGAAAACATTTATGTATCTAGTAATGTTTATAAAATAATAATAGTAAAAAAATTATATAAATATTCATCAGAGTTTGGGCAAAATATTTTGCGGCTGATTCAATAAACAAAATTAGTTGAATGATTTCAATTCTGATATCTTATGTCACTCTTGATTTAAAACGCAACAACTGGAACATCGAAACTAATGAAAATATTGAAAAATATTAGAATTTAGTTTGTAACGAACAAGTTTTGCTACGACTTTCCGAAACATACGAGTTTTGCTAGAAATGATATGGGATCGAACTAGTTTAGCAAAACACTATATCCGACTGTGGCATTAAGCACGTTACTATATTTTGAAAACTATATTCGTTTATTAAAATTCTGGAAATAGTAGTAAAAGAGATAATGAAAGCTTATTTTTAAATTTAAATTTTTAGAAAAAATATGATTTTTAAACAGATAAAGTGGAAGATGAATTCAGCGTACTTCTCAGCAATTTCTGCTATGTGGTGTTCAATATGATGGTAGTCCAAGACCGAAGCATAAAATTGCAAGTATTTATCATTTCTTCAATTTTGCGCAAAAGTGCATGGTTAAAAGGGTTTCAATATATTTTTTCCTTTCAGATTTAGTACCCACATAGATGGGAAGAAGTTCTGGAATAATGTCATGAATGTTAGTTTCTCATTTCAAGAATGGTTTAGTGATACAAGAATTAAATCTGTAATTAGTCTCTACTTGCAGAGTTATCATTTCCTTCCCTGTTTTTTATGATCATTCGCTTTTAAGGTTTGAACTTAAAATGCAGTTAAGCTGGTGCTTCAACACAGCAGTTTTTCAATCATATATAGAATATGCTATTTTAATTTAAGTTGCAGTCCAACTAATCATATATATGTATGTATATTTATTAGGGTGCCAATTAACTATATGGGAAAATTTTTTTGAAGGAATCTGTTTCACGCCAACCCTCAGATTGGTGCGAATGGCTAAAAAAATAGTCCCTTGAAAATTTGAGCTCAATCGGATGAGGGGATAGGGTGCCCATGACCCCCCAAAATTTGCAAAATACCTAATTTTTGACTTTGATTGTGAATAACTTCGTTAATATTTATTTTACAAAAAAAAATTGTTAGTAAAAGTTATAGATCAAACTCAAAGGAACAACTTTTGCTCACACATGCGAAACATTGTGCTGGGAACTATAGGAAAGGGATAGTAGAAGAAACGACAGTAGGTGAAGCTTAATTAATTATTTTGCAGCTTTGCTTTCGCACGTTCTTTTGTTTTTTTTTATACTCGTAGCAGTGCTGAAGCTTCGGTTTAGTAGCTATTTTTATTATTATTTTACTTCGCCGGTGCTACACAATACCGACGAAGGAGGGCGTTCTGATGTGATTGTGGATTGCTATCAACTGAAGCCGGTATTGTTCAGTGACCAGTGACTATGCCTTCGCCACTGAAACCTTCCGACAACAACTGAAACACAAAAACACACTAATGCACATCAGAAAAATGCGAGATGTTTATTTTTATTTAAAAATTTTTTTGTCTGAAACTGGGGTTGAACCCAGGTCTGTTTTTTGGTTGTGTAGTCAACGTGCAGACTACCATCCATCGTGCCATCGCCACCCTCAATTACTTTTATTATTACTTTATTAATTCACTCGCATGCGTCTAGTTTGAAATACTTAATGCAAATAAAATCAAAACATTAAAGTCGAGTTGTGTATAAAGATAATGGTCAGAATACGTCAAATTCTGAGTAAACTAACGGTAATATTAAAAAAACAACAATACTTGCTACAAATAAAGTGAGAAGAATATAGAAAATAAACTTACGGTAATATTAAAAAAAAAGAAAACGAAAAAAAATACTTGCCACAAATAAAATTCAAATATCAACGTATCAATTTTTTTCTAATGTAACGCCTATACTTAAGTAAATGAAATCACCATATAAACATATGAATAAAACCATGGTTTTTCGTTTATTTTTTTTTTAATTCAGTAGATATTAGAGATACAAAAAAAATTTATTGTAAAATAAATATTAACGAAGTTATTCACAATCAAAGTCAAAAATTAGGTATTTTGCAAATTTTGGGGGGGGGGGGGGGGGTCATGGGCACCCTATCCCCTCATCCGATTGAGCTCAAATTTTCAAGGGACTATTTTTTTAGCCATTCGCACGAATCTGGGGGTTGGCGTGAAACAGATTCCAACTTTGAAAAATAACTGGCAGCCTAATATTTATATATATATGTATATATTAAGTATACTTTAGAGCCCGTACAAAGAGACTGTATAAACATAAGAAAAATATTTCGAAGGCACAAATTGTAACTTTCACACCTCCCTTTTTAAATCTATTGGTTACTAAAATTTTATACATATTTATATAAAAGTAGTTTGGTATTTGAATGGAATAGAACTTCTTAACTATACCGCACAATATTTTCCGATTTTGCTAGATTTGTACTACGACACATAACAGCCTGTCCAGAAGGTAGAATTTTCTTTGCGACTCTTCTATGTTGGAAGCAAGGAAGCATTATATTAATTTGTATTTAATAAAAAAAAATTAACTGCAATCCCGCGATTAAACAAATGATATTAAATTGTTAAACATTTCTAATCGCTGATGGTGTCAAAAACAGGAAAATAATTTTATGAATAGCTTTTAAAGGGTTAATGATTTGCGTGTCACAGAACTGTTTTCTTTGGAATAATATTTGTATGCACACAATTACATTTACGGCAAGCAAAAGAGGAAAATGTAATAATTTTAAAGAATGAAATGCAAGTACGAGAAAATATATGTATGTATTCCCTTAAAGTTTTCTTCTCCAAACACACACAAATTAAAATCACAAAATAACATTTGTAATCGTCTCTGCAGATAAAGTGTAGGTAATAGAGGAGTAACCCAAATGTATGGAGAGAACATGGCCTATTTCACATTACGATGTGCTACAGGCGGATCATATAACCCAGCATTATATTATATTAGAATAACTCAAAAACTACTCCATATAGCTTCAACATGGAGACGGAGTAATCGTAAATCGATGAAGACAACGTACACTTATCTTATATATGTAAGCTGATGTTTTTTTAATGACATGGTTCATGGCTGCATTACATATGTCCATGTTTGTAACCGCTCCATTCTAGCAAAAATGTACCATGCAGTTCTATATTATCGGCAGGGCTATGTACGCTTTGGTGTATTTAACATTTCACAAATATATTTGTGTGTGTGTTTGTAATGAGATAAAAATATCCATGTTTTCCTTTTGAAACAAATTGCCAGAACACAAGCATACCGTTATACACACATGCAAGTCCATTTGGAATGCGTATTAAGTTCAGGATCATTATGACTTGTAAATTTCGATAAAAGTTTGCTATTTTAATTAACAGCATCAAGTTGGAGAAGTGAAAGGTGAAAATGTTTCAAAGCAAATTTGGCAGAGAATGAATGCAATACATGCCATATAATAATTTAAACTCTTAAATAGAATGGCATAAAATTGGCTTTTGAAAAGGAAACGAAAAAGATACGAGTAAGCAATTAAATTTGTTCCTTAACTATTTGTGAAAGGTATTCGCTCCAGACAGACTCATTGGTTGCACTGACAACAGTTGCCGTTGAAACATTTGCTGCTTTTAATATTGCAGAATATGAAAATGTTATCACTGTTTTAAATTGGAAGAATGCCTCTGATGCTGAGTCAGAAACAAGATGCTTTGGCAAAGCACTTGTGTAGCAAAAACAAGCAAATATTTAAATAATTTTCTAATGTTAAAGACCACATTAAATGAAAGTAAATTGCTAATACACTGACAAACACTAGCAGAACGGAAGAACGTGCTATTTTCGAAGGCCTTCATCAACAGCGTTCTTGTATTTCATATACAGTGTTTTATATACAAACGTAATATTTCTAAATAGAATACGAGAATACTCATCATTCTTCGTATTACTTTTTGTGAAGTGTAAGCGTGCTGCTGCTTAAGCATTAGTACAATTATCGATTACAGCTAGTGTGAATTGAACGGCATTCATCGAAATAAATGGCAAATTAATTTCTTTACACTACACTAGACTTCTGATGGCTTCTACAATCTGAATAGTAAATTGATCGAGAATATTTGGTGAACAAACAAAAAAATTTTTTCAGCAATTTATATTTTTAAGACAACCTAATCTACTGTTATTGAAGAAGATGAGGAATGAACGCCTTTGGATCTTACTTGATACTACACACTAGAGAAGCAGAAATAATTGATTGGTTATATACTTTACAACATCTCTGACACTACCTGCTGCCATTTTTTATTTTGGAGCAGTCCTTAGGAGAAATTCCCCACATTCGTAATGCATTGCCTGGAAGCAGATAGAGAGCGAGAGAGAGAGAAGGATAGTATAAATAGTAGACAACTGGTGAAAGTCATAGAAAGATAGAACTTAATTCTTGCACAACTCTGTAGTTGCGGTATCTTTGCTGTTAATTTCCACGTATTATTTTTAAGCCAAGGGCAGCCAATTTATTTATTATTTTACTTCGCTGACGTTTTATTGCTCTTTCGTTGTCCTTAAAAGCAATCGAGTCTCTTACTCTGGTTGTAGACTTTACCGTATGTATTCAAAAATATACTCGTATACTACCTGTTGTGCTTTAGAGTATATGAGATGAAAAGTAGGTTTCATGTTTTCTGAAAGTAATTGCTCTAATGAACGACTATGCATACTCTAAATTGGATGAAGAGAGGAATGAGTTGAAATGTTAAAATGGCATACATATCAGGCAGTATTGTCAACTGAAAGTTCTATACATACGAGTACATAACAAAAAACAGGCTTGAGTATGGTTTCCAATAAATGCAAATGACTTTGTAAGGTATTGCTGAAAAACACACAATAAAATCAAAAGATAAAAATAAGTTTTCCCAAAAAAAATTTTTTATTATTTTTATATACACTGCGTTTCACATGAATAGGTGCAGTGTTTTAGCAACCAATTAGAGCTTGCTGCTCTCAGGATAATTCATGCAGAGAATTATGTTGCACTTTTTATTAAAGGTTTAACAATTGAGAAAAAGAGTATACACAAAGAAGACTTGAAAAAGTTCCGTTAAAAATAATATGTACTTCTTTTTATAATTTGCGAAGAAAATTGTGAACTATTTTTGCGTCAGTTGAATAGCTGCAGTGATTAAAATGTGTTTGTATGGTCATTTGTGTAAAATTTAATTACAAAATAGTTCAGCAATTTTTAAAAACAAAACACAAAAATAATTTTTAATCGATTTTAATTGAAAATGGGCCGTGGTAAATCTTTAACGTTGGAAGAGAAGGCAAAAACTGATGCCTATGATGATCAAGGTCTGTCCGGCCGAGAAATTGCTTTAAAAATTATTAAAAGCGCTAACGTTGTGTGGAATTATTTAAGAAATAGAGAAAACTATGGCAAAAACATGAAGGGACGGCAAACAATGGCCACAACAGCTACAGAAGGCGAAATATTCTAAGAATTGCCTCCAATTCTAGTAACTCTGCTGCAAAAATCAAAGTAAAAAGTGGTTCCAGTGCTAGCCTTTCCACAGTTAGAAGGATACTAAATACAGCAGAACACTTAAAACGTATTAAGTTGCAGAAAAAACCACCATTGAACCAGCAACGTAAAGAATTACGGTTGAATTTTTGCAAAGAACACATGACTTGGAAGAGTGAGTGGAATAAAGTAGTTTTCTCAGACGAAAAAAGTTCAATTTTGATGGACCCGATGGTTACAACTACTATTTCCATGATTTGAGAAAGGAAGAACGCTTTTTAGCCCGTCCCCATAGTCGAGTAGGTGGTGTTATGGTCTGGGGTGCAATATCGTACTATTAAGTCATAGACTTGGAATTTAAAACCACCAAAATGACAGCAAATTTCTATCAATCTATTCTGCAAACAGCGTTTCCAAAATTTCAAGATTTGTTTGGACCCATCCCATGGACTTTCCAGCAGGATAATGCTCCTATTCACACGGCAAGGCTTATTAAAAACGTGGATTAGCGCACAAAATGTTGAATTGCTGCCATGGCCACCATACTCCCCGGACTTAAACATAATGAAAAACGTATGGGATGGGTGTCTCGGAAAGTGTACGAGTCTGGGCGGCAATTTGATGACCGAGAATCTCTAATTGTTGCAATAAAATCGGCATGGTCGCAGATTTCCTTACAATATTTATCGCAACTGTATAACTCCCTTCCAAATAGAATTTATGAGGTAATTTTATCGAAAGGAGGAAGTACACATTATTAAAAATGAATAAAAAATTAAATTAATAAACAAAACTTAATTGTTTTCGTGCTTTTTTTTATAATTTTTTATTGTTTTATAATATGAACCTATTCAACTGACGCAAAAATAGTTCACAATTTTCTTAGCAAATTATAAAAAGAAGTACATATCATTTTTAACGGAACTTTTTCAAGTCTTCTTTGTGTATACTCTTTTTCTCAATTGTTAAACCTTTAATAAAAAGTGCAACATAATTCTCTGCATGAATTATCCTGAGAGCAGCAAGCTCTAATTGATTGCTAAAACACTGCACCTATTCATGTGAAACGCAGTGTATGAGCCGAAATATTTTTTGTGACTGATTTGTAATTGCTGAAAAAAATATATATTCACATGTACATGTATAAATAGAATACATTTCATAAAATTAACGAAATTTGGAAAATTATGCACATTGTTAGGTATTTCATTGAAATCTTTCTGAAAGTCGTGTTTTAATTAAGAAAGTCTTACGGGTTTCTAACAGTGCGCCATATCTTTAGTGGCATGTACTGAAATAGCGAAGCTATTGGCTGAAGTAGTGTTAGCATATTGACTACAGACTGAAAGTTGCGATTTCAAATCATATGTGCTTTCGTTCTTTCTGTCTAAAAAAAACTTACTTAAGTTGCAGGCTGTTCTATTCAAGAGTTAATGGCCCTGTGCTCAGCAGATTATGGCACATGTAGTTATTTTTAAATGTAAGCTGCGTCTCAGGTGTTAATTTGACGTATTAATTTTACTACAATTGAAAAATTTTCAATGGTCTGATCGGGGCCCACTGTGCAACCAATAACACATATCCACATCCAGGGTCACAAGATAATTGGAAACGTTGCTTTACTTTATTTTAATATCAACTTAATATTAAAGAAAAAACTGTTGCTGATATAAAACACACACACGCACACACACATACTCTACCTTCTACTGCCGTTATTATAAAAAAAAGGAAAATACCCTGTAGGAAGTCTGGGACCAACTGTCTCTAATGGCCTATTCATAGAATCCGAGATGTAAATAATCGTTCGCCATTTATATTGAAAACAAAAACAGTTTGAGTTTTTTTATCGTTGTTTTCAATACAAATGCCGAATGATTATTTTTGACATTTATGATATAATCAACGAATCGTCTACACATTTTATTTACCCTTTGATGGCACAAGACGTACGGACGATTTTGACTGCTGGAAAGCAATTTCTTTTGTCTCAACTTACTGTGTACAAAAAAAATATAATTAATTACTTTATCGTATGACATTTTGTAAACTGGATAAAAGTTTCAAATGATCTCACAAAGAGTACTATTGACTAAATAGCAGCAACATTGGTACTATATTTTGATGGGCACGAACATGTTAAATGCATTTACTAAAATACATTATTTGGGGTATAATAAACCAGTGTACTGGTGACTAATAATGCGTTGTACACACTTGGCATTTCTTTTGTTGTCATTTGCTGACGCCTTTATTGAAAAGTGTGCAATACCTATAGGAAATGAAAAATGTTGCCACTACCATTGTGCTATTGTCTTAATTGTTCTGATATTGACATTTCCTGCAGGGTATAAATTCTATTTCTAGACATACAGTATGTATTTATTTACACGCTTTAAGTGCTAATGTATTTGTGGGCTTATTGAAAATGACAATAGTACATGTGTGGAGTTATCAAACATTTATATCCGGTTGTTTGAAATCAGGCATGTTGCATGCAACACTAGACTAAACCAACGTGCAACAAAATAAGTAACATCATTATGGATTTTAATCCTCGATAGAGGACTTGCATGAAATTGATAATGAACAGAATGATAATGAAGATGTTAACAAGTGCGATTACAAACAAAACGACAGCAGACGAAGATGCAATCTGAACAGAACCCCCTCGCCACATCGACCAAATATAAACAAACATACTCTGCTGTGCAACGCGTTGAATGAACAGTAAATGTAACACAAACGAAACCAGCTTTTAATGGAAATTCGCGTGCATTTCAGATTTATATTGTTGGTCATCGAGAACGGTTTATAAAGCGGATGTGTGTTAAACGAAGTAAAGATTTCAATAAAATTCTATTTTAATAATATCGTTGATATGTGTTTTCAATACAAAATTCAAATTGCAAAATAAAAACTCTTTTTAAACCTTAATGTCCAGAACGGAGTGATAAAAATTTTTATGTGTGAATTTTCTTTTAATTAAAAAACGTCAATTTTATTTTTGTAAAAAAAAAACACAATGAGCATTTGATACGAGTCCATAGTAACATAAACAGCCTTTATGTTTAAAATTTTGTTATCGTTCTTAAACGGGGCAAAAATATTTATAAAAACAAAAGAAACCACATGATAAAAATTTAAAAAAATTGAAAGAACTTTAAAGAAATAATTTTGTTTAACGTATAAAAATGAAATGAAAAATTTAAAAAAATTTTTTTTCGAATTATGAAGATTTTCTTTTCAAATTAATATCCTCCCCATGACCTGCCCTCTTCACAGAAAAATATTACACTGTAAAAAATTCAACAAAAAATTTTTATTGAAATTAGTTGCAATTATTCTTGTCATTGAATCAATTAATCGTATGCTGAAAATAACAACCAAAAAAAGTATTGGATAATTAAAAACTTATATGCTCCTAATTAAAGAACCTATTTTTTAAAATACAGCGTTAAGCGTTCAGAATTTTTATATGAAATTTGTTTTTACATGTAAAGTGCTGCGTTACATCAATTAAATTAGTTGAATGTGTAAATAGAAATATTAAACCATAGTGTTCACACTACTATTATTCTTTTAACTTAACATGCCGCAATATGTTTAAACAGCTGATTCAAATTATCAAAATATGTATTCAAATTAAATTTGTTCAATATTTTTAAAATTCAAATTAATAAGATATTTTTTTTTTGGAGCCGTATTCACGCCACATAACCCACGTATGCAATAGACTGCACCGTAACTATTCAGAAAGGGATAGTGTTAAGAAGAGACACACAACTCAGCAGTTGAGTGTTTTCTTCAGAATTGTTAAAGCAGAGTTGCTGGTGCTCTGCTGTTATGTATGACGCATTAATTTTTAAGGCAGAGTGGACCCATGCCCCTCCATTTCTATTAATTTCAATTCTTCTTTCACTGACTGTGACTTTATTCTTTTCTTTTCTCAATCAAAGAGACCACAAAAAAAAAAACAATAACTGGACATATATCATTTACATGTTTCAGTTTTAATCATATAAATTTCAAGTATTTTGAAAACAATTCAATGTAAATGTAAACGGAAAACGTCTAAAAATAAACTTGTTTTGCTTTTATGCAAGAACGGTTGTTAAAGTTAATGTCTGCTTGAAGTAGGAATTTTGCATGGAAAACCGGTTTTAATGGTTAAACGTTTAAAGTTTATTCAAATACGGCATAAGATCCGTGTAACAATCAAGGGCTTAAAAACAGCGTATGCACTTTTATAATGTTTATTTTGGAATTAAATCCTGTCATAGTGGATGCCAGTCCGTAGAGGCAACTTGTCTAACAATATTGTACGGAAATCACTGAAAATATGTTGCTTTCCATATAAAGTGTCTAGACGAATTTACTGATTTACTGTTCGCTTAGAAGAGGTGAATTAGCTCTATTAATTTAGATATGTACACCCATCACGTGAAATACCCGTGCCCTTGAATGATCGGTAACATGTCACAAAGTGTCAAAAAATTTTCAAGCCATTGCCATGTAAAAGTAACTTATTTGCTTAAAAGGAAGTGTATAACTCGGATCAGTCCGTAACAGTTAGCGACCAATCACGTGGCCAGTTTTATAGGAACTCCTTGCCCCATAGGGCACTCACAGCAGCGAAGAAGGCCCAAGATGCAATCAAATTGAACTTTACAACGAATTTCTTAAAAGTTCTTCTCACTTCGATATCAAGAATGAATTATTTCAAAGTTCTTGTTCATTTTGATATCAAAATGTTTTTTGAGAAAATATAATGTGTGTGTGTGTGTTTTTGCAATCTGAAAAAAAGATTTGTTTTTCAAAATTTCTAATGGTTTGCTTATTGTAAAATAAAAATTTAGTTTCACTGCGTAAGTCATACAACACAGCGGTGTGCGGTCATGGCATAAAACAATCTTTTTAGAAATACAAATAAAAATTTTGGATCCAAGCGTCAACTTTAATTAGAATGATCACATTTGAAACACAACAGTGAGAGGCGACAAACACGTAAAGTCAAGTCAATAAAAACTTTTCTGTGTGTGTTTGTGTGTGTGTTTTTTTTTGTAACATTTTCATAAGAAGTGCAAGGAAAAGTGCTTATTTAATGTCTCTCTGCCTGTGCATTATTTTCAATTAACAAAAAATTAAGAAAAAAGTGCATAAAGTTCAAGACACCAACTCTTTTACACACAATAAAAAAGTAAAAAGAAAATAATAAAACGTGTAAAAAGTTGTTCTTAAATTTTTCGGAAAAAAGCAAACAAAACCAAGCACAAGTCCGTTAGTGGATTTCCGTGTGAGCAACAAAAACAACAGCAGCAACGGTTACTTGTAGTTTTTCAACTGCTGTCGTACAGTATGTGCTAAAAGTTTTTCCACACTTACAAACGGCAAATAAAACACCAAGGAAGCGAGGGGAAAAATACATAAACATTCTTTAAAGGGAGGATTTTCAATGCTGAAAATGTCTCGCAACATAATCGCGCAATTGTTTGCCAGTTTTTGGCTGTTGTCTGTGTTGACAGCTCCCTCGTTGGCTGTTCCTTGCCCCACAGGTTGCAGCTGTTTGCAACGAACTGTTCGCTGTTTGCGTACACAATCAACCGACATACCAAAAGTACCACAAGATACCACGGTTATGTAAGTATTACAATTTTTTTGCTCCTGTCTTTTGGCAACTATTCTGGCTGTGTTAAGTTTCATTTATTTTGCTTTTATTCCCAACATTATACCCTTTAGAATTTTTGTTGGAGAACTTTTTTTTTGCTTTGTTTTTTAACTATAAGTTTGCAAAACTCTTTCACGCTGGTTTCCACGTTAAGGTTCATCTCGTGGTGTTCATGTTTTTAAGTTTTGTTCTGAGCCTTTTATATTCCTGTTTTGAAATGTGGTTTTTATAAAAAACAGAAGTGAACAATCGCATAAAATCGTTCATTTAAATTGCATTGAATGTTCATTTAAAAATTGTTGCTGCAAATGGAACCAAGTTAAGAAACCCAGCTGCCTTTAATAATTTTAACTTTAAATTCCCCAGCAAAAACTAGAGAATGTGATACTGCTACCAAAGAGCATACCTTTCAACCATATACTACATACCGTCTGCATTACTTAGAAGCAGTTATACAGTGATTTGATTATCACTTGTTACAGAAGTATTTAGTATTGTACAAAAAATATCCACTGTTTCTAAATGCAGAAATGCTTTTGATACCGATATTTAAATAACCAAACCTGAAACATCGGGACATCGGGTCGATTTTTATGTAAATTCTGATGTATTAATTCATAATTATTAATCATTTTAAAAGAGAATAATAAGCGGAAGCCGATATTGATCAGAAATCCACAGTGATATTAAGAAGAGAAAATCGAGACTTCGTCTCAATCATAACAAATACGGCGAATTCATATCAGGTGAACTTACGACTATTTATCATGATCAGATGTCAAAATTATATGATTTATTGTTGACAACGTCGAATGATTTTTGTGGTTATTTAACTAGTAAGTTTACCTGGAATGAATGAATACGTCTTGAATAATAGAAAGTTTAAATTTGTATTGTACTTTTTTCCATTCACTTACATAAGTGATATTCTTCAAATAAAAGCTCCTTGAGCTTTTGTTTCTCGCAGCAGATTTCCTTGAATCCATATAAAATATGCTTTTAATCATTCTTAAGCGATAATTAATTTTATTTTTACCGTTGAATATTTAAAGTAACTTTAACGCAAGTAATTGGGCCAATAAATAATAAGAGTATTTTGATGTTATAATAATTAATCACACAGCATTTACATGGCTGCGCCAATGAACATATTCATGTAAATATGTGCACGTACATTTGTATGTATGTTTTGAAAAAAAAAACATTTAATAATATATAGTGGGTGATAAAATAATTTGCAAGATTTCAAAAAAGCACACAATTTCCTTTAATGTTTGTAGAACAAATTAATAACATATAACATTAATAAAACAAAAAAACAATAGCGGCACTGCATTTTCATGACAAACTGCAGGTGCAAACATTGCAGATATAGTAAATCTCGCAAATATGCTAAATTCTGAATTACGAAACAGCAAAATATGTACAGTGCTCTCGCGATAATATGAAGTAATTAAAGCAAGATTGTTCAGATTTCCGAATGGCATCTAATTCTAATTTAGAAACGTTTTTCCCATAAGAAGAAACGTTTCTTATGTTAAATTTTCTATTTATATTTTATTGGATTAAAAAAACAAACCTTTTTTTTGAAAAATACATAAAGCTATTATGCGAAAAAATATGTGATTTTCTTTCTTTTACTTTGGACCAGTACTAAGGAGATAACTCCGACACATGCGATGCATTATGGTGCAACTAGAGGAAAGGGATAGTTAGAGAAATGAGAGAAGCGAAGCTTCACTATCTTATAACTCTGCTTTTGCTCGTTTTTTATAGCAGTGTTGAGAAGAATCTGATGTCAAGAAGACGTATTAAATTTTGAAATTTCGTTTTAAAAGCTATTTTTAGTAATTATTTTACTTCGCTGGTGCAACACAATACCGACGAAGGAAGACGTTCTGATGTGATTGTGGATTGCTTTCAGCTGAAGCTCGTACTGTTCAGTGACCAGTGATTATGCCTTCGCCACTGAAACCTTCCGGCAACAACTGTAACAAAGACAGACTAATACGCATCAGAAAAAATGCGAGATGTTTTTAAGATTTTTATGAAGCCAAGACTTTTTGCTTTTGTAGTCAACGTACTTTCAGCCTTCGCCACACTCAACTTTCGATTTCAACACTGTGTAAAATCCGTTAAAAAAAATACAAAATTAAGCTGTTCATATTTGAAAGCTTTTGCAATAAGTTCATATTTTAGAGTAGTCAATGGAAGAAAAAGTGTTCATATTTTAGGAGGTTCATTATTAAGGGGTTCATATTATCGAGAGTATACTGTATATGAAATTGAGATTTCCTACACTTGTGCACATTTGCAACACAAAAAACCGTTGCAGAATATTTGAAACGCAAAACAGCCGTGTCTTATTTCTTTCTTATAAAATCAAATCAACTGAAGTACTACACCGGCAAATATTTGGCGTTTTCGCGGAACTCACTACAGACGCTTAAGCATTCACACTTTGTAGCAGAAAATCATGGCGCGAAAAAAAATCACAAATTACCCCTGAGAAAGCCCATATAGCTTTTCTGGAGTTTTGTACAATTTTATTACTGGAGCGCCCGCTAACTATTGCCCTATGATTGTGAGTGCAATTTAGAAAAAAGTGGGCTGATATACCGCATCAAATTAAACAGATTTAACAACAAGTGATCAGTGCCGTATTTACGTGACAGGTTATTGGCGATCCGTGCGAAACCCTGTGGCGGTCATAATTTTTGGACTATATAAAACGCTCCGCGGTCTCTCAATATGTTACCGATGTTTTTTGGAAGCTAGTATACGGTCTTGTTCTTATCTAACCAATAAAGGCTCTTTCACACTACAATATAAGTCTTACGACTTTCATAATACTTTTGTGCTACAAAATCTAAAGTAATAAAGTAATATTACATTTTGTTTTCACACTATCACACTTGAAATAAAATGAAAGGTTTAAGTAGTAAGAATAAAACCGGTTTAAAAGCAAATAACTATCTTGTTGTTTTGTTATTTTCTTTGGTTGCTTACACAAAAACTTATCCCTGATAAAATGAAAAGTATAAGCTTTTTGAAAATTTTTAAAAAAATGGTGAGAGCCATACCACTGTCAAATTTCCATCCGTATTTTGTCAGATTCATAACATATGTATTTCTTTTACACTATTATACTTTCCCATTTGATTTAAGTTTTGGATATGTCGCATTATTCAGTATTACAATGTAAAAGGGCTATAACACAACTCATATGAAATGTTATTACCAACAAACATGCATTAAGGGTACTCATGAAAACGCTTAAAATTTCCATTTCCTCAATTGTTCATATTTGACAGTTTGGATCATGAAGCCCCGTTTTGAATTTGCCAGAGAAGCATTAGCATGTACTGCAATTTAGCCAACTGGAGATAATGAAGGGTCAATCTGCATTATACCTGCATAACCATTTTTAGCAAACGTCAATATAAAAATAAATTAAATAAAATACAAAAATTTTTTTAATATATTTATATTTCTCTTTTATGAAAAGTTTTTTTCAATTATTTATTTTCAATATTTCGCTACCAAATGGGTAGCATCTTCAGGAAATAATAATTTGTATTAACAGAAAAAAATTCTTTTTTTTCTTTTTTAAAATTGAAGAAAAATAAAACATTTTTGAAAGGAAAGGAAAATTTTTTGTCATTTATATTACAAATATTCTTTATACACACATATAAATATGTGTACATATATATACATAAATGAACATGTTTCATTATTTTCATCTTTCTACAACGTAATAATAACATATAACTATAACAACAATAGAACATAATTATTAAAAATTATTTAATAAATGACCTATGACTATCTATTGTTAACTCTATTTTCTGCATAAAAATATATATTTAATACATAATCTAAATCTAAATTGTATTAACTAAATATCTATAATTTGGTGCTAAATTATCTACATCTGATTTATAGTTTATTCTATTGTCCGCAGGTATTTTAATTATCTTTTTTTTTTTTTTTATCTGGGACCAGCACTCAGGAGATGACTCCTATACATGCGAAGCATTGTGCTGGAACTATAGGAAAGCGATAGTAGGAGGAGGTGAAGCTTAATTATTTATTTTTGCAGCTCTGCTTTCGCACGTTCTTTGCTTATACTCGTAGCAGTGCTGAAGCTTCGGTTCAGTAGCCATTTTTATTATTGTTTTTCTTCGCCGGTACTACACAATCCCGACGAAGGAGGGCGTTCTGATGCGATTGTGGATTGCTATCAGCTGAAGCCGGTATTGTTCAGTGACCAGTGACTATGCCTTCGCCACTGAAACCTTCCGACAACAACTGACACACAAAAAAACACACTAATGCACATCAGAAAAATGCGAGATGTTTGTTTTTATTTTAAAAGTTTAGTCTGAAACTGGGGTTGAACCCAGGTCTGTTTTTGGATTCGTAGTCAACGTGCAGACTACCATCCATCGTGCCATCGCCACGCTCTGTCACATCTGTAACATTTCCAACAAAAAACGTCGTTTATAATTAGTTTCTTTCTCTAATATAGTTGTGTCTTCAAATTTTGGATAATGATTTAATGTTGCACAATGTGTAGTTAATGATGTTTTTTGTGTATTCATATGCCTGTATTTTTGATCTGACTTATGTCCTGCCAATCTAGTTTTAAGTTTGTTTTTTGTTGTTCCTACACATACTTTATTACAACTTTCTAAATTATTTCCTCCACAAGGTATCCTGTATACTAAATTAGATAATTCTGTGTTTTTAACTCTTATCTTTCATTTTATTAAATAATTTTCCTAAAGTATTACATGTTTTATATGTTATTCTATATATTTCCGTATTTTCAATCTTACAAGTTGTTCCGACATATTAGGTATACAAAATGCAAAAATTTTAATTTGTCTCTAAAAATTGTTATTTGCTTTTAAAAATACCTTAAAATAAGAGAAAGACTCAATTGCTCAAATTATTTGCAGAAGTTGCTATTAACATAAAAATTTTTTTTGGGAAAATTTTGACAGCATGCTGTTTTACTAAATACACAATTAAACAGTGCAAGTTTGCGGGTCAAAATTGTTGGGCAAGTTTACAAATTTAATTAAACCAGGTGGCATCGCAACGTCAGGTGATAATTTAAGTTTGCGATATAAAATGTCAAAATTCTATCCAAACACATTTGTTTAACGGTTTTTATTATTAACAAAAGTGATAAGCAAATTGAATTTGCGTAACTTTATTGGAATCGGTATTTTGTTAAAAAGAAATACATATATTATTTCTGCTTAAATATTGCGAGTGGCAATTTCTTCCAACATTTTATGTCGCAAGCACAAACACACGAACGCCTGTAAAAGTTTTAATGTTGCTATCTTAGTAATTGCAGCATGGCTTTTGCAAATGAATTTCCATACACTTTTTGACAGTTCATTTACAAGTGTGTAAAAATGCACAATTTACACAGTTTGCGAGACTTTTAAGCGTTTTCATGAGGATCCTTATTTTGTTTTGTTTGCTCATGAATTCAATGCAACTTACAAATTTTTACTGTCATTACTCGTTGTTGAAATAATTATTAACTAAATTCATTTTATGTAAATAATTATACTACATTACAATGAAATAAAATAAAAAAAAATATAAAAAGAACTCGAAAATATTTTAAAAATATTCATATGTATCTTGAATTGGCCAAACAATAATTGTGGAAAATTTTAAATTTTTATTTCAGGATAATGAATTTCAATAATAATTAAATGAGCTTTGCTATTGTTTGAATAATAATAATTATGATTATTATTTGTAATTAATTAAAATATGTTAATAAATTGGAGTGCATTTGCGGCCGAATTAAAAAAAAAATATATAATTTATAAAAAAACATTGGGTGGCCCTCAGAAAAGTATTTTCATAGTTGAATGGCAGAAAGAGGTGCAGAAGGAGGAGAAGAACCTGATGATGGACATTTTTACGCATTCATACAGCAGATTTATTAGTTACAATTATCATCTATAAAAATATAAAACCAGAGATACTTATAGTTGGCCTCATTTAGAAAGGACAGTTACAGGTAAAACAGTTATTTTTGAGAATATTGAATTAAATTTTATTGATAAAGTGTACTAGTGTCAAAAGAATGAGAGTCACTAAAAAAGTAAATTTCGCAAAAATGCGAGTTATATCCTTTCAGACGGGGGAATCCCCGGCGCTCACGGATTACAGGACGCCAGTTTTGAATTTCAGACTGGTTTGCAATGCCATTGTCATTTCGAGGAAAAGGTGGAAGAGAAATTGTAGGAATGACGACAGTGGAGAGGTTAATTTTTACACGGATGGTTAAAAAAATAACAGTAGGGTTGGCTCTGGGGTTTACTGCAGGCGGCTGGATATCACGAATGCGTTCAGACTTCCGCATCATGAGAGTGTCTTCCAGGCGGAGGTGTATGCGATATTGATGCCCGCTGGAATCGCGGCGGATACGTACACCTGGGGCAATATTAGGATTTTCACGGATAACCAGGCTGCAATTCTGGCCTTGACCTCGAGGACTTCATCGTCGAAGCTGGTCACACGTTGCAGGGAAAACCCGATGCGGCTGCACAGGAACGATCAGGTGACTCTGGTTTGGGTACCGGGCCACTGTGATATTGAGGGAAACGAGGTGGCCGATGGGGACTATGGATGGAGTCTTTGGGCAAGGCAGAACGCAGGTGGGGGCGTTTGGAAACCTGCTCCACCTCGAAGCAGACCTGGCCGGTTTATGACAGATGAATAACCGACAACCTCATGAGGATGTCGAGAAACAACATTTCCCGTTGTGTGGCAGTCTGAACTGGCCACTGGCCACTGGGGAGGCACGCCACCCACCTTGGGATAGGTGGGAATACAAGGTGCAGGAGTTGTGGTGACGACGATAGTGAGAAATCGGCTGGATATAAGTGCTGAATACTGCAGTCGATGGCAGCAACTTCTCTTTTTGGGTTTCGTGAGATTTGTGGGATTAAAACGGCACTTTGTGATAATTGACCTCCTTTCTCGGAAGGGGGTGCCACTTGAACCAACCAACCAACATCCTTTCTAGACGATACTAACACCATCCAAGGCAAATTCACCTTAGGTAATTTCATACCGATAGCAAGTACAACAATACAAAAACGACGGACATTTTTGTTTCTGCAAATTCAATTCTCCATCCACAATTTTATTCCAGTTGTCAAAAAGGAGTGACATACAGCCACTTTCATGATTTCACCGCACAAAAAGATGATCGAATTTTACGATGTCTGTACTTCGCTTCATCAGTTTTGCGAGTGTAAGAAGTTATAAGCAAAATGTATCAAAAACTATTTTTAAATCTTCCGCTCTTCTTCAAATTGTTTTGCCTCGTATGTCAGCATCTGAAAAACACATGTTTTTCAAACGTCAATTCCGTACAATTATTACTATGTTTTAAATACATATTGAGTTGTCACTATTGAGGTATTCACAATTATTATTTTAAAATAATTACACGAAAAAATATGACTGTTATGAACAACCCGTCATAATTTAGTGTGCTATTTCAAAAAATTCTTTCAGCTGTTAAGAAAAAAACACTTTTAATGTTAGATATCAAAATGGTAAAAACAAGTAAAGAAACTAAAATAATTCGACTTTTTAATATAGTTAATAAGTATTTTTTAATAAAAATTATATAATTGATTTTTATGGCACATAACAATGCGAAAACAAATATAATCGAAAACTGCTGTTGCCACTGATATGAACTGAATAATTTTTTGGACGGCGGCTAGTGCATAAACTTTAAGTGGCTGACAGTCAGATGAGTTACGCAAACAAAATTTGCTCACTTGTCTATCATTACATTGTTGTAGTTTTTTTCTTTCTTTCTTCTCATAAAAATGTAATTTAATGCGAAGTTATAAAAATGTGAAAAATGTTTAAACAATTTTTTATTCTTATATTATTTATAAATAGCAGCGGCTTGTAAATATTATCTCCGTCTGAACTGAAGAGTTTCAGTGAACGACTCAGATCCACTGTTATTTTATGACAAAACAATAAACATACTCGTAGCTCGAAAATTGGTTTAAACTATTTTAAAATATTAAGACTTTATGACAATATGACTTAATAACAGAGATTGTGAATACTCCATATATGTATGATAAAATATTACATGTATGATAATATAACGATTGAAAGGGCTTCTCAAGCAGAGTAACTAACGGTTACATATTAGATACTGTCCATGTGCATATATGTATATTTGAGGGTGGCGATGGCCGAAGTAGTCTGCACGTTAACTACAAAACTAACACTGGGTTCAACCCCAGTTTGATACTAAAATCATTAAAAAAAAAAAAAAAAAAACATCTCGCATTTTTCTGATGTGCATTAGTGTGTCTTTGTGTGTCAGTTGTTGTCGGAAGATTTCGGTGGCGAAGGCCACCGGCTTCAGCTGATAGCAATCCTCAATCACATCAGAACGCCCTCCTTCGTCGGTATTGTGTAGCACCAGGCGAAGTAAAATAATAATAAAAATGGCTATAAACAATAAAGAGCTGCATGATCTAGCTTTATAGATGAGCATGGTCATGTGTTCATTATAAATTGCCTATGTTCGAACACAAAGTAACTTACTGACCATACGTTTGATTCAACTGCGATGTTAGTGAGCAAAAGTTTGTTCATACCATCAACACATGAACTCTGTTTGTTACTGATTGAATGTGTTCTTGTGATCATGAGCATGTGCCCGTGTTCGTGATTATATGGTTATTTTCGAACAAAGGATTTTAAAAGTTATTGCATTTGAAATAAGTTTTGGATTTATAATCTGTGTTTTACATTTCATTGTTGTATGTATATGCCGCCTACAAAACTATAAGAATTTGTTCGTTATGTTAATAAAAAAACCTTATTTTCCCGTATTTTTTTTGATTACCCGAACATGTCATCGTGTTTGTTTTTGTTCATAGTTATTATGGTTGTCTGCAACTGTGATCATGATCATAAACACAATTGCTCGTTTATGTTCATGTTCAGCTCATGCTTGCTCGCAAGTGTTTATAGTTCATACACGTTTACTCATCGTTGCTTCAATACAATGAACACAGTCGAGTATGATACAAAAAACAAGCCGATCTGTTCAAACATGTTTTTTCTTTTTTTCATGCAGCTCTTTAATAAACAAAAGCAGAGCTGTCAAATAATTAATTAAGCTTCACCTTCTGTAATTTCTCTAACTATCCCTTTCCTATAGTTCCAGCACAAAGGATCGCATGTGTAGGGGTCATCTCCTGAGTGCTGGTCCCAGATAAAAAAAAATATCGGGACCCCATACAATTGAACCAAACTCCCAAATTGGTCTAACCTGGGATGCGTAAAGCACTCCTTGACCCTTACATATTGTCATTGTAACGTGTACACGGAAATTTAACTTGGGATCGAGTAGAACACCAAGATCCAGAAAATCTGTAACTAATTCTGTTGATGCCCGTCCAAAGAAAGTGTTCCATTGAATTACTATTTCTATAAATTCGCATATGTTTGCATTTTTTGAGGTTTAGCTCCATTTATAATTGAGAAAAAATGTTTAAAATTAATTTTAATATTCAGAAGTTAATTTATGTACAAACTTTTTTTAAGTAGATTGTGTTGCGCACGAGATACTGAGTATTTACTACAATCATATGCTGTTTCAGATTCCTTATATTGTTTATATTTTTTGTTTTTTATTTATTTACTTGATATTAAATATAAAATTAATATTTGTTGATAGCACTGGTTGCTAAGGGCATCGGGTAAAGCATTTATTTTTTATATTGATTACTTGTTGAGAATTTCATGGTGACCCTGAATATTTAAGTACTGAAAGTTTTGGCAGACACTCATCAAAATAAGATTGCATAGTCTGAGTTCAGACGACCGAACATATGGAAGGGAAACGTTTAGTTTGGTAGCATATTAAGGGCCGGGAAGAGAGCATCGTTTTTGTGTTTGGTACTCGGCGATATGTTTTGTTCACATTTTCTTTGCTTACAAAAATAACAATAACAATGGAACAATATTAATAATAAGAATGGAATGTCGCCGGCAACATTTTCGTCTGTGTGAACGCGAATGAAAAAACAAAGGAGAATTCCAGATGTTTTTCTTCCAAATGTTCGCCAGTCTAAACTGGGACTTAGCGAAAAACAACAAATAAAATTGCCAAAAACAATTACGCTCATTCATAGGCTGCACAAGTACTATTTTCGTTATTCTTAACGAGCATTGAAAATTCTTGAAAATCAAGAAAAATCAAGGCCGCTTGATAAGCCTATTTCAGGTAGACTCGCTGTTTCAACAAATGCAACTATACAGGGTGGCGCAGAATGATCTATATGGTTTGAAGTCTTTATAACTTTTTTAATTATAATTTTTTCTTTATTTTTTTCAGCATTTTGTGAAGAAGACTTGGGGAATTAATTATGAATCATTACACGATCGAAGAATGTACAAAAATAATTGAATTTTATTTTTCAAACCAACAGTCTATTCTGTTGACACAGCGTGCATATCGTCGTCATTTTATGTGCGCATTACACCCACACCAGATTTAACAGCTCCTGACAGTTTTCCTTGGCGATATTTGAAAGAACCATACTCCAACTAAAAACCAACATTCGAAATGAAATTATGGCTATTACACCCGAAATATTGTGAAAAGGAAAAATATGGAAAATATGCTAAAAAGAGCACGTATATGCGAAGCAGAAAATGGACATCACTTACAGGATATCATTTTTCAAAGTTAATTGCAAAAATATACTATATTTTAAAAGAAAAAAAATTATAATAATCACGTAAATAAAAAAGTTATAAACCATTCAAACCGTATAGCTCATTGTGCGGCACCCTGTAGAAAAATAACAGCCACTTTCTTTGTGTTAATTGTTTATCAGACTTTCAAACAACGTCAGTGGTAAAAATATATTAATCATAGAGTCAATTAAAGATGCAGTAACATTCGGAATCGATAATAGTTCCAAATAATTTCTATTGATCAAACACTAATTAAGATATTAACTTAAGCTGTAAATATCGGCCGCCACGTCTTTGTATACTTTCACAAAACCACAAAAAAAAAACTTAGTTTTTCAACAAAAAGCGTTTTTCCACAAAAGTGTCCAAATATATATTTTGAGTTCATTTTTATTCAAAATTAGATAAACAAAAAAATTTTAACAACAACAACAAACTTATTCTTCTGACGATTTTGACCAGATCACCATTTTTTTAGCTTTTGTTGGACCCTCCGATGTGTCTTTAGCGTATTCTAAGCTATTTTTTCCACTTGCATTGCTGCTTAAAACGAATAACACCAAAAACTAAAAATATTCCATTATCCTTACCGTTTCTCTTTAAATATTTATCCATGCTTTTCGGAAATAGAAAACTTTTTAGAAAAAAAAAACAGGTATAAAAAACTATAATATCATTAATACAGCACGGTTGTATTAAATAGGAATAAGGAATAGACACATTTAATACTGAAATATTATAAAATCGTTTACATTACATGGCAAGATGAAATAATATTTTCGTCATATATCTAGAAATTAAAAACGAAACTTGAAAATTTGAATGAATTTCAAAAAAACTAGTTTTTGAAGCTAAAAACTTAAAAACTTAAAAACTTTTTGGCATTTCAAAAACCTTGAAAAAGAAGGGAAAACGTGAGAAATGGTAACGCTGCCTGTGTCCATCTTTGTGTCTAGCTAAAATCGTATGAAAATTATCACTTGATCAACATTTTCATAAAGTTTTCCAAATCGCACGACTTACCAAAAAAATCTGTCACTCTGTACACACTACCTTGCTTTTTTGACACACTTGTGATATTTGGCAGTTCGTGGATAGTGAGTCATGACCTTAACGAATATTTTCCAATTCTTTTACCTACACTGTGAACAAATAAATCTAAATATTCTCTTTCCAAGTTTTCATTTTTTTAATTGAAATTTGAATTTGCTTACTGCTTACAGAAGCATGTTGGTAATGTTACCTTGAACTTTTTACTCAACTGCCATTTGAGAGCTCAATTTAAGTTTTTTTTTCCTTTTGCCAACATAATTTTTTTAATGCTCGGTTCATATTTACTTTTAATTGGTTACGTATTCAATCAGCAACTTTATGATTCAACGCTTTTTCTTGTTAAATACACTCCTCTTTCTCCTTCCTCCGAAAACTATTTTCTAAGCCAGCTATCGGCTGTGCATGCAAGTTCTTGTTCGCAAACATAAAACATAAAACATACGCTGCACATGAAAAGGAATTTATTAATTATCATTTCTTCTATGGTATTTCATTTTGTATTCCTGTTTCGAAATAATAATGTGACTTTTCCTGAATATCGTTTTCTTAATTTTTATTGGATTGTTTCTAATAGAAATATACTTCATATCTGCTATAAAAATAATTTTTATTTTACGAAGATTTGGCGATGGCCGAAGTAGTCTGCACGTTGACTACAGCACGAAAAAGTCGTGTGTTCGAGCCCAGTTTCAGACTAAGTCATAAAAACGTTTCGCATTTTTCTGATGTGTATTAGTGTGCCTTTGTGTCAATTATTGTCAATCCACAGGCACATCAAAGCACACTCCTTCGGCGGTATTGTATATTTTGTTTTAAGACAATACAAACCCTACGAAACTCTTAAAGCTTGTCATTAAAGAAGTAAAATAATTACGAAAGATGTTTACTAAAAAAACAAATTGACATCAGAGCCGCTGCAACACTGCTATAAAAGCAAAAGCAAAAGCAGTATTGTAAAAATAATGAAGGTTTCTTCTATCTATCCCTTCATCACATTCATCATTAATAATCTGTATCACTATCACTTTCGTAGAAGTTAACACTTATTAGTAAGCAATCATTGCCTGAGTGTTACTTCTTTAAAAAAAAAACAAAAACAGACATGGGTTCAACCCCAGTTTCAGACTAAAATTTTAAAATAAAAATAAACATCTCGCACTTTTCTGATGTGCATTAGTCTGGTTTTGTGTGTCAGTTGTTGTCGGAAGGTTTCAATTTCAGGAAGACTTCAGCTGATAGCAATCCACAATCGCATCAGAACGCCCTCCTTCGTCGGTATTGTGTAGCACCGGCGAAGTAAAATAATAATAAAAATGGCTACTGAACCAAAGCTTCAGCACTGCTACGAGTATAAGCAAAGAACGTGCAAAAGCAAAGCTGCAAAAATAATTAATTAAGCTTCACCTCCTGTCGCTTCTCCTACTATCCCTTGTGTAGGAGTCATCTCCTGAGTGGTGGTCCCAGATAAAAAAAAAAACAAATACACATATTTTTTGTAATTTTAAAATAAATCTTACATGTTTCTTAAATATAGTGGACACAACCATTTATCTTGGAAAATTTATGACATTCGTTTGCACAAAAATTTACAGAAGAGAGCACAAATTAAGAGATTAAAATGACAGTTCTTTTCAGCGAATCTGCAAAATTTTTTTTAATAAATTTTTCCCTTTTATTATCAAATTCAAGCTTATATACTATTTTTATTCTAAACCAGCACAATTTACAAATTACAAATATTTATAAAGAAAATCATCAGTCACAATGACTGTATTCAAATTACACAAATCCAATAACTTGACTCAAACAATTATAAATGCAACGCATGCAAACCCGTTACAATTAAAATATGTATATTCCTCATATCGAATAACCAAATAATTAGTGTGGATATAAAAAATATGTGTACAAAAATACATTGTTTATAATTATAGTGTGAATAAAAAGTATGTCATACTACATATATAAAAATTCACAAATAATTAAACAACTGAAATAATTAAAAAAAAAGCTTAAAATTTATGCAGCAGCGCTATTTAAAGACATTTCTCTACGAATTTATGATTACAAAAACGAATTGTTTAAATACCACAAACTGGTTTATATATATGTATATATTTTTACCACCCTCTGATTTTTAGTGATCAGCTGTTTTGATTTTTTTCCATTTTTCCATTCGCGTACTTTTTGTGTGAGAGCTATTTTTGAGAGTAAATTATTTAAATTAAACGAAATTTACTCAACTACTGGACTTCACTGACAAAGTAAACAAATGGACCTTCTATAGTAAATGATTTTATAATAACTTTGCAAATAATAATGTATACGTATATAAGAGAAGGTCTACGTTCATAGCCATCCATAGCTTATCAATATTTTAGCTAATAATTAATAATTATAAGTTAAATTTATTTAAATAGATAAATGACTATTCCAGTATAATAGCGTATGAACGCGCCTTAAGGAAGAAAATATAATTTAAATACAATTTCATAGGTGCTATTTCATAATTTTCATTTGTCCATTTATTTATAAATATTGTATAAAAATGTACTTTTAAATATGAAAAAAATTAATACATATGAAATATCGCACTTATACATACGTATAAGTAAAATTAAAAGAAAATAATTGATGGTATAAAGAAAGCGACATCACTGAAGTTACGTAAATATTTAAAATTTTGACGAATTTAGAAATACAATTTTGGTTTTTTTTTTTGGCTTTTAAAAAATCTTATTCTATATTCTCATATTATTTGTTATCATATTGTGCTGCCTGTCACTCATGTTTAAGCGAATTTGACTTTTGTACCATCAATTAAAAAATTTTAATATAAATTTTTTGTGCAGCTCAAAAATGCTGTTGCTTTAAATGTACTTACCTGCCTATATGTGCAGGTAATTCATATTCAGGAATTTTATTATAAAAACAATATGTTTGTGTAATATTGTTTGCAAATTCTAACCACGTTTTTCTAAAGAAGGTAACTTCTACTTTCGTATGAAAATGGTTTAAAATTAACAAAAATTAAAACAAAAGTGCAGGTAAACAAAAATCACCCAAAAATAATTTTAGAGAATAGTGGCTGAAAATAATAAATTTTAGGTAGTTAAGTCGCTGATATTTGGTATAAAAATAATTTAAAATTACAAAAAAGCGCTTAAATGAGCACGTAAAAGACAAAATTATATTAGGTTTTTAAAAGTAATAACAAGAAAAATTAATTTTGCGCTGTCAAGTCAAATGGATGGAACATAAAACTCACTCCGCTTACCAATCTTTTTTCGTCAGTGAGATACTCGAAAATTTTAATTAAAATTTCGCTTGGCAAATTTAACATAATCCTTGTAATATTTTTGAAATTTTATTTATTTATTTCTTTATTTTTTATTTATAGCTTATAGGCTTAGGCTCAGAGAACAATAAATAGTAGTGTATGCCACAATGTTTCAAACGACAATGGCAAAAGTCGTAGCATCGTAGTCTAACGTAAATTCATTTCAGGTCGACTTGCCGTTTCGATAAATGCAACAATAGAAAAACAATACCTATTTTATTTGCCAGATATTCAAAGAACTTCTTTCAAAATAGGCGTGTTCACATGCACTCATGGCACAATTGTTGATTGAAATAAAGAATTATAATGAAATTGAGAATTTCAAATGGAATTTGGGAAAAACCCAAACGTATTGTTCACTTGTCATTGACTGAAAATATACAAAAGTAACTGGTGTTATAGGAAACACCTATGCATTGCTACACATGTTGTAAAAATTTACGACTGCAATCAATTGGGGTACTCACAAGGTAGTCATGAAGTTGTATGTTGTAAAATAATAACACACAAAAATATGACTGTTGTGAGCAACCCATCATAACTTAACATGTTATTTAGAAAACATAAACAGCTGCTGTTAAATTTTTTCTTCGGGCACTTTCCTTATAGCTACAGGATTGAAATTCAGTATACGGGAGAGTAAATAATGGGAAAAATATGAAAACTGGCAAAATGTGGAGCCTACCTGGTGTGAATTTGCCTGGTCTTCAATAGGACCCAACATAAACGAACTAAAATTCGCCTCTATTGAATGATTGCACAGAAAATATGAAAGAGGAAGCAAAATTGCATATGGCTATCACTTTTTTTATCTTGGAGCAGCACTTAGGTGATGACCCGAACACATGCAATGCATTGTTCTGAAACTAGAGGAAAGGGTTAGTAGGAGAAATGACAGAAGGAGAAACTTCACTATATTACAACTCTGCCTTTCCATGTTATTTGTTTTATAGTAAGTGTTGTAGCTCCTCTGATGTCAGGGAAACTTATTAAATTTTTGAAGCTTTGCTTTTATAGCCATTTTTAGTAATTATTTCACTTCGCCGGTCCTACACAATACGGACGAAGGAGGCCGTTCAGCCATCGCCACCCTCAATATTTTTTGTGTAAATATAACTGTGCAGAAAAGTAACTTTTTAACAAACCGCTTGCTTTGGTGCAGTTTTAAGTGCCCAATTCAAACAAATATAAATGGTGGGAAATTTTGAGGTTAGAAAGTAAATTGGCTTAAAACACACACTTTTTTCAATGTAAAGTAGATATACATATGGAAATTAATAACGGAATATGATGCCAATTGTGACCACAAAAAATCGGTTATCATGGTTTGGTAGCGCAGAGAATTCGCGGTAACGGCGTTTCCCTGCTCTTTTTCGAAACAAACCCCGCATACGTTAACTTTGTTTGCATGGAAATATTTTTGTTTGTGGATTTTGTGAGCCCCTTTTGTGACATTTTTGTCTGTTTACATATCCGACTAACAGAAAATGATCCTGATCACTAAAGATGATTTTGTTGAAAAATGCGTTATTTTTGTTGTTTTTTAAACAGCCAATTCACAAACATTCGACGCAAACAAGGGTCGGCCGGCTTTAATTCTTGAACGAGTTAAACTTTAAAACCATGAAGATGAAGATATTTATGCAAAATGTTGCGCAAAGTGTTTCTGGTAATGCCCAATTGTTGCGGAAGTCGACGAGTTGATGTTCCAGGCTCATTATCAACACTTTGCTGTACAACGGCCATGTTTGCATCACTACGGTCACTACGGGCGTATTGTTTTATTCTATTGTCAGCAACAGTACTGTGAGCCTCGAATTTAGCGATTAAATTATGCACAGCGGTTTCAGAAGGAGCCTGATTACGTGGAAAACCTGTTCGAATTTTACGAATTTTCACCATTTTTTTAGTAAATTTTCACAAATAAAATTCTCTGTTCAAGAGTGTAGCATTCCATGGTTAAAATTTATCAAATTTTTACTACAGAAATGTCAAAGGATGACAGCCTAAATCATCATTTTAGAGCCAATTTATTTCCAAACCCCAAATTTGCCCACCCTGTATTTAGATCGTTTCTTATGATGTTCTCTTTTCTTTTAAAAAAAAAATTTACAGTGTATCGTAAGTGGTACATGTGATTTGCCAACATTGTTAAATATTTCATGTTTATCAAAAAACAAATGTTTCGGTATAAAGCTATAGTCAGATTTTACAATATTGTAGAATCAGGCAATATGGTGGCAATGCACTCACAATGAAAAATGTCACCGAAGTGTAAATTGTTTATTCAGACTACTGTAAGAAAAGTCTACAATTTCATTATCACACAATCTGTCAACAAAAATTGTCTGTACACACGGTTGCCAGATTATTGTATGGCAAAAGTTGCCAGATCCGATCTTTAACATTGCATATAAATATTTATGGGCAGTGTTGCCAACAGAAATATTTATCTGCCAATGGTGTTATTGTACGGTGCACTAATTTAAGCACATGTCACAAAAACAACTGACTGTAAAATGTGTGACAATTACGTGTCAATGGAAATGAAGGGTGTTCTCACAATTGTCAGAATTGTGACAATATTATTGTCATACAATGTTGCCACTCAAAAATTATGAGTTCACATGGTTGTTGAACATTTTATTACAATTTTTCTATCAATATTGTACTATATGACAATCGTGTGTACGTACGAGTACATAACTTAACAAAATAAAGTGCAACTATAATGTAATAATAAATTTTAAATACAAAAACTATATAATTATCATGAGAGACGAACTAAAATATAATTTATTTTTACAGAAAGGATAACAAAACCAGCTGTTAATATAGTGCTGCACTCATGCCACTTCAATTAAAATGAGTGTTGAACATGTAGCATTTTTTGTTTTTAAGCGGAACATCATCAGAAAAGAACGCGTAGTAATTTTGACTGACTATATGTTATCGATCACAGCCTATTTACAATTAAAAAATTTTAACTAATTGCAATAAATAAGGCAATGTGTATGTATTTAACAATTAAAATATATTCTTGATATTCGAAATTGAAGAAATATAGAAAACATTCAAAAACTTTTACAGCGTCTATATACGAGTATGCTATTTGAAATACTGCAATACAAAAACTTTCTAACTGCATGAGAACACCACTGGAAATTCAAATGAAATTGCAATATTCAGCTGTCGAGTGTTGTAGCATTACAAAATAATTATGGGGAAATGCGGAACGATCTACATTAGGCCAGGTAATCTATTTAAAAATATTACACCTTCGATAACTACAATTTGCCAGAAATGAAGACAAACTTTTAACATGGTCGTCAATCACATTTTTTTCGTTACTTGTAAAAATATACAAAAAAAATTTTCCTTAAGTATTTTTGTTTAGTATACAGTGAACTCGCGATAATAAGAACTAATTAAGTCTAAACTAGTTCACTTTTAAGAGATTGTTAATTTTTGCAAATGGTTTCTAATTTCTCTTTAAATACGTTTTTCCCATAAAAGGAAAAGTTTTCTATTTCTGTTTAGACTGGAAAAAAATAACAAGTGATTTAAGAAAAAAAAGAAAACATAAATTCTTTAAAATTCAGTGATTTTGTTTTGCTGTTCCTTTTGTGTGCATGTGAGAAGTTTCTATTTTCAAGTGAAGGCAATTTAAATAAGAAATTCCCAAATTATTATGCAGTTGAATCAGAATTAACCACTACCCTCTTGAGTTAGATTTCAAAACTATTTTGATGTATCCCTTTAAAAAAATAACAACATGCGGTTTATATTGTTGACTAGTCAATGGAAGGAAAAAAAGTGTTTTGTATATTTTGGGGCGCTCATATTATCGCAAGTTCACTGTATGTGGGGTTTTCTATTTTCTGGCAGAACGGATAATAAAAAAAATTTCAGAGAATAATTAGTTGCTTTAATAAGTCATTTCCTTGTTGGTAGAGCCAATCCTTGACGGAACAATGATTCCCTTACGAACTCACTCTTGACAATTGGATATAATAAAAAAAAACAATTCACTGTGCTAAATTTGTCACATAAATCTTCCTTTTTTTGAGGATAAATATATCAAGAAGTCTGCGTTTTGTTTTATTTATTTTTTGCTTCTGATTTCTTATCGCCTCTCTACTCCATCCGCATTCTGTAATGTTCCAGTGGGTCATCGAGCGGTTGGTTAGGAGCCGTTCCATTGCATAAAAACAGAGTTCAGAGCTAGATTCCACAAGAGGTAGATAAGACTACCCCATGTGGGTTAAACACACGTTGAGTAATTTAAAAATTTTCGGAGCCCTAGAGAAGTCACGATCTGCGCGAATTGTTTAAATCGCGAATGATTGATCTGGACTACAATAGCACGTAAGCAACTTTGAACTAAGGATGTTTTCAAACGATCTGAATTTGAACACAAGCCGCTTTCGCACCACATTTGATTTCTGTGCAGCTGAAATCACAGCTCGTAACCGCCTGCAAGAATTTAGTTGTTAAAAGTTTGCGAATCAAGAGGCAATATTGCCAGAATTAATCAAATAGACTTAACCAACCCGTTAAAAGTGTACATTTAATTCTTTTAATGATCTGACATAACCAATGTTAAATTTCAACCAACTTAATTTTGCGAATGCTTCTTTTTTACTTAGATATCTTAAGGTCAGTTCTTTCTTAAATATTTTGAAAATCCAAACTGCATACATACGTACTCGTACTTATAATAAAAAGAAATTTCAATATTCTTAAATTTTTTTTTTGTACAACTCAATGCTAAACATTACTTATTTGTATTGTATATTGTGAAATATATTTCTGTAGCAGAGGAAATTTAAGAATATTTAAAAAAAAAAACCTTTTAAAAATATATTTACAATATTATTTTCGAGGATTGTTAGTGATATTTGATATTTAATTCTTCTTCCTGCTACTAAGTAAAATGTTAATATTTAAATTCACCTGAAGTTTTGCATAAAAAATTTTCCATTTTGATTTACTTTTATTCAGAAGACATGCTCGCTATAATAGCCAATACGTACATAAATATACTTTCAAATAATCTATGATTGTTTGGGGAAAAGTTGAGTTCAACAACGGCAAAATAAAAGAAAATAATTGCGCCAAAAAAAAAACCATACGAATTTATTACAGTTCTACTTTATTCGAAATTTATATTCGTAAAAATTTTGTAATTTCGAAACTAAAAACTGAAAAAAAGTAAATTTATTTCACTGACATCAGTTTATGTTGCACCATAAATAGTAAATAACTTTATCATCCACATTTTTTTCTTTTGCATTCGATTTCCTTCTTCTTTTTTATGTTAAATTTATTTGCATTACTATTTATAATATTTTACGTTTTATTTTACAGATATAAATTGACTAGCAATTTTTATATTTATAAGTATATCAAAAAATATTTTATAAAAGATTAAATTATTTTTGTTGTTTTTCTTTCTGCTTTTCTTTCAAGAATACAATTTGGAACACAAACTTTTTGGTGATTTCTTTTCTAAAAACAGGTATCTGAAGTGTTACATGTGATGTGGCAACAACACTTTTAAATGCTCAGCTCATTTTTAAGAAGTGTTGCGTATTTTACTTTTATAAAAGAGTACTAGTTTCGCTATAAAACAATTAAGCACTATTATTCCATAACAATAAATAAATATAAAATGCAAAAACCATATAATTACCACGAGAGACGAACTGAAAATTAGATTAGCCCAATTCACAATCTTGTGCATTTGATATAGCAAAATAATGCAATTGCCAATATTTGCTATCAATTGTAAATAACTTATTTGGTTAAGTTTCCAACAATTGTTGAAAGAGAGATATTCAGTGTGATTTACAATTGTGTCTTTGTATTAATATCACGTCATGTAATGACACATGACTGCCTGATGATATCGATCACACGCTGTTTAAAAAAAATTTTTAAATTTTAACTAATTGACAGATATTCACATTTATTCACAGATATTGCATTTTTACTTTCGTTTTTCCCTACACTTCTTTAGCCGTTTTATACCCATATTGTAATTCTGTGTTATAATTATGCCCAGGGCAAGTTTTTCATGCTTTTTGCGTGAAAAATATTAAATGAATGAAAATTGAACAACGTGTCCGACTTTGTGTCTGGTCACTGGTCACTAAACAGTAACGGCTTCAGCTGCATCCAATCCACAGGCAGATCAGAACGCCGTCCTTCGTCGGTATTGTGTAGTACCGGCGAAGTAAAATAATTACTAAAATTGCCACTAAAAACGAAGCTTCAAAATTTACTATCTCTCCTTGACATCAGAGACACAACAACACTGCTATAAAAACAAATAACGTGCAAGAGCAGTGTTGTAAGTATAGTGAAGCATCAGCTCCTATCATTTCTCCTACTATCGCTTTACTCTAGTTCCAGCACAATGCACCGCATGTCATCTCTTGAGTGCTGGTCCAAAATTAAAAAAAAAAAAAAAAACCTGCCAAAATCGTTGAACTTTATTTCAAAAGAAAATCTTGATTTAATTTAATTATGAGCGACGAAGCCCATTTCCCATTGAATGGGTTCGTTAATAGGCAAAAAGGGCTACGGGAAATCCAAGAGTAGTTCAACAGCGAGAATCACACCCACTTAAATGTATCGTTTGGTGCAGTGTTTCGTCGGAAAGGCTAATTGTCCCATACTTTCTTGAAAATTAACACTGTGTCGCCATTTCCATTACTGGTGTTAGATATCGGACAATGTTGGAAAATGTTTTAAGGCCAGCCGTGGAAATGATTCCAACAGTCATTTTGACCCACCGTGTATAATGCAGAACATTTAACGAATGGATCGCTCATATGATTTTTACGCGCGTCACTATAAAGTGGCTGTCCCAAATTCTGGAATACCCGTAGCTGGGTTTACCGCGGGTTTACATTGCCCCTAGGCTCATAGAGTTTACACTAACTAACTAAACCCGATGCGGGGAGCGACGAACGTACATATAACTTTCTGCTTTTTCAAAGTTGGTTAAGAAGAAAAATAAATGTTCATTTCGAAAACTTTTCAATTTTTAATATTTACAAAAAGAATACAAGAAAAAATAACATTGATTTGTTCCAGCGCTAAGTTGAGAAACTTCCAACTGTATGTTGGCATCTTTGATTGATTGATTATACGATAAAAGATAGTTTTGGCAGACGGGCTGAAAAACGTATATTCGACTAAAATTTCAACAACCAACACCCCATATTATGGTGGAGTCTTTAAAATATAATTGACTTAAATATTATGAAAAAACGCGTACTCATTTCCAGAGAAATAAAAATAGTCTGTGCCACAACTGCAAAATTTATGTCTGCAATATGTTTATCTCAAACATTTTAATTTAAATTAACAAAAAGATTTTTTTTTGAATGGCATCTCTTTCGTATAAACATTTTTAAAATGTACATACACACAAGCACACACGATTATCCTTTATTTTGAAAATGGCACAAGTCCAATAGAATTTTCTTTTATAAATTTCAGCAGAAAAAAACTTCAAGCAAACTTAAAATTTAAACGTTTGAGTTGGGGATACTACTTTGTTTTGCCTTTTTGTAAGGAAGAGACCCGCTTTAGAAGAATTTAAAAATTTTTCAGCAAAATCATGTTTTTGAGCATGCGAATCAACGTTAATACTTCCTCCCTCTATAATCGTGGTCAGACTTGCTACATCCATGAGGGTGGCGATGGATGATGTAGTTAGCACGTTGACTACAAAACCCAAAGTCCTGGGTATTTTTCTGATGTGCATTAATGCGGCTTTGTGTTAGCTGTTGTCGGGAGATTTCAGTGGCGAAGGCATAGTCACTGCTCACTGAACAATCCGGCTTCAGCTGATACTAATCCACAACAAACATCAGAGCGCCCTCCTTTATCAGTATTGTGTGCCATCATCGGCAAAATAAAACAATGAATAAAATGGCTACGAAACACATACAAAATATGAATGTGTCTCTTTGACACCAGAGACGCTGCTATAAAAACAAAAAAAAAGAGCAAAGACAGCGTTGTAAAAATAATGAAGCCTTCCTCCAAGTGTCATCTCTATCACTATCCCATTCCTTAGTTCCGGTGCATCCATTGTATACGTATGCGACATGTGCTAAACTCTGGTCCCAGAAAAAAAAACGCGAATGTGTTCGTACGAAATATTCTCTAAATGATGAAACGCTGTAAAAATGTAAACCCAGTTTATTGCTTAATTTAAATTTTCCTGCCTATTTTATTGAGAAAGATTTCATCACTAATTCGTTAACTATAAACTATATGAAGTTATTTTTTTTTGTTACACATCGGTAATCGCCATAGTTCACTTTGAATGTTTCATCAAAAGTTTTAATTTTTATGTACGTGCTGACATAAGACTTTAAAACGGCAGACTGTACAAAAATTTACACATCCGTCGAGCGGTCTACTTCTTAATTTCAGTGCAGCACGTCTTAAATGTTTGGAAAATGTGAATACTCTTTTTCTTCTAGTAAAGGCAGGTGATTTATTTTTAATCGAACCATACGTTCAAAAAACTAAAATTTTATTTTAAAACACTGGTTGTGATTTTAACCAACATTGCGAGTTCTGTCCAATACGGATATTGTGCAGCAAAGAGAGAAATAAAAAATTGTTGCGAATTTAATGAACAAAGAAATTTAATTTTAATTAGTGACAAACACTGCAACTCGGTGGGGCTGCTGCTTCATAAGTTAACGTGTTGACGCTGCAGCGATAATTTTCCTCTTTCAAATCCCCGATCAGACAAAAAATGTTTCAATTGTGTCTGCGGCAACGGCACCTTCCCTCACTGATATTTGAGCAATGAAACGTCGGTAAAATAAGAATAAAAAGGCTCTCCTTTAGCTTAAAAATTAATGCGATCTCCCGCTGCCGAAATCTGCAAGAATTAAACTCTATCATTCTCATCACTTTATCAGCTCTCTCCTCTCTATACTGACATCTAACATCTCCTTAGCACTGGTCCAACGGAAAAAAGTAAGGTTTATGTATGTTACAACTAATATAATTCCCTTATTCTTTTTACATTGATCATGCATTTAAATAAGATTTCAAGTTATTAAGAACCCAGCCAAAAAAAGAATTTTCAAAGAAGTGAAAAAGATCCTAATATTATGATCCGGTAGCAGTGCAAATGTGAATCCCTTCCAATGAATTTTTGGAGGCGTTCAATATGTTCAATATGTCAAAAAAAAATTTCAGACGAATGTGCTGTCCCACTTTTTTATTAATTGTATTTGTTGCCGTCCAATAATAAGTAACATTATTATAGTGCTGGTAAAACATTTTATATATGTACATTTTAAAAAGGTATATTTTTTGTGGAAGGAAAGCAATCACAGTTAAGGTGACCGCAAATTTCTTGTTTAATTTTGTTTTTATTTTCCAGTCTTCTAGAGTTCCTTTTTAAACTCCTTCATTTAAGCTAAAGTTTTAACTCTTCTTTAAAATATATAGATTGTGAATACTTTTTCTGTTGAGCCTCAGTATTTATCAATATAGATCTTAAGCATTGCAAAATATTCACATATGGATCCTTGAGAAACTAAGAATATACTCGTATCATTCTCTAAGAATGACTTTAATTTTTTTTTTATTTTTGACTAATAAGTGTTGAAATATTTCATTTTTCATCCAAAGCAAGAACTGAAAATACGATATATTGCGATTAAAAAAATAATTTACAAAAAAATAAAGAAACAGTTTGTGTTTCTTCATAAGTAGACTTGAGCTATTTGCAATATTAATGGCTCATATGTATTTTTTTTAATATAGAATAATATACATACATTCTCACTCGCCTTTAATAAAATGAATTGTTTATACAGGGTGTCTAATAGCAGATTTATATTTTCAAACTTAAATAAAAAACGTAATAATTGACACAAAGTTTTATTCAGAGCATTGAACGATAGAATGGAAATGCGGATTTTATCTTTTACGGGGTATGTCAGCCAGATCCTTTTTTCAAATTTCATGAATAAGCGCTCTTGGAAGTCCCAGTGGGGCTGCTCTTTTCCGTATTGAAAGTCGCGGATTTTCACGAAAACTGCTTTCAACCAGTTTAATGTTTTCGGATCGACTGGGCCCTGGCCGTGGGGCATTCATAGCCGAAGCAGTTGCTCGGAATCTCTGCACACATGAACGAATTAAATTTACACTCGGCCCATCACATATTCGCCGAATACCGAACTTTGAACAAAATTGTCGACGACCAATTATGTAAGAATTATTACTTTTAAAAAATTTCTCCACAGCGAACGCACGATGCTCACCCGACCACTGCGACATCGTGACTGACAAATCCGCACACTCGATAATTCTAACGGCGCCACCCTCCCTCCGTACCGTTTATTACGTTTTGAAATAATCGTATTTAAAAATATAAATTTGCCACAAGGCACCCTGTATTTAAAAATATATATGTATGTGTTCTCGTGATTTGTTTAAATTAAAAGGAATTTCTGACTGTTTCTTTGTTTTCTGCATTTTTCAAGTAAAATTTCATTTCGTGATTGTTCTTTTAAAACGAATACATTCCGTTTAATAGATTCGTTTCTGTCTGTATATCTAGCATGTGTTAAAAGAAGTGTTTTATTTCTGAACACCAGATTAGAAAATTTTGTAGTTAGAAAATTTCACCAAAAAGCCCGATAGAACGGCCTTTGTGATGGCTTCCGAAGTGCATATGAGCACATAAAATCTAATATTTCATTCTGTTGGTCTTGGACCAATTTCGGAATTACGCTAGTTTTAATTCTAAATAATTGTTGTTTTATTTTAACTTTTTTTTTAATTCATTAGAACAATAGTTGATCTTTATGAATATTTTGTGTATACAATTTTTATAATTTCTATCGATAATTCGGTAACCATCTGTTAGCATCTTTTTCAGTAATTCACATATGAGAACATACATATTTCTTATCTTGTACGAGGTCTGTTCAAAAGAATAGGTGAATTTTGTTTTCTTCGATTACAATGGCGTGTTTGAGTTATGCCAACATGAGTTATGCCAACATGAGTTATTGCCAACAGGTCGTACGGTTAATAAGGAATACTACAAGGAAGTTATGCAACGTTTGCGTGAAGCAATACGGCCCAAACGATCGGAAGTGTGGAGAAAAAAAAAGTCTTGGATTTTCTATGACGAAAATGTACCAGCTCAAACATCAATTCTTGTTCGTGATTTTTTGGCAAAAAAACAACACCCGAATCATGTCTCAACCATCTTATTCACCAGATTTTGCTCCCTGCGACTTTTTCCAATTCCCAAAACTGCAGAGACCAATGAAAGGAAAGCGTTTTGCCACAATTGATGAGATAAAGGCAAAGTATGTATGTATGTTTGTGCCGTATAGACAGTTAAACGGCTGAACCGATTTTATTGAAAGTTTCACAGTATCTCTCTGTATATCTGGAAGGAACTATAGGCTATATAAATACATAAAAATTCGAACTGTGCGTTGCCACGCCCATACAAAGTAAATATATATTTTTGTATATCTTGAAAACGGTTTCTAAATATCGATTTCATTATATCTTGAGAATGGTTTAAATTAATGTTTCCGAATTTGATCTGAGTAACTCATTGCTCAGAATAAATTATCAGTCAAAAAGTGGGCGGAATTGGTGGGCGTGGTTTGCGTCATAATCACTTAAGTTCCATATTTATTTAAGAAACATAAAAATAAAAAATTTTCTATACGAGTTCATGAACATAGGCATATTGAACATTTTTAATTTAAGTAGGTGTAGCGAAGCACACCGGGTTTTCGCCAGGTTAATTATAACAATAAATTATATAATGAAAAATTTATATTTTGCGAAATATCGACAAAAACAAAAAGAATTTTATATAAAAAATCTACCTAAAACTGAACTATTATTATCATTAATTTAATTTTAAATTTTATGATGAGATCATTTCATTTAATATTTCATTTTATTTAATGTCTCATTATTTGCTTACGTCATATTCTACATCTGGCAAGATTGTAAAATGAGAAGAAGAAGAAAAACAACAACAACGAATTTACTTGAAAATTTTAAATTGCATTAAAATCATTTTAACTCTGAAAAAAAAACCACGAATCCATCCATTGAACGTGGGTTGGTTAAAAAGTCAGAGAAAACACAAGTTTTCTTGCCTGCGTTCAAGAGGGATTTAAATTTACTTCTGCACACAAAAAAAATGCATCAGAGATATGTGGTTTGGCAGCTTCATTATCATCACAAATATTTCAAACTTCCCCACACTATCTCCCTTAATGCGCCATTATTCCCAATCGTTTTTACTAGTTCTCCAGATGCGCTAAATTTGTGCTGATACTTTTTACACTACAAGTGCGATTTGTCTCTTGTATGAGTATTTATTTCCCCACCCACACTTTGTTTTTTCTAGTACCGCCGAAGAAGAACGTAAAATACCTTTTTTGTATATTTTTTGTTTATTTAAATGAAATGTTTGTATTCAGAAAAAAGGCGTTTTGACATCCCTTTAACTACATTAACTAGAAATGTAGCACGTAATTGCTTAGTGATACTCATAAAAGCAATTGCAAATGGTGCGCCATTTCATATTGGCAATACGGAAATACGAGTACTATTTTTTTAATTATAAAATTTTGAGTAAGGCACAGTTGCTAAGGGGAGGAATTTATATTCCGAGTCTTATTAAAGATTTTTTCGTAAAACGTTTGTAAATCGAAACCGAATTTCTTATGATAAATTGCTATTTTAAAACGTCAACTTTCCAAAGACAATCTTTTTTAGAAATTACTTTTTATTAAAACATGCTGTTTCTTAGGAAGTACTTTTTATAAAAGGTCCTTACATTAGAAAGATAGTTTCCCTATATGGTTCTTTTTTAAAAAATACTTTTCGGAAAAGGTACTGATTTGAAACAAATAAAGTTTAGGGCCTCTCCCGGATCCAAAAAAAAACAATATATGCCACCTTATAGAAAATTAAAAAATGAGAAGAAAAAATAAAATAAAAAAGTGAGCGGAAACCTTTAGTTTCCGAGTTATGGCCCTCCGAACTAATAACTCATAACTAACAAGAAACCAAAAACAAAAACTGCTGACTAAATAGCACATTGAAAAAAGTAGATAAGAAAATAGTATTGCGTTATCAACAACAATTTTATGACAGTCATAATATTTTACAAATATTTTGATTCTTTTTTAAGAGCGCTATTACCATTTGGCAATATATAAATATTGAGTTCAGTACTTGAAAATAATTTAATTTACAAATAAAAACTACATATGAACATAGTATATGACATTTTAGTAACTGCTTTTAAAATAGTAAAAAAAGAAGTTGCAAAAAATAGTTCAACTGCCAGTTGATGATGGTTTTTTCATATATTTTTGTTGTCTACATTGTAATATTTTTTCGATGATATTTTAAATGTCAGGACTTTCTTTTATTTCTTAACATAAATATTTTTTAACATCACACTATTTTTAGATCCTTCAGCAAGTATGTGTGTGAGCGCTCTTATTTTCAATATTTAAATGTCCTTTAATTACCACTGCACATGCAGTTGATGAATTGTATTTCATTTCAAAAACTAGCAGAATATTTGTGGTCGTAGTAAAAGCAGGAGTATATTCGAAGCATATGGTCTGCTGCAAGGTTACAGGTATATGAAAGTGAATAGAGAGGGGACAAAGCCTTCAAAATATATTCATTAAAATTATTATTAGTTTTTGGAAATCTTAATTATCATATATATTCGTATATTCGTATGTGTAAATGTATATTTATATGCAAATATAAACATGTGCCACCCTTTCTTGTCAAATGTATTGCTGCTTCGGAAATTGATTGGCTATTGCTTTTACCACTGATGTCATTGTCACTAAAGGGTAACAATTGTGTCAAAAGTCCATTATGTTTCCATAAAATAACATGTTTCATATTGACAATTTTCATGCGCTCTCTAAAGATTTAAACTCAAAGCGTGCAAAATACAAATTGATTTGTATCTGTGCATGTGTGTAAAGTAACTGTTTAATTATTTATTTTATATACAAACAACCCTGCAGGAAATGTCAATTGTAACTGAACTGATTTGCTATTGGCTTAGTCACCAGTCCTACTGATTTATTATAACCCTAGACAATGTAATTCATTTTTGTCTTGGACTGGCAGGAATAGCGTGACCCCTACAGATGCTGTATATCGTGCTGGAGGTAGGAAATTAGGTTTTTTGAGGTGGAATAGAATCTTCCCACGTCAAAAGCGACAGGAAAGAAGAACAGAAAGACCTCTACAGGGAGTCTGTTGCGTGCTGCTCAGTCAAAAATTATTTTCCTCTGCAATGTGTTTGATCGGGTATGTGAAATCGACCCTGTTGGCGGAACCACATTCTGACGTCACTATTCCATGAATCATTCATCTGCTGCTTCATCGCCGCAACCCACACGATGTTGACATACAATTAAATGAATATGAACAGCAAATGCTGCTGTCATCTGAAAACAGCGAATAAGGTTGAAAGTTTCAGACAAAAGGTCATTAAGCAAGATAATTAAAAGAGTACGAAAAAAGAATAGAGCTTTGCGATACCCCTCAATTAATGTTGAACTCTTTAAATGAGATCCCTGAGAAAGCTCGACTTAAATCGACAGATGTTATCACCGACACCAGAAGCAATACATTTAGACAAAAGTGCTCTGTCTTTTTTTTTTTTTTTTTTTTTTTTTATTTATTTACATACATCTATGGATTCATGATCCTTACAAATGATATAATGATATACAGTACATAATTAAGAGTTTAAAAATACAATTAAACTAGATTTGACACTATCAACATTAAGCGAATAATCAATATGGTTATACAATTTATTAAATTGCTTACAAATTCTTAACAATGGTTCCGAATTAGCGTAATTTACTCTGAAAACTTTAACTGCAAGCGGATAGTAATGACGTGTAAATCGTGAAGGAACATTAATAAAGATATTGCTAATCAAAAATTCAGAACAAACATTTCCTTTTAGCAAATTTAAAACAAAAGTAACATTAAGCATAGTCCTGCGACTCTTAAGGGTCGGCAGCTTTATCAAGGCAAGTCTGCTAGTATAAGGTGGGAGATCCAACGGATTCCAGCGAAGCCCACGTAGACCAAATAAAAGAAACTGCTTTTGAACGGATTCAATACTATTGATATGAACCATATACGTTGGATCCCAAATTATTGAGCCGTATTCAAGAACAGGTCTTACCAGAGATGTGTACAATTGCTTTGTAATGTACGGGTCGGAGAACTCCTTTGCCCATCGTTTTATAAATCCAAGAAGACCGCGTGCTTTAGCAACAGTAGAAGAGATATGTTGTATAAAATTTAACTTGGTCTCAAGTAGAATGCCAAGGTCGGAAATAATATTTAAATTGTCTAGCGAGTAACCATTTAAAATATATTTTACGCTTAAGTTACGTCCACGGAAGAAGCTCATACATTTACACTTTTTATGATTTAATTCCATCAAATTACGATTACACCAAGAGCTAAATGCATCTAAGTCCTCCTGTAGGTAGTGATGATCAGCATATTTTCTATAGCTTAAGAAAATTTTGACGTCGTCAGCATACATTAAGACATGACAAAACTTCAATATTTTCGGTAGATCATTTATAAATAAAGAAAACAAGAGCGGCCCTAAATGGCTACCCTGCGGCACACCAGACAATACAGCAATCGGCTTAGAATAACAGTTTTTAAAATGAACATTTTGAGTTCTATCAGTCAAGTACGATTTTATCCACTTAAGACAGTTTAATGTAAATCCCATTGAGTCAAGCTTTTTCAAAAGTATTTCGTGATTAACCTTATCGAACGCCTTGCTAAAGTCGGTATAAATAACATCAGTTTGCTCTTGTTGTCTAAAACCACGATGAACAAGTGATGTTAACTGCATAAGATTTGTAACAGTTGAACAACCTTTACGAAACCCATGTTGGAAAGGAGACAATACAGATGATACTTGATGAGAAAGAATGTCAGTACTAATTTTTTCAAAAAGCTTCGGTAGAGTGCTCAGTTTAGCAATGCCTCTGTAGTTTTCGATATTATTTTTACTACCATTTTTGTATAATGGAATTATGAAAGAGGTTTTCCAAACCTGCGGAAAACATCCAGTCCTTATTGATTCATTGAAAATAAGAGTTAGTGGGGTCGATAAAGCTTCAGCACATCTAACTAACAGACAACTCGGTATTCGGTCAGGACCACAGTTAAATGAAAATTTCAGTTTTTTTAAGGTATTAACTACGGTAAGTTCATCAAGAAGTGGTATTGAAACAGGTGGATATGGTAATTCAGATAGTGGATGAGAATCTGAATCAGCAATCTTGACATCAGAATATGTGGACGAGAAGAAATCCGTCGAAATATCTATAGTCACCTCCTTACTTTCGCCACATAACATGTGCGTGTCATTGAAAGTTTACTACTGACGTTGAGACTAAATTTCACCAAAAAGCCATCAAGCCGTTTCGAAGTTATGGAAGATTTTCTACTAGAATTTCAAGTAAAAAAACAAGATCGTCATGCTTCTTCGGCTGTATCTCGGAAACTGTTGCATTGATTCGGCTGAATTTAAATGCAACCGATTCAAGTCTACTACTGACCGGACGGTTGACTTCAACGAGCAGATGGACAGACGGAAATGAATCAGTAAACTTCTCTATTCATCACATTTCTGAAAATAAATAAATTATTTTCAATAAAGAATACTAAGAAAATCACACACTTTACACTTAAATTGAATGGTATAATAAAAAAGACTAGCAAATATTTTCCAATAAATTTATGTAGTCGTAATTCCAAAGCCGACTAAAAGGGTTTTACGCAAAAATGTTCACCCAATTCACAGAATTGTGTAATTTTGTAATGCAACTCAAGACCCTCTCCTCCCACTTCTGTAACGTCACACGAGCGCATATTTTTGATTATATCTTCAAATCATTAAAATCGATTGTTGTAATTATTCAAATTTTATTTTTTCATATTTTTTTAAACATTTTGTTTTTTTTTCAAGAAATGTCTAGTTACGCCACAATAGAAATGCCCAAGAAATTAATAACCAATTCAAATTTTTTTTGGAAATTTTCAAAATCTTTAATTAAATTTTTAATTATTCGTATTAAAAATTTAATTGAAAATTAATTCAATTAAATCAGCAATAATAATTTAATTTATACTATTAATTTTTATTACAGGTGAAAATATAATTAATTTTTTAATTGATATTACAAAATTTTTAATTAAAATTCTATTTAATTCTTCTTTGCGTACAATCGACCATATAACACAAAATTTGTAAATGAAAAAAATCCTTTCACTTTGACTTCCTTTAATTTATTATTAAAGTTTTGAAAGCAAGTGTACGTTACACTCTCATCTACTACTCTCGTTAGCATAATCGAGTTACTGCGAACAATTCTTGTTGTCGTTCCGCATAATAAAAAGTTACCCTACCTACAACATTGCAATAAATCCTTGTAAGTAAACCTCAAATAACAAAATCTTATAATAAACTATGAAGAATATAAAAGCAAGGAAAGTTATATTCTTTTAATTCCCTTCATCCTTCATGAAAAATCTATTGTTAAGTAAAAAAAAACACAATTTGTATCTTCTAGTTCGACTCTCTTCTTTGTGTTAAAAAGTAATAATAAGTACGAATAACAAAATAATAATAGAAACCAGAAACAATAATTCCGAAGAGTATGATCGAATTAAAAATTAATATTTTTTTTTTCTTTGCATATCATAATATAAGAACTACTTTTTATGCACTCGACATGAACATTAAAATGAATTTGTAATGGCAGAAAGATGTGGGAGCAACAGCTTTAGTAGAGGAAATATAAAAAGAGTAGTTTGCCATTGTCATGTACAATAATAAGCAATTTCCTATTACCATTGAGTGGACACTTTTAGAGAGAATATTTTTATTTTTTTTTTAGAAATATAAATATAATTTCATAATTTTAAAATAGAAAAATTCGAAAATAAGCAATTTGAAGAACATTCGAAAATCTCGTTTGGAAAATTTTCCTAACCGAATATTTATCAAAAAATAATGTAGTAACTGAAGTCGAAAACGATTTTAGTTAATCACTTGTTTCACAGAATTTGTGCGGTATACGAGCGAATCGCACTACGCATTACAAAGGAAATTAATTCATATGTGGAATAAACTCCGTTCAGAACATAAACACTACTTCCTCTATCCTTCCACCGACAACCTATTTTTATACTCCAAAAAAAGAAAATAAAGAAAACGCAAATTCAGAGATTTTTAATTTATACGTTTTTATAAACCCCAAAAAAACCAGAACATTATTTTTTGTTATTAAGTATGGCATCTCTATTGAACAGCTGTTTTGTCTGAGTTTAGACGAGGACATATTTGGAAGAGAAACATTTAGTTTGGTAGTATATTACGCGTGGGGAAGAACTCAATAGCCCACCTGGCCGACTATTTATCACTGTTTAATGTCAAATCGTATGAATTATTTTGACGGTACACAATGATTTACCTGCTTTTACCTGCTATCAATTCGCCTTGGCCAATGCTTTTTTATTTATTTTCCCTTTGTTTTAATTGAATTTCTTAACTTTAAAAATATATAAAAATTCGCTATCAAAACTGCTTTGGCACAGTTTTTAAGATATAACTTAAGGAACAAAAGGCGCGTTAGTCTGTAATTCGAATCGAAAGAAAATGTTCTCTTATATCAATGTAAAGAACATACAGATTGGAATAATTTTAATTTCGTTTCGAATTTGAATTGAAAAAGTTATTGGAAGTTACTATTATGTATATTAGAATAGGCCTCTAAGATCTGGCCTAAGTGAGGCGTTCTACATCGGGAAGCGTCTGCCATCGAACATAACCTATTTTTATGGAAGTACTTACAAATTACTCACGGCAACACAGCAAAATTTTCCAAACTTCTGTCCATTGTTTTTAGTTAAATTGAGAGTGCTGATTGCAATGGCAACATTAGTTTTTTTAAAATAACTCTAGTTTGAAAGATATAGCGACATTTAATATTTGCATAATTTACATAATTTTATCATTCGCTAAATATTACACTAACGACACATTGGTGAGTATAGCAGGATATCTAAATTATATTGCAAGTATGTTCAAAATTATGTTTTATTTTCGCTTAGACAAACTAGACATTCCACAAAAGATTTGTTAAAAAATGTAAACAAGTTTTAAATATAGTATATTAAAATGATCATGAAACATTTAGAAAAAATTTTCTCCAATTTTCCACAGTTTCAATTATTGCGAAAAATGCTTCAGTTCACAAAAAATTTTAAATTCAGACAAAGACAGGTTTACGATACTGTGTAAGGATATGTTAGGTTAGGCTAGAAGGCGGCCGATGAAGAAGGGTTGATACAAGAAACCTGGGGACGTCATAGGCACCCTGTACCGTTCACGTATCTCAATAAATTTGTCAGATCCAAACGGCAGCAGAGGACCAAAGTTGTCGCATAAGCAATCGCATCCTCAGCCTCGAACTAGCCAGACCCGGACAGTCAAAAAGAAAACGCACAACAGTCTCTCTATCCGATGCGTCCGCACAGATCCTACATCACATAAAATCATCACAAATAATACAAAAACTACTTTCTTTGTAGTCATTATCTTATTAATGATAAATTTGACCTTAGAACTAAATTATTTTGGATGGAGTTAAAAAAGGAAATTTTAAAATGGCATAAACTGATGAGGCCATTGTCATCAGCAAATGAAAATACGTTCGGATCAGCTATTTTTATTTCGAGAAATATTTCCGTTTTGCCAGAGAAGGTTACTGAACACTTACTTTCCTACGAATTTGGTTTCTGTGACACACCTGAATATCGATTTTCGCCTATTCTTGGGAAGTAAAAATATTTAAACCGAAGTTGCGCCATTTTAAGGTAGAAAATCGAATTTGCTTTCGCAAAACCTACAAAATTTTGATTTAAAAATGTTGAGTTTGATTCAAACAAAATTCAGAACAAAAAAAAATTAGTGAAAAAGTTGGCAAATTTTAAGCAGACAAACAAGAATTTTTGGTATTGAATTATGAACGAATTTGGTTACGCAAACCTGAAAATGTCAATTTGATTCACTAGAAGTTGAGGGTGCTGTAGTTAGTGCGTTTAAATATGCAGCCAGAAGATCGTGGGTTCAATGCCCCATCATTCCAAACATTTTTCTGATGTGCCTATGCCTTTCGTTGGTATTTGTTCAATAAAACAATTGCTAAGTAAAATAATAATAATAAAATAGTTCTTGTTAATCTTAAGAAGTAATGCGTTAACATCACACCTGAGACGCAGCAACTGTGCTTTACAAATTCTCAACAAACACACAATTTCAGGCTTGTGCCAGAATTAAGCTCTATATTCTTCAGCACATGTCTGTCCTCTACACTATCACTTTCTAACTAGTGCCGGTGTATGCATTGCATACGCAGGAGGACATATCCAGAGCACTGGTCCAAAAATCTTTCAAAAAATATATAAACAATTCGGATATTGTTTCGCAAACGAAGGGAAATGTGAGTCCGATCACAGGGGAGATGTGTAAACATTTAGTAATGAAATATTTTTTTGTTTTCCTTATTTTGCTTTGTTTTAGTAAATTTCTTATTAGGGGGTGCTGATGGCGAGTAGTCAGCGTGTTGGCTCTGCAACCAGAAAGACCCATGTTCGAATCCCATCCTGGCAAATCAGAAAAAAGTTTTTTCTGAGATTTCTGTGCTACAGCACTCTCCTTCGTCGGTATTTGAGCAATAAAACGTCGGCGAAGTAAAATAATAAATAAAATGGCTCAATTAGCTTCAAAATAATGCGTCAAAAAAAAAAAAAAAAATCTTTTTAAAAGTTATAAAAATTAAATGTTTTTGTATTCATTTTATTTATTAGTTTTTATTTGCCTACGATAACATAATGTACGACAATTAGTGAAAATTAGTAGCTACTACTACTACTACTACTACTATTGCGCACTAGATGGTGTTAGTGTCTTTCTATGTAGCTGTTAAGTTTCTCTGTACTTATTGTTGTCCGTATGATTACACTAAACACTCATACACAGTATTGTGAAAAAAATGTTTACCCCGTAGCGTATAGATGTTTACACATCAAAAATATATGGTGCGCTACTTCATCACTTAACAACAACAAGTCAATAGATTGTATTGCCAGTGAAGGGTACGTTAGTTTTAGTGAGCACCCCGAGCTCTCTTCGGTGGCTTTGTGGTACCTGAAAGTGAGTCTTACCCCTAACCTATTTAAGCAGTAACCAACTAACAATTACAACAACAATAGAAGTACATTTTAAAATTGTTTTGCCAGAGAACTTTTTGTTGTATTTAAAAGCAAAATCCAACTGTAAAGCGAAAGCAAAAATTTACTTTTTTCAACTAAAAAATAAGCAAGAAATATTCAAACCAAAATTTTAAAAATAAAAATAGAAAAACAAAGAAGATTATTGCAAGCTGAGTTAAAGTGCAACATGTGTTGGGTTTATCGAAGCTCAAATATTAACAAATTGTGGAACATAAAAAATAATTTGTGTAAGCACACACACACACACACACACACACACACACACATTATGCAAAGAAGTTTTTTACAATACCGACTTCTTTTATCGAAAGAAAACTAGAGAGATATAAACTGTACAGACCCAGTCAGCATTTTAATTAATTATTGATCATATTCGAGTCTTTTTTATTCTTCTTCGCGATTAAATTAATCATTTATGCGCACGTTTCTGAATCGAAAACGACTGTTTTGTCGGGAGAAAATGGTACCTTAGATACGACTCTTCAAAACGAGTCTTTTATGACTCGCGTTTCTGACTCATTTTCGAGGCAGTTTGCAATAGTACTTACAATCAATTACGACACTTTTTCAAGCCATTTTACAGTCATATTACTAGCCGTTAGTGAGTCTTGTTTTATTTGGTATAACATAAAGAAAGTATATTCTTTTATTTTTTTCATTATTTATTTATTACTCTATTCGTACAATTTTTAATTTAACATTAAAGTAATTCAAAATACAAAAATTCTCTCACACAGTTTCACAATTCTAAAAGTGCATTAATTGCGATAAAACTTATTTCAAACTTGATACCCCATTTATCCAATTCATCACACAAATCAGGTTTACTTTCTTCCCCATCACTGTCACTATCAAAGGAAATTTCAATTTCTCCATAAAAAGAACTTTGACAATTATCATGAGAACTATTTTCGTTGCTTGTTTGCCCGGATTCTATACCATTAAGACAATTTTCTTGGCAATCTGTTTCTTTACTTTTGGAACATAATAGTTTTTCCGTTTCTTTTTTAGCCAGTCTTCTAATTTGTTTGGCTGACATTACCTTTTTATTTTAATTTTTATTTAAACTCACAAATTTAATCAACTTTTATTGTTTTTTGCACCATGAGCTTACCACACAAATAAACATAAATTCACAAAACTCATTTCTTTCAAAATCAGTAAGAAAATTTGTCCCGCTATAAACAGTAGCAAAAACCATAAGAAACAATTTTACATCGTTTTTTAAACAAGTCGCTTTCCAAGCATTTGTCGGATTCATTTTCGGATCTTTTTTTAAGCGAACAACTGATTAATCCGATTTTAGTCATCTGAGGTAGTCTTAAAAGACTCAGTTTGGTGATTTCTGCCAAAACAATCTTCCAAATGCTGACTGGGTCGATACATTTATGAATTTGTTTATATTCATATGTATGCACACATATACATACAAACAAATGTAATATGTGAATGTACGAGGTAAAATTGAACAAAGAAAACTCTTTTACGTAGAGATTTCACATGCCGATAGACAAATACTTCATAGAAAGTTTACATGTAAATAATGCAATATGATTATGAGTGCGTGCATATTCACGTACAATTCCATAACAATTTCGTCGTTACAGTGGGCCAAATGGCATAAGATTTTATCAATTGAAAAGGCTTAGTTATATCGTCAATTTACTCGCCTCCTCGGTTTTCAATTGCTGAGGATCAGTACTCTGAATTCTTTAAATCGTTGGGCAATAGTTTCCTAGCTGCTGGCGACATTAATGCAAAGCACACGTATTGGGGATCACGCCTGATTACCCCAAAAGGTCGCGTTTTATACAACGTAGTTTCCAAAATGTGTTTGACGGTCGCCTCAAGCGGACAACCAACATATTGGCCAACTGATCGTAACAAAATACCTGATGTCATAGATTTCGCAATCACAAAGGGCATTGCAGCTAAATCCATTCTTGTTGAATCTTCTGTTGACTTATCATCAGATCATTCACCAACTATAATTACAATATCACTCTCACAAAACTCACACACGACTGAGATAGCTGAAAAAATAAAAACATACACAAATTGGTTGAAATTTCGCAAATACCTTGCTACTCACTGCTGTCAAAACGTATTACTTCGTACACCAGACGATGTAGATGCATCTCTTACACAATTGGACGAAAGTCTCAAGCTGGCGGCACAGCACGCTATTATTAATTCACGCAAAATTAGGCAAGAAAAAATTTGCTCCACAGACATCGAATTATTATTAACTGAAAAAAGAAGAGCTCGAAGAGAGTGGCAGCTTCATAGATCCCCTCAACTCAAAAGAAAACTAATAGAGTGTACTAAAAAGCTAAGAGAGATGTTACAATCCAAAAAAACTGATTATTTAAATGAGTATCTTAAAGGTCTTGACGCAACACCGCAATCCGATCATTCACTATGGCGTGCTACCAGATATCTCAAAAGACCGGTTATTCGTAAACCTCCATTTCGAACCCTAACTGGGGATTGGGCAAGAAACGACACAGAAAAAGGCAAGTTGTTCGTTGAGCACTTAAAAAATGTTTTCACCCCCAATGCACCAATCGACCCTGAAGAACTTCCATCGATAGTTACGGATGCAGCAGTTTCGATAAAGTTTAAATTGAAAGACGTCGAAGAAGCTATCGCCAACTTGAACCCTAAAAAATCTCCTGGCATCGATAAAATTAGCAACAAGATGCTCCAAGAGCTCCCAACTACAGTAGTTAAAAGAATTCTCCACATCTTCAACGCGATATTGTGCATTGAATACTTTCCATCTAATGGAAGATATCACTAATAACTATGATACCTAAGCCAGGTAAAGACCACACCAGAGTTGAGTCCTACAGGCCAATTAGCCTTTTGCCAAATTTATCTAAGCTTTTTGAAAAATTATTAGCTATCAAGTTAAATAAAATCATTAGCGAAAAGCGCTGCATTCCAGACCATCAGTTTGGCTTTCGAAGTAAACACAGCACAACTGAGCAAACACATAGACTTGTGAATGTTATAAAGCATACCCTAGAAGAAAAAAAGTACTGCTCAGCCCTCTTTATCGATGTTTCCCAAGATTTTGATAAAGTGTGGCATAAGGGATTAATATATAAACTGACCCAGTACCTTCCTGAAAATATTTGTAAGCTACTGGAAAGTTACCTGCTTTGTCGCAAATTTATTTTAAAACAAGGTGATTGGCTGTCATCACCGCAGCCGATTGAAGCTGGAGTTCCCCAAGGCAGCATATTAGGTCCATTGCTGTACTTGATATACACCGCAGATTTGCCAACAGTCGCGAACATCCATACCTCAACTTTTGCCGATGATACAGCTTTCTTAAGCATTCACGAAAGTGCTGACGAAGCATCTCGTCGCCTACAGCACCAAACTTCGCAGCTGGAAAGCTGGCTAAAAAAATGGCGAATCAAAGTTAATGAGAATAAGTGCGTACATATAACCTTCACCCTGCGCAGAGACACATGTCCTCCTATTCTGATCAACAACCAGTTAATACCTCAACGTTTGGAGGTCAAGTATCTAGGGATGCACATTGATAGACGGCTAACATGGAAACAGCACATCGATGCAAAATTAACTCAAATGAAATTAAAAGCAACTCAACTAAATTGGCTTATTGGTCGAAATTCTGTGCTAAAACTGGACTGTAAGCTTTTGCTTTACAAAGCAATTTTAAAACCAATATGGAGCTATGGTATCCAGCTATGGGGCACTGCCTCAGCTTCCAATATAGAAAAAATTCAAAGGTGTCAAAACAAAATACTGAGAATGATAACAGATGCGCCGTGGTATATAAAAAATTCTAACATACACAAGGATTTAAATATTCCGACAGTCAAACAAGAGATAACAACATACGCAACGTCATACCTAACCAAATTCCAAATAATTGTCGAATCGCTAATCGCACTACTGGTCTTTTTTAGCGAATTGTGAATTGATCAATTGTTTGTAATTGTTACGTTGCAAGTTCTATTTTTAGTTTGAAATTACTTATGGCTCCATTATGGATGACAACCTCAACTTCAATTGCACTCCCGGCACCAAAAACAAATAAAATTTTCAATTCTCAGTTGGCCGTTGCCATTCGTAATACCATATTCGTCAACTTGCAATCAAACTGAAGTTCGGTTATCATCCACGCAATGTAAAGGGGTTGGCAAAAGGGTTGAGGCGGATGTTTCCAACACCGCGACCTTAATAGATCTATTGTGCACCCCATACTGTATATCGACCGTTGAGTACGTTCATGGGTTCATGAGTCGGAAGTGGAAGAACCTTCTCCTCCTCTTCATTATTCCCGGACATTTGGTGATAAGTGCCCCATAGATTCATCATCCTCACAACAGAACATACAGATGCTCGTCTTAGGTATGCTCCAACCGGCTATGAATACTATTCCAGAAAAAAAATTTTAATAAATTTTTGGAGAAATTACGAAACAAACGTTAATAGAACACAACCGACTTGAACGTTATTCTCTGAGGTTTTCAAAAATGTTATAATATGCGATATGTTATTTAGTGAATGGATATTGCTTTATGGCCTTTAGCTTGTGGCAGCAAAAACTAGACCTACAAAAGCTTTCTTCAGAGCATCCGTTCAATCATTTTATGGCACTGCAGTCTGCTGAAAACATTTTGTGTTTTTGAACGAGTATGTGCAAATTCAATAAAAATTGTCTATTGCAAACATTACAAAACATGCACTAAAAATTGAATTTGAAATTATGATTCTTTTACTTCAAAGCGCTTGAAATCAACAAGAAAAAAAGAAACAAACAAACAAAAAATCAAACAAGCAAACGCTCCAACAAACAATTGCAGCGAAAAGAAAAACCAGTAGAGGAAATATAATATTGATCACACGCATCGACGATTTAATTCGAATTTATGCGAATTTATGAGTAAAAAATTTTATTTTTTTCTTTCTTCGATTTTTTACTACTTTTCCGTACGAGCAGTTTTCAGTTGGCATTTGTAGATGCTGCTGCTGTTGTTTAAACATAATTTATGGCACAGTTGTATTTTATTTATTTCTGACATTTATACTTTGCAAATATTTGCCCATGAAATGAAATATTTTCGAATAGAAGCGAATAAAGTAATTTTTATCAAATAAAATTTTATACATTTCAGTTAGCAATTTTACACGGATCATTGCATTTAGCCAGAGACGAGGCGTTAGAAGTGCCGGAATAATGAACATTTAAACAAGACTATTAATTATTAAATTTTAAAAGAAAGCGTTAGCATTGTTCTCATAGTTTGAAAGAGCAAGACTACTCCTTTTGCAGTTTAAATTGAGAAAATCGAAATTGTTATTGAGAAAATGCAAATTGATATTGAGAAATGCAAATTCATATTGATTCAAAGTGGTAAACAAATAATTTGGATTGACGAAACGAATTTCAATTTGTTCTGCCGAAGGAAACGTGGCTGGTCCAGGAAAGTCACTAGAGCCACAGTAGAAATGCTTTCTTCCAAAGGTCCAAACATGCATCTTATCGTTGGAATATCATCCTCTGGTATTATCCTTATGACACGAAAACGAGTATCATTCAAAATGCAAGTTGCCAAAGAGTGGGTAAATAGCTTGATGATTCGATGGAAGGAACTAGAAAATCTTTTACGAGATTTATGTAGTAGTTGTGTGCGATAATGCACACTGTCATAGTCAATAAGAAATAATTTTTGCAAACTCAACCGCTATCCTTCTTCGTTTGGTTCCATATAGCCCAATGTTGAATCCAATCGAGTGTATAAAAAACATATGCAAAAACTCATCTGACCATATCAAATGTGACGTCTCCTGGTATATGCGAGCAACGCCTTGTGTATTTGGAAAATATTATCGACCAAGCTAAAAGTACAGTAACATAAGTTGATTGTGCAAGACTTGTACAACATTCTGCAACATTTTACCAAAGGGCAATAGAATTGGAGAATATGACTGTTGGTGAATAGCGTATTTAAGGAATTTTTGTGAAAAAATATTTCAAGGTGGTTTTATTTAATATTAAATCTATATCTCATTATTAATTTGTGTTTTCTTAATATGAAATGGTTTTTTTTTAATATCAATTTGTATTTTCCCAATATGAATTTGGATTTCCTATTATTAATTTGTTTTTTTATCAATATCAATTTGCATTACTCTATATCAATTTATATTTTTGCTATTTAAACTTAAAAAGGTGTAGAGTATTAATCGTACTGAGATGAGAAGGGCCCGATTATGCTTTATAACACAGAAATGTTGTGTTGTTTTGACTACAAGCCAACACTAATGCTTTTTGCGATTATCGTTTAAAACAGCTATGTGTTGTGTATGCAACAGAGTTGCAATGTAATAGTAGTGGATGTTTCCATCAAAAAGCATACATGCACGCGAACAAGTGTCAAGATAAAAAATAAATTGGGGAAACGTATTCTTCGTCAGTATCATCAATAAAACAATGACATGAATTTTAACTTTGATTTACATTTTTCTCAACATATTTATTGCTTTAATTCATCGCAACCATAATTTTTAAAAAATAATATACATACATAACACGAAACTTAAAAATTTATACATGTAAAGAAATTCATATGTATAATCTAAAAACAAATAAAAATCTTAAGGCTAGACAAAAAGTATATAAGAAATAATATACAGGGTGTCTGGTGGCAAATTTATATTTTTAAATACGATTATTAGAAGAAGTAATAAACTGTGCGGAGTAAGGGTGGTTTCACGATGTCGCAGTGGTCGAGTGAGCTTCGCGCGTTCGCTGTGGAGACATTTTTTAAGAGTAATAATTCTTACGTAATTGCTCGTCGACAATTTTGTTCAAAATTGGGTATTCGGCGAATAAGTGATGGTTCGTGGGTGCAGAGATTCCTCGCAAGTGCTTCGGCTATGAATGCCCAACGGCCGGTGCCCAGCCAATCTTCAAGGACTCCCGAAAACATTGCACTGGTTGAAAGCAGTTTACGTGAAAATCCGCGACTTTCAATACGGAAAAGAGCAGCCACACTGGGACTTCCAAGAGCGATTATTCATGGAATTTTAAAAAAGGAATCTGGAAGACATACGCTTTACAAAATAAAATCCGCATTTCCATTCTATCGTTCAATGCTCTTAATAAACCTTTGTGTCAATTATTATGTTTTTTATTTAAGATTGAAAATATAAATCTCCTACCAGACACACTGTATTTCTTTTATTCTTTTATAGGCTTTTATCAATTTTATTTCTAAATATGCCTTCTTTTTTATATTTCGCAGATTTTTTTTTTTATTTGATAATTTTTATAATTACTTTACACGCGTTTTAAGGTTTTTAAAATCTCCATTTGATTTTTCGCCTGGGTTTTTGATATTGCCAATCGTTTGTCCTCCCGTCTATTCTTTGCTGTTCTATTTTTTGGTAAATATGGCCATGTGCATAATAGTAATATTTTGTAGGGCCTTCTTTCCTTATTCTTTTCATTATTTTTAGACTATCGGGTAGTTCTGTAAACCGAATTCGCATAATTTTACTCGGTTTAAAATCGAGTAGATAAGTCCGGTAGAAATTAAATCGAATGTACTATCTTCTTAATAAATAACTGATGAAACATAAAAAAAACAATTACCAATTTTTACTTGAAGTCTTTCTTTATTAAAGTAAGTCAAATGTAATAGATTTTAATACAAAATAATCAATTTAAAAAACACTCCAATATTCCTCCATGTTCTTGTTGAAGTACGCAGATACTTCGTGTCGTGTCGTCCGTCCGGTATACACGCGTCTTCTGTGAGACGGATAAATTACCACAGAATTGACTAAAAACTAAAATAGCGGAGTGGAAAATAAAAGAAAAAATAAAAAAAAAAAAAAAAAATAAATAAAAAATAAAAAAAACAGAGGAAAATAGTGACAACAATAGTAAAACAAAACAAACTAAATAAACTTACAAACTTTAAATGCTTTAAATAAAATAAACGGTACTTTGGATTAAATGCAAACGGGGAATAAATAAATCTTAAATTTAACAAACAACAACAAAAATAAAATTCCAACCAATACAATAGAACAGAAAATAAAATCCGCTATACCAGTGACGGGCGAACGAAAATATTTACCAGTGCTGGCACCACCAACCAGTGTTGGCACTTCGGGTGAAAGTGACCGGATCAGGGCTTTTGTGGCTCTTTTTCGCGTCATTGTGCTAAAAACTCCTATCAAAAGCAAAATATAAAATTTTTTATATTGTGGATACCAGTGGGATAGTTGCTGTTGGACTGTTTGGTGATGAAGGCGTAACACTGATCACCGAGCAATCTCTCAGGCGGCAACTAGTTCATTGGTGTCGGCAATATAAAAGATAGACAATTGATTTGATTTTTTTTTTGCGTAAAGTATGACAGGCCGTTTCAGAATTGACTTCTGCAACATACGTGGTTTAAGGGCAAATTTTTTCTCTGTATATGCCCACGTTTGTCTCCATCGGCCGGATGTTTTCGCCTTAAGTGAAACCCATGTGTCTGAGGATGCTGATCCACAGGATTTTCACATACCTGGGTATCACCTCCAATCCCTCTTTATTCTTCATAGGGGCCTTGTAATATATATACGCAATGAAGTTGTGTACCAAGCATTCCTTAGGCACGAATGATCCTGAATTTAGCTGTCTATGGGTTAAATTTAAAATCAGGGCACATCTTTTGCACTTCGGGTTTCTTTACAGAAGCCCAAATATGGAAAGGGATAAAACTATATACAACTTTGATGCCCTTTCCGACTCTATATCGGAGATCCTCGAAAATTACCCGAACAGTGAAATCGTTATTGCTGGTGATTTCAATGTCCATAACGTATCGTGGCTCCGCCATTCGAGCCATACGACTCCAGAAGGCCAATATGTTGAGCTATTCGCAGCGCACAACCACCTTGCGCAATTAGTGAATGAACCAACACATATTCCGTGTGTTGACGGGCACCAACACAACACCCTCGACCTTTTTCTGACTTCACACCCTGACAAGTATGAAATGAACACTAGCGCACCTCTCGGAAATTCGGATCCTTGCACCATTTCTGCCTCCTTTTCGTTTGCGGAACTTCTTAACGTTTCACGGCCAGCTACGAAACGTTTAAAATATATTTTTGAAAAGGCACGTTGGGCTGAGCTCAACGGTTTCTTTCGGCATTTCAATTGGAAGCTCTGCTTCCTTGACAATAACGTCAATGCCGTGGCAGAAATGGTTGAAAATATAATATTGCTCGGTATGAAAATTTTCATACCATCGAAGCAAATTTCGATTAAAACCAGACCGAAGTCATGGTTTAATCAGACGTGCAGACTTGCAGTCAGATCCAGAGAGGAAGCATTTAGTATCTGGCGGAATGACAAAAACGCGGATACTAATGCGATGCGCAAAAGAGCGAATCTTCGTTTGCCAAAGTGCTAAGACGTGAAAAAGCTTTATACGAGCAGCGTGTTCGCACCAAAGTTCTTACTGCCCAACGGGGAAGTAAAAGCTTTTGGTCTTTCGTAAAAAGAGTGAAGGAAAATGCTAGTTCTTCAATTCCGGTTCTTTTGAAGGATGATCAAATATTCACAGACCCGGTTGAAAAAGCTAACCTCCTAGCTGAAATGTTTGCAGGTAATTCTCACCTGCCGGAGAGCAATCAACCACTGCCCGCACCCGAACGTGTATCCGTAACTATGCCAAAGATATACTTTCGAGCTCGTGCAGTTAAAAGGGTTCTAACGAACCTCAACATAAACAAGTCTCCTGGGCCGGATGGAATTCCTGCACTGGTCCTGAAGCAGTGTTCTTCGACGTTATCACGTCCTTTGGCAATTCTTTTCAGCACTCTGTACTATACAGGTCAATTCCCATCGTGATGGAAGGTTGCAAATGTAACGCCGATCCAAAAAAGGGTGAGGCAAGCAAACCTGAAAATTACCGCCCAATCGCAATCTGTTCCGCGATTTCCAAAGTGATAGAAAGTATGGTGAACTTTCACCTAATGAAATATTTAGAGTCCAACAATTTACTGAACGACCGTCAATACGGCTTCCGTCGAGGGCGCTCTACGGGCGACTTACTAGCCTTCCTGTCGGAAAAATGGTGTATTTCTAAAGCATTTGATAGAGTGTGGCATGGGGCACTTCTGTCCAAACTTATTGCTTTTGGTGTCGGTGATATCTTCTCTATATTTATATCGAGTTTTCTCAAGGATCGCGCTATCAGAGTTGTTATAGACGGGATCTCATCTAACGAGTATAAGATAAATTCAGGAGTACCGCAAGGCTCCACTCTTTCTCCTACCCTATTTCTAGTCTTTCTTAATGACCTCCTATGTCAAACTTCCAACCCTATCCACTCTTTCGCAGATGACAGCAGCCTTTCTCACTCATATTCATTTAGTCGTAGGCCAACATCGACTATGATCACTTCGCTGAGGCAGAATATGAGTGACTAATTGACTTGTGACCTCATGAAAATATCGCAATGGGGTCAGGCAAACAGGGTCGATTTCAATGCTCAAAAGACCCAATGCAGCATGCTTACACATCGACGCATGTCCGATGACGCTGCGTCATCTGTAATTATGGGCGGTATAAACATCGAGGAATCAGAAGCTCTTGATGTTCTTGGCATGAAAATTCAGTGCGATGTTCGATGGACTGAGCACATTTTTCAGGTATCGAAAGAAGCATTCAAGTGCCTCGATTTTTTAAGACGGTGCAAGACATACTTCACTCCATCTGATCTCCTCACTATTTATACCGCCTACATCCGACCGAAAATGGAATACAACTCTTATGTTTGGGCCGGTGATTCAAAGACTATTTTGAAGTTACTCGACCGGGTCCAGGAGAGAGCGAAGAAACTCATAGGAGACAGTAGGGTAGCCAACTCTATTAACTCTCTTGAGCATCGTCGCTACGTGGGGTGCGTTTCGTTGTTCTATCGTTACTATAATGGGATGTGTTCTGATGAAATCAGGGAACTTGTTCCCGAAACCCGATCATTCATGCGCACGACGCGTTCATCATTAAGAGCACATCCATTTGTAGTCAACTTGGCAGCGAACCGCACTACGCATTACAGGGAGAACTCATTTTTCGGCCGAACATCGCGTATGTGGAACAAACTCCCTGCCGAGGTCTTTCCTGTCACTTATGACGTGGGAAAATTCAAATCAAATGTCCATTCACACTACTCCCTCTATCCTCCTTCCCATAACCTGTTTTCCTAGTTCCAGCACAATGCATCGCATGTGTAGGGGTCATCCTCTGAGTGCTGGTCCAAGATAAAAAAAAAAAAAAAAAAAAAAAAAAAAAGTACGAGTAGATAGATGAATAAAAGCACATTTTCACTAAATTCACTAGATATATCATTAAAAAAAATACTTTTAAAAAAGAATAAACATTATTTTGAATAAATTTTCAGTAGCTTAATTTTAATTTATTGTTAAATAAGTTATCTTTAAGTGAATATTTAGGAAAATAGTTTAAAATTCGTTTATCACAAAATTTTAAATCAATATGGCGACCAAATTGTTGTTTACATCGAAAATTAAAGCTATCCAACTTTTTTTAACAAGTATATGTCAATGAAACACTCTGAATAACGCAGTAATTAATAATGTAAACAGTAATTAATAAAGAAACAATACGATTAAAAAATTAAATTTTTTGAAAATATGTTTTTTTAAATTTTTTTGAGTAATTTTAATGCATTTAAAATAATTCACCTCATGCCATTATTTTGGCATTGAATTATCTGGCAATACTACAGTTTGGTAACATATGTTTTCATTGAAATATTGACATTTAAAAAATCTTATTCGAGAGTAAGTTCGAATGTTGGAAATCGTGATATGTTTAGAACACCAAACTTGCATTTATTCGGTTTTGAGAAGTCACTCGCTTTTAAATCGACTCGGTTTACAGAACAGGGGGTATGTTTCATTTTGTGAAATTAAAAATATGATACCAAATTAAAAATGTAAAAAAGCCCTCAAAAACTTCATATTTTTGCTTTTGTGTTGACTTTGGGGTTTTATTTCATTTCACACTTTGGGGCCTTATTTCGCAGCGCCGTTTATAATTATTGCGTTTCGTTTGTATAACTTATCTGGCTGGCAGCCACGCAACATTTAGTCACTAGCCGCCGTCTAAAATAAATCTTCAGCTCCGATCACTGGCAACAGCTGTTTTCGGTTATAATAATTTCATTTCGTGTGTCAAAAGAATAATTTTATAATTTTAATTAAAAGTGGCAGGTAAGTTTGTGTTTACTATATTAAAAAGTTGAATTATTGTCGCTTTTTCACTTGTATTTGGCATTTTGATATCAAATATAAGTATTTTTTTTACCAGCTGAACAAGTTTTTAAAATAGCACACTGAACTGTGACAGGTTGTTCACCGCAGGCATATTTTTTCGAGTTTTTATTTAAACATACATATGACTTTATGAGTACCATTTGAATTCCCCAATTGATTCTGCTTTAATTGTTAATATTGTAAAACATATTTGACATTGTTTCTAAATACTTCATAATGTAGATTTTATGTATTAAATATTGTTGTTTCGTGATATGTAGGGATTACATATCCATAGACTTAATAAATAAATAAATCAATTGGCATTTTTAATTTAAATAAAAAATAACGACATCGTTGAAAGTTTTGTTTTGCGTTGCAAAACACTCACATTTATAGTCAGAGTTTACAATTTGTTTTTTTTTTTCTTACATCTCTTTTATTGGCATAAGCTTTTAAAATTTAAATCCATTTTCCGCTCTTTTGTTTGTTCTCGCGCAAAATTGCTGGTGGATTTAGGTCATTGCTCTTTGCTGGCCGGAGTAATATTGTTAAACTTCCTTTCGCATCGGAGGCATAGAGAGAATTTTTTTTAAGTATTAAGATGCAAGCGAATACATTAGACATCTCCTTAAATAAAAAATATAAATTTTTTAACTTGAATTATGTGTATTAGGGATTCAAATCCTAACAAGGATTGTGTTTGTGTTTGCAGATGAACAAAATTCTAAAAAAACGTGCAACTACAGAATTGTACATGATTTAAGCTCTCCATTTTTCTTCTCAGTTGGTCACATGCCACATCTCTACACTATCCCTCTTCAAAAAAAAGTGTACTGCTCCGCTTAAGTTGTGATGCGCCGCCGTTGCCGAGTGCTCAATTTCGTGCGTCTGTCCACCGGAATTTTTATGTTTTCCGATTGGCTACTAATTTTGCGTAGGATATTGCAAAGCGAATGGTAGCGGGTTTTTTCAGGGGGAAGGCGCAGGAGAAGTGGAGTTCCACAAACTCACAACCTTATGCAGGAGCTATTGTCCCATTGGCACGCATGCTGAGAGGATGGACATACCGTTCAATGCCCGGTGTAGGAGATGTGGGGCGCTTCGGAGAAGGAGACTGTTGCGAACCTTCTCTGTGAATTCCCGGGTATGGCTAGGTTGAGGCTGAGATTCTTTGGGCGTGATGTAAGCTGGGCCGGACAGACGTGTTGAGATACATGAACAGTACAGGCTGATTGTAACGTCTACGGGTTACGGTAACAAAATGGCATCTACGGTGCTACTTCGCTCGACCAGTCCTAGTCTTTAAGTGCTATTTTACCTCATTTATTAAAAACATGGGAGGAGGGTTCTGGTTACAGAAAATATGATACTGTTGAAAAATTGTTTCGTTTCTTAAAAAGACACTATTACTACGTAGCTAGACTCGAAACCACATGCTTTACTTATAAGTCGGCTTAAACTCCGTATTTCTGGATAAGCTAAAACTTCACTTTGGCTATTTTAATAAAGTAGCCAATATGGCCAGCAATAGACTTCTGCGCAAACTGGCAGAAATAATAATTTCTAAACAAAAATTCTGGTCAGTATAATGGATGAACTTCTGTATGCAAATCAATTTTATTCCTGCTGCTCTACGCAAATACTCGAACTCAATTATATGTACCACTCATCAAAAGACATGAATATGAAATGTTTATATGTGATGCAAGGAACTCACAATTTCATGCTTCAGTTGAATTGCCCCTCAAAGCTAATTACGTCCTACATACTCTCGTCACGCACTACGAGTTTTATAATAAAAGCAAGAGGTGACCTTCTCAACATTAACTCAACACCTTTCAGAAATAGTTCTAACGGCATTTGCACATTATATAACCTGGATGCAACGGAAAATACTCTTTACTTAATTGGTGTTTGACCGATCTTTCAAGTATTTAAACTCAAAAACTTTCTTAAAAGTCAACTAAATCTGTCTGAAGTTATAAATCTCCTCAATGATATGGCCTTACCCTTATACACTACCTGGAATCGTGCCCTAAATATAAAACACTATTATTTGGTTATACTGAGAATGTTAGTTAAATAATACACTGTGAATATGATGTATTTGTTAAATAATAGTTATCATTTTAGTTTACTAATAATTAACTAAATACTGTGAATTTGGGCCTTAAAGTTATAAAGCCAATGTGGCTGTGAGCCAGAATTGATAAATTGTGACATATACAGATTGTTATATGGACAGATTGTATATAAAATGAATTTTGTAATAATATACTTCGAATATGGGTACCTCCGTAGCTCAGTGCATGAGCATTAGTCTTATCAATCTGGGTTTGGGGGTGTTCGATTCTCGCCTAGACCCTGAGTGCTTCTTGTGATATCACAATGTGCCTAAGCTCTGGCCAAAGTGGTGCGATCTCCCTCGGAGGAGCTGTAGTGGTGAGGACGACGAGACGGCTGAGCACTTGCTGTGTCACTGTCCCGGTCTCGCCGTTGGACATGCGCCTGCGATGGGGTTCCCATTCCTGCGGAACCTCCCGAAGGTGTTGGGGGGTGATGTGAAGGGGATAAGCTTGTTTATCCGGAGCTCGAGGGACCGATGAGGTGGTATGTGGACTGATGCCGGTCAGAAGACGCAATTGGACCCGGAAGGACGCAAGTGAGCTGATTCCCTTGGCATTGGCAGCCTGCTAAACTAACCTATAAAAACGATTCCTAAGAAATTTTTACGCACTTTCGATACCAATCATTCGGTGATGGGAGAAGTTGGCAAATTGCATTACAACTTTTATATTTTCCCATCCAATGCATTCTTGCTAGTCTTTGCATTATGGTATATAAATATTACTGCTGGAACTAAGAAATAAAATTTTGAGTGGGCAGTGAGGGAGCAGTGTTTATGGGTATTTGTATTGAATTCTATCATGTCAAATATGGCAGGTCTGAAAGTGGCGATGGCTGAAGTAGTTACCACGTTGACACCAAAACCAAAGGTCCTTGTTTCGAGTCTAGGTTTCCGACATAAAGTACTTCACATTTTTCAGTGTCAGTTGTTGTCGGAGCGTTTCACTGGAGAAGGCATAGGCACTGGTCGCTGAATAGTACCGGCTTCAGCTGATACCAATCCACAGGCACATAAAAGCGTCCTCCTTCATCGATATTGTGTAGCATCATTGGAGAAGTAAAATAATTAATAAAACTGGCTACTAAACAGAGCTTCAAAAATTTAATGGGTATCCTTGATATCAGAGGCGTTTTAATCAAAAAATAACGTGCAAGATCAGAGTCGCAAAGATAATGAAGCTTTCTTCGGCTTCTCAGATCACCAACTGTCATCTCTTTCACTGTGCGTTACGTATAGAAAAAAATGGAGGCGTTCTTAATAATGAACGCGGTGTTCGTAGAAATGAGTGCGCTTCAGGAACAAAGGCACATTCGATTATAGTAAAAATAGAACAACGAAATACACCGCTTATTGAGACGATGTAATAACCAGCCGATCTAATGGAGTGAAGTATATCTTACACAGCCTTAAACAGCTAAAGCACTTGACTTGAAAAATGTTCAAAGTACTTCGAGAACATAACGCTCAATTTTCATGCCAAGAACATTGAGAGATCCTTTGATTACTCAATATTTGTACCACCCATAAAGGAGCGTGCTTGGACATGCATAGTCGTGTAAACATGCAGTTTTACGGGCGTTAAAACCATTCCATTCTGACATTTTCTTGGGGCCACTATTCCATGTATGATTCTCAGTCGACGTTGGCATATAATTGAATGAATATAATCGGCAAATGCTGTTGTATTCTGAAACAGATCGGATAGGGTTGGAAGATGGACATAAGAGGTGTTAAAGAAAAAAATTAATAAGGCAGAAGAAAGAATGGAGCCTTGCGGTATCCCTGCATAAAACACATTTATTTAATCGCAATTATTTACAGAGGAAGTAAAATCGTCAAAATACGGAAAAACGAAAAAAAATTCTCACTCTCAGAACTCGCTTTTTCAATGGCTTCCTACATTAAAACATTTAAAAATTCTCTATTTTTCAGGTTTAAAAGGAATTGCATACTTCAAATAAAATAAAATAAAAAGCGACTTAAATTTAATACCATTCAAAGTAGAAAAGTTGTGGATTGAATGGCGAAAATCACCCAAAAAATGTTGCAGGTTTTAATATCGAATTTAAAATTCTGTTTGAATTGGCTGTCAACTTTTAAATCCGAAAAATGTTTAAACATTATTAAAGCATATATTATTAACAGATCTTAACACCTGTTTTAAGTAGACTTCCTTTTAAATTCATTTAATGCTCCGGCTCCTGCTGTTGCTGTGTCGTGTGTATTTAAATGGCTGCATGAAAATATGAAAAATCTGTACATTTTGTTAAATTTTATTTTAACTAACGTAGCATGCCACACCACACCTCTGGCTTAGTTGCCTCTTTTTGCCTTGTACCCACTTATAGTATAGTTGTATTGTGTGCTTTGTACTACTGTACAATAAATACGAGTATTTCTTTGTTAAAACATGCTTGCCGCTTACGGATGCCAAGCATCAATGGAGTGGTGAGTGCTACTTGTATAAATGTACAAGTGTTTTAGTGTTGGTATATGCACTTACGAAATTATACACGAGTGCAATCAGTGCTGTGCAATATGTTAAACTGAAAATGTGTATGAGCGAGTTAGTGTGTAACCCAGCAGGCAGACATTTAAACAATTTTGAATTCTATACATCTCTTTAAAGAAAAATATTTTTAAAATTTATAACGCCCAGAGAACTAATCGAGATAATTTGTACGAAATATGAAAAAGTACACACAAACATTCTTCAAGTTTGCTGGGATATGTATAGTGCGTGTTGGGTTAGAAGTTTATTTATGTCCTCACTAGCCATTGCATACATAAAATAGCATTTGTTACAGCAATGTGAGTGCATATGCGAGGATGGTCGCGGAATTCACCTTCTTTAATAACTTTTTTGACTAACGTTAAATGAATGAAAGAATAGTTATACAATTATATATCAATGTTTTTGTCTCGAAAATACGAATAGGTATAGGCCATATTTTTTCTAAACTAGAAATCCGCCAGAAATACAGCCAACTTGGAGCACGTCGAAATACAATTGATGAAAATTTCCAACATATTATTTTATCTTAATTTTTTAAATTCCTTTTGTATAATTAAATTTCAAAATGTTTCTACTCGAATTATAGAATTGCTTCCTTAGCAAAACTGTATTGATTTTTTGCGAACTTAAATTTTCTGATTAATACTTAATACGATTAATACTAAAACGGGATACTTGAAGTCAATGGCCATTGGGCAAAACATCTTCTCGAGACAAAAGCACTGATATATCATTCTTTTAGATCTGACTACAAAGATATAGAGAAAAGTTCAAAAAAAGGAACTACTAACTTCGGCAAAAAAAATGTTCCATTTGGGAATAACCTTCGTATAGGTAGAGTTCTTGTTATTGTTGCCATGGTTAATTAATTTTGTGTACAGTTTTTTTTCTCTTCAACAAAAACAAAGTAAGAGAAATTATACACTCTCATGATTTTCCCGGAATAAAGTTTGTTTTCCTATAAACCTTGTAAAATCCATGCACATGTATTGTTCACGTTATTGTTGTTGTTGTTGTTGATATTATTATTGTTATTTTTTGTTAATATTACTTGACGCATACGTGCACATGTAAGTATTTTGTATGCAAGTCTGTGCATGCACGCATGTACATATGTGTGTGTAGAATAACAAGAGTTTAAATTTAACTTGTTTCAACTCTTTGTAAATTACCTGGTTTTGTTTTAACACCAAAAGCCTCCATCCAATTAGAGTCGAGTTTAACTTTTTCTCTGCGATATTATTTCCTGCATTAAATATTTCTTTCATACAAACAACCCCCACCCACCCCAATTTTTTTATTGTTTACGACTTTGTTTACTCTTAGTTAACTGAAACAAATGCAATAGTTTTAAATACGTAAATACAATATGACTGACTCCTTTGACAGAACCAGAGTATGTAGATAAAACAGCATTTAAAAAGAATTGCTTGTAGTTCAAAAAGAATATATCGTCACAGAAAATGGAAGAGCCTTATCTAACATCTTAAAAATTTAAACTTGACTTACAAATTCTGGTGTGTTAAGTCCAAATAAGTCAACTCGCAAAGTTTAAATTTTTTCTAGCAAAAAATTTTTAACGATATTGCAAAATTTTGCCAATATATTTTTTATTTAAACAAGATTTTTTTTCTTCTCCTGTAAAATTTTTAAAATGTTAAATATGGCTTCTTGATTTTTCTGTGACGATATGTATGTCCATATTATTAGCTACTGCTCGCATTGTGGTCTTCAAAGAGACTTGTATTTAAATTTTGACAAATATGTGTACCAGGGAAATTAAATTTAGATGAAAAACGAAGGCAATTGCTGATTCAAGTAACATGGAAAGAAAGCTGAGTAGCGGAAGAGAGCTGTAGATTCGCTCCTCTTTTATCTTGGACCAGCACTCAGGAGATGACCTCTATGTACATATGCGGTGCATTGTACTGGAACTAGAGAAAAGGGGTAGTAGGTGAAATTATAAAAGTTGAAGCTTCACTATCCTACAACACTGTTTTCGCACGTTATTTGTTTTTATAGAAGTGTTGTAACGTATCTGATGTCAAGGAGACGTATTAAATTTTGAAGCTTCCTTTTCAATAGCCATTTTTAGTAATTATTTTACTTCGCCGGTGCTGCACAATACCGACGAAGGGGAGCTTTCTGATTTGCTTATAGATTGGATACAACCAGCTGAAGACGTTACTGTTCAGTGACCAGTGACTATTCCTTCGCCACTTAAACCTCCCTACAACAACTGACACAAAACCACACAAATGCACAATAGAAAAATGCGAGATATTTTTATTAGTCTGAAACTGGGGTTCAACACAGGAACAATTTTTCGTTTTGTAGTCAACGTGCAGACTACTTCGACCATCGCCACGATATACATATTATGTATGTATGTATCCATCTAAACCACTCTTTTATACAGTTTTCCACACGAAAGAACACCGGAATTTGGTTCTTTTATCACCAGTACCTAAATTAATTGTAGGTTGCTGGGACCGTTTTCATGTTTAGTGTCAAAGGAGCCGTCTATAATAACAGGACACCTGAATCATATAAACCTACGTAGAGCAGATACGAAAGCAGATGTAACCTGACCGAAGACTGAACTCATGTATTTAAATGGGATGCCACTGGTAGAATAGTATCATATGCATAAGTTGTGTGGCCAATCTGTATAAAGGAATGTTTTTAACTGGGATCTGTGCGATTGTCAGACCCGTTATTCTCAAGGAAAATATTACATGTGCGAAGTGATGTAGACAGCCATCTGAGACTATTTATTTTTTTAAATTAAAGCAATGGACAAAAGTTATTTATTTCGTTGAAACAACAGCAGACATACCAAAGTTTGAACGACATGCTTTGATAAATATCAGGTTAAAGGTGCGTTCTATGAAATTTGTAATGTGACTTTATGTTACTCAACAAAATTTAAGAATAGATGTTTCCATTTAAAAGATTAACCATAAAAGAAATATTAAGCATAATACATCCGACACAAAATGGAATACAACTCTGATGTATGGGCCGGTGCTTCAAAGACTATTTTGAAGTTACTCGACCGTGTACAGGAAAGAGCGAAGAAATTCATAGGACACAGTAGGGTAGCCAATTCTGTTGACTCTCTTGAGCATCGTCGCAACGTGGGGTGCATTTCGTTGTTCTATCGTTACTATAATGGAATGTGTTCTGATGAAATCAGGGAACTTGTTCCTGAAACCAGGTCATTCACGCGCACGACGCGTTCATCATTAAGAGCGCATCCATTTGGCAACGAACCGCACTACACATTATAGAGAAAATTGGTTTTTTGGCCGCACAGTACGAATGTGGAATTGACTACCCACAGAGGTCTTTACTGTCACTTTTGACGTGGGAAAATTTAAATCAAATGTCAATAAACACTACTCCCTCTATCCAGCCCAATGTATCGCATGTGTAGGGGTCATCCCCTGAGTGCCGGTCCAAGAAAAAAAAAAAAAAAACAAAGGTGCTTATTCTTATAAAAATATGGTTTTAATCCCGATATTTTGCAGACTTGCAAATTTCGACACTTAATTTATTACCATTATATACTCTGTAATACGGATATTGTAATTATTTTGTATCTAAATCAGAGTCAAGCAAAATGCCGCCCATGGACGTGTTATCGCTTGTTGCTTAAAATCAGTGTTACCACAAAAAAAATTTCTCCTCAGTAAAAACAAACTGCAAGAAAATATGTTTAAAGGGCAATATGAACTAAACTTATTTTCAGATGTGGAGGGGGAGAAATCAATAAAATTTTTTAACATAAACTGTGCATTAAAACCAAATTTAATTAAACTTATAGTGTGGTTTTAATGTCATATCATCGTATATCATATTCTTCAAGTAATGCCAAATCAGGCAGTGTAAAGCCAGCTTTAGGGAAAATAATTTGTCGAACAAAGCAATTTTACTCTTAAATAACGTAACCATTCATCGAAAATCGTTAGTGAGATTGGATAAAGTTCTTCCAGCGAACTACACGGGACATTTGGCATATGGACCAGAATGCCGTTCACATTTTAAAAATTAATTATCGCCAAAGTTTAGTACTGTTTTCATCAAGTTCAGCAAATGTAATGGATGCATTAAAAACGTTTTCTTTGAATATCATAAAATGCTTTGGAGAATATCGATGGGAGTATTCTTGACAAATGCTTTGCAAAAATTCTTCATGATTATGAAGAATGGAAGAGTTAACAATATTTGTACTAATATTCCCTGATTCACTATTCTATATGACATTTTTGCCAAAAAAAAATACTAAAATAGCGTGCACTGAAAATGAAAGTGTGTGACAAGTTTTTTTGATTTATTAAATTCAATTATTATACTTTTTATAAATCCAAAAAAATTTTTATAAATACGGCAGTACGTATTTAATTATTTCTAATTATAATAATATGACATTCTGAAGGGATTTTTTAAGCGGCCAGACTTCTCTATTCCTTGTGAATGAATCGTGCTATTGTATTGGATACTGAATCCACGTCTTGAAGAAATATTGGGAATGGGAAAGAAAATTTAGAGAAAACTCAAACAGATGAAAATTATCAACTATTCGTACAATAATCAATGAATAAATAATTTCTATGAAATAAAACCTGTATGTTTTTATTTCAGTATATTTCAGATTTCAGTATTAGTAGTTCAGTATTTCGGACATTACTCAGTTTTTAATTGTCGGAATTATCGAGATTACACTGTATTTTTTTGATATTTTTTATTTGTTTTTAATACTATATTTCATTTCCTTTTTAGCTCGTACAAATCAAGTATATAAAAGCCAGTTTTGCTTATGCTTAAATGCCTGAAATCTAGAAAAAAAATTTTTGGCAATTTCGCCCACCGAAAGAGAAAAAACAAAGTCTTAAATCTAGTGAACATTTTCATATACATATATATACATATAAGAAAAAAATTTTAACTTTTAGCAAATTGTACTTCCTTTTTGTTGTGGCTGACTTTGTTGGCAAGAAATAAAACATCATGAAAAGTTTGCATGTCTTTAATTTTTGTTCTACTATGTTGCTCTTAAGAACACAAAGGTCTTACAGGAACCACAATAATTATAGAGAGTTTTCAACAAAGAATTACTTTTTGTTTTGGACATAAAAATGTAATGACCTTAAACGTACATATATTTGACTATTTTATAGAAAATGCATGGGATATGTTAACACCGACTTGACTTGAATGATGAAATCGTACATCACAAAAGACTTGAGAAGTTGGCGATGGTCAAAGTAGTCTGCGTTGACTACAAAACGAAAAATTGTTCCAAATAAAAACATCTCGCATTTTTCTGTTGTGCATTTGTGTGTCTTTGTGTGAGTTGTTGTCGGAAGGTTTCAGTGGCGAAGGCATAGTCACTGCTCACTGAACAGTGACGGCTTCAGCTGTATCCAATCCACAAGCACATCAGAACGGCCTAATTCGTCGGTGTTGTGTAACATCGGCGAAATAAAATAATTACTAAAAATTGCTACTAAAAACGAAGCTTCAATATTTCATACGTCTCCTTGACATCAGAGGCAATAAAACACTGCTATAAAAACAAAGAACCTGCAAAAGCAGAGTTTGTAAGATAGTGAAGCTTCACCTTCTATCATTTCTCCTACAATCCGTTTCCTCTAGTTCCAGCAAATTATTTTTAAAATTGGCTACTACACTGCCCTTAAAAAATTTAAAGCGTTTCCTTGACATTAGCGGCGATGCAATACTGTTATAAATAATACATGCAAATAGCAGAGTTCTAAAAATAATGATACTTTCCTCTGCTTCCCCCTTCATCACCTGTCATAACTCTCCCTTTTCCATAGAAGGGAAGCCTTGGTCGTAGGTAATCACTGCCTGAGTGTTAGTTTTCTTTTAAAAAATAAAACTAAAGTTAACTAAAAAAAACCCAACTTTCAATTGCATTAAAGCTTACTACCTACTTAGCTTATAAAACTTATAAAACTCTACTTATAACTAACTGATAAACAGTTAGCTTCAGCGTAACTAACTTTAAGTTAGTTGAAAAATAACGCAAAGTGGTGTCATTGACTACTTTGTAGGACATCGCAATGATAAAATAGTCAATTACCTCCACTAAAAATAATCTAAGTGTAAATAAATCTAAGTATGTAAAAAAGTTAACTTAAAATGTACTTCAATTTAACTGAGTGGCCATCGGGGTTTCTACACTAAACATACATATCTGTACTTTCAGTAAAAATTATAATTTGGTAGTTTTTATTCACTGTTAGATTTCAAATTAGAATTATGTTGTTAGTGAAACAACTTAAAATCTATTGTACATTATTATAATTGTACTATTAAAAATACTGTACAGGGTAGCGCAGAATGAACTATGTATATGGTTTAAATGGTTTATAACTTTTTTATTTATGTGATTATTATAATTTTTTTTTTAAATACAGTATATTATTGGGGAATTTTCTAAAATTAGCTTTGAAAAATCATATCTTGTAAGTGATGTCCATTTTCTGCTTCACACATACGTGCTCTTTTTAGCATATTTTCCATAACTTTTCGGGTGTAATCGCAAAATTTCGGGTGTAATGGCCATGATTTCGAATGTTGGTTTTTAGTTGGAGTATGGTTCTTGTTTTGTTAACGTACACTCTTTCATTCAAATGTCCCCAAAGAAAACTGTCAGGAGCTGTTAAATCTGGTGAACGTGGAGGCCAGTTAAAATCGCTGGTGCGCGAAATAATGCGTTCGCCGAATATGTCCCTTAACAAAGCCATTGAGGCACCTGCAGTATGTGCTGTATTCGATAGTGTAATGATTCATAATTAATTCCCCAAGTCTTCTTCACAAAATGCTGGAAAAAAACAAAAGAAAAATAATAATTAAATAAGTTATAAAGAATTCAAACGATATAGCTCATTCTGCGCCACCCTGTATATAGTATGGTGTACTATGGTGGTCCATATTGCCCGAGGTTGCAAAAAGTTCGTTTCAGTCCTACGACAGCAGAAAACTGGAAATGCAATCACGAAGATATGAAAACATCTGTAGAAACCGTTTATGACTGCATTCTAAATTGCCCGCACATAATACCCGCCAATTTTTTTTTCATGCTTTAGATTTAGTAATAACATAACATACACTAATAAAAAGTTTTTAATTCTACCCTTATTCTAGCGCTAATATTAAAAAAAGAAAATAATGGTGCGCTTTACCGTAAGTTACTCTATACGAATTTTCGTCCGTTTATTTACGTAAAGTCTTCTTTAATTTACCAAAACAAGATATAATATTTTAATAAATTAAGATTAATTTTAAAATTTACCGCCAAATGGGAATTTGCCGCTCTTCGTTCAGTATAGTATTGGCAACAGTAACAAAAGAAAACATAATTTAACAGATGTTAAAATACTTTTGAAGCATTTCACGAAGAAATATTCTAAAAAATACTAAAATTTCCTCAAAATAAAGAATTAAATGGTTCATTAAACTCAAGAGTTTAAATCTACAATAAAAAAATATTCCATTAAAAAATCCATTAAAGTTGTAAAATTTACTTTTTCATCATCTCCAAATGAAATAAAAAAAATAATATTCAGTTGTTTTTGTGCAGACAAACTTTTAATTTTAGCATTTGAAGTGGAATTTTATATTCACTATTACATATTTTTATCCATCTATTTTCTTTTTCTATCTGTTTATTCCTAGATGAGCAAAAATATTTTGACAAATCTAACATTCTGTGGAGGATTTATAATGTTACATAGTTGTATGCTATAAACTGGCTCAAATACTTAAATCTATTTAGATGAGAATGCAAATATGAATGGCCTGTTAAAACGATCCGCCCTCAATTATTTTTATAACAACTTTTGTTGTACAACTTAGCACAGTTGAAATGATACTTTAAAGTGATAAAATATTTGTTTTTTTATTTAAATTAATTTCTTCCACTTAAATTAACTGAATAACTTTGGTATATCTTTAATCTTGAACGAATATTAAAAAATGGTTATCCCCATTAGATATTAAGATTTTGGTTTCTCTGAGCTTCATTACTTTTGAGATATTATTCAATATTGAGAACAAGTTGTTCTATCTCTAAAGAACAAAAAAAAGCAACTTAATTTTGTTTGTTATTGATTTGATTGAGCACATTCATGTTGTACCACAGCAACAGCGACTTTGTCTTATTGATATTTTCACGCTCCATCCAAAGTAGGTCTCAAGGCTCATTTTCTATGAAAATATCGAAATGTCGATGCATGTATGCGATAACGACCAAGCTAAAGACAACTTAGCAGACATTTTTCTTAAAGATGCGCAATATAAAAGGAAATGGAAAGTATCTGTTATTATTCGATACAAAGCTGAACTCTGCTGGAATTTATCTGCTATAAGTTGCAAAGTGATTTTTTTCTGCTACGACTCTCTGTAATGGCGATGAATTACATAAAAACTCATAATCGATGAAACTGTCTTTTAGTACCCACTAATACGCGAACGCCTACGGATGTTTTTGGCAATTACTGAAAAAATTCTACATCTGTCCTTGTTGATATAATATTGTCAGATTTACGCTGCGACATATGATAATGAGGGCTGGGATCATGCGGTGGTTGATCACCGTTGGCCGTAACAGCTGAAGGTGGTTGACGACTTGTTGGCAGGCTCGTATGGAGCACAGGGCAAGGCAGAGCGAAAGGTTCTAGGTAGGGGAACTTCAGATGTCATCTGAGGAGAATTGGGGCCTTCGAGGATGTTATCTGCAGGGTACCCTTGGAGGAAGCTGAAACGACGGCACACAGTGTGTGAATGTCCAGCTATGTCTTATGCCAGACTATGGGCCATGGTTCGTCCCATCCTCGATGCCAAAGTGAGTTGTAAGGCAGATGTTAGCACTTAAAAATGAGTCAGTGATGGGGTTCGAAGTCTGCAATTATCATTCGACTACCAGACGACAGTAGAGTCTAGATTAAAACCTGGGATTAGCGCGGATGTAAATGGTTGGTTAGTGTGCCATTTGTTGAATGGATCGGTAATGAATGGGATCGATGGGATCAAAAAGGGAACCGATCTTCTATGGAAGCGCTGCAGGCAGTCGTTCAGAAAGCTTTTGTATATTTACTTGTCGTCTTTAAATTTCCACGAAACCTTTTTTACGCCTTGGTTGATTTGACTTCCTAACTTCCTCCCAAACATTTAGGCTCTCTTTTCAAACATTTTCACTTGTTTTTTATCTAAGAACTTGACATCCCTGCTGTAGTTAATAGTTTATATTCGATTTCCCCACCATTCCCATCCAGAGTTTGCTATTTTTTATTTGATTTTTCATTTTTATTTTTTCCCATTTTTTCAATTCATATTGCAGGCCTCGACCGTTTTCAATAAATAGCTTTTTTCGCAAAATAGGGATTTCAATTAAAAAGAAAAACAACAGAAACATATTTTGTTGGTTTAAAGTCCAAAAACAACAACAACATAAAATTGTGAAATATAAACAAAAACATTGCAATTTTGTCCTCTGGCTTTTGGATAACTCGTACAGACAGTGTAAATACACAAGTTGTGTGAAATAGAAGAAGTGTATGAAATAGAAGGGGAATGTAGGATTTGTTGGGAATTTTCTAGAATTTCAGCAAATTTAATTTCAACTTATCTATGCATGCAAGTAAGGATTGTATTATTATTATTATTATTATTATTTCTTTTTTAATTCCAACATGAGCAGTACACAATTTGCTTATTTTTATAAAGTTTAAATGGATTATCAGGCATGGTCATATTTTAAATTTTTAAACCACAATATCAAAACCATCATCCATACATGCTCGTACAAATCCATATACATATGTATATAAACATATTCATCTATGTACATATATAATTATCAAAACTGAACTCTAATGCGAAAGTGAATTTTTTAATATTTAATCAAGTCTTTTGACCTTCTTTTATTTTTAGAAGCTTTTTATGTTGAAGGTTTTCTTGATAAAAAAAAATAATTCATGTATGTATGTATTGCTCAATTCACAAGGTCGTACTAACGTCGTATGCAGTGTAGGCAAATTAGCTTTTTTCCAGATAAATTTAGTTTATTTTCTTAAAGTTTAGCTTGAAATATATCACTTAGCTTTTGGTTTTGTTCAGCTTTTTTTAACAATACATTTCGCTTTTTCTAGCTTTTCCTTCAATTTTAATTTCAAAATAGATAAACCAGTTTTTCAGAATAAATGTAAGTGCGGTAACTATATAAAGTAGTTAAAAATAATAATAATCTGGTAACGCCGACACAACTCCTGCTGCTATTTAATTAACAATAAAGAATACATATAACTTTTCAAAAACTCTGAATATTGAAGTAGGCGTCCAGAATGTGAACGTTGATTATGAGTTGCTGCAATACAAGTTTTTTATATTGAAAAGAAGGTTTCTTGTTTTAAAAAAAATAACTCACAAAATCAAAAAAAGAAAATAAAATATTTTTTTTTCGCAAAATTTTAATCAAAAACACCATAGTTTTCTTCTTTTCCTTAAATTTTTCTCTACATGCGTTAAATCACTGTCTTATTTCCCTGCAAATAATGTGACTAGTTCTCACATGCATGTACAGTGTAGTCCACAGAGAATTTGACTAGTCCCCGACTAACCCAAATATATGGCGAAAACATGGTCTATTTGACATTGCGATGTCCTAGGAGTGGACCATATAACCCATCGGATTAACCGAAAAACTACTCTATGGAGCACATCAGAGAGTAATTTTAATGCGACGGCATAATTCTAAATACGAAGGAAAGCATGAACACTTGTCGTATAAAAATAAGCTGTTGTTTTCAATGACATGGTCCACGGCTGCATTATATCGGACCATGTTGGTAACCAGTCCATTTCAGTTCAGCTATTGGACCACGTATTTCAATATTATTTGCAGGGAACAGCATTGCCTAACGCAAACGCTGAGTTAAATGCCATGAATTAAATTCCGTACATCAGATCTGGATTAAAAAGGTTTAATAAATGTTGCCAAAGTTTTGGAATAACTAAGGATCTCTTGATAAAAATTTATAAGGATATTTAAAATACAGTAAAACTTTGATAATCCGTACGTCACTAATCCGCATTTGGTAATCCGGACTGCATTTTTTTTTTTTTTTTATCTTGGACCAGTGCTCAGGGGCTATCCCCTACATATGCAATGCATTGCACTGGAACTAGAGAGAAGGATAGGGAAGAAACAGACAGGTGGTGAAAGTGGTAGAAAGATAGAGCTTAATTCTTGCACAACTCTGCAGTTGCGTGTAAATTATAAAGCAAAGTTGCGGCGTCTCTGATGTTTTTTGACGCATTATTTTTAAGCTAATGGAGCCATTTTATTTATTATTTTACTTCGCCGACGTTTTATTGCTCAAATACCGACGAAGGAGGGTGCTGTAGCACAGAAAACTCAGAAAAAACTTTTTTCCGATTTGACCCGGCTGGGAATCGAACCTGGGTCTTTCTGGTTGCAGAGCCAACACGCTGACTACTCGCCATCAGCACCCCCAATTTCTCATTTAGACCACTTTCATAATTATTGCCACATACATATGGCTCTGAATGTGTGTATCTCTCAATGTGTGGCGGTGTGTGTCTGTGTGACACCCCGTTTTTATAGGGACTTGTAGACTGTTGTAGTCAGTGGCTTGTGAATAGAAACATGGTACAACTTAATGGCTGTTCTAGAGCATAAATCACAAGATACTGACTTGCTGTTGTTTCTGTTGGTTTATATTCAGTACATTATGTTCTTGTCGTTGCTTTTGTTGTTGTGCTTCTTGCAATTCCAATTTTCGAAATTGTTTTATTTTTGTAATCTTCGTTGTTTTCCATATTTCTCGGCAGCTACACTTCTTTTCTGTCCAATTTCACAACTTTTTTTGCAATTTTCCTTGTAAAACATGTGACTTTAATTTCATATTGTCTGGTCACTGAACAGTACCGACTTCAACTGTAACCAATCCGTTGTGTAGCACCGACGAAGTGAAATCATTACTAAAAAAATATTGCTACTGAAACAAAGGTTCAACACTGCTGTAAAAAACAGAGAACGTGCAAAAAGCAGAGTTCGAAGATAGTAAACCTTCACCTTCTGTCATTTCTCCTAGTATACCTTTCCTATAGTTCCAGCACAATGTATCGTATGTGTAGGGGTCATCTCCTGAATGCTGGTCCAAGAAAAGAAAAAATTAATGACAACCGTACAGGGTTAATGCGGCATTAGTGATCGTCTCCAATCTTGATGTGAAATACTTCATACTAAATGCGCGTAACTTAGCAAGAGCCGGTCAGTTCAATGAGCCGGCCTGCACAGTCGCGAGAAAACTATGGCCTCGGTTTGATGTCAAGAGTTAGGGACAGCTGCTGGAGTTTCCGAGGCTGCACAGTCTTAACACCATAATGACTGGACATTGGCCTATTAGAATCATGCAAGACGCATAGATCTGCCGTATAACGACTTCTGCTCTGTGTGCAACGATGAGGAGGAGCTGAGTGTGGCTCACTCAGAAACCTGCACTACCGCGTGCTGGGAGTTTAATTGTTCGGCAGCCTATCGGAACTCTTGCGTTTATCAGGAGCAGCGGCAAATTGTCACGCTAGCAGTGCCGCATTCGTCGGACCGTCGGTTTCTTCGGTTCCTACTGGACACTTCCCGCTCTATCGCATTCCCGTCTAGTGATGCATTTCTTTTCTTGATCTATTCTTCCCTATCCTACTCAATTCTACTCTACCCCATGCTCTTCACAGGTATCACATGATGAATTGGACCCAAGTAAGCAGGGTTTATTTATATAGTTTATTTATTTCTTTGTGTTTATTGGTTTGTTCCCCATAGACTCCTAAACTACACCCAATTTTCCTTAAATGTTTCCTATTAGAGATAAATATTTGCCAAATGCCCATTGAGGGTGGTACTTTCCATATAACAATAATATAAATTTCTGTACAAGTAGAGAACAGCAGCAGTAAAAGTGTTACAGATGTCTTAACCATGCATCTATTAAAAAGTGGGCGAGATTGTATTAGTGGCTGGGGAGTTGTAGAGAAGCTTCTTCTGAAATATTGAAAAAGTCTTTACCGATAATACTGGTTATGCCCACTTCGTAAAGTATTTGCTTAATTTGGCCCCACATTTTTTACATGCTAAAGTTTTCTCGTCTTTCTCTATAACTTTTCAAAACTTATTTATCCACTTGGACATTCAGCAATTTGACTGACTGAAAACTTAAAATGCATAAAAGATGAAAAAGCATATACATACTTATTTATTTTAGGCATATGTATACAAAAGTGATATTAACCAGACAGATAGTCGTAATAAAAATTCAAATTTATAAAAGTGCAAGTAAAGGAAAAATTTTATTTTTCCAAATTACGAGTATTTTCCAAGAGAAATTAGTTTAATATATGACTGATGTTTTTTATTTTTATTTTATTCGTGTTGTTTTTGTTATTATAGTTTTTATTTCATTTAGCCATTTAGTTTCTGTCTATTAGTCGTTACTATAAACTTGTTCATAGTTTTGTCTTTTAAATTGTTCAGTCTCTACGAGCAAGAAAATCTCAGATTTAATTCCTCGTTTGAAAATCAAAAATGAAAGTCATGTGACATAAATAGTATAGGGATTCCGCTTTCAATGTAATTGCTTGCATGGCATGAATGTATGTGCGTGTGTGTGTTGCATTAAAATAACAAATAGTTAATGAGAAATATAATTATAAATGAATTTAAGTGCATTTTAATGCTTTTAAAAGTTGCCAGAAATTCATGAAATTGAACAAGTCATTGTCAGGGTGTATGAGTGTTGCGGGTATCATTATTAAATATTAATCATACGTGCCCACGAACCGTCTGAGCTGAAGTAATTTCAACACTTTAATTGATATTAAAATTTAATTTAGCCGACGGCTTTACCAGCCAGTGCTAGAATTGCATATTAATACCATTGTTCAATTCACAGGTTCGCATTAACGCCGTATGCGTTGTGTATTGTATTTTTGTTGTTGGTAACAACAAAAATGTGTTGTAATTATATTATTTAATTTTATATGTTTTTGAAATATGTATGGAGTTGTTTGTATTGATGCCGGTAGTACGATTCACTAACTTTTAATACGATAATCGTATCGTTAAAATATTTATCGAATTGCATTTCTGTACAGTTTATAACGATATTCGCTATCGCTTAAATCATTAAGTTTGCGACAATAATTCATGTGCTGTTTATATTGTTGATAAAATGTAGGTGGTATTTAAATTAAAATTGATGAAGTCTAATAAAAATTATTTTTAACAATTATCGTAAGAAATATTTCCGTTTTGTTACCGTAACCAATATAAACCAGAAAAAAAATTTTTTGGTTACGAATATTAGAAACCTAAAACCATTATCGAAATAAATTTATATTTTTTGGTTATGTTATATCATTTACTTATTTTTTGTTTTTAAACGATATAATATACATATTTGTATGTATATACTACTTAATATTGTAAATGAGAATGTTTATATGTTGTGTGTTTGGATGTTTTTTTTTTTTTTTTTTTTATCTAGGACCAGCACTCAGGAGATGACTCCTACACATGCGAAGCATTGTGCTGGGAACTATAGGAAAGGGATAGTAGGAGAAACGACAGGAGGTGAAGCTTAATTAAGTATTTTCCAGCTCTGCTTTCGCACGTTCTTTTTTTGTTTTTATACTCGTAGCAGTGCTGCTGAAGCTTCGGTTTAGTAGCCATTTTTATTATTATTTTACTTCGCCGGTGCTACACAATACCGACGAAGGAGGGCGTTCTGATGTGATTGTGGATTGCTATCAGCTGAAGCCGGTTTTGTTCAGTGACCAGTGACTATGCCTTCGCCACTGAAAGCTTCCGACAACAACTGACACACAATGACACACTAATGCACATCAGAAAAATGCGAGATGTTTATTTTTATTTTAAAAATGTTTGTCTGAAACTGGGGTTGAACCAATGTCTGTTTTTGGTTCAGTAGTCAACGTGCAGACTACCATCCATCGTGCCATCGCCACCCTCAACCATCACGCGATAAAATCTTAATGGATTTGCACGAAATTTGACAGATGAGTAGAATTTGCTAGAATGTGGACCATACTAAAATATAGGGTACTTTGTATGGAACAAGGAAAAAATTAGTACTTTTTCTCTTTTTGATAAAAATAATACTGTATGAGTTCACACGATTCATTTTCTTTGCACTCTCTTTGGTGTTCACACAATTCATGTCTTGTTGACGACATGTACATATAGTTTGTGTGTATATTCAAATTAAGAATGAGAAAGCAAAACGTACTGACAGTATATGCACATGCTTACACGTTACCCTGCCTCTCGTTACTCTCGCCTATAAAGTAGCAATAATGTCAGTGAAACATGAAACGTGTGAACACAGTCTAACCGAAAACTTAAAAACGACGTTGTAGATTTCCCTGAAATGTAGATAACATATAGCCTGGGAATGGACTTAAATTGGTACTTTTTGCATTTCTGGCAATTTGTTACCTCAGGACTCAAACATTTATGAACCGAGTTGGAAACATGTTGTCCATTCGACTGGGCTTGTCGCAACTTGTGTTCAATATTTTTAATTTTAGTTATTCGTTTCCATTAGTTTTTAAGATTTTTTGTTTTTCATTTGTAAATGTTGAGTTATTTTGAGTGACGAATCAGGAACGTTTCAAATAACTATCCTCAAAGTGAAACAGCCGGTCGTTCAATTCAATATATATAAAGTTTTATTAATTCAAATATATATACTATATGTATAAAAAGTACTTGTTCATTCAAACGGTTTTCACAGGAATGAATTCTAGATACATAAAATGTATTTCAGGACAATAATTTTTGACATTTGATAAACATAGAATTACAAACAGGGTTGACTACATTGGGATTGAATCAAGGATACAAAATTCTTCAACAATCTCCCCCACAATCCAAATGTACAAACTTGAAAAATTCATTACATTATAAAATAATTTTTAACATACTGCAACCATTAATGTGTTTCTGTTTAGTTAAAACCTTCGTCAGAATATCCGCTGCGTTTTGGTCGGATGTAACATATTGAATATCGATTATTTTTTCCTCATATTTCTGCCGAATGTAATGGTAACGAATGTCGATATGCTTACTTTTCTTTTGTACTGTTGGATTCTTCACCATAAACGCTGCAGCCTGGTTGTCACATAAAATAGGTGTAGGTTTGTCAATATATTGATTAAACCCTATTTCACTCATCAGACCGCGAATAAAAACAACTTCTTTAGTTCCCTGACATAGAGCAATATATTCGGCCTCCATGGTACTGAGAGCCACAACAGGTTGTTTGCGAGACTCCCAAGCAATAGGGCCACCAGCCATTAGGACAATGTGACCAGAGTATGACTTTCTGTCGTATGTATCGCTCCCCCAGTCAGAGTCTGTAAATCATAAAAATTCGTTATAATTTGAAGAGAATATTATTTTACCTAACGGATTCTTTTTCAAGTATCTCAGAACATATTTTGCAGCCTGGAAATGCTCTTTATGAGGATGAGAGTTAAACTGAGATAATTTAGATACTACGTGAATTAAGTCAGGTCTACTTATCACAGCCAAATACATCAAGGCACCAGTAAGACTCTGATAATCTTTTGCATCTATACATTGGCAATCTTCTTCACATTTATTTAGAATATTTCCACTGGCCCAAGGTGTTGCTGCAGGCTTGCAGTCAGTCATGCCCCATTTCTTCAATATTTCTTCAGTGTATTTATTTTGATGAATACTTATATCACCTCGTAGACCATCACGGTGTATTTCCATACCAAGATAAAATGATATTGGGCCACGGTCTATTGCCTCCACCGCATGGTTCAGATTTTCAATTATTGTTGTCATCTCTAATTCACTTGAGCAAGCTATTAACAAATTATCAAAATATAAGGCAATTATACATATTGTGTTGCCATTGCTCTTCAGATATACGCAAGTGTCAGATTTACATCTTATAAATCCCATTTCTATTAAAATATCATTCATTCGTTTGTTCCACTGGCGACCCGCTTGTTTTAAACCATATATAGCCTTTGTTAACTTACATACCTTGTTTGGATTGTTTTTATTTTCAAACATTGGTGGTTGAACCATATACACCTCTTCCTCTAGATTACCATTTAAATAGGCAGCCACAATATCTATATGGTTCACCAACAATTTGTGCTTCGCTGCTAAGGCTAACAATAAGCTTATTGTAGAATGCCTTACCACAGGAGCAAAAGTTTCTTGGAAATCCACTTTATATTTTTGTGAACAGCCATGGGCTACTAATCGCGCTTTGTACTTTTCAACCGTACCGTCAGGGTTATGCTTCAGTGCAAATACCCATTTGCAGCCGATAATATTTTTCCCGACCGGCTTTTCAACTAGCTCCCACGTTTTATTTTTAATCAACGATTGCTGTTCAAGTTTCATAGCTTGTAGCCATTTCTCAGAATCTTGGCTCTTTAGTGCTTCCGCTACTTTACTGGGATTCTCGATAATTGAATTTAAAATTTGTGGTTCTGTACAATATATTTTTCTAGGTCTACCCTTACCACCATCTCTTATAATTTTTGGCCTACCACGTTTTCTTTTACGTGTTACACTATCAATCCTTCCTTCATCTGATTCGGTAGTTTCACTATCCATATCCGTATTATCGTTTGGATATATTTGCTAGATTTTGACTTCATTTCCTTTTGCTTCATTAGTTTCCGTACCACTTTGTTGAATAATATCTTCATTTCGTTCTTCAGTAACCTTATTTTGTTTTTCATTTTCACTGTCATCAGGTATATTTTCATATTTCCTTGGAATAACTTCAAGAAATTCATTATTAGTTATTTTTGAAGCGTACAAATCATTCTCGAAAGATTTCTCAAAGAAAATAACATCACGGCCACTAATTACTTGCTTTGTGTTGGTATTGTATAAACGATATGCTTTTGTATTGGCTTGGAAGCCGACGAACTTCATTTTTATACCTTTGATAAAAATGTTCCACCTTTCGGTTTTGGACCTTTCTTTAAAACTACGGCGTCACAGCCAAAAGTTTTAAAATGAGACACACATGGTTTTTTTCCGCACCATTTTTCATACGGAGTCACATCTCCAAGAACTTTCGTCGGAGCACGGTTTCTTAAATAAGTAGCAGTATTAACAGCTTCACCCCACAAACTTTGAGGTAATCCCGACGAATTTAACAAACACCTAGCCATTTCAACTAGGGTTCTATTGGCTCTCTCAGCTACTCCGTTTTATTGTGGTGAATAACCAACCGTCGTTTGATGAACGATGCCTTTATTTGAAAAATATTGTTTGAACTTGGAATTCACAAATTCCTTACCATTGTCACTCCGAACAATTTTTATTTTGCGGCCTGTCTGCTTCTCCGCGAACCCAGAAAAATGTATGAATGCATCAAAAGCATCACTTTTTTGCTTCAAAAAATTAGTAAATATGTAACGCGAATAATCGTCTATAACAGTCATGAAATACGATGAACCACCTATAGATCTTACGCCAATTGGACCACACAGATCCAGACCAGCTCTAAAATATCATTGGTTTGAACACTTGAGTAATTCTTGTATGGTGTTGCAGAAATTTTATTTTCAGCACATGTAAAACACTCTAAACTTTTAGGTATTTCTACTTTCAGCCCCTTTGCCATATTTTTATTAATTAATTTATTTAAATCATTGAAATTTAAATGTCCAAATCTTTTGTGCTACTTTTCTGCAATGTTATCATCAGTAACTCCATGTACAACGGCAAATTCTTTCTTTTGCGCCAAATTTAAGATAAATAAATCATGTTGTACGTTTGCGGTTAAAATTATATCGTTTTGTTTACTTTTCATTTTTGCTTTATTTGCAGCAAATTGGACAGTGTGACCAGCTTTAATAATTTTAGAAATTGACAAAAAATTAGAATGTAATTTAGGTACATACCATACGTTGTTTAGTGTGAGCGTACAAAAAGTTGTTTCTAAACTTATTTTTCCAATTCCTTCAGCATATATTTTTTCACCTGATGCCAAAAATATTTCCTGTTTAGTTATTGTTAAACACTCAAAATGGTCTTTAGAGTTCACCATATGTGATGAAGCACCACTGTCTAATATCCACAATTCTTTTAACCTTTATGTCAACAGCAGAAAAATTATACGTACGTCAACAGCAGCATACCCGGGTATGCACATACAGTTTATATGGAAATTGTTTGCGTTTTAAAGATTCTTTGTTGCTAAGTGTGTTTGTTTTACGTTGGCTACTGTGTTTTTGAATATTTTGATAACTGTTTTTGTTTTTGCTTGTGAGTTTTGTTTTTTGCATTGACCATTAGACAGGTTATCATTCGAATAAATTCTAATAAGATTTTCAGTCGTTACTTTTAGCTGGTGATATATGTAGGTGCATAGTTTTCGCGCAATAAAAAAATTTATATACGCAAAAATTACAGACGGTGACTGGCTAACTCGACGACAATTTAGTACACTGGGTTATGAAGACAGAGAAGAATACATTCGTCAGAGATTAGAGGAATTAGTAGCAGAATATAGAGATGATGAGCCATTAGCATCTGAGGAGATTCTGGATGATAATGAAATTAATACGACTTCAGATTACTGTGATGTAGAGCCAATTCAATTACCAGAATATGACCCGGAAGATGAAAGTGAATCTGATGAAGAACTTGGTGATACCAAAGATTTGTGGAAAATGACCTCACATCCATTGTACCGTGCTTCTATGAGTGTAAGAATATTTTGGCAAATTAGTCGTTTTATACGTTTTGATAATGGAAATACGCGACTGCAACGCAAGCAAACCAACAAAGCTCAACAGCAATTTACACACCAATTATGTTGCAGGCGCTAACGCCACTGTTGCTGAGCAATTGTATCCCTTCCGTGGAGGTACTGGCTTTACGCAATACATTCCGTCAAAACCTGCCAAATATGGAGTAAAAGTGTGGTGGGTATGCGACTCCATTTCATCTTATCCGATGAAGGGACAAATCTACACGGGAATGGCGGCGTCCGGTGAAAGAGAAAAAAATGTTGGAGAAAGAGTGGTGAAAGATTTTTTTGCGTCAATCTCTTCAGCGGAAGTAGGAGAAATATTGTATGTGACAGTTTATTCACTAGTTATAACTTGGCAAAAAGTTTGATGATAGACAGCAATTTGTACTGTGAATAAGAGGCGGTTATTTGTGCCATCACAGTTTTCTCAATCGCAGGGAGTGCAGTGGAATCCACTATATTTGGTTTCTGCAAAAACATTTCTATGTGCTACTTTCAACAGAGCATTATACAACCGAAGTACAAGGTCCAAAAAAAAAGCCAGTAATGATATTGGAATATAATAAAAATAAAGGTGGCGTTGATTGCATGGACAAATGCCTGGCAGAATATTCTACAAAACGTCGAACAAATAGATGGCCTTTGGCTTTTTTTTATAATATTTTATGTTATGATATAATAATTTGTGTTTTGGTTCTGTTTTGTTTGCAAAATAAAATTTTGTTTGAATTTATATCAAAATATTTGCATGTTTTTTCCTATACATACCCAGGTATGCAGCTGTTGACGTAAAGGGTATATATCGAAATATGACCATATATCTAGTCCAAGTTGTCCAATTCCACTCAGATCTGTGTATATAATGTAAAACACTTTTTTTTAGGATATCATGAAATCTCAGTTAATTCTGATAACTACTTTCGAAGATATATCGATTTTAAAACGCAAAACATACCCGGGTATGTTGCTGTTGACATAAAGGTTAAGTTAAAATCGTTCTCTTTTAAAGAGCAAGCAAAACCATTTTCTCTTTCATCATTTGTTTCTCTGCATTGATATCGTACGTGTCCCCTTTTTCCGCAACGAAAACATTTAATGTTGTTGTTGTACATATTAAAATCTTGATTTCTCTTCTCATTTTGATTAAATTTTTGCTGTGGATGTTTAACATAGATTTATTATCATTTTTACTGTTAAAATGCTTTTTGTTTCTTTTGTATTCTTTACGCGAATTCGCCGCAAAAACAGTTTTGTTTGGTTCTGCAATTTTATTATTCTGCCTCATTTCTTCTTCTAAAATTTTTGCAATTAAATTGTCGCAACTGGGCAAAACATCCCGGCTTTCTATAACCACTATAAAACCTTCCATTTCATCCGGAAGACTACAGAGCAACATAATGGATAACAAATCATCATTAAGTTGGATTCCTATTTCTTTTAAGCCATCAACTATTGAGATAAACTCATTTACTTGTGTGGCAAATTTCTCATTTGCGTTAACCCTGAAACGCACCAACCTCTTGAACAAGTTGACTTTTCGGGATGCCGTGTCTGCTTTGTAAATGGATTTTAAAGTTTCCCAAGCTGATTTTGCTGTAGAACAATTTTTTATCAATATCAATTGATTTGGCTTCACACTCAAATTGATAGTTGCAAGAGCCTTAGCATCTGTCATCAGCCATCTTTCAGCTTCCACCTTTGGACAAGACTCTGTTACAGTTTGCCATAAATCTAAGGTGATGAGCAGACTTTTTATTTGAATGGACCAAGTTGCGTAATTATCACCGCTCAATTTTTCAATGCTTGACACTGCAGACGACATTTTCTTTGTTTTTTCTTTTCCTTTTTTTTTCTTTTTTAAGATCCGGCTAAAACAATAAAACCTGAACGACACCAATGAAAACTAACCTCACTTTAATTTCAACAGTTTATGTATTTAAGTATTTGATACTATTTCCTGGTTCCTGGTTTCTGGGCCCATAACCTTTGTTGAGTTATTTTGAGTGACGAATCAGGAACGTTTCAAATAACTATCCTCAAAGTGAAACAGCCGGTCGTTCAATTCAATATATATAAAGTTTTATTAATTCAAATATATATACTATATGTATAAAAAGTACTTGTTCATTCAAACGGTTTTCACAGGAATGAATTCTAGATACATAAAATGTATTTCAGGACAATAATTTTTGACATTTGATAAACATAGAATTACAAACAGGGTTGACTACATTGGAATTGAATCAGGGATACAAAATTCTTCAACAGTAAATACACTGGGTCTCCTTGACTAAATTGAAAATTTGAAAAGTAGACATCAGACATGGGAAAATATTTTTCGTTTTTAGTTTTTGATTTCGTTTTAAATACGAACCATTTCCTTGCATTCGTATATTTTCACAGAGGTGCCACTTGATTTCAATGTTCAAGAAAAACACAAAGTGCCAGATTGCTGATTTATCGAATCCCAGTTTAAACGATTTTTTCTAATAAACTCTTTTTTTTAGAGCAATTTTCTAAAACCGAATCCACTTACATTTAATATCACTGATAAACCAGCATTAACAATATAATATTTTCTTACGTTTATTCCTTAAAAAAGTGAAAGTACGGTAATTTTTCCTATTATATAACTGTACTCTACACTGTGGGCCAAAAGTAATCAACCGGGGCATAAGTAATCACCCGATGTATTTTTGCTGTAATTTTATTTAATAAAAACCTTTGGATCTGCATGTATGGTCATCAACTCTGGCGGCGGTCACTTAGAGATTACTTTTGGCCCACCCTGTACCTATGCTAAGCGATTTTATAAACATTGTCTGGTATTCTGGCTATGAATACACAAAAAAACACACATCCTTAAATGGCATTCTCAACAAACCGGGGGTGGAATCGTCACATCCGTGAACGTACAACTTGTTTCGTAAAAACACACATTTCAGATTATGACATACGTCAACGGATGATAATTCACAATATTTGGAATTACGACATACGTTATCATACGACTTAATGTACGTTTTCTACGAACAGTTATCCGTTAATAAAATTTAGTTCGAGTTCATTGAAAAGTGTTAGAAATTTGCTAAAAAAAAATGTAAGTTATATGAATAATTTATATTTTGTAAGAAAAATCATGTATTGATGACTTTGTGCCTTAGGCCTACGCTGACCAAAAATACCAGGCGAAGAAAAAACTTTCTTTCAATAAATATTCAAAAAAAGCAAACTGGCGGAGGTCTTTACTGGTGGAGGTTTTTACTAATTTTGTTCATATATTTTGATAGTTAAACAACTATTCTGAATTATATGTTCATTCACAAGTATTATGGAATTTGAAAACTATAGTGAATTGAACAAAAGATTACGAACAGTTTGCAATCGTATGTGATGATGCCATTCAGTTCATACGATTGACGTATCACGTAATTTTTTTTCGTACGATTACCGATACGATCACTGATGTGACGATTCCTCCCCGGATTTATATTGGGTATAGAGTGTGTTGCATTTCACCTTTACTACGGGTGATTTGTGTGAATATAATATACTACCGTTTCTGAGAACAAACCATTTTTAAGAAACAAACACCAACCGGCACGTTTATAAAATAATGAGGCATGTTTCGTTGAAAAGAAAATACAATAACACGTGAAATTAGTTTCTTAATAATGATAAATAAATATATAAGTATGTACATATTTAATTCATTTCAATTTATGGCTCGATTATGTTTGCCAGACAAAAATGTGGTAGCACTGGAATTTAGGCAATTGGAGATAACGCAGTTCGATCTGCATTACCAATTTGAGCAATTGGGAATACAAAAATAAAATTCCCATACCTACTTTAATTCATAAATGTCAACTTTTGCCGAAGAAAAAAATATGAATAAAACCAAAGATTAAAATGCGATAAAATAACGATACTACAAATTTGCCTGTTCACAAGCACATATCGTCTTTCATTATTCGATAAACTATACGACAGAGCTTATGACTTGAGAATGCATTTAAATAATTTTAATATCAAGTAAATAATTAAATAATAGATTTAATGTTGAATCGCGTTTAGTTCTTTCCGCAATTAGTTTAAATTTATTGATTCTTTTCTTTAAATGCATATTTTTGATTGACTTCTTTTTAAACTTTAGCGACTCATATTTAATTTTTGATTCTTATAGAATTTGGATAAATTTTAAATATTTTTAATCGATTTTTTGCTCAATTTAATTTGTTGTGGTATTTGAATTATAGTTTTATTTTTTTCCTATTATTTAATTCTTTTATTATTTTCTTACTATAGATAAACTGATATACAAGTTTCCTTTTCCAACGACTTCAAAAAAGGAGAAGATTATTTATTGGACTGCATTTTTTTATGCGTGTTAAGAAATATAAATTTTCAGTTTCCACAGGGAAAAATTTTCAAGTTCTATTAGAGTGAATAAAAACTCACATGCACGCACACACACACACATACGTAGAACAAAAGATTGTTGCAGCAAGTCTGTGCAAAAGAGAACAGAAAAACAAATCATTTGCGGTTTTAAAGCAAATGTCTGTACTAATTAGATTTACAAGTACATCAATAATATAAAATAAGAGTACATATTTTGTTTTAATTCTTTTAATTATTTTCTATTTTTTTTTTTGTTTTTGCTGCTTCAACCACACATGAATAAACAAATCTACATGCAACATTTACTCATTCATACCCCTAGAGCAGCCAAATCATACGCGTTTGCAATTGGAATATGGGAAAAGGCATATTTAAATTGTAATGCAAACGCAATAATTACCACGAAATAGAAAATTAAATTGCGGCATATGTGAATATTTGTTGGTAGGAAAAGGGTCTTGCAACATTTTATATGAAGGAATATTTTTTTGGGATTCTAGGCAATTTTTTTTAATGTTGGTTAAGTATCAAAATTATGTGATCAAACTGCCCGCATTGTAAAGCTTCGCAGATAATTTCTCTTTTCGGTTATTTCGTGAATGTACTTTTTGTTTCAACCGAAAGTCCAATACAATTCTTACACGATTTTGCCCCCTTGTCATTTAAGATATTTGCACTTTATCGTTATTTTTCTAATATATACAGTGAACAAAGCAATGCACTTCTTGCAACGATTCGTAAATTTAAGATGATATGCAGCTTCCGTGCTCGTCTTTGGGTATGGTTTTTGAGTTCCCCTAACGTATACGCATATGTTATTCGTTGCAATAGATTTTAAATTTTACGGAGCAGTACATCGAAATTCTTGTGATTCCATACATAATTTAAAAGAAAATTTTAGTTGACGATTGCAAAAATGGTCCGTGGTGAAATTCGCCACATTACACTAATTCCACCCTCCATGTTGATAAAAAAAAATATCCACTTATCAGCCCGTAAAAAATAAAAATAAACTTAAAAGTAAAAGTAAATCACCCGATTTACCTTCACCTTTCGTAACACCGTAACTTTATATTCAAAATTCCACATTTGCAAAAAATTATGTTAGAAGGTACATTTTTTAAATAAAATATAATATAAAATATAATTTATAAAATTTAATATTATAAATATCCGTTCAAGTAAACAAATTAATAAAAATGACAAAACGAAGTTAAACAACAAGTTAGTAAAAGTTAGTGAATTAACGGGTGACCAAAATTGCAAAAAAAAATATTAATAATAAAAAAAACCACTTTCATATGATGATATGAAGATTCGAAAGCGTGTAAAATCATTAAGAAAATGTAAAATGAATATCGTTAGGGTAAATTTAATTAATTATGTAATGTAAAAAAAAATTAACTGTCAAGGAAATGATTACATGTACAATATACATAAATGAAAATTTAAGTACAATTTCAAAAATCTAATTTTACGATTTCTTAATCAATTAAATGCTAATTATGAGAATAAAAACAAAATATCTTCTATACATATTTATTTATAAAAGAAACTCATGAACGCCTGGACCTCCAGCCAAACAAGAAGAATACCCAAGAAAATTTCCGAAATAAGGGCATTGCCACCCCCATACAAAGTAAATTGAGAACAATTAAAGTTAAAGTTTCTGCATTTGGTCTAAGTAACTTAATGCTCAGTACAAATCATTAGTAAAAAAGTGGCCGAAATTGGCCAAGTGGGCGTAGTCCCTCCCATTACAAACTAAATATTGATTTCATTGTATCCCGGGAACGATTAAAGCTAAAGTTTATATAATTGGTCTGAGCAACTTGGTGCTCAGTACAAATTATCAGTCAAAAAGTGGACCAAGTGGGCGTGGTCCCTCCAATACAATGTAAATAATGATTTTTGCACATCTTGAGAACGGTTAAACTAAAGTTTTTCATTTTGGTCTGAATGACTTGATAGTAATTTTTTTTTTTGCTTCGGGCACTTACATTAGAACTACAGAGCATACGGAGGAGTAAATAATGCGAAAAATATGAAAACTGACAATTCTTATCAGGCGGAAAACAAAGTGTAATGGGTGCTTTTCCTGTATCTTTTTTATTGTTTTGAAAAGATACTGTCGATATAACCGTAAAAGTATTCACATTTGATGCAGATGGCTTACCGTAACAATGTTTATAAAAAAGTGGGCGAGATTAGATAATTTGGTGTGGGGTAGCGAAGCACACCGGGTGTAGCTAGTATATACATATATAAAGAGTTTATCAACAGTTTATTATCTATCCAACGTTGTCTGCAGGCGCCTGGTGAGAGCAGAATACTTGCGACTTGATATAATTCTTTATAAAGAGTTGTCCAACTGAAATGAACGATGTTAATTGTAAATAATACAAAAAGTTTTCTTAGAATTAACTTAATATTTTTTATTATCATAGAAGGATCTCGGACAATTATATGTGAAACAAAATATCGGCCAAATGCTCGCCAGGGCTTCGGTGGCATACCTTTATCCGATGGTCGATGTTTCCAATGACTCTGAGGCATAATTCAGATTCAATCTCGTTAATGTGCCGAATTATCTCATTCCTTAGCTCTGGCATTATTCTTGGCTTATTGACGTACACTTTTTCTTTTAAATATCCCCACAGAAAGAAGTCCAACGTTGTCAAATCACTTGATTGTGACGGCCAATTAACATCACCACGTCGTGAGATAACACGACCATTTAGTTTCTCGCGCAAAAGAGCCATTGTTTCGTTGGCTGTGTGGCAAGTGTCACCATCCTCTTTTTACCACATATCGTCCAGCTCCATGTCCTCAATTTCTGGCCACTAAAAGTCCGTCATCATCTCGCGATAGGAAACACTGCTTAGCCGACCTCATTTTTATTTCTTTATTTTTCAAACTCATTTTTAAAACAAAGTATATAAAATTTTCAAAAATATTTTACACAGCCACAAAATATAATTTCACTAAAAAAATTATTTTCATAAAAACAAATTTAACTAATTCTTCTAGTTTTTTGACCTCTTTTTATATTATTAATCGCTCACACATTCTCGAGAATTGAAAAGACTAGAATTTTCTCTGACAATTGCAGTGTATTTCAAATATTTTACTAACAGCTCTTTTTTAGACAAACGTTTAAATGTTATTTACAAGAGACTTGCTAAAATAATATTCATACTTCCGTGTATTATAAATATTTATATTATTATAATTACTAGTAGTATTATTTAAGCATACAGAGGTCGGCGTTCACAGTGCATTGCAGCTGGCAAACGGGTAATGACAGCTTCATCGAACAGGGAAAATAAGATAATGGACTTCAGGAACCGGTTTCATCATAAAAATAAACGTAACAACAACACCTATTAACGAAATCATTTGGCGAATGAAAACTTGGCAATGGAAACTTTTTATTATCCAAATGAATATTTTATTAATAAAAATAGAATAAATAAATTAGATATTTAAATGATTAATAATTGAGAACGCCCGAACAGTACGTTTTCGTAACCTACATTTATAAAAAAAATTGCAGCAAAATAGTTGCCAATTATAAGTCTTTGATATCTTTTGTTTTCCTCAAAAAGAAAAATAAATAAAACAAGTCGCTAAAGAGAGAAAAACCTTCAGCCATACTGTCAGCCACCACTAAAATAAATTGCACGTAAACACACGTTTAGCTTGAACACCACCAGAAGCAGAAATGCACATTTTAGGGAACTAAATGTGTGTAATTTACACACACTCACATATATACAGAAGACACTCATGCACACGTAAATAAACAGCCGCTGTGGATCGGAACCCTTAAGTTCTGATGCCAACACTTCCATAATTTACGAGTAATAAAATTCGGCTCGATGGATCATAAAAAAATTGCTCTAATTAAAAGGAAAAATATTTAGAAAGTACCAGAGTTGTCCACAGTGACGCATCATAAATTCAAAATCTTATTGATGCTGGTGTATGTATATAATTTACTACAATCTACAATGATTTCGAAAAACGTTATATTCCCGACTATCAAGCAAAATCAACTATCTATTCCAGAAATGCTTTACTTTATCCGACTCGAATCAGGTTACAACGATATAGACGAGGTCATTCACAAGAAAAAAAGAGTGTAAAATAAGTAGTTGCAATCAAAGCAAAACCGTCGTTGCCACAGGTTATTATTTCTGCATTGTGGCATTAGTAGTGGTTGCTACGTTGTTTTTGTTGTTTGGTTTTTAGCAGCAGTAGTGTTGTGGTCTTGTATAGCGCAATAGAACATTTCTTCTAGTCAAACTAAAAGCTTGTAGGCAAACTGGCCGCAGTAGAGGCATATGCAAACACACACGGACACACACACACACACACACACACATAAAGACTCACACATAAATAGCACATGCACATAATTCTTAAGATTTTATAGCCATAGTTTGCACTAGGAGTGCCACTAAACTCGTGTTTGGCTTCTTCCTTCTCTTCGGCCACATTGCAAACAGAACAGCAGCAACAACGATTATGCATGTTGTCGACATCTCAAACACGTTCTATCCAACCCACATACGTTGTAACGTAACGTAAATTTACCTTTCTTTCTCATCACGTTTGCTTAACTATACGAGTATTTGGATGCACATTAAGGATATAAACATAAACCACATAAAGACTGTGAGTGTATTAGTGTTGTGTGTATGCAGCTGTATGCTCGCATTGGTATATGGCACTTGCAATATGGAACGTAACAAGTACGTGTAATTCTGCAAGTGTTTTAGAGCAGAGCGAAACTGTTTTGGAAATATGTATAAAATAAATGCTCGTTAACGCGCCAGATTTGAAAATGTGAATATTGGAGCGTACAAAATGAAAATTAAACTTCTTAAAATGTGAATTGTTTTCAAGATGCCATCAAATAGAAAGAGAATATGTTTTTGAAACTGTTTGAGGACATTGCTGCGAGTAGATGCAATTGCATCAGCAGCAGATTCATTTGATTTTCTTTCTTAATAAATTGCATTTATACTCGATTAACCATTGATCGATGGATTTATTTTTATCAGGACTCGCCACTCAAAGTACCAGCAGTTTAAAATTTATTGGTTTCATTAGTTCCCGCTATACGAAGAGATTTTCGAAAATCGAGTTTTCTTCATATTTCAACGTTTGCACGTCCTCATAACTTAAGAAGGGGGGTGAAAGGCTCAGAACCAAATTTAGCGCATTCGTGAAATAATTAAACGATTCGGTTCGGTAGACTTTGTTCTTTGTAATAAATAATCAGATCTCAGCATCAAAACGGAATGTCAATTACACCGGTAAACACTGTTTATGTCACATGAACTCAGTAATGGTTTGTGTTTATGTTGGCACACCCTCAGTTAGAAAAAAAATCTAGTTTCGTTCCACTCGTTCCAGTCCATATTTTTTCTAGCCACAATACAAGTATTTGTTTGAATAACCTCTGGCTCGATTATGGGTGACAAACGAACTTTTGTTCAGTTGCCGGCTTCTAAAAATCGTAATGCAGATAATGCAGATCGAGCATGCATGATCTCCAGTTGCCTAAATTCCAGTACATTTTAGTGCTTTTTTGGCAACTAAAACTAAAAATCGGTATTGTGTATCATCATCGGCGAAGTAAAATAATTAATGAAATGGCTTCCAAATACAGCTTCAACATTGAATACATCTCCTTGACACCAGAAGCGCTGCAACACTATTATAAACAAAAAACGTACTCCACGAGGTGTGAAGTGAAGCGTGGAAACCGAAACATACGACACAAGAGCAGTCGTTGATCTAAAACAAGACACATCGTCATCTTTATAATGTGGTACCAGTTGGTACGACTCGATACTTCTGTACGTGTCGTTGCCATTCAACAGTTGTTGCTGGCATTGATTTAATTATCGCCGTCGGAAAGCCTACGCCCCGAACAACGAACGAGCGCCTTTGCAAGGCATGCGCAGTCAGGGATAAACATGTCTGAGCATTACAACCTATGTGGACTTTGTACACATGGGGGCGGTAGATCACCGTGGCATAAGATTATGCCGGTAGATGCCCACGGAAATCTTAAGACACATTTCTGCCATTAGTCGCTTGCATACTACAGTAGCCTGTACACTGATCGCTTTATTTGTGAAAAATTTACATTATTTTATAACTTTGTAAATATTCCACTTTGTACCTTTTTTGGCAAGGTTAAATCTGTCAAGCATTCCGTGTAAACACAAAAACAATTCCTTCGATTTTCTCTTTTTATCTTGGACCAATGTTAAGAAGAAATCCCCTACATGTGCAATGCATTGCATTGGAACTAGATAGAGAGAGGGGGATAGTGTAGAGAATGGACAGGTGCGACAGTTCTGCCCTCACGTGTTAATTATAAAGCAATTGCGAATCGAACACGGCTCCTTCTGATCGCCATAATTTTTTTATAACGATCTTTATGAATTAAATATAAAAACACCTGTATTGCTGTAGATGTGATTAAGATTATCGTTGATACCTTCGCATAGCGTCTAACCCCACGGTTTTCTCAACACCTTGTGAATTTTAAAACGTTCACCACCGCCCCCATGGACACATGGAAAGACAACTTGTGACTAACTAGGTACACATATGTAGGTGGCAATCCATAATCATAGCTATTTTCAGCCTATGATATGCTGAGGTGTTGGAAAGACAACTTGTGTACTGAACAGGTACGCATAGGTTGCAATCCTAATTCATAGTTATCCCTGGTCTATAAATTGCACTTTGCTGAGGTGTTTTCGAGCGATCTAAACTTTTGTGTCACATCAGAGTGTTTTTCGTGAAGAATATAATGTATTTCTTTCCTGTTTGTTCAAGTCCGGTGACTACTGTTGCAAGGCAACAGCACATAGGTTTTTTTTTATCTTGGACCAGAACACACAGGGGATGACCCCTACACATGCGATGCATTGTTCTGGAACTAGGAAATTAGGTTCATGGAAGAAGGATAGAGGGAGTAGTGTTTATGGATATTTGATTTGAATTTTCCCGCGTCAAAAGTGACAGGAGAGACCTCGGCAGGGAGTTTGTTCCACATACGCGATGTTCGGCCGAAAAATGAGTTCTCCCTGTAATGCGTGGTGCGATTTGCCGCCAAATCGACCACAAATGGATGCGCCCTTAATGATGAACGCGTTGTGCGCTGGAATTAACGGGTTTCGGGAACTAGTTCCCTGATTTCACCAGAGCACATTCCGATAGAACAACGAAACAAACCCCACATTGCGACGATGCTAAAGGGAGTCAATGGAGTTGGCTACTTCACCGTCCCCAATGAGTTTCTTCGCTCCCTCCTGTACACGGTCGAGTAACTTCAAAATAGTCATGGAAGCACCGGCCCATACACAAGAGTTGTATTCCATTTTCGGTCGGATGTAAAAGTCATATGAGACGGCGGGATTGCTAAAGTCCCGTAGGTTTTGAAACGCAGGTCCTAAACCTCCTTGCGCGAATTCTGCTGTAAAGGAGGATATCCTCTAAAGCTGTGGAGTATTTGGTTTTTTAAGAAGTCACAGTTATAAAATTTGATTTCATCATTAAGACAAGTATCGCCAGCATTAGTTATTTGCATTAGAGATTTTCCATCCTTTTTCTTTACCTCCATTCGATTGCAATTTGAAATGCATATACTCACCATTTTACTTTTCCTTTATTTTCCAGTGATTTTCGTTTCAATAGTTTTGAGGAAATACCCGCAAATGCATTCGAAGGATTAATGCACGTTATAACGTTGTTACTGAACGAAAACGAGATTTCCTACATGCAGGAAGGAGCTTTTGATGATTTGGTATCTTTGCGGTTTTTGTATTTGAACTATAATCGCATTGGCAAGTTGCCAAAGAACATTTTTCAAAATTTGCAACAACTGGAGGGAGTGTAAGTAGAGAAATCAACATCTTCATTAATGAGTGTTAAATTAAATAAAACGGACTTTTCTTTAAAGAATGAAAACTAAACAAAAGTACAAAAAGTAAAATTGAAATTGAAATTGAAATTGGTATCCATTCGCATGCATTTTGCAGTTGCTACTGTCCAGTCTAATTGCTTAATCAGAGATTGAAAAGTGTAGTGCAAACATATTGTGATTGGAAATTTACAACTTCAAATAAAAGCACGTTTTCATCACAATGGTTTTTCATTACGATTGCATGTTGTTCCATATGCTCTTCGTTTGTTTTTCTAATAAAACTTTTTGATTTCGTATTTCTTTCTATTTCACTTTTTTTCTCTTCACAAAAGATTTCTGGAAAACAATGATATTTGGCAAATTGATGCGGATACATTCGCCAATCTACCACGTCTAAGTCGCATGTAAGTATTGTATTGCACTCAATATAACGTATTCAAATACACACTTGTCGACCCATAACCGTCAAAAACACGTACCCGCCATGATTACTGACCCATTTTTTTTTTTTTAATGTAAAAAAATTGATAATACTCGATCAGTGGCTTCATCTCACAAAACATCATACCTGTGAATTGTGCAGTTACGATCAAAATCAGTGTTTGTGGATTACGTCTTTTTGGCTGTTATGACTCGGTATGAAAATTAAAAAAAATTATTGACAATAAGAAAAAGTTTCAAAATCGTTTTCCTTCAACGTCAAATATCAGAATGTACATACAAGTACTTATGCAGAAATCAATCCAGTCCATGTGATTACAAATCATGTGATTTTCAAAAATGTTATTATAAAATGGTGTTTCAAAAATGCTCGCACATTTAAAACCTGAAAACTTACCCAAAAGCCTTTACGACACTTAAGTTTCCTTGCATTATTGAAATACTTAGGAAATAATTTATTGTAATACGAAAATTTACCACAGTAGTGCGATTCAGTAACATTTAACGATTCGATAATTGTTAAATTTGTCGACACTTCAGGTTGTTTGCACTAACGATTGTGCGATTCTGTAACTTGATGTTAACGATAGTTGATACACATTGAAATCAAGTGGCATCTCTGTGAAAATATACGAAAAAGACAAAGACGAACATGTAAAAAATATGCAAATGCTTCGCATTTAAAACGAATACAAAAATATTTTTATTTTTTTTTGTATTTTATTTCTTCATTATTTTTGCAAAATGCATTTTAAATTATTTTTTTCGTATATTTATAATCACAAAAGCAAAATTTTTGGGAAGTACATATGTTCACAGCCATTTTAAAAACTAATTGATTTTATCAACAAAATAAACAGCACATCAATTATTCTCGCTAACTTCACGATAACAGTTGCATTGAAGCGATAGCGAATATCATTAAAAATTTTACTGAATTGCAAATTCGTTAAAATTTTGTTATACAAACTCAAAAAGAATTTAATAATTTCAACTTAAAAGCTTTAACATGACATTGGCCATTTCGAGCAGGTATAATCTTCGTTCTTACTCTATGATATGATAGTTAAGAACTTTTACTTGTCAGTATAACTGGCCAACTTACTTGAAATATGGCAATACACAATACAAAAACATGTATGACAAGAACAGCTGACAAAATGTAAACAAAGGAAAAATTTACTTCAGGTTGCCATTTTTTATTATTCAGTATCGGATATACTGCAGCAGCACTTTAAAACTGCAAGCACGCGTAATATTCAATTAAATTTATTTGTATATTAGTTAACTTTAGTTTGCAACAGAGTGCAATTTTGATCTTAAAAACGCGCTCTTGACGTTTTGTGCACCACTGTGATTTTTTTTCTAGGCATTTTTTTACGGAAATACTCAGAAGACATATATAAGTTTTGTTTACTTTCAATCCAATATCAATAAAATAAAACGTGAATAGATTGCCATAAGAGCTTAATCTAACACAACTAATGTAATCAAAGTCGGCAAGCGTTCACGCCAATACAACTTAAGCAAGGCAAGTAACGCGACAGTAACGCTGTACGGTTACTAAATCCGACAGCGCGTTTGATAGTACGTTAACAAGTGAAGTTAGGTGCGGTAATTGTTGACAACTTGTTGCCGATTTCATTTATGTAGGGTACTACAGCGTTACCAGTAGAGGGCATAAAACACAACGCTCAAAGCTCTTCATATGATGTTGTATGATGTTCTCTACAGAGCTATTACAAGGTGGCCAAAAGCTTGGTAATTAAACACAGAAATACAAAAAGGTAAGTTCTATGATTGGAATAATACACAAGATGCATTCAATACCTACACGTACGTATAAGAGTATGACATATTGGTATATGAAACTCAAAAGTCCTAAGCAAGGTAGCTTCAATCTAGTATCACCAGTTCTACAACAATACTACAACACCAAAAAAAAACCCATAATTTGGTATAAACATACACAGATATGTCAAAGAATTCAGCGATGAGAGTAAATTATCCATTTCAGTTGTATGTGTATGAAACAATAAGACGGCAACATATTTTCAAATAATTTCACTTTACATTGGCAGCTGTTATTCTCGCAATAATCGTGTCTTATTCGACGTATTTACGCAACGAATTCTTGTCGACAAGTTCGTCGTGCTGTGCGAAATTCGTTGTTCGTTGCAATTGTGTTCATAGCATTAGCAATAAAGCTAACATAACGGTCGTTACGCACGGTGTATATCATCCAACGATCTGATTGAGTTCATTTTCATACAGACAAATGAGTTCTATTTGCTCCGACGAATATACGTGACGAAAAAGTCGTAGTTCGTCCGGATTGTGTTGATACCATAAAGCAGTAAGTACAAGCGCAGCATCAAGTTGAAATTTTTTTTTTTTTGCTTTTCCCGTTAAATTTTCGAATGTAACTCAGGGTTTTTTTGATTTTGTATGACGTGATGAAGGAAATTTTTTTGTTTGCAGTTGTGATATGCATTATTGATTTTAATGTAAAAGTTTGAAGGAAAAACAATTTCGATTCTTAAGCGAATGCTACACGATCAATGTTCAGCTTCAATATTTGTCATTGTCACTTATACGTATAAGTGTGACTATATTTTATAAAATAACGCACACAATGACAAATATTGAAGCTGAACATTGATCGTGTAGCATTCGCTTTACTACTTGTGCAGAAAATACTCGGATATACATACATACATACATATTTAAGTATTTCTTTCTCTTTAATTTTTTTCCTCAATAATTCGTATATATTTTTTTTTCTCTCTCCCTCTCCCTATTCTCTTTAAAATTTAGCTTCCTATCCAATAATAAATTGACGAATCTGCCACCAGATGCATTTACGCGCTTGCCAAGCCTGAAACGCCTCAGATTGGACGGCAATCCCATCGATTGTAATTGTGGTGTTTACTCACTATGGCGCCACCATCAAAAGATTCCCCAACAACAACTGATCACCATTCTTTTGACATGTCAAACGCCAACAAAACTGTACCGTGTAGGATTTGCGAAACTAGATGCGTATAATTTTCATTGCAGTAAGTGATACGAGTAGTATTTTAACTATACGCTCGTTGTAAATGTGTGTGTCTATCTCCCAGCTAACGTTGAGAAGATTGTTTGACAAGAGCAAAGATTTCACGGCAGACGATAGTTGTGCGAGTCAATCGTTGTTTATGTGCTTTGTGTAGCTTTTGACGATCATTAGTAAGTCTGAGTTTACACGATTCATGTTCTAATGACATGATTCTTACTTTTTCTTTTTTGAACTCTCTTTGGTGTTCACACAATTCATGTCATGTTGGCAACTTGTACATATAGTTTGTGTGTATATTCAAATTAAGAATGAGAAAGCCAAACGTACTGACAGCACATGCACATGAGCACACGTTACCCCGCCCTCGTTACTCTCGCCTATAAAGTAGCAAACATGTCAGTAAAACATGAATCGTGTAAACACAGTCTAATCAACAATTGTTTTATGAGAGCAATTTCGGTGATTGTTTACGAGTCTTTTTTATTTTATTCTATATTCGTCGTTTAAGCATTCTGACGACCCTTAAAAGTTCGCTAAAGCTTTTGCGAGTATTTTTGACGATTGTTGGACTAGTGAAGTGTGTTTTATGTTACTTCATAATCGCGATTTATATATTGTGCCTGCTGTTGGTTGAGTAGTTAGTGCCAGCGGGCTGCCACAAATTTGTGGTTGCCAAAAAACACTCGAATTTTGAAATTAGCCTCTTTAGGAACTGGCAACTGAAGAACAGTTCGATTGCAGTCAGCGTTGCTGTTTTGGTTGCTTTTAACCAAAATTGGTTAATTTTTTCTCCAATGTGTACATGCGTACTTTGCTGGCATTTTTGTTACTTTTTTAAAACAAAAGTAACGCAATGATAACGGTTACTATTGCATTACTACATTCATTTCATGAAATTTTCCTTCACCAATTCGCACATTTGCGACTATATGCCCTCGATAACTTCACGAATTCCATCTTTGTGGTGTTCAATCGATTGTGCGTCGTTGGTATGGACCTTAATTTCACGTGGGTACAAAGAAATGAAGTCTAAACATGTAAATAACAAAATCTAATCTAATCACAGGGTCAGCCGCAGTCTCATTTTTGCAAATTAAGGGTTCAAAAGGCGCTCCAAACATCCACACATTAATTATGGCGAGCCAAGCTAAGACCTAAGCAAAATAAAAAGTATAAAATACGGTGTAATGCTGTTTGTGGAATATCCAATTCCGAAGGGAAACACAACAAAATATTCGCAGTTTTCTTGTGCGGGTGCATGAGGTCGATTCTTCACATCATTCGCTTATCCCTACATATCCACCAGTTTCACAATTGCTGGCCGAGAAAGTTCTTCATATTGATTCAAAAATGATTTAGTTTTGAGAACTGTGAACGCGAAATTTTCACAATTTTTGTAGGGACTTTTAGTAATTTCCAAGCGTTCTCGAAGCATATATCGTTCATTGAAACACCCGCTATATAAAACTTTTGGTTACTTTTATTCGCATTTGGTTACTCTTTTTTACATTTTGGTTAGAAAAATTTGTTGTCGTGGCAACGCTGCTTGCAATCCATACTCGAGTCATTAGTGTTTTTGGCAACGCAACAAAAGTTCGGTTGCAATCCATAATCGACCCATAATTCTCACAACTATTTTATAAATGTACACCCACTAATGAAAATGCATACGCCACTGACATCAATAATATTAGTACGGAAAATAACAACACTGATGACAATAACAACGGCGTAAATAAGAAAAATATTGTTTACATAAATGACTACCTAACAAAACACAACCGTCACCTTCTCTGGCTTGCTAAAAAAAATCAAAGGAGGTTGGGTGGAAATTTGTATGGTATGGAAACGGGCACATTTATGCAAAAAAGAATGAGCAATCAACACCTATTGTAATAATTAGTGAAAGTGATATTGAAAATATGTATTAAAATAAATTTGAGATAAGCAATTAAACACACTATAGAAAAGGAAAAGTTAAATTATCCAAAAACAGATAAACAATTATCACCCAAATAATATTAAGATATTGTCAAAAAAAAACAAAGAAAATGTACAATCTAGTATATAACACTCTGGAACGTTTCAGTGATATAAACAAAAAATCATTAAGTTATCCCATTTCTTTAATTTTCATGAATATTCGTTCTTTACGGGCAAACTTTAACTCTTTTATAGTTTCAATTCAAAGCGTAGTCGATCAAATTAAAATAATCATTCTTGTCGAAACTAACATCACTGATGAGGAAAACAACTTCGACAACATACCAGGATTCAACTCACCCAGAGGAGGAGGAGGGAATATTTTAGTGGCAACACCACTCGACGCACATGACGATGGTCTCTGTAAGTGCGAAGGCATTTTCAACCCTACCTCACACGCCAAAAAAAAAAAAAAAATCCCATAGAATTTATAAGAGAAATAGATGGTCTTTTGAAAAAGCAACGAAATGTTATAATGATAGGAGATATAAATATTGACATTAAAAAAGAGAACACGGTGACTGCTCTTTACTTGGATACACTCGCCTGTAATGGCATGAAAATGATAATTAATGACTACACAAGAGAAGATGTCAACCAAAATACAAGAACGTGTATTGACCATTTATTTATTAGAACGAAAAATATATATACTGAACTGAACTCGTCAATAATAAAAACCAATATTTCAGATCACTACACAATATTTTTCTCTTATCCTCTTTATGAAGAGTTAACAAACATAAAGAAAACAATTACCCAACAAACAAAAGTGTGCAATGTTAAAGTAAATCGCAAGATACGTACAGAAAACTGGCAGGAGATTGAAATGACAAATCCAGTTTGTTTAAACGTATTTACGAAAGCTCTAAAATAAAACCACGTAAAAAGAAAAATAGAATATCCAGTCGATGGATAAGTGAAGAACTAATTCAAAATTGTGAAACGCGGGATAAACTTTATAAAAAATGGTACTTTAATAAAAATAATATACAGAAAGAAAGTGAATACAAAAATTACAGAAATACATTAAACAAAAAATTTAAGTATGCTAAAAATGCATACTATAAACAAATACTTAATGAAAATCGAAATAATGCTCGTGTAACGTGGCAAATAATAAATGAATTAATAGGCAAACAACCACTAATTTAGATGAGAATATAATAAAAAATTTTAATAATGAAAATATAATAGATATATGTAATAACTTCCCTGTGAACTTCAAAAGAAATGTAGAGCAAATTTAACATGAATGTAAAATTGATATCATTAACAACACACAACTAACACTTCAAAAATCGCTGTACTTACGGAGCACGGATGAAGTAGAAATTTTTAATATATTAAACACTCTTAATATTAAAAAAGCAGCTGGCTTAGATGAAATAAGACCAATAGATTTAAAAAATAACGCCTTTGTTCTAACTTCAATAATAACCAAGCTTATCAATCTTATATTGAACTGTTCCATAATACCAGAAATTTTACAAATATCTTATGTTCGACCGATTTTCAAAAGTGGTAAAAAATCAGATGTGAACAATTACCGACCGATAGCCATTTTATCTGTTTTTGAAAAAATAATGGAGGAAATAATTGCGAGAAGGTTGAAAAACTTTCTAGATAAGCATAAAATAATAAATGCCAATCAATTCGGATTTCAGAAAGATAAAAGTATTAATAAGTTACTTGGTAATTTTGGGAACTACATCAATGAACAACTGAGTAAAAATCTTCATTGTTTAACATTATTCGTTGACTTCAGTAAAGCGTTTGATACGTTGTCACATGACAAATTGCTGTTAATGCTAGAGAGAATTGGTATAAGAGGACAATGTTTGGAGTGGTTCAAAAACTATCTATCACTAAGAAAATATTACGTGAAAATTTCAAATAACGTTAGTGACGAAATAGATGTAGAACATGGTGTACCACAAGGATCCAAGCTGGGTCCACTTATTTATATAATATATTCAAATGAACTTATCAATGCCTTAAAAGTTGGTCAAATATTTGCATATGCAGATGATACAGCCATAATTGTAGCCCACAAAGACTTCAACACAGCCACAAATATAATGCAACAACAATTGGATACGGCAATAAAATGGTGTCATGACCACGGATTAATTATTAATCCATCGAAGACAAAACTAATCCATATAAAACCTCCACATTTTAAATATGCTGTCAAATGTCAAATTGAAATTTCATAGCTCGGAATGTCTACACAAGTATAAATTGATGGAATTTGACTACAATAATGATAATTGTCAGACATTTATTGAAATTGTCAAATTGTCTTGGTGTATATGTAGATCAAAATTTTAAATGGAAGGAGCATATAGAATACGTACGCAAAAAATTAAATAAGGCATCCTATATACTTTATCACTTAAGCTTTTGCTCCAATGATAAAGTAATGAGACAGGTATATTTTTCATTAGCTGAATCCTATATACGTCACGGTGTAACAGCATGGGGATCTTCAACTGGCTGCAAAAAGCTTCAGAAAACACAAAATAAGCTACTAAAAATACTGAAAACACACAGAACAGCTAATCAACGTCACGAAAACGCAACGCATGAAATTTCAGATAACATACACAATCGCAATCTTAACAATCGTATTAATAACAACATTGCAGACGATCTCAACGTCTTCAACGTCAACAGCATATATAAAATATCTGTCGCAATTGATTTTTTCAACGATCCCCGATTTTCACAAACAATCAGCCATAATTACGAGACCAGAATGAATGTAGAAAGAAGATTCCAGGTTCAAAGACATAGAAACGAGTACGGACGAGTAGTGTTCTCAGTGGTTATTCCAACTATTTTCAACAACATGCCTCTAGATGTCATACGATGAGGCAACAACAGTATCCACAGGAGGAAAATATTTTAAAACTACTTTATCAGTACGCAATGACTATACACTGGGCGATGACGGAGGTTCAACCGAATACTCGGAATGTTTGGTGGGGTTAATTCATAAAATTTGGATTATTTCATGGCATTTATATTAATATTTATGATTCATAAATCTATTGATTCTCCTGCGGACAAGCCTTATAGGCTTTGCAAGGTGACAATGGAGGATGAAATGTAAATTTTTATAGAAATCGAGAATGAATAAAGGAATTAAAAAAAAAATAAAAATTTTAAAAAAGTTTAATTTTTAAATAAAATAAATTAAAATAGATAGAATGTATCCACCTACAATAGAAAATCAAGAGAAACAAAGTAAATTTAAATATAAATATATAGACTACTGTTTTTCACAAATACATTTTTAATCAGGGCTGGTTTCTTTAAGTTAGGCTTTCGTTATTTTGCTCGCGCAAAGCTCCAATTAAATCTTCGTAATTAATTTTTTTTTTACTAATTGGACAATAATACAAGAGCCCATAAATGCACGTAGATAGTTTTTCATTCTTTTCAGGGTGGAAAAAGATCTTTCTGTTGCACATCTTCAATATTTTCTAAAGAGCATTTAATTTGATAATTTAAAAAAATAAATTCGTTTCCTGCTGTCTTTTCTAGATCCCTATCTTTTCTACGAGTATATTTGATACAATTTTTAAGTGATTTGTGTCTTTTTTAAATAAATTATCCAAAAACTTTAAGTTTACCGAAAGCCTTTCGTACGCGTTTTTACAAGTAAACGATCTAAAATTACATTCAAAATATTACTGAAATAGAATTCCAAAAACACAAAAAGATGTTGAAACTTGTATATGTGAATAGTACAACAATCAGCATGAACTAAAACTCTTTTAAATCATCTGAGCACTGACTGTAAATCTAACGATTTCGAAAGCAGTAGAAATTATTTTGGAGATTTAAAAATAAAAATATGAGGTACACAGATTTTTTAAGAATATTATTTTATTTCCTGTATTAAATATGTGGTCAGAATCGATAACCCTCTAATACAACAATTCGTATTCCTTTGTAGCAAAACTTAGCAACTTAGCGCCCTTCAAATCCAAAAATTCACATGTCCGTTTTTTTTAAATTTTTTCTGTTAAAGGTGGTAGTCAAGGGACCCAGTATATTCACAAATTAAACAAAAAAAAATTTTAACTATTGGAAAACGGATAATTAAGTTTTCGAGGCGTGGCACTGCATATTTCCTAAAAATAAAAAATATAACCCAAGTTTAGACAGTCGAATGGAAAACATTTTTCCAACTCGGTTCATAAATGTCCGTATCCTGGGGTAACAAATTCAAAGAAATGCAAAAAGTACCAAAAGTACCAATTTCAGTCCATTATGTATGTATGTTATCTACACACCAAATTTCAGCGAAATCTACGAAGTCGTTTTTAACTTATCGGTTAGTATTTTTTATCATCAACATTTTAAAAAGTATAAGTTTTTTCCCTTGTTCCATCAAAAAGTACCCTATCGGGCATGTCACACATTCCGATCGGAATGGTTTTGATTCCGTATTTGCAATTCCGATCAATTTTGTTTTACGTTCTTCAGATTTCAAATCAAACAGAATAAAATTAAAAATTTATATGAAAAATGCCGGGAATCACAATTGTTGTTGCAGTAGATACCCAGAGACGACAAACCGTTGTTGGTACGACGAAATAAATCTTAAATTTTTTCAAATTAACTTAAAAGCAACATAAAAAGATTTTTTATATTTTGTTTTGCGCATATTTTATGTTGCCACAGCTTAAATTTGTTCTATTTCATTCATTTTTGTTCACAAAAATAAGTGGTTTGCACAAAAAAAATAATATGGCAGTACTTTGATTTAAAAATACGTCAGTATGTTTTGTTTCTCTAAATAAGTTTAAGAAATTTTAAGAGGGGTACTCATGGAAAAGCTTAAAATTGCCATTTGTGCAATTGGGCAAGTTTACGCGACCTTTATCATGAAGCCCCTTTTTCAATTGTTGTGCAATTTTAAACAGTTAATCTCAATTTGATAGAAATGTATAGTTTCTAACGTTAGTTTTTCTCTGTATTTGCAGTCACAAGAGAATCTTCATATCGTACATGTACTTGTCTTGTCGTACACGTACATCAACATAATGTATAGGCAAAATTGAATCTGTCTATCGTACATGTACTTTGTTGTCGCAAACATACACGAATTTAAAATATTCGTACACTCGAACCGGTGTGTTTGAAGTGTGTTCTAATCGGACAATACGTGAACTTCTTAAGTTCGTTTACAAAATTGAATATTAATGTATGATAGTGTTTGGCACCGAACAAAGGTTAGAACCACACATAAATGTAATGAAAATAAAAATATGTGTTGGTTGCTTTGATCTGTATTCGTTACATTTATGTACGAGATTTTTATACGGTGTGTGTGTGTACTTTTCTTAACTCTGAGAAATATCAAAACAAAAAATATGTATATTGAACAAAAAGAAATGCATAATAAAAGAATTTCGAAATTTACATCTAAAACGAAATTAATTAAGTTATATGAAGAAGCTGTTGTTGGTGATTTATTAACATTAGAATTTTTTTTCGAGGAAACGAGCGGTAGGTTTCTGTAAGATAATAAAAGAAAACATATTTTTTAATAGATCATATTTGTAATGATCAAAACTTACTTCAAATGATTCCGGATTATCTTTTACTTCCTCGGCCACTTCTTGCAGTAAATGGGAGGTTTCTTCATCTGACCAACGATGCGTTCCTTAATTTCTGCGCCGCTTCATGGTTTTTCCTGCCATTTTCTGTTTTTAAAAAAATTCTTATAAAGTTTCAATTTAATTTTTCCAATTTAGTTTACCTCCATCCTAGTGATGTTAGCGCAGCAATTACTTTTTATGTAAACTTAATCGTTATTCATAGTTAAATGGAACATATGAGTATTACTGTCGCATTTCACGATTAATCCGTTTTAAATAATGTCACAGCTTATATATACATACATATATGTATATATATTTATACATATATACTAATAACGAATCAAGCACATACAAGTATTATATAAAAAATGCTGAAAAAATATCGTGTCAAGTAAACGTTTATAATTGGCTTTAAGAAAGCATGAGTACAAAACCGCTTTCTTAAAGCCAGGTACATCTTCGGTACTTCGAACATTGGCTTGGCCTCCCAAAATTTTCTTCGTAGAGCATTTTTCATTAGACAACACTATAACCATGTGCTTTTAAGATAACGGTAATTTTGTTAAAAGTTTTGGACACCATAACTTCATATACAAAGGAGACCAGAAAAAAATAGTTGAATGATCTTGCTCCTGTTTAGACTGGAAAAAGTAAAATTTTGGCCCGGGTATTCTTGATTACTTTTTTTTCTTAATTTGTAACTATAACATCACTATTTCATTCTTTAAACAAAAGTCAACAAAAGCAGCTGACTTATTCAATGCACAATTAAGCTGTGCAAGTTTACGAGACTAAATTGTTGGGCAAATTTACGAGGTTTGTGTAAATAAATTTTCAAACAAATTTTGACAGTTCATTTACGGGAGCGCAAACTTGCACACTTTGCGCAGTTTACGAGACTTTTACACGTTTTCATGAGGACTCTTAATGTTTTTATATAAATATTAACTAAATGCTTAAAAAATCATACTTTCAGTTTGACTTAGTTGTATTAATTTTTTTAATAAATCATTAAAAATAGCAATTCCACTTTTCGTTTTTTAAAGACCCGACTGCCGGAATCAAAACCACTATCTATCGGAATTGTGTTCTGTGACATGGCTGCATATTGTAGTATGATCCACATTCTATTCGTCTATCAAATTTCGTGCAAATTCATTAAGAGGTTATCGCCTGATGGTGGAACAAGCATACAAACTTTCTCATTTACAATATTAAGTATTATATATATGTACATATGTATGTATATTATATCTTTTAAAAATATGATATACATATGTGTACTGTTAGCTATAACAAAAATAATAGAAATAAAATAACCATCTGAGGATGGCGATGGCTGAAGTAGTCTCCACGTTGACTACAAAACCAAAACAGTCCTGGCTTCGAGCCCAGTTTGAGACTAAATCATAAAAACGTAAATTTATTTCGATAATGGTTATGGCTACCCAAATCAGTTTTTTTTGGTTTCGTACCCAAAAAAATATTTCTCATTTATATTGGTTACGGTAACCAAAATTAAATATTTCTTACGATAATGGTTAAAAATAATTTTTATTAAAATGCATCAATGTTAATGGTTAAATATAACCTTTTCGTTATTTCTCTTATAACTGTTACGTCCCTGAAAAAAACAAAATTTTGTTATTAAAAAATGTCTTCTTCTCTTTGTTAATTTTTATTTTCTTTTTTCTTCTGAAATGAACACCCGTATTTCCAATTTCTTTAACAAGATCCGTAGGCGTCAAACAGGGTTTTCTTTGCATACTCAGCTTAATTTAAAATTTGTGGTCGCAAACACACATGCGCATTCGCCCCTGCACACATATCTACATATGTATGTATTGCTATTCATACCCTTATTAGTTTCCTATTTTCCTCTATTTTCTAGAAAAACCAGAAATACTGCAGGCACCACATGACATGCTTTTAACAACAGGTGAGACAGTTGAATTGCCCTGCCGTATGGTGGGCGATCCAGAGCCTGAAATAATTTGGATGCAAAATACAAATGAAATTTCTAGCGACTATTCGCCTAAAATGCAAATATTGTCCTCTGGCACGCTCAAAATAAATGCGGTAGATGCCAATGATATCGGTATTTATGAATGCATTGGACGAAACGAAGTCGGTGAGACACATACACAGCCCATACGCATGATGGTCGAACAGAGCAGAAACCCCAACACAAATACATATGCAAATAATAACAATCGCTATACTGTACATGGGGATTATAGTGGTAACAACAATGATAATAATCAACTGTGGAATGTTCATCTAAAGCAACAGAACAACAACATACAGAATACCGAGTTAATTCGCAACAGCAACAGAAACATACACAATGATTGGCAACAGCCATACACAGTCGCACCTTTGAATCGCAGTGTCCAACAGCCACCCACTTTTCTTTATACACCAACAGATCGCACTGTTGCCCTTAATGGCGATGCTACGCGTCTAGATTGCATGGCAACCGGTAACCCAACACCAGAAATTCAATGGTATTTCAACGGCCGCTTGGTTGCACAATCAACTGATGCACTACGTATTCAAACAAATGGCAGCTTAGTCATTGTCCAGCCTACACTGTTGCTGGCGGGTGTCTATCGCTGTGAGGCCACGAATCATTTAGGTACCATACAGTCTAGCGCCAATATTGCAGTCAAAGGTAAGTGAAGTAAAAGACTCTCATATGAATGTATGATGATGGCATGGCAGTAAATTAAGTAAATGAACTTCTTTGAAGCCCTTATGACATTTAATTTTTTTTGTTTTAATTGATATAAAATTGATAGAAAAGGACAGCAAAATCTAGAAAGAAACAAATATATATTTACAATTTTTTAACTGTTGCCTCCTTAATTTCATTTAAAACAACGCTAAAGAAAAATATAAGGTTACTAAGCGCAAAATCGCAGACATTGTCCATAAATCACTAAGTTGTCAACATATAAAAGATTCTAAGTTCGAAACGTCAATTTTAAGTTGAAAGCTTTTACTTTTTTTTGACGGTTACTCTTTTTTTATCGATAACACTAGTGGACGATTGGACGTTTTTGTATTGATCTTAATATGGTTGTACTCTTTGCACCTGATAAATTTTCCTATTTCACTGTATTTGCAATGTTCTTCAAAATTTGAACAATGCTAGAAAAATGAAGCGTCATAAGGACTTTAGAAAAATACATGAAACTGCAACTAAGATTGAGTTGAAGGGGCGGGCACGCAAACCGTATGGAAATAATGTGGCACCCACGCTTTGTCAAACTCTATTTTATTATCAAATATATTCCATTATAAAATATTAATACGAGTATTGTTACACATGCCACCATTTAGCAATTCACACGGTAAAAATAAACACTTTGAAATCTCTCCCTCATGTATTCACGAATTAATAGGAAATCAAATGCACAGCCGTATAAAAAATAACAGACAATCAAACCGAAGGAGATGGAATCCATTTCGAAAATGTCTTGTGTGTGAGAGCAAGGTGTGTGTTTAGTTTATGTTTGATATTTATATCATGATGAATATGTATAAGGGGGTGTATTAAGGTGGCGTCTGATAAGAAATGATTGAAATGGATTCCTAAAAACTTTATGTAGAACCTCAAGTTTTAAATGTCACAGTTTTTGCTTTCTTTTAATTTCTTGGACTTTTTGTTGACAGAGATGAGAAAGCGGCGAAATAAGTTGGTGGAATAAGTGGGTTCTGTTCCTCAAAACTACAAGTTACAAATTTACTCTTGAGAATTTGAAACTCGTTAAAATCGTTGTTCTATCGTTACTATAACGAAATGAAAACAGGGAACTTGTTTCCGAAATGCGATCGTGCACGCGCCAAGGCGTTTATCTGTAAGAGCACATCCATTTGTGGTCGAATAGCACTACGCATTACAGAAAAAATTGGTTTTTTGGTCAAACAGCACCTTTATGGAATGGACTACCCGCAAAGGTATTTCCTGTCACTCTTGACGTGTGAAGATTTAAATCGTATGTCAATAAACAAAACTTCCTCTACCCTCTCGCAGAACCTTATTTCAGGGTCATCCCCTGAGTGCCGGTCCAAGAAAAAAAAATTTAATTTTGCGATAATTTCAATTCTTTTCCAGGTCTTTTGAAAAAGATTGAATAAATTGAAAAAAAAAATTCATAATATTCTTTCCCCTCGGTAATTTGAAATTATTTGATCATGAACATGATCGCCGATACGCTATAATTTGAATTTTTCGGAGCTACGCTCTATAATTGGAATTATTTTAATAACATAAAAATAAAGTAATAATTTATTTTGTCGTTTCATCTTGCTCGCCGACGTTCTAAAATTTGAAGTTTTGCTTTGCCACACTCTATAATTTGAACTGGAAATGAACAATAAAATCGTTCAGTGTAGTTTCGCAATGCTTTTACCACGCGCTTTGCTTTCAAACAAACTGCTGTTGCGCTCGATTATTTTAACTTTTTCTCTGGTCCTTTGATTTCCAAATCATCGACAATCGACTGTATTTTAAAAATCAAATTTTAAAAACGTTGTTGGTTTTCTGAATGTAATTTTTCAAATTGAAAATTTCTTACATACATTTTGAGAAAAGTCCTTTTTGAAAAGTAGATAGAGGGATAGTGTAGAGAATAGACGGGGGATGTGAAATTGGTAGGAACATAGAGCTTAATTGACGGCTGAGAAGTTGCGTGTTAATTCTAAAGCAATGTCGCGCCGTCTCTGGTAATTTTTGACGCATTATTTTTAAAGGTGGCGATGCTGAAGTAGTCTGGACGTTGACTACAAAACCAAAAAGTCCTTCCCTTGGGCCCAGTTTCGGAGTAAGTCATAAAAACATTTCGCATTTTTCCTGATGGGTCAGTTGTTTTCGGATGGTTTCAGTGGCGAAGGCATAGTCACTGTTCACTGAACAGTATCGGCTTCAGCTGATAACAATCCACACGCACATCAGAGCGCTCTCCTGCGTTAGTATTGTATAGCACGAGCGAAGTAAAATAATTACTAAAAATGGCTACTAAAACAAAGCTTCAAAATTGAATACGTCTCCTCGACATCAGAGGAGTTGGGGCACTATAAACTATAAACAAAAACCGAGCTAAAGCAGAGTTGTAAGGTAGTGAAGCTTCAGCTCCCTTCATTTCTCTAACTATCCTCTAGTTCCAGTACAATGCATCGCATTTGTAGGGGTCATCTCCTGACTGCTGGCCCAAGATAAAAAAAGCTACGGCGAGCCATTTTATTCATTATTTGACTTCGCCGACGTTTTATTGCTCAAATACCGACAAAGGAGAGTGCTGTAGAAAAAAATCAGAAAAATATTTTTGACTTGACCCGTCCGGCAATCCAAGGCGGAACCTTCTGCTTGCAGATGAGGCAGAAAAGAGTACCTTTCTGAAAATAGTACCTTTGGAAATAGTAACTGAGAAAACCTGCCTTTTATGAGATGGACGACCTTTTTAGAACGTGTATTTGAAACCGTTTATTGGATTCAAGTTCAGAGGCTTTTAATCTTATAGAAACAATAACAACAAATGCTGTCAGTATTTGGGTATTAAAAATATTTTCTGGACTTCTAATTATTGTTAATTAATTACCAGCAGTAAAGCAAACACATTCGTTTAACTCCCTGTGGGCTTTTTTAACAACAATTTTAATAAAAAATAGCTGGCATCCTATTGAACATGTCGATTTATTTTTATTGAAAAGCAAATACATTTTGTTTACAATCAATGTGATGGATTTCATTATTAATTTAAAACATCTGTATGTCTGGTTGAAAATATATTGTCATGTACAATTAATTTCATTTAAATCCTTTCAAAAATAATCCAAAATGAATCAGTAGCGGAAGATCGATAGACAGAGAAACACCATTTGCATAAATTTGTTTTAATAAAGCAGACGAAGCAGGAAAACATCAGTGGCGGCAGTAAAATATTTAAATAACAAAATATTTTATAAATTAAAATACAAATTATGCGAGAGAGAATAAAATTAAAATATTTGCAATTTTTATACGTAACAGAAATTCGACCACAAAAGAAATTGATCAATAAATATCAAGAATTTACAGACAGACGCCTCTGTAGCAGATTAAAAATGTTGAAAATAATGCGTAAATTATGCAACATTTAATTGACTTGTGACAACGTTGCGGTTATGTTGGTTTTATTGAATTTTAGAAAATTCAATTTCAAATTAAATTTTGTTTTCTATTGTGGTGACCAGAAAACAAATTAAAAGTAAAGAGGGTGGCGATGGCACGATGGATGGTAGTCTGCACGTTGACTACGAATCCAAAAACAGACCTGGGTTCAACCCCAGTTTCAGACTAAAAATTTTAAAATAAAAATAAACATCTCGCATTTTGCTGATGTGCATTAGTGTGTCTTTGTGTGTCAGTTGTTGTCGGAAGGTTTCAGTGGCGAAGGCATGGTCACTGAACAATACCGGCTTCAGCTGATAGCAATCCACAATCACATCAGAACGCCCTCCTTCGTCGGTATTGTGTACCTCCGGCGAAGTAAAATAACAATAAAAATGGCTACTAAACCGAAGCTTCAGCACTGCTACGAGTATAAACAAAGAACGTGCGAAAGCAGAGCTGCAAAAATAATTAATTAAGCTTCACCTCCTGTCGTTTCTCCTACTATCCCTTTCCTATAGTTCCAGCACAATGCTTCGCATGTGTAGGAGTCATCTCCTGAGTGCTGGTCCTAGATAAAAAAAAAAAAAAAAAAAAGATGTACAAGATATTATATAATATAATAATAACAATACTGGCCACCAAAAAAAAAGACTTTTCGTAGGTGTAAGTCTACTTTATTTGAAACGTCTTAACCAACATTAGAGTTTTCAATATCATCAAATTAAAAACGTGTAACTGCAAACAATTCTGTATTGTACTACCTCTACATAGAAGCCAAGTGAAAATAATCGTTCGGCCAAATATAAATTGTTATATTTGAATATATATTTGAATATATATTGTTATATATAACAAAAACAATTTAATTTTTTTTATTGTTGTTTTTAATCTGTTTTTAATTTTTGCCGCAAATCGGTATTCCCGTTGTCGATATTACCGTTTGTTGATGACTGTCAATGTATGCTTGGTATTCTGTAAGAAAATGTGACGTTGATGTTGCCTTTAATTGGCTTTGATTTTGTTGTCGCCATTTTTGGTATTGTGTAAAATTAAAATCACAAATTTCTGTCTTTGCAATTTTGCTTAATTTTCTCCAACATCTGTCATAATAAATTTTATCCATTGTGGACAAACATACCTCTCCATGAATTGTAATGTCGCTGGAAATTTATGATGTTTAGAATAAATGTTGATCGAGTTCATTTTTCTAAACTGGGCTTTTTTGTGTCCAGTACATGATTATATGATGTTTTATTCAGCCGAAGATAACTTTAAAATCTTAAAAAAGAAACAAAATGAATCACTGGGAAATACGTATATTTATGCATATTTTCATAATGGCGACATATTAACGCAGGAAAACAAGCCACTATTTGTGAAGACTTTCAGTTTTCTTTACAATCAGGCAGTTTTGTACGCGCATATGGAAAGTTTTTTGATGTTGCCATACAATTTGTTATTCCACATTTAACTGCAAATTTGTTGCTGTGTAGTATTTACGTATTCACAAGGTGCCCTATTAAATCATATTGTCATAATGTGTAAATATTTTAAAACAGTTTAAAAAAATTTTTGTTGTGGTTCGAAGAAAAAAGTGATAAACTAACAAGAATTTTTGAGCTATGTTTATTGGTTTGTAATAAAATAACAGTAAAAATCGGAGTCATTCGCTGAAAGTTTTAAGTCGAGGCGGCGATTATTTTTACAAGCCGCCGCTTCTTATAAATGATATAAAAATAAAAAATTGTTTAATAATCAGTCACACTTTTACACCTTTACATTGAAATAAATTTTTCTAGCATAAAAGTAAGTAAGAAAGATAAAATCACAGCATCTAACAATATACAAATGAACAAATTTTGTTTGTGCAACTTACCTGGCTGACAGCCACTAAATGTTAGCTACAAGCCGCCCTCCAAAAAAAAATATTCAGCTCACTGGCAACAGCTGTTTTTGATTATATTTATTTCACCAGTCGTAAAGCAGATCTGGTTTGAAGAACAACTCACGCGTCATCGTAATTATTCTTTAAGTGGGGTCAGGCATGTTTTTGTTGTTTGGCCTTGGAGAGTTTTGCGTCTCACTCGCACTGGTTAATGGATTTGCCACGGGTAACTGCATCATTTACGATTGTTGCAGTTTTCTTTTTAAAGAGAAGTAACACTCAGGCAATGATTGCCTACCAGGTGTTAACTTCTAGGAAACAAATAGTGATAGGGACTACAGGTGGTGAAAGGATAGATAGAAGAAGGCTTCATTATTTTTCCAATACTTTTGCACGTTTCTTGTTCAATAGCAGTGTTGCAGCGCCTCTGAAATTAAGGAAACGCATTACATTTTTGAAAATGTATTTCGTAGACATTTTATTAATTATTTTACTTCGCCGATGATTACGAATATTATATAATTTAACTACCTACCTCTGAAGGGATAGGTCGTTAAAATATATATTGTGTGGGATACCCTGGCAGTTTGCGTACTTGCGTCTGCCATCTGCCAAATGGCAAATTTATAATAATACTAATAATAATTATTTATTTCACCAATTTTGTGTGCAAAAGTCATAATTTTAAAATTTTAATTGCAAATAGATTCATTACAAGATTTACAGGTAATTTCTTATTTACTATATTAAAAAGTAAAATTATTTTAGTTTTCCCACTTGTTTTTAGCATTTCGATATAAAATTTTTATATATGAATTTTTCTTATCATGTGAATACATTTTTTGTAATACCACAATAAATTAGGACGGGTTGTTCACAGCAGTCATATTTTTTCGTATTATTATTTTAAAGGATATGATTATATGACTACCACTTAAATCCCCCAATTGAGTTCAGTTTTTGCAAAGTGTTATATAATGCTATGAATACAATTGGAACGAACGACGAATTATTCGTTGCGAACTCTCGTTTTCTGAAATAAAACACATTTGTGCATATGAAAATTAACACAATACCGCCGACGACGAAATTCGACGTGCGCAACGAACTCTGAGATAGATTTATTTCGTACGACGAATAAATTAGTACAGATTTACCGTTTTTCATAGGGTGCCCCTAGACTATCGGGGAGCTTTCTTTACCTTCACATCCAGCAACCTGCCGACCTAACCTAACCTATCGTTTTTCATTTTAGTTTTCAAATATATTAGTAAATAAAGTTAATTTTTTTTTAATAGTTGGGTAATTTTTAAAATAAATAATTTAAAATAAATATACACAATTATTTACCATAAAATTGCTTTCTAAGTGTTTTCTGTTAATGTTAAATTTTTTTTATACGATAACACAGACAGCAAACAACTTTGCTGATTCTGACAACATCAATTTTTTCGTCGTTATTGTGTGCCACATTGCGAATTTACGCAACGAACTGTTACCGACGAATACATTGAGCACGACGAAGTTCTTTGTTCGCCCTAATTGTGTTCCTACCATAACTCGTACATATAAACTTAATAATAACGATGTTATTACATAACATACACGAAATTAATTCATAAAATTGGTGAAATCTTTCATATATGCAATAATTATGTTGTCAAAAATGAAATGAAAGAACAAATGAAATGAGAAAAAAAACATGCATCTTAGATATCGCATACCTAGTTCAGCGACTGAACTAAATTTTTAATTTTAGCAAAAATCGAAAAAAAAAAAACTGTTCTGGACCTAAATAAAAATATTTAAAAACAAAAACTGCGAATCATTTAGTAGAAAATCCAGACAGATTATGGTCTAAAAAATTATTTTTCTTATGGGTAAACAAGTGTATTGTGCATAGTTTAAGCATATAAACCTGAAAAATAAGAATTTTCAGCTGAGTTACTTTTGAACTAGATGTGCGATATGTTTTATTATAAATTTATGCAAAATAAAACTCGTTTAGGAAAATGAAAATATATTAACTGACATAATTAACTATGAAAAACGTATGAAGAGTAGAGATTGCAAGGGTTCATGTTCATTGGATTAAGGAAAATGTTCATTATTGTAATAAAGAACGTTTCATTATAGTAGGTTTCCAATAAGAGTGATATCAAATTTTAAAAACAAAAAACACACCTATTGTTAAGGAAATCGATACAATTAAGTTCTAAATAAAACGCCTCCACGACTTCTTCTGCAGGAACGAATTCGATGGACCCAATTTTCGAGTACTTTTTCCACTAAATCAAGTCGTATGTCATGAAGGGCACGTTCAATATTGACTTGCAAAGCTTGAAGAGAGTCTTGTTTATTTGGAAAGACCAATGACTTCAAATAACCCTAAAAGAAATAGTCTAATGGTATTAAATCACAACTTCTTGAAGGCCATTCAATATCACAATTTCTTGAAATAATCGAATCTCCAAGCTTTTCTCGCAATAATTCAATTGTTGCATTTGTTGTGTGGCACGTAGCACCGTCTTGTTGTAAGCAAATGTTGTCAAGATCGACTTCTTCCAATTTCGGCCACAAAAAGTTGGTTCTCATCTATCTATACCGCTCTCCATTGACAGTAACGGTGTTATCAGCTTCATTTCGAAAGAAGTACGGACCGATAACTTCACCAGACTCACAATTTAGGTGAATGTAATGGTTTTTCATGAATACTTTGTGGATTTTCTTTGCACCAGAATCGACAGTTTTGTTTATTTACCGCACCACTCATATGAAAGTGAGCCTCATCGGAGAAGATCATTTTCTTAAAAAAATCCTTATCGTTTTTAAGTTGTTCAAATCAGCAAATTCACTTTGGCTTCAGTTCTTGAGTGAGAACAATTTTATACGGATGCAAAACCAAATTCTTTCTCAAAATCCGCCAGGTTGTGATTTGAGACAGTCCCAATTGTTGAGAACGTCTTGGAATCGACAAACTGTGGTCTTCAGCAAAAAAAACTGAATAATTTGTAAACGTTGTTCTTGCGTATATCTCTCCACGATGAAATTGTAAACACTACTGAATACAATGAAAAACAAATGACAGAGCATGACATATTACAAATGGCCGAAACGTCACTTTAAAATCATATCATACCTATTGGAAAACCTTTTATTAATGAAGGATTTTCTTCAGTTAATGTTTAATATTTTCCATTAAGTTAATATACATATGTATGTATATAATTTATTTTGTGTTTCTTTGTGCGACCTTTATTTGTTTTTTAAATATTTAAGGAGACTGCTCATTTTAAGTTGACTTAAATGTATTTTACATGAATGTGCAACGATGTGTATTCGCCCAAGCTGAGGTTAAATCTAACAAAGAATGTGCGAACGGGTGATGTTTGTCTTTAACAAACAGATTATTTCGCACTGACAGTCAGTGTCAATTATGGCATCAAATTTACTTTACTTTCATTAAAATGCGACATTTGTTCTGTATTTATTTAAAAGAAACAATTCATCGCAAAGGTTTTAATAAAAGCTTAATGGATTGACCAAAAATTATTAGACCGCTACAAACAATCCCAAGGAAAAGAACGGAAGCACTTGCTATAGTAAAGCTGTAGTCGTCCGCTTTATGAGAGTTGTCTTTGCAGGATTGGTTTCGAACCCTCCGCCAGTCATCAAACATTTTTCTGATATGCATTACTGTCTTTCTTAATGATATTCAGCAATGAATAGCCGACGAAGTTTAATAATTACTGAAATTGCTACAATTAAAGATCCTACGCAAAACCAGCGGCGGCACAATGCTGTTTCATAAATTAATAAAATGCGCAACTAGAAGATTGTATATTCAATGGCTGTCAGAATTAAAATTTTCACTTCACCGCCCACCTTCGCGGGTATTTGAACAATAATATTAATATGACAACATAACATCAGAGATATAGCCAACATTGCTCTTCACATTCGTTATTCCATTCTATCACGTCAACACCTGGCTCTTCTTTACAGTATCACTTTCCAGTTAGTCCCACAGCAATACCTTCCATGCGTAAAGAAAATCACTGAGCATTCACCAGCATTACCAACATGGCTTAAATGTAGGGGTGCTGATGGCGAGTAGTCAGCGTGTTGGCTCTGCAACCACAAAGACCCAGGTTCGATTCCCAGCCGGGTCCAATCAGAAAATAGTTTTTTCTGAGTTTTCTGTGCTACAGCACCCTCCTTCGTTGGTATTTGAGCAATGAAACGTCGGCGAAGTAAAATAATAAATAAAATGGCTCCATTAACTTAAAAATAATGCGTCAAAAAACATCAAAGACGCCGCAACTTTGCTTTATAATTTACACGCAACTGCAGAGTTGTGCAAGAATTAAGGTCTATCTTCCTACCACTTTCACCACCTTTCTGAGACCAAGTGTCTCCAAGTCAACAATTTTGTCGATTGGTATTGGTGACTTTTTGATGATATTGTCCAGGAATCGTCTACACTTCCTATTTTTGTATTTGATGAGAATAGAATTGAATTGAATTGAATTGAATTGAATTGAATTGAATTGAATTGAATAGAAGCGAAGAGAAGACAACGTTCCTTTCTCTTTTAAATCAATAGTACTGATGACCAAGTCAGTAACAAATCATTACAGTTTTGCTATTGTCATTTCCAGCAGAGCTGGTACATAGTCGTATGTGTATTGTTTTTACCACTGGTGTATGAATATGTAACATATAGGCGCTGATACAAATGTCCATGTCATTCTCATTTGTAATTTTAACACTATTAAGTAGTTAACCGACAAATGAGATGTAATTGATACTGTGGACAAAGAGATGGAGAAGAAATGAAGTGATATAATAAAATGTTACAGTCTATATAGCACAGGGTGGCGCAGAATGAGCTGTATGGTTTGAATTCTTTATAACTTTTTTAATTATTATTTTTTCTTTGTTTTTTTTTCAGCATTTTGTAAAGAAGACTTGGGGAATTAATTATGAATCATTACACGATCGAACACAGCACATACTGCAGGTGCCTCAATGGCTTTGTTAAGGGACATATTCGGCGAACGCATTATTTCGCGCACAAGCAAATTTAACTGGCCTCCACGTTTACCAGATTTAACAGCTCCTGACATTTTTCTTTGGGGATATTTGAAAGAAAGAGTGTACGTTAACAAGCCAAGAACCATACTCCAACTAAAAACCAACATTCGAAATGAAATCATGGCCATTACAACCGAAATTTTGCAAAAAGTTATGGAAAATAGGCTAAAAAGAGCACGTATGTGCGAAGCAGAAAATGAACATCACTTACAGGATATCATTTTTCAAAGCTAATTGCAAAAAATTCCACAATAATATACTGTATTTAAAAAAAATAAAAAATTATAATAATCGCATAAACAAAAAAGTTATAAGCCAAAACCATTTAAACCTCATTCTGTGCCACCTTGTATTAATAGAAAGGATCTATGTCACTAAAATTTGTGTAAATAGGTTCGGAGAGCAATACATGGCCCCAACCTTCAGTCATATTTTTGAAAATATGTGTACATACGAGTACGCAGATATATGTATATCTGTAATTTTTATGAAATTTTATGAAAATCAGTTGGATAGTTTTAAAGACGCATATATTAATTCTACGTCCCTTCGTTTATTTAAAAACAATGTATTACCTATGTGTCCTGCTCAACTGAGATCTATCGGTGTTTAAAATTTTATCAAAAACTGCTGGATAGTTTCGGAGGACCATACTACTCCCCCCCCCCCCCCCTAGTGGTCTTATTTTTGAAGAAATATATACGAGTAGTCTATATGTCCTTCTAGATGCGAATCTATCTACGTTTAAAATTTCATTCAAATCGGTATGAAAGTTAGCTTAGCAACGAACGTCATTTCCTTTTTATTTATACAGATTAAAGGAGAGAAGGTTGTTTTTGAATTCCGGTATATTTTTCAATATTAAACGATACTTGGTGGCTACGCTTACTTCGTCAAATATTTGCTAAATATGATCGTAGTAATATCGACGCTTGAAGTTATAGTGGCATTGTCTTTTACGGCTGCAAACTAAATACGGTCTGACGGATTCCTACAATTAATGCTGTATGTCCTTCATTAGATTAGATTGTTGCTGTTAAGTAAAATTTTAAAAAGTCCCAAAAAATATTATGACTCTGCCCGAGCAACATATGTATATATCGACAAGTTACATAAATGTACTCTTATGTATGTGCATATATGTATGTATACACATATATATGTATGTATATTTATAAATATAGTTATGTGTAAAGTTTACATATGTACATATGTATGTGTTGAAATGACAGAAAGAAAAAAACCTATTTTATAATGCAACCATAATTGTTTACAGTCGCAATTACTTTAATGATTCTGGCATAGAAAAGCACTGTCATTTTTTAAAGACCAACATCACCGCATACTAAAACTTAAAATAAATTTTTTTTTTTTGTTTTTTCATTGTCATCCTATAGAATTGCCTGAAATATTAATGGCGCCACAAAATCAAACAATTAAAGTTGGTAAAAGCTTTGTATTGGAATGTGATGCGGACGGTAATCCGATACCAACCATAGCGTGGCAATTAAATGGTGCAGCAATTGCGGCCAACGAGCATCTGATGATGGAAAATGAAAATACCGAATTGATAGTGAATAAAGCTGGGGAAAATGATGCAGGTAAAAGAGAACGAACTAACCAGAGGCATATAGAATAATTAATAAGCAAATAAGCGAACGAAGTGAACGAAAATAAAATCGAAATTGAATGGGAATATAAAATGAATAAATATTGGCCGTGAAAAGTAAATTAAAAAAACAGCAGCAGCACTAAAGCAAAATAAATAAACACGAAACAGATTGATAATTGAAATTTATTTCCCTCATAAAAAATTAACTTTTTAAATCATTTTCCTTTTCTTCACACTCTGTACGTTTTTAATTCATGTTATTTAATTTGAAATTATTATATTATTTCGCAGGCGTCTATACCTGCATTGCTGAAAATGAAAATGGCCAGGCAACAGCATCAGCTACTGTGACAGTGGAAAGGATACGTAGTGCACCACATTTGATAATTGACCCATACGATCTGGAAGCTTTCACTGGCACATCCATTGAGGTGCCTTGCAAGAGCGACGAAACCGAGGATATACAGGTGATTGATTGACATTTATTTATTTAATGAGTTAATGCTCGGGAGCAGAAATGCAAAATGATTCCGTTTATTTTGGATTTGTTGTGGTTTTAAATTTATGATGATAAAAATTTATTACCAGCTGATTAAATGTATGAATTTACTTTTATATCTTCTTCTTAACAAGATAACTTGGCGCAAAGATGGCCGCCATATTGATCCAAATGTTCTGCTCACAGCCAAGTATGAAATCTTTTCCACCGGCAGTTTGTTTATTAAAAATGTCACAATTGTGGATAGTGGACGGTATGAGTGTTCGATTAAAAATGAGTTTGGACGTGCAACTGCTTCAGCTTATATAACAATAAGGTAAGCGCAAATATTAAATGTAGTTACTAAAGTAATGAAGAGGTTATTTCTCGGATGACAATAAAAGCTTCAATATTAAATGGGCCTTCAATGTCTCTGTTTCCAAACCGTTCACTTTAATTGTAACGTTAATTGTAAGTTTGTTATTCCGTGTGTAATTTCTTTAATATTCATTTCTGGAAAAAAATGTATATATTTTCAGAAATGTGATGAATAAAGAAATTTATTGTGACAGGTCCGTCTGTCCATATGACTATTGAAATCAACTTTACGTTCAAACTAAACATCGCACATAATTAGTTTTAATGTCAATCGGTCAGTAGTAGACCTGACTCGGTTACTATATAAATTCAGCAGAATACGTTCAATACTTTGCGAGCTACAACCGAAGAAGCTCGGCCACCAATTTGTTCGACTTGAAATTTTAGTACAAAAACATTCATAACTTCGAAACGGCTGGATCGATTTTGGTGAAATTTAGTCCGTCTATATAAATAGGTGGTATGCTTGCTTTAAGTATCATATAGATCTGCTCGCTGACATTTTATCAGGTGATTTATTACAAAATTTGTCCATAGGACCGGATTAAAAAATAGGTTAAAGGGCGCCCAAACGGCTGAACCGATTTCGATAAAGATTAGTATGAATGATGTAAAATTGTGCTTTTTCCCGAAAAAAATATGTGAAATGTATTATTACATACTTTCTGATATTCTCATAAAGTATTTTGCTTTTATAAAAGCAAACTCAATAACTAAGGAGGAAAGCATATCCATATTGCACTATTTCGCTAATGCTTACTTACCTCATTAGTGGATTTTTCCTAATTTCTGACTACATATCCAAGATTCTTATTTTCAAACTTCAACTAATCAATCGAGAATTGAAGTTGAATACCGAACACGAAACCAAAAATTTATAAACAAAAACATAACAATACATGAGTTTACTTTTTTTATAACACATACACATTTCTATTTTTAGATTTTTCTTATTATTATCATTTATTGATCATATTAAAGGTATATATTTCCTTAATCTTAATCCCACGAAGCATATCGGTTGTCTGCGGGAGAATTAACTAAGTTGTATATATTGGTTGTTCCATAATTAAGTTCATAACTTTGGTTATTAATAATAATAAATAATCATCTACATTAGGCTTGTTCAGTTCACATAGGCAAGCAGACAAATGTGTGTGCAAAAAAAAAGTTTATCTGGGGTTCTAGGCCCGAAAAATAACGTCTGTGTTACCAAACTCAAAAAGTGCATCAAAATTCGGTCCGATTTGGCTCTATGAAATAACTCATAGGTGCAATAAGTCCCAGTGCAATAACTCCCAATAAAATAAATCCCAAAAATAAATGAAGCTAGTGTCACAGTGAAGAAATGAAGGAAATCCTGGGTACCATACACAAACCGAAACTTAAATAAATACCATTTTTTTTATAATGAAATAACTCCCACATTTGTATAAAAATTGCTTGGGACTCTTTTCGTTTGAACTTATTTCACCTTATTTGCACGTCGTATCTGATTTTCGACGCCCCACTCAAACCGAGGGTGGCGATGGCTGAAGTAATCTCCACGTTGACTACAAAGCCAACAATTCTTGCGTTCGACCCCAGTTTCAGACTCATAAAAACATCTCGATATAGTCAATGGTCACTGAACAGTAAAGGCATCGGCTGTAACCAATTCACAGGCACGTCAGAACGCCCTCATTCGTCGGTATTGTGTAGCACCGGCAAACTAAAATAATTACTAAAAATGGCTACTAAAACACAGCTTCAAAAATTTAATACGTTTTCTTGGCATCAAGAGCGATACAACACCGCTATAAAACAAAGAACGTGCAAAAGCAGAGTTGTATGACATTGAAGCTTCGCCACCTGTAATCTCTCTCACTATCCTTTTCCTCTAGTTACAGTAGAATGCATGACATGTGTAGGGTCATCCTTTTGTGCTGGTCAAAGATGAAAAAAAATTTCACACGAAATTTTCTTTAAAAATTATTTCTAAAGTAGTACCAAGGCGCGTTCAGTGCCAGGTGGCCTTATGGCTACAACACAATACAACAGTACAGCAAAAAAATGTTGGGTCTGGTAAAAAGTAATGAAAATGAAGAAGAATTACAGAATTTTGAGAGAATTTGTGGTCAGTTATAATCAATAGCTTGGCACATCAAATTTATGTATAGAAGTATTGAAAATAAACAATTTTTAAAAGATTTGTGACAATTCAAGGAGATGATAATCACATGCGCTAATAAGGCCACATGGTACTCAATACGTCTTGAATATTACTCTGAAAAAGGGAAATTTTTCTTCCTTTATGCAACTAAATCGCAAATGTTGAGTGTCAAATTTGTTATACTGATTAACAATTGTATGCTAATTAAGTTTAAAGCTCTATTAAATATATTTCCCAATTATTTGTATTGTTTTGAAGCATCCTTTCAACATGTTTTTCTTATTTTCAAATAGTTGTTAGTAAAGTGCTCATGATTTGCAGCAAAACTTCCTTCATTGCCAATTACTCCGAATAGAAAAGAAGGTGTCTCTTAAAAATGTTTTATTCTCCACTTTAATGCGCCACATTTAGCATTCGTTGCTTATTAGATGGCTAAAATGCCATCTATTATTTCTCATTAAATAATTTTGCAACATTTAGCGTTCCATACTTTTTTTCTTTTTTTTCGCATTGGAAACAAATATTAATTGCGCGTTTTGAAGAGCATTCGTCCAATTAAAAATAACAGCAAGAACAGTTTAAAAATACGTACCTGTAAATAGGGTAAGAAAAAATAAAAGCTGAATTAACGAAAATGTGGACATGGTGTTTTAAAGAGCGCAATAAAAGTTAAAAATTGTAATTTCAATCTTGAAGAATAAAAAGTAAAAGGATTTTCAATTAAAGAAAATAGTATGGCGGCAGCTTGCCTGCAGTGCGAATTGTTAAATAATTTTTTTTAATCAGCAAATCGCTCAAAATCCCTGATCTCTTAATCTACAGAATTATTAAGGAGGCACTGATTGATATAAAATTTAATTATAAGGTGTTCCTGGTATTAGCAGAGTAACAGTGTACTTTTTTACTAAAAAGAGCTATAAGAGATTTTTCAAGGCATATTTACTTATCAGGTGTTTTCAATATCGCAACAAATATCTACAATGAACATAACTGGGACGAGCGACGAAATTCGACCTAGCTGACGAACACGCCGAAGAAAACTCGTTGCGTAAATTCGTCGACTTGAACACAATTATTACGAGCAATATTGCGGCATTAATTTATTTTTTGTTTAAGGGCTTATTTCTGATTTCAGAAAGAACGCTTTCATTCGCATTCTATGAGAAAGAACATTGATTTCGATTTCTCTACACACTTTCTATGCGAACAGTGACTCGATCTAGAACTCGAATGAAAACGTAAGTGTTTTCATATAAAATCCGATTTCTCTGTTAAGAACGTGTTGTCAACACTGAGAATGAAATGTCAAAATCACTCACTTTTGGTTTTGCTTTCGTAAGAGAATTTACATATGAGTATACATACTTGTAAATAAAAAAAGAAGAATAAAAAATAATACTAAAAAATCTAAGTACAATAAAAAAGTATTTACAAATGGATAACAAGTGGTAAGTATAAACTATTCATATGATATACATATGAATGTATGTATTTAACAATTGTTTTTTCAGTTTAAAGAAGTCAACAATGCAGCAACTGAAACACTTTTATAAAATTAAAACAAAAAACACAAAATTTACAAATATTTTTTTAAATTTTCTCACCCTTTTATTTATTGATACTTTCCACCAGCTGATCACACTTACACGCAGTTGTATTAGCTTTAGAATAACTTCGTAGTATTTTTTAATACTTTTAACAGAAATATAATAATTTATGATATGGCATTGCTTCTACTTATTAAAACGTAAGATACCAAAATTGACATACGTAACTTAGTGCGAAAGAAAGTGAGTGCCAATGAGAAATCCAAATTGATTCGAATTCGAGCGAGTGCTTTTCGTTCGCTTAAGTTATCTTTCTTAGCTCAGAAATAGGCCATAAATGTAGCAGCTGCTAGTGTGACCATAGTTCAACAATAAACAACATCATTAATAAGAGGAGCATATACTTTAGCAAAAAAATATATTTCAAACAAAATTGTATAATTGTACGCAATAAATTATTTAGCAATGAAGGTCTTATTGCTATAAAATTTGTAATTTCGAGTATGTATGCGAAAACTTCAGTTAATGTACTGAAAATTGATATCTTTACAGACAATGAGAATTACATGCGATAGTTCTATACTAAGAAACAAACTAAATCCAATGAACAAAATTTTAAATTACACTGACACTTACACGAGCAGCACGGAACAGCATGCCATTTTATTTTTTAAATTTAATTTTCTTTTTTTTTTTTTATTAAAATATTTAACAAATATAAAATCAAAATATTTTATATTAATCGAAATGAAAGCAAATATTTTTTCTGTCAATTATATAAAAGTATTTTGAAAGAAATGTTTCTTTTCTTTTTCATAAAAATTCAAAATAACTCAAAATATATATGAAATATATAAAATTAAAATTACTATTATATTATATAAATTCTCGTTATATTTTATTAACTAAATATCTATAATTTTGAGCTATCATATCTATATATCTGCCTTGAAATTAATTCTTCTATCTATTGGTACTTTTATTATCTCTAACATTTCTAACATATAACGACGCTTGTAATTATCATCACTATTCAATATTTCTGCTTCATCAAATTTCGGAAAATGATTCAAGTTCGCACAATGTGAAGATAATGCAGTTTTTTGTGTATTAATGTGTCTGGATTTTTGATCTGATTTATAGCCTGCTATTCTAGTTCCAAGTTTGTTTTTTGTTGTTCCTACATAAATTTTATCACAGTTTTCTCCACTATTCCCACCACAAGGTATCTTATATATGTACTAAATTAGAGCAATCTAGTTTTTCTATTTTATTTTAAGTTTTACTAAATAACTATAAAGTATAATGTATAAAGTGTTTTAAAAAAAATGTTTTTTTTAAATTTAAAAAATTTTGATTTAAATCATAAAAAGAAGATAAAGTCGGAACTAGACCTATTTACCAAAAAACACAAAAACTGAACAGAAAAATGGGCACTCTGCATCCTTTTCGTCGTGCGCCGGCATAATCCATATCTCCACAACTGCAATAGCGTGGCTCACTAAATGTGAGTACCTCTTAAAATAAATGGAAAGTTCTAACGATATCTTGGAAGTATAGGAGGAAGAGTACAGGTACCCCCCATACAAAGTAATTATTATTTTTTCTATATCTGCAGAACTACAATAGTGAGGCACACTAAATTTGATGTGGGTAACTCTTAAAATAAAGAGAAAGTTCCAACAAAATATTGGAGGTATAGCAGGGGGTATAAGAATATCCCCAATCAAAGTAATTATTAGTTATATAACAAGCACGCTCGCTTCTGATGAATTGCCTGCCATTGAATGACTTCGGGTACCGATTATGTAAATATTGATTTTGCATTAGTTATTATTTAATACCTTTATAATTAATCAAAATAAGTAGTTTTCAAGTAAAAATAGATGTAGTTTTATTAAAAAAATTCAAAATTGTAGGTAAACTCAGCACATGATTCTATTACTAAGTCGTACGTAACTTCTGAGGCGCAACGATGCGCAGCATAAATTTTTCTAAAATAACGCTTCTTCAACATTTAGAATAAAATTAAAATCTCTGTTTAATTGGCCTCAATTAATAACTTTATCTCCATTTAAACTCAGAAAAATCCATTCTTTTTGCATTTCCAATATAAACATTAAAAACAAAAGCACTTTCTCAAATAATTTTTATTACAAATTTAGGCAAAACATTTCAATAAATACCTGAACTTGATGATTTAATTACACAAATTTTTAGCTTTTTCCTGCCTATTTTTTCAGTGTTTTTTGCCTAGTTATCTAGAATTGTATGCACTTTAAGCGAGTACTTTTAGTTTTCACGGACTTTGAACTTTTTTTTTAATTAATCCGTGAAATAACCGTCTTTGGTCCCTATGTGGGGCGTAAGAAATAGAAATAAATTTATTGCAGAGTTCGTCGCGTATGACAAATTTCTTCCCACGTCATGTTTGTGTGCATTTTCATATACACAAGTGGAAAATATTCCTATTATTCCTGATGATGTTAACAAGCTGTTAACGAACTATCGAATAATAAAACAAAATAAAATAAAAAAAGACCTCAAGCTTAATAAATATATTTCAAAAAATATAATAAAAAAGGTCAATTACTAATATAATTAATATTATATGTACATATATGTGTATAAAAATTCGACGTCATGTCCATATTTCCTTTAATTTATGTCATTAAATATTTCAGTATTTCGATCAACATTATTAAGCAATTTCTTTTGTTCCTACTGACACAGAGTCTGGCATAAACGGCGTGCAATAAATCCCAGCTGAAATAAGTCCCAAGAAAAAAATTATGAAATAACTCCCACACCATTAGAATGTACATAATTTTTTTGATGAAATTACGTCTAAATGAAGTCCCAATGTAATTTCATATGGGAGTATTTATTTGATTTTATTTTGTTTTATGGTCTCATTATATTTGCTTTGGGAGTTATTTCATTTTTAATTATTTGTAATTTCTTAAAATTTTTCGCTTAAATCTAGTTTATGGGTGCTTCACCAAATGGGAAGAAAATTAGATAGGGCGCCAGAAGCTTCTGTTATCGAAGCCGCTGTTTGTTCGTTATACCATAGTGGAGGAAATCCTTTTCGTTGAATAAATTTCATATTTATTTAGTGCACTTTGGTAACATTTTAATTTAATTTCTTATGGGGGTTCTTTCTTTCTTTTTGGGACTTTTTTGTTCAGTGCTCCAATTTTGAAAGTTATTTCATAATAAAATGACTCGCAAAAAATGGTATTTATTTCAATTTCGGTTTGGGTACTATTTCATTTTCTTTGAAATTTTTTTTATTTTGGGATTTATTTCATTGGGAGTTATTGCACTGGAACGCATTTCATATAGGAGTTATTTCACAGAGCCGCATAAACATTGGATAACACTGAAGATCTACATAATTCTACAATTTTCCTGAAGAACGTTAGGGGTGGCGATGGCACGATGGATGGCAGTCTGCACGTTGACTACAAAACCAAAAACAGACCTGGATTCAACCCCAGTTTCAGACTAAAATTATAAAAAAAAAAACAGCTCGCATTTTTCTGTCAGTTGTTGTCGGAAGGTTTCAGTGTCGAAGACATAGTCACTGAACAATACCGGCTTCAGCTGATAGCAATCCACAATCACATCAGAACGTCCTCCTTCGTCGGTATTGTGTAGCACCGGCTAAGTAAAATAATAATAAAAATGATTATTTAAGCTTAAGGTCTTTTTAATATATTTAATATTTATTCCGATTCGATATTTCGCTACTCCTTTGTGTAGCTTCTTCAGGAAAATTGGTTTTTGTTTTTTTTTTTTTTTTTTTAATATAAATAGGTCAAAAAACTAGAAAAATTAATAATAAAAATGGCTACTAAACCGAAGCTTCAGCACTGCTACGAGTATAAACAAAGAACGTGCAACAGCAGAGCTGTAAAAAAATTAATTAAGCTTCACCTCCTGTCGTTTCTCCTACTATCCCTTTCCTATAGTTCCAGCACAATGCTTCGCATGTGTAGGAGCCATCTCCTGAGTGCTAGTCCCAGATAAAAAAAAAAACAAAGTTCGTCGAATTATTCGAATACGAGTATTTAATAACACACATTAAGGAAAAATTTTACCAACACACTCTTTTTTTTTTTTTATTACAAATAAAAATGCTTTTCCAGATGCTTTTTATAGCGAAAACAAAATTTGAATAAAAAAAAAACAGTTAAAAAGTTGTAAAAAGCTAATTTCTTTTCCGCCTGTACTAAAAACGGAAGGTTTGACCTTTGGGAATATATGAAGTATGGAAAAAATTAAATTTTAGTAATTCATGATATGTAAATTAAATAGATGATGACTTTACAACTATCTCCATTGAGACACAAAACCTCTTGAGGACATGTGTAGTGATATAGAAAATACGTATTCTACTCAACTGGAGTTGGAGATGAATTGTTCTTTTTCCCTTATTCTTATCAAAAAGCAATTTTTTCACAATATTGTGATAAATTAACTGTGAACTTGAACACACCGGAAATTTTCATTCATTTGTAATAATTGTAGTTTGACTAAATTCTAAGTATTCTGAATATTCGAAAAAAATATTATTGCTTTGGAAGTTGAATTAGGCAGCGAAGTGAACTAAATAATTTTGCCATAAAATGGATATCATTTTTGTTTGCATAAATTTTGTGACACCTTTCTCTTTTCTCTGAAAGCTTTTTTTTTTAACTTGAACCTGTGGCGTAATTATTCCATTCGATATCGAAAGAAATTCCTATACATTTTAATAAAATTTTGTTTGAAATTTCGATTCAAAAGAGAGTGCCGTAATTTGACCCCAGGACTCATGCAATGCATTCGATTTAAACTTTACAGCAGCAATCAGTTGAGCATTCACTCTGTCACGCCTTGATAATATGTATGTCAAAAACTCTCATTCCAATACAATTTACAAATATTCAAAGCAAATTAATGCTGCCGGCAACGTTGTGAAGATGGAAAATCCGATTTTTGATAGCGCATTAACGAGTGAAGTCGGTTGCAGAAAGTAAAAAACAAACTATCTACATAAGTATGTGTCATGGTTGACAGAGCGTGGCCGCTTTTCAAAATCATCCGTATATACTTCCGCAGGGCGTTTATACACAGAGAAAAAAATTCCAATGAAAAATTAACACGACTAAATGTTGATTAAAATCATGACTGCAACAATAATGACTTAATTTCAATTTAACTTTGATTCACATTGATTTGAAAGGAAAAAATTTTAAAAATACCTTAAAACAAATTGATTCAATATTTTTCGTAATACAAATAACGTTGTACCATGTTAAATACTTGAAATCCTGTTTTACATTAAAATTAAAGTTTTATCACGTTAAAGCAACGTTGCAATCTACAAAATCAATATTTTCGTAAAATTAACATTGAATCAAGTAAAATCAATGTTAAATAAACAAATGAACAATTTTAAATCAAATGTAAACTCCGAATTTTCAAAGACTTTTTGAGAGTTGTTATATAAACATGTGAGATTTATTTTTCAAGAATTCGGTTGCATGTCTACTGATGAACATTCAACTTAAATTCAATTGCAATTTCAAAATAATTTGTATTAAATCAACATAATAATAATAGCGAATGAATATTGTTTTAATATAATCGTTATTTTAATTTTAAAGTAATACGAGGTTTGTTCAAAAGAAAAGATGAATTTTGAATTTTATTTAAAACTATTTATTTATTCGTCAATATCCATTTTGTCCCCTTCAAAGTAATCCCCCTCAGGTATAATGCACTTCTGCCAGACCTTCTTCCATCCCTCGAAGCACTTCTGAAATATGCTTTTCGGTATGGCCATCAGCTCGTTCTTCGATTTTGACTTTATCTTATCAATTGGGGCAAAACGTTTTCCTTTCATTAGTCTCTTCAGTTTTGGGAATGGGAAAAAGTTGCAGGGAGCCAAATCTGGTGAATAAGGTGGTTGAGGCATGATTAGGGTGTTGTTTTTGCCCAAAAAATCACGAACAAGCATTGATGTTTGAGCTGGTACATTTTCGTCATGCTGAATCCAAGACTTTTTTTTTTCTCAACACTTCCGATCGTTTGGACCGTTTTGCTTCACGCAAACGTTGCATTACTTCCTTGTAGTATTCCTTATTAACCGTACGACCTGTTGAGAAGAACTCATGATGCACCACGCCATTAAAATCAAAGAAAACAGTAAGCAAAACCTTCACATTTGATCGAACTTGGCGTGCCTTTTTCGGTCTTGGCTCATCTGGCCGCTTCCATTGGGATGATTGGGCCTTGGTTACGACGTCAGAAGCATATACCCACGTTTCGTCAACAGTTATGACCGATTAGCGCAAACATGGATCATCGTTGACGTCATTCAACAACTCCTGAGCAATACTAATGCGACGTTGCTTTTGCTCAAAATTTAGAAATTTTAGAACAAACTTCGCTGCCACACGGTTTATGTCCAAAACATTCTAGAAAATTGCATGCCATGGGCCGCCTGATATGTCAATATCCTCTGTAACTTCCCTAATAGTGATTCGACTTTTTAAAAAAAAAATTTTTCACTGTTTCAATGTTTTTTTCACTTATTGAAGTGGTTGCAACTACAGAACGCTCATCGTCTTCACGACGCTCTCGGCCTTCTGTAAAGCGCTGGTACCACTTATAAACACTTTTTGGAGACAAAATGGACTCACCGAATGTCACAGTCAACATTTCAAGTGCCTTGGAGCACTTTATTCCATTTTTAACGCAAAATTTAATACATATTCTTTGATCCATTTTTTTCAAAAGTCAAACATCGAAGAACACACACAAACGTGACTAACCTTTTCAGTTGTCACCAACAAACTACTAATCCAAATTGGCTGATAATTCCAATAAATGACTAACACATGTGTACAAACATTTCGATAATCGAATGTACACAGCCCGCAAAAATTAAAAATGCACCTTTTCTTTTCAACAAACCTCGCATATGGTTCGACATATATTTCACGTCACACCAACTTGAAATAACCTTGAGTCATGATTTGTGATGGTAATTCAACATAAATTTCATTTTGATTTAACTGTAGTGGGATATTAAGGGTCTCTTTCACCAAACATATTTAAACACAATTTAATTTAATTAATGATCTTTATTTAGAGTATGTTTAAAAAAATTTTATTTTCACCAACTGAAATAATGAAACACAAGAAAGTATGGTAACGCTCTGATATTTAATATGATAGCGTCAACTTACAGCTTTTTAAAAAGCTGTTTAAAAGCTGTTTTAAAGCTGTTTCATGCTGTTGCAAAATCAATATTTAAATGCAGAGTGCTGGCTACTTAAACAGTATTTAAATATTCAATGAGTATATCTAGATGAAAATGAAAATCGACATTTAAATATGAATTGATATTTAAATAGAATTGGTGAAATAGGCTCTAAATCAACAGCAATAAAAGTTCATTCAACAGCAAAAAAAAAATACGTTTACGAGGTATTATAATATCGTGTTTAGTTCAAATCGTATGAAGCAAAATCTCCAGCGAAAAATATAAAACCAACCTTGTTTTTGCGTTTTTAACTTGATTTTATTATGGCTGTATTGGGTAGTCTGGATTAACTGGCAAATCTCTCAACGAAAACTGTTCGTATTTCAGTGTCTCAAACTGTGTTAGAAATAAAATTCAATTCAAAAAAAAGAAACTATAAAAACACAAGTTGCAGCTTCTTACTGTCATGCATACCAAAAGTAAGAGCAACCAAAAAAGCTAATCTTAAGGATTTGTCGAATAAAAAGGCGAAACAAGTTTGAGCATAATTCATACACTGCCTGTGCACAAACTTTCTTAATTAATTGTGTAAATAGTTTCGTATAAAACTATAAGACTTTTGCATATTAAATGTAATTTAAATGCTTTTCACCCAAGCACACGCACACACACACACTCCCATATTCACAGATCTAGATACCAAAAAAAAAAAAAAACCAACTCCAGAGAACTAATACTTTCTTGCTTTCATCTGTGTCCTTTTTGTTTTTGGTAATTGCTTAAAGGCTACAACCGCCAGAGCCAAGTTAACAACATTCAAAAAGTGATAACTTTTGCACACCTCGCTACGTTGACATTGGGGGGGCAAAGAAGAAGAAAACAACAACGACAAAAAACCACTCAACTAAAGAAAAACTGCAGATTTCCCTTTTGTAAAAAAAATAGAAAACTGAAGAGGGTTTTTTTTCTCTGCTGGTGCGTTATGTGCAGCAAGACAAAAGAAACATGAAAACTAAAATTTTCCATTTGAACAACAACACAAGAAATTATAAAAGGCATGATTATGCGGTAAAAGCCTCCATAAAAACGCCAGTGTGGGTTTTGCGCACACAAGATTTATCGCAGACGGGTGTGTAAAATGTGAAAAAACATTACCATTTAAAAAGCAGAAGAGGTTTTTTAATGCTAATTTACCCCGCAACAGAAGTTGCAAAGATCTGTCTGCCTTTGTCTACTGAGGAATGGAAAATAGAAACAATCTTTTTTAGGGTCAAATATTAATATAAAAAAAAAAAAAACTTAACCCGCTTAAAGTAGAAACGAGTACAAAGAAGAAATCCATATGATCCAAATGACTATTACAGTCTACAGCATTGGTGTCCAAAAATTAAATAAGGGAGTATTGGTGAGAGAATTTGCCCAGCAAACATAATGTCAAACGTTTCAAATAAGAAAGAAAATGCCAGCTATATACAACTTATTAAATGAATGTAATTTAAATTTTAAGAAAAAGATAAATAGCAGTTATCAATTTCAATAAATAATTTTAGAACACTTATTTGGGGGGAAAAAACAAAAATAAATTCATATAAAACAGTTTTTTTGGGCTTAAATATTATACTAAAAAGTTTAACCATCTGTCATTCCTCATTATAATTTTTAAAATCGCTTTGAAAATTTTAAATTAAACATTCCATATTAATACTTGCATGGCAATTGCGAATTAATAAAATATTTTTTAAATTCAACGAGGTTATTTTATTTCGCTGCTTGGAACAAACGTTTTTCATGTCTGAAAATATTTGTTCGCATAAGTAGTGGAAAAAAATGATAAATATTTTAAATACATTTTTTTGAGCTGGGGACATATCGCAACATCAAAATTTTTGCAAAACTCTAGAGTTCTAATTTTATCGAAATCTTTTACCTCAGATCTAAGTATTATTAGCTCTGATTGAAACGTGTTCATTACCCGCTTTTAATGTTTTGTAACATAAAAGGCATTGAATGTTTTGAAAAGCATCGTTTACCATAAAATACTTTTCACATTTCATTTCGTGAACTTTTATTATATTTGAATTCTTTTCGTATTCAATTCTAATTGAATCGTGTGTGTTTACTGTATTTCGTCCAACAAGAAACAACAACAATGCTTAATAAATTTCTGAAAAAAATGACAACAACCACCCGCGTGTGTATTCATCGCTTGCTCAACGACGACTGAATGAAAATTTTAAAAGAGAATAACTACTGTCTGTGTAAACGTACATCACTGGTCTACAGCGTCAGATGGCGTTAGAGAATGAGAGACATGATTTCGACTAAAACACTCAGACACTTTTAAGATTGTTTATTGATTGCCGGATATCGTATTGCGGGAGCGCAAGATAAGAATTAACAGCAGCAAGCGAAAGCCAAAGAGCTGAGAATGCGAACAGTATTTATGATTCGGATATCGCAACAGCTAATCATGCGCCATATTGACATTGCCGATGCCGTTTATTTATTATGACTTGCGTTAAACTAAAATTTGCTGCGAGTAGTAGCGTCTTTGAAGACTACAAAGCCTGACAATTTAAAGAACTGGTGGAAAATACTGGCAATTTTACCAAAACTTTATCGGATCAGCTTTTCTCTCAAGTAGAGGCTGGTCGAGTTATTTTTTAAGCTTATTGGGCACAGAGTCAGATATCTCATAGAAGTTTCAGGGTTTTCTGATACCCGTACTGTTTGGGTCGTTCTTTACACAAATCAACATTAAAAAAATTTCTTGTAGTTACTTCGTATTGACTGTCAGTATGAAAAATCTATTTTTCTTTGCATCAGTTTAAAGAATATATGATGAGAGTGAAAATCGGCTAAAATTTATAGAGCTCTTAAAAATATCGAAAACGATACCCGTGAATAAGAATCAATGTACAAATATATCGTCGCCGTGCATACAGTCGAACACCTAACGTCCTCAGGACCCAAGAATGATAGCACACAGACCTGTAGCATAAGTTGCAATTTAATTCATAATTTCTTGGCATCATGAACCCCTCCTTGCTGAGGGCGTTGGGCCTGTCTTAAAGCCCTTATTGACGTTCTATACTTTTATATATCAACTTTCGCTTTCATTATTTGTCAATTTTGATCTGTTGTTTGGCAACAGCACATAGATCTAAATAGTTTTACCTTATAAATTCATAGCCATACGATTCGTACAACATGTTCATAGTATAGTTCACAAACTTTGTTTTATCACGCCATGAGACTTATAAAATAAATCAAATCAAATCTCCCAGCGAATTTTGGTATTAAACCACAACCACTACGAGTCCAACGCCAATCGATTGGGTACCAGTATCTCCTTCAAAGAAACTGATAGGGCTCCCAATCCCCGTAGTGTCAAAGTTATAGTCCTTGATAAGACTTCGGAAGCAGTCAAGTTCAGCGAATATAGAACACGAAAGCTTCCTACAATGTAGAATTCCAAGAAATTCCATGCAATGCTAGGCATTTAGCTGCAACACCCGTGTCCTCCGAAAAGGACCTCATGCAGGTTCGATCAATACTTATAGACAAGTCTAATATAGACAAGCCATGTCTGTGCTAAGTAAGAATTCGATCAAAATCCTATACTTACAACCAAATAATGTAACAAGACATTATTTGTGTATGAACAGCGTATTCAATAAAGAATACTGCCTTAATAAAACATACACGTTCCCATTCCTCTGATACCAGAGATAGAAGACAAGGTATGTTCTCTAAACTCTTCTTATACCCGAGCTGAGGTCCGGCACATCTGAAACAATGCGAAATGTTTTTATGACTTAGTCCGAAATTCGGCTCGAGCGCACAGCATTTCAGTTTTGTAGTCAACGTGTTAACTACTTCAGCCATCGTCACCCTCGATGACTCTGGAAAGAACCTTTTCTTGATATGCTAAATAATCTCCCTATAACGAATTCCTCAATATCGGTAAAGACTTTGTCGATGAAGTTAAATTTTAAAGAACGATTTCTTTTTTAAATACATAATTTTATGCATTCATATATAATTATATAATTTGTTGATGTGTAAGCAATCCGTAATTGAAATCAAAAGTAAATGTTTACATGGAACACAATGTACACATTAAAGGATGGCAGCTGCTCTATAACAAATTTTCTCTATAACGCAGAAGTTCCTCACTCCCAGTGAAGTTCGTCTGTATATCGATATTGTTTTCTTAAATCTCGATATTTTGATATATCCATATATTTTGCTCATCCCCAGTGTCGGTACAATGCCTTTCATAAGTAGGGGCATTCTCTCAGCAACAGACCAGGAAAAAAATATAAGTATGTATATATGTATGCCTTCTTGAATATTGTATTGTGCTTCAGAGTATTTCATCGTCGTTTTCAATTGTAACTCTTACTTGGAAACCACGTACCTTTGAACAATAGTAGGATTTTTATCATGCGGTAAAAGCAAAAATTTAAATATAAAATTTCCATTACAAATCCACATTTAAAATGATTCTTTAACAATAATTCGCAGCACCAATATTGCTGCAGATTAAAAGCAAAAATAGTGATAAAAAATTTAAAAAAAGAATGTTGAAAAAAAATGATAAAACAAAAGCTAAAAATTTAATTAACCGCACACGGCAGAAAGTGTTAAAATGCGGTATTTGTTGTTATTGTTGTTGGCTGGCTGGCATTTTATGGCGATATCGCACAACCACCAAATGCAAGTAAGTAACTGTGCTACAACGATAGTCAACTATTTTAGAAAAATTATTTAAAAACTCACACTTACATATCGTCGTTGTTCCCACGAAATCAGCTATAAGTTTTTTTGAACAATTCTGTCAAAGCACCTCAATGCTCTATTATTTAAGTTTCATTTTGCGAAGGACTTGCAGCGATACTAAAGCGCATGCTACACGCATCAATCTTCAATATTCGTCTTTGTGTTAGTATAAATATTGAAGTCTATGACACACTACGCCAATATTTCTCATCAATATTCAACTTTTTTTGTTTTTTTTTTCAAGTGTAAACCTATAAAAGTTACCGTCGGCAAAATATTTTTTGAAGTTACCGTCGGCAAAATACACATCTGTTTATTTCTTTATTTATTAAAAAAAAAAGCTGTGATGATAATTTTTATGTTTTTGTCACTATATTTTTTAATTTGCATGTCCCAAAAAGCCATTAATGACCGATATACTTCAATTAATTCGATTTAACAAAATTTTTCTACTCTATTTGCTTCGCAACTACGATGTGCAATCAAAGTTACCAGAATTTCAACTGCCACTACATGAAACTGCTTCAATATTTTGATGAATATCAAAAGCATTTTACACAGAGCATATATGTGAGACTAAATTTTGCAAACAAACGCACCCAAATACAAATATTGGAGCTGAATATTGATGCGTGTATTATCCACTTTACACTGTTTCAATAAAGCGATTGACTTTAAAAAAAAATCGCCAAAGTTACGATATCAAACAGTTTTTTTTTGCTCCGTGATAAACTGGTAATAAAACACATAACTGATTTTGTCGGCTCAACGACGATATAAATATATGGAAGTTTTATATCCTTGTAATATATACCAAAGACCAGGAAAACAACTCAACTGAAAAAGAAACAGCATCAAAAATAAAAAAAAAATTAATAAAATCTAGCAAATATTGTGTTGGATATTACGAGTAAAAATATTGTACATACAGGACAGAGCTGTGAAAGAATGATTCTCATTAACATGAATTGAAAAATAATATTACAATGTAGGTCTTTTTTATAAAAAAAGTTTTTTAAATTATTTATTTTTTTGATATTTCGCTATTATTTCTATTATAATTGTTAAATATTTCATATATAGTTTGAGTTATTTTGAATTTTTATAAAAAAGAAAGGAAACATTTTTCTTCAAAATACTTTTATATAATTGACAAAAAATATTTCTTTTCAAATAATATAAAATATTTTGATTTTATGTTTGTTAAACAATTTTATTCGAAAAAATTTTAATTTTTCCTGAAGATGCTAAACCAAGGGTTAGCGAAATATCGAAAAAATAAATAATTTAAAAAACTTTTTTATAAAAAAGACCTACATTGATTGCTAAGTAATATTATTGCATACAGTAAAAATAGAAGGTCAAATAAAAAGCAGAATTAATGAATTAAAAAATTTTTAATGAATTCAGATTGAAGGAATTTTGTAGTGGGTCCATGAATGGGAAATGAAAAATAAAAACGTTAACCAAATAAGAATTGACGGATTCGCCTGTAGGAAATTTAAAAAAAAAATTAAATTCTTAGACAAACAATTTTTATTATAAACAGATATTTTTTAGGTAATAACAATTGTTATTACAAATCAAATTGGTTAACAGCAAGAATGATGGAAATAATGATTGGGACATCTGGCAAACATAATAATAGATATGTTCGCCCAAAACACAGAAATGAAAACAACAAAATTTTTGAGTGAAGTGCCACAGGGAAGAAACACTCAAAAAAACAGTGTCCATCGCAAACGCCCAAAAAAAAAGGGAACAATAGTCCAAAGTGTAACATGTACGCTGACCCAAAATGTTGCCATGTAAGGGAAAAGTGTTTGTGGTTGACTGTTTCACTAAATAGAGCGATAACGTGAATTTCCATTTCCCTATAGGCCAATATATATTTATACACACACTTGTAGGGTCCCAGTGTAAATTTTTTTTCGTCCACAAAAATGCACCTTGTCTATATGTACATATTGTCGTTGCTCCGACAAAATCAGTTATGTGTTTTTTTTACTAGTTCTTCAGGAGAGCAAAACTATAAGTATTTCTAAAAATAAAACTTCAATAATTGCACACTGGCGAATTATAACAGAATTGTGCGAAAAAACATATAGCTGAGTTTGTCGGAGCAGCGACGATATATAAAATATTTTACTAGCACTGTAATAATGTAGTTCATTATTGTACGAGTATGAAACCCTATTTATGAAAAAGTAGCACATCATATTCGTAATATCACCTCATCAGTGGCCCAAGAAAAAAAGATCGCTGACATTCCAAAGAAATATAAATTGAAGTCATTAAATACCCAATTTGGCGGAATAATTTGCTTCCTCCGTTTTTTAAGGGGTGTCACATAAAAAGGTTTAGATACTGAGAAAGATGCAGCTTTTACCCGCGGCTTCGCTCCCGTTATTTCCTCCATCCCTGCATCGCCTCCTGATCCTATTTAAAAAATATATATGTAGCATATGTGTCCTTCTAGACGCAAAAAATTTCTTTAAAATCGGTTAGATGGTCTCGCTGACGTGGAAATTGCTCCTACCTTCCCTCGTGGTCATAGTTTTAGAAAAAGTGATACCCTATAACCTTCCCGGAGTTGCACAATTGCCAATGTGCCTTTTAAACTCAAATGCATCCAAGTTTTAAAGTTCATCACAATCGGCTATGTAGTTTTGGAGGGGCAGAAATTTCCCCCTATCGCCCTCCTGGTCCTAGTTTTAACCTATAACCTTCTCGAAGTTGCACAGACTAAGTGCACCAAATTTCATCGCGATTGGTCCACAAATGGCGAAGTTAAGCTTGTTTATATTATAAAATCTGTTGAAAACGATATGGAAGGAGTAGCATAATTAAAAAAGTAGGCGTAAAGGTGGGCGGATTAAAAAAAAAGTAGCCTCTAATTAACACAAGAGCCCAATTATATGGTGTGAAAATTTCCGGAAGATCGGTCCTGCGTTTTGGGCTCCTATAAGGTACAAACAAACACACAAACAAACAAACACACATTCAGCTTTATATATATAGATTCTCCCGCATAAGCGAAATTTATATTTGGAATATTGATAAAAATGACCACAGAACGTTTAGAGAGTCAGTTATCAGCTCGTCATACATTCATACGCTATTCGCCTTGAGTCAATCCTTGAGGCATATCAAAACAAGACATCCACCGGTTCAACCAGTGACGTTCTCATATTTTTTTTTATCTGGGACCAGCGCTTAGGAGATGACTCCTACACATGCGAAGCATTGCGCTGGAACTATAGGAAGAGATTGTTAGAGAAACGACAGGAGGTGAAGCTTAATTAATTATTTTACTGCTCTGCTTTGTGCACGTTCTTTGTTTATAGCAGTGCAGAAGCTTCGGTTTAATAACCATATTTATTATTATTTTACTTCGCCGTTGCTACACAATACCGACGAAGGAGGGCGTTCTGATGTGATTGTGGATTGCTATCAGCTGAAGCCGGTATGGTTCAGTGATCAGTGACTATGCCTTCGCCACTGAAACCTTCCGACAACAACACAACAGAAACTAACTAACTAATGCACATCAGAAAATTGCAAGTTGTTTTTTTATAATTTTAGTCTGAAACTGGTGTTGAACCAAAGGTCTGTTTATGGTTTTGTAGTCAACGTGCAGACTACCATCCATCGTGCCATCGCCACCCTCATTATCTAACTCTGGTTAGCTTTTTAATTGCAAAATATTGGATAACTTTGCTGCAAAGAGTTGTTCAGGAAAGTAAAAAAAATATGAAAAAATGAATAAAAATTAATTTCGTTTGAAAATTTGGGGAATTCATTAAAATTTTCTTTAACGCATTTTTATTAAATTAAAATTAAAAAAAATTTTTTTTTATTCATAATTGCATTGAAATTTTAATAAAATTTTTTGAATTCACTCAAGTCAAGTCAAAACGCATTTGAAGTTTCATTCAAGAAGAAAGCAATCTTTTGCAGCTCTGATATATACAAATGCAGAGACACCTATAACTCGATTTGCTCTGTCGCTTGAGCTCGTGTCAGAATTAAGAATTACAAAGGGAGTCCTGAGTATCAGCATGTAATGCGCTAGACTGAAAGTTGCAGACTTGATGGAGCATGTAATTGTCCTTTAAAGCCAGGTTTAGGTGTATATCTTAAAGTAGTTTCAATTCTCATTCTTTTTTTTTACTTTTTTTGGTCATATTCTAAAAATATTTCATGGTTTGTAATTTTGGTTTTTAAACAATGTTTCTCTTTTTTGTTCTTGTTCTAGAAAATGTGAACTTTTCTCATTACGAGTGGATGTAATAATGCGTTGTTGCATTGTTATTGAGCGCACCGTAAGGTTTTTGCATAAGGCACAATTATTGTATTTTCAAAAACTATGTATGTGGGGGTGGAACTGTGTTCAGAGAGTGGGAGTAACTTAAGTAGTGACAACCAAACACCAACATCATTAAGTATCATTATTTGCGTACGTGTTTGGGTCGACTCCAAAGGAACACATTATTTTCGGATTTGAGTGCATTGTATATGTATTCAGTTTATCATTTATGCTGCTGCAACTATTTCTGGTATGCTAAAATTGTATGTATTGCTTTAGTTTAGGACTTAACAAGTTGCCAACCAAAAGTCAGCGAGAATGATTTATAATTTATATTGAAAGTTTTTCATAAGCAGATGTATAGGAGAATTCGATAATTGTGATAATTTTGTACTTCAAGACAATTACAAAATGATTGTATTGAAAGATAAAATCTGTGTTCTACGGGGAACGAACCGATATAACCAATGAGAATGCCCAGAAGAGCACAGTAGTAGAATACACTGTAAAGGTCAGGGTTCGTTACAATTTTGTTTGAAATTTCGCACAGACTTTTTTCGCTTGTTGACTCATATCTCCACAACTGCAATAGTGAGGCACACTAACTTTGATGCGGGTGACTCTTAGAGCAAAATGCAATCTCCAGCAAAATCTTCGGGGTGTAGAAGTGGGGAGAGCGGTAGTGCCCTATGAAAATAATTATTTCATTAATACACATGATTTTTTTTTTATTCACAGCTCTTCTGCATAATTGTCTGTCATTGAATGACTTCGGATACGAATTATGTATGTATGTAATAATGTCATAGTAATGTTTTTGGATTTATAGAAGGTATATTGTTTGAAGTTTGTATGGAAATTGGTCTAATAAAATAAAAATTTTTATAAATCCGGCAGGTATATTTTTTTAACAAGCCTAAAAAAGTTAGTTTGTGAGTGCGTGAAAATTGAATTATTAAAATCACGCTCGCTACTTTTTTAAATTATACAAGGTGGGCCAAAAGCAGTCATCCGATGTTGTTTGGCTCTCATTTTTTTTCTAAATGAAAAATTTCGATTCTGTTTTTAGATTATGTTTATCTGAACCTTTAGAATTTTATTGGTCAAATCGAGCAGATGATATCGGCCAAATGGGCGCCGTCACAATTGATTGCTATGCGGGCTTGTTTTATGGCATTTTGTTTAAATTCGGCGAGAACTTCGGGCGACAGATTCTCGCACTCGTATCGAATGTTGTCCTTGAGGGCTTCCAGGGTCTCGGGCTTGTTCACGTAAACACGGGACTTCAAAAAACCCCACAAAAAAAGTCTGGAACGCTTAAATCGGGCGATCTTGCGTTCCAACACTACAGACGAATTGTTACGCAAAGAAATAGACACGACTATTCTTCGTTCTTGGGGAGTGTATCGTTCTATGGCTTGTTCACTTGTATTCTACATCTGTGTAGTTCACAAATGTCAAAACAGATTTGACATTGGCCGCCATTTGCAAAAATAAGAGCATTTTCCAATAGGGTGATTTCTTTTGGCAGAAGTTGCCAAAGGTTTTTGGTTCGTAACTAGATGGAGAGAGGGATAGTGTACAGAATAGACAGGTGGTAAAAGCGGTAGGAATTTAGAGCTAATTCTTGCACAACTCTGCACTTGCTCGTTAATTATTATAATTTTTAAGCTAAGGGGAGCAATTTTATTTATTATTTTACTTCGCCGACGTTTTACTGCACAAATACCGACGACGAAGGGTGCTGTAGCACAGAAGACTGAGAAAAAACGTTTTTTTTTTACTTGACCAGCCGGTAATCGCACTGTGGTCCTTCTGGTTGCAGAGCCATCACGCTAACTACTGGCGATTAGAAGCCCCAATTTTGATTACCGCACGGCCCTAAAAAAGTGAAATGATTTTGACAATTACAAAAATTAGAATACCCGCAATTAACATATCCACATACGAAAACACATGTTCTGTGTTTCTTTCTTTCCCAGAGCATATTTAGTCTTCAGTTGGCCATCGTCATGTAATCAGTGATGTTAACTTTTTCTACTTCCATTTCCCCACAGTCGTAAAAAATATTACCGTTTTTTAGGTAAAATTACCGTACGCAAAGTCTTCTACAAAAATAGTAATATTTTCTTATTAAACCGGCTTTATATTTGTAATTCAATATATTTTCTTAAAATTTCTTCGATCTTTTTTCTTGTTGAATATAACCGATAATTCAAACAATAATATAAATGATATTGAGATTTTCTTTTATGCTTTAAATTTAATCAAATTTACGGCCTGTTCAAAGAAAGTCCAAATATATCGGTCGTTCACTTATTACATGCAATACAAAAAAAAAAATTTAAATTTACATATTTCTGTATATCTGTATGTGTGTATTTACAGCATATTAAGGACATTAATTATGAAAGAGTCATGAAAATAATTGCAAATTGCAAGGAAATGATATGTACGTGTACACGTTTAAAGAAATGTGGACAAGACTGAAATTTTACATTGTTACAACGAAATATTGGAAAAAATTAAATTTTAGTAATTCATGATATTTAAATTAAATAGATGATGACTTTACAACTACCTCCCTGGTGACACAAAACCTCCCGATGACGTGCGTAGTGGCATAGAAAATACGTATTCTACTCAACTAGTGTTGGAGATTAATTGTTCTTGTTCTTTTATTCTAATCAAAAATGTAATTTCTTCACAATATTGGGATAAATTAACTGTGAAGTTTAACACGACAGACAATTTTCATTCATTTGTAAATCAATATACAGAGCCGGACATACATATTCACACAGCAGCCAACTTTGTTTTTAATCTCCTATATTCTTTTAATAAATGGGCAAAATGATGTAGTTTTCAACAAACTTATTTGTTTATTTCGTCCCTCCTATTAAATGTAGAAAAATACAAGTTGCTAACTATGTTATTTAAAAAATAATAAATTAAATTTTAATTAAATTTTAATTAAAAGTGCTTTTTTAGGTGGACAAAAGTATTAACACAGTTACTTAATTTGGTGTTTAATATACTTACATAACAATTTTTTTTTTATATTGGCAATAATTTTTGCAATGGATTATGTAAAAAAGTGCCGTTACAAAATATTTGCTGACAAGTACATGATTGTAGGTTCTTGTTTAAGAACTTTGTTTTCTACAATGCCTGTAAGCAAAAGGAAACAACAGAATCTAAAAGAAAAATTATTTTAGAGCTATATAAGGATAACAAATCCTATACAGAAATCGGCCAAGTAGTAAAAAGAAGCCGATATAGTATAGCCAGCATAGTTAAGAGGATTAAGGAGTCTACAAACTTCAAGAATATTCAGCGTACTGGCCGGCCACGAAAGCTTACAGCAAGAGAAGAGACGAAAATCGTAAGAAAAATAAAAATAAACCCTAAACTCACATCAACTGAATAGGCTGCAGAATGTTTAGAAGAAACAGGTAAACAAATTCATTCGAAAACTGTGCGCTGAACCTTGCACCGTGCCGGTTACAACTCTAGAGTCGCCAGAAGAAAACCAGCGATAAGTAAAGTGAATAAAACAAAACGTTTAAACTCCGCAAAGGAGTACGAAAATAAAAATGTAAGCTTTTGGGATGGCGTGCTGTTTTCTAACGAGAGCAAATTTAATATTTTTCAATCCGACGGAAGGACACGAGTTTGGAGGAAGCCGAATACCGAATTGAAAAAATAACCTTGTTTCTACTGTCAAATACGGCGGTGGAGGGGTTATGGTGTGGGGTTATATGGCTGCAACAGGCGTCGGAAACCTAGTTTTTATCGACGTCACAATGTACAAGACCGTTTACTTAAACATATTAAAAGAAAATTTGCTCTAAAGCAGCGAAAAGCTTGGCAAAAAGGAAAATTTCTATTTTCAACAGGACAATGATCCGAAACATACTGCGTATGATGTTCGTATGTGGGTTGCTTATCATGTTCCCCATATCCTAGCCACTCTACTGCAATCTCCTGACATGAATACCATTGATGGGATGAATTGAGCAGACGGGTAGAAAAGCGCAACATAACGAGCAAACCCATCATAAAGACATCCTGATGGAAGAATGGAATAATAATATTGGTAGCGACATCACTAAAAAACTTGTGCATTCCATGCCAAAACGATTAAAAGAAGTCATAACAAATAATAAATACTCTACAAACTATTAAATTAGTTTGAATTCGAATTTTTATGCAAACTTCTCGTAATGTGTGAATGAATACGTTTGTCTACCTCAATTAGTGCCTTAATATGAATACTTATGTTTTTTATTTAAAATTTTTGTTAAATTTAGTCTAATTTTTTATATTTAGATAAATAACATGTGAATAAATAATTTTGTAGAAAACCAAACTATTATATCTGTTTATTTCAATAATATAGAAGATTGAAAACAAAATTGATTACTGTGTGAATATTTTTGTCCGGCTCTGTATTTAATTAAAAAAATCAAGTAGCAATTTAAAATTATTTATATTCACTTTTAGTATAAGCAATGTATAGATTTTTGCAATATTAAAAGTTCAGCTAAAGTGTCATTCGTACATTTATGTGTAGAATTTAACTACAATTGGCCTTATTTTGCTTAGTTGTAATGAAACTGTACTTTTTATGATTTCGTTTTACGAGAAATATGTATGTGTGTATGTCATGTGTGACAGAGTATAAAAAAACCTATGGGATTTAACACTTAAAAATTAAAATTTTTTTAAATTACCGTACAAATGTACAGTGGCCAAAAAAACTATTCGACATAGGCCGTAAACTTTATATATTTATCAAGAAAAAAATATGGAATGTTGTTTTTAACAAAATAAACTTATAAAAGTCTTTATTAAGGAACACAAAGTTATATTCAGTAAAAAAAATTAGATCTCAAAGTAAAAAAAGCAAAAAACACATGAATTAAAATATTAATAACAAAAATCAAGCAAAAAAAGTATTCGACATTGGTAACATTTTTAAAATACATGAATTGAAATACAAGCTTATTTCTACTTCAGTAGCGAGTTGCTTTTCCTTGCCTACGTATAACCTCTTTTAAACGATCTGGCATAGATTTTACCAACGTTTTGGTATATTCTGGATCAATTTGGCTCCATTCCTCCTTCAGGATAACTTTCATCTGGTGTTTGTTCGTAAATTCACGTTTTCTGATTTTTTTTCCAAGTGACCCCAAAGATGTTCAATAGGGTTAAGGTCTGGGGACTGTGGCGGGGTTTTTTTTATTAATTTTGGACAATTATATAAAAGCCAAAGCTTTGTATTAGTGGCACAATGTTTGGGATCATTATCTTGATAAAACTGAAATCTATTTGCCAGACCCAATTTTTCAGCACTTGATTTCAAATTTTGCTTTAGGAGGTCAATGTACTTTCGGTGATCCATAATCCCATCAATAAACCCAATATTACCCACGCCTGATGCCGCCATACATCCCCATACCATAACACCACCGCCACCATGTTACAGTTGGTACCATATTCGTTTCATCCAATTCTGTGTTAGGCCTGCGATGTACCAGAACTTTTCCATCACATCGAAAAAGGTTATATTTACTTTCGTCAGCAAATATAAAATCCATCCAGAACTCCATTGGCTTTTTTACATGCTCTTTCGCAACATCTAATCTCAACTTTCTATTTTTCTTAGTAATGTGTGACTTCTTTCTGGCTGATCGTGCATGGAAATCGTGCTTTTTTAAGACGTTTCTTATTGTTTGAGGTGTAACGGATATACCTAAGTGTTCCTCAGTGTTTTTAGCTGAAGTGTTAGCAGTAATTTTTGGATTTTTTCTTACTTCACGCACGATTCGCCGTTCATCTGAATCTGTAAGTTTGCAAGGTCGCCCAATCCTTACCTTGTTTATCACAGTTTTACTTGATTTGTACTTTTTTATAATGTAATATACAGTAGTTCTTGACTTTTAAACGATTTCTGATATAGTCTTTTCCGTTTTTCCTAATTTAAAATGATGTATTATTAAATTTCTTACATCAACAGAAGTTTATTTCCCTTTACGTCCCATCATCGCGATCACGTGCACAGAAATAAGAAAAAAGTTCTTGTAAATGATAAAGAAGAAACATAGCGATATTTTTACCAACAATGATGAAGTAATAAGAAATACACAATCAGAATAAGGGAAAAACAATGCCAGTCGAATACTTTTTTTGCTTTGCAATTTTTGTTTTTTCTTTCAAACAGATAGATGAGTTAAAAAATGTGTAATTTTTATTATTTTTGGGGCCATAAATTATTAAATACATATAATACAATGTGATCTCACGTTTATACATATAAAAAACAAAAGGATACTAGCGTTTTCAATGAAATTTAAGAAAATAATTGCAATGTCGAATAGTTTTTTTGGCCACTGTAGAAATTACTTGTCAACCGTTTGGAGGGCTAAATTACCGTACTATACGGTAATTACCGTACGGTTAATATGCAATAACATACTAACACACATAAAGCTACGTACATATGTGTATAACATTTTATGCCAGAAGAATTAGTCTAGTGTGAAAATTTTTACGCCGTCCTGTTTTTGGAAAAACATGGCCCTCTACCTTTCGTTGCTCCGCATGAGTTCTTCCTATGGCAAATAACATGAGTGACAATACCGCAAACCGCAGTTAATGTTAATTATGCCCTCCTTTTAAAACACAAAAACTTTCAAAAATACACTTTGATGACAGCCCTCGCGTAATTTCCACAAACACCACAAAGAATTGCTTAGCAGACTTTTAACTGCAACGACGCCACTGACTGACTGAAAGTTTAATTTGTAGTTTATCTATTTAAAAGAATGCTGCTGGATTTATTCATAAATACCCTCGCACGTATAAATTAATAAATATGTATGTGTATATTTGCTGAGTGCAAGTGCAAATTGTACGTTTGTGTGTGAGTTTTTTGGGAATTTTTTTATCGAGTCTGATATCCGTAATATTGTCATAATCATTAAATACTAGCAAACGAACAACAGTTATATTTTATTTACTGCTACAGTATCTATTCATAAGCTCGTCGTTTATTACAATGCAGGGGACTTTTGTTTCTGAAATCTTACATCCGTTTCCTTTTTGTACGTTTTTTTTTTTCATTTCAGTTTTCCGTATTACTTTTGCCGTTTAGTTTTATTTATTTTTTCTCTTATATAATGAAAAAAATCAAGTGGGTTTCCTTTCTTTATTGCTCAAGTACAAGATTGTGGTTTGAACAAATTCAGTTGGGATTTTCACAAACGAGAAGTATCTATGCACATATTTCTGTATATCTGTATGTGTGTATTTACAGCATAATAAGGACATTAATTATGAACGAGTCTTCAAAATAATTGTAAATTGCAAGGAAATGATACGTGTACATGTTTAAAGAAACGTGAAGAATACTGTGCAGTGCAAGTACTGAGTAGTAAAAAAACTTATATTTAGTTCCTTGGCTGCTGGTGATGCAGTAGTTTTGGACATTTCAGGAGGACAGTAAAGGCTTTCACACCTTATTCCAAGAACTATATCATCAAGCTCTCTCAGAAAACATTGAAAATAGTATTTGTGCGTAGAAACAGAAGTGTGGACTTTTGCAACGATGCCTGTAAAACCCACAAGCGATAGTTAGAGCAATGACAGGAGGTGAAGCATCACTTGCTTACAACTCTGCTTTTGCACGTTCTTTGTTTTGTAGCATTGTTGAAGCGCCTCTGATGTCAAGGAGGCGTATTCAATATTTATGCTTCGTTTTAGTAATTTTTTTACTTCGCCGGTGCTACACAATACCGACGAAATAGGGCGCCTTCTGACGTGCCTGTGCATTGCTATCAGCTGCAGCCGGTACTGTTCAGTGGCCAGTGACTATGCCTTCGCCACTGAAACCTTCCGACAACAACTGACACAAAGACACACTAATGCACATCAGCAAAAATGCGAGATGGGTTTATGATTTAGTTTGAAACTGGGATTGAACAACCCAGGACTTTAATGGTTTTTGTAGTCAACGTGCATACTATGCTCTACCAAGTGAGCTCGGCTATAAAACCGTGAGAGCCCCCACAAAGGAACTGTGTATAATAATTACAATAACCGTCAGTCACTATTCGCTTGTTTATTATAATAAAATTATATACGTAGTCTGATTAAATGGAAAAAATAAATAAATAAAATGTTATGCCATTGATTTTTTTTTCCTTCTGTCTATATGTAATTTTAGTGGCCAGTGTGTGCGCTTTGTTACTTCATCATTTCATTTCTTTCAATAACAGCAGACAAATGCACTCATTTATCTACGCGTAGACAGAGACATTTACATATTTGCTTTTTGTTTTCCATTTAATCTGCACACACGTTGTTGTAACTGTCAAAGTCTGATTTATAGCGATACTGACAGCATGTTTTATTGCAGAAGAAAAACTGACATACATATACGACGAGTATGTGTAATGTAAAACATTTACTTTGTAAACATGTACATACATACTTTTGTATCTTAAAACGATATCAGATTGCTTGCAATTGTAGTATTTTATGGCAGACTTCAGTAGGATTAACTTGAGATGATTGAACGTTTCGACCAAGTGGCTTTACTTATAATCACTTGGTCTGCTCAGATTCGATTACACAGTGATACAAAAGTTGAGAAAAAAAATTATGCAGGGGTTCTCATGTACCAATTCTGTTTTATTGGAGTCCACAGATAACGAAATACCTTTAGTTTTTTTGGGTCACTTCGAAAAGTGATTTTATAACGGTAAATGTAGTGAAAAACGTGTTTTTTACAGTTTCAAATTGAAAGCGTCATGACTTCTTTCTTTCCCAACCGATTTCTATACTTATTTCTTCTGTTTGAAGGATATGATATTATCTTTCAAACAATGCAAAAATTAGAATTTCATGCAACAAATGAAACTTGGGGAAAAAATCCATGGAATGGCTTTGTTTCAGTGTATGAAAATTTTTTTAAATTAAAATTTAGATCGTACTAAACTAATATTATATTTATTTAAAGAAAAAATAAAAAATAATAATAAACAAAAAAGTTATTAAATTTTTACACGCAGGTCACGCCTGCCTGGCCCACCCTGTATTGTACTGCAACTAGATAGAGAGAGGGATAGTGTTTTCTATGCAAAATTATTTCATTTTATTTAATCTTTTATTAGTTTGAAAGTTTGTTTTGTCTGTGTGTAACTTCTTTGTTGAATTTTGAGCAGCGCAGAAAAAAGTAAAATCAAGAATAAATTAAAAACGAATGAAGATACAAGTAAAATAATAATTAGATTTCAACGTATCACGAAAATTGTAGCATCAAGTACCAGTTTTACTAGAAAAAATTTCACGATTTTTTTTAATTTGACCATTTTAAGGTATTTTGATTGACACTGTTATTAGAAAACAACAAAATCAATTAAAATAAAGGTGGTTTCTATTTAATTATTAATGTATAAAAAACACTGAGTATCTACCCAGAGGAGGAGGAGGGAATTTTTTAGTGGCAACACCACTCGACGCAGAAGACGACGGTCTCTGTAGGTGCGAAGGCATTTTCAACCCTACCTCACACGCCAAAAAAAAAAAAAAAAAAAAAAAAAAAAACTTATTTGATAAATATTTAACTACAATTTTTCTGTGTGAAAGGTCCAAAAGAGATTACAAAATAATCAAATGTTGAAAAGTGTCACAAATGGCCCAATGCCGTCATACTTTACATCACTGATGTAAATAACTGGTGTTTTTTTTTACCTGCATGGGAACTTCAAATGAAATTACAAGACAGAGATATTATTGAAATGGCATGCCATTTATTTTTTGAATAAGATTTCCATTCGATCAGTCTAATTTTTGAATAACTTTTCCAATAAATCTGGCCGTATAGCATCAATTACGGCTTGAATATTGAGACGTTAAATCGCACGAGCGAGGGAACCGAGAACAGGACGACTTCCGGAAATGAAGTTGTAAACCAAATTGATTTTGAAATAAATTGATTGCTAAGCGCGCTATATGGCAAGTTGAGCCGTCTTGTTGGAGCCAAAGGTCGTTGATTTTAAGCTGATTAATTTTTCGGAACAAACATTTACCTCTGCCCGCAACGAATCAACATTTCGCCGTCTTCTTCAATAATTCCCGCTACAGCAGCAATATTCTCTTCGGTACACAAATTTAATTGTTTTGTTGATGGTTTTGAATCGAGAAGAGTAAAATCAACGGTACGAATTGCTTGCTCGCTAGCCTGATTATGTTGACAGTGAAATGGACGAAGTGCTCTATGCAGTTTGGGAACAGAATTTTTTTATTTAAACTAAATTTTCACAATTTGAAAGCATAGTTCGTAGTGTTAAACGATTCATGATGATGTGGCAAACCGTACTGAACAGAAATGTCAACATGAAGGTGCCCCGGTAGTTTAGTAAGTAGTGCGCTAGTTTATCAGTTTGGGAACTCTATATTCGATTCCTAGCAGAAACTCTGGTCTGTATCACTACAACACGTGACAATTTTTGACAACAGGTATCACAATTGAAACAAGTAGGCTGCGACCTTTCTTTACCTTCACATCCAGCTTTGATATTCTCAGCTGTCAAACGATAGTTATCATATATACAAATGAATTCAGGAAAGGGTTTTGTTAATAAAAACTCATTTGAAAATTTTAAAATGGGAGCAGTAAAGAACTCAAAATATAATTTTTTTGATACCGAAACTGATTTCCCATCACTACACTTTATCCAATATCAGTGGTACACTGATGATAAAAAACAAAATAGAAGCGTTGTAAATGTTAGTGGTGAGTGAAAGTGGATCATCTCATGCATTTCTCTGCTTTACAGCAAGAAGATCTTCGGTTCAAAACGCTGTCGAACAAAATAAAAATTTGTCTATTGTGCCTGTGCTAACAGCGTCCTCCATTGGCAACATTTGAGCAATAAAACGTTGGCGAAATAAAATAGCTGCCTGGTTCAAGAAAAAAAGTACCTGTAAATGCCTGTCGAGCCTTTTTTTCTCCACTCATTAGCTGTTTCTCTTAGATTGTGGTCACCTCAAACCTGTATTTTTTTTGACGTGATGATTTAATATGACATTTTCACTAATTAAAAATTTCCACTAATAAATTTTGAACAAACAACTGAGAAGTCAACTTGATTCTGACAAATAAAACCATTTCATTGAGCTACAAGTGTGTGTGTGTGTGTGTGTGTACATTATTTAGAGTATCTTCTTCGACCAATAAATACTTAAAAGAATTTTAATGCTGTCAAACTCGTTCACTCTGAATTGTTGTAACTGCAGCAGATGTTTAAACTTAGTGAATGAATACAACTGAGTATTATCATGTTCTTCTTAAGCCCAGCAATAAACGGAGGATTTGGTGCTCCAAGAGTTAGCAATTGTACACTACCAAAGCAAGTGCCAGTCTCTTAAATTATGCCCTGTAACAGCATATCGTGAAGCGCAAAGTGCTTTTCTTTTATGGAAAAATTCCGAGCTTAATTTCTTCACAACAAGGCCCATATTATTTTATAAAAAATTAAATGCAATAGGCTTTTTCCTTACCTTTTTTCCTTAGTATCAACTAATGCCTTTAGGCCACGTTTGACCAGGTACTCACTTTTTTTAATTTTTTTTTATCTTGGACCAGCACGCAGGAGATGACCGCTGCACATGCAATGCCCTGTGCTGGAATTCTTTTCAGCGGCAATCAACTACGTAGTTCAATATTATCTGCAGGGTATTTAAAGGCAAACCAACAAATACATACACAAGTAAAATACGTTTTCTTAACAATTTATCTGATGATGTTTTTAACATATTGTTTTTTTTTTATATTGGACCAGCACTCAGGAGATAACCCCTACACATGCAATGCATTGTGCTGGAACTAGAGGAAAGGGATAGTAGAAGAAATGATAGGAGGTGAAGCTTCACTCTCTTACAACTCTGCTTTTGCACGTTTTTTGTTTTCCAACAGTGTTGAACCGTCTCTGATGTCAAGGAGACGTATTCAATTAAAATTTTGTTTTTAGTAGCCATTTTTTAGTAATTATTTTACTTCGCTGGTGCTACACAATGCCGAGGAAGGAGCGCGCTCTAATGTGCCTGTGAATTGGTATCGGCTGAAGCCGGTACTCTTCATAAAATGAAATAACAATTTGGCTTTTATATGTTATATGTTAACTAGCCCGGTGTGCTTCGCTACCCCACACAAACTTATCTAATCTCGCCCACTTTTGTATAGATATTGTAACGGTAAGCTACTGCATCAAATGTCAATACTTTTATTGTTATATCAAGCAAAAAATAAAAAAGGTATAAAACGCATTTTTGCTGAAAAGTACCCATTTCAATTTATTTTAGGTTTTCTTCTCAACCATTTTCTTTATTTGGTACCCATATCATTGAAGTGGGTAAAAAATAGTCGTCCGCCATATTGTGTTTGCAGAGATATCACTTTATTTTATGCTCTCTCCAAAAATCCCTTTAATTTGATAGCTGTATCATGGGTGCGTTTATATTATGTTATCGATTTTACCCGTTTTTTCCCCTTAACATTAGAATATCCAAAAATCTCTTCTTAGTGGATCTAAACATGGAAAGAGGAGTCTACATACTGAATTTCAATCGGTGGTGATGGGTGGGCGGACACTTTGCCTACCACACCCCCCCTCCATTTAATAAAAATTTTAGCGGAATTTTTGCATTTGAAAAAAGAATTTTAGAAATTGGTTCACAAACGATGAAGTTATTTGAATATTCACTTTTTAAGCCCGCGCCTTAGCAACCACCCCTCACAAATACATGGACCTTTTTCATATGCAAAAATAGTTTTGAAAATTGGTCCACAAATGGCGAAGTTATCAATTAGTAATTATATCAATTATTATTATATCAATTATTGGGGTGGGTTAACCTAGTAATAGGATAAAATTAATTATCATTTTAAAGTTTTTAAATCTTTCATAATACAAATTTCCAAATGTTGGGCAACATTTACTTTAACTTTATTATATTTTATTTATGAGACATCTGTGTGTTTGTTTACTTGCCCACAGTAGCCCGAAAAAAAGTATGGGTTGTTTCGTGCAACAAGAAGAAGAATATAACTCTGTCGAAACGTCTCTCATTTTACCAATTTTCGAGTACGGAAGTGCTTTCTGTTAAGATTGGGAGCCCAATTCAGATTAAAGAAACACACCTAATAAGACAACAAAGTCTGAAGTCTATATTGCCATACACTCGCAGCCACTTGAATAAGACACAAAAAGTTTTCCTCACAATGAATATGTTTAGCAGTTAATTTTTCTAATTTCTATTAACATTCAGTTTTTCCCACTTAATTTTAAAAATTTTAAAAAATTAAAAATTTCTTTATGGTTCGATTATGGATGGCAACCGAACTTCTGTTGCGTTACCGGATGGCAACCTGAAATTTGTAGTTGCCAGAAGAGCACTAAAATACAATTGAAATTTTCAATTCTCCGTTGCCATCCGTAATACCATTTTCGGCAACTCGCAACGCAACTGAAGTTCCATTAGTTTAGTTTAGAAAATATTTCGATGTTGGTGTTATTTATGCCATGGAAAGTGTAACGTTAAATAAAATAAAATATTTTCTTTCTATTTGCAGAAACAATGAAAACTTAGCTCCTGGAGACCGTTATGTACGCATTGCTTTTGAAGAGGCAGCAAAGGAAATTGACTTGGCTATTAACAATACGATTGACATGTTGTTTTCAAAGCGCAATCGCACTAAGGCTAACGGAGAAAAAGCACCGCCCAACTATACAGACTTATTGAGGGTATTTCGTTTTCCCACGGGAGAAGCCAGACAATTAGCCAGAGCAGCAGAAATTTATGAAAGAACGTTGGTCAATATTAGAAAGCATGTACAGCAGGGTGATAATTTAACTGTTAAAAGTGATCAATATGAGTTTAAGGATCTCTTGTCAAGGGAACATTTACACTTAGTTGCAGAACTTTCGGGTTGCATGGAACATCGAGAAATGCCCAATTGTACGGATATGTGTTTCCATTCGAAATACCGTTCATTAGATGGTACTTGCAACAATCTGATACATCCCACATGGGGTGCATCTCTAACCTCTTTCAGACGTATAGAGAAACCCATATATGAAAATGGCGTTAGTATGCCTGTGGGATGGACTAAGGATAGGTTATATGCTGGCTTTCCTAAACCCAGTTCCAGATTAGTGTCTACGTCTCTTATATCGACCAAGGATATAACTCCCGATGATACCATTACTCATATGGTTATGCAATGGGGTCAGTTTTTAGATCATGATATCGATCACGCTATACCTTCGGTGAGTTCGGAGAGTTGGGATGGAATTGATTGCAAGAAAACTTGTGAATTTGCTCCACCTTGTTACCCCATCGCAGTTCCACCAAATGACCCGCGCATTAAGAACAGGCGTTGCATTGATGTGGTGCGTTCGAGTTCAATTTGTGGTTCCGGCATTACTTCTGTGTTCTTTGGCAATGTTCAGCACAGAGAACAAATTAATCAATTAACTGCGTATATTGATGCTTCTCAGGTCTACGGTTTTAGCGAACAATTTGCCAATGAACTGAGAAATCTTACAACCGATGAAGGCCTTCTGCGTGTTGGTGTCCACTTCCCTAATCAACGAGAAATGCTTCCTTTTTCCGCACCGCAAGATGGCATGGATTGTCGACGTAATTTGGATGAAAATCAAATGAGCTGTTTCGTGGCTGGCGATATAAGAGTGAACGAGCAAGTTGGTTTGTTGGCCATGCACACCATTTGGATGCGTGAACATAATCGTATTGCTGCCGAATTCAAGCAAGTTAATCCACATTGGGATGGTGACACCATTTACTATGAGGCCAGAAAAATAGTGGGAGCAGAAATGCAGCACATCACTTATAAACATTGGTTACCCCTGATTATAGGAGAGAACGGCATGACCAGGTTGGGTGAATACAAGGGCTACGATCCTTCCATAAATCCCACCATTGCAAATGAATTTGCTACGGCAGCCTTAAGATTCGGTCATACTATTATTAATCCCATACTGCACAGGTTAAATTCTACATTTGATCCCATAGCCCAAGGTCATTTGGCTTTGCACAAAGCATTCTTTGCACCCTGGAGGTTGCCTTATGAAGGCGGTGTGGATGCCTTGATGAGAGGCATGTTTGCTGTACCGGCCAAATTGAAAACTCCCGAGCAAAATCTCAACACTGAACTGACTGAAAAACTATTTCAAACTGCTCATGCTGTGGCTTTGGACTTGGCGGCTATAAATATTCAAAGAGGTCGTGATCACGGCATACCTGGCTATAATGTCTACCGCAAATTCTGTAACCTCACAGAAGCTAAAAACTTCGATGATTTGGCTACTGAGATTATCAGTAAAAACGTTAGAGATAAATTAAAAGAACTCTACGGTCATCCCGATAATATAGATGTTTGGGTAGGAGGCATTTTAGAGGAGCAAGTCGAGGGAGGCAAGGTGGGTGCCCTATTCCAATGTCTGCTGATAGAACAATTCAAACGTTTGCGTGATGGCGACAGATTTTATTATGAAAACCCTACGGCGTTCTTGCCACAGCAATTAGAGCAAATCAAACAGTCAAACTTGGGTCGGGTATTGTGTGATAATGGCGATAAGCTGCAAGAAGCTACAGACAATGTTTTCATTTTACCCAGTCACCAGGGAGGTTATAAGAAATGCGAGGATATACCCGGTGTGAATCTTTATCTCTGGCAAGATTGTAGCACATGCAGCAGCTTGCCTCCTCTCTTCGACACCTACATACCACAAACATACAAACACAGCCGCAACAAGAGATCTGTAATTAACGAAGGACCTGAACATCCAACCGAATCTGATAATCACTTGGATGATCTCTGGAATATTAACGAGGAAAGAGTTGGAGGTCTCGAAGAAGTTGTTAATAGTTTCCATAAAGAATTGAAGAAACTCCACAAGAAAATCCACAAACTTGAGGAGTCTTGCGACAGCACTGGCTATAATATAAAAGCAACCAAAAAAAATCATTGTGTAGATGAAAATGGCACCACACGCTTAAACAACGAAGTTTGGTCTCCCGACTATTGCACCAAATGTGAATGTCGTCGTGCTCAAGTTACCTGTACGAAAGAACAATGTGGTGAAGTTCACTGTTTACCGGGCATTGATTCACTTACACCACCTATGGCATGTTGCCCTCATTGTCCACCAAATTTTAATAAAAACTAAATGGGTTTTATTGAGAACCAAAAGAGATTAAACCTTTTAAAAGTAAATTATGATTAATTATTAGTTTTCTAAGCTCTGGAACACAAACGATTTTTGCGATTTATAAAATTTATGCACAATAAATAAATTAGTTCAAACCAATTAAAATAACAAAAATAATTTAAACTTTAAGATTATTTTACTCTGTTAAGTAAAAATATAAAATTAAACGAAATGTCTCATACGCACTATAAATGGCCAAACTTAAGTAATAAAATATATATATATGTATATCATATATATATATACATATATATAATTATACATAACCTAATAAAGATATACATACATATAAAGAAATAATAAAATGGAAAAATGTACGAACAAAAATTACAGTTTATTCTTAAGTTATTTTATTTAAGTTTTCACACTTTCAATTTCTTTCACTTTCTTATGGCGCTAGTTATTTGAAATCAACATATTTTGTATGACTACCTTTGGCAATTATGGAATTATCCTTCTTATGTTTTAAAATACATTCTAGGAAGGCGAGCTTTTTACCCGCCTTTAGCAGATTTGCATCAATTAACACATCGTCACCCTCTTTGGCTGCCTTAAGATAATCCACACTTATACTAACCGATACCCCCGGATGACAGGGTTTCGACATCAAGGCATAAGTGGTAATCATATCAACTAAAGTTGCTGTAAAGCCACCATGTAAACCACCCATCCGATTGAGATGTTCACTACTTACTGTGAACTCAGCCGTGCATTTTCCCTCACCACCACTGGTAATCTTTACCTGTACGTAAATGAATAAAATAATTAAGGTGGCAATAAACTAACGTAGGTTACGTTTAAGAAACAACAACACTTCAAATAAATGATGTCATGCAAATGAGGGGCTAATTTTAATCGTTAAGTGAAAACAACTGCAAAAAAAAGCAAATTAAGATGTAATTGAAAAATATGAAATTAGTGGAAAATTCACACATTATAACCAATTAGCTTAAAAATGCGAGTATGTCAAAATTAACAAAAAAAAAACTTTCAACTATTTCCAATGCTTTCCAACTGAGAATTTAAAATTTAATATTTAGTGGCTTTTTTGAAAGACTACAATTTTTGGAAAGTTTCTTTTCCGAGAACGACTTTTCCATCAGAGAGGGATTGGCGCTCTCTAACTTTTTCAAAAAGACTCGAAAGTTAACTCAGAAACCGAATAGTTACTGATCGATTAACCCCTCAACTAATTCAAAATCGCTGCTTACATCATACTTCAATTTTATTACAATGTTGTCACTCTACCACTCATCGTGATCTGAGCGGAGCTGGGGATGGGCGTGCGGGTGCATCAGCTGTACATCTGATGTCCATTCTACGTGTAGACAGAACAGCGTGGGCGATAAACAGTTTTTCTCCTTTCAAAGCACCCGGGCTGGATGAAATTCTGCTAATTATGCTGTAGAGGACGCAGTGATCTGTGATCTCTACATTGCAGGCTATATATTATGCGATTCTATGCTTCAACCATATACCTGCCAGTTGGAGGGCAGCCGGGTGGTTTCATGCCCAAGGCAAGTAGACGGGGCCATGAACTGCCGAAGGATTTTAGACCAATCAGTCTTACATCCTTTGTGCTCAAGGTGTTGGAGAGGGTGATCGACTGTCATATTCAGGAGCTCTTCAAAAAGCTCTTCGTTGCCTTCGTTGATATCGTGGGGGCCTTTAATAATATGAGGTAGGAACCGATTGTTTCGGCTTTGCATAGGCGTGGGGTGGATGGTTCCATCTGCGACTAGATGAAATCACTACTTTCCGACAGCGAGGACTAGCATCACTAAGTTTGTGTGCAGAGGCACGTGCCATGTCCTATCTCCTGTGGCTGGTTGTCACGGACTCGGTTCTGGTCGACCTCATTCCAGGTGGGGTGAAGGTGGTGGCTTATGCCTATGACGTGGCTCTACTGGTGTCGGGACTTTTCCCTTCGCGTTGAGTGAGTTTATGGGACGGGCACTAGCAAGGCTTGCTGGTTGAGCGGAATACTGCGGGTTCAGGGTCAATCCGGGCAAGTTTGAGCTGGTACTCTTCACCAGGAGGTACAAGCCGCTGCTTTCAGCCTTCCTCGCCTTGGAGGACTAGTCCTGCAACAATCATCTTAAACTGGCGGGAGGACATTGAGGAGCGTGTAAGGAAGGCTTGTGTAGCTTATACGCCTGTAAAAGTATGTTCAGAAGGAGGTGGGGTCTTAAGTCTGAGATCGCCCTCTGGACATACAGTGCCGTGGTTCGACCGATATTATCCTATGGTTGCCTTGTCTGACAAGAATCCCAGTCTGGCCATGGCAGCATTCTCCGAACCCTTCCGAGCTTCATTACAGACTTTCCGTTGGATATCTCCACTCGGAGGCTTGTGTTCGAGAGGCGTGTAGTCGCCACTATATCTAGTAGGAATGACTGGAAAGGGGAAGAGTCCTTGCGGGTCGCATCAGGGCGGTCTTCACCGATGGTTCTTAGACGGAATCACGAGTGGGGCGAGTGTTTTCTCCGGTGATCTGGGAGTTTCTGTTTCCTACAGGCTTCCAGATACCTTCAGTGTCTTCCAGGCGGAGGTTTTCGCCATCTGGCGGGCCTGCCTAATGCTGAGAAGGCGGCGTGCGGAGGGTAATATTGCTATTCTTTCTGATAGTCAGGCGCCGTTGGTGTCACCGCGCGTCTGCTCTCGTGTTGTAAGTATAGGGAGGAGGGATATTCCGTTCAATGCCCGCTGTAAGAACTGTGAGGAGGATTCGGAGGGGGAGACTCTTGTGCACTTTCTCTGTGAGTGCCCCGGTCTGGCTATATCGACGCTGAGATTCATTGGGGCGCTTTTTTTTTGACAATTTGGGGCTGTGCTCCCGGTCGGATCTGACGGACTTAGTGAGGTACGTGAACAGCACAGGGTGGCTGTGACGTTCTTTGGTTTGTACTGCCCTGTAACCTAACCGAACCTATCACTATTATTAAAAATATTTACCAAAATAATACGTAATTTATCGACTAATCGATGATTATACAGCCAGCAAAAAAAAGTGAATACGTTCACTATGAAATGATATTTTATATGTTTCTTATTTTAAAATTGTGCTTTTTCCCGAAAAAAAATATGCGAAATGTATTAATACATACTTTATGATATTCTCGGGAAAAAGCACAAATTTAAAATTAGAATCTTTATTTAATTATTTACTCGCCAATGACACCACTAGAATCCATGCATGAACTATTTCTTTAGCATGTCTTTTTTGGCTGGATAATAAAATTCAAATTTTCCAATTGCCATCGTTCAGAAATTTTTTTGGATATGAAAAAATTGTAAATATTTTCATTGCGTTATAACTATTTCACTAACAAAGCATACGAACAATACAAATCCATAAATGAATTTGTGAAAAAAAAATAATGTTCAATATTTATCGATACATAAGTTGCGCTAAAAAAATATTAGTCATTGTATATTTGCAAAGTTGGTATCAAAAACACAAAGTTTTATGGAGAAATTTTCAGTTTTTTATTCATTTTATATTGGTATATATTCCAATAAAACTATTCGTTAAGAAAAATAATGGTTATTCAAATTTAATTATATAAAATTTAATTATTATCATTCCCATTTAAGGCAGTAAAAAATTTAATGTAGTCACAAGGTGAACTCTCCTCACAAGATATCTGAATTCTGAATATCTTTTATCTTTTTAGTATTTTATTGCATAGGCTTTGTTGCAAATCACTGGTTCACATTCTGCAGTATCGAATTAACGAGGTTTCCACATCTCTCTGACGTAATTGAACGCCAAGCCAGCTGAAAAGCTTCCCATAGTTTAATTTAATTCTTGGGATTTTCTTTAGCAACTCCCTTCTTTGCATTTGTGCACAAGTGTGCAATGATGGGCAAATTTGGCGACTGTACAGGCTACTCCATGATTTTTACCAAATTATTATTGAAGCACTTCTTTCCAGACTTGTTGGAATAGTCACAGTAAAGGAATTTCTTTCTTAGCATTCGGCAACATTATTTCATTTAAAATTTCGACATACAAAGGTTGGTCGAGCATTTTTGTTCCGCAACAATGCCATACAAAGACAAACAGCGCCAAGCCATTAAACGGCATTCGCGTGTTTAATTCTGTTGATTGTGTTTTTTGATACGTATTTGTTCGTAGTATAACATACTGGCATGGACCTTTGATACCAAAATTTTGGATTCCTCCGACCATAATATAAATAGAAGAAAATGTCTAATACTACTATTATATTGACCGCAACTGTACGCATCATCACCTAAATTACAAAACAACGTATCATCAAAAACTAAAAGTTGAGCTTTTTATTATTTTTTGTGTATTTATATGTCTGTATTTTTGATCTGACTTGTGTCCTGCTAATCTAGTTTTAGGTTTGTTTTTTGTTGTTCCTACATATACATTATTACAACTTTGTAAATTAATTCCCCCACAACTCTCTCTTTCATTTTATTAAATAATTTTCCTAAAGTATTACATGTTTTATATGTTATTGTATATTTTTCCGTATTAAATATTTTCGGTCTTACAAGTTCTTTGGTAGCGAAATTGAAAATAAATAATTGAAAATAAATAATTGAAAAAAACTTTTATAATTATAATATAATTAAAAAATTTAATAAAGGTCAAAATAAAAATAGAAGTGTGGCAATTAAATAATATTAAAAAATCGAATTATATTAGTTTCTTCATTTGCTTTTAGCATTTTGATTTCAAACATTAATAAGTGTTTTTTCCTTAACAGCTGAATGAATTTTTTGAAATAGCACACTAAATTATGACGAGTTGTTCATAACAGTCGTATTTTTTCGTTTCTTCTTTTAAAAAATATGACTTTATGACTACCTTGTGAATACCCCAATTATATTCTATATAATTTTTGTCTACTCCAGTAAACTTATGAATAGAGATACATTTTTTTGCATCGCAGTGCTTCGGCCCAAAAAGTAATAGTAATATATATACAGTTTGTAAAAAAATCTTTTCAAAACTTAGAAAAATTAAAAAGGTTAAGAGAAACTCTTATTTGCAAGTAAATTATATAACTTTTATTAAATTTTTTTCTTCATGTATTCAATTGAAGATGTTTATAAACACTTTGCACAAAAAAAAAACAAAATTAATTTAAATAACAAAATAATAATCGTAACTTAAAAAATACTTCAGTTTCTACGCTGTAAAATAAATGTTTTCAAAATTGTGTTAAATTTAATTAAATTTATTCTAAATGGTAAAAAAAAAGATTTGAGGGTGCTAATACTTGGTGTGCCCTCCTTTAGCTTTAATTACAACTTCTAAGCGTCTAGACATTGAATGGATAAGCTTTGGTATATCATAATTTTCAGGTATTTTTTCCCACTCTTCTTTAATAAATGTTATTTGTTTTTGGTGACCTTTTTCCGACTTTTTTCTTTGGGTGAACCCATGAATTTTCTATAGGGTTTAAGTCTGGGCTTTGTGCTGGGCTATCGATCACTTTTCTACAATTTTATAACAACCAGGATCTACAAATATATGCCTTATGATTCGGATCATTATCCTGCTAAAATTTATATTTGAGCTTTTCTGGGTCAACAAAAACGAATTTCCGAGCACTTGCACTCAATTCCTTTTTTAAAATGTTTAGATAGACTTCCTTGGTCATTATATCCTCTAATATTCTTATTTCGCCAACACCCTTGCTCGAAATACAACCCCACACCATAACGAATAGTTTACCGAACTTTACAGTGGGTATTATATTTTTATTTTTTAAAGCCGCCAGGGGTTTTCGCCAAACTTTTTGAGGTCCATCATGGTAGTAAAGCATCACTTTCGTTTCGTCACAAAAAATAACATCATCCCAGTGCTCCGGAGGTAAAGAAAGGTGTTCAATGGCAAACTTATACCTTTTTCAATATTTACGGCGGATAGCAAAGGTTTTTTCCTCGTAACTCTTGAAGAGTATTTATGGTTTTGTATCACATTTCTAACAGTCTGAGAGGGATACTTACTCCACATTCATTACTGATGCTAAGTGCAATTCCTCTAGTACTGAAATGTGGATTCTCATCAATCATTTTCAAAATTTTCTTTTCAATTCGCCGAGTTACTTTTTTTGGTCTGACTGGTGTTTCTTTTGGTTCCAGTTTTTCTTCTTTTTCAGCACGGTTAATAACATTATATACCGTCCTTAGGTTAAGAGAGAACATTTCAGCAATTTCTCTGTGAGATTTTCCTTTATAGTAATTAAAATACACCAGTTGGGTAATGTCTTTGTTCAGTCGCTTTCCTGGCATAGTTTATATATAATTCGGTAATCATTTGTTTATTCTATGAGCTTAATTTAATGAATAAAAGACAACTGCTACCCTTAGCGTCCGTATAAAACTATTATACGCAATACATATGCAAAAAACTAGCGGTCTTTCTTGTCTTTTCATTTTTGAAAACACTTTTTTTACACTGTTTAAAGTATGCAAAATTATTTTATAGCGTTGTTGTTGTAATATGTTCATAAATTTGTCAAAGTTTCGACGCCTGCTTGTCGACAACATACAAAACAACAGTAGTAAAAAAAAAATTCACAAATATAATGATATTGTTGTTGTAAATATTTATTTAAATTTAAATTACTAAAAAAATTTGTTTTGAAAACGTTTTTTTTACAAACTGTATATATATATCAATAAAACAAAGCACATTAAAAAAACATATTTAAATCTACGAGGTTAGTAATCCCTTAATGTGAGCGCCCATATTTTTATCAGCTAACACAAAAAATGTTGCAAAAATAAATAAATTGTTACAAAAAAAAATTTCTATTTTCTAACAGGTTGTTTTAAAATTATTAAAGATTTGAATACCGTACCGCTTATTGATAGCAACATAAACAAATGTAATATATAACAGCTGATAAAATTATTCTACTAATGGCTTCATGATTATGCGATATGTCGTGCAATTAAACTTACCTTTTCCAAATGTTTTTCAAATCCTGTTGAATTCTTAATAATATCTGTAATATATTTAATAAATTCTGCACCTTTCTTAAGAGTACCCATCACTATTTATATAAATTTTAATAAAGCAAACACTTATTTTTCACAATATTGCAAATCAGCCGCACTGCATGAAAAAATTGTAAACTAATAACATGAAGTTGGTTGTATTAACAGATGTTGATGGTATTGCCAGATATACAGTTTTAATTTAATGCAAAGCTTTTTTATGATTATAAAATCATTTTTAAATTAGAAACGTTTTTCTTATATCATTGTGAGCGTTATGTACACTAAGTTAAAAAGTGTGCTGAAATGTATACACTCACAGTCACTTTTGAAAACATTACGATATTGATGCCACAAAATAGATGCAAAATTTAAAAATTAAGAGAAAAACAAGTAATTTGAATATTTAAATGTTTTTATGAACATATTTTGTCTTTTGTCGGTAATGCAGGATTCTTAAAACCCATTCTTTAAGTCTATATGAATATATATATATATACATATAACCATATACATAATAAAACGGTGCAAGTATGGAAAATGGGAAGGCCTGGGAAAATTATGGGAAAATTGCATAGAAATCTGTAGGTAGATACTGTGCGGGAAAAAAGGTTTTTAAAAAAGATTGAGGAATTACACACGGGCTCGAGCGCACAGAAAAATATAATTCTGGCAGAAAAAAAAGGGAAAAAAGAAGGGAAGAAAAATTTTAAATTGTCCCGAAATAAAAATAGAACATATAAGAAAAGAAAAGAAAAAAAAGAAGGAAAAATTGAGTGGAGAATTTGTAAAGGAGAAGAAAAACAACCTAGTCAACCTTTTTGGAAGAGGAAAAAGCCAGAGAAGCCTGAAGGAAATAAAAAGGTGTAATCTGTGTGGACAGGGTGAACCTCAGCGGAATAGGAGAGTCCATTATTAGCCAAGAGATTGTCGTCCGTATAAGGGCATAGAGCATCCATCTAGGATCTAATCGATCCTGAAGCTTTTTGGGGCGGTTGAAGTAAATGCCACAATCGCAACCAAGGGAAGTTAACAGGTGAATTATATATATATATTTTCTAACTGATAAGGCGCCTTGAAGGGAAAAGAAAAAAAAGGGCCGATCCGAAAGTAAGATTTGGTGAGGATAACGGGAATAATTAAGTACAGATTATAGTTTTAAGTTTTGTTTTCATTTGATTTTTTTTGTACTGTGTCGTGAAACTTGTGTATAACTTATGAATTTGATTACTAATTAAGTACCATCTTAATGCCTTTTTTGCGAAGCCATAATTATTAAATTTTTATAAGAATATTTTTTTTACTTGTTTTTTTACATTTTTTTATATTTTTGTATTTACATCTATATTTTATGTTGTGAATTAATTTTTTTTGTTAGAGTAAGTTCTTATAATTTAAATAAAATTAAATACCATATGTTTATAACGTTGAAATGATGTGTCGTGCTTAAGAAGCAATTGGTTGAAGGCATGAACGTGAGTTAAGGTAGGAAAAGTCGAGTGAAAGTGGGTCACAAGGCTTGGTGGAAATATGGATGAATATCATTGTGACATGGTTGGGAGGGTTAGGTCAGAGGGGAACATCTGCCTCTGAGGGAGGAAATGGAAAAAGTTAATGAAAGCGAACAGAGGTTGTCATTTGTGTGTGTGTGTGGTTGTGTTTGATTTTTGCAGGAACATTATAAATTTTCCTGTGCAGCGTACCTAGTGGGAAGGGTTGGAACTCATCTGGGATACGTTCACCGATACCTGAGCTAGGTGGAAGTCCCGCTAGTCACTGCGGCTGCAACAAGTTTGCTTTTAGAAAAAATACTTTATGAGAATATCATAAAGAATGTAATAATACATTTCACATATTTTTCTCGGGAAAAGCACAATTTTAAAATAAGAATCATATATAAAGAGATATTCTATTTTATTTATTTATAACAATAACCAACCCATCCCATAGTGGACTACAAGTGTAACATAAGAATTATTAAATATGAAAACATCAAATAAGCTGGAAATAATGTTTATGAAAAAATAATAGTTATAATATTATTAGAGCGCTACTATATAAATTGGAAGTTATATTGCACATGAATTTGACTATATATATTTAGAATCTAGATCAGTTCAATTGCGAGAAATGCTTATCAACAAGTGTACTACGTGTAAGATGGAATCCTCTAAATTTACCCAAAAGCGTGCCAGCAATTATTAACAATTTTTGTACAATTTTGAAATAAAATTAGAGAGTAAAATTTGTAATTTTCTGTACAAAGTTGCACGAACTTTTTCTTTGGGAAAGTTCGGTCTAGAATTAAATTATCGGCTGTTTTTTATTTATATATGATACTAAGAAATTAATCAGAAAATTTGCAAAGAAACGACAAAAGGTTTTAATTTAAAAGAGATTTTTTAAATAAATTTCAAAATGTAAGTACATACAGTGGCCAAAAAAACTATTCGACATAGGCCGTAAACTTTATATATTTATCAAGAAAAAAATATGCAATGTTGTTTTTAACAAAATAAACTTATAAAAGTCTTTATTAAGGAACACAAAGTTATATTCAGTAAAAAAAATGAGATCTCAAAGTAAAAAAAGCAAAAAACACATGAATTAAAATATTAATAACAAAAAACAAGCAAAAAAAGTATTCGACATTGGTACCATTTTTAAAATACATGAATTGAAATACAAGCTTATTTCTACTTCAGTAGCGAGTTGCTTTTCCTTGCCTACGTATAACCTCTTTTAAACGATCTGTCATAGATTTTACCAACGTTTTCGTATATTCTGGATCAATTTAGCTCCATTCCTCCTGCAGGAGAACTTTCATCTGGTGTTTGTGCGTAAATTTACGTTTTCTGATTTTTTTTTTCCAAGTGACCTCAAAGATGTTCAATTGGGTTAAGGTCTGGGGACTGTGGCGGCGTTTTTTTTATTAATTTTGGACAATTATATAAAAGCCAAAGCTTTGTATTAGTGGCACAATGTTTGGGATCATTATCTTGATAAAACTGAAATCTATTTGCCAGACCCAAATTTTGCTGTAGGAGGTCAATGTACTTTCGGTGATCCATAATCCCATCAATAAACCCAATATTACCCACGCCTGATGCCGCCATACATCCCCACCATAACACCACCGCCACCATGTTTAACAGTTGGTACCATATTCGTTTTATCCAATTCTGTGTTAGGCCTTGCAATGTACCAGAACTTTTCCATCACATCGAAAAAGGTTATATTTACTTTCGTCAGCAAAAATAAAATCCATCCAGAACTCCATTGGCTTATTTACATGCTCTTTCGCAACATCTAATCTCAACTTTCTATTTTTCTTAGTAATGTGTGACTTCTTCCTGGCTGATCGTGCATGGAAATCGTGCTTTTTTAAGACGTTTCTTATTGTTTGAGGTGTAACGGATATACCTAAGTGTTCCTCAGTGTTTTTAGCTGAAGTGTTAGCAGTAATTTTTGGATTTTTTCTTACTTCACGCACGATTCGCCGTTCATCTGAATCTGTAAGTTTGCAAGGTCGCCCAATCCTTACCTTGTTTCTCACAGTTTTACTTGATTTGTACTTTTTTATAATGTAATATACAGTAGTTCTTGACTTTTAAACGATTTCTGATATAGTCTTTTCCGTTTTTCCTAATTTAAAATGATGTATTATTAAATTTCTTACATCAACAGAAGTTTCTTTCCCTTTACGTCCCATCGTCGCGATCACTTGCACAGAAATAAGAAAAAAGTTCTTGTAAATGATAAACAAGAAACATAGAGATATTTTTACCAATGACATGAAGTAATAAGAAATACACAATCAGAATAAGGGAAAAACAATGCCAGTCGAATACTTTTTTTGCTTTGCAATTTTTGTTTTTTCGTTCAAACAGATAGATGAGTTAAAAAATGTGCAATTTTTATTATTTTTAGGACCATAAATTATTAAATACATATAACACAATGTGATCTCACGTTTATACATATAAAAAACAAAAGGATACTAGCATTTTCATTGAAATTTAAGAAAATAATAGCAATGTCGAATAGTTTTTTGGGCCACTGTATATTTGTGCATATTTATACTTTATTTAATAAAAAATGGCTTTTACTTTTTTTTCAATTTATTTTTGCCCACATTTTACAGCCGTTACCAACGATGCAAATGTTTTTGTTATGCACGTTGAACAGACCTATTATGTGGTAAATAGTAAGTTTTTTGCTTTTTCTTACTTTTGTACATTTTGGGGTCTTATTGAGATAAATTACGGCTTACTCTCAATTTACCGAACTTTACCAGAAAAGTAAACGAACAGACCTTTTTTTCTAATGTACGTATACGAAAGGTTTGTGTTATAAAATGTCATTCGATCGCCATTTTACCGCGTCTCGTAGATGTCAAAGATGATTTAAAATTAGCTGAAGACCAATAAGAGGAAGTTCTAAAGGATAAGCAAAGCCACATATTTAAAATTTTAATGATTAATTTTCCAAAGTTAAATACTTAAATTAAAAAAAGAACAATAGGAATTTACAATGAAATCGTAAGTAACAAAAATAAATAGTATTTCTTGTTGGATGTGTAAGAAAAATGCAATTTTCAGAGCTAAGACTCCCATGAGGGTAATGCGAATTCCTCAGCAACAGAAAGACGTGCGTGTACGTACACAGGTCTCACAAGAAAATGTTAATGAAAATAATCAGCTTAAACAAAGGGACCCAGTACATGTATTTTGTCGTGTACGACCATTACCCTCCGCCGGTGATTTATCCTGTGTAAGAGTTAAAAATTCTACAAATATTGCAGACGTTGTGTAGTAAATTGGGCAGTTCGAAAGAAACGCAATGCATCTTCAAATACGTCTATGAAGCAAGTAGTACACAGCAGAATATTTTTGCTGGTGTTGCTCAACCCTTAGTGGAGAATTTGATACGAGGCCGCAATAGCCTCCTGTTTACGTATGGTGTCACTGGAAGTGGTAAAACTTATACCATGTCAGGCGACATAGAACATCGTGGCATAATGCCTCATTGTTTAGATGTGCTCTTTCGTACCATTTCTGGTTATCAAACGAAGAAATACATTTTCAAACCAGATCGTTTAAATGGATTGAAATTTTATCAGAAACTGACGCTTTAATGGAAAGACAGCAAGAAATGAATCAGCGTTTTGCGGGAAGGGATGCTCTAAAACGCAAAGACTCTGATCCGCAAATAGATTCACAAGCCTCTTGTGATATGCCTCCATTGCAAGGTATTGAAGAAGATAATATGTATGCGGTTTTTATTACTTATGTTGAATTATACAATAATAGTGTATACGACTTATTAGAGGTATTCAGAAGTAAGTATAGTTTCTATACAGGTCGTCTAATACGTAGCATCTGCTGTATTTTATTGAAATTTATGTAGGACTTTGCAAAGCAAAATCATTCGAGAAGATGCCAATCATAATATGTTTGTGCATGGTGTAACTGAAATAGAAATCAAATCCGATGAGGAGGCTATAGAAGCTTTGCGGACTGGCCAAAAACGTAAACGTATGGGTCATACGCTACTCAATGCCGAATCTAGTCGCAGTCATTCTGTTTTTAATATACGTTTAGTGCAAGCGCCCACAGATTATAAAGGGGAAAATGTTGTACAAGATAAAAATATCATTACTGTTAGTCAATTATCTCTGGTAGATTTAGCGGGTAGTGAAAGGTCATTGCGTACAAAAAATACTGGGTTGCGCTTAAGAGAAGCGGGAAATATTAACAACTCACTGATGACATTACGTACATGTCTTGAATATTTGCGGGAAAATCAACAAGGCACTAATGCCGCTTTCAAGAAGGTACCCTATCGAGATTCGAAACTTACACATTTGTTTAAGAATTATTTCGATGGCGAGGGACAAGTGTCTATGATTGTATGCAGTAATCCACGGGCTGAGGATTATGATGAAAATACGGTAAGTTGGTGATAAGATTTCAGCATAACAATATTATAAGCTTGCAACAAAAATTTTTAGCAAGTAATGAAATTTGCAGAAATTACCCAAGAAGTTCAAATTGCTCGGGCTGCGCCAATGAAAAGTGATTTAGGTCTAACGCCTGGCCGGCGAAAGGCCAATAAAATTTTCAAAATGGCTGTAGATAATCTGAATGAGCAAGGATATAGTGATGCTAAAAATTTAGATGTAGATATTGGTTTGGTATATAATCTGGGACCCAATTTCCCCGACTATGATTTGAATAGTGCAGAAGGTGAATCCACAATCAAAGATTTAATGCAATATTTATTGCAGCGTATAAAAAAAAGAAAATTGCTCAATAATGATTTGGAAAAGAGATTAAGTCGTTTTATAACTATTCATACATGTTCCGGTTGTCAACGTCGACACCAAAACTTAGTCTTTGCTATGTCCATATGCTTAGACTTTCATTTCAAATTTAAATTGACATTTACATACATTCGACATTTCTAGTAAATCTCAATTAAGCTTTGGTATCTACTTTGACAACTGGAATGAGGGTGATTTATAAAATTATATAATCAAATTTTATTTAAAAATTGTATACCAGTCGATAAAATGCGTTTACATTTAATGCAAATGGAAAAAGAAAACCTTTCTTTACGCACTGAATTGGCGTCTATTAAGGCTGTTCATAAGCAGGAACGTGAACGTTCAAATATTCTAGAGAATCTAATAGGTGTTCATTAAAGTTCTATTGATGTACTTAATAATAAAGTGAGCAATCGTGAGACAAATAGACGATTTGGCGCGTAAACTGAAAGATCATCAAAATATGTTAACCAGAAAGGAACAAGAAAAAGAAACCCAAAAGAAGAGATTTGACTCAAAGCTTGCTGTAGAAGTTGAAAAACGTGATCGTTTACATGACCTGAAAAGTCCTAAATTACAAAATAAAATTCGTAGCAAAGATGAAAATTTAAAATTATTATCTAATATCATACAATCAGATGAGTTGGCAATTAGGAGACCAAGATCGAGAAGTTCAGAAGATCTTACACAGGTGGAAAAGGAAGTGGTTGTACAGCGTGTTGCAGAATCTATAAGAACTGTGACAATGGCATCATCAACACCAAGAACAGAATTATACTCCACAAGAATACCAAGGGTAAGTTAAGAATGTGTTTTTTTTTTACATATAATATTTTCCATTAATTAAATGAAAGTATTTAAAATTTGCTAAATAAATTAAATACATTTTCAATGGAAAAGTTGAATGATTGCAAAAACTTCGAATTAAGATATAAAAATTATTAAATAATCCAAAAGTTTGCAATTTATTAAATTTTCGAACATTCATTTTTTTCCATTTTTATTATCATTTAATGTAGTACATGTGGCCTATTGACCATTAAAAACTATTACAAGATATGAGTAGTCTCTATGAACCACATATTGAAAAAAAAAAAAAACGTTTTTGTATTAAAAATATATAATTATGTATGTATGTTAAATAAAGATATCAATAAACGTATACACGTATAGTAGAGGTTAGCATGTACATTAAAGAGATCAAAGTATTAGTAGTAATAAACCCAATAACATAACTAGACATTAGACATGTTGAGATATTCAATCAGTTTCCGCTTAAAAGTAAACCTTGCGAAACAAAATTACGCAGACTTCTAGGTAAGCTATTCCGTAATCGTGCTGCACGCACTACGAAATTCATTCACCAATAGTATTTTAAGATAGTCAATTACAAAAAGAATATACCATACATATCGTTAACTTAATACGAAAAGGCCCCAACTCATAATTTTTCGAAATCGATATTTTTACATATTTCGATAGACCATTACTAGATACACCTCCTCCAAAAAATCAGATGAATTCGGAAAAAAAATACCGAAGTTATAGGCTAAAAACGAAAAGCCCTAACTCATCTCTAAATATTTTTTTAAGAAAAAGCCCTAACTCATTTTTGCTGAGAAAACAGCTACTAAGCATCGATTTTTATAATCTTTGTTGTTTGTTTAGTGTTTGCTTTGCGCGATGTGCTGCTTTTATTTTATTTATTTACTTTGATTGTGTATAGAGCATTTATGTGTGGTAGTGAGTTTTAATTAAATGCCGTTATAAATTTCGACTCTAAATTTTAGAGTAAAAGTGGGCAAAATAAAAAAATATTAAAAGCTGAACAACTATGGATTTTGTGAAAGAAAATACTGATACTGATGCAGAAAAAACTAAAAATACTGAACGGATTAGAAGAATTATTCCGAAGCAATTGGAATGGAAGCGAAACATTAATCAAATGAAACGAATGAAAGGTGAAAAATATTCTGGATTATCAGGCAATAGTGTTAGCCTAAAGAATAGACGCGAGACGAGAAACGGAATGACATAATAAATGCAGAGTCCGGATTGTGTGCTGTATTTTGTATGGATATGCAAGCAGTTAAATTAGTGCCTCAATTAAATGCGAACGCTGCATATTATAAAATGAAATTGCAGGTACATAATTTCACAATGTATAATGTTGCCAATCATGAATCTGATAACTATGTTTGGGATGAGACTGATGGCAATCTCGTAGGTTCAGTTTTTGCTACATGTATTGTAAAACACTTAAGAAATTTCCTTGCACGTTGTTCTAAAATCCATCATATAATAAAGATTTAAGAAAGTTGCTGCCCAAAGACTGCCATCACTTTTATGAAAATTTACCATATAAAAACTAATATATTATGAAGATTTTATTACTTTTCAATGTAGTATGATTATAATTTTTTCAAGACATGAAGGATTTAACGGGTCATAATGCCAACAAATATATACTGGTATCTCAAGACGCCGATACTGATGGTGATGTTGAAACTTGTTGCGGGTACTATGAGAGCACGGCAGAAAAAATTTTTTTTGTAGTAGGAGCTCATATTTTTCTTAGATTTTAATTATTGTAGTGAGTTTGGTTGAATGGTATTTTTTTTAGCATGGAGCAGAAGTGAAAGTGATAGAATGAATGGTAATGCCGGCCTCACAGCTGTTTGTTGGATGTGGGATCTATAGTGGTAGGGTTGTATTTGTTGAAAAGGGTCGTTAGGAAAATGAAGATAATGGTGTGCATGGAATAATATAGCAGGAACGGGGGAAGGATAAATAGGAGCAAGACAGGGATAAAGAAATATATTTAAATACCGCAAATGGGCAGAAATTCTACAAGAGCTTGGAATAGAAAAAAAAAAAAGATGGCTACGTTAGCGGGAGATTAGTTGGAAGTTATGGAAATTTTAGGTAATACCTGGAACAGGCTAATGCTAGAGTAGGTGAAAAAAAGCGAGTAGAAGAGTAGACAGAAAAGAAAATTTGTGAAAGTAACACGGAGTGTTATTATATTAATTATGAAATTATATGTGGATGTTTAATAATAAGTTTGTTTATACAGTACCACCGGTTTGAGATTAAATAGTAAGTGCGCGGTAAAAAAGGTTTGTGACCGGGAATAATTTGTATGCGGTCAATTGCGAGTAAGCATTAATAAATTTGTTTTTCTGTCCCTACCAGTAAAATAAAACTAAGGAGGTTCAAGGAATAAATGCAGGTGTATTTGAGAATTTTTTTTATTTTAAGTGTCAGTATTTGATCACCACCAGCTTTAGGGAGCTCCTTCAAGTTAGGTAATATAAAAAAGTTACACAAGATTGAACCTTGTTAGAGACGACGGGGGGCATCAGAAACTGTAATTTTTATTGAAAACGCTAACTCCTGAAAGAAGAAGGAAAATTGATTGTATACCATATTATTTTTTTATTTATTTATTTATTGATTGTATTGATTAGTCTAACGTTTATTTCAGTGAATTCATATTTTATATATATCTCGCGTAGATATATATATTAATAAAGGTCAAACAATTCGGTTTAAATTTTGTGTAGTGTTAGGTGGTACTAAATAGCGGAAATTTCTGTATCATTAATTAGTGTTAAGATTTTAGATTTAACTGCTTTTTTTTAATAAATACTGTACTTTGATGTGAGGAGAAAATTTTACAATGTATCGTGAATAATTGATTAGTCGGGGTAAAGGCATGAAGGTAAGTCAAGGCGGAAACAAAAAGCCGCGCAATTTAGGGTCACAGGGCGGTAATTAAGGGAAGAGATGATAATGTGACATGGATGGGAGGGCAGTTTCAGAGGAACAATATCCACCTCTGAAGAAATCTTTTGGTGTCAAACGTGAGGCCGCATTGTCGGTAGTAGCAGAAGTAATTTGTATGTAATGAAATTTTTTTTTGTGGTACAACGTGGCCAGTGAGAGGGGAGGAACTCACCGAGATATGTTCACCTTGTTTATGAGCTGGCAAGAACCCTTGCTGGACTTAACGCTTGTGCAACAAAATGGCGCCCAATATGAAGCATTAGATAATGTGCAACACAATGGCGCCCAAAATGAAGCATTAGATAACGTGTAGGACAACTAAACACGTAACAATAGCCACTAGTATATTATGCAATAGCCCTACGTAATGAGCAATGGCCGATGTTTCGATCCGTGGTATCTTCGGTAGCCTTTCTGAGAAATGATTCTCGGAAAGAAGTACAAGTAGATCGAGGGTAGAGGTATTGGACTTGCTGATTGCTCCAAGTACATATGGAGAAGATTGCCAACAGCTTGAACGTACGATGAGAAATGTTCGTTCCTGAATGGTGTTGGAATTGTTCTTTGAATTTATTTTTTTATTGAAGCATTTAGAAAGATTAGTAGAAAAGGTGACCGTTCTGATAGCCGCCTGTAGTTTTTTTTTGCTGATGCAGCAACAATAACAGGGTCAGTAGTATCGAACGGGTTGCCGATGAAATCCTCTCGTAGCTCAGGATGCATGGGATGCATTCGTGACTGTATGAGGGAAGTGAAGGAGAAAAGTAGTATTGCAATTTTGACTAGAATTTGTCTAGCGGCTCACGGATGATATTAAAGAGATTTTTTTTTGCGCGACACCGCATTTACCTTCATGCCAAACCCGGTTATTTCGTATATTGGCAGAATATTTATATATATAAAGAAGTTAAGAAGGCAGAATTAAGATTATTGTTAATATAATTTCGTTTGGGAGGTTCAGATTTAGAGTGATTATTTAGTAGAGTGAATGTGTTTGTTTTGAGTATTTCTGATTTTCATATTATAAAAGCGAACAGGTAACCCGTTTTAGAGAAATTTCGAAGTGCTTATGTGGCAAGATTATCACGAACAGGGTAGGAGAAAGCGTGTAAGAGAACAGCAGTTTGATTTGAACAGATCTACCGCAGTCGCAGCTGAAAAAAATTATAAATCAAATACTTCGAGTAGGACATCTAGTGTAGATAGGAGTCTGATAATGAATCGTGATACCGAGGATGACATACCCCAGATAGTGGACAAATCACAGACAATCATGGTCGGTAAGCCGAGTACTAGTTCTGAAGTTCGTAGGGATCAAGGAGCTGGAATAGTACAGCGGCCGATTACTCATTCACGAATGGAGGAACCTAGGAGTGAGGCAAAGGAACAGGACTTGTCTAACCAAGTTAGCGATCTGAGACGACAGATGGCAGAGCTGACCGCCGCTGTAAGCAAAATAACTGTGGTGGTGCAACAAACGCAACAGCAAGGCAAGAAACGACAAGAGGGCATAATATCAAATATGGCTAGGAGTTACTCTTTGCAAATGGATGGGTCACCAACCGGTTCAGCAGCATCCCGAAAAGTTTCAGTGGAGAACGTAGAGGCCCACAACAATAGGGATTACCACCGTATGAGAATAGACAAGTGGGGGTTGGAATTTGATGGTAGGGCGAGTAAATTAGCTGTTGAGGACTTTGTTTTTAGAGTAGAGAGATTGCAGAAGCAATATGGAGTATCGTGGGGGAGGTCTTAGACAATTTTCATTTATTGGTAAGAGGTGCAGCAGAAAAATGGTATTGGCTTTTTGTTCAGACAAATTATGTGTCAGAATGGCCTACTTTGAGAGAAGCTCTGCTGAGGCAATACCAAAATACGCGTTCTAATTTCGAACTAATGAGCGAAATGGTAGAGAGAAGGCAACAACCCGCCGAATCCATAAATGACTTTTTTTTTTATAATGATACAGATGTGATCTCGGATGGATTTTTCGATACCAGAAAGGGAAATGATTAAGATGATAAAGAAGAATTTACGAGAGGATATCAGGGGCAGAATTTATCCAATGTCTGTAAATTCGATAGAAGTATTGAGGCAAGAATGTGTGGAAGCTGAAAAGGTTTTTTGTCAAAAAAGAAATAAATTTTCTTCAACACCTATACATGTACAACGTTACCCAAGGCAGGTCAATGAGATCAGTGAAAGGCCAGAAGAGGACATGACGAACAGTACTGAATCGGAGCAGGAGTTAGCAGCCATGGCGATTAATAATGCTCAGCATTGGCACACGAACAAGAATGTGATTTGCTGGAATTGCCGACAGATATGGCATGTATTTATGGATTGTCCTTCCACAGAGCGTTCATTATTTTGCTACCGGTGTGGTAAACCGGAAGTTAAGTTGCCGGAATGAAGTGACTGTAGGGGGAGAAATTTTCACAGGAGCGATGTAGTGGCGGGGGAACATCGTCCGGGACAGAACCCGTTATCAAAACACCCTTAAGGGAAAGTGGGGGAAACTCAGTTCAGGTTGAGGGGGAATGTGGTGATTTCATTCCGAGCATGCGACACAGGTACAGTATAGAGAAAAGGCAGAAAAATTACGATAGGATAAGAAATATAATTTTTAATGGGGAATTAGAGTTTCATGGGGGCATTTCTAATAGAATTAAGAAATTAAGGGGGAAATTCCGTGAGAGGAGATTGAGGCGATACAAGTTGTCGATAGGGATTCTGATCGTTTTTGACCAAATAGCTATTGGGAATATAAATGTAACAGGTCTATTGGACACAGGGGCATCAGTTAGTCTGCTCGGTAAGGGATGTAGGGAATTAGTTGAAGAATTGAATGTGGTAGTTGAAACTATATTCTCTACAGTTACCACTGCCACTGGCAGAAAACACCGATTATTGGGTAGGATAAAATTGGCAGTCACCTATAGGGGTAAAACTGAGCCGATAACGTTTTATTTATGTCCAGACCTGGAGCAAGGTGCATACTTTGGTGTCGATTTTTGGAGAACTATTCGATTAGCGCCGGAAGTTTTAGAAGTTGGGGAATTAAATGTTGAAAGGATACAGGAGGATTTTGGGGAGTGTGACTATAGATCCGATCCTCATGTATTGAGCGCGGAGCAGCGAAAAGAACTGGGAAAAGTGGTCGAGATGTTTCCAGATTTTGAAAAAGAAGGGTTAGGATGCACGTGTCTTTAGAAACATTCCATAAAACTGATAGAAGGGGCGGTGCCTTTTAAGGACTGACATTATCCTATGTCTATGGCGGTACAGAAAATAGTGTATGAGGAAATCGATAGGATGTTAGCCTTGAATGTTATAGAGGAGAGTGAAAGCCCCTGGTCAAATCGAACGACGGTTGTGAGTAAACCGGGAAAAAACCGATTTTGCCTGGATGCTAGAAAATTGAATAAGCTCACGGTGAAGGATGCTTACCCTCCAGAATGTCGATGGTATTTTAAGTAGGATTGACGAAACTTATTACATCAGCAGTGTCGATTTGAAATTTGCATTCTGGCAAATAGAGTTAGAACCAGAGTGTATGCCCTATACAGCATTTACCGTTGCCGGCCGGCCACTTTATCAATTTCGGGTGATGCCTTTCGGACTTTGTAATGCTGCACAACGATTATGTAGACTCATGGACATGGTCATACCACAGAAACTAAAAGAGAACGTCTTCGTGTACTTAGACGACCTTCTCGTTATTTCAGATAGTTTTGAAGAACACTTGCGAATACTCAGCGAAGTGGCTGCTTGTCTCCGGAGAGCAAATCTAACGATAGGCCTAGCAAAATCTCAATTTTGTTTTCAGCGTCTGAAGTATTTGGGATTTATAATAGGTGGCGGCAATTTAAGAACAGACCCTGAAAAGGTACAGGCGATACGGCAAATGAGACTACCAAAATCGGGCCGCGAACTACGAAGCTTTTTGGGTACCGCTGCTTGGTACCGCCGGTTTATAAAAGATGTTGCATCAATCGCAGCACCACTCACAGACAGGCTGAAAAAAACCAAGAAATTTGAAATGACAGCAGATGCAATAGAAGCTTTTGAAAATTTAAAACTCGTTCTGACAACAGCTAAAGTGCTTCGCCATGCTGATTGCACGAAGCGTTTCTACATCCAGTGCAGCAGTATTATACCAGCTGAACGAGAGAGGAGAAGAACACCCTATAGCATTTTATAGCAAAAAACTTAATTCATGTAAAAAAAAGTATAACGTGACTGAAAAAGAGTGCTTAGCTGCTGTAATGGCCGTAAAAAAATTTCGCCCATACGTGGAAATGATGCCATTCACGATAGTCACGGATCATGCCAGCTTGAAGTGGCTTATGACGATGAAGGACCTGAGTGAAAGACTCGCACGGTGGTCATTGCAACTACAGGCTTACGATTTTGAGATAGAGCATAGAAGGGGCGCAGAAAACGTTGTGGCAGACACGCTATCCAGATTGCATTGCGATGATATGAAGATTGAAGAAGTCGATATTGAACAAATTCTAGGTTTCGAAACTACAGAATTTCAAAGTGAGGAATATCTAAACTTAATACGCCACATAGAAGAAAACGAAAACAACTTACCAGATCTGAAAGTCAAAGAGGGACTGATATTCAAAAAAATAGGTTTCGACAGAGAGGAAGATACTGAAAACAATTACAAATTATGGGTACCAAGCAATATCACCCAGCCACTGATTGAAAGACATCACACGAGTTTAACTGCAGCACACGGAGGAGTAGCAAAGACGCTAGAGCGCATAAAAAGATTTTTTTATTGCCCAAAAATGTCTTTACAAGTAAAAAACTATGTTAATAAATGCCAGACATGCAAGGAGACCAAGCCTTCGAATAAAAATTTGCGCCCTGAAATTGGAAATCAGGTTATCACGGAACGGCCTTTCCAAAAGTTGTATTTAGATTTTTTGGGAAAATACCCAAGGTCGAAATGTAGAAATGCCTATATATTTATAGTACTCGATCATTTTACTAAATATACTTTCATGAAAGCAATGAAAGAAGCTACTACAGGAAACGTTATAGAATTTTTAGTACACGAAATATTTCATAAATTTGGTGTGCCCGAAATAATACACACAGATAATGGTGTCCAATTTGTCTCTAAAGAGTTCCAAAACCTGCTAAATAGTTACCAAATTCAACATATTAGAACACCGCTGTATCAGCCCAGCAGCAATGCATCCGAACGAGTGAATCAGAGCATTTTATCAGCAGTCAGAACATATTTGAAGGAAGATCACCGTGACTGGGACATGTATTTATCTGAAATCGATTGTGCGATGAGAAATTCAGTACACAGCGCTACCGGCTTTACTCCGTTTTTTGCCTTATTCGGATATCACATGTATCTGAAGGGAACCGATTATAAATTAGCAAGAAAATTAAACTCTATTGCGGATCACCGGATATCATTACAACAGAATGAGGCGTTTGAGAACATACGGGAGAAAATTAAGCAGAACATGACAAAGGCCTACGAGAGGAGCGCCGAAAGATACAATAAACGGGCGCGAATGACAAGGTTCGTCCCTGGACAGGAAGTGTATCGGCGTAATATGGTCCAGAGTAATTTTTCCAAAAACATAAATGCGAAGTTCTGCAGAAAATTTTTAAAATGCAGAGTGGTTCGGCCGATAGGGAACAACATGTATGAACTAGAAACGCTCGACGGGAAGTTAATAGGCATATTTCATACCAGCGACATTAAGATATAATGAGGCATTATTTAGCATGTGAAAACAGGTCTAATATGGATACGATACAATATTGGTACAGAGCGAGTAGTTATTTGAAAAAGTTTTTGGTAGAGTGCAATATTTTATAGGGTTACGTACCATTTCAGATTTTTTTTTTGCAATAGTGATAAATAACTGTGATATACTTAGGTTCTGTTGTCCAGTTTACTCCAATGGGATTGCAAATATATATATGCACTGAAAAAGAAAAGAAATTTGATTGTGGATACCCTCTTATGAGGGCAATCACACTTCGGGTTTTTCTTTTGTAGCAAAGAAAGTGGTAGGTGAATGAGTGTTCAGTACAAATAATTTTATATGCCCATACCATATGTAAGTGCCCGGCTAGCTGCTAATGGCCATGTTTCAAGTGGAGACCTAACCTCGGTATGGAAATTCCCCACGTTGGGCGTTGAGAGAGCAACATACTGATGCCGCACACCGTTTGCACCATCACTTCTTCGTTGCAACCGGAGTTTTGTTGCGGGTACTATGAGAGCACGGCAGAGAAGAACGGAGTTGTGCCGGAAGAAATTTGAATTGAAAATTTTAATATAATAAGAGTAACGGAGGAATATACTCTTATTATTGCAAATATAGCCTGGAGGAAAATTGTAATATAGGAAAAATAAGGGAGGAAAAATTGTGCGGGTGAGTTTTCATTAAATGGGTAAAATTTTGAGTTTGGGTTACTATTTTTTTTTTGTTTGCATAGAAAGAGGAAAATCTGCCTGGATACAATTATTCCTTTTTTTTTGCAAGAAGGTATTTTATTGGGAGCACGGAAAGGAAAGGTGCTTAAAAGTGGAAAAGGCCAAGTACAACTCCGTGGCCAGGGCAGCAAAGGTAAAACAAAAGAAGAAAGAAACCGAAAAAAAACGGATAATACCAGTAGATTTAATCCTCCTGCGCTGGTGTAACTAAGAAAAGAAAAGCGAAAATTGAGCTTCGCTATAAGAGCCCCGAGCAAAAATTATTTGGGAATAAAAATTATAACTGCAAAAAAAATATACTGTAAATTGAAAAAAAAATTAGTAAAAAAAAAGTATAAACAAAAAAAAAGAGTATAAAAAGAAAAAAACAAAAAAAAAATATATATATAAATTTTAGTAACAGTTAAGTTAAGAAATTAAATTTATAGAATTATAAATTATATGTGGATGTTTAATAATAAGTTTGTTTATACAGTACCACCGGTTTGAGATTAAATAGTAAGTGCGCGGTAAAAAAGGTTTGTGACCGGGAATAATTTGTATGCGGTCAATTGCGAGTAGGCATTAATAAATTTGTTTTTCTGTCCCTACCAGTAAAATAAAACTAAGGAGGTTCAAGGAATAAATGCAGGTGTATTTGAGAATTTTTTTTATTTTAAGTGTCAGTATTTGATCACCACCAGCTTTAGGGAGCTCTTTCAAGTTAGGTAATATAAAAAAGTTACACAAGATTGAACCTTGTTAAAGACGACGGGGGGCATCAGAAACTGTAATTTTTATTAAAAACGTCAACTCCTGAAAGAAGAAGGAAAATTGATTGTATACCATATTATTTTTTTATTGATTGTATTGATTAGTCTAACGTTTATTTCAGTGAATTCATATTTTATATATATCTCGCGTAGATATCTGTATATATTAATAAAGGTCAAACAATTCGGTTTAAATTTTGTATAGTGTTAGGTGGTACTAAATAGCGGAAATTGCTGTATCATTAATTAGTGTTAAGATTTTAGATTTAACTGTTTTTTTTTAATAAATACTGTACTTTGATGTGAGGAGAAAATTTTACAATGTATCGTGAATAATTGGTTAGTCGGGGTAAAGGCATGAAGGTAAGTTAAGGCGGAAACAAAAAGCCGCGCAATTTAGGGTCACAGGGCGGTAATTAAGGGAAGAGATGATAATGTGACATGGATGGGAGGGCAGTTTCAGAGGAACAATATCCGCCTCTGAAGAAATCTTTTGGTGTCAAACGTTGGAGCAAACAACTGTTCTCAGTTTAGATGTTTTAACAAAGTTTAGCTAGCATGCATACTTTCCGGCTTCTTACTCGTCGACAAATGGTGTAGGTTTTTGCTTTTCTTTCCATATTTTGCTAAACTACTATTAATATATATAAAGGGTGGTTAAATTTCAAGGGCCGATGTTGATTTTGAATAAAACACAAACTATTTAGGAAATTATTGTAATTTTATTTTATTATGATATATTGGTATTACTCAATTATGTATGAAACAAAATATCGGCCAAATGGGCGCCGCGACCACGGCAACAGTGGATGATCAATTTTCGAAGAAAATCATCTTCAGTGATGAGGCACATTTTCACCTCAGTGGATTCGTCAATAAACAGAATTGCCGCATTTGGGCGAATGAGAATCCAAGAGTGATTGTCGAAAAACCAATGCACCCACAAAGAGTGACTGTTTGGTGCGGTTTATGGACTGGCGGCATCATCGGGCCGTATTTTTTCCAAAATGAGACCGGTCAGGCAGTTACTGTGAATGGTGTTCGCTATCGTGAGATGATAACGAACTTTTTATGGCCCGAATTGGAAGATATGGATGTGGACGATATGTGGTTTCAGCAGGACGGTGCCACTTGCCACACAGCTAACGAAACAATGGCTCTTTTGCGCAACAAATTCAATGGCCGTGTTATCTCACGTAATGGCGATGTCAATTGGCCGCCAAGATCATGTGATTTGACACCGTTGGACTTTTTTCTTTGGGGTTATTTGAAAGAAAAGGTGTACGTCGATAAGCCAGCAACAATTCAAGAGCTAAAGGATGAGATAATTCGGCACATTAACGGCATAGAACCTCCATTATGCCTCAGGGTCATCGAAAATTTGGACCATCGGATGGAGGTGTGCCGCCGTGGTCGCGGCGCCCATTTGGCCGATATTTTGTTCCATACATAATTGAGTAATACCAATATATCATAATAAAATAAAATTACAATAATTTCCTAAATAGTTTGTGTTTTATTCAAAATCAACATCGGCCCTTGAAATTTAACCACCCTTTATGTATTCCAATTAATTAATATTTTTTCTTTATACTACAGATAATATTTCAATTTGCATGCTTTAAAGCCAAACATTAAAATAAATAATACAATAATTTTCAAAATAAATATATCAAAGTTGATTACATAAATTAGTTCTTAAATTTCTTATGCCCACCCTGCCATGATCATATATATAAATACCAACACATATATTTTTGTCCATACATGATCCCTAATTTGATTAACCTATTCTATCGAATGACCAGAAATCAAAATTTAATTATTTAATATTTCATTATTAATTAACAATTTATTATAAAATTTTTAGTTTATAATTCATAATTAAAATAGTTTTAATAACATTGAACAAAAAAAAAAATTAACTCGAAATAATTAAAAAGGAATTAAGTGAAAGTTTTAAATATGAAATTTAAATATATAATCAAATATTAACATATATATATATAACAATCAATAAATATTATTATTTATTTATAATAAGAATTAAATAAAATTATTATTTATTTATTTTTTTTTATTTCTAATCAAAAATTCAAAAAGATATGACTCACATTTTTTTTATATTCACCGCGTTGTCAGCAGGCGCCAGATGACCGTGGTTTCTTTTGCTTAGTTATTTTATGATTGATCAGAAAGAAAAACTTTCAAATAATAATATCTATTTAATCAGTGGTAAAATCATGCAGATATATGTGAGGATGTGTGTTGTAAAATAATTAGTAATTGCATTTAATTATTAACAAAATTTTAACATGGTTTAATAGTAATACCAAAATTACAACAACAAGTTTTACTTTTAAGGATGTCTCTAGTTTTAAATTTAATTATAAAATTTAAAAGATTTGTAAAAATTTAGCAATTTGTACGTATGTATGTATATTTAAATTTTCCATATACATATATAATTCCATATACATGTTTTTTTTTTCCAACCAATTATTCATCAATTCTATACTTATGCCTTCATGCAAGACTTCTATCAGCATCTATGGTTCAACTCCTTAATAATTACAGTTGACAATCTATCGCCACTCATATATTTAATCTTCAGGAACAATTAGATACAGATACCAGAACTTTGACCAAAACCAAATACAAAAAAATTGTTATCCGTCCATATAAATTCGGAAGATCTCAATTCCATAAACAGAAATTAGATAAAATCAACCAACATCACAATACTCAGCAGATTCAATTCAATTCTTTCAAAATTCTTCACTATTTAAATTTTTCTCACAATTCCAATACGTGTTTCTCCTTCAATTTCAAAATTTTTTCTTTTTCCTTCAATTTTCCTTTTGAGAGCAAAATAAAAAATATCTATGTCAAAAAAAAATTCATTTGTCTTTCCAATTTATACATACATATATATTTAAATACAGTATATATGACTACAGTGTATAAAAAAAACTTTCCCAATTCATCCGTACAAGCACTACATTTTTTCCCCCTTGCCAAAATCAGAATTGGTGGTTGAAATTCACCAAGGCTGATAACGCTTGTACTAATAGAAATTCATGTTCGTATATCCTTTGCATGATAAACTCCAATCAATTTACCATTCAGATCCTCCAGTTCATAATAACAATATCCAGTCTTTCTCCGAATTCTTGCTTTAATGAATGTAGGCGCTAATTTTGCATTATAATGCTTCCCTAAATTGCTTCGACTGAAATTCCGACGAAATATCTCCTGTCCAATTTCATAGTCAACTTGTCTTGAGCGAAGATTATATGATCGTTCATTCCTATCCTGCTGTCGTTCCATAATTTTCCTCGCTCTATCACGTATGATCGCGAACGAATCATGCCGATCAAGTCTTATGATTTACCATTAGTAATCATATGTTGTCCGAATGCTAAGTAATAAGGACTCGTTCCTGTGGATGCATGTACAGCTGAACGTAATGCACAACTAATACTGCTCAGATTTTCATCCCAATTACTTTGATCCGTTTTTATATAAGCGATTTACACGTTCAGATGCATTAGCTTGAGGCGAATGTATTGCCGTATAAATATGATTAATTCCGTAATCCTGCAAAAGTCCGTTAAAATTTTTAGATTCAGGAGTACCAAAAGTATGAAATAATTCCTGTAAATATTTGGTAACAATATCAGTATGAAACTTCCTCACAGGCTTAAGGAAACAAAAATTAGAAAAATGATCTAATATAATGAAAATACCTATGTTACCTGACTTTGATCTTGGATATGGCCCTAAAAAATCAACAAAAAGCTTCTGAAAGAATCTGAAAGTGAACATCGTTCTTCGAATCGGTGGTCTAGTTATAAAATTTGGATGTTTAGTACCCTTAAATATATCACAAGCATTGACATAATTTCTCACGTCACATACTAAATTTGGCCAATAATAAAAACGTCTAATTCTTTCCAGTGTTTTAGTAATTCCCCCATGAGCTGATAAAGTACAATCATGAGCCCTTTCAAGAAGTTCCGGAATCATGTCTTTGGGTATCCAAAGTTTCCAAGCAAGATCGTCCTGTAACTGTTCACCAGTACTATGTTCAGTGCGTCTATATAAAAACTCATCTATGATCCTAAGATCAGGAGTTTGATTAATGGTTACATTAATACGCTGCAGTAATTGCCTATAATTTTCACATTTAAAATGCTCGGATTCTAAGTCCACGAAAACCCCAGAGTCATCAATTCCAGACAAACTCAATCCCAAAATTCCGGATAAGTCCTCAGTATTTGTTCTTGAAAGTGCATCAGGAACTACATTTCTGCTACCTTTTCTATGCTCAATCTTAAAATCAAAACCCTGAAGTTTCAAAGCCCATCTCGCTAAGCGTGAATTTAAGTCAGTCTGAGACATGAGCCATTTTAGCGATGCATGATCAGTGATCACCGTGAACTCATGACACTCTACATATGCTCTAAGTTTTTTTATACTTAATATAGCTGCTAAACATTCCTGCTCCGTGACTGAATATTTCCGCTGGGCGTGGTTTAGTTTCTTTGACATATATGCAATTGGAAACTCTTCACCTTCCAAAGTTTGTTGTACCAAAGCACTTCCTACACCAGTATTACTGGCATCACAATGAATGTAAAATGGCCTTGAGAAATCAGGACTATGCAATACAGGAGCAGTGGTCAATATATGTTTTAAATCTTCAAATGCCGTTTGTGCTATATCATTCCATATAAATTTCCTTCCAGTCTTTAATAAATCCTTTAAAGGTGTTGTAACAGTAGCATAATTTTTTATAAATTTCCTATACCACCCCGACATACCTAAACATCTTCTGAGTTGTCGCACATATCGAGGAATAGGGAATTCAACAATAGCTGAAACTTTATCTGGATCCGTTCGAATAATACCATTTCCCACTATGTGACCAAGATATCTGACTTCTTGTACACAAAATTTAGATTTTTCCACATTTATAGTTAATCCTGCTGAACGTATATATTTTGCCACATCACACAGCACCTCTATATGCCGATTAAATGTATCCGATACTACCAGCAAATCATCCAGATATACAAACACTTCAGTTCTTAAATTAGGAGGAATCACCTTGTCCATTAATCTTGACATTGTTTGTGGCGCATTGCATAAGCCAAAAGGCATAACTTTATAATGATACAAAGGCCGGCCAGGAACAGTAAATGCCGTCTTATCTTTTGATGACTTTTCTAGAGGTATTTGCCAGAAAGCATCCTTTAAATCTATACTTGTGATAAATTCTGCCTTTGGTAGCCTGCTTAGAATTCCATCAATATTAGGCAACGGATATGCATCCCTTACAGTAACGCAATTGACTTTTCTGCTATCCAAACATAAGCGAATTTTTCCCGGCTTACGTACTAAAACTATTGGAGAAGACCATGCACTATCAGATTCTTCAATAACACCATTTTGTAACATCCGATCCAATTCCTCATAAATAAGTTTTTCTATAGCTGGGAAAACAGGAAAATGTCTCTGTTTTATAGGAATGGAATTTCCCACATCTATTAAGTGAGAAATTACATTAGTTCTGCCTAAGCCTTCCTTAGCAAATGATGGAAACATTTTAATTACTTGTTCTAATTGCAATTTCCGTAAATCCGATAATGGACGTTGATCAAAAATTTTCGAGGTAATTGAAGGATCCTTATTCAAATGTATTTCACTAATGAGACCAATTGTGCAATTGGTAATAAATCAAATATAAGCCAAAAATCTATTCCTAAATACAAATTTTGTAAAAGATTAGGCACTATATACAACCTTATTCGTTTAGTCTTATCATGAAATGAAATATTTGTATCTATATATCCTAAAACCTGTTGGGATTTGCCATCAGCCGTTTTTTTTTTTTTGACTTGGACCGGCACTCAGGGGATGACCCCTACACATGCAATGCATTGTGCTGGAACTAGGAAAATAGGTTATGGGGAGGAGGATAGAGGGAGTAGTGTTTATTGACATTTGATTTAAATTTTCCCATGCTAAAAGTGACAGGAAACACCTCTGCGGGTAGTCTATTCCACATACGTGCCGTTCGGCCAAAAAACGAATTTTCCCTGTAATGCGTAGTGCGAGTCGCCATCAAATCGACCACAAATGGATGCGCTCTTAATGATGATCGCGTCGTGCGCGCGAATAACCGGGTTTCGGGAACAAGTTCCCTGATTTCCTTAGAACACATCCCATTATAGTAACGATAGAACAACGAAACGCACCCCACGTTGCGACGATGCTCAAGAGAGTCAATAGAGTTGGCTACCCTACTGTCTCCTATGAGTTTCTTCGCCCTTTCTTGTACACGGTCGAGTAACTTCAAAATAGTCTTTGAAGCACCGGCCCACACATGACAGTTGTATTCCATTTTCGGTCGGATGTAGGCGGTATAAATAGTGAGGAGATCAGATGGGGTGAAGTATGTCTTACACCGCCTTAAAAAGCCTAGGCACTTGAATGCTTCCTTTGAGACCTGAAAAATGTGCTCAGTCCATCGGACATCACACTGAATTTTCATGCCAAGAACATCAAGAGCTTCTGATTCCTCAATGTTTATGCCACCCATTTTTACAGATGAGGCAGCGTGATCATGCATACGGCGGTGTGTTAGCATGCAGCATTGGGTCTTTTGGGAATTGAAATCGACCCTGTTCGCGTGACCCCATTCCAATATTCTCGTGAGGTCACCTGTTAGCGAATCATTCATATTCTGCCGCGATCATAGTTGATGTCGGCCTACGATCGAATGAATATGAATGGCAGATACTGCTGTCATCTGCGAAAGAGTGGATAGGGTTTGAAGTATGACATAGGAGGTCATTAACAAACGAGTGAATTCTCCTAAATAATTGTCCAGAATTCGTCAAATCATATGCAGCTTCAGAACCTAAACAACTAATTGAAGCACCTGTATCTAATAAACCTGTATATTCTTTTCCAAAAATTTTAACATTCGCATAGGGTCTAATGTCGTTTTGCTTATCAATCACCGCACCTAAAATGCTTCGACGTGTTTGATTCACCTGTTGCCAAAATTTCCTTATTCTTCTACATGAACGAATTTTTCTTAATTTAGGCATTGGTTTACTAAAAATCTCGGCTCTTTTTTTCCTTGTATTCTGCTAGTCTAATATGAAATGGCTTCATATAAGTTGGAGGGTGAGACTTTAAAATAATGTTCGAAGTTAGTTCAGGCCATTCATTCCTCTTAAAAATATCTGCATTTTTCAATTGAGATTCTAAATAATTGTTTTCAGAGATAAAATCTGAATTGCTAATAATGTTTACTTTTGTAAGTTCAGAGTTATAATCTAATGGAATAATTTCAGTGTCATTTAAAATTTCAGGGTTTAAATTTTCATCACATTTGAGTTCAATATTAGATGTAGAATTTACTCCGTATTGGAGTTCATCGATCCTGTTTGTTTGAGTGCACATTTCTGTGCACTGTATCGACAGTTTTTTGAATTACTACAATTTACACAATTTGGTCTATAAACATTTGGTATTCCACAACCATAACAAAACACCTGTCTATCTTCAAGACAATCGTGATACCGATGACCAGTTTTGTGACAATTCCAGCATATTAAAGAAACAGCGGAAATTTCTTCATCATTTATCGATTCTGCTTCAACATCCCTTATCTCATGGACTTGACGTCGCGTATTAATTGGTTTGTTTAAAATGTCTTTTTCTCCATGTCTTTCATAAAAAACTCCCTTCGACGACAAATATCACGCAACTGAGAAACTGAAACAATAGATAAATTCAATATATCATGTTGAATTTCGGGTAATAAATTCCTTCTAAGTATTTCAACTAATACCGTCTCTGTAAGAGGAATTGCCAATCGGTCCGAAATATCAACTATAGCCTCGTAAAATAAGTCAAAAGTTTCGTTAGTGCGCTGCTTACGATCACGTATCATCTCCCTAAAGTCTACATCCGTACGTGAATCCTTATAATGATGACGTAATGCATTGCAAAGATCAGACCAGTGTATATCATCAACAGACCGATGATAACGCCAAAACCAATCCGATGCTTTACCTTCAAATAGAGTAGAAATATGTCGGCATAACAAATCAAAATTTCCATCCAATGTCTGCATTGTTAAAGCTTCTATGCGGTAAATAAAATTATCTATTGCTATTCCTTTCTGATCCCCAGAAAATCTAATTTTCCAATTATGAATAACATGACCTACTTTATCAGTCCTAATATATGCATTAAATGTATTTCTATTGTTATTATCCGAATTTCCCACACAAGATCTTTCATTCTCCGGTAATCCTAAAAGCTGATCAATAGTCTGTTGTTCTACAAAAGGTGAAGTTTGCATCCTAACATTTGAATTAGAATGACTTCCTAAGGCCTCTGCCTGCGAATTCTCATTTCTAAATTGACTTACATTTAATCTTCTAAATCCAGAATTAATATTTGTTTCAATAATTCGGGTCAAGCTCTGGCTTAAAGTGTTAAGGATTTCGGCATGTTGGGCACCTACAGCAGCTGTAACCAAATTCCTAATATGTTCATCCTGATCCGTTATCAAATCATTTGTCAACAGTACTGTATTATGACCTCCCGCCTGAGAAATTTCCGATTCAAATGTCAAAGGATTTGCATCCACATCAAATTCTTGAGTTCGCTGAACCCGTGATCTTGTTACCATTGAAGTTGAAATATTCGGATTTTCAACTGGCAATATGTCCGTCGAAAGCAAAGAAATGTTGTTATTACAAACTGGACATACCTGTTTTGTTTTTATAAATTTTTAGTAACATGATTTATGAAAATAGTGATCACATAAAGATTTACACAAAGATGTTGGTCTTGTAATCGTATTATTACACACACTACATTTGTAAGTCTCTCTGCCTAAAACAGATAAATCTTCTGTACTTCTAATCATTACTGAATAAATCTCCTTCTATCAATTATTTATAAAAGAATACAACGAATGATAAAAATAATAAGTAAAAGAAATCTGGAAATTAATTTAAAAAAACTAATTCTGTATAACAAAATTCTCATTTAAATTCTAAACTACTAAATCAATAAAAAAAACTAAAAGAATTCCTATTAAAATGACAAGATTAAAACTTTCCCGTCTTGTCTTTTTCCTTTATAAAATTTATATATATTTATATATACACACGAATACAAGCACCTATTTTGATTTCTGGTACAATCTCTAAAATAGGTTATAATTTAATATCATTATTAAAATCAACAATGACAACAATTATCTTGAAATAAATAAAAAATGTAAATTAATAAATTGTAATGTTTAAATTAGTTGGTTCATATCTAGAAATTTTCCAGATATGACTTTTCCAAAAAAAATTTAAAAAAAATAAAAAGGATACATCAATTAAGATTAATCAATTAAACGGTCTACATTTAGAATTCAAGTTCCAAATATAGCATTTCCAGAGAAAAAAAATTAAAATTAAAAGACAGAACAGAAAAAAATGCACTGACGGTTAACAGATGCCTGTCGCATGCGTGTTACAATTCCGAGCAGTAAATATTTAACAATAAAAAAATAATTGGAAAGAAAAATAAAAAAAATTTGTTTGGGAAATTAAAAATATTAGAGGACCTACACTTAAATTGAATTTTAAATTCAATTGATGTTGTTTTTTCTTTTTTTTTTATAAAATTGTGTGGGCTCCACGTTGGGCGCCAAAAATTATATCTGTAGCAAACAACTGTTCTCAGTTTAGATGTTTTAACAAAGTTTAGCTAGCATGCATACTTTCCGGCTTCTTACTCGTCGACAAATGGTGTAGGTTTTTGCTTTTCTTTCCATATTTTGCTAAACTACTATTAATATATATATGTATTCCAATTAATTAATATTTTTTCTTTATACTACAGATAATATTTCAATTTGCATGCTTTAAAGCCAAACATTAAAATAAATAATACAATAATTTTCAAAATAAATATATCAAAGTTGATTACATAAATTAGTTCTTAAATTTCTTATGCCCACCCTGCCATGATCATATATATAAATACCAACACATATATTTTTGTCCATACATGATCCCTAATTTGATTAACCTATTCTATCGAATGACCAGAAATCAAAATTTAATTATTTAATATTTCATTATTAATTAACAATTTATTATAAAATTTTTAGTTTATAATTCATAATTAAAATAGTTTTAATAACATTGAACAAAAAAAAAATTAACTCGAAATAATTAAAAAGGAATTAAGTGAAAGTTTTAAATATGAAATTTAAACAATATAATCAAATATTAACATATATATATATAACAATCAATAAATATTATTATTTATTTATAATAAGAATTAAATAAAATTATTATTTATTTATTTTTTTTTATTTCTAATCAAAAATTCAAAAAGATATGACTCACATTTTTTTTATATTCACCGCGTTGTCAGCAGGCGCCAGATGACCGTGGTTTCTTTTGCTTAGTTATTTTATGATTGATCAGAAAGAAAAACTTTCAAATAATAATATATATTTAATCAGTGGTAAAATCATGCAGATATATGTGAGGATGTGTGTTGTAAAATAATTAGTAATTGCATTTAATTATTAACAAAATTTTAACATGATTTAATAGTAATACCAAAATTACAACAACAAGTTTTACTTTTAAGGATGTCTCTAGTTTTAAATTTAATTATAAAATTTAAAAGATTTGTAAAAATTTAGCAATTTGTACGTATGTATGTATATTTAAATTTTCCATATACATATATAATTCCATATACATGTTTTTTTTTTCCAACCAATTATTCATCAATTCTATACTTATGCCTTCATGCAAGACTTCTATCAGCATCTATGGTTCAACTCCTTAATAATTACAGTTGACAATCTATCGCCACTCATATATTTAATCTTCAGGAACAATTAGATACAGATACCAGAACTTTGACCAAAACCAAATACAAAAAAATTGTTATCCGTCCATATAAATTCGGAAGATCTCAATTCCATAAACAGAAATTAGATAAAATCAACCAACATCACAATACTCAGCAGATTCAATTCAATTCTTTCAAAATTCTTCACTATTTAAATTTTTCTCACAATTCCAATACGTGTTTCTCCTTCAATTTCAAAATTTTTTCTTTTTCCTTCAATTTTCCTTTTGAGAGCAAAATAAAAAATATCTATGTCAAAAAAAAATTCATTTGTCTTTCCAATTTATACATACATATATATTTAAATACAGTATATATGACTACAGTGTATAAAAAAAATTTTCCCAATTCATCCGTACAAGCACTACAACGTGAGGCCGCATTGTCGGTAGTAGCAGAAGTAATTTGTATGTAATGGAATTTTTTTTTTGAGGTACAACGTGGCCAGTGAGAGGGGAGGAACTCACCGAGATATGTTCACCTTGTTTATGAGCTGGCAGGAACCCTTGCTGGACTTAACGCTTGTGCAACAAACTAAGCTTTTCAAAGGCAACATTATACAAACGTGCGGTGGTGGTGCTCAAGTTGTATTCGATGATGTTGAGTGTTTGAAGCAAAAATCACTTGTACCTTCACCAAATCGCAAAAGACCCAGTACTGGCGGAAATGGTGCTTTAAGCAATGTTGGCACTGCAGTTTTTTTTTTTTTTTTTTTTATCTTGGACCAGTGCTCAGGGGCTATCCCCTACATATACAATGCATTGCACTGGAACTAGAGAGAAGGATAGGGAAGAAACAGACAGGTGGTGAAAGTGGTAGAAAGATAGAGCTTAATTCTTGCACAACTCTGCAGTTGCGTGTAAATTATAAAGCAAAGTTGCGGCGACTCTGATGTTTTTTGACGCATTATTTTTAAGCTAATGGAGCCATTTTATTTATTATTTTACTTCGCCGACGTTTTATTGCTCAAATACCGACGAAGGAGGGTGCTGTAGTACAAAAAACTCAGAAAAAACTTTTTCCCGATTTGACCCGGCTGGGAATCGAACCTGGGTCGTTCTGGTTGCAGAGCCAACCCTGTCTGCCCTGTCGGCTATAACCAGTCTAAATTCTGCTCCAGATATTTCATCTAGATGTAACATTGCCATTGAGGGTCATACTGTTAAACGTACAAAGTTTTAAAGTTCTGTTACGTGCTTATAAATAGGGCAACAAATATTTAACTCTACCTCTCTCTCTCTGTCTATTTTACTTGAAGCAATCTCAATACAAATTATTATTAGAATTTGCAGGAAACCTTAAGTATTTTTATTAGTATTTTATTTCTCTTATTGATATTGAACTATAACTGACATTTACATTTATATACACTCCTATAAATATAATTTTATTTCCATATTTTTTTTAATTACAGTATTTTCTTAAACTGGTTTCGTACTTACAAGCATAATGTGCGATTACATTTTAAATAATGTATTATTATTTTTTCTTTCTTTTTTATCAACAACAATGTCTGCAATTGTAATTATTTTTCTATGTCTTTATTACTTTTGTAATTCTATTATTTAACATAACGTTAAGACAAATTTTCATTTGAGATTTGGTCACAAGCCACAAATACCATTAAAAGTAAAACTTTCTTTTAGTGTATTTGGATTTTGTTATTAGTTCGGGATCAGGTTAAATTGAATAAATACTCATGAAACAAAAATATATTTTTGAATGAAATTAAAAAAAAAATTAATTTTTATTACTTACAAAGAAAGAATGATTGAAATAAAGATTACGCCATTAGGCAAACATGTACTAAAATTGTTATGTGCATGTTGGAACTCTGACGTCACATAAGCTGTGTTCTCATTTTTTGTTCCCAACTTATTATATTTATACGTAACCATAACATTGGGCCAATTTATTATTTTTCTATTTAAATAATTTTAAAACACATTTTTAATTAATCCTATTATAAATGATACCCAGCAAAAATGTAATAAGTGTGTGGTAACTTACCCGTTTCAAATCAGCGTTTAAAAACTTCTGATATGTGGAGTTGCTTTGTCTACTACTTTTGCTTCTGCTACTTAAAATACAAGGAGTCGAAGTCAAAGAAAACTAAAAAAACGAAAAGTTCAAACAGTTGTAGTTGAAGTAAATATAATACAAATTCCGAAGTTAAAGCATTAAAGACATTGTGTTTTTTCTGTTATTTTTGCATACATACAACACATACATAAATATGTATGCATATGAATTTTAAAATAATAACTTCGGCGGCTTTATTTAGTTTTAGAAATACCTTAAAACGAAATACAATGCCGCGAAATAAGTCAAAAGAAGTGTGGAAATATTTTGATAATGATGTGCATGAGGGTTTTGCTGTATGTAAGTTGTGCAAAAATAAGCACAAAAACAATAGAGTGTCAAACTTAAAAATACATTTACTGAGACTGCATAATATAAAAATTGACAATAATAGCGAAACATATGAAAATTCTTCTCCAACTTCTTCAAAAGTTATACGCAAAAGAAAAATAAGAATTGAAATTAATAAAAAGCAGTTACTTAGATCATATATTGGACTGGTAACCGAAGATTGTATTTCTTTCAACATTTTAAATTTCCCTAATATGAGAAATATATTAATGCCCATTTGCCCATTATATTTTTAAAGTCTACAACAACTACCACTTCTTGAATTTTTCGTTTTTTTGGTTGTACTTCAACTACAACTGTTTGAACTTTTCGTTTTTTTTGGTTGTACTTCAACTACAACTATTTGAACTTTTCGTTTTTTTATTTTTCTTTGACTTCGACTCTTCGTATTTTAAGAAGCATTAACTTAAACAACAGGTTGTGTTTGTGTAGTGACAAAAAGAGAAGTCGAAAAAATAGAAAAAACTTACGACTTCTGCTACATTGACTGCAGTTTTTTAAACGCTGTTTCAAATTTCCTTCTAAAACTTTCAGTTTGAAATGTCAAGCACAAATTTTCTCACAATTGCTCACTTGTTTTTTTTTTGTGCTGTTTTATTTTTGCTGGCGCACTGCATACTTCCGGGTATGTGTGACACTCGCATAACATTTGCCATTGTGACTTAAACTCACGGGAGAGGTGTTCTCTAAAGGTCGAGCCACATAGAATCCGTCATACTTTGCCTTTTTCCACTGACAAGTAAGCTGAAATACAAATTTTCTTATGCGCTTTGTCACATTCAGTACGTCTCCGTCAAAGCAAAGTACGAAAGTTGGCTAACTTTTAACGTACGTTGAGTACTTTGACATCTATGAACAGCGTTGCCGTTGTAGGTTATTTTCGAGAAAAATTGGTTAAATTTTTTATTAGTGTGGAGAAGAGAATATTTCTTGCTTTTTGGTTACTTTTTTTCAGCCTTAGTAAATAATACTAAATGTGTAAATTTTTCATATTTTACATTTAATGTTTTAAAATCTGGTTTTATATCGTGTTTATGTGAAACACTGTTAACACCCTTTTTTTTTAAGAAAAATCGTTTCTGTTGTAACAAAAAATTCAAGACTGCCGTTCGATGTAAATATTAATACATTGGCGATATTTATCGGACATATAGACTCTATCGTCTCAACTATAAGTGGCCTAGACATCGAAGTTAAGCATCTGTTTTTAATGCGATCCAGAGAAAGCTGGTAGGATCTGCAGCAGATCTCTTTAGTAGGGAAAATCCCAGCGACTGGAAAACACGAGGTCGGAGCTGATTGAAGAATTTGGTGAAAAGAGGGATATTTCAACACTGGAATTTGTTACGTGCTTCACACTTGGTACTTAGGTGATCAGACCCGGCAGCTCGTCGATCAGACAATTAATGGGTGTGCTCTTAACCCTCACCTAAGCCCGGAAATACATCACTAAAAAAATTCTCATAAACAAAAAAAAATTCTCTAAACAGATACTTTATACTCATGGGCACACATTCTATTAGGGAAGTTGAATTCAATTTCCTGCCGCCCAATTCCTACCGTGGTCATTATATTCCCTTCAGTTTAACCTCATGACCCCACACTCACCTTAGCATTCAAACTCCCCTGTCACCAATTTACCATTACATCATTTTAGCAAATCGCAATACATGCAATTTTATTAACAATATTTTTTTCATATAAATAAAACTATTAAAATTTATAAACTACCTATAAAATTAAGAACATTTACTTTGACGTTAAATTGAAACTAAATTTGAACTCTATATGGACTAATCTGCCTGCAAAATATAAAAATTTAAAACGGTTTCTGTTATCAAAATCGCTGTTCGAAACAATTTAACAGTTTTTTGTTTTCTAAATGCCAATACACCACGAAAAGTTTTAAGGCTTCCCTCCTCCTCCTCTGGGTAGATTCCTCCCCGGGACCGCTTTCCGCATCATTACTTCGGGAAGGCCCAGAGCCACGTCCCAATCAGGACCACTCTCACTTACCCACGTCTGGGTCCGCCAAGTCCGCAGCATGCGCCATGGCCCCGGCCCTTATTGCCTCGTCCCCGTCAGAGGGGGCCCCGCTATGCAGCAGCGCATCGAGGTCCCTCTTCTTCCTCCGCAAAACGTACCCCACGTACTGTGCCACAGCGTCCCAATTGTCCTCACAATCGAGCATCCTCCCTATCACGGTGGCAGGAGCGAACCTGCCAACCCGCTGCGCCATTGCACCCCTCTCAGTATGCCACCTGGTGCAGTCGAAGAAAGTGTGTTCTGCATCATCATTCGTAATACCACAGTAAATGCAGTCGGGACCATCTGCCCTTCCCATCCGGTACAGGTACTTTCGGAAGTATCCGTGGCCCGAGAGGAATTGTGTCAGGAAGTAGTTAACTTCCCCAAATTTCCTCCGAATCCATACTTCCACGCAGGGAATGAGCCTCGCCGTCCACCTGCCGACCGTGGCCGCGGTCCACCTGTCCTGCCATCGCCGGACAGTTTGGGGTCTCAGACCAATAGCACCAACACCAGGGCCCTCCCCCCTCGAGGTCCAAGCCTCCCACCGCTCGCGCGCCAAGAGGTTTATGGGTATTTCCCCACATATCACCAGGACCGCAGCGCCCGAGACCGTGCGGTAAGCCGAAGCAACCCTAAGGGCCGCCGTCCGCTGTACCGCTTCGAGTACCCTGCGTTTGGTTCTCTCACCCAGTACATTTCCCCAAATCTCGCTCCCATGCAGCAAGATCGACTTCGTGACCGCCATAATCAGCCTCCTCTTGCTCTGTGTCGGGCCTCCGACATTCGCCATGAGTCTGCTCAACATGCCAGTCATCTTCGCCGCCCTAGTCGCCACATGCCGTATTTGGGCCCAGTAAGTCAGCCTACAGTCGAGTCTGACGCCCAAATACCTTATGGCACTCTGGGTAACCAGAGACACATCCCCTATCTGCATGCCGACGCCGAGTGGTATGTGTGCCCGCGTCATCAACATCACCTCGGTCTTCTCCCCGGCCAATTCCAAGCCGTGGTCCTCAAGCCACATCCGGGTCCTAATCATGACCCGGTTCAGCTTCCCCCTGGCGTCATCCATATCATGCGCCAAGATCACCGCCGCTATATCATCCGCGTATCCCACGAGCTGAGCATCCTCGGGCATTTCCACCCCAAAGATCCCATCGTAGGTCAGATTCCATAGGTCCGGGCCCAGCACAGATCCCTGGGCCGCGCCGGACGTGATCGTCCTGCTCCTCCGCCCCGTCGGCGTATCGTACAACAGTACCCGATCGTCCAGATAACTACGGAGAATTCTATACAAGTATCTGGGAATACGGAACCTCCCCCGTAGCACTTCTAGAACATCAGCCCATCGCAGGCTGTTGAAGGCATTCCGAACGTCGAGTGTTGCCAGGACAACTATGCGCTTCGGATAATAGCGCCTCTCGCTCTGAGCGCGCTCGAAGCACTCAACCACATCGGCAATCGCCCCGAGCGTTGACCTGACAGGTCTGAAGCCATGCTGTCTATCCGACAGCCCCCCAGCCATCCTCACGGCCTCCGCCAGCCTTCTTTGCAGTAGCTTCTCCAGCAGCTTGCCGGCACCATCCAACATGCAAAGTGGCCGATAAGCCGATGGCTGGGTCGGATCGCCCCTGCCCTTGCTAACAAGCACGAGCCGCTGTGTTTTCCAGCGTCTTGGGAAGACTGCGTGATTTCACGCTTCTCCCTTTTAAACTTTTACTGGTGACAAAATCTTACATGCATATATAGAACAGCGTATCGATACTATCAAAAATATATATACGCATTAAAAAATTTAACAAAAATTATATATGTATTCATTAATTGTATTGATTAGTCTAACGTTTATTTCGGCGAATTCATATTTTATATAAGTAAATATATGTATCTCGCGTAGATATATATGTATGTATATAAATAAAGGTCAAACAATTCGTTATTTTTTTTTTTTTTTATCTAGGACCAGCACTCAGGAGATGACTCCTACACATGCGAAGCATTGTGCTGGGAACTATAGGAAAGGGATAGCAGGAGAAACGACAGGAGGTGAAGCTTAATTAATTATTTTGCAACTCTGCTTTCGCACGTTCTTTTTGTTTTTATACTCGTAGCAGTGCTGAAGCTTCGGTTTAGTAGCCATTTATTTTTTATTATTATTTTACTTCGCCGGTGCTACGCAATACCGACGAATAAATTTTGTGTAGTGTTAGGTGGTACTAAATAGCGGAAAGCGATGTATTATTAATTAGTGTCAAGATTTTAGATTTAGTTGTTTTTTTTTATTTAATAAATACTGTACTTTGATGTGAGGAGAAAAATTTGTCATGTATCGTGAATAATTGGTTAGTCGGGGTAAAGCCATGAAGGGAAGTTAAAGCGGAAACAAAAAAGCCGCGCAGTATAGGGTCACAGGGCGGTAATTAAGGGAATAGACGATAATGTGACATGGATGGGAGGCAGTTTCAGAGGAACAATATCCACCTCTGAGGAAATCTATTGGTGTCAAATGTGAAGCCGCATTGTCGATAGTAGCAGAAGTAATTTGTATGTAAGTAATAAAATTTTTTTTTTGTGGTACAACGTGGCCAGTGAGAGGGGAGGAACTTACCGGGATATGTTCACCTTGTTTATGACCTGGCAGGAACCCTTGCTGGACTTAACGCTTGTGCAACACAATCCAAAGTTTCAATGCAATTTTCTGTCAAAAATGTCTTAATCATTTTACTCTTGTGGCAAGGCGGATTGTCCTGTTGAAAAATAAACGACTGTCCAATCAACCTATGGGCAGAAGGAAATGTGTGTTCATTTAAAATTCTTAAATATTGATTTTCATTAATCGAACCGTTGCACAGAGGAGTATTTGGCCTGAAAAGCTGGCCAAAATTATTAAACGTGTTTTTTGAACTAAAAGTTTTAGTTTTTTGATAGTTTTAGGTGTAGTATGATATAAAAAGTCTAGTGGCAGATTTTGAAAAAGAAATATTTTTTGTTTACCCTAGAAATAAAAGTATGTGGACTATATGGATTTTGATACCCTTAATTCAAATCTGTTTTCCGTTTTTCTCTAGTACGTAAGGATTTTCTTTTAAAGGCGTGGCATATATCACCCCCTAAATCGTTGGGTTGTTTTGTCATAACTTGAAAACGATTTTAATAGGAGGAGGATCAGAAGATGCAGCGGAAAATTCTGCTTAAACTGGCCAAGCACATTTCTTTTCTATTTATTACTATTTCGGAGTTATTAATAATTTAAAGTCGAAAAAAAAATTTTTCTTGCAAAATTCGTAAAATTTTTTGTTTTCAAAATGCAATAGAAAAAAATAAAAGAATCAAAAAGTTAAAATTTTTAAAAATCTTGTGTAAACTTGTTCTATGTTGACTCTCGAAGTTATAAAACGGTTTTGATAAAAATTGTGTGCTATAACCCTTTATATGTAAGTATTTTCAAGCGCATGCTTTTATGCGCTAATTGGATGGTAGCCTGATACCTGGGTGTCCATGTATTTTTTACGTACCTATATTTATTTTTTGTAATCTTTGTTATATGTAAAGCCCTTTCCGTCCCTCGTCTCCTTTTACCCATTTACTTTTCCATCTATTTCTTCATTTTCGACGAGGTTTGGCCAGGCCCCTTGCTAGCTCTTTTCTCAGGTAGGTCCCAACCCTATTGTTGGCCTTAGCTCAATAACAATGAAAAATTACTGCGAAAGTCTCCCTTTCAGAGACTACAGTACACAAATATCAGTGTACCACAATGGCTTCCTTTCTTGGAGGAGTGATGATATCTCCCCCCATTTTTACCCTCCCAACCTTGTTATGGTATTAATTTTCTATGGTCTTGACCATAACCCAAACCTTTTATCCGGCCGTTTACTCCACTTACGTCTCCATCAGTACCTGAACCTTATTAAATTTTTACTCGCTCATTTTTTTTTCATGACAAGAACTTAAATTTTATTACAAAAAAAAATAATTTGAATACGATTTTCAAATAAAATAAATGTTTATCAAAAGAAATTTTAAATTTTTATATACATAAATAGTTACAATTCCTTACACATAGTTTATAGTAAAAATTTTTACGCCTAGACTCTAACTTAATACAAACAACTAATAAATTCTTACAATTTCCCTACATAAAAAAAAATTACATATCATACAAAATTTTTCAAACACAATATATGCATGAGTATATAAAAACAAAAAGTAACCTACATATATTTACACAGAAAAATTCTCTCTATTTTCATTTCCGTTCAACTCGGTAATACCTAGTAATTAAAATTCTATTGCCACTTATTGCAATTTTTCCACAGGTGAGATAATGAGGCTCAACTCAATTCAAGCTGTCAGTCTCGACTATAATCCTAACCTGAAGGAGCTCCCTAAGGCTAATATAAAAGCTCTGCGTCTGCACAATTAAACTATTCAATACTGACTTCTTATTGGCACTTGCTCTGAACCTCCGTATTGTTTTTTTCTTTGGAATCTATTTATGTGGAACTTACTTCTTATTTCATTTACGCAGTTTTACCGATTGAAAAAAAAATGTTCTATCGCCTGACTTATGGGGTAACGAAACTATTATGCTGCACTTAGGACTAACTTAACAAAATTTCTAACATATACTTAAGGATTTTTCATTTGCACAATTATTAAATTTTTTTTCTTATGAACGTATTTACGTATATAAAAAAAACAAGCTCCATATAATTTATACCCGTTATACAATGTACAGTTCTCACGTCGGTATCACAAATAACAAAATCTTCTCTCGCGGGATTCAACCGGAATACAAAAATTTTAAATCTTCGGTGTTACATGGTTTCACCTCATATAATTTCTTAATCGGCCTCACCACAGTCCAATGTAACACGGCTCTTGGCTTATCAGCGCCTCTCATAAAGCTACACGTCCTTGGCTGACGGTGTAATATATGTATATTTTCTCTTCCTCGACCTGCCCTCAGAACTTCTCCCTTCGCAAGTCACTCGGTATCGGTTTTTTCTTTCCTTTTAATTTTTCTGGAACTTCACTTTTTTATTCTTTATTTAATTTTCAGCTACTTTATTTCTCTAATTTCAAAACGATTCAATATCTTCCTTTCTATGTCTGTTTCTCTACTGTCTTCTTTTTTTTCTCGACTCGCCTTATATATTTAATTCCCCCGCACTGGACTTTTCCAAATGTTCCAATAAATTTCAAGAAAAAAAATCCTTAAACGGTTCTACAACAAAAAAAAACAAATATCTACAAACGGTTAATTATTCACTAAAATTTTATACATATATACCTCCATGCACCAACAATCCTACAACCATTCCCTCTCCCCTCTTTTTATCATCACCCAGAACTATCCTACCTATACCAGGGTGATATAATAGGTCTGTTCGTTTACTCCAAATTGGGCAAATTAAAAACCACCATAAACACAACTGGCAAACAACAAAAAAAAAATACATTTTTTTACAAATTCCCCCCATCCACGAGAACACTGTTGACCCAACAATTACCCACCCGCAGCATCTTATTTTTGTGATTAATGCTTTTAAAAACTATTCTTATTAGGTAAGTACATTTATTTTTTTAACAAATAATGTTTTATAGAGCAGGTATATAAAAATCTCTTTTATGGGTGTATAAGAAAAAACTGTGGTTTTGGTTTTCTTGATGTTCTTAACAACAGTATTTATTTAAAGGCAAAAAAAAGATTTTATACTTACATATGTATGTATGTAAAGTTGCAATATTCAAAAACAGTAAATATGTAATATAACAACAAGTATATGCATAAAAAAATCACTCAAACAATATCGAATGATTGAACTGTTAGTTTGTTAAAAAAAAATAATAATATTAGGGCGTTCAAAGATGTAAATAATAAGTTCAAAATTCATGAACAATGGGGATGTGTGGGACATTCCCTTATAACTATTATCGATAATAAAGAATTTTTCAAATTTATAATTATAGGCAGGTATTCACATTGTGAAGTGTTAAAAGTGATGTGAATAACAGTTGAAATCAATAATTCAAAATACATAAAATTTTATGACGATATAAATGTATAAGATGAGCAAAAATAGAAGAAATGTGAAAATTTAAAAAAATAGTCAAAAATAATGGCGCAAACTTGAGCACACTTTTTTTTTGTTTCTAAAATTAGAGATTCCAAATTTTAGTGTGGTATTAAACATAATTCATAGAGATGCTAACCTCACTTTTAAAAACCTTTTCTTTTTTTTTTTGTAAAAAAAAGTGTATAATTTTTTTTTTAACTTTTGAACGAATTGTTTCAACATGAATATTCAACATCCGCAAAAAAAATATCATATAAACATCTAGAAACCGAAAGAAACATTTAAATCTCATATAATTTTCTTCACTTTATTGACTTTCGCAGTTCTTAAGATTTCTTTAAATTCAGTTGTGTCTTGTTGGCCAGCTTTTTGGGTGAAATACTCCTCTGTGCGTCGATTGGAACCAAGTCTCCCAAGCCTTTGTATGCTTTACAGCCTCAGAACATGACTGGCTAACTTTTTCGACAACAGATGCGATTTTTACTTCGAGTTTTTTGGTCTTTTGACTTGGTTCCAATCGACGGTTCGATGAATGAAAACCAATATTTAAGAATTTTAAATTAACTCACATCGTCGTTTATTTTTCAACAGGACAATGCGCCTTGCCACAAGAGTAAAATGATTAAGACATTTTTGACAGAAAATTGCATTGAAACTTTGGATTGGCCACCCCAAAGTCCAGATTTAAATGTAATTGACAATGTTTGGTCATATATAAAGCGCCAAAGAACCGCAGATCTGACAAAAACCAGAGGAGAAACAATTTCAGAGGTCAAATCATTGTGGGAGGACATACCACCGAAATACATTCAAAATTTGATCGATTCAGTTCTTAAAAGACTCCAGAAATTCATTGCCGCTAAAGTAGGATACACATTTTATTAATATTAATAATATCTAAACATTTTACAAAACTTTAAGTAATATATTTTCGTTAAAAGAGCTAAAATATTATATGTCAAAATATTTATGCCACCCATTAAATTTTTAACTTAATTGTTGATTTTATGTTTTTTAATTAGTAAATAAATACTACTTTTATTTGGAAAAAATTTTAAATTTTTTATTATTTGAAAATCTAAAAAAAATTCAAAAAGGTAAAATTTTTCACGTGTCAAAATAAATATGCCGACCACTGTACATATGTATATAACCTGTATTATTAATAATATCATATACTATATGATTTGCCTTTGTACATACTTATTAACGAATTTGTTAGGTCTTAGTATTTTCTTACACTCAGAATTATGATTCTTCTGTAATACTTTATTTTTGGCCTGTATTACATGAATAATAAATAAATAAATAGTTACTTAGGTTTCAGAAAATTGTAGTCTTGTTGATAGGTTATTTGGTAATTTGGTAATACCTTGGTCATTTGTATTATTAGATGTTCAAAATTTTGCACACAGATGTATGCGTTATGATATAGGGAATAATAATCCATAAAAAACTCAATATTGAAATTTTTGCAGATAGGTTATTAGTTAGGTCTTTAAGATGACGATGTATAAACTAGAAACAAACAGATATAGTTTAGAAATTAAAAAAAAAATTACCTTTCACTCAGCGGAGGAGGATAATGCTAATTATATCCCCATCTCTGAGAGGACATTAAATACATTTAGAAATTAGTTAAGACTTTTAAGCAATGATACTTAAGGAATTGTTAAACATAAAGTATTTTCAAATAGTATTACTACCATATGCTACTCAACTCTATGTTGAGTCGCGATGACATTGAAACTATTATTAGCCTTCCTGACCATTTCGTCGGTCTGTGAGACCGATGAATCACTTTTGTGTTAATTTCACGAAAACAAAAAATGGAAACTCCGTCATTCTCTCAGTATCTTCATTATTTCTCATTATACAACGTTTAGTGTAACAAGTGCGTTTGAGTTGAAGTGTTGTACCGGTGATTGCTAATCGGACGGTCTGTGAGACCGACTTATAGTTAAGTGTTACATTTTCGCCAGGTAAGTTGGTTTTGCTAAATTAGAAATTTTTAGATGAAAATGGACAATTTTATGATTTAATAAAAGAATTATGTTCAAAATTAATGATCGTGAGATTTTCTTTAGATATGGCAGATATTGAGCGCATAAGAGCTGTTCTGAATTAAATCGATTCAGATCCAGATTCTGATGTGGAAAGTGATACTGAATACGAAGATAATATTGATGTGTATGAAGCAAACACTGATACTGAACAAGAAGACTCCAAGAAAAGTGATGTTGAAGATTCACAGGACGCTGAAGCTCTAACGACTTATTGAAATTTACAAAGACTAACCTCATAATGAGGCATATATTTTAAGCATTTTGAAATTAATTTTTTTTAGTGTACCTTTTTTTATTTGAATTCATTTTATTGTTTTGTTTACTTTTAAGATATATTTTAATAGAAAAACAACATTTTATAAATGTTGTGTTTAGTGAATGAATTTTTTTTTTATTTTTATATTAGGTCTAATATCAAAAATGCCAAATATTGTGATGAAATATAAATTGATGCTGTGAGCTAAAAAAAACTTAATTTTTGTTTTTTTCTTGCTTCAGTTATTTGAAATTAGTTTCTTAAATATGTCCACTGCACAGGTTTTGAAAATTTTAGTATAGTTTTGAGATACCGAGAAATACTTGAAATCGGTCTGCGAGACCGAGAAATGTGAATTTGTCTCAAAAAAATGAAAATAGTCAGGAAGGTTAGGGAGCATTTGCTGGGAAAAAATCGGCAATTTTTATGACAGATGATGTGGACTTTCTTCGTTTTCAAGACGTCTTTGAAGACTTGATACAGTCGGGTAATACCCACCTGACGAGAGCTATGAGGGAATTAGAAAATGTAACGTAGTACTCCAGGTTTTAAACTATTGTATTGAAGCTGCATCTGTAAGGGATGCACCATGGAATAGATAAAGTTGTTAAAAGAATTTTCAAAAGGATATTATTATCCAAACTACATAAAGGAAATATCCAGAATCATCAATGCCTGCGAATTGTGCAACTTGTGCAAATTCGATCAAGTAGCACATAAGTTACCTTTTAATGTGACGCCCCAGTATACGAAACCCGTGAGAAATTTGTTGTCGACTTTTGGCAATGGAATAGGGAAAACTATTTGACATGTCTTGACCCTAATTCGAACTGGCTAGAAACGAAAAGAGCACTGTTGAGGGTTTTTAATGTTATGGGACCGCCGAAAATTTTGGAGATCGATCGGGATCAGGGTATGAATAATGTGAACATTGGGCAATGGTGTGAACAGTTGAATATAGTTTTTTAGATTATCACTGGTAAAACTGGATTGTTCCCAAAACCCGGTCATTCACACGCACGACGGATTCATCATTAAGAGCGCATCCATTTGTGGTCAACTTGGCAGCGAACCGCACTACGCATTACAGAGAGAATTCGGTTTTTGGCCGAACAGCACGTATGTATGTAGAATGGACTACCCGCAGAGGTCTTTCTTGTCACTTTTGACGTGGGAAAATTTAAATCAAATGTCAATAAACACTATCCTCCTTCCCATTACCTAATTTCCTAATTCCAGCACAATGCATCGCATGTGTAGGGGTCATCCCAACAGTGCCGGTTCAAGAAAAAAAAAATAGGTGACATTGAACGGTTTCATAAAATTTTGAACGAAAAATTACGGATATTGAGTACATCAGCTGATAAAGAGTTGACTTACATGAGCGTCGAACAGGCTGTATTTGCCTACAACCACAATGTCAGCCACTCTAGTAAATGTGAAAAGCCATACAATAGGTCTGTACGTTTACTTTCTGGGAAAGTTCGGTAAAATGAGAGTAAGGTATAATTACTCTCAATAAGAGACAAAAATGTACAAAAGTAATAAAACGCAAAAAACCATTAAAATTTACCAAAAAAAAAATGTCAATTTTTTACAGCTCTGTTTATATCGGAGATGATAATTGACAATTTTAAAATTGTACTTTTTTAACCTAAAATGTACTAAAAACATAAAAGTTGTGTTAAGTTTTACTATTAGTAACAGAAAGATAAAATAAAATGAGTTCTTGAATATTAAGAATTTCTTTCGAAATCAATCAAATTAAAGTAATACTGAAGGAGTTCCTATTACTCGAGAGACTACCTCGTTGCGAGACAACCAACGTGTTGTTGAATAGTTAAAAATTAATGCAGTTCATTACAAACATATTCTTGAATTTTCGCAAATTCATAAATTTTACAGAAAGGATAATTTTACTCGTTTGTAAACTTATAATTCGGACCATAGTTTTTGAAGCTCCGTACGACTGAGTTTAGACGAGAAAACATTTAGTTTGGTAGCATGTTACAGGTGTGGAAGAGAGCATCGTTTTTGTGTTCGGTACTCGGCGACACGTTTTAACAACGACGTATGTTGTCTTTGCCGATGAATAGAATTAATTTTTATGCGAATCCCTGAATAATTTGTTTTAATATTTGTATATTTTAAATAATTGTGGGCAATTATATTAAGAAAAAATTCACAGATGATGGCCCACTCCAAGGTTTTGATGGATATTTCTATTTTATATTATATTACATTTCTTTTTTTTTATATACATATGTATGTACGTATAAGAATATTGAAATAAAATCAACGTAAAGAATTGAAATAAATAGTGTTTCATTTCAATTGGGATATCCGTCTACAGTAAGCGATATATATGCATCAACGCTGACTATCAAATGCACACAGAAGTTTCGGTCATTTTTCTCATATTGCCCTTAAGAAAATGATATAAACTTTGTTCTACGCAATGACCGATAATTCTGTCAGCAATGACGGTCATATCACCGGTCAAATGACCGTCAATGTTCTTGTAGGACAGCTAAACTTATTAGCTATTTCGCTGGTCACTTCATTCAACAGGCCAAACGACAAAGTTTGTGAAAAAGTTGTGAAAAGTGGTTGTGAATAATTTAATAATTAAATATTATATTAAGAAAAATCGAAAATATATTTTTGCTATAATTAACTTAAATTACTGAACAACGTATAATCATATGAATATACTTTGGTACTTAATATTTAGTGGAGTAAAGTAGTACTTTTGCAATTCAAAGTGTACTGAAAAAAGTACAATTGTACGAGTTTGATTATCCCTGATTTTCATTGGAAGTCTAATGTGATTGATGACAGTTTACCGAAAAAAAACTATTTGTGAAAGAATTTATTTAAAAAAACAAGTATTGAAAGAATTTATTTAATTATATTTATTTTTCAGCGATGGTCTTTTTTATGAAAAGTTTTTAACAATTATTTATTTTTCAATATTTCGCTACCAAATAGGTAATCGTTAGGAAATGATAATTTGTATTAACAAAAATATTTATTTAAAAAAATGGTATTTTTTATGAAAAGTTTTTAACAATTTATGGTATAAATAACAAAAATGTTTGTTATTAATTATTGTTAAGAAAAATTTTTAACACAACTTTTTTAATGTCTGTCAGCTGTTTGGGACATTTGTAATTTTGCTTTGTTATTTTCAATGTTTCTTATAAACAAACTGATTGATTGTTCTTCATGCCCAAACTAGCCCGAAGAAAAAGTACGGGCATTCTCGTGCGTGAAGAACAAGCCCGTGGGCGCCCAATTTTGAGTAAACGAACAGACCTAATATGTTCTATAATAATACCCTACCATTGATAGATATGCAACACTAAAAGACAACTAGAATCAATAATGCAAATTTGGAAAGAATTGATAATTGTATTAATTTAAAATATATCAATGCAGAGAATAAAAGAAAAAGGTTAAATAAAATAGATAATCCCTTTAAAAGAGCAGAAGTATTGAAAAGGGAGAATGATGGAGAACATTTTGTGGTAAAATTTAGGGATAGAAATGTTAGGAGCCATTTTAAGGGAAATAGAGTAACGAATATTAATGATTGCAGGAATCAAGAGAGTCCTGATATATCTCACTCGAATTAGAATTTCCGGAATGCTTGTCACGGCCATGGACTTGTTTTTTCTGATGCCAGAACTTTCTGCTCAAACTATAAAGGTTGATAAAATTAAGGATAATTTCGGCTATATTGTTACAGATCACGGAGAGGTTGCGACTCCTACCGAATATGCTAATCGGGTCGTTGAGATTAATACAACCGTACTGGAGAAATTCTTCAATGAGTGGAATGAGTACAACAGTCATGAGTATTTACAGTCTGCCATCATAACCAAATATCTTAATATGGCAGATCAAGAGAAACAGTTGTTCATCAGGAGGCACAAACGAGGCCTTTTAAACGGATTGGTTAATGGTCTAAAGTTTCTTTTTGGAACTCTTGATAGTGTGGACAGGGACGCAATAGACGAGTCTATAATTGACATAAGGAACAGAATTGATAATGGCGACATGAATACAATTACTATCGTTGGACACGTAAATGCTGGAAATGCACTCTTGAATGAACTAAGAAATTCAACTAATTCCCTTCAAAATTCACTTGTTACTAAAATTAATGCCGACACCTTTCTTGATAACGTCAAAACCTACTTAGAGCATGTTCAAGATATTCAGATGGAGATACAACTGGCTAAATTGCGCATCATTAATCCAAAACTTATTGACATTGAAACTATATAACACTTGACTGCACAACAATTTCAACTTATTAAAACCTCTGTTTGGATTAAAGAAAATTTGGTATATTTTGTGTTAACTATCCCTCAAAATTTGACGGCGTATCCTAGATTTAAGATATTATCAATTCCTGATAATGATAATCAGGAGCTGGTGTTAAGCGTAGATCTTGTGAAGAAAAATGGAAAAATTCTTGGGTTAGAGAACTTGAAAATTAAACCTTTATGGGCTCATGTTTGGAGAATTTATTGAATGACGAATTTTCTAATTATACTTTTAAAACAAATGAAGAAACAAGTATACCTTTTTTTTTTTAATATATTTATTAAGCTTGAGGTCTTTTTTTATTTTATTTTGTTTTATATTTATATTAATAAAACAATAAATATATTACAAAAAATATAATAAAAAAGGTCAATTAATAATATAATTAAAAAAAAAACAAAGTATATCTTTTATTTTACTAAAAACTTACAAATAACAATCATAAACCAGAATTGTAACGATTTAAATCTATGAGTTGTTGGAAATAATTTATTAACTTTTACTAATTGTAAACTTAAAATTGGATCTTTTGAATCTGAGAGCAAAATATGTACATATATAATCCACAAACAAACATTGCCCCATTTGTAAAAACATTCGAAAATTCAATTAATAATAATAAAGATTATATAACTGAAATAGAGTTAAGAAATAATTATCATAAAAATAATGCAGTAAAGGAAACGAATTATGTATGTACATACATATATTATATTTGCTATTATTGTAATAATATTGGTTATAATGATACTACAAAAAACAAAGTTCTTCAATATTGTTAGAAACAAATATGTGAAAAGGACCAATGAAGACATTGAAATTTCTAATGAAGGCAGGAGTGACATACACAACATACAATAATTAAGTGTGTAGCGCATTTAATCCTGACGTAAGCGGCTGCAACTGCATGCGCAACTACAGTTGTTGGAGTTATTACTTGACACTATTTCTTTATATTTTTTGTTACTTTAATGAAAATGCAAACATTTCATTTTTCTACATTATAGTTTTAAGTAAAATATATTTTCTGGAAAAATAAAGACACATTATTCTTTACAAAACTCAACTGAAGAGTTTATATTTAATTTGTATGTATGTACATATGTATATTTTGAAAAATCACAAGATTAAAATCCATGAATTTTTCTTTTATTATACAAGGTCGGCCAAAAGAAATCATGCTATAGGAAGATGCTCTTATTTTTGCAAATGGCGGCCAATGTCATCTGTTTTGACATTTGTGAACTAGACAGATGTAGAATCCAAGTGAACCACCCATGGAGCGATACACTCCCCAAGAACGCGGAATAATCGTGTCTATTTTTTTGCGTAACAATTCGTCTGTGGTGTTAGGGCTGGACGACATGTGGTTCCAACAGGACGGAGCAATGGCACAAACTGCACGAGACACAACCGATATTCTGAAGGCGGCGTTCCCGGAATAGCCTAATCTCTCGTTTTGGCGATTTGCACTGGCCCGCAAGATCGCCCGATTCCAGACTTTATTTGTGGGGTTTTCTGAAGTCCCGTGTTTACCTGAAAAGGCCGAGGCCCTAGAAGTCCTCAAGGACAACATTCGACACGAGTGCGAAAATCTGTCGCCCGAAGTTCTCGCCGAAGTGATGAAAAATGCCGTAAAACGAGCCCGTATAGCAATCAATTGTGACGGCGCCCATTTGGTCGATATCATCTTCTCGACTTGACCAATAAAATTCTAAAGGTTCAAAAACAGAATCGAAGTTTTTCATTTAAAAAAAAATGCGAGCCAAACAACATCGGATGACTTATTTTGGCCCACCTTCTATGTGTTGGGTCACCTTACTTACATATTTAATGCAATATTTTCTTACTTAATATATTCAATATAAATATCGCACATTTTTTCTTATGAGCTACCCAAATGTTGATAGGTTTCTGTAAATTTATTGCTGTTACTGTTTTTCAATGTTAGCATTTCAATTAATAATTATAGAAAGATAGCCGAACAGAATTATTGCTTTTTTTTGTTCATTTGTTTGAACTGACGAACATACATACAAACATGCAGGCATACACATATTTATTTACCTGTTGGCTCTCTTAATTATAATTAAATATATAAAGAATACATATTTACCGGTTCAAATTTAGCAAGAATGTTTGAAACAAAAATAAAGTTTGTTGAACTTGTAACGTTGAGAAAAGAAGACGATTGCTTTTTTGTGACAGTGAGAAACGGAAGAAATTAAAAGAAATTTTTTCTTAAATTTAAAACATGTCATACAATTTACGGACAGTCAAAATAGGCTGTCCTCAAACAATATGCATTATATATAAGAAAAATATGTTGGGTAATAAAAAAATAAGAATAAAAATTACGAAAAAAGTATTAACACCTGTTACTCGGGAAAAGCAATTATCAATAACACTCCCGGTAACGACCAATACAGATAATCGAGGCCTAACTGTAGTATGTTAAGCACTTTTTATTAATCAAAAAACAAAACACCCCTTTTTATAGATTATTTTTACAATTCCTGCAAATTTTATTTTATTTCTTTATTGTTTCTTAATATGTCGCTGTTGTTTATGAACAACTATAATTCTTATTTTGTCTTATACATAATACATACATACATAATACGTATGTATGTATGTACATATGTATATATTTTATTTTTTAGGAATAACGTAAAATTAAATAAAGTGGGAATAGAGTTTTAAATGGCGCATTTGCCACTAAATTGTTTAATTTTCTTTAAGCTAAGACTAAGACCCACTCATGGATAAATATTTTTATAATTTTAATTATACCAAAAACAAATAACTTTTTTTTCATAAAGAAATTCAATTGAAACTAAAATAGAAAATTAAAAAAAAAATTGTTGAATAGACAAGTATTATTTTAGAGATTTTATTACGCAAGTTTATTTATTATTTTAATTATATTTTATATTATTAAAATATATATATATATAAGTATATATATATATATATATATATATATGTATGTATATATATATATATGTATGTATATATAGATTAGTCACTAATAAATCAGTCTATAATTAAAAATGTGTTTATTATATATGTATGTATAATATATGTTGTATGCATGTGTTTGTGTGTGTCTGTATATATTTTATATATTTTAATAATGGTTGATTTTACTTTCACTTGATTTCGTCTTTAGAATATTATACTTAATTTTATAATTAAATGTATTTTCTTTTAGTTTTATTATTTTTCATGTTAAATGCCATTACGTTTTTTTATGGCCTAGAACTAGAGCGGGACTGGAGCATTAGTAGCCTTTGCAAAAACTATTTTATACAACAAAAAAATTTTGTTTATTCGATTTAAATCTATTTAAATTTCCAAACCATTTTACAATTATTCAACGCATTGGTTGCCAATGATTGCTTTAAAAGACAAAATTAAAAACTCAATTTCAATGTAATTACATTTATTCTTTTTTACTTAACGCGACTCAGAATTAATTACAATTATTTATTTATGTACGCATAATTTCGTAGGTGCTGATGAAGGTCTATTAATGAGTTGGCATTAGCACCAACGAAATGTAGGCTAGCTTAACCATGCAACAAACATAAATATGAGTTTGGTTAAAAATGTTTATCGTTTACAAAAGTGTTCCAAAAGTTGAGTGATTTCAAATCATGTGATTTCCAAAAAAACAAAAAAATTTACCACCATATTATGAGCAACATTCATTTGTTGACTGTGGTCGAAACAGCTTTTAGCGGGCTGTCTACTCTGTAATTTAAAAAACAGCAGCTTAAATAACACACTGAAACTTTTGCGATTCTCTCCCACTGATGGGACATCTACTTTATCAGAAGAAACATTTTATGTTTTTGTTTCTCTGTTTATATATTTTCAGCTGGGAAGCTGGTAAAAATGTTTGATCAGATTGATATACTGAACTCAAATATTATTTTACCATTGGTAAGTTATACACAGGTATTACTGTTCCTGTTATGTAGAATTTTTTATTTTGGCCTTTAAGGCTTCATAGTTCATATTTTGTTAATAAATAAATAAATAAATAAATAAAAATAAAAAATAAAAAATTAAATATTTAATTTTTGAATTAAAGTAATTGCCTTGCAATTCCAATTATATTGTGAATAACAGAAACAAATTTTCCCATTAATTTGTGTTGTTGTATCAGCTGGGAGTAAAATTAAATAATTTCCAAATATATAACAATAAAAAAAAACATCAAAATATCTACCCCGTTATCGTGTTTGAAGTATTGGGCTCAAAAACGCGACGTATTTAAAAGGATGCATCGTAGTTGGCGAAAACGCTAATATATACAATACATGCGATTACAAATACGCCAGTATTGGAAATACGTCTACGTCAAATACGATAACGGTGATTAACTATCGCCAGGATAATTTTTTTTGGAACTCAATCACACGAATAAAACCTCTGGATTTAGAGAACAACCTTGTTAATGTGAAAATGTTACTTTGTAATATCAAACGAAAGATTATTTCGAATTACTTTGAAAAGTTTGATTTTCGAATAGATTTAGACTGACTCCGCCGCTATTACAATCAAAACAATCTGAAATTGTTGCAGCTGAAGGAGAAGTTTTAACATGTTTGTGTTAATTTAATACATACATACTTGTTTATGGTACACTTGTACTTAATTATAATTAAAAATTATTCTCTTTTATTTCTTTTAATATAAACTATATTTATAATGGTTTACTGTCACCCGTTCATTTTGCTCCTCAAGAAAAGAAACCGAAAATAAACCATTTTAATTGCTTTCTGTATCCGTTTTGTTTTATAAATAATTACAAAATAAAGGTTCTTAAATAAAACTAAATCTTTCTATATCATGAATTCAAAATAAAATTTGTTATAAGCATCCTTTTTTTCTATAATAAATTTCTAATGGTAAGAACACATTTCCAATGCTTCATATACCAGAGTTAAAAAACAGTGGTTGAATTGTATTAACATTTACTATGGGGCATACAGGCCTGTTCTGCAAATCACTTTTTGTCAAAGTGATTTGACATCACTGAAATCGTGTTCTGCACACAAAAATTTTAATAATCTCGTGATTTGACTGACGATTTGAAATCACTTGCTTATTTTTTCTCTGTATTTCGTTTAGAATTTAATAAACTGCTATAATATATTTCATGTGATTTGTTGGCTTAAATCTAGTTTATGGAAGCCACTCCGAATTTAAAAAAGTTACCTCATCTGATAGAAAATTTAATTTTAAGAAAAAAAAGTTTAGTGCAAAAATCTTCGGGAACGCATATTTTCCGAGTTATGGGCCTGGGAAGTTTTACAATAAAAATGTCATTGTGTTTAATATTTCTTAGCTTATTGGGTCAATATGGGTATCATTGGAAAGCTTGTGAAAATGCCGATCACATGATGGTAAAATTTCACATTTTGGGATGATAAAATGTGTAGAGGTAAAAATTCTTAGGCGCCGTCAAAGGCCGGTTATGCAAAAAATCTTTAGTTAGCGAAGCCGGTGTGTGTTATATCATAGAGGGAAAAATCCTTTAGCCCGGCTGAAGGAAACAATACATTTAATTTGTAAAACTAAAAAAAAGAAATTTATTAACTCTATACAAAATATGGCAAAATATTACTGCTTTTCTTAAACACTGTTTTGACACTGCATACGGATGTTTAGGAAGGCAGCCATACCCATATTGTTGCAATGAATCAAAGACTTATAATGAAAATGGCAAAATATATCGACGACGTCCGTAACTCCCAAACTATGCGTTGCCGAAGATTTTCGTACTAAACTTCTTTTTCTTAGAATTTAAATTTCTATCACCTAAGATAATTTTTTTTAAATTTGGAGTGGCTTCCATAAACTAGATTTGTTCCGATTTGTTTTCTATTTATTTTTGTAATAAAATTGGGTTTGCCACATACAAAAACTTAAATATGAGCAAATTTGTCAGAACACTGCTTTTTTGTAAATAATTGTTTTGCTTTGTTTGTCCATGCCGAGGTTTAAATTTTCTTTTTAGCAGTCAGCTGGTTAATTTTTTCGAACATGTTTTTCAGGTTGCCAAAGTAACACAGTCTTTATAATTCATGTAAATATATAGATATTTTACCATCATGTTCTTTATTTAAGACAAACTTTATATATTGTTGTACAAAAAATCTTGTAATGGTCAATAATTAAATTATTTTTGTGCAAATTTATAAATAAGTAAATGCAAAATTTAAGTAAATTTCGTTAATGAAAACACTGGCAACTTCGCAATTATACATACACGTGATTTGCAGAACAGGCCTGATAATTTAATTTTTTTTCGCCATTGGAAGTTGCGATGTTACGAAATTTCATGGGACGCTTTGTTGCTAACAACACCCTTGCAACAATCATGCAACTTCCATTAGCAAACAAAAAAGGTTGCGTACAACAAATTTAAGACATAGCACTAGTTTTTTTTATATATGTATGTACATATATTTAATGTTAAAATAACGCTCACCAAAGTTTTAAACAAAATTCTTAAATTAAAAAATCGAAAATTTTATATTCCGCTAGTTTTTGCAACAACGTTAAGCCTTAATTGGAATTAAAATACATAATTCGTATTATTGTAATTTAAGTAATGCAATGTTAGCGTTCCGCTTTATGCAATAAAGCCTAACCACTAAGTATATGATATTTTTTTGTAGAAATATGTTCATGCCAGGGGGAAGCTGAACCGGGTCATGATTAGGTCCCGGATGTGGCTTGAGGACCACGGCTTGGAATTGGCCGGGGAGAAGACCGAGGTGATGTTGATGACGCGGGCACACATACCACTCGATGTCGGCATGCAGATAGGGGATGTGTCTCTGGTTACCCAGAGTGCCATAAGGTATTTGGGCGTCAGACTCGACTGTAGGCTGACTTACTGGGCCCAAATACGGCATGTGGCGACTAAGGCGGCGAAGATGACTGGCATGCTGAGCAGACTCATGGCGAATGTCGGAGGCCCGACACAGAGCAAGAGGAGGCTGATTATGGCGGTCACGAAGTCGATCTTGCTGCATGGGAGCGAGATTTGGGGAAATGTACTGGGTGAGAGAACCAAACGCAGGGTACTCGAGGCGGTACAGCGGACGGCGGCCCTTAGGGTTGCTTCGGCTTACCGCACGGTCTCGGGCGCTGCGGTCCTGGTGATATGTGGGGAAATACCCATAGCCCTCTTGGCGCGCGAGCGGTGGGAGGCTTGGAACTCGAGGGGGGAGGACCCTGGTGTTGGTGCTATTGGTCTGAGACCCCAAACTGTCCGGCGATGGCAGGACAGGTGGACTGCGGACACGGTCGGCAGGTGGACGGCAAGGCTCATTCCCTGCGTGGAAGTATGGATTCGGAGGAAATTTGGGGAAGTTAACTACTTCCTGACACAATTCCTCTCGGGCCACGGATACTTTCGAAAGTACCTGTACCGGATGGGCAGGGCAGATGGTCCCGACTGCATTTACTGTAGTATTACGGATGATGATGCAGAACACACTTTCTTCGACTGCACCAGGTGGCATGCTGAGAGAGGTGCAATAGCGCAGCGGGTTGGCGGGTTCGCTCCTGCCACCGTGATAGGGAGGATGCTCGATTGTGAAGACAATTGGGACGCTGTGGCACAGTACGTGGGATACGTTCTGCGGAGGAAGAAGAGGGGCCTCGATGCGCTGCTGCATAGCGGGGCCCCCTCTGACAGGGACCAGGCGATACGGGCCGGGGCCATGGCGCCGGCTTCAAACTTGGCGGACCCAGACGTGGGTGATTGAGAGTGGTCCTGATTGGGACGTGGCTCTGGGCCTTCCCGAAGTAATGCGGAAAGCGGTTCCGGGGAGGAATCTACCCAGAGGAAGAGGAGGGAATTTTTTAGTGGCAACACCACTCGACGCAGAAAACGACGGTCTCTGTAAGTGCGAAGGCATTTTCAACCCTACCTCACACGCCAAAAAAAAAAAAATATGTTCATGAACTGAAGACACGATAAACTGCGTAATAGTTATTTCGTGTAATAATTGCTGTTTGGCCGCACCTGGAGAAGGTCTATCTTACTAAGAGAGTGGAATCGCCTTTGAATTGTCGTACTAGATTAAAAAAATACACATATAATATCGTTGGTCTCATTGTAACTTTACAGGAGTAGGAAAAAAAACAGAACAGAAACTTTTATTAATGGCATTATCAAGACGTAAATGCTTATAAAACTGTTATTTATGACACTACTATTGCATTGTTATTGATACACGTGAATTTGTATGAAAGGAATACGAGTCACTAAGTCAATTTGAAACAAATGCGAGTTAGGGCCTTTCTGCATGATACCAACCATTTAAAAAAATTACCGAATATTTCATTTGGTATTAGCAATACAGGAAAATAAAAGAATTTTCGTAGAGCACAAATCAAAAGATAATTTAAAACAGTAAATAGCTTTCTTGCAAATAAGCTCCTTTTTAAGGATAGTTTTCTCTAAAGTAAGTGCCACAGGGCAACCACCACTCGTTTTCACTCAACTATTTTTAAATTTCGATCGATGGTAAATCTTAACCACAACCATTGTAAAAAGTTCTCAGCTTTATTTCTGCATAACAATGATCACCATGTTCTACGGATTTAATCCCAATGAACTATTCCACATGGTTCTTTCTGTAAAGGTAAAAAAAAACAACAGACGTTCAACGTCTTAAAAACTGTGGCTAGATTGAACACTAACACATTTTCTCCAAATGTTAAATGTCATTATCCTAGTTTAAATTAAAAAATAACAATAATAATAATAAGACAAATTAAATAATTTTTAATGTTAACACTTTGAGTGCCGAATTCTTTGCGAAATCGTTTATTTACATCAGATTGAAAATTGATATTTTTAATGATAATAATACTCGCTAATTGAATCGAATTTTATCGAATTTTTCATAAAAATGGTTCCAAATACTGCAAAATGCTTATGAATACGACTGTTAAAAAAAAAGTCTAAATACACGTCCTAATTTTAGAGTTTTAGGAAGTTTGTAAAGAAAATGTAAAAAACATGTATGACAATATTTAGGGCACCAATAAGTAAGTGTATTTTTAAAATGAAAATGCAATTCATAAATACTGTAAACACAGTAATAACAAAAACGTTAAAAAATCGTAGGAAAAAAGTCTACATACAGTGGGGTAACTCCACGTAGTAAATGGAAAATTAAGAACAAAAGCAGGAAAACAACCGTTATTTTTTGTTTTAATTGCTTTTACAAGCACTATATTCATTTTAATTGAGAAAGTGATATCGTAAGAAGACAATATTTAAACTTTAATCGTAGAAAATGGAAAAAGGAAAAGAGATAAGAGATTTCAGTTAGAAATGTAGTGGTTAATCTGCGGAAAGAAGGTAAATCTATTGGAGAAATTTCAAAAATAAATAAAAATATTATCCGAAATTATAAAATAACAAATAGTACTGAAAATAGACCACGAACTGGTAGACCAAGAAAGCTTTCGAGACGCGTTGTGAGCAGCATTCTAAAAGAAGTCAATCGGGATCCAAAGTTAAGTGCCCCAAAATTGGCGGAACACATTGAAAAATGTTCCAACATTATTGTAACACCAAGAACAGTTATACACGCTTTACACGAGAACGGCTTTAAAAGCAGAGTAGCACGAAAAAAGCCATTAATTTCAGCAAAAAACCGTAAACTTCGACTTGAGTTTGCTAAGGCGCATCTAAACAAGGGTATGGATTTTTGGAATCGCGTTATATTTACTGATGAAAGTAAATACAACATTTTTGGAAATGGTGGTCGATCCAAGGTTTGGAGAAAACCTAACACTGCGCTTGATCCAAAAAATACTATACCTACAGTGAAACATGGTGGTGGCAGTGTTATGGTTTGGGGCACTATGGCATCATCTGGAGTGGGTCGGATGGTGTTTGTCGAAGGCAATATGGAGCGCTATCAATATAAAAGTATATTGGAACAAAATCTAAAGTCATCCGTTGATAGTTTAGGCCTGCGCTATCAGTTGGTTTTCCAACAAGACAACGATCAGAAGCATACCGCTCACGTTGTTCGAGACTGGCTTTTGTATTATGCTCCAAGGCAACTGAATTCTCCATCACAATCACCAGATTTGAACCCGATAGAGCACGTATGGGAAGTTCTCGAAAAAATGGTGCGAAAATATGACATACGCAGTCGCCAAAGTCTGAAAACTGCTCTTGTACGCGCATGGGCTGAAATCACAACAGATATAACAGCAAATTTGGTTAATTCGATGCCCCGTCGTCTTCAAGCAGTAATTGATGCCCAGGGTGGACCAACCAAATACTGAAAGCTTTCTACCTTTGTGTTTTTATATTAAAAACGTTAACTTAATGTTTAATTTTGTTGCTGTATGTAGACTTTTTTCTGTGAGTTTTATATGTTTTTGTTGTTTTTGTTTTTATAATACTTTTGAATTACATTTTTAATTTAAAAACAAAACTATTTATTGGTGCCTTAAATGTTACAATAAAATTTTCCTTAAAATTCTTTACAAATTTCCTAAAAATCTAAAATAAGGGGGTGTATTTAGACTTTTTTCTTAGGCTGTACATGTATTCATCACCTTCACGATTTCTGAAGTATTCTTGTCGATTTTATTAAATGGCTTTTCATTTACTAAACTAATAAATTTAAAGGTTGAAGAAAAAAAAAGAGAAAAAAAAAAGTACTTGAGAGATCGATTATGCATTCCAATCGAACTTCGCTTGCCGACGACGCTCTTCAGAAGTTCGTTTGCTTATTACAAAATCGATCCATCATGTAGGGCATGTTTTTTTAATTCTAATAAAAAGATTTTTCTTAACAATGAATGAAATTATAAAAAAAAAAATAAACAATGTTCATACAAATTTGGCCACATTTTACAACATTTCTAAACGGATACAGTACTATTTAGGTGGCTCTTAATATTTTTGTTTCATATTTTTTGTGGTTTTCTTTCTAATTAATATTTTTTTTTTTGTGTAGTTTTTGTGTATTTTCTGGTTGTTATTATGAATGGAATTATTTGTTTATATGCATAACTTAGATTTATTTAAGAAATATAATTTTATTATTTTGTTTTCAATTTCTATATATCTCTATTTCTATGTGTACAATATTGTTTACTGGCAATATTTGGGGCAGATTTTTTTTTAATTTTTATTTTATTTTATTTTTTTTTATTTTTAGTTAAGGAGGACGCCTTCTGAAGAGGTGTGGGTATTAAAGGGTGTAAGAAGTAGGTTTTAAGAAAATTAAAGGATGGTCTTAAAATACTTAAGTAGAATTCTTCAAAAAATCAGTAGTAATAATTGTAGCTAATGGGAATTTTCAAACAAAATTATGTTTTAAAATAACAAACAAAAAATAAACAAATTTATCTATAAAAAAAAACGTTAACTGTGTTTGTTAATGACATTTGGAAGCGTTATTTGATTTAACAAAACATTTAAGGGGAAACAAAACACAATTTTATATTGTTTTTAAACAAACGAGAATAAAAAATATATATATTTTTGGATTTTTTTTTTTTTGTAACAGAAATAAGATTGCAAACGGGCGTCTGAAATAATGATTTGCTTTTACTTATCAATTATTAATTTAATTAAATTGTTTTAATAAGTATTAAATTAAATTAATGGTAATAAAAATGAAAACATAAAGCTAAAATTTGCCGGGTTGTTTTAATTTTTATTTTCTATAACAAATTTCTGGTTTTTTTATTTTTGTTTGAATAAAATTATCAATATCAGTCCTGTTTAATTTTAAGCATCAATTAACAGCTATTGCGTTTTTATATCCACAAAAACGGTGGATTGTTTCGAAAATCGAAATTAGAAACATAAAAGAAACAAACAAATAAACAGAAATAAAGTAAACATTTAGAATTTCTTACTATTTCTGTGACTGTTTAAGGTTTTGTTTTTTTCTTGGGGAATACACAATGCGCGTTATTTATTTTTTTTTCTCTCTAGCTTTTGACTTATGATTTTAAGCTTATAAAGCCGTTTGTTACCTTCCCTTTCCTTCATTTGCTACTATAACTTTTTCCAAATAAAAAGTTCCACATGTTATAACAGTATTTTTTAGGCATAAATTACAACGTGACGTCTTTTGGAGAAATATTTTTAAACATAATGAAAGAAAAGAATTATAACGATTATGATACGATTTTCTTTCCTTGATTGTTACTAAATAATTTGTTTTTATTTCCTATGAACATTTAACGAGCGCCTTCAACATCAAAGTCCAGTACCATTAGTTTGGTTTCTTCGGTACCATTGCGTGATCCAACTGCGCATATTAATTTGGTATCGTTGGCTCTGTAATGAATACGATAGATATAATGAATTTATAGAGAATGAAGCAATGGTTCATTTATTTTATTTTTCTTTTTAGTTGAAGTCAATAATTCACGATTAACGAGAGTTCCATATAAATCCTCTAATGATTATCCCCCCCCTGTTCTGTAAACTGAGTCGATTTAAAAACGAGTGATTTCTCAACACCTTTTCGTTTTAAAAACTAAAAATTTTTGCGGATTCGGTTTACAGAACATACTCGAATATTGATAAATTTTTAAAAGAAATAGGCAAATGAACTTCAAGTTCATTTACATTTGAAACTGTAATTAGTTCACAGTATTTCGAAATAACAAAATTAATAATGTTGTTAATGAACTTTTAAACTAATTGCACTTCTTGCAAGAATTATTTTAATTGAAACTATTATAATTGTATGTTGGTACAATCCTAGCACTTCTAATAAATTTAAAATACAGAAAAGGTTTTATTTGATTTACATGGTTGCCACAGTTCGTGTGGTAATCAATGATGCCAACAGTAGCGCCTGGGAGGGCGATGGTTCCTTGCAGATCTGCGAGGAGACGGCTGTTGACCAATGTTGGTATGTCGATCAGTATCTTCCGCCGGCGATTCTTGGGTTGGTTGTTGTTGAGACGTCACTGGTAAATCATTTTGTGCCTCAGTTTGCTGTTCTGATGTATCGAATAGATCTGGCAGGATTGGCTGATTTTTATCCGCAAAACGCTCCCGTAATTGATTTACGTGAGATCTGATTAGTGTATTTCGAAGTCGTTGTACATGACGTCGTCACCAATTTTCTCGACTATTTCACCAGGAATCCACGACATTTTGTTTTCGTGGAATACTTTTGCGTATATACTGTTTCCAGCCATAAACTTACGCGACTTAGCTCCTTGCTTTTTGTTGTATGCTAATTCCATGGCAGTGTTTCGGTTTCTGAGTGATATTGGTGATGGCTTTAGAAGGTTCAAAGGTATTTGTATTTGTCTGCCTATGAAACATTCCGAAGGGCTCTTATCGTTAATTGTGTTTTTATTTGGCGTAGCTCTATACTGAGCTAGATAATTTAATAAATTTGTGTTTTCATCAGGAGAGCTATTGCAGTATGCTTTCTAAGTGCCCTTTTCATTGAGTCCACAAATCGTTCGGCTTGTCCGTTTGATTGTGAATGATATGGTGGTGTGCATATGTGGTAGATTCCTCTCTCCTCGCAGAATCGCTTAAAGATGTGACTTGTGAACTGGGTTCCGTTGTCTGAAATTATAACCTTTGATTGGCCGTAGCGGCTAATAAACTCGTGCATATGTTTTACAATTTCTTAGGATGAAATCGAAGAAGTTTGTATAGCCTCGGGCCACTTAGAAAAAGCGTCTACCACAATAATATAATAATCACCGCGCACTGGACCAGCGATATCGATGTGTATACGGTCAAGAACTCCTTCTGGCGTCGGCCAAGAGTGTAGTGAAGATTTTGTTGGCGATTTTGCAGCCATTTCACAGTTTTCACATTTCTTAACGTAGTCAGTAATTTCAGCATCAATTCTGGACCAATAAATGGCTGAATGGCTGCCATAACAACAAAATCTTCACATATTATCGGTACCAATATTCAACTGACGCAAAAATAGTTCACAATTTTCTTCGCAAATTATAAAAAGAAGTACTTATTATATTTAACGGAACTTTTTCAAGTCTTCTTTGTGTATACTCTTTTTCTCAATTGTTAAACCTTTAATACACAGTGCAACATAATCCTCTGCATGAATTATCCTGAGAGCAGCAAGCTCTAATTGATTGCTAAAACACTGCACCTATTCATGTAAAACGCAGTGTATGTACTTTTTTAATTCTTGATTTGTCGTCGCATAAGTATTCCGTTTAGAAAAAAAATTATGAAAAGCAAAACGTATTCGTTAATTGTGCATTTTTATCTGCTTTATAAATTGTGTTAGAGTTTTAAATGTGCCTTTACCAGCTTTAACTTCAGTTTTTATTTCTGTGTGATCTGCAGCATGTGAATTATTAAATCTTTAATTAATAATTAATCAAAATAGATTTGTTTAATGTTTGGTTCGCTGAAAAGGATCAAAAGGAAAAATCTAATGCTGTTATATCTTACATTTTCATAAAAATTGATATACAGAATGACGAAAATAGTGAATATGAAAATAAATTAAAACAAGCAGCTCGGAATTTCGTTACCATATTTCGCAAAAGGGGCCGAAGGCCAATCGAACAAAAAGTTTTTTCGAATCAAGATATAAGGATTGGGTTGGATTAGTTTTTTGTTTTTCCCATTAAAGCATCGTCGTTGTTTTTGGAAGAAGATTTTGCTGACGGACCGTCCACATCGAAAAAAGAACGACCTCCCAAACCATTTGCAGAAGTAGGACAAAGATCAAAACAATCAAAAACGAAATCTCTTTTGAATACTTACTCCCCAGAAGAGTTAAAATTTGCTGCTGCAAGTAGTCATTATAAAGCAGGCAAAATAATTGTTGCAGACGTTATTAGAAGCATAGATATTTCTTCGAACAGTCCTTCGAAAATAAATAAAATTTTAGATACTCCAAATAAGGAACCGATACCTTATAGTAGCGAGGAAGCACTGGCGATGTTTGTTAATGGAAAATAATCGAAAAGTTCTTATGTTACCATGTGCTTAGGTTATAGAAAACGTAATGCTAATATATATCCATCTTATAAGAAACTGTTGGATGCCAAAAAAGATTGTTACCCATGCAGTGGTATTTAGATTACAGAATCATCTGCCGAAGTACCTTTACAAAGTTTAGTAGACCACATAGCAAATAGGCTAATAAAGCTACAAAAAGAACATCTAAAAGAATTTACATGTTCGTCTCTAATGTTAACATATAAATGGGACGTGACGGTAGCATCGGTCACTCTACATACAAGCAACCTTTCCGCGACCATGCATTAGAAACAGATCAGCATTTATTTGTAGTATGTTTGGTTCCTTTGGAGTTGAAAAATAGAGACAAAGTTATATGGCAAAACCCACGGCCTTCTTCTACACGCTTTTGCAGACCGATTAAGCTTACATTTGGACGAGAAAATAAGACATTAATTACCCAAGAAATAGAACTAATACAAACTCAAATAGCAATTGAAATACAGGTTAATGATGTTACATGTTAACCACCGTTTCTTTTTGACTATGATCGATGGTAAAGTTTTTTTAACTATTGCAAATTTGTCGCCGCAAAGATGTGGAATTTGTGGAGCTCCACCTTCCGTAATGAAAGACATAAAAAAAAATAAGAGTTGAAAGTAAATGAAAGTCGTTATGAGTATGGACTCTCGACTTTGCATGCTTGGATAAGAACTTTAGAGTGCATTTTGCACATTGCGTATAAACTTGAGTTGCAAAAATGCCAAACCCGAGGAGAGATGAATAAATATTTATCAATAAAATATCACAGTATGTGTGTACGAATATATATGTAGAATTTTGAATAAATATGTAAATAAAAATAAGCATCCTCACCTATGAAAAACAATAAAATCAATCATTATAAATAATATTATCTTACATAGAAATTGCCACACCCATTCGTTCGAATCCGCCCATTTTTTGTACAAAATCGTGTCCTGTCATGTAGTTAATTTGTAAAAATGTTTATGCTTTTAGCTTCTTTGAAAAAGAAGTTATGAATTTTTTCGCGCTAAATTTGCATGCCTGGCAAATTCAATGAATTTAAAAACTCAATTGGATAATTCACAGTTTCGTTGGTATCGCAAACTGCATCAATATATTTGTATGACACCAAGTTCCCAGACAACAACTGTTGTATCTTTAAATTTAATTCATTGACGTCCACATTTTTTGCTGCCAAAATCACTCTTTCTGCCAGCCACTTATGATTTTCAGATTGTGTTTGTGTACATCGCGAAATATGTGATCTAAGAGAGTATTTTGCGAGTCGATGATTGTACAGAAGTCCGTCTGTAATTGTATACATCCAGTATTTTCATTTACAGTACCCATCCCATCGCCAATATCTAACAGTTGTTTAGAGAAAGTTTCGGCCGATGGATCCTGAAGCATTTGAACGCGCATGTTCATCGTCAGTTGTACTTTTTCAACATTACGCCACAGTCGCGATGATTTTAAGCAAGCGGTGATGTCATCAGCGTACGTAGAAAGTGGAGTAACGGGAAGTGTTTGTCTAAAATCACCTGAAAGGTCCAATTTGATAATTCGTAATTTCATCATTTTGATTCAACGGCGCAGCATTTATATTAGTATTTTCAATTCTAAATACAGCCATATCACTTCCTTTATGAATATATTTGCAAATATATTTGATACTCTTCACCGAACTGCATAACTCAACATTAATATGAGCATTGAATGTTTTGTTCAGCAGAGGTGAATATGGTACCACCCACCGATTGTCAATGTCGATGCCTGCGTTACTGATAGTTTTAATGAACGATTGTCCGCCATTTTCAGTACTTCTTCGATGATATATTGGATATCCGTTGATAGTTAAAACTGTATTTATCAGTTATTAATAAATTGTGAATAAATAATTATTGCACTGGAAATTAATAATAAATTTACGATGAGAGTAAAATTAACCTGAGAGTTGCACAGAAAAATTAAAATAATACGTATAACAGTCACTGCTACGATCGATACACAGTGGTGTTCAAGATTAACGTCAGTACCCGCCCGTGGGGCTGTACCTGACGGTGGTCTCAACACCTAGTGAATTAGAGACGACCACTAACGCCCCCAGAGCAATAGGTGCTGCAAGTAACACTTGCGTCCTAGAGTTGGGTAGCAAATCAGTATAGTTATCCCTCATTCTATAATGCACCTTGTTGAGGTGTTCGAGCTGACTAAACTCTGTGTCACATCAGAATGTTTTTTCGTCAAGAACTATTTAACAGTAGTACTGTTAGTTCGAGACACATTCCGGTGACTACTGTTGAATGGCAACAGCACCTAGTTAAGTAGAAGTCGTATCAAGAATATGTACCTTCCTCACATATTCTCGAACAAACCAAAGACTCGACTTCCCGCGTAACTTTAGGTATTAACCACAGCCCCTACGAATCCATTCCCAAACCAGCACACACACTCCAACTTTTCAGGGTGGACACGAAGTACTCACTTAAGAGTACATCAGTCATTAAACCCTTACTTTGCGCTGAAGGTGTGGGGCTAAGCTGGTCCCGTAGTGCCAGATTAGAATTGAACTGGGTTTAATCAGTCCTCATCAATCTTTAGTGAGATTTCGAAGAGTCACCTCTTCTGTCATTTTCAATCTCGAGGGTTTAGAAACAAGTTCCTAAACCCCCTTGCGGGAACGATCGATACACAAATAAAACCAAAAGAAAATGGCAGAAAATTGTATGGTGAGTAAGACAGGAGACCGGCTTCGTTCTCATCCCTATAGGGTTAGTCGTCATATTAGACTTAGGTTGATGATAAACTTTTTAAAATGTCATTATACCCTTTCATTTGATACCCATAAAGCAAATAAGCATTAAAAATTGGTTTTTGCAGTTTTAGGGTCCGTCGCCATATTGGATTTAGTTTGATGATGAACTTTTTAAAATGTCCTCTTCATACCCTTTTATTTGATACCCATATTGCAAATAAGCATTAAAAATAGGTTTTTGCAGTTTTAGGGTCCGTCGCCATATTGAATTTAGGTTGATGATAAACTTTTCAAAATCTCCTCATCATACCCTTTCATTTGATACCCATATTGCTAAAAAGGAAAAAGTAGGTAAAAAAGTGGGAGTAAAGTGGGCGTGGTTAATTTTAGGGGGATGAAAAATAGATGTTGTCCGATTCTCAGACCTACCCAATATGCACCAAAAATTTCATAAGAATCGGTCAAGCCGTTTCGGAGGAGTTTAACTACAAACACCGCGACACGAGAATTAAAAAATTTAAAAAATTTGTATAGGCGTTGCAACGCAATGGGAAAATATGAAAACTGGCAGTTTTTATCAGTAGGCTGAGATCCGTTTTTGCATATGGCACTCCCGTTTGATGTATGGGTGCGCACTCTGCACATAACCATAGAGCTGAAATTTGGTATACGGGTAGGGACTCGGAAGGTAGGGAGGGGAGGTAAAACATTTTATGACAGTCGTACCAAATCTCAATAGATTTCTTTCTCACAAAGTATTATAAAAATCGTAAAACTTGTATAATTGTCTGTAGCGCTTAAGTTACATTCAACAAATTTACAAGGAAAAGCACAAATTTTGAATTTTCTGTAACTAAAGCCTTTTTGAATTTCACTTGACGATATGTATACATTAGAATATTTGTTTAATACTTAAATATATATTCAATTTAAATATGCGCTTTTTTGTTTTATTCCTATTTAAGATCATTTTACTGACGTTAATAGCGGCGTCTTGCAATTATTATCAGCCGCTTGACTAAGGCGACTCAACATTTCGGCGCCGGTTTCTAACGTCACGGAAGCAATTTTGTTCGCTTTTGCGAACAATTTAGAAATAATCCAGTGAGTTGAAATTAACTCTTCTAGTTGTCAAACGTTATCTTTCTTCATTTTTAAATAAACAATACTTACTTTATGCACCAAACAGCACCAGAACCACCAGAGTCTAATGAAACTAAATTACGTATAAATTCACCAGTCTTAACATCCCAGAGTTTTACCGTGCCATCATCAGAGCTTGTAACGACAAAGCGGAAATTAATTTGCAAACATGTGACAGCCGCTTGGTGCTTATTGGAGCCTAAACTCAAATGGTAAATTCCAAAATGAAATCCATATTCATTGTTTTCAATAACATATAAAAGTAAGATGAAAAAATCTTTTTTACCTGAAAGAGTTTGTAAACATTGACCCGTAGTTATATCCCAAATTTTAACCGTTGAATCGACATTACCGGACACCAGAATATTTTCCCGTAATTCCATACCAGAAGTAAGGCTTTGATGGCCCATTAAAGTATGTTTACAATTACCAGTTTCAACGTCCCAAACTATTATCGAAGTGTCCAAAGAGCCGCTTACGATATGAATGCCATCAAACTGAAAGAAGGCATTTAACATTTAACACAAAAGTATGACAAAAGGGAAATAAATAGAAAAAAACTTACCTGCAACGTGTAAACTCTGTTAGTGTGACCTTGTAGAGTATGTAAGCATTCTGGCCTTTCGGGGTGCCAAATCTTCACCATGTAATCATAAGCTCCAGAAACAATTAATTTACCGTCGTATTGTACACAACGCACTGCAGCTAAATGACCCACCAAAACTCGCAAACAGCTGCCTTGTTCAATATCCCAAACACGCAATGTGGCATCGCGGGAACCACTAACAACTCTGCAATCAAGAGAAGAAATAAAATTCTAAACCAAATAACGAATAACATCACAAAAACTAACTTGTTGCCGTGAAGGTGCATGCAACGCACTGTCGATGTATGTCCCAAAAGTGTATGAACACAGTGGCCTGTGTTCATGTTCCACACTTTAAGAGTGCAATCTGTACTACCTGAGATAATAATATTGCCCGACATTTGAGATGACCAAACTCCACCAGTGTGTCCGACCAGCGTACGTAAACACTAAAATAAGCAAATTTTTAATCAGTCAGCAGCAGTGCTTGAAATTTCTAGTTTTGCAATAGTGGTGTGATAAATTTCGAGCGAAATTTAATTTTAAAATGATTGCCTGCCTTTCCCAATACAAATCGGAAGTTTAAATTTGAAAAGGTTATAACATTTCCATTTTATATTGTATAAAAAATTATGTCCGAAAAGATAGAACTTCATCACACACACCATTTCAAATCTATTCATTTATATTACATAAAGATACCCAGCAAAAAAGGGAATGAATTCACTGTGAATTGGTATTTCAAGATCTCTAATGACATCTAAAAATGTTTGCACTCTTAGAAAACCCATTGGTTGTGTTCGTTTACTCTAAATTGGGCAATAATGAAGTAAAACTAAAACTTTCCCAACAATGCACTGTGGTCGGAAATTTCATTTCGGTGGCCAAAAGTCAAAATGTTTACACTCACGAAATATGTATGTTTTTGTTTTTGAAATCTAGTAGTCAACACTCCAAAGTCCCTGTCCATATTGTGAAGCATATGCTGCAAAAGTTTTTTGAATTCTCTTTTGAAAGTGCAGCAGTGTCCATACATGAATCTTTTGCTTCATGTTTAGTATTTTTTATTACTCCCTTCTATCTTCTTTTTTTAATTTTTTTTTGACATTTCTCAATACCGAATGTAAATATAAAATAACTACCCTGTGATAGGTGTGAATATTTTTTTTTGGATACACATTTGAAGCACAAGGTATAATTTGAAGCAAAATGGACGCTAAGAAGAAAAATTATATAATAATTTTTATATAATTTTATATTTTTTTTTTAAATTTTTGATTATATTTCACAAAAAATTAACAATAAAACAGGGTAGCTATTATTATGATAGAAGTTAACAGTATACCAAACGAAAAGAAATAAAATGAAACGTAAAATACACCTCATCTCAAAATATACAAATAAGAAATTCAACAAAAACTGCATGTACATGAAACAGCGTACATACTTCGACTCCTCTTCCCCTTCTCATCAACAAACTCAAAAGTTTTGCAGCATATGGTTCACAGTATGGACGGGGACAAAACAACCAAAAATTAATTTTGTTGTTGTAATATGCAATTCACCGTTATTCGGTGAGTCATCGAAGTTGAATTTGTTTGCTTCATTTGTAAACAGAATTGCGTTCGGTGTTTTATAGTGCTTACTTCAATTGTTTGTTAAAGCTGAAAACAAAGCGTGTTAAATAAAAGTTTAAATGGAAAACGAAGGTGATGGTAAGTTTATTAATTTTGTAAAATATAATACTCAAAAATTGGATACTCTAAAAAATAAAATATTTTTTTCCAAAAGTCTTTAACATTTTGGAATTTATTTTATTTTTTAAGTTTGAGTAAGCTTAACACATTTTGTTTAGGAGTGTTAAGCATAAGATTAAAAACCAAATTACTTTGAAGTGTTTAGTTTTTGAAAATGTTTATCTCGATTTGCGGTTTTTGAGTTTTTTTTTCAGTCGTCATTTGTTTACAGAATTCAGCAGTTTTTGATATTTGGTTGACCCAGCAGAAGAAAGGAAAAAATAAGGACGCACTAATAAATTATTTTATACAAAAATGTGGAGCCGATAAAATTTCAGATGAATGCTATAAATATTTAACAAAAAAAGCACGCATGCTTAACAATAATTTATCTACAAAGTGGGAAAAGTGTCATAGAAGATTAGATGCTTTTATAAATGTTGATAATTCAAAAAAAAAAATTAATTGCTTTATACAAAACACTTAAAATATACTGCAAATTCAAATTCCAGTTAAAAATTCCGTTATTTTAAGTTTTAATAGTTTTGGCCAAGAAAAGTGATGTTTCCGACCATAGTGCAATGCAATGAACAAATAATAGTTATTTTATTTCATGATATACTTTAAAATTATTTGGGGTTTCTTTAATTAACATGTTCAAGCCAAATTATTGTCTTTTTATGGATGTGTGTAGATTAGTAATTGTAGATGGTCATATACATTAAGTCTGTTCCAGGTGCATAACAAAATTGGCCGAACTCGGGCAAATTTATTTTATTATATATATGATTATAATTTTAAAATTGTGCTTTTTGCCGAAAAAATATGTGAATGTACATACTTTATGGTATTTCCATAAAGTATTTTATTATGTAAACGCAAATTCAGAAATTGAGGAGGAAAGCATATCCATATAGTACTATTTCGCTAATGCTTACTTAGCTCACCAATGTACTTTTCCCAATTTTTTACTACAAATTCAAGATTCTTATGTTCAAAATTCAGCTAATCAATCGAGAATTGATGTTGAATACGAACAAAAAACCAAAAATTTATAAACAAAAACATAATCCATGAGTTTACTTTTCTTATTATACATACATATTTCTATTTTTAGATTTTTCTCCTCATCTATATATGTACATATATTGCGTTATTGAGTTTGCTTTTATAAAAAAATACTTTATGAGAATATCATAAAGTATGTAATAATACATTTCACATATTTTTTTTCGGGAAGAAGCACAATTTTAAAATTAGAATCATATATAAAGAGATATTCTATTTTATTTATTTATAACAATAACCAACCGAGCCCATAGGGCCACATGTAGTTGGTGGACTACAAGTGTAACATAATAATGAAATATGTAGGCAACAAATAAGCTAGACATAATGTTTTTGAAAAAAATAATAGTTATAATATTATTAGAGCGCTACAATATAAATTGGAAGTTATATTGCGCATTCATTTGACTATATATATTCAGAATCTAGATCAGTTCAATTGCGAGAAATGCTTATCTTACGTGTAAGATGGATGCTCTAAATTTACCCAAAAGCATTCCAGATAACAATTTTTGTACAATTTTGAGATAAAATTCGGTCTAGAATAAAATTATCGGCTGTTTTTATTTACATATGAAACTAAGAAATTAATCAGAAAATTTGCAAAGAAACAACAAAAGTTTTTATTTAATTAAAATTTATTAAAAAAATGAGATTTTTTAAATAAACTTGAAGTTGTAAGCACATATATTTGTGCATATTTAGCACTGTATTTAATAAAAAATTTCTTTTATTTTTTTTCAGTTTATTTTTGTCCACATTTTACAGCTGTTGCCAACGATGCAAATGTTTTGCTTTTCATATATTATTCATTTACAGCGTCTAAAATAACTAAAATAAAATTTATTTGGGCACTTTTGTTATGCACCGCGGAACAGACCTATTTTGTGTAACTTTTATTGTTTTTTTGCGTTTTGTTACTTTCATTTTACCTAACTTTACCAAAACCTATAAATATATGTAAATTTTAAATATAAAGTTTTAAATATGTTATGTAAACTCCAAAAATAAAAAAACATAGCCATTTCGCTGATTTTTTATTGTAAAGTGCCAAAAATGGTGATTTTTTGAAATGTTTGTATGGTGAACCCCCCAGGGGTGGTTCCAGGGGGTGTGCCACTGGCATAAGTGGGTCGGCCCTCCAAAGTTAGTGGGGGTCGGTCATACATTTTGACTCGATTGATGCACTCTAAATGGGTCAAAGTGAGATTTTTCAAAATTTTACCCTTCGGGTCAAAAGTCGGGACATCAAAGTACATTGTAGAGGTATGGTTCCTTCGGCAAAGTTTCTTATTTTGATCCCTAGAATACGATTTTCCATGTAATATGAGCGATTTTTAAATCGACCCGCCCTAATATATACATATATATGTAGCTAATTTTGAACTTTAATGAATATATTAGTCTCACTTCTATTTTTATTTTGAGGGAGTCACAATTAAGCATGATTATATCTTTCCATAGAAATGGAATTAAGTCAGAATTAAGATCTGTTGATTACCGATGAAGTTATTTTGTTTTTGTTGCTACTTTTCTAATAATAAATACAAGATGGTTCAAAATAACCGAAAGGGTTTGAGTTCTAAGCGCCATTGTGTCCCTGCACCTTCCTTCCTTTTGTCCCTACCTGTATATCTTTAATTCTGGTGTTCATTTACACACCTAAAATGCACTCCTGATTAGTTTATTCGAAATAAGTAACAAAATAAGGCAATATAGCGAATTAAAAAGGTTTTTTTTTGCTGGGTAAGCATGCAATTGTGAAACTTACTCTTCCGGTGACAGCTGACCAAACTTTCAGCGTATTATCATCTGAACCAGACACAATACGATTTCCCGAAAACTGTAAACATGTTATTACATGCTCGTCGTGTCCTTTTAGAACTTTAGGCTGTCGTATAGGGCGTGATCGCCAATTCATTTCTATTATATGCTGACGCATGTAGGCAGCTTTCCACTGCGATGCAATTGGTGGCATATTACCAGCTCTGCCACGTTTTGGACGATCGGTCCTTGGTTCAGTCAATGTTTGTGCCTGTCGACATTTCTTTTTCCACAAAAGGTTGTCGTCGCACAAGAAACGCCAACTGGAGCATGTTTGCGCAGCTCTCAACAAATCCTTAGGATCTAAATAGGAAAGTACTTGCAATGCCAACTCTAGAGGTAGTAAAGAAATAAAGTCTCGTTGAAATTGTGGTTCAATCACTTTCATCATATGGCGGACTTGTGTTGGTTCGCAATGATCTATTAAACGATCGACTGCCAAGAGCCGTTCCACGTGGGACCAACGTTGGAATTGTGAGAGCCATTGTGGTAACTCCGGTGGCGGGTTACCTCGTGTGGGTATAAGAGAACGCGGTGTGCGTCTTCCCAAAGGGGAGCCGCTGGAGGAGGTGGCCAATAACTGTGTGGGTGTGGAAGCATGACCTTGTGACGAACGCGGGCTTGAGGTAAAATCATAAGCCACACGTTTGCGACTGTTGGTTTCTAAGTTTCCTCCGCTCCCACTGTTGCCCACTATTGTAGCTGAATTGTAATCATGTTCCATCAGTCGAGTATCGGTATATTTGCGTTTTCGAGTTCCTATACATTCGGACGAAATCGCTGCATCTTCTGATATAGAAAGATTATGCATTATATTGTAAGAAAGATCGGCGCCGCTGTCTTTAACGTACACGTGACCATTATCCAATTCAAAAAAAAATATTTTTCTTGCAAAATTCGTAAAATTTTTTGTTTTCAAAATGCAATAAAAAAAATAAAAGAATCAAAAAGTTAAAATTTTTAAAAATCTTGTGTAAACTTGTTCTATGTTGCCTCTCGAAGTTATAAAACGGTTTTGATAAAAATTATATGTAAGTATTTTCAAGCGCATGCTTTTATGCGTTAATTGGATGGTAGCCAATGTACCTACTTATATTTATTTTTTGTAATCTTATTTTTGTGATTAATGCTTTTAAAAACTATTCTTATTAGGTACGTACATTTATTTTTTTAACAAATAATGTTTTATAGAGCAGGTATATAAAAATCTCTTTTATGGGTGTATAAGAAAAAACTGTGGTTTTGGTTTTCTTGATGTTCTTAACAACAGTATTTATTTAAAGGCAAAAAAAAGATTTTATACTTACATATGTATGTATGTAAAGTTGCAATATTCAAAAACAGTAAATATGTAATATAACAACAAGTATGTGCATAAAAAAATCACTCAAACAATATCGAATGATTGAACTGTTAGTTTGTTAAAAAAAAATAATAATATTAGGGCGTTCAAAGATGTAAATAATAAGTTCAAAATTCATGAACAATGGGGATGTGTGGGACATTCCCTTATAACTATTATCGATAATAAAGAATTTTTCAAATTTATAATTATAGGCAGGTATTCACATTGTGAAGTGTTAAAAGTGATGTGAATAACAGTTGAAATCAATAATTCAAAATACATAAAATTTTATGACGATATAAATGTATAAGATGAGCAAAAATAGAAGAAATGTGAAAATTTAAAAAAATAGTCAAAAATAATGGCGCAAACTTGAGCACACTTTTTTTTTGTTTCTAAAATTAGAGATTCCAAATTTTAGTGTGGTATTAAACATAATTCATAGAGATGCTAACCTCACTTTTAAAAACCTTTTCTTTTTTTTTTTGTAAAAAAAAAGTGTATAATTTTTTTTTTAACTTTTGAACGAATTGTTTCAACATGAATATTCAACATCCGCAAAAAAAATATCATATAAACATCTAGAAACCGAAAGAAACATTTAAATCTCATATAATTTTCTTCACTTTATTGACTTTCGCAGTTCTTAAGATTTCTTTAAATTCAGTTTTGTCTTGTTGGCCAGCTTTTTGGGTGAAATACTCCTCTGTGCGTCGATTGGAACCAAGTCTCCCAAGCCTTTGTATGCTTTACAGCCTCAGAACATGACTGGCTAACTTTTTCGACAACAGATGCGATTTTTACTTCGAGTTTTTTGGTCTTTTGACTTGGTTCCAATCGACGGTTCGATGAATGAAAACCAATATTTAAGAATTTTAAATTAACTCACATCGTCGTTTATTTTTCAACAGGACAATGCGCCTTGCCACAAGAGTAAAATGATTAAGACATTTTTGACAGAAAATTGCATTGAAACTTTGGATTGGCCACCCCAAAGTCCAGATTTAAATGTAATTGACAATGTTTGGTCATATATAAAGCGCCAAAGAACCGCAGATCTGACAAAAACCAGAGGAGAAACAATTTCAGAGGTCAAATCATTGTGGGAGGACATACCACCGAAATACATTCAAAATTTGATCGATTCAGTTCTTAAAAGACTCCAGAAATTCATTGCCGCTAAAGTAGGATACACATTTTATTAATATTAATAATATCTAAACATTTTACAAAACTTTAAGTAATATATTTTCGTTAAAAGAGCTAAAATATTATATGTCAAAATATTTATGCCACCCATTAAATTTTTAACTTAATTGTTGATTTTATGTTTTTTAATTAGTAAATAAATACTACTTTTATTTGGAAAAAATTTTAAATTTTTTATTATTTGAAAATCTAAAAAAAATTCAAAAAGGTAAAATTTTTCACGTGTCAAAATAAATATGCCGACCACTGTACATATGTATATAACCTGTATTATTAATAATATCATATACTATATGATTTGCCTTTGTACATACTTATTAACGAATTTGTTAGGTCTTAGTATTTTCTTACACTCAGAATTATGATTCTTCTGTAATACTTTATTTTTGGCCTGTATTACATGAATAATAAATAAATAAATAGTTACTTAGGTTTCAGAAAATTGTAGTCTTGTTGATAGGTTATTTGGTAATTTGGTAATACCTTGGTCATTTGTATTATTAGATGTTCAAAATTTTGCACACAGATGTATGCGTTATGATATAGGGAATAATAATCCATAAAAAACTCAATATTGAAATTTTTGCAGATAGGTTATTAGTTAGGTCTTTAAGATGACGATGTATAAACTAGAAACAAACAGATATAGTTTAGAAATTAAAAAAAAAATTACCTTTCACTCAGCGGAGGAGGATAATGCTAATTATATCCCCATCTCTGAGAGGACATTAAATACATTTAGAAATTAGTTAAGACTTTTAAGCAATGATACTTAAGGAATTGTTAAACATAAAGTATTTTCAAATAGTATTACTACCATATGCTACTCAACTCTATGTTGAGTCGCGATGACATTGAAACTATTATTAGCCTTCCTGACCATTTCGTCGGTCTGTGAGACCGATGAATCACTTTTGTGTTAATTTCACGAAAACAAAAAATGGAAACTCCGTCATTCTCTCAGTATCTTCATTATTTCTCATTATACAACGTTTAGTGTAACAAGTGCGTTTGAGTTGAAGTGTTGTACCGGTGATTGCTAATCGGACGGTCTGTGAGACCGACTTATAGTTAAGTGTTACATTTTCGCCAGGTAAGTTGGTTTTGCTAAATTAGAAATTTTTAGATGAAAATGGACAATTTTATGATTTAATAAAAGAATTATGTTCAAAATTAATGATCGTGAGATTTTCTTTAGATATGGCAGATATTGAGCGCATAAGAGCTGTTCTGAATTAAATCGATTCAGATCCAGATTCTGATGTGGAAAGTGATACTGAATACGAAGATAATATTGATGTGTATGAAGCAAACACTGATACTGAACAAGAAGACTCCAAGAAAAGTGATGTTGAAGATTCACAGGACGCTGAAGCTCTAACGACTTATTGAAATTTACAAAGACTAACCTCATAATGAGGCATATATTTTAAGCATTTTGAAATTAATTTTTTTTAGTGTACCTTTTTTTATTTGAATTCATTTTATTGTTTTGTTTACTTTTAAGATATATTTTAATAGAAAAACAACATTTTATAAATGTTGTGTTTAGTGAATGAATTTTTTTTTTATTTTTATATTAGGTCTAATATCAAAAATGCCAAATATTGTGATGAAATATAAATTGATGCTGTGAGCTAAAAAAAACTTAATTTTTGTTTTTTTCTTGCTTCAGTTATTTGAAATTAGTTTCTTAAATATGTCCACTGCACAGGTTTTGAAAATTTTAGTATAGTTTTGAGATACCGAGAAATACTTGAAATCGGTCTGCGAGACCGAGAAATGTGAATTTGTCTCAAAAAAATGAAAATAGTCAGGAAGGTTAGGGAGCATTTGCTGGGAAAAAATCGGCAATTTTTATGACAGATGATGTGGACTTTCTTCGTTTTCAAGACGTCTTTGAAGACTATACAGTCGGGTAATACCGACCTGACGAGAGCTATGAGGGAATTAGAAAATGTAACGTAGTACTCCAGGTTTTAAACTATTGTATTGAAGCTGCATCTGTAAGGGATGCACCATGGAATAGATAAAGTTGTTAAAAGAATTTTCAAAAGGATATTATTATCCAAACTACATAAAGGAAATATCCAGAATCATCAATGCCTGCGAATTGTGCAACTTGTGCAAATTCGATCAAGTAGCACATAAGTTGCCTTTTAATGTGACGCCCCAGTATACGAAACCCGTGAGAAATTTGTTGTCGACTTTTGGCAATGGAATAGGGAAAACTATTTGACATGTCTTGACCCTAATTCGAACTGGCTAGAAACGAAAAGAGCACTGTTGAGGGTTTTTAATGTTATGGGACCGCCGAAAATTTTGGAGATCGATCGGGATCAGGGTATGAATAATGTGAACATTGGGCAATGGTGTGAACAGTTGAATATAGTTTTTTAGATTATCACTGGTAAAACTGGATTGTTCCCAAAACCCGGTCATTCACACGCACGACGGATTCATCATTAAGAGCGCATCCATTTGTGGTCAACTTGGCAGCGAACCGCACTACGCATTACAGAGAGAATTCGGTTTTTGGCCGAACAGCACGTATGTATGTAGAATGGACTACCCGCAGAGGTCTTTCTTGTCACTTTTGACGTGGGAAAATTTAAATCAAATGTCAATAAACACTATCCTCCTTCCCATTACCTAATTTCCTAATTCCAGCACAATGCATCGCATGTGTAGGGGTCATCCCAACAGTGCCGGTTCAAGAAAAAAAAAATAGGTGACATTGAACGGTTTCATAAAATTTTGAACGAAAAATTACGGATATTGAGTACATCAGCTGATAAAGAGTTGACTTACATGAGCGTCGAACAGGCTGTATTTGCCTACAACCACAATGTCAGCCACTCTAGTAAATGTGAAAAGCCATACAATAGGTCTGTACGTTTACTTTCTGGGAAAGTTCGGTAAAATGAGAGTAAGGTATAATTACTCTCAATAAGAGACAAAAATGTACAAAAGTAATAAAACGCAAAAAACCATTAAAATTTACCAAAAAAAAAATGTCAATTTTTTACAGCTCTGTTTATATCGGAGATGATAATTGACAATTTTAAAATTGTACTTTTTTAACCTAAAATGTACTAAAAACATAAAAGTTGTGTTAAGTTTTACTATTAGTAACAGAAAGATAAAATAAAATGAGTTCTTGAATATTAAGAATTTCTTTCGAAATCAATCAAATTAAAGTAATACTGAAGGAGTTCCTATTACTCGAGAGACTACCTCGTTGCGAGACAACCAACGTGTTGTTGAATAGTTAAAAATTAATGCAGTTCATTACAAACATATTCTTGAATTTTCGCAAATTCATAAATTTTACAGAAAGGATAATTTTACTCGTTTGTAAACTTATAATTCGGACCATAGTTTTTGAAGCTCCGTACGACTGAGTTTAGACGAGAAAACATTTAGTTTGGTAGCATGTTACAGGTGTGGAAGAGAGCATCGTTTTTGTGTTCGGTACTCGGCGACACGTTTTAACAACGACGTATGTTGTCTTTGCCGATGAATAGAATTAATTTTTATGCGAATCCCTGAATAATTTGTTTTAATATTTGTATATTTTAAATAATTGTGGGCAATTATATTAAGAAAAAATTCACAGATGATGGCCCACTCCAAGGTTTTGATGGATATTTCTATTTTATATTATATTACATTTCTTTTTTTTTATATACATATGTATGTACGTATAAGAATATTGAAATAAAATCAACGTAAAGAATTGAAATAAATAGTGTTTCATTTCAATTGGGATATCCGTCTACAGTAAGCGATATATATGCATCAACGCTGACTATCAAATGCACACAGAAGTTTCGGTCATTTTTCTCATATTGCCCTTAAGAAAATGATATAAACTTTGTTCTACGCAATGACCGATAATTCTGTCAGCAATGACGGTCATATCACCGGTCAAATGACCGTCAATGTTCTTGTAGGACAGCTAAACTTATTAGCTATTTCGCTGGTCACTTCATTCAACAGGCCAAACGACAAAGTTTGTGAAAAAGTTGTGAAAAGTGGTTGTGAATAATTTAATAATTAAATATTATATTAAGAAAAATCGAAAATATATTTTTGCTATAATTAACTTAAATTACTGAACAACGTATAATCATATGAATATACTTTGGTACTTAATATTTAGTGGAGTAAAGTAGTACTTTTGCAATTCAAAGTGTACTGAAAAAAGTACAATTGTACGAGTTTGATTATCCCTGATTTTCATTGGAAGTCTAATGTGATTGATGACAGTTTACCGAAAAAAAACTATTTGTGAAAGAATTTATTTAAAAAAACAAGTATTGAAAGAATTTATTTAATTATATTTATTTTTCAGCGATGGTCTTTTTTATGAAAAGTTTTTAACAATTATTTATTTTTCAATATTTCGCTACCAAATAGGTAATCGTTAGGAAATGATAATTTGTATTAACAAAAATATTTATTTAAAAAAATGGTATTTTTTATGAAAAGTTTTTAACAATTTATGGTATAAATAACAAAAATGTTTGTTATTAATTATTGTTAAGAAAAATTTTTAACACAACTTTTTTAATGTCTGTCAGCTGTTTGGGACATTTGTAATTTTGCTTTGTTATTTTCAATGTTTCTTATAAACAAACTGATTGATTGTTCTTCATGCCCAAACTAGCCCGAAGAAAAAGTACGGGCATTCTCGTGCGTGAAGAACAAGCCCGTGGGCGCCCAATTTTGAGTAAACGAACAGACCTAATATGTTCTATAATAATACCCTACCATTGATAGATATGCAACACTAAAAGACAACTAGAATCAATAATGCAAATTTGGAAAGAATTGATAATTGTATTAATTTAAAATATATCAATGCAGAGAATAAAAGAAAAAGGTTAAATAAAATAGATAATCCCTTTAAAAGAGCAGAAGTATTGAAAAGGGAGAATGATGGAGAACATTTTGTGGTAAAATTTAGGGATAGAAATGTTAGGAGCCATTTTAAGGGAAATAGAGTAACGAATATTAATGATTGCAGGAATCAAGAGAGTCCTGATATATCTCACTCGAATTAGAATTTCCGGAATGCTTGTCACGGCCATGGACTTGTTTTTTCTGATGCCAGAACTTTCTGCTCAAACTATAAAGGTTGATAAAATTAAGGATAATTTCGGCTATATTGTTACAGATCACGGAGAGGTTGCGACTCCTACCGAATATGCTAATCGGGTCGTTGAGATTAATACAACCGTACTGGAGAAATTCTTCAATGAGTGGAATGAGTACAACAGTCATGAGTATTTACAGTCTGCCATCATAACCAAATATCTTAATATGGCAGATCAAGAGAAACAGTTGTTCATCAGGAGGCACAAACGAGGCCTTTTAAACGGATTGGTTAATGGTCTAAAGTTTCTTTTTGGAACTCTTGATAGTGTGGACAGGGACGCAATAGACGAGTCTATAATTGACATAAGGAACAGAATTGATAATGGCGACATGAATACAATTACTATCGTTGGACACGTAAATGCTGGAAATGCACTCTTGAATGAACTAAGAAATTCAACTAATTCCCTTCAAAATTCACTTGTTACTAAAATTAATGCCGACACCTTTCTTGATAACGTCAAAACCTACTTAGAGCATGTTCAAGATATTCAGATGGAGATACAACTGGCTAAATTGCGCATCATTAATCCAAAACTTATTGACATTGAAACTATATAACACTTGACTGCACAACAATTTCAACTTATTAAAACCTCTGTTTGGATTAAAGAAAATTTGGTATATTTTGTGTTAACTATCCCTCAAAATTTTACGGCGTATCCTAGATTTAAGATATTACCAATTCCTGATAATGATAATCAGGAGCTGGTGTTAAGCGTAGATCTTGTGAAGAAAAATGGAAAAATTCTTGGGTTAGAGAACTTGAAAATTAAACCTTTATGGGCTCATGTTTGGAGAATTTATTGAATGACGAATTTTCTAATTATACTTTTAAAACAAATGAAGAAACAAGTATACCTTTTTTTTTTAATATATTTATTAAGCTTGAGGTCTTTTTTTATTTTATTTTGTTTTATATTTATATTAATAAAACAATAAATATATTACAAAAAATATAATAAAAAAGGTCAATTAATAATATAATTAAAAAAAAAACAAAGTATATCTTTTATTTTACTAAAAACTTACAAATAACAATCATAAACCAGAATTGTAACGATTTAAATCTATGAGTTGTTGGAAATAATTTATTAACTTTTACTAATTGTAAACTTAAAATTGGATCTTTTGAATCTGAGAGCAAAATATGTACATATATAATCCACAAACAAACATTGCCCCATTTGTAAAAACATTCGAAAATTCAATTAATAATAATAAAGATTATATAACTGAAATAGAGTTAAGAAATAATTATCATAAAAATAATGCAGTAAAGGAAACGAATTATGTATGTACATACATATATTATATTTGCTATTATTGTAATAATATTGGTTATAATGATACTACAAAAAACAAAGTTCTTCAATATTGTTAGAAACAAATATGTGAAAAGGACCAATGAAGACATTGAAATTTCTAATGAAGGCAGGAGTGACATACACAACATACAATAATTAAGTGTGTAGCGCATTTAATCCTGACGTAAGCGGCTGCAACTGCATGCGCAACTACAGTTGTTGGAGTTATTACTTGACACTATTTCTTTATATTTTTTGTTACTTTAATGAAAATGCAAACATTTCATTTTTCTACATTATAGTTTTAAGTAAAATATATTTTCTGGAAAAATAAAGACACATTATTCTTTACAAAACTCAACTGAAGAGTTTATATTTAATTTGTATGTATGTACATATGTATATTTTGAAAAATCACAAGATTAAAATCCATGAATTTTTCTTTTATTATACAAGGTCGGCCAAAAGAAATCATGCTATAGGAAGATGCTCTTATTTTTGCAAATGGCGGCCAATGTCATCTGTTTTGACATTTGTGAACTAGACAGATGTAGAATCCAAGTGAACCACCCATGGAGCGATACACTCCCCAAGAACGCGGAATAATCGTGTCTATTTTTTTGCGTAACAATTCGTCTGTGGTGTTAGGGCTGGACGACATGTGGTTCCAACAGGACGGAGCAATGGCACAAACTGCACGAGACACAACCGATATTCTGAAGGCGGCGTTCCCGGAATAGCCTAATCTCTCGTTTTGGCGATTTGCACTGGCCCGCAAGATCGCCCGATTCCAGACTTTATTTGTGGGGTTTTCTGAAGTCCCGTGTTTACCTGAAAAGGCCGAGGCCCTAGAAGTCCTCAAGGACAACATTCGACACGAGTGCGAAAATCTGTCGCCCGAAGTTCTCGCCGAAGTGATGAAAAATGCCGTAAAACGAGCCCGTATAGCAATCAATTGTGACGGCGCCCATTTGGTCGATATCATCTTCTCGACTTGACCAATAAAATTCTAAAGGTTCAAAAACAGAATCGAAGTTTTTCATTTAAAAAAAAATGCGAGCCAAACAACATCGGATGACTTATTTTGGCCCACCTTCTATGTGTTGGGTCACCTTACTTACATATTTAATGCAATATTTTCTTACTTAATATATTCAATATAAATATCGCACATTTTTTCTTATGAGCTACCCAAATGTTGATAGGTTTCTGTAAATTTATTGCTGTTACTGTTTTTCAATGTTAGCATTTCAATTAATAATTATAGAAAGATAGCCGAACAGAATTATTGCTTTTTTTTGTTCATTTGTTTGAACTGACGAACATACATACAAACATGCAGGCATACACATATTTATTTACCTGTTGGCTCTCTTAATTATAATTAAATATATAAAGAATACATATTTACCGGTTCAAATTTAGCAAGAATGTTTGAAACAAAAATAAAGTTTGTTGAACTTGTAACGTTGAGAAAAGAAGACGATTGCTTTTTTGTGACAGTGAGAAACGGAAGAAATTAAAAGAAATTTTTTCTTAAATTTAAAACATGTCATACAATTTACGGACAGTCAAAATAGGCTGTCCTCAAACAATATGCATTATATATAAGAAAAATATGTTGGGTAATAAAAAAATAAGAATAAAAATTACGAAAAAAGTATTAACACCTGTTACTCGGGAAAAGCAATTATCAATAACACTCCCGGTAACGACCAATACAGATAATCGAGGCCTAACTGTAGTATGTTAAGCACTTTTTATTAATCAAAAAACAAAACACCCCTTTTTATAGATTATTTTTACAATTCCTGCAAATTTTATTTTATTTCTTTATTGTTTCTTAATATGTCGCTGTTGTTTATGAACAACTATAATTCTTATTTTGTCTTATACATAATACATACATACATAATACGTATGTATGTATGTACATATGTATATATTTTATTTTTTAGGAATAACGTAAAATTAAATAAAGTGGGAATAGAGTTTTAAATGGCGCATTTGCCACTAAATTGTTTAATTTTCTTTAAGCTAAGACTAAGACCCACTCATGGATAAATATTTTTATAATTTTAATTATACCAAAAACAAATAACTTTTTTTTTCATAAAGAAATTCAATTGAAACTAAAATAGAAAATTAAAAAAAAAATTGTTGAATAGACAAGTATTATTTTAGAGATTTTATTACGCAAGTTTATTTATTATTTTAATTATATTTTATATTATTAAAATATATATATATATAAGTATATATATATATATATATATATATATGTATGTATATATATATATATGTATGTATATATAGAGTAGTCACTAATAAATCAGTCTATAATTAAAAATGTGTTTATTATATATGTATGTATAATATATGTTGTATGCATGTGTTTGTGTGTGTCTGTATATATTTTATATATTTTAATAATGGTTGATTTTACTTTCACTTGATTTCGTCTTTAGAATATTATACTTAATTTTATAATTAAATGTATTTTCTTTTAGTTTTATTATTTTTCATGTTAAATGCCATTACGTTTTTTTATGGCCTAGAACTAGAGCGGGACTGGAGCATTAGTAGCCTTTGCAAAAACTATTTTATACAACAAAAAAATTTTGTTTATTCGATTTAAATCTATTTAAATTTCCAAACCATTTTACAATTATTCAACGCATTGGTTGCCAATGATTGCTTTAAAAGACAAAATTAAAAACTCAATTTCAATGTAATTACATTTATTCTTTTTTACTTAACGCGACTCAGAATTAATTACAATTATTTATTTATTTTTGTTGTATGTACGCATAATTTCGTAGGTGCTGATGAAGGTCTATTAATGAGTTGGCATTAGCACCAACGAAATGTAGGCTAGCTTAACCATGCAACAAACATAAATATGAGTTTGGTTAAAAATGTTTATCGTTTACAAAAGTGTTCCAAAAGTTGAGTGATTTCAAATCATGTGATTTCCAAAAAAACAAAAAAATTTACCACCATATTATGAGCAACATTCATTTGTTGACTGTGGTCGAAACAGCTTTTAGCGGGCTGTCTACTCTGTAATTTAAAAAACAGCAGCTTAAATAACACACTGAAACTTTTGCGATTCTCTCCCACTGATGGGACATCTACTTTATCAGAAGAAACATTTTATGTTTTCTTTTCTCTGTTTATATATTTTCAGCTGGGAAGCTGGTAAAAATGTTTGATCAGATTGATATACTGAACTCAAATATTATTTTACCATTGGTAAGTTATACACAGGTATTACTGTTCCTGTTATGTAGAATTTTTTATTTTGGCCTTTAAGGCTTCATAGTTCATATTTTGTTAATAAATAAATAAAAATAAAAAATTAAATATTTAATTTTTGAATTAAAGTAATTGCCTTGCAATTCCAATTATATTGTGAATAACAGAAACAAATTTTCCCATTAATTTGTGTTGTTGTATCAGCTGGGAGTAAAATTAAATAATTTCCAAATATATAACAATAAAAAAAAACATCAAAATATATACCCCGTTATCGTGTTTGAAGTATTGGGCTCAAAAACGCGACGTATTTAAAAGGATGCATCGTAGTTGGCGAAAACGCTAATATATACAATACATGCGATTACAAATACGCCAGTATTGGAAATACGTCTACGTCAAATACGATAACGGTGATTAACTATCGCCAGGATAATTTTTTTTGGAACTCAATCACACGAATAAAACCTCTGGATTTAGAGAACAACCTTGTTAATGTGAAAATGTTACTTTGTAATATCAAACGAAAGATTATTTCGAATTACTTTGAAAAGTTTGATTTTCGAATAGATTTAGACTGACTCCGCCGCTATTACAATCAAAACAATCTGAAATTGTTGCAGCTGAAGGAGAAGTTTTAACATGTTTGTGTTAATTTAATACATACATACTTGTTTATGGTACACTTGTACTTAATTATAATTAAAAATTATTCTCTTTTATTTCTTTTAATATAAACTATATTTATAATGGTTTACTGTCACCCGTTCATTTTGCTCCTCAAGAAAAGAAACCGAAAATAAACCATTTTAATTGCTTTCTGTATCCGTTTTGTTTTATAAATAATTACAAAATAAAGGTTCTTAAATAAAACTAAATCTTTCTATATCATGAATTCAAAATAAAATTTGTTATAAGCATCCTTTTTTTCCATAATAAATTTCTAATGGTAAGAACACATTTCCAATGCTTCATATACCAGAGTTAAAAAACAGTGGTTGAATTGTATTAACATTTACTATGGGGCATACAGGCCTGTTCTGCAAATCACTTTTTGTCAAAGTGATTTGACATCACTGAAATCGTGTTCTGCACACAAAAATTTTAATAATCTCGTGATTTGACTGACGATTTGAAATCACTTGCTTATTTTTTCTCTGTATTTCGTTTAGAATTTAATAAACTGCTATAATATATTTCATGTGATTTGTTGGCTTAAATCTAGTTTATGGAAGCCACTCCGAATTTAAAAAAGTTACCTCATCTGATAGAAAATTTAATTTTAAGAAAAAAAAGTTTAGTGCAAAAATCTTCGGGAACGCATATTTTCCGAGTTATGGGCCTGGGAAGTTTTACAATAAAAATGTCATTGTGTTTAATATTTCTTAGCTTATTGGGTCAATATGGGTATCATTGGAAAGCTTGTGAAAATGCCGATCACATGATGGTAAAATTTCACATTTTGGGATGATAAAATGTGTAGAGGTAAAAATTCTTAGGCGCCGTCAAAGGCCGGTTATGCAAAAAATCTTTAGTTAGCGAAGCCGGTGTGTGTTATATCATAGAGGGAAAAATCCTTTAGCCCGGCTGAAGGAAACAATACATTTAATTTGTAAAACTAAAAAAAAGAAATTTATTAACTCTATACAAAATATGGCAAAATATTACTGCTTTTCTTAAACACTGTTTTGACACTGCATACGGATGTTTAGGAAGGCAGCCATACCCATATTGTTGCAATGAATCAAAGACTTATAATGAAAATGGCAAAATATATCGACGACGTCCGTAACTCCCAAACTATGCGTTGCCGAAGATTTTCGTACTAAACTTCTTTTTCTTAGAATTTAAATTTCTATCACCTAAGATAATTTTTTTTAAATTTGGAGTGGCTTCCATAAACTAGATTTGTTCCGATTTGTTTTCTATTTATTTTTGTAATAAAATTGGGTTTGCTTAAATATGAGCAAATTTGTCAGAACACTGCTTTTTTGTAAATAATTGTTTTGCTTTGTTTGTCCATGCCGAGGTTTAAATTTTCTTTTTAGCAGTCAGCTGGTTAATTTTTTCGAACATGTTTTTCAGGTTGCCAAAGTAACACAGTCTTTATAATTCATGTAAATATATAGATATTTTACCATCATGTTCTTTATTTAAGACAAACTTTATATATTGTTGTACAAAAAATCTTGTAATGGTCAATAATTAAATTATTTTTGTGCAAATTTATAAATAAGTAAATGCAAAATTTAAGTAAATTTCGTTAATGAAAACACTGGCAACTTCGCAATTATACATACACGTGATTTGCAGAACAGGCCTGATAATTTAATTTTTTTTCGCCATTGGAAGTTGCGATGTTACGAAATTTCATGGGACGCTTTGTTGCTAACAACACCCTTGCAACAATCATGCAACTTCCATTAGCAAACAAAAAAGGTTGCGTACAACAAATTTAAGACATAGCACAATTTTTTTTTAAATATATGTATGTACATATATTTAATGTTAAAATAACGCTCACCAAAGTTTTAAACAAAATTCTTAAATTAAAAAATCGAAAATTTTATATTCCGCTAGTTTTTGCAACAACGTTAAGCCTTAATTGGAATTAAAATACATAATTCGTATTATTGTAATTTAAGTAATGCAATGTTAGCGTTCCGCTTTATGCAATAAAGCCTAACCACTAAGTATATCATATTTTTTTGTAGAAATATGTTCATGAACTGAAGACACGATAAACTGCGTAATAGTTATTTCGTGTAATAATTGCTGTTTGGCCGCACCTGGAGAAGGTCTACTAAGAAAGTGGAATCGCCTTTGAATTGTCGTACTAGATTAAAAACATACGCATATAATATCATTGGTGTCCTTGTAACTTTACAGGAGTAGGAAAAAAAACAGAACAGAAACTTTTATTAATGGCATTATCAAGACGTAAATGCTTATAAAACTGTTATTTATGACACTACTATTGCATTGTTATTGATACACGTGAATTTGTATGAAAGGAATACGAGTCACTAATAGTCAATTTGAAACAAATGCGGGTTAGGGCCTTTCTGCATGATACCAACCATTTAAAAAAATTACCGAATATTTCATTTGGTATTAGCAATACAGGAAAATAAAAGAATTTTCGTAGAGCACAAATCAAAAGATAATTTAAAACAGTAAATAGCTTTCTTGCAAATAAGCTCCTTTTTAAGGATAGTTTTCTCTAAAGTAAGTGCCACAGGGCAACCACCACTCGTTTTCACTCAACTATTTTTAAATTTCGATCGATGGTAAATCTTAACCACAACCATTGTAAAAAGTTCTCAGCTTTATTTCTGCATAACAATGATCACCATGTTCTACGGATTTAATCCCAATGAACTAATCCACATGGTCCTTTCTGTAAAGGTAAAAAAAAACAACAGACGTTCAACGTCTTAAAAACTGTGGCTAGATTGAACACTAACACATTTTCTCCAAATGTTAAATGTCATTATCCTAGTTTAAATTAAAAAATAACAATAATAATAATAAGACAAATTAAATAATTTTTAATGTTAACACTTTGAGTGCCGAATTCTTTGCGAAATCGTTTATTTACATCAGATTGAAAATTTATATTTTTAATGATAATAATACTCGCTAATTGAATCGAATTTTTCATAAAAATGGTTCCAAATACTGCAAAATGCTTATGAATACGACTGTTAAAAAAAAAAACTCTTCCTTTAGAGCGATATAAGCGAAAACATACATGTATTCATCACCTTCACGATTTCTATAGTATTCTTGTCGAGTATAATTAAATGGCTTTTCATTTACTAAACTAATAAATTTAAAGGTTGAAGAAAAAAAAAGAGAAAAAAAAAAAAATACTTGAGAGATCGATTATGCATTCTAATCGAACTTCAGCTGAGAAATCGCTTGCCGACGACGCTCTTCAGAAGTTCGTTTGCTTATTACAAAATCGATCCATCATGTAGGGCATGTTTTTTTAATTCTAATAAAAAGATTTTTCTTAACAATGAATGAAATTATAAAAAAAAAAATAAACAATGTTCATACAAATTTGGCCACATTTTACAACATTTCTAAACGGATACAGTACTATTTAGGTGGCTCTTAATATTTTTGTTTCATATTTTTTGTGGTTTTCTTTCTAATTAATATTTTTTTTTTTGTGTAGTTTTTGTGTATTTTCTGGTTGTTATTATGAATGGAATTATTTGTTTATATGCATAACTTAGATTTATTTAAGAAATATAATTTTATTATTTTGTTTTCAATTTCTATATATCTCTATTTCTATGTGTACAATATTGTTTACTGGCAATATTTGGGGCAGATTTTTTTTTAATTTTTATTTTATTTTTATTTTATTTTTTTTTATTTTTAGTTAAGGAGGACGCCTTCTGAAGAGGTGTGGGTATTAAAGGGTGTAAGAAGTAGGTTTTAAGAAAATTAAAGGATGGTCTTAAAATACTTAAGTAGAATTCTTCAAAAAATCAGTAGTAATAATTGTAGCTAATGGGAATTTTCAAACAAAATTATGTTTTAAAATAACAAACAAAAAATAAACAAATTTATCTATAAAAAAAAACGTTAACTGTGTTTGTTAATGACATTTGGAAGCGTTATTTGATTTAACAAAACATTTAAGGGGAAACAAAACACAATTTTATATTGTTTTTAAACAAACGAGAATAAAAAATATATATATTTTTGGATTTTTTTTTTTTTGTAACAGAAATAAGATTGCAAACGGGCGTCTGAAATAATGATTTGCTTTTACTTATCAATTATTAATTTAATTAAATTGTTTTAATAAGTATTAAATTAAATTAATGGTAATAAAAATGAAAACATAAAGCTAAAATTTGCCGGGTTGTTTTAATTTTTATTTTCTATAACAAATTTCTGGTTTTTTTATTTTTGTTTGAATAAAATTATCAATATCAGTCCTGTTTAATTTTAAGCATCAATTAACAGCTATTGCGTTTTTATATCCACAAAAACGGTGGATTGTTTCGAAAATCGAAATTAGAAACATAAAAGAAACAAACAAATAAACAGAAATAAAGTAAACATTTAGAATTTCTTACTATTTCTGTGACTGTTTAAGGTTTTGTTTTTTTCTTGGGGAATACACAATGCGCGTTATTTATTTTTTTTTCTCTCTAGCTTTTGACTTATGATTTTAAGCTTATAAAGCCGTTTGTTACCTTCCCTTTCCTTCATTTGCTACTATAACTTTTTCCAAATAAAAAGTTCAACATGTTATAACAGTATTTTTTAGGCATAAATTACAACGTGACGTCTTTTGGAGAAATATTTTTAAACATAATGAAAGAAAAGAATCATAACGATTATGATACGATTTTCTTTCCTTGATTGTTACTAAATAATTTGTTTTTATTTCCTATGAACATTTAACGCAGGCGCCTTCAACATCAAAGTCCAGTACCATTAGTTTGGTTTCTTCGGTACCATTGCGTGATCCAACTGCGCATATTAATTTGGTATCGTTGGCTCTGTAATGAATACGATAGATATAATGAATTTATAGAGAATGGAGCAATGGTTAATTTATTTTATTTTTCTTTTTAGTTGAAGTCAATAATTCACGATTAACGAGAGTTCCATATAAATACTTTAATGATTATCCCCCCCCCTGTTCAGTAAACTGAGTCGATTTAAAAACGAGTGATTTCTCAACACCTTTTCGTTTTAAAAACTAAAAATTTTTGCGGATTCGGTTTACAGAACATACTCGAATATTGATAAATTTTTAAAAGAAATAGGCAAATGAACTTCAAGTTCATTTACATTTGAAACTGTAATTAGTTCACAGTATTTCGAAATAACAAAATTAATAATGTTGTTAATGAACTTTTAAACTAATTGCACTTCTTGCAAGAATTATTTTAATTGAAACTATTATAATTGTATGTTGGTACAATCCTAGCACTTCTAATAAATTTAAAATACAGAAAAGGTTTTATTTGATTTACATGGTTGCCACAGTTCGTGTGGTAATCAATGATGCCAACAGTAGCGCTTGGGAGGGCGATGGTTCCTTGCAGATCTGCGAGGACACGGCTGTTGACCAATGTTGGTATGTTGATCAGTATCTTCCGCCGGCGATTCTTGGGTTGGTTGTTGTTGAGACGTCACTGGTAAATCATTTTGTGCCTCAGTTTGCTGTTCTGCAGCCTTATTCTGTAACTCGCTAAAGCTAAATCTCCATCGCTAAAAAGCTAAAAAGTCGCTTTAGCGATTTTTAGCAACAAGTGGAATTCTGTAATGTATATTGCTTAATTTGGCAACGTCTTAAAATTGAATTCGCCGTAATTTTAGCTTTCATTGTCATCGCTAAAAGTTTCTAATTTTGTATTCTCTAATAAAAAACCTACCGCTTATTTGGCGTTAAAGTTAAAATTTTTAGCGACGGAAATTTTAAGCTGCTAAAAAGTAAGTAATACACAAATGAATTTTAATTGAATAATGTTGGAAATTTTTTTTTTTATTTTAGCAAAACAATGGAAGAAGTCACTAAGCGGGTGACTAAGGAACAGAAATTCATGCTGATCCAATATTTGGAGGAGCACCGCGAATTTGCCCACGACAGGTAAAAAGGAGTTTAACTAACTAAAAGCCAATAAAGTAAAACAAAAATCTTTTTTAGATTTATAAACTCCAATGGGGTGAAAAGCCTTACGGAGCAATGGGATGCCTTGGCAGAGAAGCTTAACGCTTTAGGAGGTGCCTTGAAAACTGGGGAAAATTGGAAGAGTGCATGGACAAATATGAGGTAATTTTCTTACCATTCTTTGGAGATGTGATCGCTTTTAAGTTTCTTATAATTTCACAGAAGTAAAGCAAAACAAAAATACCAAGAGTATAAAAACTCATTGGAAAGAAGCGGCATAAATGGCGCTCAAAAATATAAACTGACAGATATAGACGAAAGAATAGTTGGAATTATGGCGAAGGAATCTGTGGTTGGGCAAGAAGTCAACGAACCGCTTGTATGTTAAATTTTGTTTTGTTTCATTCACTTTTTACTAAACACAAACTTTTTAAACATGCAGAGAGCAGCAGGAGTTATCGCTGACGTTTCTTTCAAGATAGAGCGAGATGAATCTGAGCCTAGTTGCTCTACTCGCATTGTAAGAAAATATAATATTTTATAATCAGTCCTAATTTCTTGTTTTCTAACTACGCAGGAGACCAACAGTTTACCAAACAACCGAATGGAGCGAAGAAAAAGAAAAGGAGACATAAACATAGAAATGTTGGAGATAGAAAAGCAATTTTTGCAAGAAAAGCGCAGGAAAAACGACATAGCGGAAGCACATGTAGAAGCCCTTAACAGTCTTAATAAAACTATACTTGAATTTTTAAAAAGTCTTCAGTAATTCAATGTATTACTTGGGCGATACCATTGAATCGCGCAATATTTGGCTCATGAGTTTCTTTTTTTTTAATTTTAATAGTTATTAAATTTTTAAGTACGTGAATTAATATTTTTATTTAGTTTTTAGCTGTACATATTTTCAAAATGGACTGAGTAGAAATAAAATACTTATGATTTTTGTTAGAAAAACGCTAACACATTTTTTCTTTTATAACATTATGTCTGTTCCTAAACATTTGCAAAATATTGTTGCACGACCAAATTTCTGGCTTGGAAACCATTTTCTTCTTCCCTTCTTTGTATATCACCTTCATCATCATCGCTATTTTCATTATCGCCAATAGTGCCATGATTATAGCTGTCAATATCATCGTCCACCACTCCATGTCCAATGAGTATATTGTGCAATATAATACAGAAATTTATTATTTTTCCAGCTGTCACGGGATTGTAACACATAACTCTCTCTCTGTTTAAGCACCGAAAGCGAGACTTCAAGATTCCAAAGCAACGCTCAATACATTTTCTGGCTTTACGGTGATGAATGTTGTAATTCTCCTGGGCATTGGTCAAATTCGCTCCTTGAATTGGTGTCATCAAGTATGGTAACTGGGGATATCCGCTATCACCTATTAAAACATACATATAAAAAAAATTTTTTATGCAATTTCTACACTAATCTTTTTGGACTTACCAATAAGCCAGAAATTTCTCTCACCACTGGTATATTTTTGTTGGAGAAAAATTCTCAAAGCACTAGCTCTCCAAACAGAAGCATCGTGTGCTGTTCCGCCAAACCTAGCATTGCAGTCTATAATGCGCAAATCCAAATTACAAACCTTGGGAGCAAAAAATGTTTTTAATGTTTTTTTACTTCAGTGATCACTTACCGCTTGAACTTTTATTGAATGTCCTCCTTTTCGGCACACATAAACATGTTCAATGTCAGCGCCAGGTTCTTTTTATTTTTATATGAGTTCCGTCAATCGCTCCGATCACACCTGGCAAGTGGAATTTCTCGTAAAATCTATTATGTATATTGTTTAACATTAAAATTCGTATTAGAAATTACTCTAACATACTTACTGTTGCTTAATGGGCTGGCATTCCTCGTTATTTCTTGGAAAGCTAACATACTTTGCAAGAAGACGTCGATCCATTATCGAAGACACTTCTTTAACGCACCGACTAACTGTGGGTTGCGACACATTCAGCATAAAATCTTGGCCAACTGACAGCTGATAGCTTCCTAAAAAATAAGATAATTTAGAATGTTGTTTAATTTTTCCAAAATTGTACCTTACCCTGTGCAAAAAAACGTAATGCAATTAAAATTCTTAGCGTTAAAATCGACTCATATTCTTTTCACAACAATTTTTATTATTTGCCAAATATATAAATACTATAAACAAAAAGTGTTGCCTTCTTCAAATATGTTCCCATACTTTCGGGGGTTGATGATCTCATTGGTAAACACGACATTTAATTTATAAATTTTTTTTATTCAAATACATATGTATGTAAGTCTGTATATTGGGAAAATTAAAAAAATTTGGTATTCTTTTCAAAATAACTTTTATAAATACATACTTCATTATACATTTTAAAAGTCTTTTGTGGGTAAACGCCAATCATTTACAAGGAATTCAAATCATAAAGTGCGGTAACACTAATATGGAGTGTCAAGGACTATAACAATATGTTTGTCTCTTTTCAACAGCAATTTATAAAGGCAGTGGGAAAGGATAAGTATAGTAATAGCAAATTAGCTACGGCGAAAATGTAAAAGTTTTGCTAAGCGATTGATATTACAGAATACTAATTTAGAGATATAGCTAAAATATTTGCCGTAATATATTTTTAGCTTTTTAGCGATCGAGATTTAGCTTTAGCTACGAGAATTAGAGAATAAGGCTGCTGATGTATCGAATAGATCTGGCAGGCTTGGCTGATTTTTATCCGCAAAACGCTCCCGTAATTGATTTACGTGAGATCTGATTAGTGTATTTCGAAGTCGTTGTACATGACGTCGTCACCAATTTTCTCAACTATTTCACCAGGAATCCACCACATTTTGTTTTCGTGGAATACTTTTGCGTATATACTGTTTCTAGCCATAAACTTACGCGACTTAGCTCCTTGCTTTTTGTTGTATGCTAATTCCATGGCAGTGTTTCGGTTTCTGAGTGATATTGGTGATGGCTTTAGAAGGTTCAAAGGTATTTGTATTTGTCTGCCTATGAAACATTCCGAAGGGCTCTTATCGTTAATTGTGTTTTTATTTGGCGTAGCTCTATACTGAGCTAGATAATTTAATAAATTTGTGTTTTCATCAGGAGAGCTATTGCAGTATGCTTTCTAAGTGCCCTTTTCATTGAGTCCACAAATCGTTCGGCTTGTCCGTTTGATTGTGAATGATATGGTGGTGTGCATATGTGGTAGATTCCTCTCTCCTCGCAGAATCGCTTAAAGATGTGACTTGTGAACTGGGTTCCGTTGTCTGAAATTATAACCTTTGATTGGCCGTAGCGGCTAATAAACTCGTGCATATGTTTTACAATTTCTTAGGATGAAATCGAAGAAGTTTGTATAGCCTCGGGCCACTTAGAAAAAGCGTCTACCACAATAATATAATAATCACCGCGCACTGGACCAGCGATATCGATGTGTATACGGTCAAGAACTCCTTCTGGCGTCGGCCAAGAGTGTAGTGAAGATTTTGTTGGCGATTTTGCAGCCATTTCACAGTTTTCACATTTCTTAACGTAGTCAGTAATTTCAGCATCAATTCTGGACCAATAAATGGCTGAATGGCTGCCATAACAACAAAATCTTCACATATTATCGGTACCAATATTCAACTGACGCAAAAATAGTTCACAATTTTCTTCGCAAATTATAAAAAGAAGTACTTATTATATTTAACGGAACTTTTTCAAGTCTTCTTTGTGTATACTCTTTTTCTCAATTGTTAAACCTTTAATACACAGTGCAACATAATCCTCTGCATGAATTATCCTGAGAGCAGCAAGCTCTAATTGATTGCTAAAACACTGCACCTATTCATGTAAAACGCAGTGTATGTACTTTTTTAATTCTTGATTTGTCGTCGCATAAGTATTCCGTTTAGAAAAAAAATTATGAAAAGCAAAACGTATTCGTTAATTGTGCATTTTTATCTGCTTTATAAATTGTGTTAGAGTTTTAAATGTGCCTTTACCAGCTTTAACTTCAGTTTTTATTTCTGTGTGATCTGCAGCATGTGAATTATTAAATCTTTAATTAATAATTAATCAAAATAGATTTGTTTAATGTTTGGTTCGCTGAAAAGGATCAAAAGGAAAAATCTAATGCTGTTATATCTTACATTTTCATAAAAATTGATATACAGAATGACGAAAATAGTGAATATGAAAATAAATTAAAACAAGCAGCTCGGAATTTCGTTACCATATTTCGCAAAAGGGGCCGAAGGCCAATCGAACAAAAAGTTTTTTCGAATCAAGATATAAGGATTGGGTTGGATTAGTTTTTTGTTTTTCCCATTAAAGCATCGTCGTTGTTTTTGGAAGAAGATTTTGCTGACGGACCGTCCACATCGAAAAAAGAACGACCTCCCAAACCATTTGCAGAAGTAGGACAAAGATCAAAACAATCAAAAACGAAATCTCTTTTGAATACTTACTCCCCAGAAGAGTTAAAATTTGCTGCTGCAAGTAGTCATTATAAAGCAGGCAAAATAATTGTTGCAGACGTTATTAGAAGCATAGATATTTCTTCGAACAGTCCTTCGAAAATAAATAAAATTTTAGATACTCCAAATAAGGAACCGATACCTTATAGTAGCGAGGAAGCACTGGCGATGTTTGTTAATGGAAAATAATCGAAAAGTTCTTATGTTACCATGTGCTTAGGTTATAGAAAACGTAATGCTAATATATATCCATCTTATAAGAAACTGTTGGATGCCAAAAAAGATTGTTACCCATGCAGTGGTATTTAGATTACAGAATCATCTGCCGAAGTACCTTTACAAAGTTTAGTAGACCACATAGCAAATAGGCTAATAAAGCTACAAAAAGAACATCTAAAAGAATTTACATGTTCGTCTCTAATGTTAACATATAAATGGGACGTGACGGTAGCATCGGTCACTCTACATACAAGCAACCTTTCCGCGACCATGCATTAGAAACAGATCAGCATTTATTTGTAGTATGTTTGGTTCCTTTGGAGTTGAAAAATAGAGACAAAGTTATATGGCAAAACCCACGGCCTTCTTCTACACGCTTTTGCAGACCGATTAAGCTTACATTTGGACGAGAAAATAAGACATTAATTACCCAAGAAATAGAACTAATACAAACTCAAATAGCAATTGAAATACAGGTTAATGATGTTACATGTTAACCACCGTTTCTTTTTGACTATGATCGATGGTAAAGTTTTTTTAACTATTGCAAATTTGTC